>CM066170.1:46243537-47523537 GCA_033629205.1 Lithocarpus polystachyus
TGCATAAAAAAGTATAGTGGCAGCCAGATCTGTCTTGGAAAGTGGTTTGAGATGGCGAGTAGGAACTAGAAATAAAATTCGAATTTGGCAAGACCGATGGCTTCCAACTCCACCATCATTCAAGATGGTAACCCCATGCTCCACAATGTCAACAATGGCCATAATGGATAACTTCATTGATCCAATTACAAAATCATGGCGTGTTTCCATGATTGATCATGTATTCCTCCCACATGAAGCTGAAGTTATTAAATCCATCCCTTTGAGCAATAAAGCAGTACAAAGTGCATACAAGATGTTACAAACTCAACAACTGAGATCTTCTCATGGCCAATCATCCAATTACTCACAATGCAATAAAATTTGGAAAGCGATTTGGGTGGCCAAGGTATGTAATAAAATCAAAACTTTCATTTGGAGAGCTTGTAGAGATATACAACCTACAAAAGCAAATCTAGCTAGAAGATAAATTTTGTTTGATGCTGGATGTGAATGTTGTGAGGATGGGGTGGAGTCAACAGACCATATCCTGCTAAGTTGTACATATTCTAATATGGTTTGGAAGTCTACATGCTTAAGAGGGACCATGTCTCACTGCACAAATCTTTCATTTGTGGATGTGGCTAATTAAATTATGCAAAGGAAAAATGACCCAGAGATTGCAATATTTTTCACAACTAACTGGATGATTTGGAATAAGCGGAATGAGGCTTACTACGGTACTCCACGTCTTGACCCCTCTTATTTAGCCAGGTCTGCTGCAGCCTATGCTATAGAATATTTGGAAGCTAATTATGGAAGCTTATCTTGAGTTTGTAAGATAGACTTGTTTTTCTTTGGCTTTCCTTGATGTAAACTTGCATATAGCTGCTGTTTTTGATAGGTGTTGGGAAAGCTCTGTAGCTAGTGCAGTTTTCTTTTGCTCTCCTTGATGCTGCCTTGTTCTTGTATAAATATATTCTTTCATTGAATAAAATTTTGCCGTTTATTCTCAAAAAAAAAAAAAAAAACTAGCAAGGCAGGAAGCCTCACAGCTGGAGAGAGAGAGAGAGTGAGAGAGAGAGAGAGAGATTTTATGACACTGTGGGCTTCCCTAAGGCTCATTTTTTCTGCTTTGCCTTGATCCTAGTGACTTTAGTTTATCTAGTTTTTTGTTGTATTATTGTTTGTGTGTATTGTGACTATTGTCTCTAAGCTTTCATGGTATGTATCCTAACGTTGTGTAATCTTTCTTGTTAATGTATTTAATATATCTCCTTATTCATGCCAAGAAAAAAAAAAAAAAAAAAAGAAGGAAATCTATGTAGCCAATAAAGTCTTTCCATGTGTACAAATAAGGTTAAGGGTTGGTCAAATTGGTTTCCTTCATGTTAAATTCTTAAAATATTCTTACCAAATTCAATCAAATTACATTTTTAAAATCAATTTCAATTAAATGACATATTGAAACCAACCAAATCATCTTGGATTGGATAAGATGGTTTTGACATTTGTGTTTTTTGAAAACTCCCCTTACTCCTAAGGGAATTAATATTGGATTAGCCAAATGACTAGTCTTGTTAAAATTTTCATTAACCCACCCATACCCCCCCTCCCCCAAAAAAACCCACACTGGAGAAGCAAGACACTAACCAAAATACATGTTAGTTATAATACTTAGTCAAAATTAATTAGCACTACAACTTAGACAACTTATTATTTTATTCGTTCTACCCTTGATTTTTCGAAAGTGCTCTCTCTCTTTCTCTCTCCAACATGATCATGCCACTTATAGTCAGCCTCCCTCTGTAATTGCTAGGGTCATTGTCGACGCAGCCATCGACGAACAGCTTCATCACCCCCCCTTTATTTATTTCTCATTTGATCTCCCTCTCTACTTCTTCCTTCTTCTTTACTTAGCATTTGTCCCTCCTATTACTACAATCAACGTTGAACAACTACTCTCTTGACTTTTAAGGATTTAGTTATAAGTTTTTAGATGGGTGATCGTCAACCATCACAAATTTTAGTCAAGGATTTAGTTATAAGTTTTTTAGATGGGTGATTTGTTGGGAAAAATACATGTTCGTATCACATACAAAACATACACAGCGGAAAATTAACGGATCTACTTCATTCGCAATTGATAACATGCACTATGAAAGTTTCAGAATTTAAGAACAAGAAAGTGTACCTTGGTGCGATGAAATTCAAAACCAAAGATCAAAAGTTCTGGGAAGACTTTTAATCTTCACTCCAATTCCACTTAATGTCCAAGATGTATGGTCTCTCAATCAGTTTCCAAGGAGAGAGCAAGGGAGTGTCCAACACTCACATACAAACCATTTCATTCCTTGTGTAATATTGATGAAAAACACTAATGAAAAACTCATCCAAAGAACCTTATGAAATTCTGTATGTTTCTCTCCTTATATACAACTGATTATTTAATTGGGCTAGCCTTTGGGCCATTCCAATTGGGCTCTAGTGTGTGGCTTGGAGTGGGACCAAAAGGGAACAAATAAAACTCTAGCTCCAATGGGCCTTGGGCTTTTCTGTCAACTCTTGACAAGTCCAAAGTTACCATTAATTATATTCAATACCACTATATGAATATAATTGCATTCTAGGCCTTATTAATAAATTATATCCCAAAACTTTATTATACATGCAACCCCTTCATTAAAATATTCGTAGTAATACAAAGTCATGAATATAGATTGCCACTTTGAAGATTACTACATCTTAATCCTTGAGTATTCGGTTTAATCCTTAATGTTATTCATCATATATTTATGAAATCCAATTCCATAAATATATACTTTAGTAACTCTTTACTAAAGTGGTTGAGACCAATTCTCTGAATAACCAAACCCATTAAACTTATCTCAAGGGAATATTTTATATCTCCGTTAAGAGATTATGAATTTCATTTTGAGAATATATGTTCCATCAACACTAAATGTGGCTGCCCAACATACTGAGGTTTTGACCGTAACTTATAGATCTCACTCCTGATATATCAAAGCAACCTACATCTCATGATCAGGTCCATTATTCTCTCAGGATTTAGAGTTGATGCAAATAGAAGTCGTGAGATTTATTATTCATTTGACAGTCGTTAGGAGAATAATAAATCTCACAGCGGTCCAGTTCAATATATCTTAACTCTTAAAACATATCAACATACCAACTAGAAATCTTTTATTTCCATGATCAAGACAAATCATGTTAGTTGATATGTTATAGTCTTCGCATATGAAACGTCCAATTTCATCACCGACTACGAACTACATTCTGAGTTTACAAAGAACTTGCAATTTATATCTTCTGTGACTAAATCACATAAATCGCATACTATGCATCTCATGGACTAAGATAATGTCACATTAGTTCATTTATAGATAATCTCATATAATTAAACAATTTAATTATTTATAACATGCCAATAAATTGGATTTTAGGGCATAAACCCCAACATGATTGTCAGTCATCACACATAGTAGTTGAGAATAGCGCAGGTGGTGGAGTGGGTTTTGTAAACGGTAGTTAATTTGGAAACGTGTTTCGCATCTTTGGGTACACAATTTTGGGTTTTTCAGTAGCAATGGAGGGAGTGGGTTGTAGTGAAGTGCAGTGAAAGGAGAGGAAATGTGAGGTGAAGGGAGAGAGAGAGAAGCTTGTAAAGATTAAAACTAAAAAAAAAAATATTTTGATGATCAATAAGTTTATAGACGCACCTAATTTCATAGGTGTCAAAATTGTAATTGGTGCATAATAAGTTGAGTGTCACAAGTAGCCCCATGTGAAATTGATGTTCTTCCCACAAATATTGACAACTCAGTAGGATGTGAAATGAGTTTGGTTTGCATCTAGTAATTTTTTAAAAGGAATCTCTTTTTATTTTAACAAGAGATTGCCACATCACCTACTAATTAAAAAAAATGTGGGGATAAAAACCCACTACTATTTATCATTGTATATTTAAAACAAAAGAACATTTCCAATTAAAAATGTACTGGAGCTAAACCAAACTCACGTGAAGAAATAAATAAAGAGCTTAAAAAAGTAAATAAATTTCCTTGTTTAGTTACATATTATAACCAGAAATAAAAACAAAATCCACTGTAATAAATGTAATCTAGTAAAAATATTTTTTCTTAATAATTCGATAATCTGGTAACTATTTTTTTTTCTAAAGAATCTGGTAACAACTAACAACTTATGTGTATTGAATACTAAAGACAATATAGTTTCATAAAAAAATTTCTTAAATAATCTGTGTTAATAGAACAAGAGACGTCCTTTGAGTCTTTGACATAAGTTTAAGGGGAAATTATTATGTACTCTTAGAGTACCATAAATGCGTACTCTCTCCTCTCACATGAATAATAGGTCACACTCATTAAATTTATAGTGAGACTAACTATTTACGTGAGAGGAGAGACTACGCATTTATAGTACTTCAAGAATACCTAATAATTTTCCTAGTTTAAGGAGGGGATATCATAATTGCACAAACTTATTAGGTAACATTGTTATTAACCCCTGCAAATTCTCATCCAGATCTGAAAATAAGAAAATCCCCCAATTTTTTTTTTATTACGTACCAGATTACCCTTATAGGTAACAACCCCATTTATGAAAATTCGAATCCGTCCAATACACATTAAAAAAAAAAATAGGCATATGCATGACGTGAATGTAGGCAAGCACAACAATTTCATGCATAATAAATTGTTCCTAGAATCCACCCATTTCCTTTCATGCTTGGAATCTCATATTCAAATTCACATATTGGGTTCAAATGCAGATCAAATACATGCATCCCATCACAATAGGCTTGGTCCCAAATATTTATTGGAGCCAATTATAGATCCTCAACAAATTAGACAAATTAATTAGGGTCGACTACATAAATGCAAGCATGCTTATAAGTCATAACAACAAAGTCTTGATCTAAAGTTTTTTTTGAGTTGATTATATATCCTCAAAAAATTTAGGGTTTATCACATGAATGAATACATAAAAAGACATGCAACCAGTAATTTTTTTGTATTTTAAGAGAGACCCATTTGGGTAGAGAAAAAAGGGGTACAATTTTAAATAAAAGTTAGGGAGGGGGGGGGGGGGTTTTGTGCCCTTGTCTTTGAAATGGGTAGGCAAATTCAATGGTTTCAATTTTCAATTGCCCACCACGCATTACAAAATTTACAACAAGTTTTGAAATATTTTTATAAATTATAACGAAAGGAAGAAAACCCAATAGGAAATCACATCTTGTGTAAGAAGTGAGTGAGCTGGGTTGGGTTTACAATGCCAGGAAAGTGGGCCCCACCAGTTTTGAGCAAATTTGCTAGTTCCACGTACCTTTGTTGCTGATCTTCTTCCACCTGTCCTTTAGCTTCACCACTTGGCATCCTCTTCTCTTTTTCTGCTTTCTTTGATGACACCGAAACGGCCTCGTTTTGATTAGCTGTAGAAGAAGTTGGATCCCACTGTTGGCCAAAAAGGGTTCCTCTAGTGAGAAACTCGTGGGCTAAGTAACCCGCTAATATTTTATTGGACGAAAATACCAGCTCGGCAAAGCCTATCCCATTAACTCTGGCTGTTGTTGTAGCCTTAGCTGGCTTGGGTATTTTGGTAATCGTAGCATTGATACGCTCTTTTTCCCTCTCTTTGCGCTTCTTGTTGTTTGTTGTGGCTGTGAGTGCGGCTGTAGCTGTGGGTGCGGCTTTGGCTTTGGCTTTGGCTTTGGCTTTGGCCTTGGTTGTAGCACTGGGTGTCAATAGTCGACGAGGTGGAAGGCGCATCGATTTGGTATTCATGACTCTATTTCAGCACTATCACCCACTCCTTAAAAAAAAATTTTAGAAAATGGAATAAGAGTAATATTTGTTAGGAAAAAAAAATTGAGGAAATGGTAATTTTACTTTATTGGATGAAAAAATTGATCCAATTTGATTTTATTTTTTGCCCAAAATAAGAGATTAAAAAAAAAAGTTGGTAAAATAAACAAATAAACTGTGGCCAAAAACTAGCTATTTTAGAGAGAGAATGGGAGAGACTTGACGAGAGAGAGAGAGAGAGAGAGAGAGAGAGAGAGAGAGAATGAATTGGAGTACTGGAGAGACTCGAGAAAGGTTGGTGTGTCTATATTTATAGGAGTGGTGTTAAATTTTTAGCCTAGAATGTGTAAATTATTACGTGAATACTAAGGAGGGACGAAATGACAAAATTACCTTGCTTTCTTAACAAGGAAGTTGTTCATCACTCTTTTTTTTTTTTTACTCTAATTCTAACTATTTATTGGTCAATTTTGTCATTCAAATTTCAAGATCAAGTCATATTTCATTTTTAAGTCCACTCTCCATTAAAATTTTAAGGACTATCTTAATTAAAATTAACTTGATTTTAGAAATTGTGAGGCGAATTTGACACAATAAATAGTTATATATATATATATATATATATATATATATATATATAAAGTAGAGTGGGAGAATGGAAGACAGGGTTCAAACTATATACATGTGATACCGCAAGGGATGCCATAATTATTGGACCATCAATTTAGCCTAATCAATAGTTTAGGAATGGAACTGATATAATTAAAAATGATGTACACAATTAACACAATTAATACTTAAATGACTTAATCAAAATTTACCCCAAATGTTCAAAGACCAAATTAATAAGTGTTTTGAGTTATTGCGTGAAGTGAAACAATTTTTTTAGCACCAAAATATAAAACTAGAGTCGGTTTTGGGTATGGCCACCTTAACCCTAGTCAAGGGCGACTTTGCGTTAACCTCAATGTTCATATGAACACCCTGACTTGCAAATATATATATATATATATATATATATATATATATTTATATATAGACACACACACACACACACACACATTATTTTTGAACTAATCTGTTTTGTTTACCCTAAAACAAAATATTAAACACCCTGAAAATTTGGGTTTAACAAAAATAATCTTGGCTCCCTAAACATAATTTTTATAATAATAATAATTGGAACCTTCTTGATAACCATTTCAGGCTCTAGCCTACTCAACGTTATTAGCCTGCTTTACCATCAACAATAGAGTACAATGTGGAGCATAGTACAAACCCCACTTCCTCCAACCTTCAACAAATAATTTCTGCAAGTCTCTTGCAGAAATTATTTTTACAAATCCATTGAATGTAACTAATATCTCATAGCAAATGAGATCCGCATGCAGTCAAGTACATGGTCTGCTTATTCTGACAAATCAGTTGCATGCAATAAATGTGCAACACAATTCTTCTTTTCCATGAACCCTTTCTCATCTAATATAAATTATATAATACCCTAGTAGTAGCATTTTATTATTATCCTTTGTTAGTTGGGCCCATGCTCTAGATTTAAAGCCAGATCACCAGAAAGAAATCATCAGTACAGCGCTAAAACATGTATTGCAAGAACAAAGTTTGATGAGTTAGAAGATGGCATAAAACTGAAAATACATTAACTTTTGATATCATGGGACTAATTTAATTGTCTATGATTTTTTCCATTGCTATCGACCCTCTGTGTTTCATATCATTCTAATCAAACAGACGGGGCACATGAACAAAGGAGACAGGTTAATTTAATTTGTCTTGGCTTATTCAGATTGCCCTGGAACTTTCACTCGATAACAATTCAAAATCAGGGATTGGCGTAATTCATAGGAGCTATTTCCCAGACAAACAGATTTAACCTGCCAATTAAACTTGCTCTTGATTATGTTCCATATCACCTGCATTTCAAGGATTTATGCCAGCATTGATGACTGACCAATAAAAAAAATGTAATATTAAGAGGAACCAAAAAGTCACAAAGGCAGAGGTTAAAAACAATGATAAAAATGCAAGAGAAAAATATATTTGTACTAGGTTTGAATAAAGTACCTATGACAATATGAGTACAGTCAAGACAAAGCTGTAACATCAATCCATGAAGGCCTCTTTGCATTATAGTAGAAATGTGCAATCATGTGGACCAATTCATCTGCTGTCCGAATCTCTGCAAAGACACATATAATATTGTATTATGGCCAGAACATATCTTCAACTGCGCCATTGTTTTTGGTAGCATCTGAACAAAACCATGCTTCTCAAAATTATAAAGAGCAGAACTAAATCTCACCTTTTTCCCTGTACAAGATCCTGTTTCCCCTTAAGAATAAAATTGCTGGGCATTCTCTAATTTTAAGTGCATATGCCAAATCTCTCTCGATGTTGATGTCTATCTTAACTGACTGTTATCACGAAATCAAGAGCATTACCACTCATTGAATTCATATGGAAAAACATTTTAAGGAAACTCAAACTGGTTGCCAGAAAATGTAGAAAAGAATACAAACTAAAATTTTTGAATTTTAAAATTACAGTACTCTGGGCCCATAGAAACACTGTGGATTGATTCACTTGATATTAGTTTTTAAGGGCAACGTTAGAAAATCCAAACTCTTTATTTGTATTGTAAGTTCATTTCTCAGCAACCAAAGAAGGGTCAATAAGTATATATCACAATACTCATCCACAGATCACATAAAATGAAACAGTGTGTAACTTTGAAAAAATTCAAAAGGACAAACAAAAAGTTTAATACCCGAGGAGGCAATTTATCTTTAGCGCTCCAATAAACCTTCAGCGCCTTTTCTAGCTCTTTCAAAGCCTTCCAGTTATCAGTTGCCCTTTGAACAGAATGATAAAACGTGAACAACAATAATGATTAAATTGAAATGCCAGACACTGAAACAGGCAGAAACAGAAGAGGGGGGAGGGGAGGAATTGTATTTATTTTACCTAAATCTAAGGTGCTCAATATGTGTATATGCATATAGTACTTTTCTACCAACTAAACAAACATCTAGACCTCCTCACTTTTATCTGCATTATCTAAGTGCCTGTTCAGTTGGGCAGTTTACGACTGCACTTTTTCAAAGTTCACCTCTTTCAAAATCTCACCTTTTGTTATGTACAGTTTTTTCAAACAACCCATGTTCAAAAAAGCTAAAAAAATAAGCTGTACCAAATTGGCACTATATATGTGCAACTTTCTCGATCAACATTTTGCTTGAAATATCAAATAAAAACCACATTTTTACCTGCTGTCTTCTGATAAAACCCACAGAAATTTGCCACATAGATGGATGTATTGGCATATGCATATTGCACTAAACCAAAAAACCTTATCCAAATCCCTCTCTCATTACACTATAAAGAATGATGCAATAAAACACATGCAAACAACCCCATATCACAATACAGGAATGCAGCATGAAAGTTCTATACAGGACAATCCTTTTCCTCCTAGATTAAGATAGATAACACTACTCGTTCAAGCAAAAGAAACATTTTCAATAGACTTACCTGTTGTATCTTTCAAAAACAAAAACAATCAGTGGGCTTGGATGAAAAGCAAAGCTCTCCCACTCTAGACAATTGATCTCCTTTACCCAGTTATCATCAATCTCTCCTTCCCAGTCAATTTCAACACCATCTTCCCCCACAACATTCTTGATTGGGTGCTTCTCAAAATACTCTGATGCTCTAATTCCCCATCCCACATCAGCATCAAGTGGCCAATCTGGACTTTCTTCCTCAACCACCATCTTCTTTCCTCTTCCACCACCATCATCCTCATTCTCATTTATATCATTCTCATCTTCATGGCTGTCAGTATCAATCTCTTCATCAGCTCTATCCCTCATTATATTTTCTTTATTCTCCAAAATTTCTGAATTCTGCTGCCGAATTGATGCAAATGTCTTTTCAAGTGAGCCGCGAATAAAATCTTCAACTGCAACTGCTTCACTCCTACGGCCACGCCTTGGCTTCCTTGGAATGGTTTCTGGAAAGACCTGATTTTCATCATCCTTTTGGGGAACTTCAGTTTTCGGGTGGCAATTTCTTTTCTTAGGTTTAGCTTTAGAGTTGGAGCTAGGTTCGGGGTCAGATGTTGAATTAGACTTCCTTGAAACAGCAGAGCAATGAAGAGATTTTAAATCATGGCTGCTCTGTACAGGGGAGGACAAGATCAAGCATGAATGGGAACTAACACTACAGGTAGGCTTAGATGTAGGATTTTGAAAAGAAAATGACATAAAAGGGTGTAAATTAGGATCAACATTTTCCATAGAGAAAGGCAAGAAGGATTTTGCCATGCTAGAAATTTGAAGGAACATCATTTTCTTCACTCCCACTAGGATATAGGTCAGAATTCAGCATTGGCAATCGAAAGCAAAGTTAGGTTAGGCGATAGACTTATACATTTGTAGCAATGAATGGAAAAAGATGGAAGGGTCTATGTTTAGAAGTAAGAAAAACCTGTAGAACTTATCCACTTTGACATTTGTCTTTTAGGGGTTACTATTTCACTGCTGGAAACCAAGGATGCCCGATAAAATCAGTCTAAAGAAATAAAACCCATTCAATTCTCCACCTCAGCTTGACACTTACCCACTTCAGCCGTTGCCTATTAAAAATTTATATAATCAGACAAATACTAACTAGAATAATCTTCAAGCTGTTTCTTTTATATATTTTTTCCCGAGCATGTTCATATATTTTAATCTCCAAATTCATCAACAAAGCAACTCATTTCCAGCACCTTCCAATAGATTTATAAACTCAATGCGACAATTATTTCGTCATCCATTTCTAAATTAAGTAGAATTTGGCATGTATAAAAGGTTACTAGATGATATAAATTTAAGAACAAACCCAAGCATTATCGAATTTATGGCACTACCAGCATTAAACTTCACCGGAAGGGAAAGTAGTAAGGCCTGGAATATGCTGGGTTGCAAATAGCAGTCACCTAATATCCAAATAAGTTACACTTTCTATAACATCACATGAGAATGCACATACACAAAAAACAAACAAGAACCAATTAAATCTGCAATTATTAAACGAAAATGGCAATAAAAAGATATAAGAACCAACACTAACACAGGTTGGTCCAAGCCATTGTAACGATAACTTATATTCCATATGTAAAAGAGTAATAAAGAACCAATCAGTGGATTTATCTGAAACCTCAATTTGCTCTTCTCACCATTGATTTTCCAAATTCATACTACAAAGATGAACATCACTTCATGATTTCAAAAGGGCAGCACTATATTCACCATTACTTTTAGTTCATTACTTAAATCGAGTTTGCTTTTCTGCATGTTGTTATTATTGTTAGCTTTCTTTCTCATATGATGTTTGCTACATCACAGCAATTCCGGGGAAGACCAAGTGTAGGGTTTTGAGGTGGTACCAAGTTAACCCAATGAACACCAAAAATGGTATTTGATACATACCAAGAAACCTTAAAGCCAAAATACACTATTGGTCCCTATAATTTAGCTCATGACCAATTTTAGTCCCTGGAGTTTAAAGTCATTGTTTTTAGTCCCTAACAAACATAACGTTATCACTTTTAGTCCCTACGAGGTAATGTTTGGCCACATAATAATACATGGGACTGAAAGCGAACTTAAGGGACCAATAGTGTAGTTAAGCCTACGTATTGCATTTGCAAGTATAAAGTTATCATCTAGAATAGGAAAGCCATCCCATAATGTCTTGACAACTTGTGTCAAATTGAATAACACAAAAAACATAATCAAAGTATCAAACATTGCAACTTTATTAATTTCAACCAGAACTGCTAAAACACACTTAAACAAAGTGACAATTAAAAGCAGAAAACAATACACATAAAAATTAAAATTAAAAAAAAAAAAAAAAAACACGCGAGCGCGCTAAATGCATAAAAAGTGTGATTTATCATTTATGTACCTTTCTGGTTTCTGCAGTGCTTTCCCAAACCGCTTTGTTACACACACACAAAGAAAACTTGAAATATACAAAACAAAACGAAATTCTGTTTGGTAGCTGAGAAAGAAGAAGAAAGTAAAGGAACCCAAATTATAAATACTTGTGATTACAGGGAAAAGGGTTTAACAGTTGGGACAGTTGGAAATGGCGAAGAAAAATTGGGTGCAATGCTTAACAGTTAACAGTGAGTAAGCTTTTGTGGCAGTGAATGGAGAGCAAAGGAACGGGTGGACGAGGGTTTGGGTCGTCATAAACGGTTAAAGTGTATAATGACTTATTTATCCAACTAAATAAACTATTAGTAATATTTAGAGTAATTTACTTATTTTATTTTTTTTAGAAGAGGGTATTTACTTTTTATACTTTTTGATTTTTTTTTATTACATGCTTCATATAAAACTTAAAATTTTTAAACACTAATTTTGAGGCCTTAAACGTGAATAAAATTTAAAAAAATATATTTATAATAAAAAATATTACAATTCTATCACAGCTGACTTCAATTAGTAGAAGGTACCAGAGTTATTTGGAGACATTGAGAAAAGGAAAATAAATATTAAAAATTGTTTCAATAGAACTATTTTATTAAGCAATTGCTAAAAGCAAGATCATTTTTTGATAAGTAATAAACTTCGTTGAAAATAGATATATGGACAAAAATGTAAAAACAAGGCACATAGGTAGTGTGCTAAGAGGCAACGAAGAAAAAGAAACTAAACAACGTTACAACAATGAAAGAACAAAAATCAAGCATGTCAGGCAGAGACAAAAAACTTCAATTAGTAGAAGGTACCAGAGTTATTTGGAGACATTGAGAAAAGGAAAATAAATATTGGAAATTGTTTCAATAGAACTATTTTATAAAGCAATTGCTAAAAGCAAGATCATTTTTTTGATAAGTAATAAACTTCATTGAAAATAGATCTATGGACAAAAATGTAAAAACAAGGCACATAGGTAGTGTGCTAAGAGGCAACAAAGAAAAAGAAACTAAACAACAATGAAAGTACAAAAATCAAGTATGTCAGGCAGAGACAAAAAAGTAACAATGCCAGAGGTGGTGTTTGGTAAGTGTTTTTAAACAGCAATTTTCAGTTTTTAAACAGTATTTTAAATATTTTTACACATTTTTTTATCCACACTTATTTTAAAAAATAATAAATAACAATTTTCAAACTATTTCACTGTAACCCTCTTTAAGCATTTGCCCATCCAAAGAAAGTATAAATATGTATTCAGAGTTTCAGGCAATGACCAGGCAATTGCTTAGTTTTCCTATGTCCGTAGACAAGGCAGCATGCCAGCCCATCTTTTAGCTTTTGGCATGGATTTATTTTTCTGTTTAGATGGAAAAGAATTTTTGTTTTCTTGTGCAAACTCTTGTCCTACTGTCATTTTTTTTTTCTTAATTTTAATGAAGTTTACAATTTCCTATCAAAACAAAAACAAAAAAACAACGTTAAAAACAACTAAAGCAAACAAAGAGATAAAAATAGGAATCAAAAGATCAAACTGTCTCACGCTCTTTGGCTCACCAAATTAAATTTTTTTAAATATACAAATCTTTTTAAAAACTTATTTAACTTCTGAAAGTGTGCTAAAATATATTTATATTTTAAAAAAATTAGAAAAAATAAGGTTTTTTTTTTTCTAAAAAAATTGGTACATGTAAGCTAGCTTATAAACTAATTCCAAACACATACTTAGTACCCAAAATATTTCATTTGCACACCCAAAGTCAATATCCACTTCTGCCGTTTTACCGTTTTGAATGTCGTTTTGTCAAACAAAAAAGTAGCTCAATTCTCCTTTTTTATATAAATATAGATATAAAAGATTTCGTTTAAGCATTAAAGTTTAAAACTTTCATTTAAACCTTCTATCACAATTCTATTAAAGTTCTGCCACCTATCATTTATGAGCATTTTTTTTTCATAATTTCTTTCGCATGAACTTTTTTTTTTTAGTGAAAAAAAAATTGGGGAGAAAATGAGAGTAAAATCCCATTTAACCTAATTGAAGGACAAAATAATCTTGTTGTAACAAACCATAAAATATCTCCTTGTAACATAGGGCATTTTGCTTTGGCAAATCCATGTCACCCTCAACATCCATATTCCATAATATGATGCATGACAATTTTGCTTAGGGATGTAACTACTCATATGTTTAGTTTGATTAGGGATCTAATAAGATTTTTAGGAATGAAATTACAACATCATGTCTTGTTAACAAAAATAATTTATTTTTTTAACATCTCATTCAATTCCAAATTTGATATACACACACATACATAAAGACTAATTCTTAGTTTGCCGTGTAAGATAAAAGATAATTTTGTTAGTTTTTATTTCTATTGGTTAGAGGTAGGGATGGCAATCCAAGCCCGACCCGTGGGTATCCGGTCCGGCCCGACCCTAATGGGTCGGATTTTACCCGGTCCGATTAAAAATAGGGTCGGGTATGGGTTCAAAACAAAAAACCCGAGACGGGTTCGGGTCGGGTCCGGATTTTGAAAAAAACCTGGCCCGAACTCGGACCCGACCAGTTTAAACTTAAAATAAAATTACTAAAATGCCCACATATATATATTTCACTTACAGTCATCCCTAAGTCCCTAACCCTATTTTCATTTCTCTGAACCTCTCTTAAGCTCCAGCCGCCTCTCCCTCTTTGAATCTCTAATGTCTCTTAGTGCTCTCACCTCATTTTCTCTCAAGCCAAGCCACACGATCTCAACCAATCACCCTCATGGCCTCATCCTCACTCTCATTCACTCACGGACCTACCCTTACCTTCACGCTCATCACGTTTTGGTTGCTATTTGCCAAGGAGGAATGCAGAACTTAGATCGGCGAGAGATGTGCGAGGTTTAGGCCGTGACATTGATGGCTGAAACCACCGCCGATCATCATAGATCTTGGTGGTCTGAGATAGAGAGAGGCTGAGCAGGAGTTCGAGATCAGAGATAGAGCCTTGGTGACCGAGTTCTCCATTTCTTTGTTTGGGTTCTTTTTTTTTTTTTTTTTGGGGTTAATGTCCTCTCTCAAATCTGAGTTTGTGTTTGTGATTTTGTGAATCTGTGTTTGTGATTCTGATCTAGATAGATGAACATGATCTTGGGGTTTTTTTTTTATTTGGGATTTTTGATCTAGTTTTGTGGAGGTTTAGCCGTTTAGGGCTTCAGGCAATTTTTTTTTTTTTTTAGATTGGGCCACGTGCAGTGATATGGGCTGGGCGGGGCCCGCGGGGCCCGTGGAGCCCGACGGGGCGGGTTTGGGGCGTAGAAAAAAACCCGTTTATTAAACGGGGCGGGTTCGGGTTTTCAGGGTAGACCCGCGGGTCGGGTTCGGGCATAAAGAAACCCGGCCCGAACTCGACCCGTTGCCATTCCTAGTTAGAGGGTACAAAAGAATGGGTAAAATAGTAAGTTTACAAAAAATTGTTAACTTTTTCCAAGAATGAAAATGTGAAAACCTACATTTAAAAAAAAAAAAAATTTACATACCTATATAGACAAGATTGATAGAAATCCTAAAACATTACTCTACACAAATGACTATGCAAATAGATTATTTTGTTAAATGGTGTGTTGGATATGTTCATGGAATATACTTTAAGGTTTGTTACAAAGAAAATACTTTATGCTTTAATGCCACTATCTTGTCCTTTAATTAGATTAAATGGGATTTTCCTTTCATTTTTTCCTCCCTAGTCTTTTTATTCTCTTTTTTTTTTTTTTTATGTTTTTCCCAAATAATGTAAAAGAAAAATAGTTCACATAAAAGAGTTTGTGAAAGTGAAAAACTTAAGGTTGTAAAATCACACCGTAACAATCCAGCTATTTTTTATGAGCAAGACTTAGATATAGTACTTAAGTGCTATTCCTTAGGTTTCTTTCTTAAGATTTTGCTATGTGAATTTTTTCTTATGGGATAGAAATACATTTCTTAGTTAAGTAGCCACATGGCTGAATCTTAAAAAGGGAACCTAAGGAATAACACCTAAGGTATTGTACCTAAGTTTTGTCCATTTTTTATTAGGTATATTTAGGCAATTTTCATTTAAACCTCGTGTGTTTGGCTGAGTTTCATTTAAACCATATAGTTTTAAATTCTTTTATTTAAACCTCATAGTTTATAATAATTTTAATAAAATTTTAGAATTTTAGGTATGTTTTGTTTAAATCTTAAACTTTCAAAATGTTTCATTTAAATCTTAGAATTTTGAGTATGTTTCATTTAAACCTTAAACTTTCATTATATTTAAACCTCAACGTTTCAAAATAAATTTATTTTAAACCAGCATGGCACATGATGTTTAACGGGGCTTTAACAGGATTGTGACAGAATGTTAACTAGAATGTTTTTACTTTTTATTTAAACTTTAATTTTTCAATGAAGCTTTTTAAAATTTAAGATTTAAATAAAGCATGCCCAAAACTATAGATTTTAAAAGTAATTTAAGATTTTATTGTAGTGTCACCTTTTCTTAGCAAGTCAGGCAACTTAAACCATTTTTTTCATATATTTTTTTATCATTTTACTTTTTTTTTTAGAAACATTTTAATTTTTTACTTATGCAGTATTTTTTTTATAATAAATCTAATGTGATATATAGAAAAAAAAATTGGCTTATTTATTTATTTATTTATTCATATAAATGGAGACATAAGCTCCATGTCAGCAAAGTTACTTTTTTTTTTTTTTTTGGGTTAGATGAATTTTGTTAGTCACGATAACATTTTTCATCCATTAGTTATAATAAGGATTTAAAAAAAAATCTTGAAAGTATAGAGATTAAAATTAAATATTTCAAATTATAGGAACCATTTTAAAAAAGAAACATAAGTTAAGGACCAAATATATACTTTAACATTTACTTTCTTAACCATTTTTTTTTTTGTTTTTTTGGTGAACGGGATCTTAATTAAAAACAACTAAGGAATACAAAGTTGAGGGTAAGCGACACCCCAAGTATCAGCTAATAACTGGTACAAACTACTGGAAGGAGGCTGCAAATACAAATTAAAATTATCACTACCAAAATGTCCTTCCTTTGCCAAAAGGTCCGTGCATTGATTCCCTTCATAGTAGGTATGGTGAATGTGAGCTTCCTCAAAAGACTGGAGGAGAGACCTGCAATCAAAAATCAAAGCACTACATGGACGAGACATAAATGGCTTCATCATCATGGGATTTCAAAATAGTAACCACAGCTTTTGCATCAATCTCAATAATAAGCTTCCAGATACTGAGATTTCTTGCTAAGACAAGGCCATCACGAAGGCCCCAAAGCTCAGCTGCCATGGAGTGGGTGATTCTAATACTCCTAGAGAAATCTTTGATCCAAGTTCCCATACAATTCCTAATGAGGCCTCCAGCACTAGCCCTGCCTGGGTTGCCCTGAACAGAGCCATCAATGTTAGGCTTGAAGTAGCCGAGGGGGGGTTTCCAACTGATGGGGGTGCTAATTCTATGGACATACCTCTCTTTGGGGGAAGGATAGAAGAAGAAGTCAATAGAAAGGGAGGAGATCTTTTTCAAAATTTCATGCGGGTTAAAAGGAAGGTTCTCCATGACGAGCTTGTTTCTAGTTGTCCAGACAGCCCTTATTGAAAAGGGAAAAACAAAGCTCCAGAGTATGTTAGGGTGGATGGGGGTGATGGGGGAAGAAGAGGAGGGGGCCAATGTTTGTTCAAATGGAATGAAACATAGGTCAATCCCGAAGAATGTGGAGAATTGTTTCTGTGGAGGTTTTACAAAGGGGGCATGTGCCTTCATTCAAGAATTTTCTTTTATGGAGGAGCTCTTTTGCGGGGAGGCATTTATGCCATGCAAGCTAGAGGAAGGAGGAGATTTTTGGGATGATGGGAATTTTCCAAAGCCATTTCTAGCGGATTGGTTTGGGGATAGTTAAGAATAGAACTTTATGTGAGTGCGTGTGGAATTGTTAGTGGAAGAATTTGATGGACAAATTTAATTTTTTTAATTTATCTTTATGTCTTTAATTTGCCTTATTGTTAAATTATTTTTAATAAGGTAACAGAGAGTGTTTTTTTTTTTTTTTTTGAGAAAGAGAGTTTTAACTTATGACGTTCACTTCTAATGATATCTCTTTATCATTAGATTAAGACACTAATCGATTTTTGGTGTAGGCGAAGATTGAACCTCAAATCTCTTATTTAACTATCAGAAACTTTAACAGTTGAACTAATTGAAACCCACAAATTAATAGCCGTTAAGCATAGACAAATTGGATGTTAAAGAATCCTATTGAAGCAATATAGATAGATGACCTTCTAGATTGAATGACAAATTAACACTTGTAAACAAATATAAACAACGGAGTTGACTTTTTCATTGCAGTTTTCTTGTTATTTTTGCTTCTTCTTTTTTTGGCTATTGTTTATTCAGGCAAGGTTTATAACAGAGATGATGAGCAATGGCGCATGGAAAAATTCTTAGGTACTTTTGGAGTATGGAGAAATAGTGCTCTCTTTTCTGACATTCATGGTGGATCCCATAATGAATTTAATGAGTAGACCTCACTACGAATGTGAGAGAAGGAAACACCATTCTCCATACTCCAGGACTACCTAAGAATTACTCTTGGACTTGACTTGACTGCATTAATTAAGTGCGTGAGTTCTTGCAAGTCTTCAAATAAAATTATGCTAAATGTGGACCTCTTTTCTTGACGCTGGGATAGCTCGTTGGAGCTACGAAAAAAAGAATTAAAATATTGAATACAAAATATGATCATTTGAGAGGCCATTATCATTGCACAAGAAACTTTAGGCAACAAGAAGTTTACTAAAATCTCATATTGCGAGGTTAAAAGTCTTATAATTTAATAGTTCTTTAAATATATATATATATATATATATATATAAAGAGAATAAAGAATCAAATCTCTCCCACTCACTTGTTATAACTTATAATAATTGAATTATTAAAAAATAAATAAAATCGTTGTAGCACGACCTAGGCTCAAGTTCATTTTTGGAAGCTATAAAAATCCATGTTCAATAGTTGAGATCCCCAGACCTAACTGAAAAGCTTACCAGTTCTTTTTCGTTTAAGCTGTTCAGATTATTACTCTAGTTGAGGAAGACAAGTGGTTCCTATACCCTACAAACTTTCCTCTTTTTTTTGGGGCTAATCCTCGTCATCAATCTTCAAAAGTGATCTTTATTTAAGACTCCAAAAGAGCCAAATTTCAAATGCACAATATGACTATCCTTGATCTAAAATTAGATGCACCATAATATGATTTAATGCTTAGACTTCATCTCGTAGATGAAATTTAGAGCAATTAAATTGATCTAGTGAGTTCCACTTTCACCCATTCAATCTTGGTTGTATTTCATGATAATAGAAGTGTGGTGGGCTTTTTTTGCAACTGCAGGCTAGACTACCCCTTGCCACGCTATGGCCCAAAGGTTTTGGGTAGGAGAGTCAAGATCGGCTTGGCTACAACACACCCCAAACCAGCTTGTGCACAAACTAAGGTCTCTTTGCTAAAACTTTGGTGACATGCCCATGGCAAAGGAAACCGTTACAAAAGGGTTATGGCAGGCAGATATAATATAACAACAATAAAAGGAAGTATGCTTACTGTCAGCTGGAAAGCAAAAAATATTGAATGAAATAAAAGGTAAAGCAATGCAGCAATATAAACGCAATATAAATCTGATGATAATAATAAGAGAGAAATAACACCAATGCTTAATCAATGAAACGAAAGAGAAAATGGTTAGTTTGCCATGCTTGGTTGTCTTGCAGAGCTAAAACCAATAAGGGAACCACTTTCTCAATGTGGGTAACCTCACAGGAAGATCATGCCACAGAAATTACTCACTTTGAGAGAATGGGCCTAAATAGCTTATGCCTAAAATCTTTAATTCTTACTAGAGGGTAGGCTTTTAGAGGAAGAAAAGGGATAAGCCTATTGGTGCATGTCTGTTATCACGCTCTTGCCTACTCTCTATTTTTCTTTCTTTTTTTTTTTCCTTCTAAGTTTTCTACTCTATTTTCTTTCTTTTTCCTATTCCTTTGTGGGGTTGTTATGTTCATTCTTTCTTTCCTCCCCTCTTGTTCTGTTCTTCATCCCCCCTGTGCACAGCGGAGGGCCCTTTTGTACTACTTACCTTGAAGGGTTTTTACTATTTTACCCTCTAACCGCTTTTGTTTGGATGTGGGTGTCCTTCCAGACCACCTACTGGCCTGTCAGCTGCCCAGCCATCACCACTTACCTGTACTAGCCGTGCCACATCCCATTACTAGACAAAGAGCCTTATTTTGTTTGTTTGCTCACTGTGGCATTCTCATCTAGATAAGGGTGGGCATTCTCTCTCTACTATCCTTCATGGCATGTACCTAATGATTCCAACTCATCTTTCTCTCTTTTGGGTGGTATGTCATCCCAGTAGGACATTTCCCCCAAAAGAGTTTGAGCAAAAACCCCAGAATAGGCTCTCTCATTTTCCCCACCGCCGGACCATACCCTCTCTTACTTTTGACCCATGGCCCACCACTCCTGTATTGGTTGGGTACAGGTTGGTGATGCCTAAGCCTTGTGCGTGCTCCACTTCCATGTGTATCCATGTACCTAATGATTCCAACTCATCTTTCTCTCTTTTGGGTGGTATGTCATCCCAGTAGGACATTTCTCCCAAAAGAGTTTGAGCAAAAACCCCAGAATAGGCTCTCTCATTCTCCCCACCGCCAGACCATACCCTCTCTTACTTTTGACCCATGGCCCACCACTCCTGTATTGGTTGGGTACAGGTTGGTGATGCCTAAGCCTTGTGCGTGCTCCACTTCCATGTGTATCCATGGCTTGTCTGTTGCTTATGCGTTTGCCATGACTTGAAAGCTTGTCTGTACATTCTGCTGCTCGTTCTTGACCTCTTGTGGCGTGAATGTTTCCCTGAGCCTTCGTTCTTTTTATCTTACTTCCTTCCTAGGCTGGGCCTTACTTGATTGTGGCTTATTCCTTCTTTAATCCATTCTTTGCCTCTTTCGCGGATCTGCTAGCAATTATCCATGCCATTCTGTCATTCCTACTATGCTGTTGTTTGACCTATGCTTGCCGGGCTTCTTTTGGGCTTACTATATGCTTAATTCCAGTGACCTAGTATTGTTATTGGGCTAATATTCATGCTATTTTTGGGCTTTCTTGGCCCATTCCATTGCTTCCGAGCTCCCTTGGCCCATCTCATCCTTTTGGGCATCCTCAGCCCATTCTAATCCTTGGGCATCCTTGGCCCATTCCAACTCTTGACCCTCATGGGCCTTTGCTAAGTCTTTTGGGCTTCCCCAGCCCGAATTACAATATCCTTTGCTTTTGCGGTTTATAAGCTTCCCATCAACCCTTTACTTACTTAATTCATTACTTCGGGCCTCTTTGGCCCATTCTTGCTTGCTTTCTATTTCTTATAATGCACATGGGTTTACTACTTCTTTCTCTGGGCTCCTTTAGGCCCGCTTGTTTTCTTTGAGGCCCATTTATTATTTTCTAGGCCTATGATCCATTATTCTTGTCATTTGGACTTAATGATTTTCTTCTCAATTTACTAAATCTTTTCCTCCCATATTGTTGGGCTTCTTCTTGCTATTAGGCCTCTCTGCCAAAGTGGGCATCAACAAGAAGCTAGGGGAAAATGCATAATTACAAAATAAATTAAAAAAAAAACTCTAACAAAATTTCTAAACTTTAGTCGAATTTATTCGGGCTATTTGTTCTTCTAATTTAACCCATCATTTAGGAGTTCATAAAGGAATGAAATGAAATAAAAATAGTAAATAAAAAAGGAACAGAACAAAATGTATTTAAGTAATGGAAAATAAATGAATGAAATATAATTAAGTAATCTTGTTTGGTTTTTAAAAAATAAAGGAATGAAAAATAATTAAAGGTAAGTTACTTTGTAGGAAAGTAACATAAAGAGAAATGAATGAGATCTTTTTATAACAATATTACTATTAGATCTTTATTTTAAAATGAATGGTTGAATATATAACGAAAAGATGAGGTTCTACGAGAATAGAGAAGAATAAGTATTCCATCATGTCCATTCAATTCTCTCTATTCAAATTCTAAATAAGGAAATGGAAGGAATATTCCAAAATAAGTTCTTTCATTCAATTCATCTCTCTCCTCCTAAATGGAGTGTAAAATTATAAATGACCATATTAATCCTCCAATTATATTTTCATGAGTTAAGTGGATGGAAAATGTTGTTGCATGCAATGCACGAGATAGTATTTAAATTAAAAAAAAAAATCATTTTAGGTTAAAATTTAGTTTTCTCCTCTCTTTCACACTTGACCAATTCTTTCTCTAAAAGACTCCACTCTTCTCTCTCTTAACATTTTTTGAACATCATCACTTTGTAATTGCAATTTGGTCGTTAGTGTGACCTAAAGATGATGGTTGGGTATAGTTGTGGCTTTGGTTATGATTTGAGGTGGTGGTAACATTGATTCATTTTATTTGTGGGAAATCAGTAACTTGGGGTGAACAACCTGAGATGTACGTAAAGTCGTTCGCTTTTGAGTGGGGTCAATGTGGCCATGCCCAAATCCCACACCCTTGTTTTATATTTTGGTGCTAAAAAAACTATTTCACTTCGCACATATATTAATTCACAAAACTTATTAATTTTGTTCTTTGAACTGTTGGGGCAAAGTTTAATTAAGTCATTTAAATTATTAATTATGTCAGTTGTGGCCATCATTTATTAATTGTGTTAATTCCATTCCTGAGCTATTGATTAGGGTTGAAGTGGTAGTCCAATAATAATGGTGTTGATGCCTACTTTGGAAAGAAGGTCCAATAACAAGACGAAGCCCAACAATATAGAAGAAAGTAAGAAAGAAGAATTAGCAAAGTGAGAAGAAAACCATTAAGCCCGAATGGCAGGAATAATGGTCCACGGGCCCGTAAAATAGTAGAAAGGCTCCAAAGGAAGCAAACGGACTCAAGGGAACCCAAAGAAGGAGGTAGTAAGCCTATGGAAATTATAACAAATGGAAAGCAAGCAAAAAGGGGTCGGAGGAGCCCAGAGAAAGGAATTAGTAAATGGAGTTGGTACAAAGTCCAACAAGCCCCGAAAGTTAAGGATATGGTAATTGGGCCAGGGAAGCTCCAAAGACGTAGCAAAAGGCCATGAGAATGTAAGAATGGAATGGGTTAAGGATGCCCAAAGGAAAAAAGAGGGTCGAGGAAGTCCAAGATGGTATGAGGATTAACCTAGTAGAAAACGCTGGGCAATGTGAATTAAATAAAAGAGAAGTGCATGGTAGGCCCAAAAGAGATCTAGCAAGCACAAGTCAAGTGGTAACATGGCAAAAGCAATGGAATGATGTGGCAGGAACACTAGTTGACCCACAAACCAAAAGTAAAGAAAGATAGGGGCCGAACTAAAGAAAGAAAGGCCCATACCCAAACAAGACCCAGCCCAAAGAATGAAATGAGGTGCAAAGAATGAAGACCCAGTGATTCATTCACACCACAAGAGGTTAAGAATGAGCAGCAGAACGTGTAGCAAAGACCAGACAAGCCCCCAGGCCATGGCAAACGCATGAACAACAGACAGGCCATGGACTTACATGAAAGTGGAGCACGCACAAGGCTCAGACACCACCCACTTGTACCTAACCCTTATCTGGATGAGAATGCCACAAAGAGCAAGAAAACAAAACAAAACTCTTTTGTCTGGAAATGGAACGTGGCACTGCCAGCACATGTTAGTGGTGATGGCTGAGCAGCAGATAAATTAGTAGATAGTATGGGAAGGACACTCACACCAGGCCAAAAGTAGTTGAGGGGTAAATTAGTAAAACTCATCATGACAGACAGTATAAAAAGGCCTTAGTTGTGCACAGTGAGGGGAAAACAACACATAAAAAGGGAGGAAGAGGAGAAGGAAATCAGAAAGATTAAGGAAAAACAAGTGAGAAAAATAGCAAGAAAGAAAAGAAATGGAAAATAAGGAAGAAAAGAGGGAACGTAAGAATAAGAGAGAAAATGGAGAAAAACAGAGAAGTGAGGAAACAAGAGTGTGATAGGGGTATGCACCAATAGACTACTCCCTTCTCTCCTTCTCAACAGCCTACACTCTATTAAGATTAAAAGGATTTGAGTATAAGCCATTTAGGCCCATTTCTCAAAGTGGGGTAATTTCCATGGCAGAATTTCCCTGTGAGATTACCCACATTGAAGAGTGGTTCCCTTCTTGGACTAAAATCTCCTAAGGAACCAAGCACGACAGGGTAACCATTCCTTTCTTTAAGTTGATTAAGCATTAACATTATTTCTTCTCCTTTTATTATTGTCACTAACATATTTCTGCCGTACTCATATTACTGTGTTTTTGTTGAGGCTCATTTTTATGAAACCCGGAAAAAAGGGGAGAGCCCACAATTAAGAAACAAGCCCAATTAAATCTGAGCAGCAGGAATAGGCCCATAAAGCAAGCAAACGGGTCTTGAAGAGGTAAAAGGGCCTGAGAAGGCCCGAAAAGATAAGAACCATGGGCCATGAATGCGAGAAAGTAAGTATGGGCCTTGACCATTGCGGCAAGCCCCAAAGCAAAGCAAGAATACAGGGCCACAAACGGCTCTAGAGAAAACAAAGAATGGTTGGGCCGCAGAAGCCCAACAAGGTAATAAGGGCCCATGGGATTGCAAGGGGCCAAGGATGCCCCAAAGAAAGATAAACGGCCCGCGGGAGCCCGCAGGCTTGAGAAGCAACAAAAGCCCAATGGGCTAACTAAGCCCTTGGGAAAGAAAACAGTAAACCCAAAAAGGGTGTAACCTTCTCAGCACAGCAGAAGGCAAACAGATGAGCCCAAGGCCACGAATAAAGAATCGATGGTATGCGCAGAGGCGGGAAAGTGAACACCCAAGCCGTGGCAGGCGACTAACTGACGAAGGGATTTTTGGACAGACATGGGCACGCGCAAGGCCCAGACTCGCCAGCCTGTACCCAGCCAATATGGGCGAAGGTGGGCCATGGGTCAAAGGTAAGGAGGGTGTGGTCTGGCGGAGGGGAGAGGGGAGATGGTCTATTTCGAGGTTTTCACTCAGGCTACTTTCGGGTGAGTGTCCTGCTGGGATGACATAGCACCCGAAAATGGCAAAAAACTGAGTTGGGACCTCCTGGTGCATGTCATGAGAGAGAATGAGTGCTCTGCCGCGGTAAGAGAGAAAGACACGGTGAGCTAACCAACAAATTGTCCTTGTGTTTGTCTGGAGGCGTAAGTGCGCCGCGGCCAGCGCAGGAATGTGGCGCTGGCCGGGTACCTGACTGACCAGCAATGGTCGGATGGTACGCACATCAGACAAAGACGGTTACAGGGGTAAAAAGGTAAATAATATGCATCACAACACACTATATAAGGTGTTCCCGGTGCACAAGGAAGGGGGACGGAAAACGGAGAGGGGAAAAACAAGGAAGGAAGGATAGGAAAGAAAAAACAGAGTAAGCAATAAAAAAAAAAATAACAGAGCAAACAAAGAAAAGGAAAAAACAGAGGGTAAGAATGGAAAAATGGGCATGCACCAGAGTGGATCATTGACCCCTCTCTCCCTCTTGAGAAACCATATTCCCATATTTAGAAAAAAGGTCATCTAGGGCCATTCCTTCAAAGTCACTAATTCCCCCTCAGGGAAATTAGTCGCATTGAGGGAGTGTTGTCTCCTTTTTGATTTATTTCCTCCTAACATATTACCGCAGGTAGAAAGCCTGATTGACTAACCGAAGTGTTTTATTTCTCCCTTCCTTGAGATTATCTTTTTTGAGTTCATCTTTATCATTTTTTATGTTTCATCCAGGTATTTGTTTATTCAAAATTCAGCAAACAGGCTTTTTATAAGTGTTGGTGGAATACTTGTCTGCGGTAGCTTTTTTTTTAAAAGATCTGCTTGCCGCAACTCCATAACGTGATCGTGCTGGGCTAAGGCATGACTTGCGCACAAGCCGGGCTAGGGTGAAGAGCAACTGGGCCGGTCCCGACTCTCCAATCCAGAATACACTTGGGCTTAGTACGGCAGGAGGGAACAATCCAGCCCGATACCAAAATTGACCCAAGAGACGGCAACAGTTTTCTTTACTAGAAAAGTGGTTCAATCACTGTTAGCAAATATATTCTTCTTATCTTATTATATTATGCCCTCCTGCTATAACGTTTTTGTGACAGTGTCTTCTGCCATGGGCATGTGACCAAGATCTTAGCAAAAGGGTCCTAGCTTGTGCACAAGCTGGCTTGTAGTGAGTTTCGATCAGGCCAGCCCCGACTTTCCTACCCCAGAACTATTGGGTCACAACGCGGTAGGAAGCAGTTCAGCTAAGAAGTGCAGAAAGGCCCACCACAAATGGCATCCCTTGCGGTGTCCCATACATATAGTTTGAACCCTGTCTCCCATTCTCCCACTCTACTTAAAATAAAAATTAAAAATAAAAAAAAAAAACTTTTTATTGTGACAAATTTGCCTCACAATTTCTAAAATCAAGTTAATTTTAAGTCAGATAATCCTTTTAAGATTTTAATGGAAAGTAAACAAAAAACTAAAATATGACTTGATCTTGAAAGTTGAACAACAAAATTGACACAATTCATTGTTAGAAGAATCAAATTGAACGTTGCTCAATAATTAGACCAACCTAATATTGAAATTATTCCAAATTATAAATTTATCTTGTTTTACTTGCCAAATAAGGATAATCCATATCTACACATTACCGTAATTGGACAATTGATGGACAAGGAAATCAAGAATGCTATCTCAAACTGGTAAAAAATTTGTCATAAACCTTCATATTTGTCTAACTGAAAAAGAAATAAATAAAAAATTATTGACACATCCAATTTCATATCAAATATCACAACTTGTTGAAGTGAGTGAGTGGGTGATGAAAAAAAAGTTGTGGATAAAAAGTATTTATTACTCACAATTGACCACTATAACATATTGTAAAATTGGATGTATCACTAGATTTATTCAAAAATAAATATAGGTGTGGGAAAAGTTTGTAAAATCAAATTTATGAAAAAAGAAGAAGAAGAAGAAGAAGAAGAAGAAGAAGTTCAAGTGTCATGACCAATTAAGCAATACGAATGAGGCTCTTGATCAACAAACTTTCTTTTTTGTTTTTTGAGAAGATCTTGATCAATAAGTTGATGTGATGATTTTAGCCTTTTTAGTGGTAGCGTCCAAACCATAGACTTAGAAAAAACTTGGGTGTTACAAATTGAAATTGCACCTAAACCTCATCATCCATTATTAGTGTGGAAGCAATCAAATCATATTGGAATTTAAAGACTTTTCAAAAACTGATAACTTGTTTAGCATTCTAAAATCTTAAAATGGAAAAAAAAAAATGATATAACAAATTGAGTCATGCTAACAAATGCTTTTAGAGCATTAGTTAAGAATCCATTTTGAGAAAGTTTTGACATTGAGAAATGAAAAAAACTGTCAAAATATTAATTGTTTTTTTTATTTTCCAATAAAAACTTTTTTTAAATTGATTATCAACGAATGTCCTAAGGGCATTCGTTAGCATTTCCCTAACAAATTGAGGGAGTCAAAAGTCAATACACTATTTTAGTTTGGTCAATAAAACAATATATTTCGGTACTAATTGATACATGTGTACCATTTTTGGAATTACCGCTAATTATATGTATTTATATAAATAATTTTCTATTTATATATTTATAAGTCAAAGTCTATACAATTTATTTAAAATGATATAAATTGAAGATAATTATATAATCTTTTTTTTTTTTTCATTTTCAAAATGGCACGACAGTAGCTGGTGTGTACAGTTCATTAATAGTTTTTTTTTTTTTTTTTTGAGAAAAAGTTCATTAATTGTTGGACTTGGGAAAAAAAAAAAAGAAACTGAAAAGGCAAACAAAATAGAAACAGAAGAAAGAGGCATTCGGTCTGGGCAAAGTTCTTAATATTGTTTTAGTTTGTTCATTACAACGGAGTATTTTGTTCCCAATACATACCGGTGTACATAAAATCTGGTGATACAAAAATGAAAAATGATATGTCCACAACATTTTTTACAATATTTTTATAATAAATCTTAAGTGATAGGTTGTTATTAGTTGTTATTGTTGGGACAAAAAAGTAATCCTAGTGTTAAGTTCAAATATAAACCAATAACAATTAAATACTTATGATTTGTTATATTGTGACTTTTTCTCAAAAATAAAAAGTCACAATTACCCCCACAGTCCACAAAACAAAATAACTAAAAATTAAACAAACTCCACGTATATATATGCTAAGACTATAACTATTTACACAATTTTTGTCGTAACTTGTAAATGTTTAAAGTGTGAACTCATTTAAAGTGTGAACTCACATAAATCTACAACTTTTTCTCCACCGCTTATTGCTTGTCATGTGATCATTTATGGGAAAAAATTATGAACTTTGTTGTGATTCTAGCATTTTCCATATCAAAAATTGCTACAATCGCATCATTTTTACAATATTTTTATAATAAATCTTAAACGGTAAGTTGTTATTATTTTTAAGTTGAATGTATTATTGAAATTAGTTTTTTTTATCCAATTATGAACTTATAACTTAAAATTTGTTGGAAAAATATATTATTGAAGTGACATCTCTATTTTTTAATTTTTAATTAAAAGAAAAAAACCCACATAAGTTTGAAAGTAATCAAGGTCCATATCTCTCCAAAAAGAACTAAAAAAAACCATGTCTGAGTAATTTGAGGTCTCTGCACAGTGGAGATTCCATGAAGTTGGTGACTGGGTTTCATACCTTCACTTTCGAGACAACGCTCGATACTTCATATCGGCCGAATCTTGAATGAAGAAGAAGAAGTCGGCGAAATGGGATTCACTCGTGATTTTTATGTTCCGGACCGGTATGAGTTTTTCGGCCGAAATATGATATTTCCTCCGGTATTTGAACCGGCATGTAACAGGCGTGGTTCAGTAAGGGTAATTTTGACATTTCTGTCCCTCCTTGGTATTCCTGTAATAATGTACACATTCCGGGGCTAAACATTTAACTCTACTACTATAAATATAAACACGCCCTACCTCTCCCGAGTCTCCCACTTCATTTCATTCTCTCTCTCCCTCCCTACTTTTCTCTCGTCAGGTCTCTCTCTCTCTCTCTCTCTCCCTTTCTCTCTCTAAAAAAGCCAGTTTCCGGCCACAATTCATTTCTTACCAATTTTTTTTACTTTTTTTTTTTGGGTAAAAAAAAAAAAACAAATTGGGTAATTTTATTTTACCCAATAAAGTGAAATTACCAATTCCTCCTTTTGTTTTCCAAAATTTTTTTTTTTTTGGGGGAGAGTGGGTGGTGTGGCTGACGTGGCATGCACCCAAGACAGAGATATGAATACCAAAACGATGCGCCTTCCACCTCGGCGAGTATTGACGCCCAATGCTACAGCTACAACCACATCCTCAGCCACAACAATCAACAACAAGCGCAAAGAGAGAGAAAAAGAAAAAGAGGGTTTCAATGCTGCCACAATTACCAAAATGCCCAAGACAGCTACGGCTGCTACAACTGCGGCTCGAGCTGGCGGGATAGGCTTAGCCGAGCTGGTATTTTCGTCCAATCAAATATTAGCGGGTTACTTGGCCCACGAGTTTCTCACTAAAGGCACCCTCTTTGGTCAACAGTGGGATCCAACTTCAACTAATCAAAACGAGGCCGTTTCAAAGAAAGCCGAGGAAGAGAAGCCAAGTGGTGAAGCGGAAGGACAGGTGGAAGAAGAAGGAGGTGATGAGCAACAACAACAACAGCGACAACAGGAAAAAGAAAGGTACGTGGAATTAGCAAATTTGCTCAAAACTGGAGGGGCCCACTTGGCTGGCATCGTAAACCCCACCCAGCTCACCCGCTTCTTACACAAGATGTGATTTCCTATTGGCTTTATAATTTATAAAAAATTGCAAAAAACTTGTTGTAATTTGTAAATTTTGTATTGCGTGGTGGGCACATTGAAATCATTCAATTTGCCTACCCATTTCAAACACAAAGGCAAAACCCCCCCTCCTCCCCCCTAACTTTTATTTAAAATTGTACCTTTTTTCTCAAATGGGTCTCTCTCTATCTCCCTAAAATTCAAAAAATTGACTACTTTCATGACTTTTTATATGCATTCATTCATTCATTCATGCGCCTAAATTAATTATTATAGGATCTATCATCTGCCCAACTAAAAAATTTGGGACTAAGGCTTTATTGTTGTTATGTGCACACTTGCATTTATGTGGCCGAGTCTAACTAACATGTCTAATCTGTCGAGGATTTATAAAAAGATTTGGGACCAGGATTTATTGTGAGATGGGGACGCGTGTTTTTATGTGCATCTGAACCCAGTAAGTATGTGAATTTGAATATGAGAGATTTTCGGGCATGAAAGGAAATGGATAAATTCTAGGAACAATTCATTGTGCCGATTCTATTATGCATGAAAATTGCTGTGCTTGCCTACATAAATACACGTCATACATATGCCTATTTTTTTTTTATGTGTATTGGACGGACTCGAATGTTCTTAAATGTAGTTGTTACCTGTAAGGAGAGTAATCTGGAACCTAATCCGTTTTTTTTTTTTTTTGGGGGGGGGGGGGGGTGGTGGGGATTGTCTTATTTTTAGATGTGGATGAGAATTTGTAGGGATTAATAACAATGTTACCTAATAAGTTTGTGCAATTATACCATTGCATACTTAAACTTTGGTCAAAGGATGATTTCGCTTTGATTGAAAATTTTGTATAAAGATAGTTTTTTCTGTTTTCTATACGGTAGTATTTAAAAAAATAAAAATAAAAAAATGAAATGAAATGAATTTAGTCAATATGAATTATTTTTAAAAAATCGTTTTCCATTAATTTTTTATTTTTTTTAAAACAATTTTATCTCATGGAAAGTTAAATAAGAAAAATTAAAAGATCGTTTTTCAACTCATTTAATGTTGTTACCAAACATAGAAAAATGAGTTATTTTTATAAAAAATAACTTTTAGAAAATGACTTATTTTTTAGAAAATATTATTGTCAAAACAAACAGAGCGCAATAAAAATTTTCTTTCTTTAGAATTTTAATATATAGATTATTTAAGAAATTTTTTTATGAGACTATGTTATCTTCACTCTTCAGTATTCAATACACACAAATTTTTACTAGATTAACGAATTATTAAAACAGAATATCGTTACTAGATTATAGTTAATGCTGTGGATTTTGTTGTTTTTTGTTTTAATATGTAACTAAACAAGGATTTTTTTTTTTACATTGTTTCTTGAGTAAACGCGAATAAACTACCATTACTCTTCATTGGCATTCTATTTTGCCAGCTGACCTTAAATGTACCCAAAATGTGAACTCTTTATTTATTTCTTTATTTTATTAAACAACAATGCTACAGATACCCTATTCATATTTTAGTGACTTGTTAATTTTTGTGAGAGCAACGTCACTTTCACATGGGGCTACTTGTGACCCTCAATTTATTATGTACCAATCACAATTTGACACATTAGTTGCGAATAAAATTAGGTGTGTTCCTAAACTTATTGATCATCAAAATAGTGCTATCTTAGTTTTAATCTTTACAACTTTGTCTCTCTCCCTTCACCCCACATTTCCTCTCCTTTCACTGCACTTCACTGCAACCCACTCCCTCCATTGCTACTGCAAAACCCAAGATTCTCAACCCAAAGATGTGAAACACGATTCCAAATCAAAACCCACTTATAACCATCACCCACTCTAATCTTGACTAATATGTGCGATGGTTGACTAAAACCAATTTAGAAAACTTATAACTATATCCTTTAAGAGTCGAGAGAATAGTTGTTCAGGCTTGATTTTAGTAATAGGAGGGAGAAAAGCTAAGTAGAGAAGAAGGAAGAAGTAGAGAGAAAGATCAAATGAAAAATATAAAATAAATAAATAAAGGGGAGGTGATAAAGATGATCGTCGATGGCCGCATCGGCAATGGCCCTTAGCAATTGCAAAGAGAGATTGACTATGAGTGACTTGATCATGGTGGGTTTTGAGAGAGAGAGAGAGAGAGAGCAATATCGGGAAGCAAGGGTAAAACGAATCAAACAATCAGTTGTCTAAGCTGTATTAATAATTAATTTTTCCTAAACATTATAATTATATGCATTTTGGCTAGTGTCTTGCTTCTCCAATGTGGTTTTTCTTTTTTCTTTTTTCTTTTTTTTGTGGGGGGGGGGGGGGGGGGGGGTGGGGAAGGGTGTGTTAATGAAAATCTTAACAGGAGTAGTTGTTTTGCAAATTCAATACTAATGCCCTTAAGAGTAAGAGGGATGTTAAGAAAACACAAATGTTGAAACCATCTGATCCAACTCGATTCAAGAGGATTTGGTTGGTTTCAATGTGTCATTTAATAAATCGATTTAAAAAATGTAATTTGATTGAATTTGGTTTGGATATTTCAAGAATTTAACATGAATGAATCCAATTTAACCAACCTTTATCCTTTTTTTTGATGAACAGACCAACCTTTAACCTTATTTGTACACATGGCAAGACTTTATTGGCTACATGGATTTCCCTTTCTCCTCTTTTTTTGTCTTGTTTTGGGACATGAACAAGGAGATATATTAAATACACAGATAAGAAATATTACACAACGTTAGGACACATACCACAGAAGAGAAAGCTTTGAGACAATACACACAAACAATTAGATAAACTAAAGTCACTAAGATCATGGCAAAGCACAAAAACAAGCTATAGGGAAGCCCATAGTGTACCAAAATGAGGCACTGCAAAAGGAACATGAGGCATGTGTCATAAAAGATCTCTCTCTCCAGGTGTGTGGCTTCTCTCATAATAGCCTCGCCATATTTTCATCACCCTTATCCTTTCTCACTAACGTCTCTCACTGTCTACAACTATGAAAATCAATGAATTATCACAATATGTTCTAGACTTGTTTTTTAAATCCATTCATATCTTTGTGTTTGTTTTCGTTCAATGACCTCACTGGTTGGTATGTATTATCGTCCTTCATTTGATTTGTTATATTCAAATGATGAGTTTATATGTAACCTGACTGAATCGACAAGCTCACAAAAAGGGTGTAATTTATGACAAAAAGGATGCATTTGCATGTTTGACATTTTATAAAATTAGACCAATTGTGAATAATATAATCGATTTTTTTTATTAGTTTGGTAAATTAATAGTTTTTAATTCAAAATTAGATATAAAATTGTATACTGATATAATTTTTCTAGCTTGCTTCAAGACAAATTAAATATAAAATAAAACCAGTTCATTATTTTAAATGAGAAATAAACTAGATCTATGGTTTTGCCTATCACCCTTTAAAGGATAAACCAAAGTTAGGTTAGGTAAATTAAGACTTATGTATTAGTGATAAAGATATATTCAAATGAGTACAATTAGGATCAATTAAAAAAAAAATTATGGTAAGAAGGGCATTTTTTTTCATATATTTATGAGTATGTTTGGCTAAAAGCTTTGAGCGTTAAGCTCTTTGCTTTTTGTTTTTGTTTTTGTTTTATTTTATTTTATATTTATTTATTTATAACAAAACTTTTTTTTTTTGGGTTCAAAATAAGCTAGTTTTTAGCTTTTAGTCACACATTTAGCATAAAAGCTACCAAAAACTATATATATATATACACTATGCAAATAAGTTTCAAGAAACTATGGGATACCTAAATGGATTGCAAGGTGCATATTGTAAAAAGTAAAGGACACTATGATTTTGGTCCTTAGCTATGTGTTTGAAGTTTAATTTTGTCCATGAATTGGCCCCTTATTGTTATCTAATACTACATTTGCCTCCATATTTCCTTCAGAAATTGAATAATTTTCTTGATTTCTTTTTCACCTTTAATAATTCAACCTATAGTTAAGTTTGTACGTTACACTCTTCCCCCATTCCCCCAGAAGGTCCCAAATATTGTGAATCGGTTAAAATCCTAGGTTTTATCTCTCTCTCTCTCTCTCACACACACACACACACACACAACTATGAGAGTGTTGAATAATCATTGACTTAATTTTTAACAGTTTGATGCTTCAATTTTTTCTAAGCTAGTCTCTCCCACATGATCGCTTGAGATTTCAGCTTTTTGCACTATGCGTCACCTTTCCAAAGGTAAATTAGAACTTAAAAAAAAAAAAATTCATCTCTATTTGTTAAATTTTATGCTTAGACCATAATATTTGATTCTCTATACAAATTTAATTTCAATTTGATTTGTATTAATTCATTGAGTTATGCGTTGAATCTACTTTTATATATATATATATATATATAAACAAACAAACAAACAAACAAAATTATGCGTTGAATTTGTCTTTGCTTGGTAGATTAAGGCTATTAGGTAATTTTAATATTAAGTGACGTTTCAAAAGTGCTTCGAGAAATTAATTCTATTATTTTACACTTTAAAATTTATTTATTCTTGTTATAATATAATTTTACATTGTTGATATGTAGACTCTTTTTTTAATATTTTTTTTATTATAAATGTGTAGTATAAAATATTGAGAGAGAGAGAGAGAGAGAGAGGATATCAAATAAGATTTCTTGATAAAAATTTCACTACTAATATAAAAAGAGTCTAACATAAAATTTAAATAAAAAATTTCAAAAAGAGTTAGAAGATAGTAAAATAATATGACGAAAAGATAACACTAAAAGTAATTATAATGATGTTAAATCAAGATAAACATCTAATATAACAATTCTTAATTAAAGACTATACACACACACACACACACTTAAATACATGTGTTGCTTATAGAATTTCATTGACAATACTTGTTACATTTGTTTACATAATTTTTTAAAATTAAAATTATCAAAATTCTTCTTAAAATCGATTGTCTCATAAGAAAAATAAGTGAATTAGTCGTATTATTGATTGAGAAGGAAATGCTAGTGAAATCTAAATACAAAAACTCAATGAATATTATTGTATCTTGGAACGAAGAAGAATGTATTTTAAATAAGAAAGTTAATTAAATATTATTTAAGTGGTATTTAAATATAAAACATCTATTGAAGTTTCTTACTTAGATCCTAGAGTTTCTCAAGATGAAATGGAAATTTGTTTTGCGTTTTATGTGTGCTGAATTTTAAGCTTAAAAAATGTGAAGATATAAGGATGATTATTATTTTTACGAAAATTTATTTTATCTTGGGTTTCAGTTAACTTAATTGATAAAGTGTTTTATAGTCGAATAAAAAATTTAGGATTCAAATATTCTTTACATCAAAAATCAATTAATATATGTCTATGATAAGAGCATTAAGTGGGCATATTAAAGTAAATCAAGTTGTTCAATTGAACATATTAATTTCATATATGTGTCATTTCAGCCAAAAGATTGAAAGAAAAGATAGTATAAAGAAAATGGTTTTATTAATGTGTGCCTTAAGGACACACAATAGTATACTATTTTTGAAAAAAGTTTTAACGAAAATTAAAAAAAGTTTTGACAGCTTTTCAATTCACAATAAAAATTTTTCAAAAATAAATTTGTTAATGTATGCCTTAAGAAAAAAAAAAGTCATAAATTAATTCTAAAAATTTCATCTTGTATAAAAAAAAAATAATAAAAGGAAAGATTGTATAAAGAAAAAAGTCATAACCTGATTCAACTAATAATTAGTAGTTGTTACCGAAATTTTGGTTGCCTGAAGCTGGAAAAAGAACCTCGATCGGGGCAAGACTTTTTTTTTTTTTTTGGAGAGCAATTAAACTTGCATGGTTCAACAATTTGCATATAGTTGGACACCAAACCCCATAAAAAAGAAGGGCGGGTAAAGAATAAGATAGATACTTTTTATTTATTTATTTTATATAATAGCAATATAGTATTTCAATCTTTATTGAGATCTACCTTACCTTTAACCCTATTCTTAGCTCATATTTTTTTAATGCCCTTTATAGGTTGGGCTTTACAAAATAAAGCAACAGAAAAAGACAGCCAGCAGCAGAATTTTTTGGTCCCGATGAATAAGCAGGCACTAGGCATTAACTCTGCCGAGCATTTATTCATAATATTTTGACATGTGGTTTGCATGCAATATATGCAAATTTTTAGCTTAGAAAATATAGGCATATTAAAACCACCAGAAGTATTGAATTTTCTATGTATGAAGTCGTTAGCTGATTCTGAAGACCACCACATTGTCACCAAACTTCCATGCCTTGACCTAACTCTTGAATCAAGATACCCCAATTGCTTTTGTTCTTTCAGCGTTTTGCACTATGCAAACCATTAATTTTTTCACCCTACCTTCAAAATAAATCAATGCTACAGATTGAACATATTCCCCTTTTTGTTTGATACTTTTTATTTTTCAGAGCTTTTGTTCTGAAAGACCTCAAAAATCACATTTTTGAGGAGAATCTATAGAAGCAAATGCCCCAAAATGTGATTTTTGAAATAAAACATTTTCTGGAAAATAAATTTTCAATTTCAGATGTTTGTTTGCATGTAAATTTTGGATAGTTTATAGGGTTATACTTATATATGCTAAAGAAGTACTAGGGAAAACCACAAACTCAGACATAGATACTTAACTATTAATCTGTTATACTTTACACATGAGATTGAAGCTTTATTAACCTTGGTTTACAAACTAGCTAAGCTCTTTTCTCTGTTCTTCATTCTCCAAGGAAGATTTTCTTATATGGATTCTCGATGAAGTCATCCAATACAAAGCCGACAATAGATGGATTTGATTGAAATGGAGTTGCATAGCTGAGCTGTCTTGTCTAAAACTAACATGCTACACATCGGTTTGACATCTCACATTTTTAGCTACTTTCACCCAAAACGTGTTACCTAGACTAGACGAAGACAAATTTTCTACTTGTTACTTAGACTATACGAAGACAAATTTCCTCTCTCTCTCTCTCTCTCTCTCTCTCATGCAGGATAGGTTGGTGGGGGAAACAACAAGGGAAAAGAAAAGAATGGAACAAGTTTCTTTTTTTTTTTTTTTTTTGGTTTCTCTGTGTTTCCTCACAGTTTTCAATAAGAGATTAATCATTGTTCGCATCGGATGGGCCCACGAAGGGGTAAAGTGCTGGCCTAGTAAATTCTTTTCAAAGTGCAAGTAGCAGGACTCGAATTAAAGAACACACCCAGTCAAGTCCAGTATAAGCACCTTGAGACCGAAAGCTCAACCAACTCGGCCAACCCCTTGGGTTAATGGAACAAGTTTCTAATAAATCAATTTTGTTGTTTAAACACTACAACACGTATTTTCACAACACTTTTTCATTCACACGTATTTTCATAACACTTAAACAACGTTGCTAAAATTCTCTTACCAAACGGGTCATAAGTATTAAATTGTTATTAGTTCTAATTTAAACTTATTATTGAAATTACTTTTTTTCCCACCAATAACAATTTGTAATAACTTGCCACTTATGATTTTTTGTGAGAGTATTGTGAAATGTTGTGAGCATAATATTCCTCCTTTATAATAAGCTTTAAAGAGTGGATCATTCCATAATTACATTCCATAAAATCCTCAACACCGTTATTTAAAAAATTAAAATCTAGAAAGATTTGGAATTCAAACTTCAAAATTCAAGAATGAAATTTAAGAATTTAGATAAGAAAAAAACCCTGAAATTAAAAATTATGAAATATTTTGGTTGTGCTCCCCGCGTCACTCTTTGAAGCTATCTACTTTACTCATGACAATATAAGCTTATATTTGCCACCATCCTCATCTCATGTTCATGTATTACTCCATTTAAAGTATTTCAAGAACGGGTCTGTTTGGTTGGGAGAAAAGTGAAAAGAGGAGAAGGGAAAAGAGAAAATATGGGAGAAAATGGTGTTTGGCTGGGGAGGAGTGAAAATAGTGGGTCCAAGAGTTTTCTCCCAAGACCCATCATTTGGGGTGAAATAGTTTTCTCCTCAAATTAAAGAGTAGGTTTGAAGGAAAATTATCCTATTCAACGTGGCACTATTTATTGTAATCTGTTAAATATTCAAAACACAAAAAGAACTTTTCAATTAAAACTCTAATATCAGCAAAGCTCTAATGCTAATTAAAGTTCCTACCCCAATGCCAAACCGCGTAAGTTCTCATTTAATACTCTTATGACCTTAGCATTTCTTTGCCACATTCTTGCTTGGCATTTGTTTGAAAATTATCACTTTAAATTGTGGCAGACCTAGGCCTTAATCTAATGTGAAATATCTTTCCTTCACTCACGATAATCATACGGAGAGTTGCGCCAAAGGTCTTGTAGTTGAATTGGCACCTCCTCATGTACAAAGTGCCCGGGCGTTTAGGGGAGAAATGATTCGAATTGCAAAGTTAGCAGCATATTGTAATTATCTCTAAAAAAAAAAAAACATACGGAGAGATGCCAACAATATCTTTATCAATCTCGTCAATTTAATCATTATTCTACCACGTAAGTGGCCTAATTCCCTTGAATAATTTGAGCTTTCTATAGTTTTATTTGGTCAACCCACGAATAAGTGACTTAAAAAAAGTGTTGGGGAACCGTAAACCACGTACTTTGAGGCTTGCAAATTTATATCAAAATTCTCTTAGAGTTTATCAGATTCTATCAAATGGAGTTCTTTATAATTTTACCTTTCTTTATAATAAATTACCAAACTTATGCCACATTATCAATTCATTTACCTAATCCTAAACCAATGGTTAAATAAACTCATCCTGAATTCCTGACACAAGCAATCCTTTTATAATTAGATATAACACAACGCATATATTGAGAGTTTCAAGACTCTTTTGACGCAATCAATGTAAACAGGGATTTAATAGTATTAGCAATTTTACAAGATCCAGGGGTTATATGGGATTGAGTATAATTCAATTTTGAATAATCAAACCAAAATACAACAAATTTTGCAGATAATTCTTCCCTAGGTTCAATCCAAACAATTAAACCGGCGTGAGATATGCGAGAATCAAGTGGTTGTCAAGCATTTTAAGGATCTTGACTGGAAAATAAATTAACCATGCAATTAAGGAGAGCAGAAAAAAGAGAGGCATCTCTCACATCTCATTGGTATGGATGCTATCCTCCACAAAATTCCTAATGACCAACGGTCTTTCTAAGAATAGAGGAAGAGATTGTCAATCAAATTGTATGAGACTAGTTTCAATAAAGAAGCCCAAATACCGAACCTCTAAGAGATTGGAATAAAGAAAAGAAAAGGAATCTTCCCCTTCAAAAAGATAAGATCATCTTACTTTCCTTGGATACCACCTTCAACTTGAAGTGAGAATGTGATGGGACGATGATCCTTTACATTTCAAGTGAAATGTAAGAGAGTTTATTTTATAGTTTAGATTTTAATTCTTAGATCTAACAATATATAAAGTGCTACATAATTTTCAATTTTTAATTACATGACACTAGAGAGTAGATACATGGTTAGATTTGTAACATTTAATGTTGTTAAAGTTGTTATGTAGAAAAATTGATAAAGATAAAAGGGCAAAGTAGAAGCAAGCAAAGAAATTCACGTGGTTTGACCAAATGGCTTATATCCGCAATTGAAAGCCCATAACAGCTATGTGTTGTCTATTAAGCCCTTCAGCTTACAATGAACCCAATATAAAGTTTATGTACAAAAGAATACTAGACTAACGTAGGCTAAACATAAACTAATCTAAGGTTAACTTGCTTCTTCTATAAGTATACAGGCTTTCAACTGGTTTGGGCCACTTTACCCATAATGTCTAACAAAAAGTCAACAATTTTTTTTTTTTTTTTCCCGATAGATAGATAATGAAGGGAAGGGTGCTTGGGCTGGAACTAAAGATACGAGACACCATAAAAAATACCATTACCATTATCATTAAGCCATTACTTGAACCAGTAAATTAGTCCATTTCAAATGTAAATGATCATTTATATATAATGATGTAGGCAATTGGCCATGGGAGTGGGGAGGAAGGCAATTGACTAAACCTGGACAATCCTTTGGTTGTTTGACTATTGGAAATGTCATTCAGTTTAACTTCTAACTTCATATTGATAAGAAAGGGGTTATTTTTAAAATGATTCTAACAGTACTACAACTTTAACCTTATAAACTGACATGTTAATTTTTACACACACAATTAAATGTTGACTAAGAAGTTTATTTATTATGTTGTTGATGTCACAATTATATTTATTGTTACATCAATTTGTATTTTTTTTTTCTTCAGTTGTAATTACTTTATTTTTTGGGAATAAAATGTTTTCCAATTCATCAAAAATTTATAATTTATTTTGTGAAACAAAGTATTTTCTTTTCTTTAATAATTATTTCAAAGTTATGTCAGTGGATCAATAATGGAGCATACCCTTATCCCTTTATTAAGAAAAGTGAGGATTTGTGGGTTTCAGTTAGCTTAACTGGTAAAGTCTTTGATGGTTGTATAAGAGATCTAGGACTCAACCCCTACCTACACCAAAAACTGATTGGTGTCTAGGTTTGATGATAAAGAGTTATCATTAGTAACGGACCTCATAAGTTTAAACTCTCTCTCAAAAAAAAAAAAAAAAGTGAGTATTTAAATAACTCTTAAAAACTCTAGATAATGTTGTTAAGAATCTTGTAGTTTAACTAGAACTTTTTTGATGTTTTTAATAAAGATAACAGGTTTGAATTCCATTCCAACTATAGATTTTATAAATTAAAAAAAAAAACACCTTCTAGAAGATGTTGATCCTAAAAAAAATCTAAGCCTCTGCAAGTTTGCATCACAAAACTGCTAGTATTATTTTCTTAATATCCATTGTAATTTTGTACTCCCTCCGTCTCACTTTTTTTGTCTATTATTCCATTTTGAGATGTCCTAAAATATTGTCCTGTTTCTAAAAATAAAAGTCATTAATTTACTAATGTTCCTATTATACTCCTATTAATTTACCAATTCAATTTTTTGATAAATTTTTTAATGGTAGTTTTGGAAACTTATACATTTTAAAAGGTAGACAAGATAATAAATGATATTCCCTTAAAAAATTTAACTTTTCAAACAGGACAAAAAAAGTGGGATGGAGGTAGTATTTAATATAATCTGTACTGTTGTACGTGAGTAAATAGCAGTAATGATTTATAAGGAGCAGCTGTTGGGTTCCGTCATATAATTTTTTTTTTTTTTAATTCCTCAACAACTTTTTGAGGCTTTCAAAACATTAAGGTTCGTTTAGTAAATGTGTTTAAACAAACATCTTCAGTTTTTAAATAATATTACACGCATTTTCACACATTTTTTTACTCATACATATTTCCAAAAAATACACACAACGTTACTAAAATAACGTTACCAAACGGCCCCTTAGATGGAATACATATAGTGTCATATATATATTGGAGATGATAAAATTCATGGACCTCTTTTGTGGTGATGGGTTGAAATGTATATATCTGATGGGGATGGATTTATAGTGAACGGGTATGATGTAGACAGGTTCAAAGGTACACGTGTCAGCTCCTGTAAGTGGAAATAACTTGCGAATCACGCATAATTAAGTACGAAGAATCCCAATTGGAGTAGAATCCAAATGTAAGGGAAATTCTGTAATATTCGCCCATTCAATGACAAGTCCTATATGGAAAAGACTTCTTTAACAAGGAAGGAAGGTCGGTTCTACACTGCTATAAAAACCCCAAAGACTCTCACAAAAAGGGTACGCATACTATTCCCCAACTCTAGCACTCTAAGGTTGCGAGTATCTACTAACTTAACTTTCGGAGGGTCCTTGGCCGGTACCACACCGGTACCCTTTCAAGGTGTTTCTTGCTTTGTGTTTTGCAGGTTGCATTGAGTGCAAGGAGAGAACTTTGCAGCTTATTGACGATATTTTGAGCATCATTAGTTGGCGCCGTCTGTGGGAAGCGCAAGGAAAAGTCATTACTTTGTGCTTTCTGGACAAAAAGTTGCATGGTACTCACACGCTCAATGGTGACCACAACGAACGATCAAGGGGAGGCAAGTTCAAACCCTAGCAACAGCGGTAGAACGCCTCACAAAACGTAACAACGACCTAGAAGAGCAATTGCGCCAGACTGACGCAACACTCCATACTTAGGAGGAAGAACAGGAGGCCAGCAGCACCGAAAGGAGTACCCAGCACGGGCCAAAAAGGAGTAACGCCTATAGCAGGCCCGAACTGCAGGATACGAATCGACCATCAACTGCGGAACAGGTCCCGTCTAGCGTAGTGGCAGAGATGCAGATGATGAAAGAGCGCATGGATTTTATGATGAACGCTCTCAAAAGACGGGTATCTAACGACCTGGATGACCTGGTTCATCGAACGGATTCACCATTCACGATGTCCGTAAATTCGTACCCACTCCCTTAGAAGTTTCGCATGCCTCAGGTTGAAAGCTACGACGAATCCAAAGACCCGTTGGATCATCTGGAGACCTTCAAGACGCTGATGCATCTGCAAAGAATGGCGGACGAAATTATGTGTAGGGCTTTCCCTACGACATTGAGAGGCTCTGCAAGAGTCTGGTTTAGCAGACTGACGCTAGGCTTTATCAGTACTTTCAATGAGCTAAGTGCTCAATTCGCTTCGCATTTCATTGGAGGGCATAGGTCCAAGAAGTCCATCGCGTGCCTGATGAACATTAGGCAACAGGAGGATGAATCGCTAAGGTCATACATGAAGCGGACAAGGAAGCACTTTCGATAGATGAAGCGGACAATAAAATACTGGTAGCCGCATTCACGAATGGATTGCGGAAGGGTAAATTCCTATTCTCCCTATATAAGAATGACCCAAAGACCATGTCCGATGTACTATACAAGGCGACCAAGTACATAAACGCGGAAGATGTGCTCTCGGCCCGAGAAGAAAAGCCCTCCAAGAAAAGAGAAAGACAGGACGACGTACATCAAGACAAGGGACAAAAAACGGCGAGGACGGGAGAGAAACGAGAAGAGAGACGCCCTAAACCTCCAGCTGGAAGGTTTACACACTTCACTCCGCTTACAGCCCCGATAGACCAAGTCTTGATACAGATTAAAGACGAAGAGGCCCTCACTTTTACAGGAAAGCTGAAGGGAGATCCCAATAAAAGGCCTAGGGACAAACACTGCCGCTTTCACAAAGACCACGGCCATGACACGGCAAACTGCTATGACTTGAAGCAGCAGATAGAAGCATTCATACGGCAAGAAAAGTTACAGAGGTTCGTTAGCAGGGAAAGAACGGACCCGTCATAAGAACAGATTTCACGACAAGAAAACGAACGCCCAAGACCACCCATAAGGAACATAAGGATGATTGTAGGGGGCACGGCGACATCTAACTCATCAAAAAAGGCTCGGAAGACTTACTTCAGAACGATCCAAAACGTTCAGGCAACATGCACCAGGGAGACTACAACATCCCCTACACACCCTCAAGCCAATGGCCAAGTTGAAGTTACGAACCGATTCTTGCTGAAGATCATCAAAACTCGGTTAGAGGGGGCAAAGGGTATATGGCCAGAGGAACTTCCTAGCATGTTGTGGGTGTACAAGACGACGGCAAGAACTCCTACAGGCAAAACACCGTTCCGTTTGGCATATGGAAGCGAAGCAGTCATCCCCGCAGAAATCGGACTCACCAGTTACAGGGTGAACAACTATGACGAAGGAAGAAACACCGAGGCTATTCGTCTCCGGCTTGACCTAATAGACGAAGTTAGAGTAACAGCTGAACAAAGGCTTGCAAGATATCAGGATCTCATGGCCAAGCACTACAATTCCAAGATCAAGCCCAGAGACTTCAGGGTCGGGGACCTTGTCTTAAGAAAAGTGATGGGTAATACTAGATACTCATCTTAGGGGAAGCTTGGTCCAAACTGGGAAGGCCCCTACAGAGTTACCTTATGGGTAAGAAAAGACACCTACCACCTAGAGACCCTGGACGGAAAAAGACTGTTTCACCCGTGGAACACCGAACACCTTAAGAAGTACTACTAGTAAAAGAGAAAGCAAAGAAGGATGCTCCATAATCTATTTTTTGTTTCCTAGTTTTTAATTCAACAGTCGTTTAAGGATTATTTAATTTTTGCTACAATACTTTTTAAAGCCCAAAAGGCAAATTTCTACTTATGCATAAGGAATTTATTCAGACATTTTTTCTATATTGCTTGCAATACCTTTGTAATGCACGAAACTATGTGTGACGGTAACAAAATAGACAACTCACCGTCCTTTTAAACATGGGCGGATACACCCCAAAAGGGTGTAATTGTGAATTCCAATGAAGGACGAACAAATCCCAATAAGGGTGTAAGTCCTAAAGAAGGACGGACAAATCCCATTTAGGGTGTAATTGTTAAGTCCTAAGAAGGACGAACAAAGCCAAGTGCTAAAACACGATGGATACGTCCCAAAAAGGGTGTTTTAAAATGTTAAATTACTTCAGATAACGGATACATGAACAAAAAAGGGGTGACGGATCAATTCCGTCAAGTAGTGGCAAAATTGAACGGATATGATGGGGACAGATTTATAGTGGACGGGTATGATGTAGACGGTTTCAAAGGTACACGAGTCAGCTCCTGTGAGTGGAAATAACTTGTGAATCACGCATAATTAAGTACGAAGAATCCCAATTGGAGTAGAATCCAAATGTAAGGGAAATTCTGTAATATTCGCCCAATCAATGACAAGTTCTATATGAAAAAGACTTCTTTAACAAGGAAGGAAGGTCGGTTCTACACTGCTATAAAAACCCCAAAGACTCTCACAAAAAAGGTACGCATATTATTCCCCAACTCTGGTACTCTAGGGCTGCGAGTATCTACTAACTTAACTTTCGGAGAGTCCTTGACCGGTATCACACCGGTACCCTTTCAAGGTGTTTCTTACTTTGTGTTTTGCAGGTTGCATCGAGTGCAAGAAGAGAACTTTGCAGCTTACTGACGATATTTTGAATATCATATATATATATATATATATATGACCCTTTTATATTATTTTATTGGAGAAGCAATATATATAGGAGTATAGGACTGTTTACCATCAAAGTTGGCGTCTCACTCTAATTATCGTTCCTCTATGCTTTTGTTTGTATCCTAGTTTTCAACTTCAATCAAAATCAAAAAACTTCTTCTAAAAAAAAACAAATATATGAAAAGAAAAAAAAATGTATCACATATTTTGAAAGTTTCACCTTGTAAGCGTTCAAACTTTAAAGTCTAATGAAACCAATCAATTATTTTATTTCGAGGAACAAGAAACCAGTCTACTTAACCAATATTTTGAGCATCATATATATATATATATATATATATATATGACCCTTTTATATTATTTTATTGGAGAAGCAATATATATAGGAGTATAGGACTGTTTACCATCAAAGTTGGCGTCTCACTCTAATTATCGTTCCTCTATGCTTTTGTTTGTATCCTAGTTTTCAACTTCAATCAAAATCAAAAAGCTTCTTCTAAAAAAAAACAAATATATGAAAAGAAAAAAATATGTATCACATATTTTGAAAGTTTCACCTTGTAAGCGTTCAAACTTTAAAGTCTAATGAAACCAATCAATTATTTTATTTCGAGGAACATGAAACCAGTCTACTTAACCAATCTGATCAAAACCAATTAAAATGGTTGTCATAAAGCAGTATACTAAATATTTTGAAAGTTTCATCTTCTGAGCGTTCAAACTTCAAAGTCTAATGAGATCAATCAACCCAACCAATCTGATCAAAACCAAAGTGGTTGTCATTGACATTTAGAATCTAAGGCTGTGATCGATTAGTTCATAATTTCTGATAATCATATTCATCAATTTGGGTTAATTTCTTGTATGGGATTTTTGGAAGGTCCTAAACCAAATAGAATTATTAAAAGGCATACAAATATTATATAGTTTTTTTTATTTATTATTATGTGGAAAATTATTATAGGTGAATATATCTAGCCTTATTATTATGAGTATGATACATCCTTAATTGCACACCAAATGATACATCCTTAGTTTTTTTTATTTATTATTATGTGGAAAATTATTATAGGTGAATATATCTAGCCTTATTATTATGAGTATGATACATCCTTAATTGCACACCAAATTATTTTTACTCTCTCAAACAAACTTTCTCGTTTTTATAGTAATTTTCTATTTTATTTAAATTTTCTTTTTCTTTTTGAAGGGATACAATACAAATACAATTAGTCTTCTCTAAACCCTTCTTTCTTCCCAATCCGCCGCCTTCTTTAATCCCTAATAGTAATAATAAAGCCTACCCTATATATATATATATATATATATATATATATATATATAGATAGATAGTTCAAACAATTAATTCCTTGTGCATATTAATCAAACATGGCTGTGTGGTACACTCGAGACCTAAAGTTAAGGCATGCAGTGGTCGAGCTTAGTGATGGGTCTTCATCCATTATTCGCTTTACCATTCACCCAAACTCCACACACCTTGAAAGGTGGATCAAAGGTTCACACATTGTTTCACAGAATGAAACTCAAATTGTCGAAGGATCGACAGTAGTAGAGGTTGATGAGGACCATTTCAGGTCTAACTTAGAGACATATTCTACAACAATCTCCAACATGCTACCTTCTTCACTAAGAATCGACTCCTGGGCTCGACAATGTCTTGTCAAGAACATAATTATTGAAGCTCGTTCGGATTTATTGCATTATTCATTATATAATGCATATAATGGGTCAGTTGGTAATAGGTTGTGGATGACTAGTGTGGAGATACATATGTGCACTATTTATGAGTTGGAAAAAAACCATGCAATGGTGCAATCAATAGTGGATTTGGAGGAAGGGAGAGTAATCGATTCTGTTGAAGGAGGAGATCATGGTTACTGTGAGAGTTCTTGTTGTTGTGCCATTTGTTTAGAGGATATTTCTGCAGAGACACACGTTGCTTGCATGCGTTGCTTCCATGTCTTTCACAATTACTGCATTTAGGGGTGTTCTCCAAACCGCATAAACTACACAAACCACACCAAAACCATCCGCAAAATGGTATAACTGCACCGCACTGCAAGTAATAGTGCACCGCACCGCACCGCACCACACTGCATGGTGCAGTGCGGTTTGCGGTTTTATAATATGAAAACTGCACAAACCGCACCCTCTTTATATATTAATTAATTTATTTATTTATTTTTAATATTAAATATATTATTAATAGTTTAATAACCCTAGTTTTCAAAAAAAAAAAAAATTAATAACCCTAGCAAGTGTTGACTAGAAAAGCTAACCCAAAATAAAGAAAAACTAACACAATAATTTAAAACTTGGCCCAAAAAAAAAGAGGAAAAATTAGTTTTAAGCTGAGTAGGAAACCGACTTCAAATCGCATCTTATACATAGTATCGCACATATGACCGCAAAAATGAGGTGCAGTGTGGTTATGGTTTTGGCTAAACTCTAAATTGCACCACACCGCACATGTGACCACAAAAACAAGGTGCGGTGCAGTTATGATTTTAGTTAAACCGCACCACAAAGTATGGTGCTAAAAATGGCCCAAAACCGTACCGTATCGCACCGTACCGCGAATACCCCTAACTGCATTGTTCAATAGTTGAGCATGAGTCACCACTGCCCGATGTGCCGTTTTGAGATGCCAGCTGCTGCCAATTGAATGCCTTGGTCAACTTCTACTTTTTTCTTTTGTTAATTCTAAGTAAATTGACATGTAACAAGAGGGTTAAGTGTGAGTTTTGTGCTTGGGAGTCACATTGATATATGAAATTTTCATTTTGTTTTGAGGAGTACTGGCGGATCTAGGAATTTTAGCCATTAAGAAACTACTATAATTTACTATAAGTTAATATTAAGTCCGTTTGGATAGAACTTATTTACTAAAACTGAAAACTAAAAACACTGTAATAAAATAATTTTTAAATGTGTGAATAGTACTGTAAGACTTATTTTTAATGAAAAAGTTGCTGAAAAGTAAAATTTGTGGGTCCGTAAACAGTGCACATGTGCATTGTTCACGGAAGAAAAGTTCATAACTGCGACTAAAAAAAAAAAAAACTGAAATCGCGCTAGAGACGTGGACATGGACGTAGACATGTATCCAAACCGACAGTAAATAATATTGAAAAATCAATAACGACTCAAATAGTCTAAAAAGTCCTTTTTTTTGGAATAAAACTAATAGTCTATATATATATATATATATATATATATATATATAAAAGAGAACATTCAGTCTGGTCTTGGCCTAAATCCCACATTTTACACCCTCTAATGATAACAAGCCACCCTCTAAATCTGTCACACACAATTACTCTTCCTAAAACCCAATTTCACAAAAATCCAAAAGCCCAGCTTCCACACACAATTGAGAACCAAATCCTTCAACCTCTAACCACCAGTGTAAAAAATAGGCGAAGCCATCGTTTGACAGAGTATAGAAAAACATACAAAGAAAAACTTTGTAAGATTGTTTTTGTGGTTTCTTTTTGTAAGATTTGTTGGTGTGGATCTGATTTGTTGTAGAGATGGATGATTCAAGAGAAACCCATGATTGCTATGAAATATAGGGCCTATTTAGTTGCGTTGTTTAAACAACAATTTTCGTTATTTAAACAATACAGTATGTATTTTCACAATACTTTTTCACTTACACGTATTTCCACAACATTTAACCAACGTCACTAACAATATTATCAAATAAGCCCATAATTACTCATTTTTCTTCGTAACTATGTGTTGTTTTGCCTACATGCCGACTTAAGAGAGTAGAAGAGGGACATGGGAAGTGGAAGATGTGAAAGGAAAAAGAGAAATTTAGGATCTTTAGATTTGTGAGTTTTAGTTGTCGTGGGAAGGAGATTTTTGGGTCTCATTCGTTGGATTCGTGAGTCGCTGTCGCCGGAATGAGGGGGAAAGCGAAGCGGCGATAGTTCTTGGTGGTCTGTACGTTTTAAGGAATTTTTTTGGGTCTCCTCTCAGGCAAGCATCTTTGAAGTTGTACTAGCTTCGCCGTCTGGTCTGTGGGTTGCCATTGCCAGAATGAAGGGGAAATTAGAGTAGCAATGCGGTGGCCATTATTGTTGATCCGTCGTGGAAGGGAGTATGGATGAGAGAGGTGTTAATGACATTATTTAAAAGAGTAATCATTGAGTGTGGCTAGTTGTATTAACGTTTTAGCAAAATGCTATTGTGGGGCTCTTTTATTGGAGGGCGTAAACCTTGTGCTTTACGCCACAACTAGACACAATTTGCACTTTTAAAAAAACACCGAACCGTTTAAAAGATAAACCCAAAAGGGGTTTAAAAAAAAACTAACAAAATGAAAAAACAAAAAGGGACAAATGCAAGATAAAAGTAAGAATTGATGGTCTTGAGATAAGAGTAATAAAAGTGAGAGAGAGTATGAAATGATGAGAGAGAGAGAGAGAGAGAGAGAGAGAGAAACAAATGATACATGCTATGACTAGAGAGGAGAGCTGCTACAATTGCAAAGCCAAGAGTAGAGCTGATGACATATTGCCAATGAATAGAACTTATAGCCATAACAACTCTCTTGGTACTTTTTTTTTTTTAATAGAAAAAATGAAATTAAGAATTATTTTCATGGAATGGGTTGAACGAGTTACGAATCTAAATGGTTATATTAGGGATTTTATTTTTTGTTTTTGAATGAGCCTTTTGTTATATATTTTGTTCATTTGTTGTTGTTTAGATTATTTTTGCTGTTATTTGGGCTAATTTTTATGAGAAGTGCTATATCTACAATATTTTCACAACAAATTCTATGTGGTTAGTTGTTATTGGTTTTAATTTAAACTCACCACCGAAATTGCTTTTTTGCCTACTAGTAACGGCCAATAACAACCTATTATTTAGGATTTGTTGTGAAAGTGCTATAAAATTGTTGTATACATAACATTTATCAATTATTATTGTTGTTGTTGTTTTTTATTTTTTATTTTTTTAAGGGGTTAAGAATTATGTTTTGGGGTCAAGATTATTTTTGTTGAATTCAAATTCTTGGAATTCTCAAATTAGGGTGTTCAATTTTTTTACTAAGGGAAAAGTTAAGAATAATTCTCTCATCTCTTGAATCTATTTGATTCCAATTATATATATTTCAAAGTTAAATTTGGTGTAATTTTAAGCAATGTTACACCATTTAATATTTTTTAATTGGATGCGAATTTGACAAATCCACCGTTAAATTACATTATCTTCGTATATTCTCTATGTATGCAAAATTTCAAGGTGATCAAAGATTAATAGTCATTGTTGGAAATATAGGAGAGATATTACATGACTTTTCCTTGGAAATTACACAATATGATTTTACCAAAAGAGGTGGCGGAGATGACGCGTGGACCAAGTCACTGTTTTGAAACAAATTGTGCCGTCCACAGTATATCCGATGTAGTTAGACAAATAGTTTCTGCACGTTGTCTCTAGGATACAACAACTCAGTTACCTTTGCTGATTATCCTTGCGAGCCTACACTACTCGTAGGATATAAGTTCTCTATAATACTTTCTTTTCCTAGAAAATTTATTAAAAGATAAAATATTTTTGTGAATAGGAAGAAGCAGTAGATAGTAAGTGTTTAGAACAATAATAAAAATTGTTTTTGAAAGTCTATAGCTTTGTAATTCAAAAAATAATGCGATACTAAAACTTTGTTTCTTTCCATATATATATATATATATATATGGGTTGGGTTCAAGTTACACCTGGTGTAACTTTAAGCAATGTTGCACTACTCAATATTTTTTAATTGGATGCGACTATTGGCAAATTCACCGTTAGATTATATTATTTTCGTATATTCTTCATGCTTGCAAAATTCCGAGGTGATCAAAAATTAATAGCCATGTCATCAATCAATTGTTAAAATTCAAATTTTTGTAGTTTAAAATAACGCATAAAAAATGAGTTTATAGATCAAATAGTAAATAGCATCCGATTGATATGAAAATCGGCATGCATGTTAAGAATATATAGAACATGTAATTCAACGGTTGGATTTTCAAAATATTAATTCAATAACAAGTTATTGGGTGGTGTAACATTACTTAGAGTTACACCGGGTGTAACTTGAACCCAACCCTATATATATATATATATATATATATATATAGAGTCAGACATGTCACTTGTCCTTAGCCAAGGAATCAAAACGTTTGCTAACATTTAAATGGTCATAAAGTTGTTGAAATCAATATATGATCAATAGGTTTCTTTTTATATATATATATATATATATATATATATATATATATATATATATATTTAAAGCCATCAAAAGTCTTTGCCATATGTATATACATTGAAACAAATTAATAGCCAAATCAAATTGTCTTTTGTCCACCCTCTCTTAAAAGTTATCATGACTTTTGAGTGGAGTTGTGGTGTGCCTTTGTATTAAAACCCCTTTCTCTCTTCTTTGTGTGTGTGTGTGTGTGTGTTTGTTTCTCAAAAAAGAAAATTGTCTTTTGGTGTCATAATGCTATTGAAAACAAATCAATAGCCCATAACGTGGCTGATCTTTAGATATCAATTAATGTTGTCCTTTGAAACATTGACTATACACAATAATTACAACTAAGAATGGAAAGCAAGTTGTAATGCTATAAACCATCAACAGTAAATTATATAAATATATAGTTGTATAATTTTCTAATACTTTTTATCTATAATGTTTCTAATTAAAATATTAAAAGAAACGTTTTAAAGTAAAAGTTTATAAAAGAAAGTATACTAAAAGCTGGCAATATATGGTATTAAAAATCACATTAATTTTCAGAAATTTTCCTAACTAAAACAATTAACAATAACTGTGGGGTCATGGGCCTAAATCATGCAATTGGGTCTTGGGCTTTGGTTGAGAGCGTGGGGCTTTAGCCGAGATCGTGAGTAGTCCGAGTCCGAAGAAGAATATCTCCTCGGATCAACTAAACACAGATCAGCTATGGATCCTAGTGATCAAAGTGACCTTCTAGTAAGTTCTAGTGATAGGGACGTGTGCCACGAACGGCAAGAAGGATAGGAATTCAAAAATATCTAGGGGAAAGCTGCTAACATCGCATTTATGTGGACAGGACCCCTGAACAATTCTATCTCGATTACCGCAACTCACAGAACACCAGAGAAGGTATCTGATGGGATAAGCACTCAAGTATAGGCTTGGATGATCAGCAAGGGGAAGGCCCAGATTGTTCGAAAGGGACTATATAATAGGAGAAACCCACCATGGAGAGAGGAAGGAGGAACGGAGAAAGCACGGTAGCAATTTCAAGAAATCCTGTAACCATTCTCATTCAACATTTACTAGATCAAAACTCCTCGGATTGTGCCGAGGACAAACTTTCTTTGATAAACTCGATTCATCTCTGTTTGATTGTCATGAAATTCATATTAACTGTTATCTATGCACTAAAACCTAGCTCTTCGACACACTCTCTACAAATTTATTGTATTGGGTTCATTAGGCTAAGATTCCATACATTTTGAGATTGGTCTGAATATCGTGTCCCTACAATAATTATTCACATTTTTTTTATACAAGATAGAATTTCTACTTTAGCATAATCTAAATGTATATATATGTGAAGTTTCTTCCTAGAGACTTGAACCTCGGCCTTTACCCAGCACACCCCACAAGCACTTATACTTGTGGAGTGACCATCGCACCAAGGGTGCACGATGATAACTATTCAAATTTTGAAATTTTGAATTATATTTGAATTTCAAAACTTAGCAATCAACGTATTTGACATTAAGAGATAATTAATTTCCTCAATTCACATAAATGAGTATTAAAATAAATATGATAGTTTTTGTTATAAAAATATCCTACAATGTCATTAATCAATTATTTAAATTCAAGTTTTAATAGTTTAAAATAATGCATAAAAGATGAGTATATTGATCAAATGATAAATAACATCCAATTGACATAAAAATTGTCATGAATGTTAAAAACATATAGAACATGTAATTCAATGGTATGATTTTCAAAATATGAATTCTATAATAAGTTATTGAGTGGTATAATATTGCTTAGATTTACACCAAATTTAAGCATATGGTATAATGCTTTTGTTATTCATAGCCACGTGTAGAGATAATGTAGAAACTGCATAGCTATGAGAGATTGACACACAGCACCTTGGATACACGATAATGTCGAATTGTAATGCACCACCGTATACCATGCAATTACCTCATAGTAATGCTAATGTCTAATTCTTAATGCACAACCGTATACAATGTAATTAACTCACAACCTCTAATTATTAATGCCTCACCAATATTGTACCATGAAATTAACCTTTGATTTATATATATATATATATATATATATATATATATATATAATCGGCTATGTGGATGTCTAGCTAGAATGGGTTAATTAAGAGCCTAAGACCTATAGTTGGAGCTATGATCATTAAAGAATTAGCACTAAAAGGAATCTAAGAGTAAGGTTGATAGCTAATTTTTTACAAACTTATTTTACTATTTAATTTATTTTTGCTACTATTTATAAGCTCTATTGCACTTTTTAATACCGTTCATGGGTTCCACTATACTATTTCAACTAACTTTTACTTTTATTTACAATACTTTTAACAAAAAGTTTTAAATTTCAATAAAATAATCGAATTTTAAACAGACCTTAAGAGCCATTTGATAGCGTCATTTAACACACATCATTTTTTTATATTATTTATAGGGTTCCACACACATCATTAATTTTGGATGCATGTACAAAAATATTATTAACGGGACATTTGCCTCCAAACCTAAAAGCTAACGACATGATTTATTATACATTAAAATAATCACGTGAGAGATAGTTAAAGGGAAGTAACCATTCATCAGGTTCCTAAAACCTACATCGCGCATGACCACATCTTTAAATACAGTTTATGGTTCAAGGCCTGATTTTATCCGATCCACAAATTAAAAGACTTTAAACATTTTTAACTTAAAATTGGTAATAAAATTTAGAGAAAATTTAATTAGATTCTATAATAAAAATTTAATTTTTTGCCATGTGTCTTAAATAATTTATTTTTAAAGAGAATTTTATTTCTTAATTTTGGAGTCAAATGTGAGACCACATTATAAATATCTAACAAAGTGAGTTATTGCATACAAAATATATATATATATATATATTACAAAAGTGGGCAATTTACATTTTCTACCTAATAATATTCTTACAAGATTTTTTAAAGAGTTAAAAAAATATATAAGAATGATTATCAATAATATTTAAATTATATATGTAAGAATTATACCATGTATTTTAATGTATATTTTTAAGTATATCTGTGCATATGCATGAAGTTACAAGTTAATGGAGTATAAAAATCGAAGAATCCAAATCCAATTAGATTCTAAATTAGAGTCTCATTTTGCGCCACGTGTCCATCTAATTTTTTTAAATAATAAGAAACTATTACATATTTTAAAAATGTATGGTTTTAAAAAATGTGTAAACTAATATCATATATAATTTGAATATCTCCTAAAAAAAGTATATAATTTGAATCGAGTAATTGTGATTGATTTTAATTGTACTCATACATATGCACAAGTTTATATGCTAGTATATATACAGAGTACGTACAGAACATCACTTGCAAATAGACAAGATACAAGTCATAACACATACATTTAGTTCTAGGACTGTAATTTATTCCATAAATGTTTGTCACAACTTTAACGTGACAGATTATAAGTGGTTACCTATTACTTATACATAAACTCTCTATTCTTTTTTCACCACTTACACTCTGCTACATCACAATTGTGACAAATAAATTGTGTAATTATTTGTGGTTTTAGATTTTTTTCCTAAAGGTTGGGACTAAAAAATCCAACTTCGAAAAATAAGAAATACCATCTTCGAAGTTCCTTAATTTATATGACCTAAACACTTATTACATATAAGTATCAACAAAGAAATCCTGAATCTACCTCATTTTTCCATAGAATGTATTAACATTATGTGAAATATATCAAGGGATCGATAAAACTTAATTCTACTAAATACCGAAAATTCGTAAGGTGGCTAAGTCATACATGTCATGGTCGTGTACTTTTTGTCAGCTACTAGAAAGAAACTGAAGCACAATCTCTCTTCTTCTTCCCTTTTTTTTTTTTTTTTTTTTTTTTTTTTTTTTTTTCAAGTTACACCTAGTATAACCTTAAGCAATATTACACCACTAAATATTTTTTAATTGAATATAAATTTTGACAAATCTACCATTAGATTACATTATTTTCGTATAATAATAGGTAAAGCAGAGAGAAATTCAAATAGAATTCCAAATTAGAGTTTCAATTTTGTGCCGTGTGTCTAGATTTGGATTCTCAATTTTGCGCTACTTGTCCTAACCAAAACTCCAAAAAAAAAAAATCTTTGAACTCCAATTTTGTGTCATGTATTTTATCTAAATTTTCTAATTTTTGTGCTCAAATAAATGATGCATTGACATTTAACATGGAAGCCAAGAAAACCACAATGATAATGCTCATTGGCCTAAGCAAGAACATCTCACATGCATACTTTTATGGGTGAACATCTCACTTGCCCACTACCAGAACCAATGAATCCAACAAAAAAGACTATAAAAGTAAAACATCATCTCCTCCTAATGTCATATCGTCATCACATGTCTCCTCTTTCTCTTTCAACCTCTACCAACTAGATCCACACATTACCATCTCTTCCTCATTTCGGATTTCTAAGAGTAAAGTCAGGTTCAAACGCAATGTTCAATCCCACTTTTCCTTGCTTCACACTCTCATACATTACCGCTTCATTGGCGCCTCCAAAAAGATTATAAGCTCAATGTGGAAACTGAATCTATCAAGATGAATATCTTATCATCACAATTGTTTATATTTTCGTGCGTAAACACGGACTACATGCTAGTTTAAAATAATACATAAAATATGAGTTTAAGGATTGAGTAATAAATAACATTCACTTGACATGAAAATTGGTATGAATGTTAAGAACGTATAAAACATGTAATTTAAAGGTAAGATTTTCAAAATATAAATTATATAATGGTGTAATATTGTTTAGAATTACAATAGGTATAACTTGAATACAACTCAATCTATATGTGTGTGTGTGTGTAGATATGTCTTAAACATGTGCTCTTAAGACAATCGTTAATAAACTATGTTTAAAAAGTTTTGACATTAATCTTAATGGAAATATAAAAAGCTGTTAAAAATTAAAATAATTAATTCCTTTTTTTCTCATAAAAAGTTTCTAAAAATATATAAACAAATGTCCTCAGGGAAACCATTAGCTTCTCTATATATACAAGTGCCCTTAAGGTAATCGGTAATAAACTATTTTTTTAAAAGTTTTGACATTAATTTTATTGGAAATATAAAAAGCTGTTAAAACTAAAACAATTAATTCCTTCTTCTTTTTTTTCTTATAAAAAGTTTCTAAAAATATATCATAAACAAATGCTCTTAGGGCAACCATTAACTTTTACATATATACTTTTTTTTTTCATAAACAACCAAATCAATATTTAATACCAACATTCAGGTGGCCTAGTTGGTAAGATACTGGGCCAACAAGTCTCAGGACTTGGGTCCAAAGCTTAATAACTAGCTATGTGTTAGTGCTTCTTATTTCCCATCTCCATCCCAAACGGTTGACCTAAAAAATAAGTGAGTTCCTCATATAGACTGAAAGTATGGAGTTTTGTTCGGGAGCGAGTAGTATGCTATTATGGTTATAGTTAAATGTGACAACTTTTAGGTTATATTTGGTCCCCATCAATTACTTTTTTTTTTTTAATTTAAAAAATTCTAACAACTCTCAACTCAAGTCACAATCTTCTTTATTATAAAATATACAATCAATATATCATATCTCTATTTTTATTTTAAAATTTAGCTATTTAATTAAAAAAGAAGATGTGTGACAAATTACAATTGGTAGAATATATGTTTGTGTGTGTAAAGTTTCTGCCTGGAAACTTGAACCCCGGTCTTGCTTTCCCACACTTCACGAGCATTTATACTTAATATGTGAGAGGATGTTTATATATATTCTTTATCAGGATTACTTTATTTTATATAGTTCCTTAGGTACTGTATCTTAGCTTTCTTAACTAAATTCAAACTCATGATTAAAATGACTAATAAAGCACAAATCATGCTATTTAAAAAAAAAAAATTCAAGACAATTATGTATTTAATTTTTTAAAAGAAATCTACTGTACAACACTTAAAGAAATTATACCTAAATTTACCTTTTTTAAAAAACAATTATTGTGCCCACTAATAACTTCAAATGCCTCTCTCTCTCTCTCTCTCTCTCTCTCTCTCTTTCTCTCTCTCTCTCAATAAAAAAAATTTATAAAAAAACTCCCATAATTTTTCAAAATAAAATGCGTTATGAAATTAGTAAATACTCCAATAAGGACGCAATTTAGGTTCTTAGCCCACAAGATGGATAGACCTAGGCTCAAAAAACCCAAAATAATGAATTTATAAAGAGTGGATTGGAAAAAATAGGCTTTAATGTGTTAAGGACAGATATAATAGATCCAAGAAAATAGTTGAATAATGACAAAATAGATTGATCTAAAGAAAAACGTTCTCGGCTCAATCCAAGGAGACTAGTTTCTGTATAATGATTCATAAGTTGATTACAAATTGAGTTCTAGGTTGCTACACTGTTTCTTTCTTTCTCTCTCTAATCCCCTTCTTTTGGTATCTTCCTCCATTTATACTCTCTTCCTTTCTCCTCTTTGCCTTTCACGTGCAAACTAGGTGATTGGTGCTGATATTTATCCCATCAACATTTTCCAAAAGCCTTTGTGTAGTAGCTGTAAGGCTGAAAACTCCTGTTCAGATATCATCTCCACATTAATGCGGCCAGAGAGTTAGCTGCAGAGTATTCAATACGGTGGTAGCATCTTTTTTCTTTGATATTTTAGGACCCTCTCTTTCTATACGTTTCTGCAATACTTATCTATTCCAACAGTACTCTCTAGAGTGTACTCCTAAATGGCAGACCACCAAAATGGACCTTGGCTTTGGTTATCCGTGGTGATATTCATCCTCGACACTAATTTATTTACATAGACTCCCTTAACAAAGTTTACCCATCTTCGGACAAATTTTAGTCCTCGGCTTGGGCTCTAAGCCTAACATGTACATGGATAAGGAATTTCTGGCCCAATGCTCCTATAACTCCTATTTACCTATATATATATATATTCAAGTAGATATATATATTTGTACTTTTATATATATATATATATATATATGATTTTCTAAATCTTAGAATGAGCAAAAAAAAAAAAAAAAAAAAAAGAGAAAAAGAAGAAGAAGAGAATTGCTACATCTATAACATTTTCATAATAAATTTTAGATAGCAGGTTGTTATTAATTTGAATTTGAATTTATAAATAAAATTACTTTTTTACTCATCAATAACAATCTGCCACATAGTATTTGTGAAAATATAATGGACATAATATTAAAAAAAAGACGCTAATATTTTATTTTTTCCCAAGCTTAGAGAATTATTATTATTTTTAAAAAATGTTTTCCCCATTTAGTCATTTTGCTTTTTTCAAAGTGTGACATATGCACATGCAATATTCTTTTCTCGTTAACATGACACTTATTTAATTAAAAGGTGTTATATTCACAACATTTTTATAATAATTTTACAACAAATCATAGGTAGTTAGTTGTTATTGGTTCAAATTTGAAGTTAACACTAAGATTACTTTTTTGCCCTAATAATAACAACCAGTAACAAACTATTATTTAAAACTTATTGTAAAAATATTGTAAAAATATTATGGACATATCCTTTCCCTATTTAATATGTTCTCTCTTTTGAGCAAATCACAATCTCCTTTGCTATAAAAATAAATAAATAAATAAATAAATAAAAAAGATAAAAAAAAAAAATCCATTGATGAGTCCGACAGTGTAGTTAATAACCGTTTAACGACAGCACGGAGAGCATGACAAAACATTCCACGTGGCAGAAACAAAACCTCAGCCGCTGTGTGTGAGAAAATTACACAACTGGGTCCCACCAAAAGAATATTTTTCTTTCCCAACAAACCCCACACTTGTTTACTGTAATTACTAATTCCTCTGTTTCACTTTCTTAACCCCCCAAACCAAAAAAAAAAAAACAAAAATCTTGTTCTTTACGATTCACAGTTCAAACTCCATTCCTCTGTTTCCAAAGTATTCAAAAGCTAAAAATAAAGGAAGGTACTTAAAGCAATTGGGATGCTCTGATTGATTCAAAGTAAAGCCTTTGATTGGAACATAAATTTGAGTAAATGGGTGTTAATTTTCATGGCTTGTGGGCTTTAAGACTCTGCTTTTTTTCTTTTTGGAAAAACAAAAGGTGAGTGCTTTTGGAAATTTTTTTTTAGTCTGCTGGGTTCAATTTATTTATTTGCTTTGATGGGTCTAATTGTGTTATCAGTTTCGTGGTATTAAATTTGGTGAGTCATGTGGAACTTGTTATTATTAGTAGTTTGCGGCGTTTTTTTTTAATTACTTTTTGGAGTTTATATTTGGGTTGGGTTTAATTTGGATAATTCTATTTAGTTTTTTCAAGTGGGGTTTGAGAAATATTGGTGGGTTTTTTTGTTTTTAGCAGGTAATTTGAGGTTTTGGATGGTAAATTTACGTGTTAGGCTCAAATTTTGCTATACTTGTGTATTGCTTTTATTTTGATTGAATGTGAATTTTGATGCCTATCTGTTTTCTTGTGTTGGAATTTAGTTTCCAGTTCATTTGCACCATGTTTTGAATTGGGTTGTTGGAAATCTTGATTGTCATATTAGTTTTCTTGTGCAAAGTGTGAACTTTTAGTGTATGAGAATTGGTCTGATTGATCATGATATTGCGACAGATTAGTCAGCTTTGAGAATTGGTTTTATTTTGTAATTACATAAAAAGGTTATTGAGTTACTGTTGTTGGTGGTGTCGGTGATTGCAGATATTGGAATTTGTTGAGGCAATATGAGAAGTAAGCATAGGATTGGAAAGCGGCGGAAGGTTGAAATTAGGCGGAAATTCGGGAAGATAATGAAGTGTCTCTGCTCCGGCGAACAGTTCGGAGCAGTAGATGAAATGGTTCCTTCATCAGAATCCCTTCCAACCAATGATCGTTCAGATAGTGGTTGTTCTTCGAAAGCTAGTGAGGTCGGAAAGAAGCTGGATACTGGGAATATAGAAGAAGCAGAATCATCTCTGCGTGAGAGTGGTTGTTTGAACTATGAGGTTGGTAGCATTAAAGTCTGTTTGTCTCTCGAGTAATAATTTTTCTGTTTCTAATTTAGTTCTGGCTGGATATATAATCTTATATATAATGAGCCTTAGAAGCAGTGTTTGATTTTCAAAATCTATAACTAAAATCCTTGGGAATTCGTATTGAATATAAATTAATTTTAGCAAACTCACTCTGAGTTACGTTGGTTTTCAATGATATTTAACTTGGATGTATTTAGTTCAAGAGTCAGAATTATCCAGACCTATGTCTACAAGCATCCGTTTTTGTTTTAAGAAGAAATTATGATATCACCTCAACAAGCCTATATTTTTTAGTAACAGTTGCATTAACAAAATCCTCAACAAAGCTTTATGGATCATACTTGATTGCTCTAATTAAAGGCCATTGCTGCTTTTAGATTGTAGATCATCATGTTTTCACATGTACATACCGCTGCACCTTTTTATGATCATTTGTATTGGGTTTTTAAGAACAAGTTGTCTGCATATGCAGGAAGCAAGAGCATTATTAGGAAGATATGAATATCAGAAAGGAAACATAGAAGCTGCTCTACATGTATTTGAAGGAATAGATATTGCTGCAGTGACTCCCAAAATAAAAATTACCCTTGCTAAAAGAGAACATTGTAAGAGACGTTCTCAAAATTTTGCTCCCCCACCAATGTCTATACACACTGTCAGCTTACTCTTGGAAGCAATCTTTCTCAAAGCAAAATCGTTGCAGCGTCTTGGGAGCTTTAAAGGTATTTATTTTTGATAAGTGGTTTAAAGGTATTTACTTTCTGCTGATGCATTGTTGCTGTTTGCTTTCTAAATTCATTGAAATTGTAAGTTATTATTTTCACATATTCTTAATCCATGGATTGCTTTTGTTTTTAGTTTTTCCTGGTTCTCTTAGAAAACTTAAATTAAATATCATTCCAGCCTGCCTTCACCAAAAGATTCCTGGTACTGTCCTTATATATTACAACTCATTTTGGACTCTTGCTATTTAAGAAAATCTGGCCATGCAATAGGGATAGCCCCCATGATTTTTCATTGTAATTTTTTTTAAATATATAAAAATAATTCCTGGACTGCTATAGCAATAAGAAAATAATTGCATAGCTAATTTTTATTTCCAATCATTCTTGCAGAAGCTGCTCAATCTTGCAAAGTTATCTTGGACATAGTTGAATCTTCATTACCAGAAGGCTTGCCTGAAAACTTTGGTGCTGACTGTAAATTGCAGGAGACTCTAAACAAGGCTGTTGAGTTGCTTCCAGAATTATGGAAACTTGCTGATTCTCCACATGAAGCAATCTTGTCATACCGGCAGGCACTCCTCCTTAATTGGAATCTTGATGCGGTAACTACAGCTAAAATCCAAAAAAAGTTTGCCATCTTTCTTCTGTACTGCGGAGGTGAAGCAAGCCCCCCAAATCTCCGCTCCCAAATGGGCAGTTCATTTGTACCCAGAAACAATATAGAAGAGGCTATACTTCTGCTAATGATACTACTAAGGAAAGTTACTCTCAAGAGAATTGAGTGGGATCCATCAATCCTGGACCATCTTTCATTTGCTCTATCTGTGGCAGGGGATTTGAGGGCTTTAGCTAATCAGCTGGAAGAGTTGCTTCCTGGATTAATTGACTGGAAAGAAAGGTACAGTACTTTGGCTTTCTGTTATTATGGAGCAGGGGAGGACTTGGTTGCTTTGAATTTACTTAGAAAACTGTTGAGTAGAAATGAGGATCCAAAATGTGTTCCAGCTTTATTAATGGCCTCAAAGATTTGTGGGGAAAACCCTGATCTTGCAGAAGAAGGGACAAGTTTTGCTTGCAGAGCCCTGGAAAGTTTGGATGTTGGATGCAATCAATTGGAAAGTACTGCCAGATGTTTATTGGGTGTCTCACTTTCAGCACATTCTAAATTAGCTGTTTCGGATTCAGAGAGGGTCACAAGACAATCTGAGGCAGCTCAGTCCCTGGAAACTGCTGGGAGAATTACTAGAATGAGTGACCCCAATATTCTTTACCATCTTAGCTTAGAAAATGCTGAGCAGAGGAAGTTGGATACTGCAGTTCGTTATGCAAAACGCTTGCTAAAACTGGAAGCTGGGTCTAATATTAAAGGGTGGTTATTGTTGGCCCGGATATTATCAGCTCAGAAACGGTTTATGGAGGCTGAAACTGTTATTAATGCTGCACTGGATCAGACTGGAAAATGGGATCAGGGAGAACTGTTGCAGACCAAAGCTAAACTTCAAATTGCTCAGGGTCGGTTAAAAGGTGCCATTGAAACATATACTCAGCTTCTTGCTGTTCTTCACATTCAGCGTAAAAGCTTTGGTTCTGGGAAGAAGCTTCTCAAGGTTTGTAAATGGTTTTTCTGTTTATAACCTCCCAAATATTTTCACATGGTTCTCTTATGATCTTTTTCTATGAATCTGTACGTGTTAAATTGGATTCTTGCTTACAGAAGAATCACAATTAGTTCTAGAATTAGAAGAATTTGATACTTACTAAAACCAGATCTTGAGATGGTTTTTGAAATTTATATTAGTCATGAACTAGTCCTTGATTATGCAACAAGTGGGAGGTTTACACTTGCTGGTGTTTTGAAAGTGAGTGCTCCTCGATACAGAGATGGAATGATTACTGATTGAGTGTCTGCAAGTGATTATCTTTCTGTGAGACAATTTTAACAAGGTGCTATTTTGTTGGGAAAGAATATTAGAAGTGGGTTCATGCTGTTTAACACTGACTTTAATGTTGTCAAGTTATATCATTGAAGAACTAGTGTCACAATGAGATAAATGCACTTTTATAAATTTAACCCTGTATGTAACATAATAGCATTTTAAAGTCAGAATAATGGATAATCTTCTTGCTTTGAACCTGAGTCACTGAGATTATGGGGACAATCACAGTTCCATTTTCTGATATGCTTTCCATTACCAAAAAGTGTTTCCTTTTCTTCTTCTTCTTCTTCTTCTGTCTTTTTTTTTTTTTTTTTTTGTCTCTTTAATTTTACCTTTCCTGGAAATCTTTTGTCACAGATAAAATGTTTTCCAGCTAGTTACCTGTTTTGCAATATTTATGACAGAGCAGCAGAACTGCTAAGAGTTTGGAACTGGAAGTATGGCATGATCTTGCTTCTGTCTACATAAGCCTGTCACAGTGGCATGATGCTGAAATTTGTCTTTCCAAATCTAAGGCCATCTATTCTTACTCTGCTTCTAGATGTTATACCACAGGTATTTATGTCATTTCTCTGGTCTCCCCCCCCCCCCCCCCCCTTTTCTTTCTTTTATTTAGTGCCTTGATATATTTTATTTTGGTCAGAAGAAATCCTTGATATTCTATATGGCATTTTTTTGGGTAAAATCTTTATAGTGGTCCCTTTGACCTTTTTTCTCATAATTGTTAACACATAGCAACTTCAGCTTTGCAGAAAGTATTGAAAAAATGATATAGTTGGTTGTTTCTAGTGGAAATCAAGAAAGAAGAAGGTTATGAAAAAAGGGTTAAGTTGGACCCAATTGTTACTGGTATATCTTGTTTTAGTTGTAGCTCTTAAATTTATTGTACTAAACTTGAACCTCTAGTCTCTAACTGACTGATGCCATTGTTTCTGGAATTGTGAATTATTGGCCTACATGTATTTCACTTTCTGCTAGAATTGGTGTTGGTTTTAATTTTGAATATAAAGCTAGAAGTTAATTTTTTTTCTTTTTCTTTTTTCAATTAGTTGATCCATGTCCTCCCAAGATAGTCAGATACTATATATACTTTTGTGTGTGTGTGTGTGTGAGAGAGAGAGAGAGAGAGAGTTTGCTTACTTTTATAGTTTTCCCAAGTTCTAATAAATGTCCATTTTGAAGGAAAATATTGAAAAAAAATATTCATGTAGTACAAGCTTTTTTTTATCAAATTGGCTTTCCATTGTGTATTAGTTGCTAATGTCTGCTTTTAGCATATTTGAAAGACTAGGAATTTATTTCCTGAATCGATGTTTATGTTTTTGTTTCTTTAGGGGGGAAGGAAAAAGTTAACTTCATTTGTTCTTCATTGCAATGAATAGTTTTTTTTTTTTTTTTTTTAATAGAAAAAAAATTATTGCAACTTTTGAAAGCATCCATCTAAGTCAAATCACCATCCTCCCTAACTTCAATATTTTTCCAATTAAAAGTCACTGATTTGCTGCTTGGTTGCTGGAATTTGGTTCAGTTGTACAACAACTTCACTGACTTGTAGGGCTTGCCAATTTATACCTTTTCATTCTGCCTCGTGTTTTAAAGTATTTAGTTTCAATTGGAAAATAGCTGTAGGCCTCCCCAGAATCTGAAACTGGGAAAGAAAAAGCTTATTTGAACATTCTTTTGTGTGTTTGAAAACTAGAATGTTTATTGGTATTCGACTGGAACCTCTGATAGAAGGGATTAGAAATTCGTTGATTTTACAGGTGTACTATATGAAGCAAAGTGCCTCTATAAAGAAGCTCTAAGAGCTTTTGGAGCTGCTTTGGAAATAGATCCCACTCATGTCCCAAGCTTGATCTCCACAGCTGTGATTCTCAGAGAGCTCGGTAGTCAATCATATCCAGTTGTGCGAAGCTTCCTGATGAATGCATTACGGCTTGACAGAATGAATCATTCTGCATGGTATAATCTTGGCTTACTTTATAATGCCATGAGTACTACATCGGCATCGCTAGAAGCTGCCGAATGTTTTGCGACTGCTGCATTTCTTGAAGAGTCTGCACCAGTTGAACCCTTCAGATGATAAGTTCCACGAAAAAATTTCATCTCTGTAAAGCATACAAAATTATATCCTCTCCAGTGTCCCTTCAGAGTATCTTGATATGAATCTTCAGATATTGTAGCAGAAGTTAGTCCAGCTTCTGATCTGGTTGAGATACAATTCTCAGACCCCACACTCTGGGTAGGATTAACAAGTGACCTACAAGGCTATATAACTCAACCACTTGCATACAGCAATATATGAACCCTTTTTTTTGGTAATTGGAGCTTTTGAAGCCTCAACAACCCACAAGGGTGTGTACTTAATTTGACAACATATGTGATCCTTAAAATGGATAAATGTTTTGATTTGGAATCAAAATGTATCCTGGTTTGTTGACGACATGACCATAGTGTTTCAACTTTCAACCTTGGGGGTTTTGATTAGTTTATATGATCTTCCCATAGAATATTTTCATCTTCAAATTCTATATGAAATGGGGAAAAGATTCATCTTGTAATGGGCTCCTTTTGGCAATCCATCACCTATGAGAATCTGACATCTCTATGTTATGGTTATGGTCGCATTGGGCACTCCAAAGGGACAGGTTCTCTTCTTCCGAGGCTCCATTTCCCCCACTATCATGTTCCCGCACTGCACCTATAGAAACTCCTTAAGATCAATTTGTTTTTGGGCCATGGATGATCATCACTAGACATAGGATGAAACCTAAAACATTTTATTTGGATAATTTATAAGTTCTAAGATAGTTACTGATGTGACCATTTTTTTTTCAGCATATCATAAATTAAGGTTTGAAGGCCCAATACCCGTAGTCAGCTAGCCAGCCTCAAACAACAAAGCCCACAAAGCTAACATCCAATCTTTCTAACCCATGGCCCAAGCCCATGGACAATTTGAAGAATGTAGCAAGGAGAGAATTAGTTTGGGAGGTCAAGAAGTGATTTTGATAAAAGCCATAATATGGTGCTTCTGCTATCCGCTTGGTTAATGTGTTAGCTCGGAACACATGAACAATGAGTTTGACTCCATTTTGTTGTGTGCATGACATTTTCTTTTAATTTTCTCTCAATTGTCATTGTTCATGCAAGCTGTCATCCATTACATTGAATGCTCTCACCTAATCTTTGATTTTTCAAATAAGATTGCTTTTACTTTATAATTTTCCAACTAAGCTAAGTCTGTTACAATCCTCTATTCGCTGTAAAGCCTCCTGAACCCCCTTAAATTTATGGTAGAAATTCATGATTTATTCAGCAAAAGAGATGCATCTCTATCATGCAAAAACCATAAAAAGGAGAATCAAAGAGGAAGAGGGGAAGGAGGAGGAATCATCAATCATGAGGGGGCACTCAAATAACATCAAGCTATCTCGCATCATTCACATTTTTTACCTTTCTAAATCTCATTCACATTGTTTAGCATCTAAAAAAACCTCCTATGAAGCATGCACGCGCTAGTTCTCACTATCTCTCGCCCAAATAAACTCTTCTCTTGTTTTATCATATTATTATATGCAATATTTTACTTTTTTTGGAGCTTTAGCAAAAGCTTCCATGTACCAAATTCAAGGTTCGGGTAACTTGAATGTTTTACTGTAGCCTTCATTTATGTGGACCGGTGAGAATAAGTGCTCACAAACCCATACACTACTACATAATGTCCCACAAAACGCCGCTAGACGATATAATGCAACAAATATCTTCGTTATGTTTGAATTGACACTACTTAATGCCCTCCTGTATTCTAGCAGAATATCACAAGATTCACAACAGCACATTATATATAGCATAACGCTACCGCAAAATGAATTGGCAGACCAAACTTTCCTTCATTGTTGAAATTTATTTATATTGCTTTTTTATTATTTAGGCAGCCCTAACAAAATACAAGATAAGTCTTAATTAAGCACTATTATTTTCACTCTCTTTATATTATGAATATTTTAAATCATTACTTACTTATTTTATAATGGAAAATACCCTTATACATTATTCAAATACTTATAATGTTGTTTCGTTTGCTAAGGGGGAAACGCAACTATAACATGCCAAATAGTGACCCATTCTGGACTTGACTCCTAGAAGTAGAACAACCTCAGTCTAATTTCCAATTTATTAAATCATGACATATGTACTGGCTGCAAAAAAATACCCTTAACAATGACTTAAACGACGTCTTTCTTTGTATTTAAATAGCAATTAAATAATATTTATTCAACTTTTATAATATAATTTTTTAAAAATTCATTCATTCTTCTTCTTCTTCTTCTTCTTCTTTTAGAAAAAAAAATTATAATAAAGTTTTTGTATTTTCTTTATTACTAGTAACAAATTTACTAAGAGATCATTTTATATATATTCACTCTAATCTCTCTCTCTCTCTCAAAATAAAATTTTTCTTATCCAATATCATATGTTCAAGTAGACATTATAATTATAAATATTTACAAACCAAATAAATTAGGGTTCTAAATGAACCAACTGGCCCAAGCATAAGCTTATTTATATTCGTTTATTTAGCAAATGAGTCAAACTCAAACTTAAGTTTAGGCTTGACTGTTAAACAATATGAGGTCAAACATAATAACGTGTTTTTGAGCAAATTAACTAATGAGCATGAGGTTCGATTTAAGTATATCTAATATTATATGCTTATATGTATACAATATACAAATATATTTATATTGACTTGAAATTGGATCGTTTAAATTTGTAAATAAATTCATAAAATGTATCACATCTATTGAAAATCTAAATAGTCCAATTAGTAGTAAATATTATGTATAATTTTTAACATAATATTGGTGAATCTAATTTTTATAAGTTCATAACAAAAATCATTCTATCTAATTAACCCTGATGATATAATTTCAATTATAATGTAGTTATTATTTATTTGCATATAGTTGTGAATCAGTTAAAAAAAATTAGTTGTAGCGTTTACTATATACATGAAAAAAATAAATTAATCAAATAGCTCATGAATAAGTTTGAGATTGTTCAACAACAAAAAGAACCAACTTTAAAGATGTAATATCGTTTGGTGAAGAGTTCAAAATAAGCTTGTGTTTAAAATAAAATTAAATGAACAAAGGTAAAATTTGAGTACAACACATCAGGTTTTTGAAACCCAACACTTGGGTAACTTGAATTTTAATTATTTTTAGAAAAGACAACATTATTTGTATTTTATAGAGTAATGTTACTAAGTTTTTGAATTTAATTAAGGAACCTAATATACAGCACCTAAAATAAAGCACTGTTCATATGTCTGATTGCACTGTTCATGACTCATGAACAGTGCAAGAGGCACTGAATTAAAAAAAGAAAAGAAAAAAAAAGAATCAGCCCGACGTAGACGTGAGAAGCGCAAAACGCACTTCCCAAATGCACGCTTAATGAAAATTTACCGGATAGTATTTACACCACCCTCGCAGTTAACGCTTGAATTGGATTTGGACTCACATCTTTTGGTATCTATTTTATGAGAGGGATGTCTTATGCGCTTGGCGCATGCGAGATTTTTTTCTATTTTATCCCTGTCCGCCAAGCTCCAGCTGGGCCTTGTTTTTTTAATTCAAATTAATGTTAATGCCCTTAGTACCACATATATATATATATATATATATATATAGTTTTCTAATACTAACACATCATCTTTTTATGGAAAAAAAAAAAAAAAAAAAACCTCATCTTTCTTCTTCTTCTTCTTCTTTAATTTATTTACTTTTTATTTTCATTTTTTGGGGACAAATATAACACCTCATCGAATCAATATTGCCATATAATGGTTTTAAATGCATTAGCTGGATAGAAAGCCTTTCAACTATATGCTTTTAAATGCATTAGCTAGCTGGATAGAAAGCATTTCAACTCCTATTTTTTAAAATGAGAATCTTCTTCTACTAATTTCAACCAAAATAATTGATTGTGCACCGTGATTCTTACGGAACAAATTTGCAAATTCAAAACTAAGCAACTTTTTTCTCCCCAAAGAGAGACAAAAAGATAACATATACTTCAACTCATTATATGGAAAAATTCCTAGGTACTTTCGAAGTATGAATAAATGGTATTTTATCTTCTCATATTTAGGATAGACTTTACCATGAATTTAATAAGTAGATCCAACCATATATATGAGAGGGGAGAGTATTATTCTCTATCTTCCAAAAATATCTAAAAATTACTTCATTTTACGAGTATATGAGCAAATCTTTGCCAATCGATTTGTCTTGAGTCCTGTGTCCATTTAAGCTAATCAAGCCATGATAAAAAAAAATAAATAAAGCACCTTTTTTTATTTTTTATTTTTTTATCCTTAATTCATTTGAAGGTTTGAAGAAGAAGAAAAGTTGATGAAAATGTTATAATCGTAATCTTCAATCCAAGCACAACTTAAAATAAACACTTCACCTTCCAAAATAAATCACTACTATTACTAAATATTATTATAAATTTCTAATGTCATTTATTAATTTTTTCCTTAACACTCTAAAATGTTTAGAGTAATTATCAAAAGATGAAAGGAAAGAAAAAAGAGTATTCCTTTCTATGGAATCAGTACCATGAAGCAAGTAATCAAATATAAAGTTTGGTGCAAAATAAATTTTTTTTTTCCGTTTATCTTGGAAAAATAGGAACACATATAAGCTTAAGAATAATGAAATCATTTAAAAACAAAGCATAGAAATCCATAGGGTTCCAATGTAATAATAATAAATTAAAAAAAAGGATAAAATGATTCAAACAATAACTATCTAAGGGATATAAATGAACCGAGTCGTTCATAAATAGTTAGAGTTTGACTTGATAAAAAAAAAAAAAAAAACTCCTTCACATTTTTTATTTATAAACAAGTCAAACTTGAGCTTTAGTTTTAGACTTGTATAATAAACAAACCAAGCATAAACAAAAAAAAAAAAAAAAAAAAAAAGTTGTTTATGAATAGGCTTTGTGAACATTAGGACTCTATACAAAACAAGCTAGACCTAAACTCGCTTATGAGCTTAAAAATTAAACCCATATGTTACTGAAACTTTAAGAAAGTAGGAGTTGGAATTACTTGTCCAAACCAAATAAGTTTGATAATGTACTTGTGTTGGATCTCAAGTTTAAAAGCTTGATATTGAGAGTGATGATTCCAAAATTGTTAGTTGGATCACTCGTCCAATCCGGAGCTTTAGACTATCTTGTAGGACCTGCACGATAAAGAGAGTTGATCGAAGAGACCATCGGATTGTTTCTGGTGGAGGAGCCTTCGATGCCTAAGTTAGTATCAGCCAATATCTTTCGTATATAGATAGTGTTTTGTAGTGGTTTTTTAACGTACCTTAGCAAATAGACAGATTGTCCCTTGACATAAGTGAGGGCGATTATTACCCTAATTGTAATGTTTTTTGTCTTGATGAGAGAGTTTAAGGCATTTGATGGTGGTTATTGAATGTGTCAAGTGATTACTCATCTATCTTTGATAGCCTACTAATGACACAATGACCGTCCATTAAGATGGACGACCTTAATAATTTTTATGGGCTCATCAGAGAGCTCGTTTTTGAGCTTGATATTAAGTTCTAACTTGACTTGACTAATGAATCAAGTAGAGTCAAGCCAAACTTAAGCTTTTATATTTTTTGATGAGCTCGAGCTCAAACATCATTTATAAACTTGGTTCAAGCTTAAACCAAACTTGAACATTTTACATCGTTGTCAAGCCAAACTTAAACACTCATTACTCGATAAAACCTAGCTCATATACTGCCTTAACTATCTTAATATTAAATGTTAGAGAATATATATATATATATATATATATATCTCGATTATGATCTTAGAATTTAAAAACCTTCTAATGTTATATATATATTTTTTTTATGAATTTTAATTTTTAATTAATTAAGAAGAACGAGAGAAAGAAATGAATAAAACTAAGAGTAGCATATTTAGATGGAAGTCTTAGAGCATTTACATCGGGGAATTCTATTCCATCCTATTTTACCATCCCAAAAAGTCACTCTATCAATTATACAATACAGTTTTACAATACTCTTAGTATCCCAACTTTTATTTTACAATACAACACATTAAAATAATATTTCTACACAATAAAAAAATATATCCCAAAATCATATCTATTCTCTCCCATCTCTCCCCTCTCTCTAATTTTTAGCTCTCTTCCATTTGCAACTTCCACCGGAGTCTTCATTTCCGACGAGGTGGTGAAATAGTCCAAAGCCATAATCTTATTCAGCCTCTCTCTCAATGCCAAATCTACAACAACACACAAAGAGACAAAATCACACACACCAATTATTCAAAATTGATTCAAAACAAAGAGATCGTTGGTTGAACCATGAATTGGAGAAGAATCAAAAGATAATTTTTTCTTAAGACCATTGAATAGGTTCAAGAAAAAAATGCATCAATCAAACAAAATCCAACAATAACCCATCAACTTAAACACCCAAAACTTCATAGATCAACCAAAAACACATCAATCAATAAAACCCACAAACAAAATATCCTAAATTTCACAACAAAATCCTAGATCATAAATAACCCCAAAAAAAAAAAAAAAAAAAAAACAGAACAAACCCATCATCAATCAAAGAAAGAAAAAACAAATAAATAACAAAGAAGAAGATCGTACTCGCACTTCCATCTTGATCATTTGCTCCATGACGAGCTCGTACTCGCACTTCTCATAGATGTGGCGCTCAGTCTCACACTTCCATGGGAGGTACAACCCGGCTTGTCTGCATTTGTTGAGAGGAATTCACGCTGCAAACCACGTCGAAAAACGCATAAACACGAAGATTTGCAACGAGAAAGGGGATAAATAATGGGAGTGGTGGCTCGCCGTAGTGTGGTGGCTATGGGTTTTGGGTCTAAAGAGAGAAGGAAGAGAGCAGAGAAAATGAGAAATAACAAATAACGAGAGAGAGAGAGAGAGAGAGAGAGAGAGAGAGAGAGAGAGAGAGAGAGAGAGAGAGAGAGTTGGTATTGTTTATAATAAAAAGTAAGAGAGAGAGAGGGAGAGAGATAATAATAATAATAATAATAATAATAATAATAGGTTTACCATTTAGCTACAGTGCAATTCTACCTTTAGAATTGCACTAGAAATTGCATTGTAGTAGTATGGCAAAAAAATTTAGCTTTTTACAATTTTTCACTTTCGAATGTTGAGCTCCATTGGACCTGAATGCCAAATTTTCCTTATATTTGGCATTTCGCAGACCCAATGCGGATGCTCTTATAAGTGAAAGTCCCTCCTCCTTATTAATATTATATTTGTCCAATATTATATATATTTAATAGTAAATGAAAATTGTTGACATTACATTTTAAAAATCAATAAGCTTAGAGATACAACTCAATTCATAATTTTTTATAATTAAGGTGGCAAGCTTTTAATAGTAAATATTAAAAATCGGTAATAATCTATCAACCTAACAATTATGATTATGAAATTGTTTGTTTCTTTTAAAAAATAATTATAAAATTTATTATGAAAACTCTTATGAAATTTATCATGAAAACTCTTGTAATTGTAGTGATGGTCCTGCTGGATCGATACACATCAAACTATTCGTGGGTTTTAGATAACTAGAAACATAAAAAAAAATATGTGAATTTAGTTTTTAATAAATTCAAAATTTGTAGTTTTTAATTCTTAATTTTATGAAATCAGAATGTGATATATTATGTTAATGACATTACAAAAACATGTGTAATAAGCACGCTTGCCACATTAATAATTGTCGATTATATAATGATGGAAAAGTGAACTGAAAATGCACATTAACAAGTTTTTAAAACTTTTTTTATTTGAGGGTGATTTTGTAAAACTTGGATTAGAAAATAATCAAATACTAATAATTAACTCTCGACCAGCATAATTCAAATGCCAAAATTATATATATTTTATTTTATTTGATAAAAAGTAGAATAATGTACTTGACCACGCTATCCACTATCCAGTGTCTGGTTCCCAAAATCCTAAAAAAGTCCACCAACCCGACAACAGTGCCACAGACACAAAAGCCAAGCCAAACACAAACAAACAAATGAACTTCTAAGAAAGACAGTAAAAGAGTGTGTTTTTGACATTTTGTTTTTGTGTGGGAGTGACTGTGAGAGTAAGTATATATTTATTATGTACTTTTTTCTTTCGCCAATTTGAATCCTAATTCCTGTTCTTTTTTCTTGGGGTTTCGTTGAAACTTTGAAAGAAACAACTTTTAAAGTTTTAAAGGGTTTTGTGCCTTTTTGTGGGTTGGTCACTGTAGAGGGAGATAGAGAGAGATGGAGGGTGGGAAGAGAGGAGAAGAAGCAGGACCATCATCTACAGGAGGGTCTTCATCATCATCATCATCATCTTCAGCTTGTGTTGGTGTTGGTGGTGGTGGTGATCAAAGACAAGAAAAGCAAAAGGAAATGAATGAGAAACTAAGTGAAGTTTGTGGGGTGGTGGAAGGAGATGAAGTGGAAGAAGAAGAAGATCGTGATGATGATGATGATGCTAAGGAAGATGAGGTTGATGCTGGTTTTGTTCCAGGGCCTTTGGTTTCTCTCAAGGAACAGATTGAGAAAGACAAGGTTGGTCTTTTTTCTTCTTCTTTCTCTGTTCAACTGTAATAATATTTTGGGTTTGTGTCCTTTTTTTTCCTTTCTTTTTTATATATGTGAAAATTTAATATCTTTGAATTGTGTAATGGGGTCTTTGTTGTAATGTATTTTTATTTTTTATCGAACCCATTTTCGATCTGGTGATTGCTTTAAAAGATGTGGGGGAAAGTGAAGGGACTAAAATTTTGAAGCTTGAATTTTTGGTACTCTTGAGTAAGATTGTTCCTTTGCTTTTGGAGTGACGTAACATAGTATATAGAATTGTCCTAGTCCTTATTTTTCCTCATTTCTCAGATATTAAAGTGAACATATTTTTTTGGATGAGATATTAAAGTGAACATTTATCTTTGAAGTGCTCAGTGGATAGAATTCCTTTTTTTCCCTGCTCTGAATTGGGGTTTTGATTCTTGGGCTGTTATGTCTTAGCATCAATAATTTTCACAAGTTCACTATTGCTTTTGCCAATTTTATGGCCATTGCTTAGCGTTTGAACTATTGAATTTTAATTTTGTCAATTAAAATTGCAAGATATTATGTGTCTGTGGCCAAAAACATTGTAGCTCAGTGGCATAGCCTGGTCTGATTTCTACGGAGAATCAGGGCTCAAATTCCTCCTTCCCTACTTTTTGTAATAATTGAATTATCAAAAAAAGATATTTTGTGTCTGGGAAACCGAAATAATTAAAAAAATGTGTGCAGTTCTATTTTTGTTGGAGTGTCTTTGAATTATATAGTTGCATCTAATCATTTCCACCATTTTTTGAAAAATGCCTCATAATTTACATTCGTTGTTGATGGATTTAGTCTTTGCAGTTTGTCTATTCTGGAAGACGTCTTCTACATTAAGACCTACGACATACAATGTGAAATTATTTCATATGCTGCTTGGCATCCAAACACAACTCTACAAATCAATCAGTTCATCTGGCATTAGTTAACCAATTTATTTGGGGCCTACCAATTTTCAATTTAAGTATCAAATGTTCTTTGCAGGATGATGACAGCTTAAGGAGGTGGAAAGAGAAGCTGCTTGGTTGCTTGGAAAGTGATTTAAATGGTATGTTAGTCATTATCTAATGATCCAGTGCATCATTTATTCCACACGATTATTGGTTCTTTTCTTGATTTCATTTCCTATATTGTTAGGCCAAATGGAACCTGAAGTCAAATTTCACTCCATTGGGATTATCTCGGATGAATTTGGGGAGATTACTACTCCCTTGCCTGTTGATGAAAATCAGAGAGGCCATGCCCTGTTCACCCTCAGGGAGGGATCACACTATCGGCTTAAGCTGATGTTTAGTGTTCAGCATAACATAGTTTCAGGCCTGAGATACTCCAATACAGTGTGGAAAGGGGGACTTCAAGGTGCATAATTTTCTTATATCTGTCTGTTTTAATGGATAACCTGCAGTTCATATTAACGAGAATCAATATTAAATCACCAAGACCCTTGTGGGGCTTAGTGGCATTTCTCAATTCTCTCTATGGAGAACTCCTTCCCGCATGCTGCAAGCCAAAAAAAAAAAAAAAAAAAAACCTCTATATAATAAGACATAGTTAAACTTCTGAATTTATGAGTCATGAAGTCAATTTGGTTGAGGTAGTTTGGTAGACTGGTAGAAACTCTGGTGCTTGTTTTAGTTCTATAATTTGACATTGGCCCTCATACTCAATTTGTATTATTCTTTTTTTCCCCTCTTTCCGTTATTGCTTTGCATATTGCAACTGTGATGCATATGATACCCATTTTAAACAGAATCAAAAAGTTAAGTCGTAACCAATAACAATTGCAGAAAGCTCTGATTTTGGAGTGAATTGTCGAAACTGAACCATAGTGGTGAAGGTTCAGGTTTCAGTTTGAGACCCATTAACTTGTGTCCCCTCAGGATATGTATCAAGTGAGAATAGACTTTTGGTTATCAATGAAAAAGTTTCTTGCATGTTGCGGCAAGGAAGCATTAAAAAGGAGGTTGTCTGTGAATATTGAATAGCAAATGCTGCATGATCATAAATACATCCGAACTTATGTTGTTTTCTTGGATATTGTGCCATTTCTCAACCCTCGAAAGGTTGAACACAAACACCTAGTGCTTGATTGCTTGTTTGCCTCTGGGTAAAAACATGTATGTTGAAGAAATCACATAAGCTGAAATATAATCTGTTTGTAATAACAATGCAAAATCTAGGAAGGCAGATGTATGAAATGCAAAGTTACATTGACTAGAGGTACTGACCATCTATCTTTGTTGATTGCCATTATCTGCAATATTTTATTTTCCTTTGTCATCCTAATGGGTGCATTGTCACAAAGAAATTAATATTTGTGAATTCTTGTCCTCTTCAACTTGAAATTATTGAATAACTCAGCCTCTTAACTGTTCCTCTTACTGTTTATTATTTATAGAAATAAATTCTCTTACTGTATATTATTTAATGTAATTATCATTTTTAGTTACTTAAGTCATCTTTAGTCATCTTTTTCCCCCTCTCTACTTTTGGGCATCAGTTGATCAAAGCAAAGGAATGTTGGGCACTTTTGCTCCTCAAAGGGAATCATATGTGTACACCCTGGACGAAGAGACCACTCCATCTGGTGCGCTTGCAAGGGGTACCTACATGGCGAGGCTCAAGGTATGTGGATGTAAAGTACTTTTGCATACTTAATTTGATATTAAATAGCACATGCATGGTTTACTCTGTATAAAATGTTCTGCTATAAAATCTAATGTCCCCTTTTCATTTTCCTTTCTTTAAATAATAATCTCAGATTCGCAATCATCTATTCACATTTTTGTTAAGAAGAAAGCATAATATGCCTATTCTGAATAGCCCATGCTTTTGAGTGGAAAGACTCAGGATCTCTTAACTCATAAGTTTCTGATAGCTGTGATTGCATAGTAATCTGTGATCATTACTTGGCATTCACAAGATTGTGTTTTCTTTACAATTGTTTTTTCAGGGCAGGTGGAGGTTAGTTTCAAACATTTTTCATAATTTGTTTACTCATGGAGTTCTGCTGAAGGACACTTCTGATAATAAACACCAATTATAACACTTACGTAGGACTAACTAACGGGCCCATACATAATGTTAGTAACCAACCAACAAGTTCTCCATTATGTATGCAATGACATACTTCATGATTGAATCACTTGCACAATCAAGTTCACCATTTTTCGATTTAGTAGCATCATTAGACTATTGAGCAATAAGAAACTAAATTTGGGCAGCAACTCCTATAAATGATAAATGAAAATAGTTCCATGGTAATTTCCTAGTAGTGTCTTATAAATATTGAAATATGTGGCAATAATAAAGATGTCTAATTTTGTAAAGGTATATGTGTTCACCAATATATCTGTTATCATTTGAATGGTTTGTTGTGCACTTCTATACTTTTACGCAACTTACGTTGACTTTCCTTTTCTTCCTTTTGATGGTTTTGCAATTTATACAGTTTGAAGATGATGACAACAGATGTTATTTGGAACTCAAGTACTCCTTTGAAATAAAAAAAGCAGCTAGATGAGTTTTGCCAGAACAGATCTTCTTGTCCTTTGTTTTGTATCTTTTTCCATAATCTTTCTTATTTCCCCTATTGCAAACTGCATACATGTTTGTGATAATCAATCAGACATTGCTTTGCAGGTGTGTTACATATTAGAGTTGTTTCAATCACTATTTCGTTATTTTGAGTTGCTTTCATACTCTGGCATTCTCAAAGGAGTGACTAAATATCTTAGCATTTCTCAAATAAAATGTCTGGCTGGAGTTAATGAAATAAGGACCTTTTTGTTTCTGACTGAAAATAAAAGCGAAAAGAATTAAAAAAATCTGAAAAGACACAGCACAAGCGTTTACATTTACGCACAAAGCAAGGAAGGTTGCTTTCCTTAACTCACAAGGGAAAAAAAGAGATTAAAATAAAGTGCCTAGTGGTAGTAACTGGTTTCCTTTAACTCAATCTTGTGAACTCTGATATGAGACTTCTTATTTGTAATTCACCTAAACTGTTCGATCAAAAATTGATGTATCATGTGTGTCAATATAAGAAGAAAAAAGATAGAGCTTAGTTACAATTCTTTATTTGTTATATCTTAAGTCTTCTAATTATGTTCAATAATGTGTGCCTTGATGAATGCAATATATTAAATGTGCCCACTACCTATGTTTCTCCTAAGATAAGAAAAAAAGTGTGCATAATTTTTAGTGACTAAGGTAGAGAGCTTTGTAGTTTAACTTTTTTTTTTTTTTTTTTTGGCGCTTTAACAAAAATATCTAAGGGTCAAATTCTCGTCTTTTTGAGCTGTTGAATTATCAATAATAATAATAAAAAAAGTAGCTTTTGATAGCTGAATTGCATTTAAAAAAAGAAAAAGAAAAAAAGAAAGTATAATATGAAAAAATGCATTATTAAAAAAAAAAAGAAGTGTTTGGTATTGTGTTGAAACTTGTCTCTAAAAGTAATTATGTTGAATGTAAATATGTGGATGATGGATGTTTTACACACATCAATAATGTACTCATAATCAATTATGGCTAATTTTCTGTTTAATGAAATTTGTCAGTCTTTTTGCTCAGGGAAAAAAAGAAAAGAAAAATCATTACATGATGTGATTTTTGTCAATAACAATGTTATGGATTTCCAAACTTCATTTTTTATGTAAATATATAATTTTACATGCATTTAGCCCCATTTCAAATACATAAAAAAATGTAAAGTATAAAAAGCAATATATATATATAGATAAATTTCTAATTGCACAATCACTACAATTTTCAATGACAAATTAACATTAGCCCTATTCCAAATGGGAAAATTTAATTGACCTCCATTGAATTTTTCTATTATTACACTCACATTTGATAAAATATAAATTATTTATACTAACCTCCATTGAATGATTGAATAAAGGTTTTTTAAAAAATCTCAAAAGATTAAGGCTTTAACAAAATCCCAATTTTCTATTTAAGGGGGCACAAATATTTAAAGGGATAAAATAGGAAATTTCAATATTTTTTAAAACATTTTCTCTAGTTATTCAGGAGAGAAGAGTGTAAATAGTTTGCAATTTAGAAGAGATAACGAAAACCTTAGGGGGCGGTTAGGTTAGTGCACTTTTGCCATTCCCAAATTTATACAATAAATTAACTAAAGAGGATAAACGCATCCCAAATTCACACCATGATCATATAAATCACACCCATTGAGCCACAGCAACCACAATCATAAAAGAAAGTCTATAAACAAAAAATTTGACAACAAATTTGACAATTATTGATGTGATAAATTATTAGTGTTAGATAAAAAAGTAATGTTAGTGACATACTAAGATGAAAACCTATAAAAGTTTGTCAATTCAAATAGTATGAAAAATGTTATGATTTTTTTTTTAATGTCTCTAGCATTGGCACGATCATAAAGCCACTAATCACAATCAAACACCAAAATTATAAAATATATATAAAAAAAAATTGCCAACACTATTACCAAAAGGCCACCATACATAGCCCTCAAATCCCTAAACTCCCTAAGCCGAATCCACCAATCACAACCAACAAAGACATAGGGCAATGCTCCTTTCCACCATGTGACAATGGTCTCTCCGCAACAAAGAAGTGTCATTACTGGCCAATTGAGTTGCCGAAGATTTGAAACGGGAACTTGATGATTTGTTGGAGCCATTACAGCTACTTGATCATAGAAGAAGAAGAAAGAAAGAAAGAAAGAAAGGGAGAAAAGGAGGAAAAAGAATTGTTAGATGTAAAGCCTAGTAAGACCTAGTAACTTTGCCTAAAATAAGAATGAGAATGCAATTTGCAAATCCTTCGTCTTGGGATCTCATTTTGGTTTTGGAAAATGAGAAATATATCTAATAATATATATAATAGCTGAAGTAGAGAAAAAGTTAAAATTTAAAATGTTTCTTTTTAAGACAAAGACCCATCTTAAAAAATAAAGGATTGTGTTAATGACACAACTGTAAGGTGCCCGTTAACAACTTTTTTGGGGCAGTTTTTTTTTTTTTTTTTTTTTTTTTTTGTGTGGCTTTATGTCTTTTTTTTTTCCTTCAACTTTATAAACTGTGAGGTCAGCTTCATAAAGAGAAAAAATTATTAAAATAAACTGTAGGGTTACTTTTATGTTTTTTCTTTTATTTATCTAATTTTTTTTATTACGCAGAACTCATATTAGAGAAACCTTAACAAGCACTGCACGGTGCTTGTTAATATTTCCCTAAAAAAAAATCGAAAAATTGTACCATTCAACGGTCACATGAACCGTTCAAAACACACACACAAAAGAATTGAGAGAGAGAGAGAGAGAGAGAGAGAGAGAGAGAGAGAGAGAGAGAGAGAGAGAGAGAGAGAGAGTGTTTGCAAAGCCAAAAAAAAAAAAAAAAATCCGTTCAAGTTCAACCTGTTCGCAACGGTAAGACAGAGAGACGCAGCTCTGTTCATCGTCCATCGCTGAAAGAAAAGACCTTGTACTTCTATTTTTTACTTTTAGTTTTTCAAAATGCAGTTGTAATAAAGATACCAAACATGGGCCAAGTGCACTCTTTTGAAAAAAATATGACAAAAATATGATTAGCCTTCTTAATTTGAAAGAAATTTTTACCCAGAACATCACCCTTTTTGGTTATGAGCATCTCCATTAGACTCTTTAAAGCCATGTTCCTTTCCATTTTGGAGAGTAAGCATACAAACTCAGCTCCAACAGTGTCTCTAAATGCAAATATTTTTTTACATGAGGTATAACAGAAAAGTAGCTTTTTCTTTGCATTTTGGGTGAGAAAATGCAGAAACTGCAGGAGATTAACATTTCATTTTTCAGAGGAATTTTACCCTTAAAAGTAAAGTAAGAATTTTGCGCAGCCTGCTCCATCCAGTGGGATATTATTCCATGGCCAAACATTAAAACAAATACCACAGAATATATACATATAAAATTTTCCTTTTGTTTTAAATCTTTTGGCACTTCTTCAAAATTCAGAGAGTTTAATTATGTAGGCTTTAATTCATCTTTATTGCCCCAGTGAAAATTTTAGCCCGAAAGGCTAGAAGACTTACTTTGCCGGCTAGAAGACTTACATCCTAGCACCCGAGTTCACTCAGAATTAGAAATACATCCAAATTGCAAAAATTCAGATGAATCATGCTTCTTTATCCGGTATTTGATTTCAATGTACTAACCATGAAAACCTCAATGAATAAAGAAAAAAAAGAAGAAAAGAAGAAGAAGAGAGAGATGGCACACATTCTATTCTGTATGATAGGAATAAAAAAGGAATCACAGTCTTTATTATGATTGTTGTGTCGAAGTATACATGTTTATCCTTCTATTCTAATCGATCAACCCTCATAGATATCTTGCTTAGCCTGGCTAGGTACTTCTTAGAATGCCTGCCAACATAGCTCAAGGTTGAGATTGTATACTTCCCCGCGTCAGACTTGTACTTGGTAAAAAAAAAAAAAATACGCTCTTCAAAAGCTTATTACATCTAAATTCTAAACTGTGTTAATGAATGTCTTTGAAGAAAAAAATTCTGCTTCACTGCTGTGATGGCTCAGAAAGACTTTGCTTACAATATGCTCCTCGGAGAAAATAAGATACTGGCAGCAAGAATAAAGGAAGTTAGGCTGCAATTTTTAAGCAGATCTGACAGAGTTCCTTAGTTGCAAGATGGACTGAAGGATGAGGCCAAAACAGCAAGTGAGAATTGCAACAGAGATAATGGCCATCAAACATTGTGAAGATTCTAGATGCTGAACTGGATGAATTGTAATTTACAAGAAGACTAGACCTCTCATATGTATGCGCCATTGCCAGCACCTGTGATGACAAAACTAAAATATCATTGAAAAAAAGCAAGAATTATAGAAATAAATTAATATCTAACTATAACTTTCAGTAAAGATTACCAAAAAATAAAGAACTTCAGCACTTATGAATTCTAATCACCATAATTCTATGAGAGAGAGAAAATCGGCATATCCTCTAAAAAAAGCGACCATTTAGGAGGCATTTAAATACCGCATTAAAACATCAATTTTCATAATGGCATTTCAATTTCTTATAACCACATGAGTTCTTTTCTTAAGTTTATCTCGATAATGACACTAGTCAAATCTTTCATTACCGTTTTTTTTTTTTTTTTTTTTTTTTTGGGTTTTTGTTGTTTTTCAATAAAGTAATTGTAGTTTATTAAACTTGGAAAAGCATTTACAGGAAGTATGCAGAGATTCGAGAAAAAAAAAAAAGAAAAAGAAAAAGAAAAAAGAGAAAGAAAGAAAAGAAAGAAAAGGAAGCCATAAGATTAGTGATACAAGTGCAAAGAGTCTAAAAACTCCATTAGAGAAAAGGTTGAGATAGTAGAAGAGTGTGTTGCCCAATCAAAGAGAGTTTTCAAGAAAAGAAACTTGAGATTTGGTATAGACATCTCTGTCCCCTCAAATATCTGCTGATGCAAGTTTGTTAGCATACCCTAGGTTTCTAATTTTTCTAATCACACCCTCTGTAGTATAAAATTGTTCTAATCAATTACTACTATTCACTGCCTGTTACAAAATAATTAACAAAACTCAATCACATGAGAATAATTACATATAATAGAAGATCAAATTAAAGAGAAAGATATTGTGAGTGAGGTGCATTGAGCCACTTGCATCTCACATGACTAATTTCTATTAATGATTTTAAGAGTGGATAGAAGTAGATTAGAACAATTTGATACCAGAACCGGTGTGATTAGAAAAATTTGAAATCTAGAGTATCAGCAGAATTGGGATAAATGACGGAGGGAATAGATGCATTTTTTACCACTTTTTATTTCTGGATTTCATTTTTTTTCCCCACAAACCCATAGTTTTGGTACTAAGGTTATGTTGTTCATTTTTCCCCCCAGTCATATCACTATGTACGACAAGCTTCCAAGAAAATAAGGTATGGATTCCTGATAGCAAAACAACAAAAATCATGCGATGAGATATAATGATAAAGCTAGAAAAATTAGTAAAATGAACAAAATGCTTATTACTAAATAGCATGTATGATTGTTCTGAGTTTGAGGACAATCATCAAATGCTAATTTCTCTTTAAGGGTGTACCTTGTGTTCTCCCCATGAACCTGGGCTGTGCCCCTATTTTATTAAATATAATTTTACTAAAAAAAAAAAAGACAATCATCAGGTGCGCTTTTATCTTGAGGAAAGCCAAAGTGGCATCTCGAAGGAAGTTATTGTTTACATCTTCAAAGGGAATCTAGTAAGAACAATTCATTTTATTTCCCCAGTGTATCATTGCTCAAATATTCTAAATTTAGCTCAATTGGTAGTTTAATTTATACAAGGATACAGAAGAAAGAGGAAAACTGGCACCTTCTAATCTATAGATAATGCAATGGCAGATCAGCTGAAGAGTTCTTTAATCTACAGCTCTGCCCTAAGTGAACATCCCCAAAAATGTACCTGCATCACCATCAATCAAGTGAATATAAAATATTAAACATACAGCGAAAGAGAAAGAAAAAAATGTAAGTTCCAACAGAAAATGAGTTTTATTATAGAAAAAGAAATAACCTATATTCACAGTACTCAGGCCATGCACACCGAGCTTTCCCATAGTCCCAAAAACAGTCCTCATCCCTCAGAGGTCCACGCTTAGCTGTTACATATCTCATCAGTGAAGATTGCTCAAGGTAACCCCACCCCCCAAAAGAATTTATTAGATAAAAATTCACCTTTTGTTACAAATCTAGATTTTGCATCAGGATGGATATCATGCCACATCTGAAGCCACAACTCCCGCATTAGAACTGGGTGTCTAACTATGTTCCTGTGACTCGCTACATGAAGATAGTCTCAGTTAAATGTGTATCACTACTACATGTAATCAATCCTCTATTTAATACTGTGTTTGGCTTGAATCGTTGTGTAGAAAGAAACCAAGAATAAGGTCAACTTAAATTTCTCATAAAAGACATTACAGAAAAACTACAAAAGATTCCAAACTCTTGATCAAATATTCAATTTCATGACATAAAACCAACCCCCAAATCATGTGGCACGAATATGCAAAGTTAAGAAACTAATTATTATGAAAAAGAATGGTAACACAAACTTCTAAACCAAAAGGAAATTCCTATGTTTACAGAAATTTCTATTTCCACACAATACTTATCCTGATTACAATAATTTTCAATGGGTAAAACTTAAATACAGTACCTTATTTGCCATACATTAGATTATCCAATTGAATTCAAACACTTGATTGTTTTAATTATATCCTTTGAAAAGATAACACTATTTTGTCTTATTGGTCAATGCAACCAAGTGTTTAAATTCAATTGGAAAACCTAATGTACTGCGCCTAAGGTATTGTATCCAAGTTTTATCCATTTTCAATTTTAAAATCACCTTAAATATTTCACCAAATGAATACTTCTTCCCAAATGAATGAGACCAGCCATTATATTTGATATACAATCAACCAGTTGTACGTTGCATGTTGCATAACTACACCATGTTCTCTCCAAACAGTAACAAATGCAGTTTAGAAGGACAATATTTAAGACAAAGGGCTATAAAGAAAATTTCAAGACTCCATTCATGAGGAATGCAAAGACATGTAATGCACCTTTGTCGAGCTCCCAAACTGCTGTCCTCTTTCCAGGAATACTTTCAGAATCTTCATAAAAGGTTATGTATTTAACCCTAGGTGACCTTGTCATGTTGGGAACAATGTCTTCTCCATGATGATGTTCTACATTCAATTCCACTTGAACATCGGACCCATCATGCTCAGGCTGCATTTTTAGAAGGAATTATCAATATTATTGTGGAAAGAGGACAAGTTTAACATGCACAAGATGTTAGAATTTAGATCCAAGTTGACTAATTCCTACCAAAACGTGCTATAACTGAGGTTGTATTCGTTGCAAATTAAGTAGTTAGGTAATGGGTCAAATTACTATTTCAAGATTGCAAGTTCATGAAGAATCGCTCGAGCTATCATCTAAGTCAAGCAAAGATTTTGATCAACCCTCAGTCAAGTGAGTTAACGGGATTCAAAATACCAACCTTTCTCAAACATAATTTAACCTAAACTTGAACCTACCCATAAATAGCCCTCATGCATCACTTTCAAGGCGGGTGAGGCAACAATCCTAAGATCATTGAAAGAGCCTTAATTCTCTTGAGCCTAAACTGTCAAAACCCTGTGAGCTTATCCCTGTGAGCTTATCCTTGAGTTTCTCCCCGTGAGTTTTCACACCATAACATCTTTATTCCAAAAATTGAGATTCTTTACTTATTTGATAGAAATCCTCCAGAGATTTGTTTTTGGAGCACTAGGGTTCCAGGTTTGATGTAAACAAGTTCGTTTGTGGAGGAAGTTCTAATACAAGGATTCCAGAGTTTTTGGGCCCCTGCGGTGGGAGGTAAATGGATCACTTGCTAAGGTTACAACTTGAGTCTAGTCTACAGTGGTTTTGTGAGTATAGACCAATCATAACTATTTCTTCTATAGTGAAATTTCCTAAGGGGTTGGTTACTCTCGGAGTGGTTTTTTTTATTTTGAAGAGTTATTCAAAAGTTTTTCACTTCATCACCAAAATTCGTGTTATTTTGGATTGTGGTGATCGTTACTATGGTTGTGCTACCTGTTACATCGTTAACTCTAGGCATAAGAAACAATTATTCAGTTGGAATGTTGGGGTTGATTTAAGATTTTTTTTCACTAGAAATATAAGCTTATCATATGTAAGACAAATTATTGCTATACAAGCAATATAAATATCACACAAAGATAAGAGAAGTAAACAAGGCCAGCTCATGGCAACAAGGATCAAAGCCAGAGGAGAACTGGTTAAACCTACTGAAACTCAGACTGAATTAGGCATAAACTTCAGGGGCTCCCAATTTTTCAGAGATAAGTTCATTTGAAGAGAATAAAATCACATTACTAATTCATGAAACAGAAGCAACAGATACAAACAATGTCCATGCAATAAATATTAATGTAATCACTAAATTCCAGCGGCAATTGAGATATATGATTAAATAGGGGGGGGGGGGGGGTAAAAGTCGTAAGACCTAAAGAAGCAAAGCATTAAGACCCCTTTTTCTTCTCTTCTCCATTAATGGGTTTGATTCTAAGTCTGTTATGAGTCAAAAAATGTTCGTTTGGTTTATGCATGATGCACAAACCTTTAGCTGCAGCTGCAGTAATATACTAACACATAGTGTCAAGATGACTTCATCTCCCAGTTTTAGCAATATAAAAAAGATATGCACTCCCTCCATGCTGATTGCATTGCAAGACTTGCTTCCAAAGAATATTAAAAGATCTACAGAATGTAAAACGTAACAAATAGCATCTTAAAATGCAGGCTATTACTGGGAAAAATCATTATTCTTATATACGGTAGCTGATTAAGAACTGATCAGAAGCTAAACCAATTATCATGAGCTAACATCATGGAAAACATACCTTGGTTCACAAACCAAGATTATGTCCGAACCTGATATTGGGAAAAGTATAAAATACTTAATCACTCTTGATACCACAAAGACAGGAATTTGATAGAAGTTTAAAGGAATTATCGGAGGCACAGAATTTGACATCTAATAACATGCATCAAACTATCTTTTTTGTCATGGGTAAGTCTCGCTAAATGATCTAATCCATAATAGAGATTTGCAATCACATTCTCATAATGCATGCATATAGAATGCATACATACAATGCAATTTCATAAACTTAATCGTGCTTGTACACACACACTGGCTAGGAATACCTGAGGAGTCCTTGTTATGTTCACTTTTGATCCAAGCCAATTCTTGCAAAAAGAGAGGGAATTGTACGGTACCTGTAAACAGATATGTCAATTTCAATGGAAGCTATAGTATTATTGTATCCAACTTCAAAAATTAAATTACATATGGTCATACTGAAGCGGGTGGATCTAAATACTTTCTGTTTTTTTTTTTCGGGGGGGGCGGGGGGGTGGGTTGTGTGGGTGGGGGGAGGGTGCTAGGTAAAATTTTTGAAGGGATCCAACCCCGGATGTACTCCAAAAGGGGTAGATCTGCCAATTAGCCCAAAGGAAATTGGCAATAATTTCTATCTTCAAAATTGTTGAATAATGGTTAAGTGATTCAATTCACAATTTCCTATCGACTTAAAGTTTTAGGAAAATTCGTAGTTTATCATAATATATAAGCAAGTGGTCTGGAATTTAAAACCTATCTCCACTTTAACCATTTCAAATTAAAAATTCCAAGGGTTGGGCTACACTAATTGAATCTTGGTCCGCACATAAGGGGGAGTGTCAAAATAATGATTGAGTGATTGATTAAATTCATTGTTTCCTATCAGCTTAAGCTTTTGAGACAATTGGTAGTTTATCAAAAATCACTTTTACAAATAAGATTTCTCGAGCTTACTGTATCATCCCCACTTGCAGCACCTGGATTACCTTCAACCAGATCCCCTGACCTACATGAATGTTACAAATGCATATATTAGAGTTTACGAAGAGGCTGAAACACTCATCTATTACATATTCCTATCACTTCACTTAATCAATTAGGAAAAAAATGGCAAAAGCTGTTTCAATATTATATATACAGTGTGTTTTATTACTTATATGTAGTGTGCTTTATTGAAGGGGCTAAAAAGGGGAAATAATGAGCATAAGGCTAGCAAAAATGAAGCCAATGGGTAAAATTGATAGTTTAGTCAGCAACATAGCAAGCACAGAGATGAAGCAGGGAATAATATAAATTAATGCATGAGTTAAACACCACAAGGGACAACAACTGGTCCACAATAGCTTTGCATGAAAAATGGAGCAACGAACAATAAAGGACCCAAAAAAACCATGTGAACACAAGATAAGGTCTGACAAAGTCATATTTATAACACAATAAACAACCTACCAGTAGAGTAAAACATGAGAATATTGATCTACAACATCTGGACAGACCTATAAATTATCTACAAGGATATGAACTTATACAGGTTGCAAACAAGTGAACCAGAAAGATCAATTTGGTTATATACATCTCTTTAGGAAGTGAGCACAAGATATTTTGAAGGTCTGTAGACACTTAAGACTTTACAAAGAGAAAATGAGATTTGTTAGTCTAATATTGGCTTGTAAATGCCCCTCAAACATCCAGAACTTGAGAAGAATCATCCTAATGTCAAGTCACCAACACACAAAGAAAAATGGTACAACCACAAGCCAACGAGTGAGATAAACATAAATCAAATTCATCATAATCAATACAGTTAAAACCAACCAGCCCAGAAAAAAATTTCAGGAGTCATGAAATGCATAGTTGAGACCACAATGATGTAAACAAGAAAGAGTTCAAAAAATAAGATTAAACACCAAAAATTTCAAGAATTATGGTTTAATTTTGATGTGGGGCCTTCTTAGCAGCTCTCATAGGCTATTTTAGTTATTTTTGAGTCTTAGTATTAAGTTTCTTTAGGTTAGAATGTTGTTCGTTCAGTTTTAATGAAGTTTAATTAAAATATAGATAGTTTGGTTATTTCATTTTTTTTTTTTTGAATATGAGGTAGTGGGCTGTTCTAGAAGAGAAGGTATCTTGTGCATCTAGTCCTTTTTAAATGGTTTAAAGTTCTTAATTAATTTTTCATTATTAATAGGAGTCTTACCCTTTCGAGGAAAAGGTTAATAAGGAGTCCTTCCTTCTAGGAGTAGCAAGGGCAGTTGCCTATAAAAGAATCTTTATGTATTCAAACGATAGAAATAGAGATATTGAATTTAATAAAATTCCAACAACTTGGGATATGATTGCCTTCTCCTTCCTCAGTGTAATTGGTTAGGAAATCAAGGTGCGATTGCGTGGGATTATCTTTCATTGTTACTCATTCTATTCAGTGTTTTGACACCAAATAGCCATCAAAATCATTCATGATCCATACATTTTAGAATAGAGTTTGGCTACAAACTTGGTTACAACCAATAATAGGAAGATGACATGTGTCCACTTACTAAACCATACTTAAGTGATTGTATACAATCATTTTAAGTGAGTCGTATGCATTGCACATAAGAGGGACACATGCCAAACTCTTAAGCTTGTAGCCAAACTTTGTCCTACTTTTTATTTCCTAATCCTACCTAAACCATTAAACATCAAACCCTATTCAAGAACCCTAATTTAGTGTAAATTCCTAAAGATCCTACATCAAAATTGGTATTAGAGCTAATTTAGGCTTCTATCCTGTGGCACACAAATAGCATGACAAAAAGAAAAATACATGATGAAGAGCATGACAGTAACCTAGAATCAATACACTGAACTATCTGAGGAAAATCATTTTCTTCATGTTACTCACAAGAAAAGGCAACATATTGGCAAGTGGTGGTTAATCTTAGAGGGGACCAAGGTATCAAGGATAATGGTAGAGAGGAGATTGCTAATTGTATCTCTACTCTATAATGAAGCATATTTTCTGATAATTAGAAATGTCTACTCTACATGAGAAGGTTAAATTATCCAATCTTTTATAATAAAAGCAAGCTTTCTCCATATTTTTTCACGAGTTGCAAATTGGAAATTGTATCCTGACAAGAATGAGAGTATGTTTTTTTTTTTTTTTTTGGAGGAAGGGAACTAATGTATAAGTACAGTACAAGAGCCTTACTTTAAAAGAGTAACAAAAGGAGATATTGAGATCAAGCCCCCTGCAAGCTTTGTGCATGGCAGTCAGCTTGGCAACATAAGCTCATGTTTACTATCATCAATTTTATACACTTGAGCAACCCAGGAGCCACCAATCAAGCTTGCCATACTTGATAGGACAATGAAGTAGGACAATGATTCAAGAACTAGGGTCCTTTCAGTGGCTAAGAATGACCACATAAGGCCACAAGGAGAGCATCAAATCCTATAAAAGAAAATCAATTAAAGATCTTTGCTTTTAACCCAAAAAAAGAAAATTGTGCAGTATTATTCAAGCTGGATCTTTCAGATACTTAATCGAACTGTAAGGTATGAGAATTGAATCTCTTTGCCCAACTGAATAAATTATCCACTGTGGGTGGTGGTTTGCATTATATTAAGTTCACTCCCCCTGACCACCCCCCCCCCCCCCCCCAACAACCCCCCAAAAAAAAAATTAGAGAGAGAGAGATTATATACAGGCTGCTTGCTTCCAAATTTAAAAAAAAAATTCCCAGAGATAGAAGAACCAACCCTACAAATTGTTCATGCTTGATAATTTGATTCCTTTTCTCTTTTACAAACTGAATAAGTATAATTTTTTCTGAATATGTGGAGAGGCCCGGCTACCTCTAATTAGTCAGAAATTTTGTTCCCGGTTATTTTACTTCTGTTTTGGATTGATATGGGTGGTTTTCGTAGTTTTTTAATTGAATCGAAGCTGTTTCAATTGGTGGTTGAGGAAGGGGGAAACTTCTTCTCCCTTAAGATTTTTGAACGTAGGAAGTATTTCATGCAATCAACTTTTATGGGTAGGAATGCAGCACGTTGGCTAATGCAGAGCTTGGAGCACACGGTGATTGGGGTCAACCCCAAACACTTCTTCACGCTCAGGGAAGGAGATACTACATACACAGTGCAGCGGGGTTCTAATTCATTTGGGCTATATTTGTTAGTAACAGAGTTAAAAGTTGGCGGGATGAGAAGATCGTTCATTATTCCTGCAGGTAAGGCACTTCAAGGTTGGAGGGCCTTTGGTATTGAGCTAAGGAGAATGTTGGAACCTTCTCATTATGCGTTGGGTGGTCCAAAAGCTTTACTGTACAAGTCCAAGTTGGGTTTAGAGATTCATCTTTCTCAGTCTTTTATTGAAACGGTAAAAGCGTCTGTGCAAGTAAAGAACCATTCGCACCAGCTCTCCATTAGAGGGACAGAGAAGATTCAAGTAGTGGAGTACACAACGCCGTCTCAGAGAGATGAAGCGGGGCTTCAGGTGGTGGCGCTTGACGCTCCGGCTGATAATGCTATACCGATTGCCGTGGGTGGTGTGGAGGGGAGTCACCGTGGTATTAATGGAGATGCTAAGTTTAAGGAGAAAATCCCGGTACAAAATAAAGTCAGATTGACTAATTTGAATTTGAAAGTTGTTGACTCTGGTAGGAAGCGTCAAATTAGGAAGTCTAGCTGGTTAGGGAAAGGCTTGATTGTGGAAGTAAATGAATTTGGTAAGAGGCGGGTGTCTTGGCAACGTTACAGGGGTGATAAGCAAGCTGTACAGTGGGTGGCACGTGAAGGCAATTCTGCCCAGGTTGTTTTTAAGGGTATGGACAATGGGCCTTCTGAAGCCCATGCTTCTTGGTTGGGTAATAATAAGACTTGCTTAGGCCCACTGTTAAATAGCCCTTTTATCTTTGAGGCAGGGGCTTCCTCCAAGCACTCCCAACGTAAACCCAGCCCAGGCACTACGAGTATAATTGCTGAGGATGGTAAGTTGGAGTCTACCACCTCAGGCCCGAGCTCAGTATCGAATAGTGAGAGTGATACGGTGTTCCCTGCAAGCTCGGTGCCTGATTCTATACCACAAAGGAGGTTAGCGACGGCTCCGATGGTCTCAATGGGCTCGATTTCTTCCATATCGACACCAGAGGTTCCTGGCCGGAGTGGGTATAGTGTCCAGGTGGGCTCAAGCTCGCTTACCTAGTCCCCCACCTTGCCGATATTGTCAGTGGATGGGGTCCAGGCTCCCTGTGAGCTGGGTTCTTCAACTTTAGCTCTGATAAGTCCTTCGTTGGAGCCGGCGGAGCCTAAGGTGCTGTCTTCAGGGGACCCGATAGAACAACTGGTGGAGAAGTTGTCATTTTCGGTGGCGACAGAGGAGGAGGATGTTGAAATTTTGTGTCCGGAGGTTAGGGAGATGGTGCGTGAGGCTTCCGATTGTAAAGTGGTTTTTAATTCTTCTCCCACTATTAGGGACTTGGTCAGTGATTTGGACAAATCATGGGGTAATTCCAAAGAGTGGATGTTACAATTGCGGGATGGTCGACAAATAGTGATTCCGCTATCTTTATACCGATCTCTAGAGAGTGTGTCGGATTGCTCAGTCACTGATGTAGAGACTGTACCAGGTAATGATTCTTTTATCAATGATGGTCAGATAGTCAGCTGGCCAGAGGACTGTGATGGATTAGTTGATTCTTTGTCTATTGTTAATGAGGTAGAGGAAGAGATGTGGGATTTTGATGAGCGGTCGATGACTTGGGAGTGTAGTGGCAAGCCTTTAGCTGTACCTTTGGCTACAGAAGTTCCTTTGGAGTTGGAGCGTAGCTCTGAGCTGGGGGTTGGGTGTACAGAGTTTGTTGATGGTAATAATTTATCACAATGGGTAACTAATCGGATTAAGGCCTTTAGAAAATCAGTAGGCACTTCTTTGGAAGGTTTTGAGGAGCAGATTACAGGACTGCTGCTAGCGATAGAGGCCAGAAAAAAGAATAAGAAGCTTAAGGCCGTAGATGATCAAATGAAGCACGGCAAGTCGGGGCAGAAAGGTCAATGAGAGTTGAAAAATTTATTGACCTCTATGAATGTCGAGGTTGGTTTAAAGAAATCAAGGAATGTAAGTAAGGAACAGGCTGTGGTGGTTCATCAATGAATTTGAAGATTATTTCTTGGAATGCTAATGGGCTCAACGATAGGGATAAAAGGCTTTGGGTTCGTAATATGGTCAGAAGATGGGGGCTAGATGTTATTTGTTTTCAAGAAACTAAAATGGAATTGATAACTAGAGCTGTGATTCGCAGTTTGTGGAGGGGTCAGCATGTTGATTGGTCTTATCTAGGCTCTTGTGGAGCTTCCGGAGGGGTGCTACTGATGTGGGGATACACAGGTTGTGAATAAAGTGGAGGAAGCTGTGGGGCGATTTTCAGTTTCTTGTAGATTTACAAGTGTGTTGGACCAGTTTGAATGGGCGTTTACTGCCGTTTATGGTCCTAATTCTGTGAGAGACAGAAGGTTCTTATGGGAGGAATTATGTGGTTTGATTAGTTGGTGGAATGTTCCATGGTGTGTGGGTGGAGACTTTAATTGGTAAGGTTTCCTTCCGAGTGTTCTGGTTCTTCCTCTTTTACTACTGCTATGCGGGAGTTTTCCAATTTTATCTCGGAGCAAGGCCTCATTGATATTCCGCTTCAAGGGGGATCTTTCACTTGGTCTAATACTCGTGAAGTTGCTTCCAAGGCTAGGTTGGACAGATTTTTGTTTTCTGTAGATTGGGAGGATAAGTTTCCATCTGTCTCTCAACAACGCTTGCCTAGGCTGTTGTCTGATCACTTCCCGATTGTTCTTGAGGGTGGTTCCTTTCAGAGAGGTAGGAGGCCGTTTAGATTTGAGAATATGTGGCTTAAAGATGAGGGTTTCGTGGAGAGGGTGCGATCTTGGTGGGATTCTTATAATGTCCTAGGAGTTCCGAGTTTTGTTTTGGCCAATAAACTGAAGCTCTTGAAAAATAATTTGAAGAAGTGGAATGTGGAGGTTTTTGGAAATGTTGAAGATCGGGTGAGGAAACTGTGGCAAGAGCTTAGTGATTTAGAGATGATTGAGGATATTCGAGCTTTATTGGAGGAGGAAAGGCTGGAATTGGAGAGAGTTCGTGGTGAATTAGAAAAAGTTACTTTGATGGAGGAAATCTGTTGGAGGCAGAAGTCTAGAGTCCTTTGTATTCGAGAAGGAGACAGAAATACCAGATTCTTTCATCGTATAGCTAACTCTCACAAAAGATTTAATTCCATTGATAGGCTTATGGTGGATGGAGAGCTATCTTCAGATCCGAAGGCTATATCAGATTGTATTTCTCGTTTTTATAAGCAGCTATATACTGAAACTATGGCTCACAGACCTTAATTAGATGATGTGGAGTTCTCTTGTATCTCGGAGGAAGATGCACTTTGGCTAGATAGGCCATTTGATGAGGATGAGGTGTTTGAGGTGATTAGTGACTTTAAGGGTGATAAGGCTCCTGGCCCAGATGATTTTTCTATGGCGTTCTTTCAGTCTTGCTGGTGTATTTTGAAGGCTGAAATTATGGCAGTGTTTCAAAATTTTCATACCCAGGTTGTGTTTGAGAAGAGCCTTAACGCTTCTTTCCTTGCTCTTATTCTCAAAAAGGTGGATGCTGTGGAGATCAAGGATTTTCGGCCTATTAGCTTAGTTGGTGGGATCTATAAGATTATTTCTAAGGTGTTGGCCAATCGCCTTAGAAGGTGGCACCTGGGCTTATTTTAGACTTTTAGAATGCATTTGTGAAAGGTAGACAGATATTGGACTCTTTTTTAATTGCCTCAAAATGTATTGATAGTAGATTGAAGTCTAATGTTCCAGGAGTCTTGTGTAAGTTGGATGTGGAGAAGGCATATGACCATGTGAGTTGGGGTTTTCTAATGTATACGCTTCAGTGTTGTGGGTTTTCAGAGAAATGCAGAAAATGGATAATGTGCTGCATCTCTACTGTTAAATTCTCCATCCTGATCAATGGTAGTCCATCTGATTTTTTTGGTAGTTCTAGGGGGATTCGACAAGGGGACCCTTTGTCTCTGTTGCTTTTTGATATTGTTATGGAGGGCTTGAGTCGTATGTTGGATGTGGCTGCTTCTACTAATCAGTTCTCAGGCTTCTCTGTAGGTAATACGGCTGGTAACTCAGTGATGGTGTCTCATCTTTTATTTGCTGATGACACTCTTATTTTTTGTGATGCTAATAGATTTGAGGAGGTCTCAGGGTTAAAGATTAACTTGGGGAAATCTAAGTTGGTTCCTATAGGGATGGTGCACAATATGGATACTCTGGTGGGGATGTTGGGTTGTAGGCAATCTTCTCTGCCATTGAGATATTTGGGACTACCATTAGGAGCTAAATTTAAGGAGTTGTCAATTTGGAATCCTATTTTGGAGAAGATGGAAAGGAGACTAGCAGGGTGGAAGAGGTTGTATCTATCTAAGGGGGGTAAGGTAACTTTTATTAAAAGTACTCTTTCCTCCCTACCTGCATAATTCCTTTTCCTTTTGCCTTTACCTAGGAAGGTGGCAAATCGCATGAAGAAGTTACAACGAGATTTTCTGTGGAGTGGTATTAATGGTGACCCTAAATTACACTTAGTCAGTTGGGCTCAGGTTTGTAAACCGCTGCAGTTTGGAGGTTTGGGTATTAAACGATTGAGGACTTTTAATTCTGCCTTGTTAGGCAAATGGTTATGGCGGTATGGCATGGAGGTTAACCCTCTATGGAGGAGGGTTATTGAGGTGAAATATGGAAATGATTGGGGTGGTTGGTGCACAAAAAAGGTGACTAGTGCTTATGGTGTTAGTTTGTGGAGACATATTAGGAGTGGCTGGACGAGTTTTTCTAAACTGCTTCTGTTTGATGTGGGGGATGGTACTAGAGTGAAGTTTTGGAAGCATGTGTGGTGTGGAGATCGTACTCTTCAAGAGGCTTTTCCGGAACTTTATTGTATTAGTAGAACAAAGGATTCCTCAGTAGCAGAGGTTATGTGTTGGTCTGGTGAGAGGATTCACTGGGATGCTAAATTTCGCCATCCTCCACAAGATTGGGAACAAGAATCATTTGATCTGTTTATGGATATGGTTTACTCTTCGACGGTACGGGGATTGGGTCCGGATCGGGTGTGTTGGAAGCCAGCAAGGAGTAGAGGTTTTGAGGTTAGAGGATTCTATCTTTCTTTCTACCCTCCTACCTTCTTATCCTTTCCTTGGAAGATGATTTGGAAATCAAAGGTTCGTCCAAGGGTAGCTTTCTTTTCATGGTCTGCTTCCTTAGGTAAGATTTTAACAACAGATAACCTTCGCAAACGACATGTGCTAGTTCTTTATTGGTGCTATATGTGTAAGAATTGTGGGGAGACAGTGGATCATCTTCTTCTTCATTGTCCCATTGCTTGTGAGTTGTGGTCATTGGTGTTCTGTTTGTTTGGAATTCATTGGGTTATGCTTCAGAAGGTTATTGAGTTGTTTGAGTCTTGGCAGGGTAAGTTTGGACGACATAGAAATTTGGAGTTGTGGAGAATTGTGCCTCATTGCTTGTTATGGTGTATTTGGCGTGAAAGGAATGCTCGAAGTTTTGAGGGACGTGAACGCTCTTTGTTAGAGATTAAGTCTTTCTTTTTACACACTCTCCTTGATTGGAGTGTGGTCTTTTGTCATTTTTCTTGTTCTTCCCTTACTGCTTTACTTGATCGTTGTAATCTTGGTCTTTGATTTATGCCCCCATAGTACATCCCCAATGTACTCGGGTTGGCTTCCCCAATGTACTCGGGTTGGCTTCCCCAATGTACTCGGGTTGGCTATTTTCCGTTTTTTAATAAAATTTTGGTTACTTATCAAAAAAAAAAAAGTATAATTTTTTCTGAAGTTGTCAGATGCACTACAAGTAATAGACCTGTTACATGACCAGCACCCCATGTCCACAAGGATCAGAGCATCAGAGACATACAATATTTTCTGAACTCAAGGAACCTAACATTTGCCTTACAACAAATTTTGCAAAATTTTCATTTTTGCAACCTTATATTGAGTACAGATCAATAATTGTGCAGTTAATGCTTAACTGAGCTTTCAAAGAGTAGATAGGCACTTTTTTTTCGGGGCTAAGGTGGTCAATGGGCAATTATCACAGACTATCACCATAAAACAAGTGCAGTGTAATTGCTGTCAATATTTTGTCTCATTGGCCTGTAAAAATCTAGTAACTAAACATGATTACTTAATCGACTAAGAAACATACTCCAGCATGTGCGCACACACACACACAGAGTTCCAAATATTCAATTAAGCTTATTCCCTGTGAAGTCTAATTAAATATGATAAAAGAATTTCAGTAAATATTATCCAGGAAATTTAACCACTTGCCACAAATTGTATTAGTCACTATGATTATGGATCTAGTATGAATGACACTTACCTTGAGAATAGAGATCCTTCAACCTCAAAGATGACATCTGTAATGATCCAATTATCAGGGTAAGGCTTGCCACTCGGAGCAAAATAATAACCAACCTGTTTTGTCATTGCCAAGAACTAAAACTATCATTCACCACAACATGGTTACCAGCTAAATGTAGAACATGCAGCAACAAATCCCTAGTCATAAGAAAGAAATTTCTTAGGATGCAATGTAACCTATTAGATATTCAGAAAGTCAATAAAACTAGTTTAAAAATGTGGAGATAAATTAATTAATGAATTCAGTTAAATTAATAGAGAAATTTTGATGCAATCCAAAATCCATTAATGTCTCAAAGGCAAACAATTGTTCATCCATGTGATTTCAGTAATATACACACATGTTTACAAGTGCTCCAACTTAGATCAGATTTATTAGGAAACTAGAAAAAAAAATTTATTATTCTTAAGCCCAATTAAACATTCACTATTGACCTTAGAACAGAAATGGACAAGAAGCAAATCTACATAGTGTTTTAAGTAGCACTCTCTAAAATTGCAGGCGTTTTTTTTTTTTTTTCTTTCTTCTATAACAGATTAATGAATATGTGCTTTTCTGATAGGAAAAATGGAAGTATGTATGATGAAGAACAAGATTTTACCTCAGTCTTCGAATCTAACCCATAGATACAAAATACATTTTTTATAGGTGGTCTGTCCCAAGGTGTAAGTGGATTTAAAACAGGATCACTATGATACCTGAAATACACAGCATTGTAACATAGCTAAATACAGAAATAAACAAAACAAAAGAGCAAGAAAAAAAACTAGCTGTAGAAATTTTAAATTAATAAAGAATTTACAACAGATGAAACAGCAAACACTGAGAACTAATTACAGTTTCAGATAGTGAAAGGACATTAGCAAAATGTTTGTTTTTGCTACGTATAGAACCACCTGGTAGACTACCTACTCTTTTTTGTTATGTAAACAATCTACAAGTATGCATACTCCATCTTAATGTTAAACTCTTTATCTCAAATGAATAACACCTCATGATTTATAACTAGCTTATTTTTTTTGGTGAAAGCTTTTCACCAAATCGACCAATTTGCAGCTCCATACAATTCAAAGAGCAAATATGATCAAATGATCAAACACTTGGTAATGAGTCACTATTTTCATAAAACAAATTTACACAGTAGAAACTACATCAAAAATCAAAGACATGTATTATGCTGCAGCTGCCTCTCATGCATATTGTTTTAAAAGGAAAAATTAAGTACAAAACTCTTCAATCCAAGGTGGCTTAATTATGTAAATCCATCCCTTAGTTTCAAGAACACCACACAAGATAAAAATATCAGCGTAGATACAGACATTTCATAAAACAAGCTCAAAGTGTAATAATAATTTTTGAAGCCTAAAGAAGATGAAATCTATATAGGTTGACATGAAGATGCTTCAAGGGTAATGGATTAAGTTTCACTTGCAGGGCAGAACGACTGGAGAAGTTGTAATAATTTGGCATTGTATGCAAAAAGCCCACATATAGAGTGCAGAAGCTTTGTTAGTGATTAGCAAGACAATACCCACTTCTCTAATTGGTACAAGAGCCTCTTGCTATCCGGATCATAATCCTCAATTGCTTTGAAAAATGTCCCGTCTGATATTTCACGAGCAGAGAAGGATAACTGAGTTGGCAGTCCACATTCCATGCTAGACAAGTTGGCCTCAGCCACTTCTGCAACTGATGGATAGGCATCGAATCCTGCTCATACAAGACATAGGAAACATGTTGAGAATGATAAAAATACTGTCTCAGTGAGACCTGCATTAGTTTCAAAAGTCTTACGACGAATGGATGGGATTTCAATATTGATTATATTTGTTGGGAACCCAGAGAAGTTTGACCGAAATTCCTGTTCTTCACAGTGATACTTGTGATGACCATGCCTGCTCCCACCAGAGAAGTGCTTCCAATATGCATTATCTGCCCTACAATTCTTTGAAAATGGCAACATCCATGTTGAAGACGCAAATGAATTGAACATCAATCTAGCTGTCCCCTGATACCTTCCAAAAACATATGATAAGTGTGCATTAGAACAGGTGTCATCGTCTAATATGGTAACCATGTCAACAAAAATTGTTGGAAGATGTCACTTTCTCGGTCTCAATGTCACCAAGAAGAGAAGTTGGGAAAATTGAGTTACATAGATTACATTCCTTGTTAAATTAACATTTAATAAGGCATTAGAGGAATTTATATTTCCAAAGTATAATGTAGTCGACAGTTACTAAAATGATAAAATAAAATTAACCTAATAATATTAGTTTACAGGGAAGAAAAGATAATGACATACTGCACAAGTTAGAGAACTGACATAAAAAGCACTGGTAAGAAAAGAATATTTTGAGAATGTCTCAAAAAAGAGATAACCTCAGAAACAGGAAGACCAAATGTAACTCCAGAAAGTGATGCTTTCACAGTCTCAATTGAACCAAGAAGAGGAGCCCCTGTAATCAACGATACAAAATGAGCCCAAAATAAGTATCATGTCCATTCCAAGCAACTAGAGTTTTATTGTAAATAAATGTTGGTTCAAAACAATACCAACAGCAAAATACGCATGAATGTGTTCATCCAGCCACTGGAAATAATGTTTTGGTGCAATTTCTAGCTTTAACCACTCCAAAAAATAACGAAAGACGTTATTACCCAAAGAATGGGCAAAGACAAGTGAGGGACCTCCACGAAGTTTCAGGGCAGTTTCAAATGTCAATCTGCAAAGAGAAACAAAATTTTTTTCTTATAACCCCAAAATCAACCAGTAAATGAACTTCAGCCTAACATAAACTGTTCAGAAGAGAAATTTCAGCACAACTTGACACTTCAGAATTATTAGAAATCTTTTGTTTTTATTCTCTACAATATATCCCAAAACATTTAACTAAGCACTTTGATTTATCCATATACATATTGCAATGTTTGTCTACGCATGTAAAAAAATATTACAACCTTTTAACAACCTCGCTCATTTGTTAAAAGTCAATATTGTATTTTCCCCACCATCAAAACATAGAGACATCACAATCTTAGAAACTGCTATGAGATTCAGATCAAAAAGAACACTTACAAAATTGAGATTCCAAGTAATGGACAAGCAACTATAAATGTCAATTTAATATTGACAATGCAGTTAAACAACTGCATAGCAAACTTATTGAAGGCATAAATAACTTATGTGGGGAAAAATAAATTATAAATCAAAATTTTGGCAAGACCTATTAGATTTTGCTTGAGAAGACACAAAACATTACTACTCCAACTTTCTATATCATGCAAAGACAAGAGCTTAAACTACAAAGCAGAACGCGTATGGCATTTTGCTTAAGAAGTTAATTGAGACATGAACAATGAATTACAGAAACCACCTAAACATCAGTCAATTATGTAAAGTCTGGCTAGCCTAAGGAAACTATGGACATTGGTCAAATCATGGGACAAAAATAATGACTAGGCCCTTTGTTATTCAAATGATATGCGCGAGATGTTACAACAAATAAGGGTAATTTGATGAAAGCAACTACAAATTGAACAGCTCTTTTTATCATCTTTTTTTTTGGGGGGGGGGGGGTTGTTGGGATTTATTTGTACAGGGAATCCATCCAAAGACGTGCATCATAGCTAGTAATAATAGTAGGCACTAGAGATAATTTAGGTTATATACAAACTTTAGCTTGTGAAAGTAAAGATCTCGCTCCTCAAGCTTTGATGGAGACAATCTCCAATCATATGGAACAGCAATGATTGCATTGGCCTCTATACCAAACTCGATACACCACTTAATCCACTCTTTCCACACTGAGGAGAGAGGACCTGCAGACCACAAAGCAACAAACTTCAGTTATGCATGTCATACCACCAGAAGTGAAGCAAACTATGATTAAAATATTCCATAAAGAAGACCGTGTAAAAGAAGTAAACACATACCTGTTATATAACCTGGATCAAGTTCAGTGATTGCAGAAAGACCACTATCTGGCCGAGACCTGCATTCTGGATGATCTGTTTGATTGTAAGGATCCAATATCATGCACTTAAGCCAACAATTCACGGCAGAAAGAAGCTGCAGGCAAAATGAACGCAATGCTCTCAGATTATAAATATTATTAGTCTATTTGAAGTCATTATCAGACCCTTTACTGTCACCTATTTATATGCAACACAATTTTGTTAATCTAAAGTGTTTGCATTTTTGCTAATTTGATAAATAATGATATTACTAGCAATGGCCATAGTATTTGGTATAAGTGTTTGATAAACCAAATGTCTAAAAAGCTTAAGCTCTGATTGATTTGGAGGATGGACAATTTTGGATGGATAAAAAATAATTGTAATTTCCATCATGTGTGTTTGGGAAAGAGGATGGAAAAGTGAAAGAATTGATAATAAATTATTACTACACCATTATTATTATATGTGAAATGATGGAAAATTGAAGCGGATATTTTGTAATTTCCTTCTCAAGGCCATTTCCCTCACCATTTTCTTCCCAATTTGGGAAGAGCTAAAAATAGTGGGCCCAGGAGGAAAACTACATCCACCCCATTTCCCTTTCTTTTTCTTCTTCCTTCTCCCATTTTTCATCCTCTCATTTTTCACCCCAACCAAACATTGAAAAAAGGGGTTAGAAAATGGTAAAACTTAATCATTTAACTATTATTCTAAAGCGGGCTCGGCCTAAGACCTCATGCATTGATACCCTGATATATTGTTGATTGTCCCGAAAGCTTAAGCAGTTAAAAAATTGTAAATTGAATCATTTAGCCATTATTCTAAAGTGGGTTTGAACTAAGACTATCTGTATTGATACCATGATAAATTACTGATTATCTCATAAGCTTAAGCTCACAGTAAATGATGAATTTAATAATTTAGTCTGGGTTTGAACTAAGACACCTGCATTGATACCATGAAATATTACTAATTCTAATTATCCCGAAAGCTTAAACTATTAGAAAATTAAGAATTTAATCATTTAACTATTACTCCTTACAAATTATAATCATAATGTCAAATCGTAAATAGTGACGTGGAAATAAGCATTATCAAAAATAAAAGTAGACGATTTTCCTTTTTAACTCAAAAGCTTTATGAACATAAAAAGTGGTTGTTATATAAATGCAGGAGAGGGAAATGGAGTGTACTTTGGTGGTGTCAAGCCAGACCAAGTCGAGCGGGTTGAAGTCGAGAGGAGAATAAGGGCAGTCGAGGATGGACCAAGCGCGGAGCTGGGTGGAAGCGAAGCCTGGGATTATGATACCGGAGAGTTTCGAGTAGTCGCCGGCGAAGTCTCCGCCGTTGACGGCTGAGCCGTGCTGGTTCACGGTGATGAGAGTGAGAAGGAGGACGATAGTCAAGACTCTCATTTTGGGTTTGCAATTGTTTTGTTTGAGAGAGAGAGAGAGAGAGAGAGAGAGAGAGAGGTTTGTTATGAGTGATATGACTTTATGAGTAGTTATAACTTATGACTGTCTGTTGGACTGCGAGGGCGGAGGAAATTTTGGTGCTTTCCAGTTTCCATCTATGACTGGCCTTTGGGTGCTCTTAAGCAATTTTAAATAAGCTAAATCAGGAAAGTTTTTAATATTATTTTTATAAAAAATATGGAAAAGTTGTCGTAAAAATTATTGTAATTATTTTATTATTTTTTAATAAAATATTTCTAAAAATAGTTTTAAGCCAATACACTTAAGCATGTGTTAACATTTCTCAATTATAAATAATAAAAATATACTAGAAAAGTTTGATTAATTATCACATTTTATGTTTGAAAAGATAGTCTGAGCATGTTTTGAAATTGAGAAGGTTCTTTGCTCAGTCTAATTGTGTGAAATTGAAATTTATTTTGTGACAAAGTTTGGTTTCTAATTGGTTTAGAGCTATCTTTCCATCCTGCGTGAGCATTTTTAAGATTTTTATTTATTTATTTAAAGAAACAAATACACACAAGAGATGATCTCTTCAATTGACACATCATGGGTTAGAATTAAACTTTTTTCTTCACTTTTTTTGTTATAATGGCCTTTGCCAAATCAAGCATTTTATATGACATGAAAATTTGTGTACTTACAAAAGCTTATATGACAACATTAGAAAAAGTTAACAAAAATTCAAAATTGTTCATTTTATATTATAACCAATAGAATATGATTTCTCTTTTTTTTTTTTTTCTAAAAAAATATAGATTTTGATCATTCTGATATTTATTAATGATGTTTATTTTAATTGTATTTGTTTATTTAAAGAGTATATATTTCAGTAAGATTGTACAAGGTTTTATAGGAAATTCATATAGAATCTAAAGCTTAATTCACTTTATGTCTGTGTGTCTATATAAAATCTAAGTTGAATTCATCACCCAAAGCTTTTGTCGGTATCGTAAGTGTCTCATTTGATGGATTAATAAAGAAGGAAGTAGTTGTTTGAGCTAAATTTGAATTTTTCATTGCTCGATGTTCAACTCCTTTCAACTTCCCATCGTTGATAATCTACAATTCAATGTAGCACAATTCCAAGAACAATAATTAAATCAGAATGGTCAAGCAGAAAATTACCCTAAACTATGGGGTACTTGCACTTTGTACCATAAATTATGTAAACTTGTAATTTGTTGAGTGTACACGTAACATGTGTGAATGAAGTATCAGATTGAATAATGATGAGAAAAATAAGCGGTTAATATAACATAGTTGAACTCATATTCATTGGGCTTAGGACTTTTGGTTAAGTGTGTCTTTATATATTATATTAACTACTTAATTGGAGTCTCTCCAATTAAGTGTGTCTTTATATATTATATTAACTACTTAATTGGAGTCTCTCCAAGATGTTTATCTCTCGCAACAAGTGGTATCAAATCTCATAGTGGTGTGTGACAAATGTGGCATGGTTATCGAGGTTCCTTTTGCAATTGGAACAAAAACTGGGTATGTGTTCTTGAAGTCATTTTGCAAATGGAGTAGGGATAGGCCCTTTTGCAATTGAAGCAAGAATGGTATATTACACCAAGCAAGTTCATAAACCCACACAAACGATCTTGGAAAAAGATCTAACAAAGGATATTCTCAATGGTGCTAGACAATGGTGACGGTGAGGTGCGAGGTTCCCAAGGATAAAAGACAGACGGGGTTGACACGTGTGGTCCCATGAATGACGCACTAGTGAAGGAAAAAGTCCATTAGGCAAGGGGGAATGAATAGGATTTGTTCATGACCTATATAGAAGTCTTGAAGCCCATAGAAAGGTAGAGACTTACACGTGAGGGGGATATTGTTGGGTGTGCATGTGTAAGTGAAATCTCACACTGTATAATAATGAGAAAAAATGAGTGGTTAATATAACATAGTTGGACTCATACCATTGGTTTTAGACTTTTTGGATTAAGTGTGTCTCTAGATGTTATATTAACTACTTAATCTGATTCTCCCTAAGGTGTTTTTCTCCCCAACATAATCACCACCCTAATTGTAAAATCTTTGTTAATTGTACCACATAGCCTGATTGACAATTAAAATTAATGATCATGCTAGACATTGTCATCAAAGTATAAAGAGACATTAAGTGATTATACTTTTTTTCATAATAGCAAGGATCAAGGATCACACAATTGAAAATAATCCAAACAAGTCGTATCTTAATTTAATACCAATTGGAAAATGCTCTTGAACTCCAAACCCATGGCTTTCTACCACTTTTACTGAGTTTATGGTCCAAGTGATTAATTTAATAGTTTCATCAATAATATAAGCAAGGCAGTAATCAAGCAATCACACCAAAACTCATGCAACTAGCACTACAAGTTGTTTATGGCAAGAAAACCTAAAATAGTAAGAACCCTTCAGGGTTGCACCCACTTCACCAAATCCACTAAGAAGATATTTGCGATACAAAATAACTTACAAAACCTTCAATATAAGTAATTGTTCTTGCATTCGGGCTCCCCACTTCTACTAGCAATAGACTACACCAATTATTTATCTTCATAGCAATCCAATAACGCAGGTTAATTGCTAACTCCAAATCCAATCTCTTGGATACTCCAGTGTTTGGATAAACCTCCTCTCAAAGATTTAGCAATATGGAGAGGTGGAGGTATTTAAATTACAATGGTTTTTTTTTCAAGGGTTTGGTAGTCTCTGCTTTCTTCTACTAATTTTAGGGTTTTTATTTTCGTTCATATATGTGTCACACAATAGAGGATAGGTTGGCTACAAAAATTATATGGATAAACTAGTTTTGAGTTTCCTAGGCAAACTCACTTGATTGAGTTTTGAGCAAGTTTTAGGTGAATTGTTATGTGTAACTGAATTTTTAATTATGACAACTTTGCTCAAAATCTCACCTAACATATTGATTCTTGCTTTAATGAAATTCTTGTTGTAGCACTTTGAACTCTTTCGTCTGAATATAATCTTCAATGACATTATGCAATTTACAATTTAAATAGAAACTCAAATACATGGAAATGTGCAATTACAACTAAAACTTTTGAATTGGAATTTTGCCAACACTATATCCTAACACCATCAAAACAAAACAACTCATTTTGTTGTTTAGATATGTTTTTCAACAAAATGTATACGACCATTATTTGCTTTGATTTAGTTTGCCAATCCATAATATATTACAATGCATTCAAAATCTTATATTTAATTAATGTTCATGACAATAAAATTTTATTAAATAAAACAATGAGGACAATGAGAAGTATCAGATACACTAAGAGCGTTAGTTTAAGAAATATTTTTAGAAACTTTTTATGGGAGAAGAAAAAAATTACCACTTTTTTGATAGTTTTTCATATTTTCTAAGAAAATAGTATCTAAACTTTTATAAAATGGTCTATTAACAAATTCTCTAAAGGCACTTATTAACAGAGCTCCTCATATTATTAGTGCAACGTAGTACAAACCAATTCCAAACGAGGGTTGGCAGTGACATTTATCATTACGATCCACCTAACTTAGGGTTTTGCAGTTTGCTAGTTTGATATTAACCAACTAATGTTCGCTTGTTTGATATCAGTGGCCATACATTTATTCATGAAGTACACTAGCATTTATCTCACAGGTAATCATACAATAGTACTTAAAGCCTCCTTTAATGCTTAACTGTCAGCATAAGCACCTATGTATTTGATAAGAAAGTCTTTGTATGGCAAGGACTTATAAAGCGCTGGGTGGCTTGCATCAACCAAACTTTTTGCTGGTTCTATAAGTGTTTCATTTGATGGATAAATAAAGTAGGAAGCAGTTGTTCGAGCTACATTTGAATTTGTCACCACTCGATGTTCAGCACCTTTTAGCTTCCCGTTGCTGATAATCTACAACTCAATGCGACACAATTCCAAGAACAATAATTAAAAAAAAAAAAAACCATTAAAGAAACTAGTTAATTGCACCAAAAAAAAAATCACCTTAAATTATGAGATAATTACACTTTGCAGTTTGCACAATAAACTATGACTTGCAATTACCACCCTAATTGTAATAAACTTTGTAAATTGCATCCAATAGCTTGATTGACCATTAAAATTAATGATAACTTGAAAGTTACTACATTTTTTGCCCACTTAATGATTGTTAGTTTTAGCCATCGCGCATCCTTGGTGCGATGATCACTCCATAAGTATAAGTACTTGTGAGGTGTGAGGGAGTAAAGGTCAGGGTTGTGGGGTGCGGGGGGTAAGGGCCGGGGTTCAAGTCTCCAGGGGAAGTTTCACACACATATACACTTAAATTAGACTAGAGTAAAATTTTTATCTCATATCAAAAAAATGATTTTTAATTTTAATCGTTAATCACGTTGCAGGATATAATTAAAAAAAAATAGTCACAATTTGGGTGATGATGGTAAGTTTTCATGGTTTGGGGTGCAAGTTTTGGTGGTTTTCTACTATTATCCCCAAAAAAAATTTTGATTAATTATTTTTATGATTTTATAAGAGATATATATATATATATATATATTTAAGTTACTCTTTAGTAGGCATTTTGACAAATTTTTTCTTCATAAAGTGAGTGTGAAATACGCATTAGAATGCTATTTGTAACAACCTATGTTTGTGTAGGGACTGGGTTTGAGTTCTTGGCCCAATATAATGTATGGACTCAAGCCCAAGAAGCTCGAATAATAAATTTGTAGAGAAGTGGGTTCAAAAGCTGGGCCGTAGTGAGTTGAGTGATGGACTAGTATTGTTATGGCAGTAAAGAGAGGAAAACTATAGACGTTTCCTTAAGAAAAGTGTCTTCGGCAAAGTCCGAGGAGATTGACTCTTTCTCTATTGAATTTCTAGACTTGTTACAAATCTTACTTTCCGTTTTTCTCCCCCTTTACTCAGGGGTCCCTTACATTATATACTCCCCTTTGGATGATCCTGAGCCTACTTTTATTGGCCATCCAAATTACTACTTGAGTACCTGTCCCATTAGACACCCCTCCTAGCTCCCTATGAGTTGTAGTAGCCAAGGCAACACTGTTCAGGGGTCTTCTCCACATAAATGCGGCCAGAAAAATAGCTACTGCGTATTAAATGTGGAGATAGTAGCTTTCTCTTAGGTATCTCCTAGTTTTCACTTGTTGCTGTGCTTCCAGTGTGCATATCTGCTGCCAAAACTTTCTAGGGATTCTCTTGGGCTAATAGGATCCGGATATGGCCCATGCCCAAGTTGTCCGAGGAGGCACTTCTCCTTGGACAGGCCCAAGGCCCAACACCATATTTGGGCTCTGGCCCCCACAATAGCCCCTCAAAAGCCCAACTCTTCCCTCTCATCCGAGGAGAAGATTAGGGTTTTAATTTTTAAAGGAGTGCGTTGCTCGTTTCTTTGGTTCATATGTGCAAAATCTTCACTTTGCGCGCCTTTTTATTGCGACTGACGCTTCGTAATCTGTGAATCGTCCTTAGTTACTCCAGGTGACGCATTGTCTCTCACTCCTATTGGTGGAGTGTTAATCTAACGGCTGATATTTCCCTAGGATTTTGAGTGGGGTAACTCCCACATGATCTCATCTCCTATATAAAGCGCGAAGAGAGATAGAGAGAGAAAATTTTTATTTCCTTTCTTCGCGAGCACCTAAATCCTCCAGAGAACTCAAGCATTCCAACTTCCTACACCATTCACAACCTTAAACCACTTCCCTCATTCTCCTAAGAGACCACCAAGAGATTCTTCGAAAAAGCTCAAGGCTTAACGCGTTAGTTTATCTCTGTAAGTATTTGTTTATTTAAGTTTCCCTTTTCTCCTCGGCCTTCGTTTCAATTAGAAAACATTTCCCGTCACCCGTGCTTAATCAAATGGGTAGGTTTAAGTGCCCAGTGGACTCTACGGTTGGGATGGAAGGTTTTAGGGCTAAGTACCATATCCCACCGAGGGTAGGTTTGCAATACTGTCCCCCAAACCAAGTTCTTATTAATAGAGGGATGGGTGAGGTTGTCATTTCGATGATCGTGTTCATAGAGGGGGGAATGACTCTTCCCATGGGTAGAATAACTAGGGATTACCTGCGCAACCACCGGTTATGCCCCCACTAGTGTGCCCCCAACATGTTTAGAATTTTAGGGAGTATAGATGCCCTAAACGAGCACTTGAACCTTAGGCTTACGTGGCATGACATCGCGCATATGTACGAGTGCCATTCTCTCTCTGGAGGATACTACCTTAAATCCCGATCCGAGGAGGTGAGGATGATATCTTGCCTTCCCAAGTCCAACAAAGGCTTGAAGGATGATTATTTGGTTGTCTCCGGAGAGTGACACGACGTTCTTCACTGCCCGGTTAGGGCGGGGACACCAGGTGGGGTACCTCAGGATCAGGCTCCTTGGCGGGGACCTTAGTGTTCTTAAGCTTTTTTCTTTGTTTTGAACCTGTATTGTCATTCCTCGGATCATAGCTATCGGTCTAACCATTGTTTCTCTTCTTGGACATTTTGTAGACAAGAACCACGTTTCCCCGAAGCTCAGCCTCGTCAACGTCCCAGCATTCAACTTCCTACTGAGGTCGGAAATATTCCAGAGCGAGGACGGACAGCTGAGGGCTGCTCACCTGATTCTTGATTACGAACCCTTGTCGAGCGTGTTTCAAGACGTGGGGCAAGCGATAAGAGTTGGTAGTCCTAAGCTCGCACGGATTGACGTCTCTAAACCAAGGTTCCTAGCCCAAAGGGATCTCTCTCCGGTCGCGCCGCCTCCTCTACCCGTTCACCAACAACTAGTCGGCTCGAGTGAGGAGTTATTGCCGTCACCTCAATCACTGGACGCCGAAATCGACCAGTTCTGCTTTGACGAAAAGGCAGGAGTAGTAGAGAGGCTTGTTAAGCTCTCGGATTCTGAAGCCGAGCCCGAGAGACCTTCTATTGTCTCCCATCAGTGTTTGCTTGTTGCCAGACCAAACCCAAACTCGAAAGAGGAGGAGGACATGGATCTGAAGCAAATATCTGGCCTGAAGGGCCTAATGGCTAATAGGAATAAGGGGGCGGGATCGTCCTTAAAAGAAGCTGTCAAGACTTAAGTTACCCCTTCTCTCCCTCCCGTTCCGCCTCAGCTCCTTGTTGATCTTGGGTCGAAGGCCAACCCAAACCTGAAGAAGAAAAGGCCTATAGAGGATTTGGAGGAGGGCGAGATGGCAGCCCATAAGGGGGGCAAACAGCACAGGAAAGCCGGGGACTCCCAGGATAAGAGGGACCAGTTGGTGGAGACCCGAGGAGGTTGACACGCGCCAAGGGCAGCGCACCTGGGCACCTCGCCTTAAGGTCGGCGGCGCTGTCATCCCCTGGGATGCCACTATTTGGGAGTCTCAGAGGGAGCAGGCCGGCGTCCTTGCCGAGGCTCTAGAGTAACCTCTCCTTCTCCCAAGAGACATGGAGGGCCTTAAGCGAATCAAGTAGCCTGACCTCTTCATGTCTTTGAAGAAGGACTTGGCTATGGTCGGTTGTCAAGCTTCTTTGCCCACCCATTTACACTTGTGCGAGTTTTGATGAATTCTGTCATTTTTGTGCAGGTTACCCAGCAAGTCTACGTGGCCGAGGAATGCGTTAAGAGGGCCAACGATGAGGCCAAGGCTGAGGCCCATTCCCGGCTTGAGGCCGAGAAGCGATCTGGTGTTCTGAGGTGAGAACAGGCTGAGCTCTTCGAGAAGCTTAAGGAGGCAGATAAAGCTCGCCTTAGTGCCTTGGCAGGTCTAAAAAAAGCTGAGAGGCAGGCCGAAGACCAGCACCAGCAGCTGCACGTGACTGAGATAAACTTGACCACAAAGAAACAAAAAGTCCTGGACCTTCTAGCTGAGCTGCAAAAGGTCAAAGAAGCAACCCGGGTGGCCAGAGAGGCTGCTGAGGCCGTGGTGGAGGCGTCCTATGAGCACGGAGTGAAGGAACGGAGGCTCAGCTCGTTGAGGAGGTGGCTGTAGTATGCAGGGATTACTGCACCGAGTCCTGGGGGGTAGCGATGGACTGGGCAGGAATTCCTGCAGACTCAGAGCTTAGGAGGGTGGAGAGTATTTTCTTCCCGGTGGAGATCCGGGAAGTTCTTGATCCCGAGTAACTCCTTACCACTGAAGCTCCCCTTGCTGATGTCAAGATTCCCGAGGGGGTTGAAGCGAGCAAGGAGGCCTAACCTCCTCTGAAAGCCAAGTCCTCTGAAGATGAGCTCACTATCAAGGATGTAGTCTCCCAAACCAAGGATGCCGATGCCAAATCAAAAGCGGATGATGCCCCTCCTAAGGCTGCTGATCCCAAGAAGGACCTTCCTCAAGCGAAGACCTAGATGTAGGAATTTTGAGTTATATTTTTGTAAGGGTGGTTTGCCACCAAAAAATAGTGTACTCACTTTTGCGTTTAATAGAAATGTTCTTCCCTTTCATTTACTGCATTATTTCTTGTTATGCCTTGAAGCTTATCGCTACTATTGCTGACATTATGCTGTTAACAATCTAAATAGTCTGACCAAGTACTAGCATATACTGGCTCATATACTGACCAAATGCCGACTCGTTAATATTACTACTGATACTACACTATCCAATGACTTGCAAAATGTAACTTGGTTTTGTTTGAACACTTATAAAATGTAGTTTTAGTGTTAATTTCCCCAATGCAATTGGTCCGAGAATACAGGCATGCCCTTGGTTCTATTTGAACACTTATAAAATGTAGTTTTAGTGTTAATTTCTCCAATGCATCCGGTCCGAGGACGCAGGCATGCCCTTGGTTCTGTTTGAACACTTATAAAATGTAAACTAGTGCTAATTTCTCCAAAGCATCTGGTCCGAGGACACATGCATGCCCTTGGTTCTGTTTGAACACTTATAAAATGTAGACTAGTGTTAATTTCCCCAAAGTATCTGGCCCAAGGACATAGGCATGCCCTTGGTTCTGTTTGAACACTTATAAAATATAAACTAGTGTTAATTTCCCCAAAGCATCTGGTCTGAGGACACAGGCATGCCCTTGGTTCTGTTTGAACACTTATAAAATGTGGCTTTAGTGTTAATTTCCCCAATGCATCTAGTCCGAGGACGCTGGCATGCCCTTGGTTCTGTTTGAACACTTATAAAATGTAGCTTTAATGTTAATTTTCCCAATGCATCTAGTCCGAGGACGTAGGCATGCCCTTGGTTCTGTTTGAACACTTATAAAATGTAGCTTTAGTGTTAATTTCCCCAATGCATCTGGTCTGAGGACGCAGGCATGCCTTTGGTTCTGTTTGAACACTTATAAAATGTAGCTTTAATGTTAATTTCTCCAATGCATCTGGTCCGAGGATGCAGGCATGCCCTTGGTTCTGTTTGAACACTTATAAAATGTAGCTTTAGTGTTAATTTCCCCAATGCATTTGGTCCGAGGACGCAGGCATGCCCTTTGTTCTGTTTGAACACTTATAAAATGTAGCTTAGTGTTAATTTTCCCAAAACATCTGGTCCAAGGACGCAGGTATGCCCTTGGTTCTGTTTGAACACTTATAAAAATAACTTAGCATTAATTACGAACCAGCCGAATAACAGACAGGCGAGGAACAAAGGAAACTTTCATTAATAATAGTACATTTTCAGGTTGTTTACATTCCATGAGTGTGGTACTGTTTTTTCATCTAAGTCTTTTAAGTAATATGCACCTATGCCTGCCATCGAAGTAGTGCGATATGGCCCCTCCCAATTTGGTCCCAGTTTTCCCTAAGTGGGGTTTTTGGTGTTACTCACGACTTTCCTCAACACTAGGTCCCCCGTTGCTAGGGGCCTCAGCTTCACGTGGGCATCATAACCTTGTCTGAGTTTGTCTGATAGTACGCCAGCTAGACCCTTGCATTTTCCCTTCGTTCTTCGATTAGATCTAGACTTTTCTTTAGCAATCCGTCGTTAGTGCTTGGATTGAAAGAGGTGGTTCTTAATGTTGGGAAACCGGTTTCCAATAGGATCACAGCCTCTACTCCATAAGTCATTGAGGGGTTTCTCCTATCGACCTCCGTGGCGTCCTCCGGTACATCCAAAGGACATGGGACAGTTCTTCCACCCACTTTCCCTTAGCGTCGTCCAGCCTTTTCTTGAGCCCGTTCATTATGGCTTTGTTCACGGCCTCGGTCTGTCCATTCCCTTGGGGGTAAGCTAGAGTGGAGTATCGATTTTTGATCTCAAGGCTACAGCAATACTGTTTGAAGGCCTTGTTATCGAACTGAAGACCGTTGTCCGAGATGAGGGTATGAGGGATCCCATACCAGGTGATGATGTTTCTCCAAACAAACTTCTTGACATCTACATCTTTGATATTCGCCAGGGGTTCAGCTTCTACCCACTTGGTGAAGTAGTCCGTGCCGACTAACAGGTATCTCTTATTCCTAGCGGCCTTGGGGAGGGGGCCTACGATGTCTAAACCCCACTGAGTGAATGACCATGGACTGGACAGGGGATTGAGGACTCCTCCCGGCTGATGTATGTTTGGCGCGAACCTTTGGCATTGGTCGCATTTCTTAACATATTCCTGTGCTTTCCTCTGCATATTGGGCCACTAATAGCCTTGTGTAATGGCTCTGTATGATAGGGATCTCCCTCCAGTATGACTTTCGTAGATCCCCTCATGTATTTCTTCCAGGAGTAACTCTGTTGCCTCAGGGTGTATGCATAGCAGGTACGGCCTAGAGAAAGAGCGCCTATATAATTTCTGATCCTAGGACAACCAAAACTGTGAGGCCTGCCTTCGAACCTTGTCGGCTTCCGCCTTATCCTCCGGCAGGACATCGCCCTTCAAGAATAGTGTTAGGGGGCTCATCCAACTGGGCACTACCCTGATTTGGTGGACACGGGTGATCTCCCACTTCTCCTTTGTTGGCGCGTGTAAGTCCTCCACGAGTATGATCCGAGGTAGGCTCTGCACTGAGGAGGTAGCAAGTGTGGCCAAAGAGTCGGCATGCGTGTTTTCGCTCCTAGGGATGTGCTGCAGGACAAAAGAATCGAAATGGGACTGCAAGAGTTTGGCTTGGCCTAGGTACTCTTGCATTCTCCCATCTCTTGCTTCTAACTCTCCGTTTACTTGGCCGACGACCAGTCTTGAGTCCGAGTATATGTTAACCTCCTTTCCACCAAGCTTCTCGACCATGGACATCCCTTTCAGTAGGTCTTCATACTCGGCTTCATTATTTGTGGCCGAGAAATCCAACCTCAGTGCTTTTTTGATTATGAGCCCCTTGGGGGAGACCAGGATGAGCTCCACTTCGGAGCCTCTTTGGTTTGCTGCCCCATCGACGTATACTTTCCAGCATGTGGATCCTTGAAGGGTAATCATACCGACTGTCTTTTCGTCAATTTCTGATATTCCGACCACGCTTAGCGAAGGTTCGGCGAACTCGACCACTAAATCCGCGAAGACTTGGCCCTTCATGGAGGTATGTGGCATATATTTGATGTCGAAAGCCCCTAGAATCGTCCCCCACTTGGCAATTCTCCCCATATATTCAACACTCCGAAGTACAGACCTGAGCGGGAGTTGCGTCAGAACGACGACTGTGTGTGCTTGGAAGTAGTGTAGGAGCTTTCGCGTAGCATGAACCACAGCTAAGATGGCTTTCTCTAGCGGTAAGTAGCAAACCTCGGCTTCGTGCAACAATTTGCTTATGTAATAGATTGGTCGCTGTATACCATCATTCATCCGTATTAGCACTAGGCTTACTGCGTGCGGTGCCACGGCGATGTAAGCGAACAAGACCTCATCGGACTTAGGGCTTGACATGATCAGTGGTCGAGATAGGTATTCCTTGAGCTGTTGGAAGGCCAATGTGCACTCCTCGGTCCACTCGAATCTTTTCCATTTGTTCATCAGTAGGAAGAATGGCCTGCATCTATCTGCCGACCTAGAAATGAAGTGATTTAGGGCGACAATCATCCCCGTGAGCTTTTGAACCTCTTTAGGATTCCGAGGCGGTTGCAGACTGTTGATAGCTCTGATTTGGTCGAGACTAACTTCAATTCCCTTATGGGTTACCATGTACCCCAGGAATTTCCTTGACCCTACCTTGAACGAACATTTGGAGGCATTGAGGCGTAGTTTATGTTTCCTTAGAATTTCAAAGACGTCTCTGAGGTCCCCCACGTGCTTGGACACCTTCTTGCTCTTTACCACCATGTCATCTATGTATACTTCTACGTTCTTTCCCAATTGCGGTTCGAACATCCTGGTCATCATCCTTTGGTAAGTTGAACCCGCGTTCTTTAACCCGAAAGGCATCACTTTGTAGTGGTAGTTCCCGATGGGTGTGACGAAAGCGGTCTTCTCTTGATCTTCTAGGGCTAACGGGATCTGGTGATACCCTTAGAAGGCGTCTAAGAAGCTCATCCGAGGATGGCTCGCAGTCGCATCCACCAGCTGGTCTATCTGAGGAATGGGAAAAGGATCTTTTGGACAAGCCTTATTCAGTCTGTGAAATCTACACAGACTCGCCACTTTCCACTCTTCTTCTTGACCATGACAGTGTTGGCCAACCACTCAGGATAAAAAACTTCCTTGATAGCCCCTGTTTCCTTGAACTTTGTCACCCCGGCCCTTACAGCGTTGGCGTGCTCCTTGGACGGGCGCTGAGGTGGTTGCTTTTTGGGAGTAATGGATGGGTTAACATTTAGGTAGTGACAGATGAAGCTCAGATCAACCCCTAGGGCCTCATAAACATTCCACGCAAATACGTCCAGATTTTCCCTAAGAAACCCAGTTAGTTCCTCCTTCTGAGGAGGTAGTTCAGAGCCAATTTGGAAGAATCTTTCAGGGTCATCACCAATTACCACCTTCTCTAAATCCTCGCATCTTGCTCCCTCAGCAGGCACCTCAGTAAGTGATCTCGGGTCCTTTGATTGCTATAAACTTTTTTGGGCAGAGGTTGAAGGCTTTGCTTCGGGCCGGTGCGAAATGGCTACCACCAAACATTGCTTTGCTGTGGTCTGACACCCGATGACTTCCATGACCTGCCCTCTGGAGGAAAATTTTACCTTCTAGTGCAGAGTGGAAGTGACAGCTCCTAACGTATGAAGCCAGGGTCTAGCGACGATGGCCGTGTAAGGTGAGTAAGTGTCTACTACGATAAAGTCTACTTCTACTACCTCCAGACCCGTCTGCACTGGTAACCTAATCTGGCTTTTTGGGGTGACCATCTTCCCATCAAAGCTCACCAAGGGGGAGCTGTAGGGTGTTGGATCCCCAGGCCTAAGACCTAGCCCCTTATAGAGGTCGGGGTACATAATTTCGGCGCCACTACCGTTGTCCACCATCACCCTCTTCACGTCATAGCCCCCGATTCTAAGTTTCACCACCAAAGTGTCATCATGAGGTTGCATGGTTCTGATCTTGTCGTCCTTCGAAAAACTCAGAACTGGCAGGCTGTCCACCCTAGTCCTCTTTTGACTCGAACTGCTATCTTCGGCCGACAACCAGGCCACAGACATCACCCTAGATAGGCAGGAGCCAGTCCTTCCCGGGGCTGCAAAGATGACATTTATCGTGCCTACTGGGGTCTCATGGCTGCGTCGGCTCGGGGCTGGTTCTGCGCACCACTGGCATGATGCAGGAGGTGTCCCAGTCTTCCTTCTTGGACGAGCTGGTCCAGATGGTTCCATAAGTTCCTACAATCCTTTGTGTTGTGCCCCAGTTCTTGATGATATCGGCAATACAGGTTCCTATTGCGCTTCATGGGGTCCCCCGCCATTTTGAGCGGCCATTTGAAGAATGGTTCATGCTTGATTTTTTTCAGGACTTGGTGTACTGACTCTCGAAACACGGTGTTAACTGTCTGCACATTAGCACTTGCGAGCTGCCCGGCGAACTCTCTCCTTGGCCGACTATCATTGTACTGGTCCGACCTGAAATCCCTCCGCTCCTGAGAGATAACCTTAGTCTTTCCCTTCCCCTGCAGCTGGTCCTCCTCGACCCTCTTGTATTTATCAATCTGGTCCATAAGTTGGCGTACGCTGGTAACTGGTTTGACTGTAAGGGATTTCCTCAATCTGTGCTAGGCTAGGAGGCCGAGCTTGAAAGTGCCGACGGCAACATCATTGAGCTCCTCGTCTATTTCATTAAACATTTTCCAGGATCTGTTTGAATAGGCTTTCAAGGTCTCTCCTTCTTACATGGACAGGGACAGTAGTGAGCCTAAGGGCTGTAGGACTTTGCTGCACGTGATGAAATGAGAGCCGAATGCCCTAGTTAGTTCTTAGAAGGAGTCTATGGACTCAGCCTTTAGGCCATCAAACCACCTCATCGCCACAGGTCCCAGGCTAGACAAAAAACTTTGCACATTAGGGCCTCGTTCTTGGAATGGACTGCCATCCTTTGGTTGAAGCGGCTAACATGCTCCACAGGGTCTGTTTGACCATTGTAAATGGTGAACGTGGGTTGGTGGAAACGCCGCGGAAGCCTCGCTGCTTCAATTTTACGCATGAAAGGTGACTTGGAGATCTGGTGCAATGCTTTGCTCATAGCGTCATTTCCCAGGCCTCCATGAGACGAGTCCTCGTGCTTATGCCTGTGATGGTACTCCTTTTCATGAGAAAAAGAATCGCTTGGGGGAGCTCTTGACCTTTGTCTGTAGTCGTCGTCCCCCTCGTCTCCGGAGGAGCCATTAGAGCTGGAAGAGTCTCGCCTTTGCCGAGTGTTGCATAACTTCCTTTTTAGCTCATTGATTTGCAACTGCAAGGCCCTGTTGTCGTTGGATCTCCGGGAGGCATGACTTTTCGCTCGAGGACGACTTTTGTTCGCATGCATGGTATGTACACTCGCCTCACGATCTCTTTCACGTTCAAGGTTCAAGAAACCATCCTGTTGTTGAGACTCTGCCGATTTCGCTTGACGTGGATTTGACCTCACCATGGTTGCCCGTTACGCTCACTATTTTGCAAAGCTTTTCCCACAGACGGCGCCGATTGTAAGGACTGAGTTTGAGTTCTTGGCCCAATATAATGTATGGACTCAAGCCCAAGAAGCCCGAACAATAAAGTTGTAGAGAAGTGGGTTGAAAAGCTGGGCCATAGTGAGTTGAGTGGACCAGTTATGGTAGTAAAGAGAGGAAAACTATAGACGTTTCCTTAAGAAAAGTGTCCTCGGCAAAGTCCGAGGAGATTGACTCTTTCTCTATTGAATTTCTAGACTTGTTACAAATCTTACTTTCCGTTTTTCTCCCCATTTACTCAGGGGTCCCTTACATTATATACCCCCTTTTGTATGATCCTGAGCGTCCACTTATTGGCCATCCAAATTACTACTTGAATACCTGTCCCATCAGACACTCCTCCTGGCTCCTTGTGAGTTGTAGTAGCCAAGACAACACTGTTCAGGGGTCTTCTTCACATAAATGCGGTCAGAAAAGTAGCTGCTGTGTATTAAATGTGGAGGTAGTAGCTTTCTCTTAGGTATCTCCTAGTTTTCACTTGTTGTTATGCTTTCAGTGTGCGTATCTGCTGCCGAAGCTTTCTAGGGATTCTCTTGGGCTAATAGGATCCGGATATGGCCCATGCCCAAGTTGTCCGAGGAGCACTTCTCCTCGGACAGGCCCAAGGCCCAACACCATATTTGGGCTCTGGCCCCCACAGTTTGTATTAGGCTACTATTTGTAACAATTAGAGCTTTTTGCAATCGTGTAGTATCACACCCAATGTAAGAGCCAACAATTGTTTACATAACGCCTTCATAATTCAAATCATTACAGTTAAGTATCACACATCAAATGAACTATCAGCTAATTTTCACTACTTAAACATCTTATTGTTATGAATTAGCAAATATCTATTTTATAATATTGATAACAAGATTCCTTGTTTGGGTTTCAACATTTTGTGTACTAAAATATTTTCACACAAATTCTTAAACTCTCTAAAATATTCCTATCTTTTAGTTAAATAATTTTAAATTAAAAACATACAAACTAGTAGTAATTTACCGCTACTAACTTTTATGTTTTTTCTTTTATCTTCTCCATTTGGCCTAAAACTTAGGACACTGTTTCTATCTAATTTCTAAACATTATTCTATGTTACCTTATCTCTTTCTTAAAAAAAAAAAAAAAACACACGATTATTTATTTATTACTTTTAAACATTATAACATTAAAATAAAAAAAAGAATTATATAGGATAATTACAAGTGTACCCATAGTACACGCAAATAAATTGTGACTTGTGTGCTGCGTGTACCCTAGAGTGTTTGTAATAGTCACCATTCTATTACACACACACACACTAAGAGCTTGTGAAGATATATGTACCTGCAACGGATGACCAATGTTAACCACAAAAGCGTTAGGAATGGGTTCAACACCAACCCATTCCTCATCCTTGAAGACTTGAAGCCCGTATACATCACTTTGAAGAAGAATATTAATGAAAACAGGGTCTATGTGTTTGCCCAAGCCCAAGGTTAAGCTTGGGTCTGGGCATGGCGGATAGTGATTGACCACCAGTGTTTGATTTCCACCAAGTCCACCAAGGCTGATTCCCAAGCCTTGGGAAATGAACTCCAAAATTCTAAAAGCCAACTTGCTTACTTCAGCTGTATATGGCCCAATAACTTCTCTGAAAAAGGTTTCACATGAAACATAGTAATTTTCATTTTTGTTCTTATATATGTCAATTCACTACATGAAAGAACAAATTTACATGTCTATGACTATGAGAATTTACCGATATCTAGGTGGTTTTTCAGGCCAAAATTGGATGTATTTCTCTAGAGGATTACAATGATGCACCAGTCCATCCCTCCAGAAGTGAAACTTTTCAGTTGCATAATTATGACTGCTTGTGTAGATGAAGCAGCTCTTATTGGGGTCCTTTGAAGTTTCGATTGCCTTGTCCTTGGCAGATAATGCATGAAACTCCTTAAAAACACTCATGGCCTCATCCATTAAGTTGCTAGGGACTCCATGGTTGATCACCTATTAGGTGGTACAAAACATAGCATAACACAAACTTATAAAATATGAAAAAAGTTTGCCAAAAGTGGTTCATATTGTGATCATGTTTGATGCCAAGCATCATCTAGTAGGAATAAATTATTGTCTGATAAAATAATAGAAAGAAAAGATGTGGTTGGAACCTGAAAGAATCCAAACTCTTGGCAAGCTTCCAGAATTTGTTGAATTAAATCCGTTTGATCATGACCCCCCAGGTCAATCACTGGAATATTGTTGGCTAGAGGAACAGTGAGCTTCTCTGGTCTTTTTTCCGGTGGGAGTATATATGATTCTGGCAAGGATCGATCATTGCACCAGCTTGAAACAAGGTACTCCATGACTTGCAACTCAGATCTAGAAGGAAAAAAAATGTCTGTGGTGTGAAGAGAGTGTCGGCCACAAACAACTTACACAAATCCTTTAAAAGCTTCCACAACCACAAGTTGTTGAAGAGGATAACATTACATTTTCCTCTTCTGTCGTATTGCACCACGATAAGTTGACCTCGCACTTGGCCTCTTAAAAATGACACATATTAATATGTTACCTTTTTAGTATTTTTTAGTATGTATTATAGTACTGAATCATTATTTGCCTTTAGTAGTTAGTTTTGCCAATCCATAAAATGTTACCTTTTAAAGTTAATGAACCATATTACTTCGTAGGCACATTGGGAAATTTTTTTTTGGTGTTAAATTTGTATTATAACACTATTAATTTGTCACAACTTATGTGATATTTAAAAAGACTAGTTATAATTAGAGCTTTCAGCTTAGTAATAGTCTAAATAACTTAGATTGACTTAATTATTTGGAAATTTCTTAGCTTGCATTGTGCTAGTAATGTAAACCTATAATTACTCTAACTAGATAATATCCTCATGCGTGGATGCCTGTTAATTTCATTTAAAAATAGTTTCTATTTTTTTGAGACCCATATATAATACTCATTTTTTTATATAGCATTCATATTGTTTCCCATAATATTGCTGATGCTTTGAAACTTAATTTTCTTAATTCATATTTTATAATTTTTCCTTATCCTAGAAGCAGTTTCCAATTATTGAATGAGTTTTCTTTATTAATCTATGTATATGATATTGGAATTGCATAGTTATTAAAAATTTCTAGGAGTTTATACCATAATGTAAATTTAATATAAAAAATAATAAAAAAAACATCTAGATACTTTCTCAAAAAAAAAAAAAAAAAAAGATCTAAATAAAAGGTAGACTTTATTTCTAAAACCAAACATTCCTCAACCACTTCATTCTCATCACCAAATCCCTAGACCCCAATCTCAAATACTTTGTTCTTAGTATTTGTTTGGATATTGCGTTTCTCGCAGCACGTTTTTGCGTTTGCGTTTGCGTTTTCTCCTCTTTTTTTTTTTTTTTTTGGCAAGCGTTTCAGCCACTGTTCTACTACAGTGCGGCTACTGTTCATGAACAGTAGCTACACTTTTTGACTTTTCAACCCACAGCGGGTCTAACAAATTTTACTTTTTTATAACTTTTTCATTAAAAATGGGTCCCACGGTACTATTTACACATTTAAAAATTATTTTGCTACAGTGTTTTCAGTTTTTAGCTGTATCCAAACAGACCTTTAATCTAAATGAATTTAAGTACCAACAAAAAGAGAACATAATCAAACAAAGAAAAATTGGTTAAATATACTTCCATATATCAATATTTAATTGCCTCTAATAGATAGGACCATTATATCCGTAAAAAAGCAAAACAAAAAACAAAGAGAATGCTAAAATTCAAGAAAAGTATAAGCTAAAATTGGGAGAACTGATCTCATATTATTAATTTTACACATGAACTTTGTTTTTATATAAAGAAGTAGAGCACACTAATTAACTTACAATTGTATATCAAAACTGTAACAACGAATTAAGTAATTTGAAGCAAATCCTAACAAACCGCAATAACTACAATCAATAGTATTAACAAAAGTAATAAAAAAAAAAATACAAGAGGATAAGTATTATATGTGAAAGATACATGAGAAAGAACATAAAATTTTTATGCTAAATAAACTCATACTAATTAAGTATGTGAAAAAGACTTTTATTATTTTAAAACATTTAAAAATTGGTTTTTGAGTGCATTAATTCTAACGAAAACTTCAATAATTAAACTTTATCTAATCTAATACTATATATCTAATCTATCTAATATATATATGTATGTATATATATATATATATATCATATACTATATATAATAGCAGAAGCTTTTCCCTACAATTAAGGGGGTGCTGCCATGTAGGAAAAATGACCCCTTCAAATTCTGACATCTGTACACTTAAAACCTTAGTAAAATCGCACGGTGCGATTGGTTCAGCCACCAACCCGCCTATTCATTTAAAAAAAAAAAAAAAAACACGCGTGTAATATTCAGACACTAATCCGCTTATTAAAAAAACAAAAGAGAAGAAGAGAACAACATAAAACATCAAGCCGCTTCTCAGAAAAACAAAGACTAACCTTACAACCCACGCCGTATTTTCCGATTACCGTTCAGACTGAAACTCGCGATCCTTTGCTGCACTTCTACATACACGCAGATCGGGCCACCGTGTTCCAACCCATCAAACAGCCGAAAAAAAAAAAAAGATAGAGGAACTCCGCCGGTGCAAACATCTGTTCGTCCTCTGCAACCGTCAAAACCGGAAATCCTCTGTACATCCTCTGCTACGACAGCCGATTCAACAATAAACAAATCAGAAGGTTCGTATTCTTTCCCTTTTTTGGTTTCTATTCGATTACCGTTTCTAGGGTTTTTTAAAAAAAAGGGTTTTTGAGAATGAAGCCTTTTTCTCCATTCAATCACCGTTTCTAGGGTTTTGAAAGTGCTCTAAAGTGTAGATTTATTTGATGATTCCTGTTAAATCCAAAATTTTCGCTTTCGTTTTAATGATGTACCATTTTTGTTTTGGGCTTTTTTTATGTCGTTTTCCCTGTGAGGTTGAACAAACTTTTTACTTCATTTCTTTCTTTATATGCGATGTTGAGCCTGACACATCATCAAATTCTGTTATAGTTACTGAAAAGGAAATTTCAATAAGCCGAGGATACAAGTGAAGAACCTGTTTTGCAGCCAAAACCACTACAGGTAAATTTTAAAAAAATCGTTTTAAAATTACACCATAAATTGATTTTCATGTTTAGTGATTTGGTTGGATATGTTTGGATTTATGTATTGGGTTAGATTTGAATTTGGCTACAGTAATTGGGTTAGAATTGTTTTCTGTTTAGCGTTTTTGTTTTAGATTGAAGTATGATTTACCAAGACTTGAGCCAAGTAGAAATTTAATGATCTTGAAATATTGCTAGTATGTCTTGAGCCAAGTAGAAATTATTTAATCTTGCAATGTTAAATCCATAAGTCAGATTAATAAGACTTTGGTTCAATGCTCTCTGATTTGTAAGTGTTAGGTTCTTGATGCTTGAGTTTAAATCGATCTGAGTGGCACATGATATAAGGTTTAAATTTCCAAAGTATTCCATGAAGAAAAGGAACACAGATAACGACCATTTCTCCACTAAGTCATGCACATTCAAACTATTACCTGCTAATTCGCACCATCACTTTTTGCTTCTATACCACCTGAATTCACACTATTAGTAGTGGCTTTTTCTGTCGATTCCCCATCAGCATTCACAGAAGCATTTTCACCAGGTCTCAACACCTCTTCATTCACGGAAGTAGCTTCAATAAGATTTGTATTGGCCTCTGCAGACTCCATCTCTCCATCCTTATTTCCAAACAACTTAGAAGGAAGCAAAGAAGCAACGGCAGCTCTTGCACTTCTCTTGCCTGCTTCTGCTGCTTCAGCCTCCTTAGCCTTAGCTTCAGCCTTCTGCCTTTCCTTTTCCTCTATAAGCTTCCCCATCATCATCGAACATCGTATCAACCACATTAAGAACTTAACATCCATCTTAAGTTTCTTCACCATCAAATTGGAAAAATGACTTGGCATCCCCACCTTCCCTACTTTAACCAACCCATCATCCAACTTATTATAAATCCCCAAGTTCGGCCTCAGCCCTGACTCAACCAATTTTCTATAATACCCGGCTGCATCATCCGCCCTATCTGCCTTAAAACAAGCATCCATCGACAACACAAACGTAATCTCATCCGGGCAAAGTATCCGGACTACACCTATACTCTCCCATCTTCCTAAAAAACTCAATTGCATCCTTAAACCTCCCTTGCGCACAATACCCATCCACCATCACGTTAAAACTCCCCAAATTCACTGTCAAAGCAATTGTGACTTTTTTTTTTTTTGAGAAAAAGCATTTGTAACTTCAATAGTACTGAATCACATTAAATTTCAAAAAGAATTAAAATGCAGAATTGAAGTTTTGGGGCCATTAAAAAAAAAATTGTTTTAAAAAAATGGTTTCCCTAGAGTTATTTACTGTATATTAAATATTGTTTCACTGCATTACTCAATAAGGTTTAAGTTCGCACCATCATTTTTTGCTTCTATACCACCTGAATTCACACTATTAGTAGTGGCTTTCTCTGTCGATTCCCCATCAGCATTTGCAGAAGCATTTTCACCAGGTCTCAACACCTCTTCATTCACGGAAGTAGCTTCAATAAGATTTGTATTGGCCTCTGCAGACTCCATCTCTCCATCCTTATTTCCAAACAACTTGGAAGGAAGCAAAGAAGCAACGGCAGCTCTTGCACTTCTCTTGGCTGCTTCTGTTGCTTCAGCCTCCTTAGCCTTAGCTTCAGTCTTCTGCCTTTCCTTTTCCTTTATAAGCTTCCCCATCATCATCCAACATCGTATCAACCACATTAAGAACTTCATCCAACTTCCCAACCTCACTCAACGCCTTCATTATAAACTCATAACTTGCAACATCCACCTTCAGTTTCTTCACCATCAAATTGAAAAAATGACTTGGCATCATCCACCTTCCCTACTTTAACCAACCCATCAACCAACTTATTATAAATCCCCAAGTTCGGCCTCAGCCCTACTGAATCATATTAAATTTCAAAAAGAATTAAAATGCAGAATTGAAGCTTTGGGGCCATAAAAAAAAAAATTGTTTTTTAAAAATGGTTTCCCTAGAGTTATTTGCTGCATATTAAATATTGTTTTACTGCATTACTCAATATTGTTTGGCCTGTTCTGAATATGTGTTTTCATATGTACGTACATCTACCCTTTGGTATTAGTTTTTAAGTTTTTATTGAAAATTTTACTTCGCAACCCAATGAACAGATTAAAAAAAGGTAGTGGACTGATTTTGAATCAAACGAAGGGGTCATATATTAGGAAGTAGGGTTATGTTCATAAATAAGTATATGATTCATAAAGTGTTTCATGTTCACATACTTTCTCATATGTACGTGCATCTACCCTTAGGTTTTACTTTCCCAACTAATAGAAGTTATATTTATTATAAGACTTATCAAAAAAGAAGTTATATTTATTATAAGTGTCCATTAAGGGTTGAAATTATAAGTGTCCATTAGTTAGTTTTGAATATTTTGGTTGGATTGGTTTTGATTTAAGTATTCTGGTGGTATAGTGAAAAAGCATGTTTGTTTTGTGTCAATGTAATTTATTAAATTCTGTTTGTAAGGTAATCTGAAAGGTTGAATTCTGTTTTCATTTGTTTTGTGTCAATGTAATTTGTTAAATTCTGTTTGGAAGGTAATGTGAAAGGTTGAATTCTGTTTTCATTTGGCTTGGCTCAATGTTTTGGGTATTTAGAATTGATTTTGAATAATTTGGGTTGCTTTGATTTTGAGTTCACATAAAATACAGATTTGCTTTGTTACTCAAAGCACAAGCCTTTGAGCAATCAAAACTACACTATAGTTTTATATTAAATTTTAAAGTGGTAATTCTGGACCTAATTCTATCCAAGTTGCATTGGCAAGTGTATCTGCTTTATAGATATAATTGTATTCCTAACTTATTGTAGAGAAATTTAGTACAAATTATATTTGCTATGATGGATTGTACTAGTTTCATTTAACAACTCCTTATGGTGATTGTTAGGAACCATTATCTGGGATATTAGTTGAACTGCCCTGTTTCTTAAATTCTTCTCTTACTGCTTTCTTTCTCTGCCACATATCTTTGCTTTGTTCATTATATACATGTACATTTTAAAAGCATAAGGCTACACCAGTTTTGGGAATCTTAATACACCGTTAAGACCAATGTAAAATAAAGTAGAAGGGCTGCCTTGATTGTTAGTTTTCATGCCAACGCCAGCCTTAGATAGTCAGAACCATAGGCAAACACACCATTACATCGTCGAAACCTCCACCAAGAAAGGTTTTTTTTTTTTTTGAAACCCTTATTTATATTAACCTGGCATGTTTTCTGAATTTTAAATAACCATAATTAATTATATAACACACAATCACATGTTTTATTTGAATTCAGTTTGTAGCAGCTCATTTATATTAACTTTTAACAGAAATTTTGTATTTATAATGACATTTTTTCCCCTACATGTTAATACAGCTCAATGATTTCTGATTTATAAAAAAAATGGAAAATGCAAGACAAGCGCATCTTAAAAAAAGGATGCTAATGTTTGAGAAACGATCCAAAAGAAAACGGCATGAAAGGAAAAACAGTTTAAAAAAGAAATTTACTCAGGCTAGGAAATCTAGAAAAATGGTTATTGCTGAAAAGAGGAATAAAAAAAGGAAGGATACAATGGCATTAACTCATGACTGCTCCATGTTGCATTCATCTGGTACAAATCTGGACTTTTATGCATCAAAAGGTTCGTTTCTCTTTCTGTTACTTTGTGTTTATGAATTCTTTAAACATTGCTTCATAAAAATTTGAGAATAAAACTTTTGATTCACATTTGATTATCAGATATTGATGTTGACATGAATCATTCCTATGAAGAAACTACATTGAACATAAGTACAGATGATGCTTTGGTAGAAGATAGATTCAATGATTATGATGTGCTTCAAGAGATCTCTGAATTAGAAAATGAGAGTGACTGTGAAGAATTTCCAAGTAAGTGATTCAATTTAAATTTGTAAGGAAAAAAATTAGATCTTCATTTTTGTTTACATCATTATTGTTGTTCTCATATTTAAATATTCATATAGGAAAAATTGTTGAACCTTGGAATTTTGGCCCGCCTTCTTATGTATGCATACATTGCGGTTCAATTTTATGGTATGAAGAGAGAACAATCAAATCTAAGAGACCTAAGAATCCAAAATTTTCTCTCTGTTGTATGGAGGGTAAGGTTAAGTTGCCTTTGCTTAAGAAAGCACCTCCTCTTCTTGATGAGCTTTTAGATCCTCTTGATAGTCAACGATCTAAAACATTCAAAGCTTTAATTAGAAGTTATAATGCAATGTTCGCTATGACATCTATGGGTGGTAAAGTCAATAGCAGAATTAATAATGGACGTGGCCCTTACATTTTCAAACTTAATGGCCAAAACCACCATAGAATAGGAACTCTTCTTCCTAATGATGGTCAAGATCCACAGTTTGCACAATTATATTTTTATGATACTGAAAATGAAGTTCAACACAGGATGAATGTCTTTAGTAATAGTAAAATTAATAGTGACCTTGATCCATCTATTGTTGATGCATTGGTCCAAATGTTTGATGAATCAAACAGTCTGGTGAAGACCTTTCGGATGTTTAGAGACCGTTTCATTGATACTGATATTCATAACTTAAGATTACGCCTTATTGGTTCTCGAACTTCAGATGGAAGAGAATATAACCTGCCTACATGTTCAGAAATTGCAGCAATTATCGTTGGTGATATTGGTGCTGAGAATACCCATCGTGATATTATTGTTGAGTTAAGAGGAGGAGGGTTACAACGTATAAATGTGTTGCATCCTTCATACATGGCATTACAATATCCCCTTCTGTTCCCATATGGCGAGGATGGTTTTAGACTAGGCATTTTGTATAGTAATATAGATGGAACCAGATCTGATACAATTGATTATGTTACAATGAGAGAGTACTATGCTTACCGATTGCAAGAACGTGAACATGAGGGCCATACTTTGGTACACGGTGGTAGATTGTTTCAACAATTTGGTGCAGATGCCTACACATGTATTGAAGAGATCCGGCTTATGTGGGTAAAATAGAACCAAGACAAATTGAGGATAGAATTGTATAAAGGACTGAAAGATGCAGTTATGAGAGGAGATACCACCCCAGCATCTTCTGGCAAAAGATTTATTCTACCTTCAAGTTTCACTGGAAGTCCAAGGTATATGATTGAAAACTATCAAGATGCAATGGCGATCTGTAGATGGGCAGGTTATCCGGACCTATTTATTACTTTCACATGCAACTCAAGATGGCCAGAAATTGATCTTTTCCTATCTAGGAAACCTGGACAGAAAGTAGAAGATCGGCCTGATGTGATTGCGAGAGTGTTTAAGATAAAGCTTGATCAACTTCTAATTGATTTAAAGCATGGTCAACATTTTGGGAAAGTAATTGCAGGTATTCTAAACTTTATATTTTAAACATTTTTCCCTTCTTCTTTACTTGGATTAATAATTAATCTAAATTAATTTAACTTACTGTTTTGCTGACAGTTGTCTACACTGTTGAATATCAAAAGAGAGGATTACCTCATGCGCACATTTTACTTTTTCTACATCATGATGACAAGCATCCTACAGCAGCAGAAATTGACAGAATAATTTCAGTAGAAATTCCAAATTTGAATGAAGAACCATAATTGGGCCCGTAAGGATTAATTGATCAAGCGCAAACTTAATAAATCTTCCATTGTCATACGATCACTTATAATCTTCAACCAATACACTTATTCGGCCAAACACACACAAACAAATAGAGAAACTCTCCCTCAATAGTTTCAACCGCCATTCCTTCACTGCAACAGCAAATTATTCAGAAGCATTCTCTGCAACAACGGACTATTTAAAAGGTGCGCATGCTTCTTTCCTATTCAAATATTATTCCTGATTGTCTATAATAGCCCACAGGTCATTCTCCCTCTATTCAACTAAATTTTCCAGAGTTCTTCTTTCATCTTTATTGAAAAACATATCAGCTCTAATTTTTTCCTTTTTTCCCCTTTTTTTTGAAAAATCGCTTGGCATATTTTTGATGGGCTTTCACTTTTTTAAAAGAAAATTTCCTAATTGTGTTTATGTTTTGGCCAGTACCGAAGAATGTAGATTTATTGATGGTTTTCCATGAACTAAAATTATGGTTTCCCTAGAATAAAATACTTTAACATTTTTTGTTATGGATCATAGTTTTTTTCTTCACTTTTGTCAATGTTCAACGGTAGTGTGGCATTTTTTTTGGGTGTATTCATGATATAAAATATTCTTTTCATTCCCATTTAGAACATGTACGCCACATGTAACGTGTTTGACAAAAAGTCTCACTCAAAATTGAAACATACCAAATAACACCGTTTGAAATCCTAACCAAGGTAGCGGTAACTTGCACCCGAATTGTTTTCAGGGCTATGAATGGATTGTAGCCAACTTGCTCAAGTGAAATATGTGGGAATAGTGCAGAATCAGAGACACATGAAATATTGGAGTGCTCAAAAGCGCCAGAAGTCTATAGACCAACCATGATGTTTCCATAGATATAGTGTTATTAGCAAAATGGGCATGTCATGAAGGTGGAGTTCATGCTAAATATAGCCTAGCTGTTATGGTACAATTAGAACCAAAGGTGGGTGAGTGAAGCTATACAGCAATGAATTTAGTGCAGATACCTTCTAATCTTTATATGGAAATTTATGGAAGCTTAGAAAACTTATCAAACAAGAGTGGTTGTTAAAGAGTATAGATAGAGACCTCCGGTAGGTAGTACGTATGTAATATAAGATAAATTTGGCCATCAAGGAATTGTATAACAATGCCTATCAAAAAAAAAAAAATTGTAGAACATAATATGGTTTGGTTCAGGAGTAGTTTGTGATAATGGAAGCCATTGTATAAGAGCTATGGCATGCAAAAAAAAGGAAAGAATAACCAAATTTCTGTAATGAAATTGTCATGGTTGTTTGTAGTTGTTCCTATGAATGATTATTTGATTTAGATTTTCTTTCATTATTTACTTTTAGGTTTAGTAAGGTCTAGGATGAGTTGTTCACTTATCAAAAACAAGTCTAAGATGAGCTGTTCTCTTCACATGTTTTATAACATGTTGTAACTACTCTTCAAACATGAATGACTCATTATAATGGAGAGTTTTCATTTATCGGTTTTTATTAACAGTATGTGTTACGCAGACATAACACATACTGTTTATTAAATCGAAGATGTCAATAATATAAATTATATTGTTACTAACGTTGAAAATAATTACAACGAGCGTGGCGATTAAGTTTCTCTATTTTTTTTTTCAATTTCTTGAGTTCTTATATAATGATATATAAATTTTACTCATGTTTAAATTGTGTAGATAATACAAACTCATACGAATATGGAGTACACAACATTGAACCAGCTATCGAGTGACAAAGAAAACTCAAAAGTGAAAGTCAGAGTTTTACGAATGTGGGATGCAATTAATATAGCAAACAACCATGAGCTGATTAGTCTCGATATGATATTGGTTGACAAAGAGGCAAGTTCATAATTCATTTCCTTTTAGAATAAATTTTACAAATATTATTTAATTAAAATATGCAGCCAGTTAATGTAAATTAATTGTTATGTACTGCTCCTATTGATTAAGGGATAATTCATTAAAAATGTTTGTAGGGAACATTGATACATGCTAGCATCAGAAAGAATCTTGCTCAAAGTTATCGTCCACAACTAAATGAAGGAAGCATATATACAATTACAAATTTCTTGGTTGAAGAAAATAAAAGGAACTATCGTCCTGTACATAACAAATTCAAAATACTTTTCAATTCAACAACTTCAGTCTCAAAATTCAACGAATCTGATCAGTCAATACCTCAATCCAAATTTGAATTTGCTGATTATGGAACAATAGTTTCTCGCTGCTATGACACTACTTACTTGACTGGTAATTTTAATTGTTTTACAAGCCAAGCACTTACTTTTATAGAGCTAAAAAATAATGCAATTCATATCTTAATACTGACTCTTATTTGTTTTTTTAAAATGTGTTCTTACCAGATGTGATTGGCATATTGGACTACATTGGAACCATTGAAGAGATCAAAGCAAGAGAGCGCCCAACAAAAAAAAGAAACATTCAACTATTATTAGAAGAGTAAGATATATATATATATATATATATATATATATATTCTTTTAAACTCATATGTTATAATTTTTAAATAACTCAAACTTACATATGAAAAACTTCAGGAAGAAAACAGTCCAAACAACTTTGTGGGGAAATACTGCACAACAAATAGATGATGATTTCTTTAAAACAAATAAAGGGCCATTCATTGTAATAGTCACTTCAACTATTGTGAAAACTTTCAGAGGTAACAATTGATTGACTCACTTATCAAATACATAATATTTATATATCTATAATACTTATAAGTAGTTACAACTTTTTTGTAGGTGAATATCATCTATCATCAACTTTTGCAACAAAACTATATGTCAATTTAGACATTCCAAAAGTTGCAGAAATTAGAAACAAGTAACTACTGTTACACTTTCTTTTTTTGATGGTGTACTTACTCTGCAATACTTCTTAAATGATAGATAATATAAAATTGTTCTGTTATTGTTTTAATAAGTTGTATTTAATGTTAATATTGATGCATAGATTGAACACCATGATGGACATGAACGTAAAAGAAATGCTGCCAAAGGGACTACCTAAAGTAGAAGATGGAGAACTTGCTTTACATAATAAAAAAACAGTTGCTGAAATTAAAAAATTGGAATGGAACTCAGAGACAAAGGTATTAACTATATTCTTACATTATGAATTTATCTTAATCAGTAGCTGTTAGTGTGTTTTACAATAAGATATAATTTAATTAACTGATTAAACTTTCTATTTTAGGACTTGCTGGTAACATGCAATGCAAAAATCATTGATATCAACAACAAATATGGATGGTATTATGTTGCATGTCTTATATGCAAGACGAAAGTGAAACAAATCAAAGGAGTTCTATGGTGTGAACGTTGTAAAAACGAGCCAAAGTTTGCAGTCCCAAGGTAATGAAAAAAAAATTTGTAAATTCTCAAACACAGGCAAAATATATATAATATGATACTAACAACTTTGTATCTAAAATAGCTATAGAATACAAGTCCAAGTACAAGATGAAACCAGTGTAACCACATTTACATTGTTCGACAAAGGAGCTGAGAAAATTATATCTAAAACTGCAAAAGAACTTGCAGAGCAACAAGAAGAGGTAATTTCATATAAAAATGTCAGCCATATATCTTTATTATTAGAAAATTGAAGTTTTAATACTTTCTTACCAATGTTGTATACACACACACACACACCATTTTCTATTTTTTAAAAAATTAAAGGAAAAATCTAATTGCACAAGTCATGATGTTAGTACATATACATATTTTACTAATTGTATGGTACTTTGTTCATACAGATATTGAAATTAGATGAGTATATTTTACCAAAAGAGATTCAACAAATAATTGGCAAAGAATTTCTGTTCCAGCTGCATCTTGATGAATATAATTTGAAGTATGGAAAAGAAAATTACACAGTTTCAAAGATTTTGGAGATGGAAATTTCACATAAGCAAAATGACTCACGTAAAGTTGAAGAACATCAGGTAATTGAAGCATACTTACTTCACCTTGCTTATTATATGATTCAAACATTAGTCTACACATAACTTACTATACATATCTAATTGATACATAAAAATGTAAATTATTGCAGGACACAATTGAGGAAATTGTAAGAAAATCAAGGAAGGACAAGTACATAGCCAACCAAAATATAGAAATAGGAGAAACATCTGTTCAGAGACCTGAATTAACTACTCCTACAACTACTAAAGATGGAAGAACTGGTCAAAAAAAAATGTCACTCCAAATACCTCAAAAACGTCAAAAGGGTGCTAAGCAAATTGCATCAAAGAAGAAAAAAAACTGAAGTTTAATGTATATACTACCTTACTCTATGAGTCTTTATGTATTTAAATATGTAGTTAATTTTTTTTTTTAATTTCTTTAAAAGAGTAAACTGAATGTACTGATAAATTACTCCAATATACATATCTTTCTGTTTTGATCTATTTAAAATCTAAATTAGTATAAGATACCTAAAGTATTTTATATTCACATAATTTTTCATATGTGAATTCATCTACCCTTAAGTATTAGTGTGCAATTATTTGTTGTGGCATTCCCCCCTCTCATAATTGTGGGTATGGGATGAACACCATGTTATCTTTGTTTTGATCAATGAAAGGGCTCGCATAGTCAGAATGTGAAAGGGATACAATGCTATAATGTTCTTTATGTTAGAATCCTTCATAAATACCACCAAAAAAATTAACAAATTGATAACTAACATATCTTTCAAACTTCACAACAAATTTTTACTTTAAAAAATGATTTTATTAACCAAATTTCTTTTATACTTAACGAGATTTTAAATGATCCCGCGCATCGCGCGGGTCAAACACTAGTATATCTAAAAGATAAAGTATTGCATTTATTGTTATTACGTTCCTATTAAGTCACCTTATCCACCACGATATTGACCACACCATTAGTCTTTTTCATATTTATTTTTACCTCTAATTTTTTTACAATATTAAATATAAAATAATATTGGCTTTAAAAATTCATTTTAGGCGGTTTTAGCTTTACATATTCATCTACTTTAATTTTGATGTTGTAACTAAATAAAAAATCAATGGAAAATCAAAACAAAAATTTTGTCTATATATATTCCTCTTGGGCGGTTTTAACTTTAAATAATATTTTGCCCATTTATCTTCTTTTATTTTTACTCATTTTATTTACAATCTCTTACTATAAATTTGTCACTCTCTCTCCTTCTTTGCATATTTTTCCCATACAAAAAAGGTTATTTCTCCCTCCCTCTCTCTCTCTCTCTCTCCCTCTCAATTTTTTTTTTCATTTTTTGTTGAAATTTTTTATTTTTATTGCATCTTTACCTTAGATTGATGAATATTATTGACTAATTCATATGTGTTCCTTGATGCAAGTATTTTTTTTTAATCATTTTCTTTACAACTCTAATACTTTTAATGAATGATGTTTGTTGTTGATCTTATTTTAGGAAAATCATATCATACTATGTCAAATTTTGTGTTGTTTTCGGGTTTTGGAAACAACAAAATAGTTTAGACTTTAGACAAGCTAATGAAGAACAGTTAGCGTAGATGAAGACAATGGTCTTTGTATAGTTTACTTTTGCTGTTTGTAATTATAGGGATGAAGGACCCAGATAAGGATATTGGGTTGTGAGCCACACCCGAGGACGTCAAAGAGCCCGAAGACAAATATGTATTAGTGAAGGCAAGTAGATTACTGGGTCGATGAGGAGGTCTAATCGTAGTAAACAGGTGACGTTGTTCGAGGAGCAACCTCTCCTCAGCCAACAGAGTAGAAGCCTAAAGTCCATTCACCCATCAAGTACTTGGCATTGGGCAACTGTTCTTGGGAGGATAAACTTTAGAGAGAGGTGAGTCAATAGAGAATTGAGAAATATCTAGGAAGAAAGCTACTACCACCGCATTGAATGCTTTGCATCTAACCAACTGGCCGTATTAATGTGGAAGCGATACTTGAACAGTGACCTCCAGCCTTACAGCTATCCACAAAGATTTCTGGAAGGTGCTGATAGGACAAGTATCAAGGAGATTAACAATCTGATCTACACGTGAAAGGCTGGGATGAAAGAAGGGAAGAAAGTATAAAAGTGGAAGGATCCCATTACAGAGAGGAGAGGAGAAAAATCAGAAAAGAAATCACTGTGTAATCAAGAACTTGAATATTTGTGTAAATCTAAAAGAAATCTATAAGAACATACCATCCTCGGACCTGACCGAAGATTACTTTTCTTTTCAATCTGTTTGTCTTACTCGTTCTATCACCAACCAGCCTATTGTGATTTACATTCTAATTCATTGAACGTTCAATAACTAGCCCACTCTCTAACAAATTTAATGTTTTGGGCTCATTGGGCCATTGTTCAAACCTCTTGGGCTGTGGATCAAAACGTGTCCTTACAGTAATTATTTTGTTTAACAAATTAGTAGTGGATTGTTATGTCTTTGTTATATGATGTTCTTAGATGCTTGAGTAATTGCTTTAAGCGTTTACGAATATTTTATATTGTTCTTTATCTTCCTTATCTTATTAGTGTATTCTTTGAGATTTTTAAGAAAAAAAATTCAAATTTGTGCTTAAAATTATTTATTTATCTGTAAAGACACAATTTGGGTACCTGGCCCACAAGTTGGATGGACTTAGGCCTAAAAAGCCTATTGTGATTTACATTCTAACTCATTGAACGTTCAATAACTAGCCCACTCTCTAACAAATTTAATGTTTTGGGCTCATTAGGCCATTGTCCAAACCTCTTGGGCTGTGGATCAAAACGTGTCCTTACAGTAATTATTTTGTTTAACAAATTAGTAGTAGATTGTTATGTCTTTGTTATATGATGTTCTTAGATGCTTGAGTAATTGCTTTAAGCGTTTACGAATATTTTATATTGTTCTTCATCTTCCTTATCTTATTAGTGTATTCTTTGAGATTTTTAAGAAAAAAATTCAAATTTGTGCTTAAAATTATTTATTTATCTGTAAGGACGCAATTTGGGTACCTGGCCCACAAGTTGGATGGACTTAGGCCTAAAAAGCCCAAACAATGAATTTGTAGAGAGTGAGTTAGAAAACTAATGATTCAAACAACAATCAGAGCGTATCCAGATGACAAGAAGATAAAGATAGACTAGTTTAATTTAAAGAAAGTCGTCCTCGGCACAATCCGAGGAGATCAGTTCTTGTATATTTTTCTCAAGTATGATTACAAATTCAACTCTTAATTTCTACAGTGTTTTTTTCTTTATTTCTCGATCCCTCTCTCTCATTGCCACATTCTTCTTTTATACTCTCTTACCATTTAGTCTTTGGATAGTAGCTGTAAGGCTGAAAATTACTGTTCAGACATCTTTTCTCCATTAATAACGCCAGAGAGTTAGCTATAGAGCATTCAATACGATGACAGCAGCTTTCCTTTTAGATATTTCATAGCCTTTTCATATCCCATTTTTCTGTGGACCATCCTTGAACTCAATAGGTGTCCTTGGACTGGACTTGGCCCAATACATCCCACTGGGCCCAATTATCCCTACAATAGCCCCTTAAAACCCCGGTTTTCCCCTCTCATCCGAGGAGAAAATTGGAGTTTTGACTTTTTAGATAATTAATTCTACATGTTTCCTCAGTTTCCACATGTGGAAGCGCCGTTTCGCATGTAATTATTGCTATTTCTAACGCTTTGGAATCCGCAATGTCTCATTTAATGCTCCAGGTGGCGTTCTGTTCCCCACATCTAATTGTGGGATGTAAATCCAACGGCCACTGTCTTTTTTCTCAAAATTTAGGCGGGATAACTCCCAGCCAATTCTTTCCTCTATAAAAGACGCCTGAGGGGAGTCCCATTTCTTACTTTACTAAATTTCGTGATCTCCAAACCTACATGACTCTCAAATCTTCAAAGTTTTCAAGCTCTTACAAGTCTTCCAAATCTTCCAAAAGAAATTTTCGGGAACAACCCTTGGGTTAATTTCTGTAAGTTCTTTCTCCTTTAGGTTCTTTTCTCCTCAGTCATCAATTCTTTATTTCTTTTCTCTGTGTGTCTCTTTCATTTCCTTTTAGATTATTCCTATGGGTAGATTTAAGCACTTAGTAAATTCTTCTGCTAGCATGGAGGCATTCAGGGCCAAATACCACATTCTGCAAGAAGTTTCCCTGCGGTATTGTGCCCCAGACCAAATTCCTACACATAGGAATGAAGGGGAGGTTGTCATTCCTATGATCGCCTTTATAGTAGGAGGAAGGACACTCCCTATGGGTAGGGTCACCCAGGACAACCTTATCAACCATAGGTTGTGCCCTCACCAGTGCATGCCTAATCTATTCAGAATTTTGGGTAGCGTCGATGCTTTCAACGAGTAGATGGGTCTGGGACTCACCTAGCACGATGTCGTGCATATGTATGAGTGCCATTCATTCACCGACGCGGGGTATTACCTTAAATCTAAGTCCTCGTATGTTAGGCTTATATTGTTTCTTCCCAAGTCCAACAAAGGGCATGAAGGATGACTACTTGATCGCTTCTGGGGAGTGGCACAACGGTCTTTACTGCCCAACTCAGGAGGGAGAACTAGGTAGGGTATCTTAGGGTTAAGTCCCTGGATGTGGGGTTTAGTTTATTAGCTTTTCTGCTCGTCCTTTGATTATAGGTTTCACTAATCTGATTGTGATTTCCTTCTCGGTTGTTTGTGTAGATAAAAGGCACGTTGCGCCCCGCCTCAGTTTGGTTAACGTACAGGGACTCAACAAATTTTTAAGATCTGAGGTGTTTGTGAGTGAGGACAGGCAGTTGAGAGTAGTGCACCTTATCTTGGACTTCGTGCCGCTGTCAGAAAAATTCCAAGAAGTGGGCAACACCATTAGGGCAGGTGATCCCCGGTTAAAGTGAATTGACATCTCGCGGCTAGGTTTCTTAGCTCAAGAGGACTTTTCACCAGTCGAGTGGCCATTCCCCCATCCTCCTCTGGAATTAGCTGCCCTGAAGGAGGAAACAGCCTTATCACGCTTGTCCCTCGAAGCGGAAATACATCAATTTCGTTTCGAGGATGAGAAGGAGGAGCCAGTCGAAAAAGCAATTCAAGTTTTGGACTCTAAAGACGAGTCCGACAGAGGTTTTGGCATCCTGGGACTAGTTGTTGCACGTGCCGACAAAGAAGAACTGGCCCTGAACCAAAGGAAAGGTTTAAGGGACCTTCTGGTAGGAAGGAAGAAGGGGTCAATTTCCCAAGATATCCCCGAGCCTCAGCTCCCCCCTTCTCTTCCCCCTCCCCTTCCTCATCTTGTAACCGGTCTTCTCCCTATCCCCAATTTGGAAAAGAAGAAGACAGATCAGGAAATAGAGGAGAGTGAAATGGGCCACAAAAGTAGGCCAAACAACAGAAGATGGCCAAGGGCCAGGTGAGAGCTTCCTCCGTGGAAAGTATCGAGGACCCGAAGACCGCGGAGGTGCACCCACCATTTCTAGTTTGGGCCCTTAAGCTAGAGGTGGATGGGGCAGCTATCCCCCGAAGTTCTTTTATTTGAGAATTCCAGAAGGGACATGCTCATCATTTAGCTGAGGCCTTAGAGCAGCCACTGCTGCTGCCAAAAGATATGGCTACCCTTCAAACCATGAGGCAGCCAAAACTATTCTTATCCTTAAAGAGGGACTTCGCCCTGGTAACTTCTCAAATCCCTATTCTTTTTTTTTTTTTTAATATTTAGTTTTTCTCTCCACTTGCTTTCTTTGTTATTTCTGTCTTACTATATATAAACATTTCTTTTACATGATATTCCTCTGTTTTTGCACAGGCCATCCAAGAAGTTTTTGTAGCCGAGGAATGGGTCAGGGAAGCCCGAAATGATGTTCGGGTAGAGGCCAACCTCCGCGCCAAGGCCAATAAGGCCTTGGGTGTCTCTGAGCAGAAGAATAAAGAGCTTTCTACTAAACTTGTAGCTGAGGAGAGAGTGCGTATAAGTGCCGAGTCGGGCTTAAAAAACGCCCAAGACCAAGCTGAGGGCTAGCGTAAAAGGCTATATCATACGAAGATAGAGCTGGCCACAGTTAAAAAATGGGTTCTGGAGCTTAGTGTTGACCTAGAAAAGACCAAAGACACAGCTCGAAGGTCCGAGGAAGTTGCTCAGGCCATGAAGCTAGCATCCTATGAGCAAGGGATGCAAGAGACCGAGGCCAGGTTAACGGACGAACTGGCTGAGGTTTGTAGGGACTACTGCAAAGTGTGGCTGGAGGCTCTCAATCTTGCAGGAGTCCTTGCTACCTCAGAATGGAGGGAGGATAGAAATATCTACTATCCTCCTGACATTCGCGAGGTCCTAAGTGCCCTTGCTGCCGACCTCCCTACTTCTACCATTCCTGCATTATCCTCAACAGAGCATCCCTTCACTACTGAAGTCTCTCTTCCCCCTCCTGAGGTCCAAAAGGAGCCAAGTCAAACTAATGACCAAGGCTAAGGGGTTGAGAAGGCCAAGAATAAGGGAAAAGAAGTCTAGATTTTGCCAGAGGCCAAGGGTGGCACTAAGGTCAAGGATGGCGTTGTCAAGACAAAGGGCAATACTAAGGCCAAGGACGATGCTCTCAAATTAAAGGAGGCTAAGGAAAAATCTAAGGATGCTGCTAAGGTCAAAGACGCATCTGTCCTTCAACCTGGTGCAAAAAAAGACCCCCCTCCCAACTCCAAGACTTAGCTCTAGAGCTTTATTTTTCCCTTGCAATTTCTCGTTTTGTATTTTTCTTTCTTCTTTTGTAATGAAATTTTGCCATTGTGTATAATGTATTTTCTCTTTCAGTTGATGAAAAGATTTTACTTTTTACCTTATATGTTTTTACTTTTCTTTCTTGCAACACTTATTCTTTGGTTGATGTGATTGCTAATTTCCCTTTTGATAAGATTTAAGATGAACGGCTATTATTTTTTTGCTAATAAGGGTTTATAGTAACACATTGATACTTAATCCAATTAGATTTAATGAATAAAAACAATAAGGCAAACGCTTAAAATCTTCTGCCGAAAGGAGTTTCATGGAGATGAACAACACACTTAGCAAAAATGGAAATAAGTAGGGCTAACAAATTATTTTTTGTTTATCATGTGGGTAAATAATCAAGAATATTAACCTACTCGAGGTAATCGAAAAGCTGGGTTTTGCTCGGGATTTGTTTTGATGCTCATGAATATTTCCTTGAACCTTAAATGTGTAGTCCGAAAAGCCTGAAATAACTAAGGTTTTACCCTGATACATGGTAAAAATGATAAAAAGTATTAATTTACCCAAAGTATGTGGTCCGAGAGACCTGACATAACCAAGGTTCTGTTTAACACTTGGTAAAAATGAACTGAAGTATTAATTTACCCAAGGTATGTGGTCCGAGAAACTTGACATGACCAAGGTTCTGTTTAACACTTAGTGAAAATGAACTGAAGTATTAATTTACCCAAGGTATGTGGTTCGAGAGATTTGGCATGACCAAGGTTCTGTTTAACACTTAGTGAAAATGAATTGAAGTATTAATTTTTCCAAGGTATGTGGTCCGAGAGACCTGACATGACCAAGGTTCTGTTTAACATGACCAAGGTTCTGTTTAACACTTAGTGAAAATGAACTAAAGTATTAATTTTTCCAAGGTATGTGGTCCGATAGACCTGACATGATCAAAATTCTGTTTAACACTTGGTGAAAATAAACTGAAGTATTAATTTACCCAATGTATGTGGTTCGAGAGACCTGACATGATCAAGGTTCTGTTTAACATTTGGTAAAAATGAACTGAAATATTAATTTACCCAAGGTATGTGGTCCGAGAGACCTGACATGACCAAGGTTCTATTTAACACTTGGTGAAAATGAATTGAAGTATTAATTTACCCAAGGTTCTATTTAACACTTGGCAAAAATGAACTGAAGTATTAATTTACTCAAGGTATGTTGTCCGAGAGACCTGACATGACCAAGGTTCTGTTTAACACTTGGTAAAAATAAACCGAAGTAATAATTTACCCAAGGTATGTGGTCTGAGAGACCTGGCATGACCAAGGTTCTGTTTAACACTTAGTGAAAATGAATTGAAGTATTAATTTTCCCAAGATATGTGGTCCAAGAGACCTGACATAACCAAGGTTCTGTTTAACACTTAGTGAAAATGAACTGAAGTATTAATTTATCCAAGGTATGTGGTCCGAGAGACCTGACATGACCAAGGTTCTGTTTAACACTTACTGAAAATGAACTGAAGTATTAATTTTCCCAAGGTATGTGGTCTGAGAGACCTGACATGACCAAGGTTTTGTTTAACACTTACTGAAAATGAAAAGTAAAACGCATGTTATGTAATGTAATAAACTCAAGTGTAATAGTCAAAGCTTTTATTAATACTAATACCTTCTTAGATTATTTACATTCTAGGAAAGTGGTACAACCATTTCCTCCAAATCCTCTAGGTAGTATGCACCTATTCCAGTCACTGATAGGATGCGATATGGTCCTTTCTAGTTGGGTCCCAACTTTCCTCAAGCCGGGATTCTTGCAGTACCTATAACCTTCCTTAAAACCAAGTCTCCAAGTGCTAATGGCCTTAGCTTCACATTGGCATCATATCCCTGCTTGAGCTTATTTTTATAGTAGGCTAATTGAACTATAGCATTTTCCCTCCTCTCGTCAATTAGGTCCAAGCTTCTCCTTAATAGTTCATCATTGTTGCTCGGAGTAAAAGAACTTGTTCTCAGTGTTAGGAATCCGGTTTCTAGGGGAATGACAGCTTCAGCTCTATAAGTCATTGAAAATGGCGTCTCCCTAGTAGACCTTCGAGGAGTTGTCTGATAAGTCCAAAAGACATGGGGCAGCTCTTCCACCTATTTCCTTTTGCATCATCCAGCCTCTTCTTAAGCTCACTCACTATGACCTTGTTGGCAGTCTCAGCCTGTCCATTCCCCTGTAGATATGCTGGAGTGGAATACCTGTTTGTTATGCCCAGACCATAACAATACCTCCTAAAGGCCTTGCTATCAAATTGAAGACCGTTATCCTAGATGAATGTGCCAGGTACTCCAAACCGAGTGACAATGTTTTTCCATTCGAATCTCTTAGCGTCCACATCTCTGATGTTTGCCAGTGGTTCAGCTTCGACCCATTTGGTGAAGTAATCTGTGCCTACCAGCAGATATTTTTTATTCCCAACTACTTTTGGAAAAGGACCTCTAATGTCCAAACCCTATTGAGCAAATGGCCAAGGGTTAGATAGAGGATTCAGAATGCCATTTGGTTGGTGAATATTCGATGCAAGCCTCTAACGTTGATCTCACTTTTTCACATACTCATGTGCTTTCCTTTGCATGTTTGGCCACCACTACCTTTGAGTGAGGGCTCTGTGAGATAAAAACCTGCCTCCCGTGTGGCTTCCACAGATCCCTTCGTGTAACTCTTTAAGGAGCAGCCTGATGCCTTAGGGTGTATGCATAGCAAGTATAGTCCAAAAAAAGAACGTTTATACAATTTTTGGTCCTCAGACAACCAAAACCGAGGGGCTTTTCTTTGTATCTTGTCAGCCTCTGACTTGTCCTTAGGTAAGATATCTTCCTTGATGAATAGCACGATAGAATCCATCCAGCTGGGCCTCACTCTAATTTGATGGATACGGGCTGTCTCCTTCTTCATTTCAATAGATCTATACAAATCTTCAACAAGGATGACTCGGGGTAAGCCCTATGCTGAGGAGGTCGCAAGAGTGGCCAGGGAATCCGCATGTGAATTTCCACTCCGAGGGATATGCAGCAGGCTGAAAGATTTGAAGCCCGATTACAGCTGTCTTACTTAACCTAAGTACTCTTGCATTCTCTCATCCTTGGCCTCTAACTCTCCTTTTACTTGGCCAACAACCAATCTTGAGTCTAAGAATATTTCCACCGAATTTTCGCCCATTCTTTGTATCTTGGCCATCCCTACCAATAGAGCCTCATACTCAGCCTCGTTATTTGTGGCTGAAAAACCCAATCTTAAGGATTTCTCAATAGTGATCTTCTCAGGAGATATTATTACTAGTCTCACTCTGGATCCTCTCTAATTTGCTGCACTGTCAACATATACCTTCTAGGACAAAGTTTTTTGCACGGAGATTAGGCCAATTGAATTTTCATCTACATCTGGCCTTTCGGCATTTTCTTCTAGCAAAGGCTCAGCAAATTCAGCCACCAAATCAGCCAGGACCTAAACTTTGACAGAGGTGCGAAGCATATATTTAAGGTCAAAAGCCCCCAAGATCATACCCTACTTTCCAATCCTTCTCGTATAATCGGCACTCCGAAGTAAAGATCTAAGTGGGAGCTGGGTTAATACAACAACCGTGTGTGTCTGGAAATAGTGAGGGAGCTTACGAGTGGCGTGTACTACTGCCAAAATGGCCTTTTCCAGCAGTAGGTAATGAATCTCGGGCTTCATGTAGTGACTTACTCACATAGTAGACTAGTCTCTGTATGCCATTATCAACGCGTACAAGTACCAGGCTTACTGCATGGTCAGCCACAACGATGTAAGCAAACAAGACCTCATCCACCTCAGGGCTGGACATGATGGGTGGCTGAGGCAGATACTCTTTCAACAGCTGGAAGACCAGGACATACTCCTCAGTCCGTTTGAATCCCTTCCACTTGTTCAGTAATTGGAAGAAAGGCCTGCATCTGTTCGTCGATCAAGAAATGAATCGATTCAAGGCAACAGTCATTCTAGTTAACTTCTGGACTTCTTTGGGATTTTGAGGTGGCTGTAAATTGTTGATTGCTCTAATTTGATCTGAATTAACTTCAATTCCGTGGTGTGTGACCATGTAGCCCAAAAACTTTCTTGATTCGACACCAAAAGAATACTTGGAAGCATTAAGTCGCAATTTGTGTTTTCTTAAGATTTCAAAGATATTTTCGAGGTCATCAATATACTCGGATTCTATTTTACTCTTGACCACCATGTCATCTATGTACACCTCAATGTTTTTTCCCAGCTGTGGCTCAGACATCCTAGTCATCATTCTCTAATAAGCAGACCCTGCATTCTTCAGACCGAATGGCATCACCTTGTAGTGGTAGTTTCCTGTAGGAGTAACAAAAGCGGTATTTTCTTGATCATCCAAAGCCAATGGTATTTGGTGGTATTCTTGAAAAGCATCCAGGAAACTCATCCGAGGATGGCCTACCGTTGCATCAACCAATTGATCAATCCGAGGCATGGGGAAAGGATCTTTTGGGCAAGCCTTGTTCAAATTTGTAAAATCTGCACACACTCGCCACTTCCCATTCTTCTTTTTTATTACCACCGTATTAGCCAACCATTCCAGATAGAAAACCTCTTTAATAGCCCTAGCTTGCTTAAACTTGTTCACCTCTTCTTTGACTGCGTCAGAGTGTTCCCTTGATGAGCGCTGAGGTGGTTGCTTTCTAAGGAGGACAGCCGAATTGACGTTCAAATGATGGCAAATGAATTCTGGATCTACTCCAAGAGCTTCATAGGTATTCCAAGCAAACAGATAAATATTATTCCTAAGAAGCGCCAGCAGCTTCTCCTTCTCTTGAGGAGGCAACTGAGCTCCAATTTGAAAGAACTTCTCCGGATCGTCATCTATAGAAATTTTCTCCAATTTTTCACAATTCGCTCCCTCGGCTATCCCATCCAAAGATAAAACCGGAGTCTTTGATTGCTATAAACTCATTTTAGTTGAGGCTGAGGAGTCGGTCTCCGGCTGATGCATAATTGTAGCTATTAAACATTGTTTAGCCACAAATTGGCTTCCAACTAGTTCTTAAACTTGATCTCCAGATAGATACTTTACCTTTAAATGAAGGGTAGAAGAAACAGCCCCCAGAGCATGGAGCCAAGGTCGTGCCATAATGGTTGTGTATAAAGAAAAAGTGTCCACTACAATAAAGTCTACTTCCACTATCTCTGATCCGGCCTGCACCGGTAGTCTGATTTGACTTTTCGGAACCATGACTTTTCCATCGAAACCCACCAAAGGTGAATCATAGCTCGTCAAGTCTTGCGGTTTCAAATTTAGCCCCTTGTAGAGATCTGGATAAATAATCTCAGCCCCACTACCCTGGTCTACTAGTACCCATTTCACGTCATACCCCCCAATCCTAAGAGTGATCACCAAGGTGTCGTCATGCGGTTGAATGGTTTCGGCCTTATCGTCATCCAAGAAGCTTAACGTCGATCGGAACCCTACCCTGGCCCTCTTCGGCTCATGTTCGGAGCCTTCAGTAGATGGCCGAGACACAGACATTACCCTGGACGGACGAGAGCCTACTCTCCCTAGAGCTGCAAGGATGACATGGATTGTGCCCAAAAGTGGTCTTGATGAAGCATTCCCTTGAGCACCTGAGCCAGCTAGGTTTCCTTGGTCATTGGGCTGATGCAAAAATTGCTTTAATTTACCATCTCGGATCAGCTGTTCTAGATGATTCCACAAGGTTCTACAATCTTCAGTGGTATGCCCCGCTCCTAGTGATATTGATAATGAAGGCTCTGGTTACGCTTCATGGGGTCTCCTTCCATCTTATTTAGCCATCTGAAGTATGTCTCATTCTTGATCTTTTCTAGGACTTGATGCACTGGCTCTTGGAATACTGTGTTAATCGCTTGAGGCACTGTGGACCTAGATTGTCTAGCAAAATCCCTCCGAGGTTTGTTATTGTTATATCGGTCCGACCTAAAACCTCTCTTCTCTTGAGGGATAACCTTAGCCTTTCCTTTTCCTTGCTGTTGATCCTCTTCAACCCACTTGTATTCGTCGATACGATCCATTAGCCGACGCACACTTCTCACCAACTTCTTGGTCAAAGACTTTCTTAAACCGTGCTCAGCCGGCATGTCGACCTTAAAAGTCCTTATAGCCACATCGTCAAACTTTCCATCGATCTCATTGAACATCTCCCAATATTTGTCAGAGTATGTTTTTAGAGTCTCCTTCTTGCATGGACAGAGAGACAACAAAGAATCTAAAGGCCGAGGAACCCTACTGCATGTAATAAAACGAGAGCAAAACGCCTTAGTGAGTTCCTTAAAAGAACCCACCGAACTTGCTGCTAGGCCATCGAACCACCTCATTGCCACAGGCCCTAGACTAGATGGGAATACCTTACACATTAAAGCTTTATTTCTGGAGTGGACAGCCATTCTCTGATTGATATGGCTCACATGCTCCACAGGATCTATTTGGCCATTATACATGGTGAACATGGGCTGGGTAAATCGTCGAGGAAGCCCTCCTCCCTTGATATTGCACATGAAAGGTGACCTGAAAATTTGGTTGAGTGCTCTACTCAAAGCATCATTTCCCAACCCTTGGAAGCTGAGTTCCTGCGTTCATGATGATACTCCTCATCATGCGAGAACGGCTCATTAGGAGGAGTCCTTGATCTGCGCCTATAATTGCCATCTTCATCATCATATAAAGAAAGATCAGAAATGGAGGGACTTCACCTTCTCCGTTCGTGGCGTAACTTCCTCTTTAAGTGATCAATTTCCCGCTGCATGTTCCTGGTATTTTCTTCATGAGAAATGTGGCCCTTATCTCGAAATTGACTCCTGCCAGTATGAATCGTATGCACGTTTCCTTCACGGTCCCTTTCTCGTTCAAGGTGAAGAAAGTGATCATAATGTTGGGAATCATCAGACTTGGCCCGGTTTGGACCTGATCATACCATAGTTAAATGTCAAACTCACTATCACTCCAAAAATCCCTACAGACGACGCCAATTGTAAGGACGCAATTTGGCTACTTGGCCCACAAGTTGGATAGACTTAGGCCCAAAAAGCCCAAAACAAAGAGAATTGGTTAGAAAACTGAGCTTTAATGAATCAAAAAACAATCAGAGCGTATCCGGATGACAAGAAGATAAAGATAGACTAGTTTAATTTAAAGAAAGTTGTCCTCGGCACAATCCAAGGAGATCAGTTCTTGTATATTTTTCTCAAGTATAATTACAAATTCAACTCTTAATTTCTACAGTGTTTTTCTCTTTATTTCTCGATCCCCCTCTCTCATCGCCACCTTCTTCTTTTATACTTTCTTCCCCTTTTGTCTTTACCCTCCACGTGCAGGTCAGATGGTTGGTGTTGATACTTGTTCCATCAGCACCTTCCTGAAGTCTTTGGATAGTAGTTGTAAGGCTGAAAATTACAGTTTAGACATCTTTTCTCCATTAATGCGGCTAAAGGGGTTAGCTATAGAGTATTCAATGAGGTGACAGCAGCTTTCCTTTTAGATATTTCATAGCCTCTCCATATCCCATTTCTCCTCGGACCATCCTTGAACTCAATAGGTGTCCTCAGATTGGACCTGGCCCAATACATACCACTAGGCCCAATTATCCCTACATTATCTATTCAGTTTTCACATGTTGGATTAGATGTAATTTTAGATTATGACAACATTAACACAATACTTCTTCTTTTTTTTTAAAAATTCTCTACTTCTTTCCCTTTTGGAATTGTACCCTTGGTTCTTTTTAAAGGAAAAAAGAGTTACAATCTTTATTTTTTCCCTTTCTATTATTTATTTATTTTGAATTATAGATTTTTTTTTAGTTTTATTATTATTTTTAGATATGTTTCTTAGTGTTTTTGATTGTATGGTAGAAAAAATTGGGTTTGAAAAAGTTTGTTTAAAACTAGAAGAATAATTTCCAAATTATATATACTTTTTAATGATACATAAAATATTATAAAAAAAATTGTATAAAAAATTAATATTTCACTAAATTACCGTTGAATTTTTGAGAAAAAATGTATTGTTTTGATTTTGGTATAATAGAAATTATATATGCTAGAATGTAACCCATGCGAACGCATGGATACATTCAAAATTAAACACAATTTATTATAAATAATTAAAAAATAGCATATAACACATGCATTAATACATATGTATAAATACATTTAAAATTAAACACAATTTTTATCATAAAAATAGAAATAATTAATCAAAATTTTTATGAAAAGTAAACATAATTAATTGAAACATCATGGGTTAGAATTAAACTTTTTCCTTCACTTTGTTTGTTATAATGGCCTTTGCCAAATCAAGCATTTTATATGACATGAAAATTTGTGTACTTTCAAAAGCTTATATGACAACATTAGAAAAAGTTAACAAAAATTCAAAATTTTTCATTTTATATTATAACCAATAGAATATGATTTCTCTTTTTTTACTAAAAAAATATAGATTTTGATCATTCTGATATTTATTAATAGATGTTTATTTTAATTGTATTTGTTTATTTAAAGAGTATATATTTTAGTAAGATTGTACAAGGTTTTATAGGAAATTCATATAGAATCTAAAGCTTAATTCACTTTATGTCTGTGTGTCTGTATAAAATCTAAGTTTTATTCATCACCCAAAGCTTTTGTCGGTTTTGTAAGTGTCTCATTTGATGGATTAATAAAGAAGTAGTTGTCTGAGCTAAATTTGAATTTTTCATTGCTCGATGTTCAACTCCTTTCAACTTCCCATCGTTGATAATCTACAATTCAATGCAACACAATTCCAAGAACAATAATTAAATCAGAATGGTCAAGCAGAAAATTACCCTAACTATGGGGTACTTGCACTTTGTACCATAAGCAATGTAAACTTGTAATTTGTTGAGTGGACACGTAACATGTGTGAATGAAGTATCAGATTGAATAATGATGAGAAAAATTAGTGGTTAATATAACATAGTTGAACTCATATCCACTGGGCTTAGGACTTTTGGTTAAGTATGTCTTTATATATTATATCAACTACTTAATTGGAGTCTCCCCAAGATGTTTATCTCTCGCACCAAGTGGTATCAAAGCTCATAGTGGTGTGTGGCAAATGTGGCAAGGTTATTGAGGTTCCTTTTGAAGTTGGAACAAAAACTGGGTATATGTACTTGGAGTCATTTTGCAAATGGAGTAGGGATAGGCCCTTTCGCAATTGGAGCAGGAACGGTATATTGCACCAAGCAAGTTCATAAGCCCACACAAACGATCTTGGAAAAAACCTAACAAAGGATATTCTCAATGGTGCTAGACAATGGTGGCGGTGAGGTGCGAGGTTCCCATGGATAAAAGACAGACGGGGTTGACACGTGGAGTCCCATGAATGATGCACTAGTGAAGGAAAAAGTCCATTAGACAAGAGGGAGTGAGTAGGACTTGTTCATGACCTATAGAGAAGTCTTGAAGCCCATAGAGAGGTAGAGACTAACACATGAGGGGGATATTGTTGGGTTTGCATGTGTAAGTGAAATCTCACATTGTATAATGATGAGAAAGATGAGTGGTTAATATAACATAGTTGGACTCATACCATTGGCTTTAGACTTTTTGGATTAAGTGTGTCTCTAGATGTTATATTAACTACTTAATTAGAGTCTCCCCAAGGTGTTTTTCTCCCCAACATAATTACCACCCTAATTGTAAAATCTTTGTTAATTGCACCACATAGCTTGATTGACAATCAAAATTAATGATCATGCTAGACATTGTGGTGTGCTGTCGCAGGCAACCAAAAATAAAACCTATACTCCTAAAAATATATGTAGTAGTGCGAGTAAGGATCGTTCCCACGGAAAGTATCTGGCCTAGTTTTATGCCACGTGAACAAGGAGGGGGGGGGGGTTTGAGTGTAATGAAAACAATTTTAAGAAAAACAACTAAGGAATAATTCAAATTAAAATATCGAAATCAATCAAAAGAACAAACCTTGGTCTATGTCAACAACCACCACCGGAATTTTACAATTGATCATTGATGCAAATATATATCAATTCACACTTTGAATAATCACCGTTGGAATTATTTTCCTATCTCTCCTTAGTCGCTACTAATTAGAAAACAAGCGATCTAATTAACCCTAACTACTAAACAACCCAAGGCAGGCGCTAAAAGTTTAATCTAGTAGCAGTCTTAAGAATTAGAGAGATCGGTGAAACTAAACAACACAAGCACAAGCGGTTGTACTTAATTTAGTCGTGCGTTCTTCCTAAGATCTAATAATTTCTAACGCAGCAATTCATTAAATCTTGGTTGCTTCACAAATTAGAGAGATCAAACAATTACGGATTTGATATCTAACCTAGCAGTAGATTGCAACGAATAATAAACTAGTAGGCCTCCTAGTAATTAAATGAGACAATCATGAAAATAGGCATAGAAGAACATCCAATATTCAAAGCATAGATTGAACAATAAAAAACAAATTAGATCTCACAGTTTTATTGATTCCGAGGCTTTAGTTTCCTTCAACCAAGTATAAAAGTTTAGCCACGCAGGGCCATGACAGAAAATTCGAAAGAGGAAATTAGAGAAGAGGGGAGAGAGAGAGGTGTCTGTGTAATTCTGATTTCTCCTCCCTCTTTTTCACGTTAATTCCCCCTTTCCCAAGCCTACAAAATCTCCTAAAAATATTCTAAATAATAATATTCAAATCTGACTAATTAAGGAAAAATATTAAAAATAAAACAAAGTCCTAATATAACTAGGAAAATGGTTTTTTTCAACTGGAATTTTCGTGTATCAGATCTGGAAGCTTCCAAAAATAAACCGCATCAGGTTGCATATTAGAATTGTAGGCAAAGGAACATTCCAGAACGTCAACAGTGCAGGTGCAGCAACTTCAAGCCCAATTTCGACCTTGATGCGGCCCGTATCTCTCAAAACTCAAAACGTGAAAGTTGTAGATCTTTGTCTTGGCGTTCCATAGCATCTTGAATCATCTCAATCGGAGCTCAGATGAGAGATTTATGCCCAGATTACGAAGAGATGTCAAAGCTGTCCAGAATCGCCCAGTTAGCTACGTTTTGCACTTAATGCCTCCATTTGCACCCTAAATCAAAATATAAGAATAATGAGTACATTTAGGCACCAAGTAAGTGTAAAAGACTAAGCATTAAGAGAGAAATATATGCCAATTTGCATTCTCATCACATTGTCATCAAAGTATAAAGGGACATTAAGTGATTATACTTTTTTCATGATAGCAAAGATCAAGGATCACACAATTGAAAATAATCCAAACAAGTCGTATCTTAATTTAATACCAATTGGAAAATGCTCTTGAACTCCAAACACATGGCTTTCTACCAATTTTACTGATTATCAGTTTATGGTCCAAGTGATTAATTTAATAGTTTCATCAATAATATAAACAAGGCAGTAATCAAGCAATCACACCAAAACTCATGCAACTAGCACTACAAGTTGTTTATGGCATGAAAACCTAAAACAGTAAGAACCCTTCAGGGTTGCACCCAATTCACCAAATCCACTAAGAAGATATTTGCGATACAAAATAACTTACAAAACCTTCAATATAAGTAATTGTTCTTGCATCCGGGCTCCCCACTTCTACTAGCAATAGACTACACCAATTATTTATCTTCATAGCAATCCAATAATGCAGGTTAATTGCTAACTACAAATCCAATCTCTTGGATACTCCGGTGTTTGGATTAAACCTCCTCTCAAAGATTTAGCAATATGGAGAGGTGAAGGTATTTAAGTTACAATGGTTTTTTTTTTTTTCCAAGGGTTTGGTAGTCTCTGCCTTCTTCTACTAATTTTAGGGTTTTTATTTTCGTTCATATATATGTCATACAATAGAGGATGGGTTGGCTACAAAAATTATATGGATAAACTAATTTTGAGTTTCCTAGGCAAACTCACTCGATTGAGTTTTGAGCGAGTTTCAGGTGAACTGTTATGTGTAATTGAATTTTTAATTATGACAACTTTGCTCAAAATCTCACCTAACATATTGATTCTTGCTTTAATGAAATTCCTGTTGTAGCACTTTGAACTCTTTCGTCTGAATATAATCTTCAATGACATTATGCAATTTACAACTTAAATAGAAACTCAAATACATGGAAATGTGCAATTACAACTAAAACTTTTGAATTGGAATTTTGCCAACACTAAATATCCTAACACCATCAAAACAAAACAACTCATTTTGTTGTTCAGATATGTTTTTCAACATGTGAACTATCATCTTACAATATATACGACCTTTATTTGCCTTGATTTAGTTTGCCAATCCATAATATATTACAAGGCATTCAAAATCTTATATTTAATTGGCGTTCATGACAATAAAATTTTATTAAATAAAACAATGATGACAATGAAAAGTAACAGATGCACTAATGGCATTAGTTTAAGAAATATTTTTAGAAACTTTTTATGGGAGAAGAAAAAAATTACTACTTTTTTGATAGTTTTTCCTATTTTCTAAGAAAATAGTATATAAACTTTTATAAAATAGTTTATTAACAAATTTTCTAAAAGCACCCATTAACAGAGCTCATCATATTATTAGTGCAATGTAGTACAAACCAATTCCAAATGAGAGTTGGCAGAGACATTCATCATTACGATCCACCAAACTTTAGGGTTTTGCAGTTTGCTAGTTTGATATTAACCAACTAATGTTCGCTTGTTTGATATCAGTGGCCATACATTTATTCATGAAGTACACTAGCTTTTATCTCACAGGTAATCATACAGTAGTACTTAAAGCCTCCTCTAATGCTTTACTGTCAGTAAAAGCAGCTATGTATTTGATAAGAAAGTCTTTGTATGGCAAGGAATTGTAAAGCGCTGGGTGGCTTGCATCAACCAAACTTTTTGCTGGTTCTATAAGTGTTTCATTTGATGGACTAAGAAAGTAGGAAGCAGTTGTTCGAGCTACATTTGAATTTGTCACCACTCGATGTTCAGCACCTTTTAGCTTCCCGTTGCTGATAATCTACAACTCAATGCGACACAATTCCAAGAACAATAATTAAAAAAACCATTAAAGAACTAGTTAATTGCACCCCAAAAAAAAAATCACCTTAAATTATGAGATAATTACACTTTGCAGTTTGCACAATAACTATGAAAACTTGCAATCACCACCCTAATTGTAATAAACTTTGGAAATTGCATCCAATAGCTTGATTGACTATCAAAATTAATGATAACTTGAAAGTTACTACATTTTTTGCCCACTTAATGATTGTTAATTTTAGTCATCGCGCACTCTTCGTGCGATAGTCACTACACAAGCACTTATGCTTGTGGAGTGTGGGGAGTAAGAGCTGGGGTTCAAGTCACCAAGAGGGAGCTTCACACACATATATACTTAAATTAAACTAGAGTAGAAATTTTATCTTATATCAAAAAAATGATTGTTAATTTTAATTGTCAATTATGTTGTGGGATGTAATTAAAAAAAAAAAAAGTCACAATTTGGGTGATGATGGTAAGTTTTCATGGTTTGGGGTGCAAGTTTTGGTGGTTTTCTACTGTTGTCCCTAAAAAAATTTTTTGATTAATTATTTTTATGATTTTATAAGAGATAATTTTTTTTTAAGTTACTCTTTAGTAGGCATATTGACAATTTTTTTCTTTATAAAGCGAGTGTGAAATACGTATTAGAATGCTATTTGTAACAACCTGTGTTCGTATTAGGCTACTATTTGTAACAATTAGAGCCTTTTGCAATCGTGTAGTATCACACCCAATGTAAGAGCCAACAATTGTTTAATGATGCCTTCATAATTCAAATCATTACTGTGTAGTATCACACATCAAATGAACTATCGGCTAATTTTCACTAGTTAAACATCTTATTGTAATGAATTAGCAAGGATCTATTCTATACTATTAATAACAAAATTTTTTGTTTGGGTTTCAACATTGTGTACTAAAATATCCTCACATAAATTCTTAAACTCTCTAAAATATTCCTATCTTTTAGTTAAATAATTTTATATTAAAAAAATACAAACTAGTTAAAAGAGTAATTTACCGTTACTAAGTTTTATATTTTTTCCTTTATTTTCTCCATTTAGCCTAAAACTTAGGACACTTTCTATCTCATTTCTAAACATTATTCTATGTTACCTTATTTCTTCCTAAAAGAAAAAAAATACATGCGATTATTAATATATTACTTTTAAACATTATAACTGATGGGGGTAAATCTTCCACCTGACGGTTCGGCCTATGACGACGGATATACATGACGGACTCAGGGTGTTGACGACCTGACCTTCTGTAGTCGACGGTGAGAGGATCACCCAATGTTGTCACCAAGCGCCGAAGCCCGCCTTGCCACGCACGCTTCCTTGGGAAGGTGAATCTTGTCACATACGCTGCTACTCAGCCAGATGTCTTACATAGCACGATTCCCTACCCCCAAGAATGGAATCGTGTCCAACACGCTTGGCCACCCAAGAAGAGTCTTGCATCCTACGCTACTCAGGGGCAATTTCGGTACAACGATACCTTCTTCAGTACGCCTCATCCAAAGGCCACTACCACCACTATAAATACCGCCACACCCTCCGAAAATCGAGATACGCATACTAAGACCCGACTTTGACACTCTGGAGTTGTGAACAAATACTAACTTAACCGTCGGAGGGTCGTTGGCCGGTACCACACCGGTACTTCCCCTTGAGGTTCTTCTTACTTGTGTAGGACCGTCCGGAACGCGCGCAAGCCCTGCAGCTCACTGGTTTGATTCTTGACATCATCAGTTGGCGCCGTCTGTGGGAATCGCACATTCCTGTTACGTGTTTTCCGGACTAAGGGTTGCATGGTACTCACGCGTTCGAGGACGATCATCATGAACGACCAAGGCAACGAACAACACACCACGGCCCTCGAGAGACAAGTCCAGACCCTGGCGGCCGCGGTGGAACGCCTCACGAAGCGCAACAATGACTTGGAAGAGCAGCTGCAGCGAAGGAATGGAACGGGTGACAACCAAGGTGAAAACCAGGAGGGCAATAGTGCCGAGGAGAGGAATCAGGGAGGCCCGGAGGAAAGTAACGCCTTGAGCCGACCTGACGGACAAGAGACGAATCCTCTGCCGACGGATGGGCATAACTAGCCCAACGTGGCCGCGGAAATGCGGGTGATGAAGGAACGTATGGACTTCATGATGAACGCCCTCAAAGGACGGGTGTCAAACGACCTCGACGACCTTGTCCAGCGCACGGACTCGCCCTTCACTACACATGTCCTCTCGTTCCCCAGGCAACCGAAGTTCCGCATGCCCCAGATGGAAAGCTATGATGGGTCCAAGGACCCCCTGGATCATTTGGAATTGTTCAAGACGCTGATGCACTTACACGGCGTGCCGGACGAGATCATGTGCCGGGCCTTCCCCGCGACGCTGAAAGGCTCCGCAAGGACATGGTTCGGAAGGCTGGCGCCCCGGCTCCATTGGTAATTTCAGGGAGTTAAGCGGGCCGTTTGCCTCACATTTCATTGGGGGACATAGGCACAAAAAATCAACCGCGTGCCTGATGAACATCAAACAGCGGGAGGATGAGACGCTGAGATCCTATATAGCCCGTTTCAATAGGGAGGCACTTTCAATCGACGAAGCGGACGACAAGATACAAGTGGCCGCGTTCACAAACGGGCTACGAGAGGGTAAATTCTTGTTCTCTCTATACAAAAATGACCTGAAGACTATGTCGGACGTGTTTTACAGGGCAACTAAATACGTGAATGCGGAAGACGCATTACTGGCCCTGCAGGAGAAACCCCCTAGGAAGAGGGAAAGACAGGAAGACACCCGACAGGATAAGGGGCGAAAGGCGCCTCGGACAGAAGGCCGAGACATCAGACGTCCGAAGCCTCCTACCGGGAAATTCACAAGCTACACCCCATTGACGGCCCCGGTCGATCAGGTCTTGATGCAGATCAAGGATGACGGGACCCTGACGTTCCCGGGTAAATTGAGGTCGAACCCGGACAAACGTCCAAAAGATAAGTATTGCCGTTTCCATCGGGACCACGGCCACGATACGGCCGACTGCTACGACCTGAAGCAGCAGATCGAAGCCTTGATTAGGCAAGGGAAGCTACAGAGGTTCGTCGGCAGAGAAAAGGCAGACCCGCCTCGACAGGAACAGGCCCCCCACCGGGACAATGAGCGTCCCAGACCGCCATTAGGGGATATAAGGGTGATTGTGGGTGGTACATCGGCCGCCAATTTTACAAAGAAGGCTTTGAAGTCCCACCTCAGGGCGGTTCAGAACGTGAGCTCTGTCCAGAAGAAGCCGAAGATCAACAGCCTCACCATGGAATTCACAGAAGAGGATGCCCAACATCTCCATCATCCGCATGACGACGCCCTTGTCGTCAACATCCGGATAGGGGACTACAACACCTATCGGGTTCTAATCGACAACGGAAGCTCCGCGAATATCCTCTACTATAACGCGTTCCAGCAGATGCGGATCGATAAAGAACGCTTGGTCCCTACCAAGGCGCCACTCACAGGTTTCGGGGGGACCAGAGTATATCCCCTCGGCTCGATCACATTGCCCGTCACTGTCGGGGAATACCCTCGGCAGCTCACTAGGGACGTCACCTTCCTAGTCGTCGATTGCTCCTCGGCATACAACGCAATCATAGGGCGACCAACCCTCAACGCCTGGAAGGCCGCAACCTCAACCTATGCCTTAAAGGTCAAATTCCCTACAGAGAACGGGGTAAGAGAGCTGTGGGGAGACCAAGTGGTCGCACGAGAGTGCTATGTTGCGATGGTAGAGATGAATGGCCAGCTACAGACGATGAACATAGAACAGAGAACGGGGGCAGAACCTGTGGAGGAACTCGAAGAGGTAATTCTCGACGAGTCCAAGCCTGAGAGAACCACCAGGATCGGTACCATCAACAGTCTGGCGGCCCGCCAGGCACTCACGACCTTCCTCAAGGAAAACCAGGATGTATTCGCCTGGAGCCATGAGGACATGCTGGGAATCGATCCATCGGTCATGGTACATAAGCTGAATGTGGCAGCCTCCTTCCGGCCCGTCAGACAAAAGAAGCGAGTGTTTGCCCCAGAAAGAGATCGCGCAGTGGCAGAGGAGGTCGATAAGTTACGAGAGGCAGGGTTCATCCGGGAAGTTTACTACCCCGACTGGTTGGCTAATGTTGTAATGATCAAGAAGGCCAGCGGGAAGTGGCGGATGTGCGTGGACTTCACGAACCTGAATAAAGCATGCCCGAAGGACAGCTACCTCCTCCCTCGGGTCGACACCCTGGTAGACTCTACGGCCCGGCACCAGCTGCTGAGCTTCATGGATGCCTTCTCGGGGTATAACCAGATCCGGATGGATGAGGCAGATCAAGAGAAAACCTCGTTCGTCACCAGCCAAGGACTCTTCTGCTATAAGGTGATGCCATTTGGACTGAAGAATGCAGGTGCCACATATCAGAGGCTGATGAACAAAATGTTCGCCAACCAGATAGGAAGGAATGTTCAAGTATACGTCGACGATATGCTGGTAAAAAGCCAGAAAGAGGAGGATCACCTAAGCGATCTCGAGGAAACGTTCGGAACCCTCCGTTCCTACAATATGAAGCTCAACCCCTCGAAATGCGCCTTCAGGGTGACCGCAGGAAAATTCCTCGGCTTCATGGTCTCTCAAAGAGGCATCGAGGCCAACCCGGATAAGATCAGGGCAATAATGGAGATGGCCCCTCCGAAGAATGTAAAAGAGGTTCAGAGTCTAAACGGGAAGGTTGCCGCGCTGAACAGGTTTGTATCGAGGGCCACGGACAAATACCTTCCCTTCTTTCGCACATTGAAGAAAACGTTCGAGTGGACGGGTGAGTGTCAAAAGGCATTCGAAGAGTTAAAAGCTTATCTCTCTTCCCCACCATTGCTGAGTCCTTCACAGCCCGGGGAAGAACTCTACCTCTACTTGGCCGTATCCTCAGCCGCCGTCAGCGCGGCCTTGATCAGAGAAGAGGACGGGGTGCAGAAACCCGTATACTACGCCAGCCGGGCGTTCCAAGAGGCGGAAGGAAGGTACCCTCCCATGGAGAAGCTTGCCTTCGCCCTAGTCACCGCAGCTCGAAAGCTCAAGCCCTACTTCCAAGCTCACACAATCGTTGTCCTAACCGACAAGCCTTTGCGGCGAGCAATGCACAACCCAGAAGCCGCAGGTCGTCTGGCCCTATGGGCAATAGAGCTGACTGAGTTTGACATTCGCTACAGCCCACGTACCGCCCTCAAGGGACAGGCAGTAGCTGATTTCATAGCCGAGTTCACCAACACGGAAGACAAGGGGGCAGATGCATGCCCAGCATGGAGTGTACATACAGATGGGTCGTCAACTAGACGAGCCGGTGGCATTGGGGTCGTGCTCCATTCCCCCGAAGGAGACCAAATTGATTGTATGATCCGACTGGACTTTCCCATCACCAATAATGAGGCGGAGTACGAAGCCTTGATAGCCGGATTGGATCTCGCCAAAGCAGCAGGCGCGGCCCGAGTGGTCGTCTCTTGCGATTCCCAGGTAGTCGTCAACCAAGTTAACGGGAACTACGAGTGCAGAGGTGACAGAATGAAGAAGTACCTCCATCAGGCAAAAAGAAGGGTAGATGAGCTCAGGGCAAAGATAGTCCAAGTCCCTAGGGAAGAAAATGAGCAAGCCGACCACCTCACCAAAGCTGCTTCGTCGGAGCAGGAGAGCAGCACTGACGGTGTGCTCCACTTTGTGCAGGTTTCTCCACTGGTAGACTCTATTGAAATGCAGGAAGTCGGCTCGGAAAGCAACTGGACCACGCCGTTAGTATCATACCTGAAAGATGGCGTCTTGCCTAACGGAAGAGTAGCTGCCAGAAGATTGAAGATCCAAGCATCGAGGTTTGTCCTGATAGACAGAGTCCTATACAAAAGGGGCTTCTGTCGCCCATACCTAAGGTGCCTGGGTTCCGAAGAAGCTGACTATGTCATGAGGGAGGTACACGAAGGGATATGTGGAAACCATTCAGGGTCGCGGTCATTGGCACATAAGCTGATCCGCGCAGGATACTACTGGCTGACCATGAGAAAAGACACGCAGGCCTATGTCAAAGCTTGCGACAAGTGCTAGAGGTTCAGCAACATCGTCAAGCAACCCCCCGAAGAGCTGACCCCCATGACAGCCCCATGGCCATTCGCTCAATGGGGACTAGATATCATGGGCCCATTCCCAACAGCGGTGCGACAGCTAAAGCTCCTTGTGGTAGGCATAGACTACTTCACGAAATGGGTGGAAGCTGAGGCATTGGCCACCATCACAGAGAAGAACATACGAAGCTTCGTCTGGAAGTCTATCATATGCAGGTTCGGGATACCCAGGGTACTAGTCTCCGACAACGGCAAACAGTTTGACAATGGTCCCTTCCGGGAGTTCTATGCGCAGCTGGGAATAAAGAATCATTACTCTTCCCCGCCCACCCCCAAGCCAACGGTCAAGTCGAAGTAACAAACCGATCCTTGCTCAAAATTATCAAGACTCGGCTCGAGGGGGCTAAGGGGATATGGCCCGAGGAGCTGCCAAGTGTATTGTGGGCATACAGAACGACAGCAAGGACCCCCACAGGAGAAACACTGTTTAGGCTGACCTACGGAAGCGAGGCAGTCATTCCAGCAGAAGTGGGACTCACAACTTACAGGGTGAACACCCATGATGAAGGTCGGAACAACGGGGCCTTACGCCTACAGCTTGACTTGATCGACGAAGCCAGGGCAGCAGCAGAGCAAAGGTTAGCCCGATACCAGGATCGCATGGCTAAACACTACAACGCCCGAGTCAGGCACAGGGAATTCCAGGTCGGTGACCTCGTCCTAAGAAAGATCGTGGGTGCTGCCAGAGACCCAACCCAAGGAAAGCTCGGCCCCAATTGGGAAGGGCCCTACCGAGTCACAGCGTGGCAAAGAAAGGGCACCTACCACCTGGAAACACTGGACGGGCAGAAGCTACACCACCCGTGGAACGCCGAGCACCTACGTAAGTACTACCAGTAAGAAAGAACGGCAGCCCCCTACTTGTATCTAGTATGTAGTTGATCTACTCTAATGTATATTCCTAGGACATGTTTTCTTCCTCACAAAAATTATGCAAGTCATACAGAGGTTTATTCAAAGTCTCTTCTACTTACTATCAAGTGTTGAACATCAGAAACTTGCAAAGTACAAAGCCTTAGCGTAAAATCCGTTCAAGCATAAAAAGCTGACGGTGTCGAAGGCTGACGGCTCCACTCTACAGGCATAAAAGCGTCATGCGACCATGCTGACGACTTAAAAGCCACCAAGTTTTCCTAAATGGAAACCCCAATGCCTAAGTCTCAAAGATGACGGCCCAAATTCGACGACGGCAAAAAAGCGTCATGCGCCCATGCTGACGACTTAAAAGCCACAAAGTTTTCCTAAATGGAAACCCCAATGCCTAAGTCTCAAAGACGACGGCCCAAATTCGACGACGGCATAATAGCGTCAAGCACCCCAACTGACGACTAAAAGCCACTACGTTTTCCCAAGTGGGAACCCCAAAATGCCTAAGTCTCAAAGACGACGGCCCAAATTCGACGACGGCATAATAGCGTCAAGCACCCCAGCTGACGACTAAAAGCCACTACGTTTTCCCAAGTGGGAACCCCAAAAAGCCTAAGTCTTAAAGACGACGGCCTATTATCGATGACGGCATAACGGCGTCAAGCACCCCAGCTGACGACTAAAAGCCACTACGTTTTCCCAAGTGGAAACCCCAAAGTGCCAAGTCTTAAAGTCGACGGCCTAAGATTGAAAACAGCATAAAGGCGTCAAGGACCCGTGTTGACGGCCTAAAAGCCAAAACGTCATACTAAATGAAAAGCTCGAGTCTAAAAGACGACGGCGTGTATGGCAACGGCTCGGATCCAACTACTATCCCACAAGGATAAAAGCTAAAAGCCCAAGTCTAGAAGACGTCGGCAAAAACGGCGACGGCTTAAAGCCATCCATACTATACTACGGGGGTAAAAGCCAAATCCAAAGTATAATGAGCGACGAGGTCAAGGTCGACGGCCCAAAAATCAACAGCATCGCCCCCCCCGGTTATATACAGTGGTTAAAAAGATTATAATGTTGACGGCTTCACAAAACATAAACGACACATAAAAGGAATCATGCAAGCAAGCAATATCCACAAAGACAAAAATTGAAACAGGATATAGATTAAAACAAATGCTTCTCAAGTCAACATTGTTCTCGACGGTCCAGAAATTGACCGTTCTAAAAAAAAAAAAAAAAAAAATTATTGTTACAAAAATTCTCCACAAAAATTACAAGTCTAGTGAACGGGGGAATCAACTACATTCACTTCTTCTTCAGCTTGGACCTTGGCCTGGACGGCTGTCTCGGCATCGTCATCAAGGGGCCCGTCACCTTTATAATTCTGGCCTTCATCAAGGGGGCGACCCGCGCTCTCTGAAGCGGCCTGGATGACGGACGTTTGTGCCTGACCCCCGTCAATGGACACCCGCGAGAGATCCGCCTCCGGATAAAGGGCCTTCACCTGACGGACGGCCTCATCAAAACCGTCCGCCATTATGCCACCCAGCTCCGTCAGATACGCATCAGAGTCTCGGTATTCTCTGATTGCGTCGTCCCTGGCCTGACGGAGCTGATCCTTCATAGACTGAATCTCCCGCTCTTTGTCCGCAAGGACCGTCTGCAGCGTCTTCGTCTGCTTCAGGTATTCGGACCTCTCCTCCTTGAGAACGGAGAGCTTCTTCTCGATCCTTACCCTCCAGGCCTTATACTGTTCAAGCTCCTCCTCCGTCTCAACCGCCTTGGCCCTTGTACGCTCCAGGGCCGTCTCCTCACGAACGCAGCGGTCCATAAGCCCTTTCATCATGACGACGGCCTGAGGGTATACGGTGTTAGATTCAAGCGACGGTAAAATAAAAAACAATAATATGAAATTCAATGTATATTCGAAGTGAAGTGGACGGGTGGCGTGTTTACCTGGGCAAGACTGAACAGGCCCGTCTCTCCCATCGCCTCCGTCGCATGGTTCCCCAAGTCCTCATAGTCGTCCACAGTCAGTATGGACGACAGCTTATCAAGGGCATATTTGGAGTCCTCATGCAGAAGGACGGGTGGCTTCTTCGGATCGGAGGCCGGGCCAGCCGTCATCAAGCCCTTCCCTTTACCGTGCTTGACGAGGACCTTCTTTCCGTCTGCCTCCAAGCCAATGACGGTCTCGGGAGTGGTCTTTGCCTTTTTGGGGAGACGGTCCCCCTCCTGGTCGGGCTTCCGCTTAGTGACGGGCACCTTGGGCGCACCCGTCCCTGCAGCTTGGCCTTCCTTCTTCTTTGCAGCTGCTTGCTGCTTGATTATGGCCCTCCTCCTCGCTTCATCCATTTCTGCGAAGACAAGACGGCACATGAGTTGATAAAAAGGGGAGAGAAAAATGGCCAAGCATAAATTCAGGTGAACGGACGTACGTTTCCTAACTTGTATCTCGTACTTCTCTGCTTCCGGAGACGGTTCAGGCCCGTCGCAGTGCCAACAGATGGTCTTCAGGCACACCAAGTTAGCCCAAGACCTTTCCTTCAACTCGGACTTCTGAAAAATCCTCTCCAAGAAGCTCCAGTCTTCAATTGACACTTGAGGACGGTCTTGAGCTGAGAAAAGAAGACGGTTATATGATGACGGTGCATAAAAAGATATAAAAAAAGAGAGAGAAGCAAGAGGAGAAAGTGAACGGGCGAATACTAGACGGGGACAAGACACCCCACGTGGTGTCGACGGGCATGAACTCGGTCTCACCAGGATTCCCCATCCACTCATCCCCGTCCATGAAGAAATACCTAGACTTCCAGTCCCTATTGGAGTCTGGAGTATCGCACACTAACCTTAATAGTGGACCCCTCGCCACAAAACTATACATTCCCCTGGATTTTTGTATCTCCACCGGACGGTAGCAGTCGAAGAATTCCTTCACCGTCAACCTTTTCTTCCCCTCGGACATGGACCCGTACAACAACTCTACCCCAATAAAGACCCTCCAGGCATTCGGGGAAACTTGGCTGACGGATAGTCCTAGATAGTGAAGGAGGTGACGGTGTAGTGGGGTCAGTGGAAACCTCAGCCCTGCCTTGAGCATTTGCTCGTATACTCCGACACCTCTGACTCCACGGTAATAACACTTCTCTCCTGGGTGGGGTAGACGGAGAGGTATATTGTCAGGAATTTGGTATTTGCTTCTAAGTGTTTTAAAGTGTGACTCTTTGATTGTAGAGAAAAAATCATTCACCGTCCACAGAGAAAGCATAACGTACTTCCTCATCCCATCACTGCCCACGATGGACTGGACTTGAGGTTCCTCTCCCTCTAGACCGTCGCTAAGATTACTCTCCGCCCTATCACTACTTGAGGAGGAAGAGGCGGTGGACGAGCTCTCTTCACTCGAGGAAGTTGTAGCTGCAGGATCCTTTGGACCCGACGGGTTGACTTCATCGTAGCCCGCTCCGTCACGGACAAACGATTGGTTACTGGACGCGCTAGACATGTCACCTACAGGTGACGAAAAACCCTAAGTTCAACCAACCTAAAGACACTGACGGTGGAAAAAACGAACAAGCAGTAATTACTTACCGGCTACTTGTGCTGATGAAAGATGAAGACAACGGTTGCTAGAATATGACGGACACGCGAGTTGACGGATCAAGTGCTTTTCTGCTGGGTGAACGGATGCGCTCTGATGGTTTGTTTTCAGTAAAGAGTGAAAAATGAAAGAAAAGAAGGAAGGCTTTTATATGAGAGAAATAGCGGGAGACGAGGGGACGCCTCGGTCCGAGCACACGGTCCACGGATTGACGACACGTGTCCTGCATTTATTACTAGGCATTAATTACCGAGGACAGTCTGTCTGTCCGACCCTTGGTATGGTTTGGAACCGTCACCCCATTAGTCCGTCGTTTGAGTGTTCACGGACTGATGGGCTGAGGGGGCAACTGATGGGGGTAAATCTTCCACCTGACGGTTCGGCCTATGACGACGGATATACATGACGGACTCAGGGTGTTGACGACCTGACCTTCTGTAGTCGACGGTGAGAGGATCACCCAATGTTGTCACCAAGCGCCGAAACCCGCCTTGCCACGCACGCTTCCTTGGGAAGGTGAATCTTGTCACATACGCTGCTACTCAGCCAGATGTCTTACATAGCACGATTCCCTACCCCTAAGAAGGGAATCGTGTCCAACACGCTTGGCCACCCAAGAAGAGTCTTGTGTCCTACGCTACTCAGGGGCAATTTCGGTACAACGATACCTTCTCCAGTACGCCTCATCCAAAGGCCACTACCACCACTATAAATACCGCCACACCCTCCGAAAATCGAGGTACGCATACTAAGACCCGACTCTGGCACTCTGGAGTTGTGAACAAATACTAACTTAACCGTCGGAGGGTCGTTGGCCGGTACCACACCGGTACTTCCCCTTGAGGTTCTTCTTACTTGTGCAGGACCGTCCGGAACGCGCGCAAGCCCTGCAGCTCACTGGTTTGATTCTTGACATCATCAATAACATTAAATAAAAAATAAAAAAGAGCATTATATAGGATAATTACTAGTGTACCCATAGTACACGCAAATAAATTGTGACTTGTGTGCTACGTGTACCCTAGGGTGTTTGTAATAGTCACCATTCTATTATATATATAATAAGAGCTTGTGAAGATATATGTACCTGCAACGGATAACCAATGTTAACCACAAAAGCGTTAGGAATGGGTTCAACACCAACCCATTCCTCATCCTTTAAGACTTGAAGCCCGTATACATCACTTTGAAGAAGAATATTAATGAAAACAGGGTCTATATGTTTGCCCAAGCCCAAGGTTAAGCTTGGGTCTGGGCATAGCGGATAGTGATTGACCAGCAGTGTTTGATTTGCACCAAGTCCACCAAGGCTGATTCCCAAGCCTTGGGAAATGAACTCCAAAATTCTAAAAGCCAACTTGCTTACTTCAGCTGTATATGGCCCAACAACTTCTCTGAAAAAGGTTTCACAGGAAACATAATAATTTTCATTTTTGTTCTTATATATGTCAATTCACTACATGAAAGAACAAATTTACATGTCTATGACTATGAGAATTTACCGATATCTAGGTGGTTTTTCAGGCCAAAATTGGATACATTTCTCTAGAGGATTACAATGATGCACCAGTCCATCCCTCCAGAAGTGAAACTTTTCAGTTGCATAATTATGACTGCTTGTGTAGATGAAGCAGCTCTTATTGGGGTCCTTTGAAGTTTCGATTGCCTTGTCCTTGGCAGATAATGCATGAAACTCCTTAAAAACACTCATGGCCTCATCCATTAAGTTGCTAGGGACTCCATGGTTGATCACCTATTAGGTGGTACAAAACATAGCATAACGCAAACTTATAAAATATGAAAAAAGTTTGCCGAAAGTGGTTCATATTGTGATCATGTTTGATGCCAAGCATCTGGTAGGAATAAATCATTGTCTGATAAAATAAAAGAAAGAAAAGATGTGGTTGGAACCTGAAAGAATCCAAACTCTTGGCTAGCTTCCAGAATTTGTTGAATTAAATCTGTTTGATCATGACCCCCAAGATCAATCACTGGAATATTGTTGGCTAGAGGAACAGTGAGCTTTCCCGGTCTTTTTTCCGGTGGGAGTATATATGATTCTGGCAAGGATCGATCATTGCACCAGCTTGAAACAAGGTGCTCCATGACTTGCAACACAGATCTAGAAGGAAAAAGAAATGTCTGTGGTGTGAATAGAGTGTCGGCCGCAAACAACTTATCCAAATCCTTTAAAAGCATCCACAAGTTGTTGAAGAAAGATAACATTAAAGTTTCCTCTTCTGTCGTATTGCACCACGACAAGTGGACCCTGCACTTGGCCTCTTAAAAGTGATACATATTAATATGTTACCTTTTTAGTATGTATTATAATACTGAATAATTATTTGCCTTTAGTTAGTTTTGCCAATCCATAATATGTTTCCTTTTAAGTTACTGAACCATATTACTTAGTAGGCACATTGGGGATTTTTTTTTTTGGGTGTTAAATTTGTATTATAACACTATTAATTTGTCACAACTTATATGATATTTAAAAAGACTAGTTATAATTAGAGCTTTCTGCTTAGTAATAGTCTAAATAACTTATATTGACTTAATTATTTGGAAACTTCTTAGCTTGCATTGTGCTAGTAATGTAAACCTATAATTACTCTAACTAGATAATGTCCTCATGCGGGATGCTTGGTAATTTCATTTAAGAATAGTTTTATTTTTTTGAGACTAATATATAATACTCATTTTGTTATATATTATTTATAATATTTCCCATAATATTGCTGAATGCTTTGAAACTTAATTAACTTAGTTCATATTTTATATTTTTTCCTTATCCTAGAAGTAGTTTCCTATTGTTGAGTGAGTTTTCTTTATTAATCTATGTATATGATATTGGAATTGCATAGTTATTAGAAATTTCTAAGAGTCTATACCATAATATAAATTTAATATATAAAAAAAATCTAGATACTTTCTTAAAAAAAAAGATCTAAATAAAAGGTAGACTTTATTTCTAAAACCGAACATTCCTCAACCACTTCATTCTCATCACCAAATCCTAAGACCCCAATTTCAAATACTTTGTTCATAATCTAAATGGATCAAAATTATTTGAGTACCAACATAAAGAGAACATAATCAAACAAAGAAAAATTGGTTAAATATACTTCCATTTATCAATATTTAATTGCCACTAATAGATATGGCCATTTTATCCTTAAAAAAGCAAAAAAAAAAAAAAAAAAAAAAAAACAAAACAAAACAAAGAGAATGCTAAAATTCAAGAAAAGTATAAGCTAAAATTGGGAGAACTGATCTCATATTATTAATTTTACACGAGCTTTGTCTTTATATAAAGAAGTAGAGCACACTAATTAACTTACAATCATATATCAAAACCGTAACAACAAATTAAGTAATTTGAAGCTAATCCTAACAAACCCCAACAACTATAATCAATAGTATTAACAAAAGTAATCAAAAAAATACAAGAGGATAAGTATTATATGTGAAAGATACATGAGAAAGAACATAAAATTTCTATGCTAAATAAACTCATACTAATTAAGTATGTGAAAAAGACTTTTATTATTTTGAAACATTTAAAAATTGGTTTTTGAGTGCATTAATTCTAACGAAAACTTCAATAATTAAACTTTATCTAATCTAATACTATATATCTAATCTATCTAATATATATATATATATATATATATGATGAAGTGTAGCATTTATTGTTATTATGTTCCTATTAAGTCACCTTATCCGCCACGTTATTGACCACACCATTAGTCTTTTTCATATTTATTTTTACTCTAATTTTTTGTTACAATATTAAATATAAAATAATATTGGCTTTACAAATTCATTTTAGGCGGTTTTAACTTTACATATTCATCTACTTTAATTTTGATGTTATAACTAAATAAAAAATCAATGGAAAATCAAATAAAAAATTTTGTCTTTATATATTCTTCTTGGGCGGTTTTAACTTTAAATAATATTTTGCCCATTTATTTTCTTTTATTTTTATTCATTTTATTCCCAATCTCTTACTATAAATTTTCTATTCTTTCTCATTCTTTGCATATTTTTCCCATACAAAAAAGGTTATTTCTCCCTCTCTCTCTCTCTCTGTCTCCCTCTCAACTTTTTTATTTATATTTTCATTTTTTGTTGAAATTTTTTATTTTTCTTGCATCTTTACCTTCGATTGATGAATATCATTGACTAATTCATATGTGTTCCTTAATGCAAGTATTTTTTTTTTTTTCTTATCATTTTCTTTACAACACTAATACTTTTAATGAATGATGTTTGTTGTTGATCTTATTTGAGAAAAATCATATCATAATATGTCAAATTTTGTATTGTTTTCGGGTTTTGGAAAACAACAAAATAGTCTTGACAAGCTAATGAAGAACTGTTAATGCAGATGAAGACAATGGTCTTTGTATAGTTTACTTTCACTATTTGTAATTGTAGGGATGAAGGGCCCAGATAAGGATATTGGGTCATAGGCCGCACCCAAGGACTTCAAAGAGCCCAAAGGCAAGTACGTATTAGTGAAGGCAAGTAGATTACTGGGCCGAGGAGGAGGTCTGATCGTAGTAAGCAGGTGACGTCCGAGGAGCAACCTTTCCTCGGCCAACAGAGTGGAAGCCCAAAGTCCGTTCACCCATCAAGTATTTGGCAGTGGGCAACTGTGTTTGGGAGGATAAACTTTAGAGAGAAGTGAGTCAACAGAGGATTGAGAAATATTTAGGAAGAAAGCTGCTACCACTGCATTGAATGCTCTATATCTAACCAACTAGCGTCATTAATGTGGACGTGATACTTGGACAGTGACTTCCAGCCTTACAGCTACCCACAAGGTCTTTAGGAAGGTGCTGATGAACAAGTATCAAGGAGACTAACAATCTGATCTACACGTGAATGGCTAGAATGAAAGAAGGGAAGGGGGTATAAAAGGGGGAAGGATTCCATTACAGAGAGGGGAGGATAAAAATCAGAAAAGAAATCACTGTGTAACCAAGAACTTGACTATTTGTATAAGTCTAAGAGAAATATATAAGAACATATCATCCCCAGACCAGACCGAAGAGTACTTTTCTTTTCAATCCGTTTGTATTACTTATTCTAACGCCAACTAGCCTATTGTGATTTACATTCTAACTCATTGAACGTTCAATAACTAGCCCACTCTCTAACAAATTTATTGTTTTAGGCTCATTGGGCCATTGTCCAAACCTCTTGGGCTATGGATCAAAACGTGTCTTTACGGTAATTATTTTGTTTAACAAATTGTAGTGGATTGTTATGTCTTTGTTATATATATGATGTTCTTAGATGCTTGAGTAATTGCTTTAAGCATTTATGAATATTTTATATTGTCCTTCTTCTTCCTTATCTTATTAATGTATTCTTTGAGATTTTTAAGAAAGCAAATTCAAATTTGTGCTTAAAATTATTTATTTATCTATTCAGTTTTCACATGTTAGATTAGATGTGACATTAGATTATGACAACATTAACACAATACTTCTTTTTTTCAAAAAAAAATTCTCTACTTTTTTCCCACTTGGAATTGTACCCTTGGTTTTTTTAAAAGGAAAAAGAGTTACAATCTTTTATTTTTTCCCTTTCTATTGTTTATTCATTTTGAATTGTAGTTTTTTTTAGTTTTATTATTATTTTTAGATACATTTCTTGGTGTTTTGTTTGTATGGTAGAAAAAAATGGGTTTGAAAAATTTTGTTTAAAACTAAAAAAATAATTTCCAAATTATATATACTTTTTAATGATATACAAAATATTACAAAAAAATTGTATTAAAAATTAATATTTCACTAAATTACCTTTGAATTTTTGAGAAAAAAATGTATTGTTTTGATGTTCGTACAATAGAAATTATATATGCTAGCATGTAACCCATGCGATCACATGGATACATTCAAAATTAAACACAATTTATTATAAATAATTAAAAAATAGCATATAACACATGCATTAATACATATGTATAGATACATTTAAAATTAAACACAATTTTTATCATAAAAATACAAATAATTAGACAATTTTTTTTGAAAAGTAAACGTAATTAATCACATATTAAAATTCTTACCTAAATTTAATACTAATTATAATAATTTATTTTCTAATTTTTAATAAGATAGAAAGTGTGTTGATTTTTGTTGTGTAGTGATTTTTGCTAAGTATGTGGGATTGTTTTTATTTTTTTTATTTAATTTTATAGTTCATTAATATTAGATTCTTAGTATTTTGCACTCATTTACTCACTTGACACAAAAATTAAAAAACTTAAGTGGACATATGACACAAACTTCAGTAGATAATTATGGTGTGGTCCCTATACAAATTTAGACACATAGTGCAAAATTAGATTCTAAATTCTAATTGAACATTCTTTAAATTTTGCCTATATATGTGTCTATGTATATATATATATATATATATATATATTACATTTTGTGATTGTTCCTATAATAAATGAAAATATGATTATGAATTACATTACTATTTATTAAATTAGTACAAATTGAAAAATAATATTAATGAGATCATCCTAAAAATATTATCACGCGTAACGTGCGTGATCCTCGACTAGTATACTATATATAAAAGCAGAAGTCTTGTCCTACAATTAAGGTTGTTCTGCCACATAGGAAAAAAAGCCATCTAAATTAAATAAAAAAAAACATTATACTATTTCAGCAACACTAAACTAACTAGTTAAAACTTAAAATATGTTGAAAAGGCTTGATACAGTGATGATAGAGAAAGAGACAAAGTTCGTTTTATTTTTCTCAATTTGATTTCTTTTTTGTTTGTTTTCTTGGAATTTTTTTAAAGTTTTTGTTTGACTAATGAGGATCTGAATTGCAATTTTTTTTTCCTTTTGGGTTTAGGGATTTGATATTGCTTTTGAGAGTTATGAATTGGTCTAGTTTATAAAATTTGAGATTGTTATCTGCTATTGATTATATATGGTCATAAAATTTGTTGAAGATCAAATTCTATTTTGTTTAACACTAAGAGGGTCGTTGTTAACAGATTTTCTCTGTATCATTGCAACTTTTTCAGGATTATGAGCTTTTTCATTTTTTTTTTTTTTTTTTGCAATTGAAAATTTGGATAGTGAAATTTAAATATTTCGTGGGTTTCATCAATTAGGGTTAGGATTAGGATTCGATGTTGTTTTTAAGGGTTATGACTTATGACTTGGTTTGGTTATAGAATTTGAGATTCCCATCCACTATTGATTATGCATTTTATTTGTTGTAGGTGGAATTCTATTTTGTTAAATATTGTGGCTTGAGGGTTGTTGTTTTGTTTTTAGATTTTATTTGTATCATTGCAACTTTTTTGGAATTGCGGATTCAGGATGCACTGTAGCTTTTTATTTTTTCTTTTGCGATTAAAAAGTTGGATTCAATGTCCCTTTTATGGGTTATGTATTGGTTTGGTTTTAGAATTTAAGGTTCCCATGTACTATTGATTATGCATTATCATTTGACTAATATTTTTCTGACTTTCTGTTTCATAAACCTGTAATAATTTTTTTCTTTTAAACTTTTTGGTTGTCATAAAATTGTTTCTAATCTCATGGTTTAAGTCATTATGATTTGTAGGAATTGTAGATTTGGTATTTGAAATTGTCATGCAAGTTTTAGTTCAGTGTGATTCATTGTGGTTCTTAGGAATAGCAGGTTTGCAATTTGAAATTGTCGTGTAAGTTTTAATTGCTTAAAGTTCTTTTTTTTAGTCTCTCATAGAAGGAAAATAGACACATGAAGTGATTTGAAGAGACCAGTTTTAAAAATTTTTAGGAGATATTAGACATTATATGCTTAAATATACTACATTATTTAATTTTGAATGTATGCTGTAGAAGTGTGATAACTAAGTTTATGTTGGATGGAAAGTCCTTTAATATGTAAAATGATTCCTTGCATTGCGCGGGTTAAACATTAGTTAAAATAAAAAGTTTGTATTTGTCAAAATTTAAATATATATTATCTTTAAAACGAATACCATTAAATATTCAAACTCAATAATTGGTAATAAGAGATGGTTGAATGAGAAATCTAGAGTTCAATTCCCACATATTTTTGGTGTCTTGTTCGATAATAAAGAGCAAAATTATCAGAAACAGATGCCATAAGTTGAAACCCTATAATTAATAAAATGATTTCATATGCCCATGTTGGTACCGTATGTGGCTGTCTCTCTATATATAGTATTAATATATATATATATATATATATATATTGTAAACTACGTATTTGGTCTCTATTTTTTACACCATATTTCAATTTGGTTCCTAACAATTCAATTGTATCAATTTGGTTCCTAATTTTTCACTATCGTGTCAATTTAGTCCCTGCCATTATCCTTAAATGGAAAAATCCAATGTGTCAACATAATAATAAAGAATTAATTTACCCGCCACATCAATTGTCAACTGTGCAACCACAACATATTAAAACACTTAAAAATAAATAACTAAATTGTAGTTGTCATGGAGACTAGGCTTGGGCAAAAAAATTAAAATCCCTCTCTCTCACGTATGCTCATCCCTTGGTCTCAATGGAAACTCAATTGGCGGTTGGTGATTAATTTCAATGGGGATCTTATTTTTCCTTTTCTTATATAGTGGCTTAAACTTAATACATAGAAGTGTATGGCAAAATTTTGCTTTAAAAAAAAAAAAAAACAGTATGGTGAAACAAAAAGGGTCCAAAATATTATTTTAATCCATAAAATATAGCTCAAAGTTCAATTTTCTTCCTAAAAATTTTGTACAGCTTAGTCTGTCAAGTTTTAAGAACAAGGAAATATATCTCAAAGTCCAATTTTACACCCCTGAGCCCTAACTCTCTCAGCTAAAATGCGAGGGTAAATTGTTATTTTGGATTTCGGGGGGATGTAGTAGAAACTTGGGGGGTTTTTTGGCTTTGAACTTAGAAGCTAAGAGATGCCTTGGGGTTTTTTGGCTATGAACTTGGAAGCCTCCTTGAAAAACGTTTTGATGGGAATAGCTGCCTTGGAAAATTTTTAGGACTTGCCTCGATACTTTGGTGTTTAATATTTTTGCTACTGGTGACACGTTCTCAATCTGTCATCAATCATACGTTTTAGATGATGATTTCATATAACACTTTTGTTTGGAGCTCAGATTGTTTATGGTTGTTCTTTTATGCTTATATCTGTTCTTGTGGGTTTTTTGTGGCTGTTCATTTGAAGGTACTATCTGAAGAGCGTTGCTGGAAAGAGAATGCATCGCCGTCCACACCGCTAGGGATTTTGGATTTTAGAGAAATATGTGATTTAGATTTAATTTGGGTCTGCCCTGTTTAATAAAATCAGCAAACTTTCTTATCAAACCAAAAAAAAAAAATATATATATATATATATATATTTGAATTAAAAAAAAAAACCAACGTGGAGGTACATGTGTAGAAAAAGTTATCGCTCTTTTTTTTTTTTTTTTTCATTATAAGTTTCTAAAAATATTTCATAAACTAATGCTCTTAAGTCATCCATGCTATAATTTTCATCTAATTTCAATTCGGACAAACTTTGGTTATAAAATTAGTTGTACCTTAAGTTACAATTTTACTCAATATCTTTTTATTCGAGGCGAATTTTGACAAAATTAGTCGTAGCCTTAAGCTACAACCTTAAGTCCTCTATGCTTTCAAAATTTCTAGAAAATTAAAAATCAATAGCTATGTCATCAATAAATTATTTAAATTGCAAATATTTGTAGTTTAAAATTATGCATAAAATTTAAGCTTATAGATCATATAATAAATAATATCCAATTAATACAAATTTTGGCATGTGTATTGAGAGCATAATGAGCATGTAATTTAATAAATAGATTTTCAAAATATGTAATAATGTTTATTTTATTGAGTGAAGTTGTAATCTTAAACTACAACTAATTTTGTAACTAAATTTTGTCTTTTCAATTCAAGTTCACACTCACATTTAAGAGGGAGAGAGAAGTTTGTGGGTGATTTTACATCTTGGGTACATGAAATCATTGTATTACCATAATACATCCTTGATGCAGTGGTCACTCCATAAGTATAAGTGTTTGTGCAATGAGGAGAGTAGAGACCGGGGTTCAAGTCTCTAGGAAGAAGTTTCACATATTGTTCGAGGGCCTTTTTTGGTTGCCCAGCCACGTGTGGTCCTTTAGAGGGGTGACCTTATTAGGCCTGGGTTCTTTTTGTGGAGTTGCGTCCGGAACTCAACATTGGGACACGTGGTTCAACGGCTACCGGCGTACTTTTAAGCCTACAAAGCTATTAAAACCAAAGTCTAAGAATCACGATAATGGTCGAATAAATATGTAATATGCGTTTGGTATGATAGTTTTGATTAGTAGTTGTAATAACAATTGAAATAAAGTAGTATCTATTTAGAGGTAAAGTAATCATGTACTTAATGATGTAAATTTAAAGATATGGAAGCAAAGTCACTTATTTTTGTATGGTTTATAGCTCCAGCTGTGTGTATTAGTGAGCTGATAAGATTTCAGTAGAATGCCAGTGGTAGAGGTTGGTTAAGTTTGCTCCTCTTATCATGCATTTAAATGAGTTTAAACTTTGGTTAATAGTTGGTAATAGTAGTTGGAATGAAGTAATATGTATTTAAATGTGAAGTAATCATGTATTCAATGAAGTAAATTTAAAGATATAGAAGCAGAGTCACTTATCTCTGATGGTTTGCAGTTCCAGCGGTACGGCTTCTGTGAGTTGATAATATTCCAGCAGAGTGACCCCAGCGGTAGAGGGGCAGTTTGCCATGATAACTTCAACATTAAGGGGGAAAAATGGGTGCAACTGGAGGGAGAGAGAGTATGCCCAGCTGTGTGTAGGGGTTGGTTAAGCTTGCCCCTCCTATCATGCACTTAAATGACTTTTCCCCTTGACAATACTCTTTTAGTTGTTGTGAAGTTATGAATAGTGTTGCCTTCCATGAGAAGGGCTTTTGTATGGAGTATTTGTGCCTTCCAAGAGAAGGGCTTTATGCAAGAACTAGTTGTGCCTTCTAAAAGAAGGGCTTTTGTAAGAAGTAGTTGTGCCTTCTAAGAGAAGGGCTTTAATATGAGATCTTGGTGCCTTCTAAGAGAAGGGCTTTAGCATTAGAGGTTTTATGCCTTCCATGAGAAGGGCTTTTAGTATGAGCATTTGGTATCTCTTGAGAAGTGTGGAGATGGTAAAAAATATAGATATTTTGTAAGATGTAGCATTTGTAATACGTATGATATGTGAAAGTATGAGAGATATGGAGGTTAAGGATAGTAAAAATATGAGATTATAACATTTAGAGAAGTTGTAGAGATTGCTTCCCAAGAGGAAAGATCTTGTAAGAGAAGAGCATGGAGATGTGTTTAAATATTTGGAGATAGGAGCAGTAGGATAGATGTATTTTCTGAATATGGAGAGTGAGAGAATGAGTATAAGAGAGGTAATAATGCTGTGGTGTGTTTAGCAATGTTGCTGGAATTTACTGCTGGGATTTTCTGCTGGAGGAGTAATAGAGACTACTTTCCAAAATGCAAGATTTTGTAAGAAAAGAGTATAGAGATGTGTTTTAGGGCAGCAATACAGTAGAATTTCAGAGTGAAAGAGTATAAGAATGGAGTTTAGAAGAGTTGTGGTGTGCTATATGTAATGGTGTAGTAAGTGTGAATGAGATTGTGTAAGAGAGGTGAAGAAAGAGATGTTTAGTTTCTCATTTTGAAGCTGAAAATCTAGAAGCTCAGAGCTTCATTTAGAGCTTAGAGGGAGAGAGAATAGATAAGTTCATGAAAGAGTTGTTCCTCCATTGGTTCCCCTTTAAGGGGTTGATGAAGGGTCCTTTTTAGAGCTGAGTTTAAGGGGGTATTTTAGCAAATAATCTCAGCCAAAATCTGTCCCAAATAGCAACAAATTTTTAGAGAATCCATCTTAAGATTTGGCCTAAAAATAGTATGTCTAGCTTTAAGGTATTCTTGCTATTTCGGGTAAGAGTTGCTAGGGAAAAAGTAGCTGAAAAGGAAAGTATTTTAGCAAGAGAAAGGTAGTTTTATTAGTTGGTTTTGGTTTTAGCCAAATGAGTAAAAAAAGGTAATGCTCAAGCTGCTGGGTCAGCTGTCACAGCTGTTCTGAAAAGGCTGTCCCAGCTGTCAGGAAAAGCTGTGACAGAAAGCTGTCCTAGCTGTCAGGAAAAACTGTGATAGCTATCATAAGAAAGCTGTTTGCTTTGGACAGAAGCAAATGAGGTCAGCTGGGTGATTTTTGGCTGCTGGGGAGGTCATTCAGCATTTATTTCTTGGATTTGGCTGAAAAATGGTAAGATCTCTTTGAAGGGTATCTTGCTATTTTTGGTATAACAGCTGGCTGCTAAGTGGCTGATGATACCACTTCCAGCTAGATGTCAAGTGCTGAATACATTGCTGGGGATCAGCTGAAAATGTTTCCTTTTTTGGGTGTTTATGTTTTTGGTGCAAGGTTTCATTACAACACATTTCTAGCAAGTAATAGAAAGGTTAGTTGAAGGTTAATGAAGCTTTAGAGATTTAGTCAAGGTCTCATTGTGTTGTGACATAATCTTGGTGAGCAAAAAGAGTATTTAAAGTTTTACTCTGGCAGCTTGCAGAAAAATACATGTTCAGATTATGGTAGACAGCAGCTGGGTATCAAAGATATCATGAATAATTTATATATAGAGAGAGATAAAAGATAGCCAATCAGATTAGGTCATGTATTTGAGTTGGATTTTAGTTGAAAGAAGTAGTGAGACTTATATAATGAAGTTTCTAAATTTATATAGCAACAGCTGGGGATTGAATGAACAGTAATTTTCCCAGCAGTTAGATGGCTTAGGATATTGAGCATTTATCATATGATGAATATTAAGCTTTAAGAAAAGAGCAATAGGGAATCATATCATTTTAAGTGTTATGTGATAAGAGATGCTTACCATATGTTACTCGTTACACACGGACTCGTCAGAGTTCAGGGAGTTGGAGAAGACACGCCAAGCAACATGTTTCTTTTATCAACTTTGAACCGCTAGAGCTTTACTGAACATACCTCTTGGCCCTCCAAACTATGACTCCCAAAGTTTCCCCAAAGAGACTTATGAGCTTGGATCATAAGCTGAAGATGAGATAACGTACCTCGGGTTTTGTTGTCATTTTGTGTAAATATGGGCTCTTGTTGAAGAAGCCGCTTGCCATGAGTATAAGAGAGGTAATATGGGCCATGCATCCGCCTCTTGAAGTAAGGATCTCACGGGCTATGTGAGCCCAATCCATGTAGTTGAATGAAGTATGAGTTTATTTTGGGTTTTAAATAGATTTTCCCAAAAAATCAATAATATGTTGATATGGTATGGGTTGCCAATGAAGTAGTGCCACGTAGGTCGAAAAAAGAGTCCTCAACACATATATATACACTTAGATTAAGTTAGAGTATAATTTCTAAATTGTATTGAAAAAAATCTTGGTATTTATTTATTATTAATTGAATTTGATGGTGTTCATTTAAAAGAGAAGAAATCGTTAAATTTTGACAATTGCAAAGCTATTTACCAAATTCTCTCAATATTTCAACACTTATTATTAACTCAAGCTTTTGGTACCATAACTGCATCGTTACAGTAAAATTTAAGCAAATACTGGAAGTTAAGAACATCTGTTTGTCAGTTTAGAAAGTGTCTTAAAGCTCCATGATAAAGCAACACATGGAATGACAATCACCTTTGGGACTTCCTAGTCTAAATAAGAGGCTCGATCCCAATAGATGATCACAAACAATCCAAAGAACTTATTGAAATCAATGTAATATAGTTATCAAGGAGATAATCTCGCGTTCATTGGGCTTAGTGAAGTGTTAAAAAAAGAAAAAAGAATCTATAATAATCTTGTAACTTTTTTAATGGTAAGTTCATTGGGGTAAGTGAAGTGTCAGAAAATTAACAAGTCCTCTTGTAACTTTTTTTATAGTAATCTTTCCAATAAATAGAATCTATTAGTGTTTTAAATTACATATATGGTGAGCCTTGAGTTTTTTCTTTCTAGGTTTCCTTCGTGAACACTAGTGGTGACGGTAGAACGTTGCTTTCTTTTTGACTAACTAGAGAACCCAATGGATGAGATTTCAAAAATGTGTGCTGGATTGAAGTTGTCGAATAAAGAGTCCAGCGAGATTGACATTGCACCACCGATACAAAACGCTGGGTATATTCTGGCCGGAAAATTCTACACGAAAAGGAGGATAAACCTGGAATCAGTGGCACGTGTCCTTAAAACAATCTGGAAAACAGAACGAAACTTCAAGGTATGCGATTTGGGTGAGAACAGGGGCCTTATTCCAGTTTGAAAAGAGAGACGACTTGGAGAAAGTTGTGTTGCTTGAGCCATGGTCATTTGACAAATACCTGCTGTTCTTGCACAAGGTGGAGGCTGGTGAGTCGGTGAAAAATCTGAGCTTTGACAATGTATCATTTTGGGTACAAATACATGGCCTCCCTATGTTGAGCCAAACTATGGACACCGGTAAACGAATTGGGAGCTCTCTAGGGATCGTTGAGAAAGTCGAAGTGGATGAGAGAGGCTTCTTTTTAGGAGGATACATTCGTGTCCGAGCCTCTATTGATATGTCTAAACCTTTATGCCGTGGACGACTATTGCGTGTGGGGGGCTCATCAAAACTCTGGGTAACTTTCAAGTATGAAAGGATGCCCATTTTTTTGTTACTGGTGTGGTCTAATAAACCATGACAAGAAGGATTGCATGGAAGGAGTACGAAGCAAGGAGGCCCTGAGGCAGAGCGAGAAGCAATAAGGACCTTGGCTTCGCATAGGCCCAGATCGCTCCTAAAAGCCACAACTTGTGGCAGTGATGGAGAACAAAAGTGAAGGATCATCGGTGGCAGAGAATAGAAGGGAGAGGTCGGCGGTAACAAAACTTGGAGCTCAATCGGTTGCTTGCACAGCGAAACCAGCGGTCGCCGGCGCAAACTCTGACGTGGTGAATCACAGGGAGACAACAAAGGTGGCTAACGAGATAGAGGCAATAAAGCATGTGGGGCTGTTAGATATGGCAGTGACTGAAAAGCTGGGGCTGATTCCTCGAAGCATGCAACAGGCGGATTTTGAGGCAAGATTACAGGAAATTGATAGTTAATTGGCTGCAGATGGATCTACTGTGAAACCGACTCCTAAAAAGTTGTGTTTCTCAAATTTGAAGGCAGATTTGGCTAAGGAATTCAATGGAGTTAATCTTACATTGTTGGGAGATGCTATTCAACAGGATAAAAGGAATAATAGTGGGCCAAACGTGAAAAACTTTATAAGTGGGTCTTGCCTTAAGGAAAATAAGGAGTTGGGCCTGGACCTCATTAACAATATAGAGAATAATTTCTTTTCCATTGGGCCTCCCTCTCCAAACTAAAGGGTAGAGGGGTCAGCTCTAAAGCCCGAGCAAGTCAGGTTAAGTAAACAAAATAAGTACGTAGGCCATGCAACAAGGAGAACATGGGTTGCATGGAAACTGAAGGGGCATGCTCAGCAAAGGATGGGGATCGTATGGAGGTTGTTGTGGAAACTGTGGATGTTGGAGAGAAACGTAAGGAGCGTAGTCCATTAGGGGAGATAAATATGGTGGGAGATAATAATAAAAAGCAAAGCATGATGTAGAGGTAATGGCACTGGGGAGGGGGCACTGGGGAGGGTAATGAAGCAATACTTGGGATCGGCGACAACTGCTTGGCAATCTTGTCGGGAGCAATAAGTGCCTTAGCTTGGAATTGTCGGGGGCTTGGGAACCCTAGTACAATTACCCAACTCCAGAAAGTTGTTCTAGAGGAAGATCCTAGCTTAGTATTCTTGATAGAAACTAAGTTTGAAGTGGATGAAATGGCTTGAATAAAAAGAAAGTTAGAAAGGCAACAGGGCTTGGTTGTTCTGTGTACTAACTGGGGGGGTGGACTGGCCCTGCTGTGGAAATCATCTTTGAAGGTAGATATACAAACTTACTCTCCCCGTCAGATTAATGTTGTTATCACCAAGATCGAGGGTTCATTGCAATGGAGATTCATTGGGTTTTATGGGAAATCGGAGACAGGAAAGAGAGGGGAATCATAGAGATTATTGGAACATTTGATTAGATGTTTGAATCTGCCATGGGTGGTGATGGGGGATTTTAATGAGATTGAAAGTTCAAATAATGTGTAAAACACCAATGAACGTTTAAACCCTCAAAAACAAAATTACCAACACAAGCTTATAATCAAACAATATATGTTCGAAATATGAAATATAAGCTATACCCAAATTGGTAACACTCTCTAAACCATAATTAATTACAACCACAACAGTAATTAAAAGGTAAAGAGTAAGGGAAAAGAGATGCAAATACAAAGATAACACGGCAATGTGTTATTGAAGAGGAAATCGAAGCACTCGGCAAAAAACCTCTCCGTCACCCTCCAAGCGGTCAATAATCCACTAGAGAATGAAGTTGTGATACATGAATAGCAGAAGACCCTCCAAGCCTAATCTACCTAGTGCACCTAAGCCCTCCAAGCTTCTTGCTCCAACAGGGTTACGCCGAACCTTGTCTTCTCTAGCTTACTAGATCCCGCAATAGCCCATTGCATCAACCAAATGAATTGGTCCCTTCTGAATTGCTTCCCAAGTATCAAAATACCTCCTCATTGATATGGGTATGGTGAGATAGGGATTTGGCTAAATGTACCTCTCAAGGATATGACAATAGAGAGGGTGAGAGTGGAGGAATTTGGAGAATCAAAGGATGAAGATTGTGGATGAGTCAATCTTGTTTTTCTCTAGGGTTTCTCTCTCAAAATTCTCTCTAAAGGCTCTCAACATTTCATGGGTATAAGGGTATTTATAGTAGAGTGTATGAGGAATGCAAGGAGTCAGTTTTCAACAAACAGGGCATTCTAGCGACTCGAGCTTGCGACTAAAACCAGTCGTAAGTTTGAGTCGCAAGCTAACTACCTGGCCAGACCGAAAGTTTTGTCCTGTAGTGCTCCAGCTGTCGTGACCCTTCAGCTCCCCCTGCATGCTTCACAAGTGTGCCATTCTTGCGACTTGCCAATCGCGAGATCCAGTCGTGAGACTCCTTTGAATTGCACACATCTTGAGTTTTCTTCACACTCTCTCACACACTACCTCTACACTCTCTCACACACTACCCTTACATAGTTCCCATCTAATTACAGGGTATCTAATTGCTAATTACAAGCAAATTTGGCACAAAATAAAGCCAACACATGATTGAATAAATTCAACCTTACAGAGATTATTTTCGCCGGAGAAAAGTTGAGGGGTAACCTGAGATCGGAGTGGCAGATGAACCAGTTTTGTGAGGTGCTGAATAGGTGCCATCTTTGTGACCTTAGTTATATTGGCTTTGACTTTACATGGAGTAGGAGATGGGGGACACGGGGTTGGATTAAAGAGTGTCTTGATAGAGCTTTTGTCTCAACCAGCTGGGCTTCAGTTTTTCAAGAACAGAGGCTACACCATATTGTAGCCTCAACATCGGACCACTGCATGCTACTGATCAAATGTACTTAGACCAACTGGAGGAGTGTAAGTTCGTTTAGACCCTTTAAACCCAACAGATTAACTTAGAGAATTAGCCAAGTGATTAACTTAGGTAATTTAAACAAAACTAGGTTAACACAAATATATCAAAAACAATAAAGGAGCGAAAAATAAAGAACATAAAGATATGATGACCTAGGAAAATCAAACCGGTAAAAAACCTGGGGATGATTTAACCTAGCTATCCTTAAGGTAAAACCGAATTCACTATGAAAGAATCGAAGTTTACACAATAAGACTTAGACCACTAACATCCTATTGCTACCCAATGTAGGAAACTTACTACCACGACCACGTGACAGCTCCGAGATCCACAGACTCCTTCTTTCCTTGAATTTTTCAGCAATCCACAAGCGCACCTGCTTGTATATCTTTAAGTTCTCTTGATTCTGCAACTGTATGATTTACCAACCTCTTGACATGAATCTAGAGTTTGGAAACCCTAAGTGTATGTGAAGGTAAACACCTCTAGATCTCACAATGAGATTCACAAACACAGCATTTAGAACTCTAAAAACGTGGCTAGGGTTTTCCCTTATATACTTAGGGCAAACATAAAACCCTATACATTAAATGGGCTTGGGCTGAATTGGGAATTTTCTGCAGAAAAACGTTCTGCTCGATTTTCGATCGGTCGAGTCTAATTCTCGATTGATCGAGTCAGGCAGAAAGTGAATAGTGAATTCTGCAGTCAACTTGATTCAAACTTTACATAAAAAGCCATACTTTGAGCACGTCTAATACACAACTTAAAGAATGTTTTGATCATGGTTTGCCAACATTACAAATTGAAGTTCTAATACATTAGTTCCTAATTCTTAGAACCTAACAAACTCCCCCTTTGGCAATCTGTGACAAAACACAGACTTAACAAAAAGTTCAAAGTTTACAAATTGAAACAACCCATTACAAAATAAAAAGCCACTTAAACAATTCAACCTAACTACTATCTAACAGTTGCAAAGTAGACAGCAGCACGACTGAATCAACCTGTATATTCCTGTAACACTTAACAAACACATAAACGCATGTGTGGAAAATACAAGGAATATAAAAAATAACTTCTTAATTTCACATGATACAAAATAAAGAGATATATCATGAATAACATCATAAATATAAATCAATAAGTAACGTAGAATAGTGAAACAAGAAACATATACATCAAAATGTATCTCAACAGAAATATCTCCTAACAAGAGCCAAAAAAGTAAATACAAGGTGAAGTGCCTAGATACAATCTAATAACTCCACAAGCTCCGCAGTATCACAACAAAGTACAAAAACTCCCCTTAAAACAAAAATCTCATCTACAAAACTCTCCAAGATATACTCCCCCTTTTTGTGACGAATTGCCAAAGAGCACTCACTCATCAGCAAAAGGAGGTGAAGGAGAATGACGAGAACTCCCCAAATCTGCTCGCAAAGCACGAAGCTCATCAAGGATGTCCACCAGTAGCTGACCATGAGCCGCCTGAATGGTCATGACAGTGTCGAGAGTCTGACGAAGGTCAGAAACATCATCAAAAGGTGGAGGAACATCACCACTAGTAGCAGCAGCAGCAGGATCAACAGACGTCTCAACTGCGGGAGCATCTGTAGAAGAAGAAGGGGTGGAGTGACACCGAAAGGCTCTACCCTAGGACGCTTAGAGCTAGCTCGAAATTAAGCAGCCCTTTGCCTCAAAAAGGTAGCACCTATAGGAGCAATGACATGTACAGGCTCAGAAGTAGAAAAATCACCTAAACCGAGAAAAAGGAGAATCCTATGAATAAAAACGGGAAAGAATAAAGCATGAGCTGTAGAACTAGACCGATGTACCTCGTTCAAAGAACGAAGGAACAAATGAGGAAAACTGATAGGAGCATCAGTAACAAGGGCATACAAAAAGACACACCTCTCAAGAGGGATGGTGTGGAGATGAGAAATAGGCCACAAGGAATGACAAGCAATCCTAAAGAAAAGGTAATGAAGCTCAAAGAGCTCAGCAGACGTGATCCGAGGATCAGAACCCCACTGGATAGAAGATCCAATGATGTATGACATTACGTCATCAAGAGGTGGAGACTCCTCATAAGGAAAAACAGGATGATCAACAATCGGCACCCCAAGAGCATCAGACACCATCGAAGGGGTAATGCGATACTTTACACCTCGTAACCAAACCTTAACTAAGGTATTGGTATCATAGATGTGGATAGAGAGGTTCGAATAGAACTCTCTAATCAAGGTGGCAGGAGGAGGAGGATGCTCAAACTCGAGCAAAGATAACCAACCCCGACGCTCAAAGTTACGTCTCACCTCAGGATCTACCTCATTTAGTATGACCCTACGCTTAGCCTAGACATGACGCCTAAGATTAAGGGTTTCATAGGTCACTTGGTTCGACTCACTAGGAAACCGATCACTATCGAATGAAGGTGAAGGGTCAGAAGTCCTATGGGCTCTAGTTTTCCTAGGTATGGTGCTAAGGAAAGCAAAGAGAGACACAGACAGAGAAGAGCAAAAACAAAAACCAAGGGCAGACTGCAAGTTAGCACAGCATAAAAAAATATAGAAATAACAATTCTATATGATGCATGAACAAAATATGCAAATGATGCTTGAACTAATGCAGTGACAAGTTCAAATATAATCCAAATTAACAAAATTGACTTGAGCATGAGTTTTAAATTAAAAATATCCAATTTTGAAAAACCTAATTTTTCAAAACACAACAAATTGAAAAATTGATCATCACAATAGTTAAACAACACAATATAATGATCAAATTAATCAATCTAACAAGTCAATTTCATCAATTTATATCAATTTGAACAAAAACCTCAAAATCCCCAATTTCAAGCCCTAGAATTTCAAAAATTCCACAAAACACCAAATTAACCAAATTAAACCATATATAGTGCTTGTATATAGTGTCCCCACAAAAACCCATGATTCATTTGAAAAAGAAAGAGCCAAAATCACACCCAAAAATACCAAAAACCGAAATGGCGAAAATAACCCAAAAATGCATGAATTAATGCATGAACCATGAAAATAAAATCAAAAGAGAGGGAAAAAATGTCTTACCGGCCTTGGGAGAGAGAGATTATGCAAAAAGATCGGAGGAAAACGACAAAAATCACCAAAAATAGGCTTGACCGGTTGGTAGGGAGAAAAAGTGTTTGAAAAGGTTTGAAAAGGTGAAGAACCACGTGAGAAAAGATCCTTTTTAAAAAAACTCAGCCCGATTTTCGATTGATTGAAAAACAGATTCGATCGGTCAAAAATCCTTCGATTGATCCACTATCAATCGAGAACCGATCGAAACAGACAGAGACTTTACTGAGATTTTAAAAACAATTTCGATCGATCGCAAAACAGACTCGATCGATCGAAAATCTGAAAAAATTGAATTTTTGAAAATTGAAACCCATTTGCTCAAAAACTCCTCAAAGCATTATATATTATGAAAAGAATGCATGAGTATGAGATGAAATGTTTTCCAAAAACCTATGTTTTTAAACCCAGATCTCTCAAAGCAAAATTTTCTCTTAATATCCCTCAACCAATTAAACAAGCAAACATATTCTGCATCAATTTCCAGAACTATTCAGCCTTGGTTGGTCAGACCAAAAACACACAAAGACATGTACACAGTTTAGCAAAGAATAACTTGTATAGTGTGTGCAACTAGCATAAGCTTGAGAAACATGTGAGGTGATATGCATATAGTAGTCAATCATAATTTCTACAAAATCCATCACATGAATTTGAAAGAGACTATTACTTAAAGAGTTACATCATATAACTCTCACATCTCATAGAATAAAAGCTTGCAATCATGTAAGTTTCTTAATTTGCCTTAAAATTAATATTCAAATTAATTGATTAGAAACTTAATAATATAGCCGGGATAATGTACAAACTAATTTTATGAATTGTGAGATTATTATAGCCCAATAATGTACACACCAATTTTAGTTAGAGGCTACACCTTATGTTCTTTTTGTGCATGTGCTACACTTTCTCGAGCACAAAATCTTACGATATGCACTAAGGTGTTCATGATTGGCTAGTAAACAGTGGTGAGATGGTTATTTATGCCTTTCTCAATAAGACCAAGTCCAACAATCAAAGACATAAGACTTCAAGATCAAGATCAAGATCATGTGATCAACAAATATAGCATCTTCCCACACAACATGCACAACAAAACTTCAGCTAGTAAAGTGCAATAGAAATAAGTGCATCAAAGCTAAACAAGGTACATAAACATGTTATGCAAAATTTGATTGACCAACCTTGTCTTCAAATTCAAGGAAAAAATTGCAAAAACACAATTTGCAAATTTTTTTTTATATATAAATAAAAGAAACAAACATCCTAGAATGAAATGCATGAATGTTATGCAATGCAAATCCTAGAAACAAAGGTCACAAAAGATATAGCAATGAAGCACAAGGATCATGAAGTCAAGAATGTCTAAGGACAAAGAATCACACCAATAACTTGACGAAGAGTTTCAAACTTTCCTCTATCAAGTGGTTTGGTGAAGATATTAGCATTCTGACGTTCAGTTGGAATATACTCAAGAGCAACAATTTTCCGTTCAACAAGATCCCTAATGAAATGATACCTAATCTCAATGTGTTTGGTCTTAGAATGTTGAACAGGATTCTTAGAGATATCTATAGCACTAGAGTTATCACAATAAACAACCATGGTGTCCTGTGAAATCCCATAATCACTCAAGAGCTTTTTCATCTAAAGAAGTTGAGAACAACAACTTCCAGCAGCAATATATTCTGCCTCAGCAGTAGATAAAGAAACAAAATTTTGCTTCTTACTTACCAACCATACTCATTTCAAACATGGCCTTCATTTCACCTGCGAAAGATTGAGCAAGAGAATCATTAGTAGCACCAAAAACAATATCATCAACATAAATTTGAGCAACTACAAAATGATTCTTATCCTTTCGTATGAACAGAGTGGTGTCAACAAAACCTCTCTTAAAGCCATGGTCCGTGAGATATGCAGTTAGTCTATCATACCAAGCCTGTGGAGCTTGTTTCAATCCATAGAGAGCTCTCTTCAACTTGTAGACATCATTCGGCCTGTGAGGATCAACAAAACCTTTCGGTTGTTCAACATACACCATTTAAGAAGGCACTCTTGACATCCATTTGATACAACTTGAAGTTCATATGACTTGCTATAGCCAAAAGAATTCAAATGGATTCCAATCTTGCTACAGGTGCAAAAGTCTCATCAAAATCAATCCCTTCTACTTGTGTGTATCCTTGAGCAACAAGCCTAGATTTATTTCTGATAACAGTTCCATGTTCATCTGACTTGTTCTTGAAGATCCACTTAGTTCCAATAACATTGACTCCCTTTGGTCTAGGAACTAATTCCCACACATTATTTCGAACAAAATGATGAAGTTCTTCATGCATAGAATTTACCCAATCAGCATCTTGTAGAGCTTCATCCACCCTTTTTTGTTCGAATTGGGATAGATAGCACGAGTGAGTAATCACATTTAATGCTTTGGATCTCAATCTCATGTTATCATTTAAACTCCCCAATATATTGGTAGCAGGATGATTCAACTTAACTCTTGAGGATGGACCTTTGACTAATGAAGTAGAGGTACCTTTCGGATCTGATGTACTTTCAGATTCTCTCTGTTCTTGTTGAGCTCCATGAACTGGTGTTGAAGGTTCTGAACTTGATGGCATAGATGCTGTATCATTTAACACCATCAACTCTTCCTCTGTAGGCTTTCCCACATAGTTTTCAGGTAGAGAATCATCAACTTCCATAATCTTTTCTTGAACCTGAGGTGCATTTTCTGAATGACCTTCTGAGTTTAATTCATCATTGATCACTACATTTGAAGATTCCATGACTGTTTTGGTTCTCAGATTGTATACTCTGTATGCTCTGCTGGTGGAAGAGTATCCCAGAAAATAACCCTTGTCACTCTTAGCATCAAACTTTTCCAAGTTCTCTCTATCACGCAGAATGTAACAGTCACTGCCAAATATTCTGAAGTATTTGACTACAGGCTTCTTTCCTCTCCAGAGTTCATAGGGAGTTTGCTTGGAGTTGGGTCTGAAATATACCCGATTGAGAGTGTGACATGCAGTATTAACAGCTTCTCCCCAAAAAGATTTAGGCATCTTCTTATTATGAAGCATGACACGGGCCATTTCTTGTACAACTCTATTTTTCCTTTCCACTATTCCATTTTGTTGTGGTGTTTTGGGTGAAGAGAATTCCTGATGTGTGCCTTGATTATTGCAAAACGTAGCCAGTTTTGTGTTCTCAAACTCTTTTCCATGGTCACTTCTTATTCTGGCTATCACAGTCCCTTTTTCTACTTGCAATTTTTTGCACAGATGAATCATTTTTTCAGGAGCCTCAGCTTTATCTTTCAAAAGTACAACCCATGTGAATCTGGTAAAGTCATCCACCACAACTAGAATATACTTCTTTCCTCCTAAACTCTGAACTCTGGCAGGACCTATGAGATCAATGTGCAGCAACTCCAAAGGTCTTGTAGTTTGAATATCAGCTACAGAAGGATGTTTGGACTTCACTTGTTTACCCATCTGACATGGTCCACAGATGCATTTTTCAATCTTCTCAAACTTGGGCAACCCAATTACTGCATCACATTTTGAAATCTTCTCTAATTGTTTGAGACTAGCATGTCCCAACCTTTGATGCCATAAATCAACTTGATTGATCTTGTCACTGAAGCATTTGTTGCTTATACTTGGGGTGATACCATAACAGTTATCAGCTGTCCTCACACCAACACACATACAGTCACCTCCTTCATCAAGTATTTCACATTCTTGTTTAGTGAAGAACACATTCAGTCCATTGTCACAAATCTGACTTATGCTGAGTAAGTTAGCCTTCAACACATCAACATACCAAACATCTTCAAAGACTGGTAGTCCTGGAATGTCCACAGTACCAATGCCTCTGATCACAGATTTGCTTCCATCTCCAAAGGTAACTGTTCCAATCTTTCCTTCGAAAAGTGTCTTGAACAAGGCTTTATTTCCTGTCATGTGCCTGGAACAACCACTATCCAAATACCAAAGACAAGAATCACGTGCCTTTAAGGCGGTTAAAGCAGTATAGCACATGTAATTATTATCATATGTGATTGAACCAAGACACTCAAGAAAGATTTTAACACAAAAAGTAAAAGACAAGTACACCAAGTAGACAATGTGGCAGACTAAAGAGAAGATTTTAGAGATATCCATAACAACAGGGGTTAAGGATCAGCTCAAAGGATAAAAAACAAAAGCTACCCGCTCTGATACCACTTGTAAGTTTGTTTAGACCCCTTAAACCCAATAGATTAACCTAGAGAATTAGCCAAGTGATTAACTTAGGTAATTTAAACAAAACTAGGTTAACACAAATATATCAAAAAAAATAAAGGAGCGGAAAATAAAGAACACAAAGCTATAATGACCTAGGAAAACCAAACCGGTAAAAAACCTGGGGAGGATTTAACCTAACTATCCTCAAGGTAAAACCGAATTCACTATGAAAGAATCAAAGTTTACACAATAAGACTTAGACCACTAACATTCTATTGCTACCCAATGTAGGAAACTTACTACCACGACCACGTGACAGCTCCGAGATCCACGGACTCCTTCTTTCCTTGAATTTTTCAGCAATCCACAAGCGCACCTGCTTGTATATCTTTAAGTTCTCTTGATTCTGCAACTGTATGATTTACCAACCTCTTGACATGAATCTAGAGTTTGGAAACCCTAAGTGTATGTGAAGGTAAACACCTCTAGATCTCACAATGAGATTCACAAACACAGCATTCAGAACTCTAAAAATGTGGCTAGGGTTTTCCCTTATATACTTAGGGCAAACATAAAACCCTATACATTAAATGGGCTTGGGCTGAGTTGGGAATTTTCTGCAGAAAAACGTTTTGCTCGATTTTCGATTGGTCGAGTCTAATTCTCGATCGATCGAGTCAGGCAGAAAGTGAACAGTGAATTCTGCAGTCAACTCGATTCCAACTTTACATAAAAGCCATACTTTGAGCACGTCTAATACACAACTTAAAGAATGTTTTGATCATGGTTTGCCAACATTACAAATTGAAGTTCTAATACATTAATTCCTAATTCTTAGAACCTAACAAGGAGGAAACGTAAACCTACGTTATCCAGGTTTGAATCTATGTGGTTGAGGGACAACCAATGTGATGATTTGGTTATTAATGCATGGGAACAGGGAGAGTGCATGGGGGGGGGGGGGGGGTGCGCTGCACCCCCTTAATACATGCCTGGATGAGTGCAGGAATGTCCTCACGCATTGGAATCAAACAACTTTTGGCCATGTAGGGAGGAAGATCTCAACTCTAAGGAAAAAACTATAAGTCTTAGAGAATAATGGTGGGCCAGGGGTAGACATGGAGGAAGTTCATGAGATGAAGTTGGAGCATAACAAAATGCTGTTGATCGAGGAGGATATGTGGAACCAACGATCCAGGAATTGTTGGTTGAAGGCAAGTGACAAGAATACATCCGTTTTTCACACAAAGGCCTCTAATAGGCACCAACGCAACACAATCCAGAAAGTTATGTCTGGGGAGGGTGTTTGGCAGGAGGATGAGGAACTCATTGGTAGAACTTTTGTTGAATATTATGAGAACTTGTTCACATCTTCAAGGCTTGTGGTGAGTTGGGAATTGCCTGATGCTATACACACCAAGGTGACGGCCAGAATGAATGTTGTGCTACAGCAGGAATTTAGAGCACTTGAGGTGGAGAGAGCTCTGAAACAAATGCACCCGTTGAAAGCTCTAGGGCTGGACGATATGACTCCTTTGTTCTATCAGCACTTTTGGCCTAAAGTTAGTCCTGTTGTTATTCAAACTGTTTTAAATTTTCTTAACAATGGAGTAGCTCTGCCAAAATTTCATGAAACACATATAGTGTTAATTCCGAAAACAAAGAACCCTGTGACAGTTACAAATTATAGACCAATTAGCTTATGCAATGTTGCTTACAAGCTTGCCTAAAAAATGGTTGCCAGCCATCTAAAAGGGGTGCTCATAGGGGTAGTTGGGGAAAACCAAAGTGCTTTTGTCTCTGAAAGGCTTATCACTGACAACATTTTAGTGGCCCATGAGATCATGAATCATATTCATAGGAAAAGGAAAGGAAAGTATGGGGAGATGGCGCTGAAGCTGGATTTGAGCAAAGCATACAATTGAGTGGAGTGGGAATGTCTCCAATTAATCATGTAAAAGCTTTGCTTTCATGAGTCGTGGATTCAGCTGGTTATGAGGTGTGTGTCGCCGATCACCTATGCTATTCGAGTTAATGGGGTTCCATGTGGTGCAATTAGGCCAACTAGGGGGTTGCGTTAAGGTGACCCATTATCACCTTATCTTTTCATCCTAGTGGCCGGCTTTAATCCATAAGGCAATCCAAACCAGAACCTTGAAAGGGTTGGCAACATCAACAAGGGGACTGAAAGTGTCTCACTTGTTCTTCACAGATGACAGTTTGATTTTTAGCCAGACCACCATCAGGGAATGTCAGGAGATCCATAAAATCTTGCAAGTTTATGAAGCCTCTTTGGGTCAACAATTAAATCGGAGTAAAACCTCCCTCCTCTTTAGTCGGAACATTGATAATGCCACAAAAGAGTCAATCAAAACCATGTTTGGTGCCCAACTCATTAAGCCACACGAGTCTTATTTGAGTCTCCCTTCCTTAGTGGGTAGATCAAAAAAGAATTTGCCTAGCTGAAGGAATGGGTAGCAAACAAGCTGGCTGGGTGGAAGGAGAAGTTATAACACCCCAACCTAATTGCATAATTAATTTTATGGGTTTATATACTTGTTATTATCTTAAAGTGCATAAAACTTTGATATTGTGATATTATAAAACATATATGCTCTTTTAATGTTATGGAAAGAAATTTATAAAGGTAAGGGTTTATATATAAATATATATTGTTATTTGGCCCTTTCTAGAATATAAGCTTATAAGGAGGGGGGGGGGGGGGGGGAAGTAAATTTTTGAAAGTTTAAAGGGTGACTCACCAATTCTTTTCCCTTAGCATTACATGTGCCCCACCCCAAAGTCCACTTCCCTTATCTTCTTTGCTACACCAGAAACACTCTTTGTTCATCTTTCCTTGCTTCTTTCTTTTCTTCTTTCTTTGCTTTTGAAACAGTAACACCTTCCTTCACGCCAATAGCCCTCCCTCTCTTACCGAAACTATCTAAAGAAGAAACTGAAAGAGTAACACTAAAGTTTTAGCTTCAAATTTTGTGGGTAAGTAATTAAAACCTCATTTGATTTTGAGTATTTTGATAGTATGATTGTTTTTTTTATTTTCCCTTCTTTATTCTCTAATTTAATTTTAGGAGCTGAACTTGTGATTCTGTTTTAGTAATTTGAAAGATTGATAATATTGTTGTCTATAGGATGCTTATTAACGTATTTTAATATGTATAGTATAGGTATAAAAATACCCAAATGAAGTGAAGGCCAATTGCTATTAGTTGATGATTTTGTAAGAACATATGGTGAAGCTGTCACTGAGACAGATTTGGTGTTTACAATAAAAAAAATCTGTATTAAATCATTTTCTATGAATTAGGATGCTAGGAGTAGTTTTCATGAATTCTAAGGCACACATAGTTGTTATGGAAGTGGTCTCACAGCATTTGGATAAATATAAAAATAATGGTTTAATTTCTAAGTTGCAAGAAATTCTGTCAGGGCAGATTTGAGCATGCTGCTTTGTATGATTTTTAATAAATCATGGTTTTATTCTTTGACTCTGAAATTGTTATGGTATATACTAGACATCCAGGAGAGTAGCTATGTAAAATTTCATGACATTTGTATGTGTATGAATAGCGCATTTGTATTTTACAAATGGGGCATATGCTGCTGAAATGAGCATTGAACAACATATGATACACCTGACTTTGAGGATTTAATTTTAAAGCTAGGTAATGTTTTGAGCTATAAATTAGTATGCTCATCCTTTGGTATGTTTGGATTATAGATCAATTTTATGCTTTGGTTTCTCTTTGATTTGGTACATAATGTGTTTGATGAATGTATCATGTGCTTTGGGGAACCTTTATGTGATGGGAATTAAGATTTTCTTGAGTTTGAGAGTTAGGTTGTGATTGATGTATAAGTTTATACTTAGGAAGAGTTTGTCAGTAATAAGTTTTGGTCTTTCATTTAGGTGACGAGAATGAGAACATGGATACTTGAGCTCCTCTTGTACAAATCTCTCACGTCTTCTGTTTTCAAGTAAGGGATATGTGACATGTGCATTTGATAAGTATAAAAAATGTTTAGAAAACTATTATGCATTAGAACCCTTTAATTAGAGATATTACATATAAGCATGATTTGAGTAAAATATATGTTCGTGAGTTGTTCAATCTTATATACATGATAATTTTAGCATATTGATGCTATTATTTATATCACAAATATAATATTTAAGAATGAAGTGGATATGCTACTGTTGTGAAACATTTATGTAAAAGCAAAGTTATCTGAAAAATATAGTTTTCAGTTTTTCCATTTTTATGATCCGAACTCAACCAGAAGGGGTTATAGTACTTGTATTTCCATGGAGATTTTGATTGGCCATATAAGTGGTGAGGACTTTGCTATATCCGCCCTTGTTGGGAACGACCAACTTGTGGAGGATGCCAACTGACCCCCGATGGCTAATGATATGATCACACCGAAAGGAGTAATACTTTCCGATATGATCCTGGGATTACCTAGCATTGTGGGGAATGCTGGATGCCTAGCACTTTGTGCTGGAAGCCTCCCAAAGTTGTGATAGACTTACAATTGAACTGACTAATATGTATTATAAATGTGCTATTATGCTATTTGGAAATTATAAGAAAGGTATGATGATAAGAAAGGTATGTTGAATGTGTTATAAATCTGATGGGAAGTTTATGTTCAAGTATTTTATAGTCTATTTAAAGATAAGGTTACTGAATTATGTTTAAGTTTCTTATTATGTCCTTTTATTATTATATGAAAAGAAAATGAAGTATTTTCATCTGAAAGTTCATAAGTTATTTTAAGAACAATATGAATAGTATGAAGGCTATTTTATCAAAGCTGGCATATCCATAAAATATTTGATTTACATGCATTCTTATTAAAAGCCCATGAAGCTTAAAACCTTACTGGGTTTTGTAGCTCACCCTATTATATTTCAATGCATAGGTTCTTCCTGGAAGCAACGAAAGTATTAGAGGTGACAAGGATTCTGAGATTCTCGTTTGTTAGAATGTATAGTTTTTTTTTGTTGTATAGTAGTTTAGCTCTTTTGTTGTTTAAGAGAAATCAAGATGTACTTGATCCTTGAGCACAGATGTAATTCAAAACCTTAGTTTGTTTTGAACCCCAGTTATATGTCTTTGGGGTTAGGCTCGTAATAAGAGTTTTGCTAAACGTTTAGCTATGTAATATTTATACGAATACCTGAAGTTTCAGTCAAGTGGTAATCTTGCAAAGTTCAAATGAAATGAAGTTTCAAGGTTTTAAATATTTTGTATATAATGGCTTTTATGCAAGAAAATAAGCAGGTATACAAGAAACAATTCTTGATAAGCACTTTCAGTTTAGGTTGGTTTGTGTTAGTATTAAGATAAACTTGATATTAACATGCCGGTCATGCTCTAAATTCTAAAGTATAGGTTTGGGGTTGTGACAGAAGTTGCTCTCTAATGCCAGGAAGGAAATTTTAATTAAGGAGGTTGCGCAAACAGGCCGTCATACACTATGAGCTGCTTCCGGCTACCTAAGGCTTTGTGTTAAGAGCATACAGGGATGGTGAAGCAATTTTGGTGGGGTCAAAAGAAAGACGAAAGGAGAATGGCGTGGATGAGTTGGGAGAAGATGTGCCTCTCGAAAGATCAAGGTGGTATGGGATTTAAGGACCTGGAGAAATTTAACCTTACTTTGTTAGCAAAGCAGGGTTGGCGACTACAGACCAATTCTTCCTCTTTATTCTACAGAATCTATAAGGCAAAGTATTTTCCGGGGTGTGACTTTATTGAAGCAGAAATGGGCAGACATCTATCTTATGGTTGGAGAAGCATAATGGCTGCACAGAACTTGATAAATAAGGAAGTGAGGTGGCAGGTGGGTGATGGAGAGAAAATAAATATCTGGCGAGACAGGTGGATCCCTAGTTCGCACACATACATGGTCGTTTCCCCAAAGTGTGGCTTACCATGTGAGCTAAGAGTGTCCACTCTTATTAATAGTGCGACCAAGGAGTGGAAAGTGGACCTCATTAAAAAGTGGTTTATATCCCAAGACGTGGAGGCCATACTTAGTATACCTCTGAGCGCACATGGAGCTCAAGATAAACTTATCTGGACGGGTTCAAGAAATGGTAAGTTTTCAATGCGTAGTGCTTACCATCTAGCTTAAACAGTGCAGGAAGGAGGTGGCCAAGCGACAAGCTTGGATCAATCTATGGCTCAGAAAATTTGGAGAGGGATATGGAGTATGAATGTCCTCAACAAGGTGAAGCACTTCACATGGAAGGCGTGTAAGAACATCTTGGCCACAAAGGAAAATTTATGGAGAAGGAAGGTCACTCAAGAGGTACAGTGCAAGGAGTGTGGCAATACGATTGAGTCGGCGACCCATCTTTTCTTGTCTTACCTTTTACTATCTCACAGTCATGGAAGTACATTGAAGTCGTGGGTCAATTGCTGAAGTGGAGGGATGCTTACCCGAATCTGATGGAGAGGGTCATGATGATATGCTGGGCGATTTGGAGGAATAGAAACGAAGCGAAGCATGGTGGAAAACGAAAAACTGGTGAGGCAGTGATTAAGTGCTCGCGCTATTTACTAGAGGAGTTCCAAACGAAGAATGAGGTACGGAGCAGGTAGGAAGCTCAGACTTGGGAGGTGGTGAGATGGACAGCTCCGAAGCAAGGCTAATACAAGGTGAACTGCAATGCAACGACCTTCACCAAGAGCACGGAGGTTGGTTTTGGCATGATTATCTGTGACTGTATAGGTTCAATCGTTGTTGCTTTGTGTAAGAAAAGGATAGGTCTTACCGGAGTGGTGGAAGCGGAGGCGAAGGCAATGGAAGTGGCTGTTCAGTTCGTGAAGGATGTGGGGATAAAGGAAGCAACTTTCGAAGGTGACTCTCTTATTGTGAGTAGAGCAGTCAAAGGCGTTGGTGATGTTCCTTCCTCGATCCAAAACATTGTCTGTGGCATTGTACAAGACCTTCAGACGTTTAGAGCTGCAGAAGTGTCACATGTTAAAAGGCAGGGGAATGCCCCTGTCATTTATTCACCCAACATGCATTGCATGTGGTGGATTATAACGCACGGCTAGAGGAACGCCCTAGCTTTATTGAGCACACGTGTGCCCATGATGTAACCCAGATTTCTTCTATTTAAATGAAGTGTGTTCTTCCCATCAAAAAAAAAAAAAAAAATAGTCATACGGTGGTGTTTATTATGAGAACAAAGCACACAATATCTACAGCCTAAATACTTAAATAAAAGTGATGAGAGAGAGAGAGAGGGAGAGAGAGATTACTTGTCTACTAGCCTCAAAAAATTGTAACGTGCATACAATATAGACATAGACAACCAAAAGGTATGGATTTAAAAGATATAACTCATCGGTAAGAACAACAGTTTTGATTATAGATTAGATTGGAGCCACTATTGGACACACTTTATTTGGGTTTTAACTGGCCCAATATTTCTAACATAAAAAATATATGCTTGTAACTTTGTGATTTAGCTTAAACATATTTACTTATGTTTGATCCAAGTATTTAGTTGTTAATCTCATTTGATCTAAGCGTGTTTGCTTCAGTGTTAGGTGTAATAACTTAGGCTTTGAGCTTTTTACTCTGAACTTTCGAATTAGTTTGTTTCGAACAAGTTAGGCATCAATTAATTTATTTGCAATCTGTCTTAGTCTTTTGAAATCTAATGGAATTGGAAAGAAACTTAGAATTGAATCATATAACTTAGGGACTTTAAATTTTAATTACTTGTTTTCATTTTTCATTTTTATTTGCATTTTCTACTATAAGTCCTCTTAATTGAGACATGTACTTTGGCTCCCTTCTCTAATCCACAAAGTCAAATTTCACTTTGAATCACCGGCAACTAAATATAAACAAGAACAGACTTAAAAATTTTAAAAATAATAAATAATAATAGAAATTAAAATATATATATAAAAAAAGTTTTTCTGCTCAAACAAATTGACAACTGTAGTGGGATATTAAAAAAAAAAAAATTTTGAACCCCCTGCAATAATAATTTGCACCCCCTCAACATGAACCTGACCCCTTTATTTTTTAAAGCCCAACTTAAACTCCAGAAAAAAAAGAAGTCCAAAAGAAAATTTTAGTCTTTAATCTCAGAAATAAAAAGCCCATAAATCAAAATTTGAAAAATCATAAAAAAAAAGGTCAAATAAAACCTAATAATTTCTAGCTGCCTAACCTCCAAAATCTCTCATTATCCTTCTTCACTCTCCAAGCCTAAAGGAAAAAGGCTGCCTCTGCATCACACACAAAATATGCTGCCGCCGTCGCCGCCTAGTCTACCTTTTGCCGCAACTTGATCTGATTTTTCAGCTCTCTCTTTCTCTCTTTCTTTCACTGTGTGAGTGTGTTAATAGTGTTTTGATATGCTATTTCACTAAATCTGTGTGAGTGAATCATCGTATGTGTGTGTGAAGTTATTATTTGATTTTTTTTGTTGAGTTTTTGAATCTTGGACTGTGTGTGTGGGAACTGTGGCGTTAGAACTATGTTTTGAACTTTTGATATTTGAGTAACTCAACTTGAGTTTTGAGCCTCTAAAGTGAAAAGTCTGACCGTGTGTGTGACTGTGTGGGCCTGTAAGGGTTAGTTGGATATAGACTTGTAGGACTTATTACTTTATTAATTTATAGTGTTTTATTGTTGTTGAGTACTTGACTTTTTGTTTCTTTACTGTTGGGTGTTGGCGTGTTGCAGAGTTGCTACGTAGGTATTTTATTGATTTGATATAAAGACTATAAAGTTGAGTTATGACTATGACTTATCACTTTGACTATTAGACTAATTTGTGACTTGTGAGTAGTTTTTTAATTTTGACGAATGTGACTTGTTAGTTGTGAGTGGTTGTTGGCTATGTGACTTGGTCAATATATTAACACTAAAGACAATAAAAATATAAAACATTTAAAGAATTGTAAATTTCTAAATTAAAGAATTGCAAAAAAATCACTTAACCACAATAATTAATATATTTATTGTATTAGAAAAAAGTATGTCAAATGATCTTATAGTTTATTTTTTGTTTTTTTGCTAGTACTATGGATAAATTTGTAATAAGGAAACCCCGTAGGCTGCATGATTTATCTTCTACCTAAGATTCATATCTTACTCAAGATTCATCTTCTACTGAAGATTCATCTTCTAAGCATGTTCGTGTTGATGTGAACAATCTTCCTTCGAACCTTGGGCTACGAAAAAAGATTTCATTTTACCATCCTAATGATCGAGATGAAATAAGAAGATATTATTTACAAAAAAAAAAAAAACCATGTCAACCTTATGAACACGATTTTCCTCAAGCAAAAATTGGTGGACTTATGCGTCGATTTAATCCTAAATGGTTTAAAGAGTATGAAAGTTGGTTGGAATATAGTATTGAAAAGGATGCTGCATATTGTTTATATTGTTACCTATTTAGATAAGATGTTGGTATGCAATCTGGAGGTGATAGTTTTGTGACAAAGGGATTCAATAATTGGAATAAGAAAGAAAAGCTAGACCTACATGTTGGAGGTGTTAATAGTGCTCAAAACCAAGCTCTTAAGAATGGTGAAAATCTAATGAAGCAAAATCAACGCATTCAAAGTGTTTTTGTTAAGCAATCAAATCAAGATAAAATTGAATACCGGACTCAATTAAATGCAATAGTTGATTGCATAAGATTCCTTTTGCATTGGGGGTTAGCTTTTCGTGGTCATGATGAATTTGATGATTCAAGTGATAAATGAAATTTCCTTGAGCTTCTACAATTTTTGGCAGATCATAATGATGTTATTAATGAAGTGTTGCAGAAAACTCCAAAAAACAGCAAGCTAACCCATCCTGATATTCAAAAAGATATTGTGAATGCAGTTGCATATAAAACTACCAATGCCATCATCGAAGATCTTGGCAGTGGGTTTTTTTCAATTTTAGTTGATGAGTCCCGTGATATCTCAATAAAAGAACAAATGGCTATTGTTTTGCGTTTTGTGGACAAAAAAGGAATTGTTACAGAGCGATTTCTTGGTATTGTACATGTAGCAGATACCTCTGCCTTGTCTTTAAAAGTTGCAATTGAATTTTTGTTATGTAAATATTCATTGAGTTTATCAAGACTACGTTGGCAAGGTTATGATGGGGCTAGTAACATGCAAGGTGAATTCAATGGTCTTAAAACTTTAATTTTGAAGGAGAATAAATCAGCATTTTATGTCCATTGCTTTGCTCATCAACTTCAGTTGACTCTTGTAGTAGTTGCTAACAAGCATACTGATATTGTTGAATTTTTTAGCTTGGTTAGTAAAATAGTAACTATTGTTGGTGCTTCTTGTAAAAGACGAGAATTTTTACGAAATGCAAAACTTGCCAAAATTACAGAAGCATTAAACTTGGGTGAACTTGAAGGTGGGCAAGGTTTGAACCAAGAGACAAGTCTTAAACGTTCTGGTGATACACGTTGGGGATCACATTATAGGACAATCCTTAACTTGATTTTGATGTTCTCTTCCCCAGTTGATGTACATGAGATGATTGAAAAGGATAGCCTACTCTCTGAGCAAAGAGTTGAAGCTCGATCTATTTTAAGGTTAATTCTATCTTTTGAATATTCCTTTGTTTTACACTTGATGAAAAATATTTTGGGGATCACAAATGAGTTGTCAATAGTATTGCAAAAGAAAAATCAAGATATTTTAAATGCTATGACACTTGTCAGAGTGTCTAAGCAACCATTGTAGATGATGAGAAATGATGAATGGGAAGCTCTATTGACTGAAGTATCCACATTTCGTAGCAAGCATGATATTCCTATCTTGAACATGGAAGAAATATTTGTAGTTGGTGTGAGGCCACAACGTAACGCCCCATAAATTACAAATTTACATCACTATCATGTTGATATATTCTTTGAAGTCATAGATCTGCAACTTCAAGAGCTTAATAATCGTTTTTCAAAGGTGACTACTGAGTTGCTACTTTGTATGGCTTGCTTGAATCCAAGTAATTCGTTTTCGGCTTTTGATATACAAAAATTGACCCATCTTGCAAAGTTCTATCCATCTAATTTTTCTGAGACAGATGTATTGGCACTTGATAATCAGCTTCAGACTTACATTGTTGATATGCGCTCCACTGACGAGTTTTTAGAGCTTAAAGGAATTGGGGACCTTGCTAGAAAGATGGTGGAGACAAATAAGGATGTTATATATCCATTGGTATATTTGCTTGTGAAGTTAGTTTTGACCCTTCCTATTGCGACTGCAACAGTGGAAAGAAGTTTTTTAGCAATGAAATATATTAAGAATGAATTGCGCAATTGAACGGGGGATCAGTGGTTGAATGATTGTTTAATTGTGTACATTGAAAAAGATATAGCTTGTAGGATTGATAATGAATCTATCATGCAACGGTTTCAAAATATGAAATCTCGTAGAAGACAATTTTAGAATTTCATGTTTTTTTTTTTTTTTGGTGATATTGATATATTCAAGTCTATTTTGTTTTAGATCTAATACTATATATAAAAGCAGAAGCCTTTAAGGAGGTGCCGCCACGTTAGGAAAAATAACCCCTTCAAATTTAGCCACGTATAAGTAAAAAAAAAGCAATAAATTATATTGCTTGGAAACGTTACAACGTTAATAGCCTCTCCTTATAAATAACAAAAAAAAACCGGTTAAAATTAAAGAGGACACATAAATAGAAATAGAGAGGCGATGAAATCGAGAGAGAGGCTACGAAGATATAGAGAAAGAAACAAGAAGAGGGAGAGCCGATGAAGATACGGTGAAAGAAACAGAAAAAGAGAGAGAGGCGATCCTGCCTCCGCCAGTCCCCTCACCATACTCCGACCACCAGAAAGTCTCTTCTATTCCGATTCTCCTTTAAAAAACCCAAACCTGCTTATTTAAAAAAAAAAAAAAAAAAAAAAAGACGCAAACGCCATATTTCCCAAAACAGATACGCTGCAGAAAGAAAAGGAGAACCAAGAAAGAGAACGATAGAGAAAGTTAGGCTTTGCCACCATCAGACCACCGTATCCTCCACCAGTATGGTCTCTTTTTTTGCATCGAAGATTAGCGCACTCCCTTCCTCTTTAAATACTGTTTTTGTAGTTTGAAATATTGAAACTCCTTACCATTGCTTTTCCTATTCAAATTAGAATATTCAATCTTCAATTTCTATGTTTTTGAATTCAAAACCAGCAGTTTCCCTTACTTAATTTTCTAGGGTTTTTCTTTTATCCTTTTAAAAAAAAATATTAGATGGGTTGATTCTCTTTCTTTGGATGCTTTAGTTTCAAATTATCCCTCTATATATTTTTTGGTGGTAACATTAGGGATTTTTCCCTGGCCAGACTTAGACCATCTGAACAGCAAGCATAGAAAGAAACCGTTAGGATCAACCACCCGAATCGTCGGAATCGGCACTGGTAAATTTTCTCTTTTTCCATTTTTTTGATTTGGGTATGAAATGTTACTTTCAATTGAGTTTTTTTGTTGGGTAGGTTTAGATTTGATTCTTTTTTTTCTTTTTTTTTTTTGAGTTTTAGGGTTGTCTATCAAAATGTTTGTAGATATTTGCTTTTTTTTTTACTGTCAATTTAGGAATTTGGATTCATAACCCTTTTCCTCTCTATTTGTTAAAATCAGGGAAACCCCTCACGGTTTAAAACAAAAATACCGTTAATTGAAAGAAACCGTAGGTCTAATTATATAATTTTTTGTTTATATAATTTGAGAGTTTATGTTTGATTGATGAGGAGGATTAGGTTTACCAAAGGCAAAATTGGTTGATTATAAGTAATGTGATTTGGACTTGATCCCTACTATTCTTAACAGGTAGAAAGTATGTTAAATTGTATTGTTTTTTCATTTAAATAATTCTATATTTAGGCATTGGTAGAGAATTTGGAATCATTTGAGGTTTCTTTTTTGGCAATTTTCTTTACTAGGTGTTTGTTACAAATTTACAATTCAAAGTTAATGCGTAATTCCATATATCACAGTTTTTACTTTTCACTATTTAAGTCTGTTGTGTACATGCTATAGCTAACTTTCTATGCTGAATTTGCTGTGAAAATAGGTTTTTTTTTTATTAATTTTTTTTATAATCGGGTTCTAACCTTGAGTTGGCTTAATTTAGATTCAGGTATTTTTCATTTTTTTAATTATTCAATCTTTGGTCAGTGACTTTAGCTCAATTGGCACCTCCTCCCCCTTACAGGGGCTCGGTAAAGAGTGAGGTCTTGAATTGAAGATCCAATGCGTGTATGTGTGACTTATTCAATCTCTGCTATGAAATATCACAGTTTCATTTCAAGCCTTTGCTATGACTTGACTAGAGCCACATTGTCTAAGGAAATTAAACGCTTTACTCTTTAGTGAGTGTTCTGTTTTTGTTTATATGTGCCCACAGTTTGTTTAATTCTTTTTTTTTTTTTTCCTTTTTCTGATAAGTAATTTGTTTAATTCATAGGTTTGTTTATTATTTCTTCCCTTCATGTGCTATATCACAAATTTTTTTTTTTTTGAGAAAGATCTCAAAATGTTGTTGGTTGTTTTTATAGACTTTTTGGTGAAAATGATCAATTCTATTGTTGTAGTTGAATGGAATTATGTTCCTTACATTCTAGGAAAGTAAGGTATACTTAAATTCACGGTCTATTTTAAAAAGAGTTTCAAATTACTATAGAAAAGTGCTTCTAAAACTAAAAGGTCGAGTTCCAATTCATCTTCTTAATGATAATCAATATCAAGCAAATGGCTAATCTAATATTTCTTATGTGCTGGAAATCTAAGCCTTCTTAAGGCCTCTGATTTGACAGGGTAGCAAGGCAAGCTAGCTGCAGCTAATCATAGGAAATATCTTTTATCCTTTTTTTATAAATTATTATTTGCACATATGAAGTGGATAGGTGTGACTATTTGTTTGGTGACTAGGGATAATTTTTACTATTATTATTATTATTTTTTTTTTTTTGTATTTTTAGAGAGCATTGTTGGGAGTTGAATTTTAGAGAGCAATCTCACTTCAATTTTAACCAAACGTTTACTTATAATCTTAGTTTTGAATATTTGTTTTTGATGAATTATAACAAGAAGTTTTGAAAATAAAAATTATTGGTGGTTCAATACTTGAGAAATAATGGAGATTACATAACAATACAACTAAATTAGAATTTGACAATTGTTTTTTGTTTTTTGTTTTTTTTTGTTTTTTTTTAACAGCATGTACACAGTTTCTAGGAATATTTATATGTGAAGCCAAATAATAGGAATACACTGACCTCGATAGATTTTAAGATATTATTATATTTAGGCTATGACAGTATTAGAATTGAATCATTTCTATTGAGCATAGACTCTAACTAAGGAGGTGCTACCACGTCAAGAAAAAAGACCACTTAAAATTTTCCACGTATAAGTTAAAATGCGACAAATTATGTTGTTTGGGAATGCTACAACACCGTTAAAACCCTCCCATTATAAATAACAAAAAATAACCGTTTAAAAATTTAAGTGTACATGGAAACAGAAATAGAGAGAGGTGATGAGGACACGGAGAAAGAAGAAAGAAGCAGAGAAAGGGAGAGGCGATGAAATGTGACACAGAGAATGAAGCTGAGAAAGAGCTAGAGTTCGTTTGAACCATACACCGTCCGTTCCCTTGCCAGATTTAGACCACTAGATCGCCGGAACTGACATTGACAACGTTACTTTTTTTTCCCAATTTTGTAGGTTTGGGTATAAAACGTTACTTTTAATTGAGTGTTTCTGTTGGGTAGGTTTAGATTTGATTCATTTTTGTTTTGGGTTTTTGGAATCTCTATCAAAATGATTGTTTTCTCAATTTTAGATATTTGCTTTTGTTTTGTTTTTTGTTTGTGTTTTTAGATACAGAGATCACTAAAAATATTGATTTGGGTATGAAATGTTACTTTTGATTCAGTTTTCCTGTTGGATAGGTTCAGATTTGATTTGTTTTTGTTTCGGGTTTTTAAAACACAAAATGATTGAGTCCTACACCATTAGTAGCCTTGCCATAGAAGAAAATCCATGGATCATCAACACTGTAAGACCATCTAGCGATAGAGTGAGAACTACCACCAATAATTTTCTTTTTCCTTTCTTTCTTAGATCTATAGGTATGAAATATGAATTATTTTTGACAAATTTGGTACTCTCTGGTCATTCTCCAAATTAAATTCGTTTAGTTTAAAGTCAAGGTTTTTGAAATTTCAGTTATAGTGCTTGATAGGTGTTTGATGCTGGTTCTCAGTTAAAAAATCCTTATTGTTTGTTAAAAAAAAAAAAAAATCTAAGATTCAATGCCTGCTTTCTACTTTGCCTAGATTTGATCCTTTAAACTTTAGCAAAGGGATTGCTAAATAGCAGTTTGTGTGTGTATAACTGTGACATTCCGGATGATTCTCTATAGAGACAACATCTTTTATAACTAATAGATACCCTGTTGTGAATTGTTGTGAAAGATCAAAGTTGTAATGAATTTAGCTTTAGTCATATCTAACTCTATGATCATTGTTACATAAAATTTCTTTCATTTGAGACATGGGTTACAACCAAATACAAAATATGTGTCCACTTTCCTGATTTCTTTAAAGTTGCTGTATACAAGGGATTGCCTTAAGTAATGTTTCTTAAATTTCATTATGGATTATTTTGAAGTTTTTTCCTTCAATTCTGTCAATGTTCAATTGTAGTGTGCTTAATTTACGTGCATTTTTTGGGTGTATTCATGTTGTAAACATTCTTTTCATTCCAATTTAGAACATGTACCCCACGTGTTTGACAAAAATTCTCACTCAAAATTGAAACTTAATGCTTAAAATTGAAACTTACCAAACAACACCATTTGAAATCCCAACCAAGTTAGTTGTGACTTGCACCCAAGTTGTTTTGAGGGCTATGGATATATCATAGGAGAAGCAGGTAAAGATTCTAGAATCTTTAATTGTTTTCATTTGAGTTTAGGGTGAGAATTTCAGCTAAAGGCTCGCTTCGCTTCTTTAAGCTCTGCCCCTTACTTTAAAATAAACTCAGCCCGAGTCCCCAAAAAACTCAGCCAGACGCTCTACCCCTCTCGCTCTTTTAGACGCACGCTCTGCCCCTATTCCTCTCACTCATCTGTTTCTGCCTCCCTTCCTCCAACCTGTAAGTTTTTCTTTCTCTCTCTCTCAAGGCAAACACAAACATAAACCTGAAAAATTTTGTTCCTCTTTTTGTTGACGCAATTTTCTTCCCATTTATGGTTGAGATCTTTTATTGCATGGATTTAGTTTGAAATTTTTTAAGACTAAGAAACTTACAAATTTATATGCAAATTTTTAAGTTCTTTCTGGGATTATAATAAGATTTGTGTTAATCGCACACACTTTTTTTTTTGAGTCAGTGTTGCTGATTGATAACACTTTGTTTTTAAAGTTTATTTCTAGGAAGAATCTGAAACTGGACTCTTTGTGTTTTAGATTAAGATATCAAATGCTTATAAAAAACTTGGTGAAGAGTTGAGTAGCTTGAGAAGTTGAGGAAAGAGGAACCTAAGAATAGGAGGAAATAGATTCTTGAAAAGCATTGATAAAGCTTCAAGATATAAGAATGACTAATTTTTTTTGTAATACTTATTAAACCAAATGTATAGCACATTATGATGACTGTAATATTTTGCTTTATAATATTTTTTTGTTCTCATTTATAAGGATCGTATATATAAAATTTTATTTGTTTCTCATTTATAAGGATCTTATATATAAAATTTTGAAGGTTTTTCATGAGAAATGTTTAAGCTACAATTTTCATCTTATATTAGAGCCAATTCAGCTTTCAAATAGTTTAAATTTAGAGAAATATTTAAACTTAACATGTTAAAATACAATTTAAAATTTTTCCGTGCATTGCATAGGTTAGCAAATAAGAAAAAAAGCCCATCTCAAAATATGCCACATTCACAATTAAAAACCGATGAATTATATTGTTTCACAATCTTAACACCGTTTGATAGTTTCTTGGTGTTTGTGTGTGTGTGTGTGTGTGTGTGTGTGTGTGTGTGTGTGTGTGTATATATTGCACAACTTTGACTTTCCCCTATGATAAACAAGACCCTTCTGTCTCTGAATTGGATTTCACCTCTTCGTTATTGTAAACACACGCACATGCAGAAAGCACAAGTATCGTTTCTTACCAATACACCTGAAAGTTGAGCAAAAAGATGACAATAAAGAACCATAATAATTTATCAATAACATTTACAATACAAATATGTATCACAAAGTTCGAATTGCAAATTGTCGCTGAGAAAAGGTCGAATTACAACATGGCATAGAATGGATTAGTTGCTTAGGTCCAGAAAATCTTGGCCCCACCCATACACTATATTATTATCATTTATGTTTATTGAATTGAATTTTAACCCTATTTGCATTTATAAGACAATAATATGTTAGATTGCCTGATATTCTTTAAAGTGCATTATGTTTGTTGCACTTTTCTTAGATTTAGTCATGTACACACACTAATGCTCAAGGAAAATTGTCAACCTGCTATGAATGATGTATATAGTGTGTGAAGGGTGGTTACCATTAATTGGTTGTGTCAAAACCATAGTAATCTTTGCAGAGCTTTTAAGTTGGTAAATTTCTATAAGATGCTATGTATAGAATTCTAGGGATGTAATATAATGTAATGTCCATTCTTATTTTTTAAAATTGTAGAAATTTCCTTATCTCTTTTATTGTGTTCTAAATGAAAATTGTCTTTTTGAATATCTTTAGCTGTGCCAAGAGGGAGAGTTGTGAAACCAAGAGATAGTTATGTTGAAGGCAATGGAAGAACAAGTGTAATTCCATAGTTTCAGAATGAACAGGAGGTAGATGTGAAAAACACACCAACAGTTTTGCTACCTAGGAAGAATCATGATTCAGTCATGAGCCACATTGATATGGAGTTCTTGCCACCACGACTTTCTCCATTTTATCCTTTCGAGAAGGATGGCGTGGCTGTTTGATTATGTGGCTTCTACTTCAAAATGCCTCATGTACGTTTGTATTTGTTGTCTTTTTTTCCCTTCATCTTCTCTATCCTCATTAGGAGTAGGATAGTAGTCGAGAAATAGCCATAAACAAATAAGAAAATGCATTAGTGAAGTTTAGAAGAATGCAAAAATTGTCAATATCCTTATGGTTCAAGAAATTTATGGAAAAGGATTGTGTTAAAAAGCATCAACTAATGTACATGGCTTAGGGAAAGAGTAGGTAGCTGTAGATTTCTCTGTGAGATTTCACAAATGTAACTTTGATTTAGTGCCACCATCTTTTAGTTTTTTATGGGGCAGTACAGTGATTAATATTGATAAAACTCTACAATTTAACTTTTTCAAGAGTTTTGGTTTTTTTTTTTTTTTTTTTTACTTACTTCAGCAAATATATTTTGTGCGATTTTTGTATTTATTCTTGAAATTAGTTGTCCTCGGTGTAGTTTAATTTGGATAGCTATGATAAGAATCCTATAATTGTGACAACATAGTTTGTATAATTGAGGTTTTTTGTATTTTCTTCATTTGACCATATTTAATGCATATACACACCTTCAATTTTAAGGGAGTTTCTCATCATTTTTAAAAATAATAATTGTGGGGACACTTTTTGTCCGTCCTCGGCAAAGCTTTGGGCGCAGTGCCGAGGAGGTTGCCAGAGTCCCACATCGAAGAGAGCTTCCCCCACTTTCAACCTTATAAGCTGTGAAGCGAAGGAAGTAGTGTACCAAATCGGAAATGATGGTACACTACTTCCTTCGCTTCACACTTTATAAGGTTGAAAGTGGGGGAAGCTTTCTTCGATGTGGGACACTCTGAGCCTCCTCGGCACTGCGCCCAGAGCCTTGCCGAGGACGGCAAAAATAGTCCCCACAATAAAAGAAGCTTCTTTTATTGTGGGGACTATTTTTGCCGTCCTCGGCAAGGCTCTGGGCGCAGTGCCGAGGAGGCTCAGAGTGTCCCACATCGAAGAGAGCTTCCCCCACTTGCTACCTTATAAGCCATGAAGCGAAGGAAGTAGTGTACCATCATTACCCGTTCGAACTCGGGTAATGATGGTACACTACTTCCTTCGCTTCATGGCTTATAAGGTAGCAAGTGGGGGAAGCTCTCTTCGATGTGGGACACTCTGAGCCTCCTCAGCACTGCGCCTAGAGCCTTGCCGAGAACGGCAAAAATAGTCCCCACAATAATAATTAAGAAAAATAAAAAAAATGGGAAGTTTTTTTTCCTTTTCATTTTCTTTTAAAAAAAGCGGTTTATTTAATTTTAATTATCTATGGAGTTGTCTTAATATTTTTATGATTTTATATATTTTCCCATGAATAATAAATAAAAGTAGTCTGCGTATTGCGCGGGTCATACGCTAGTTTTATATAATTTGTGTCTTATTGACCCCCCTAGGCAAAAATCCTAAAGCTGCCCCTGGCAATATAGAAGCAACAAGTTCTAAGTCTCACACCAGGATGAATTCAAAAAACCAAAAAAGTATGGCTGAACATCTGACTTAATGGCTTAATAATGGTTTACAGCGAAAGCTCAACCAAAATTTTCCACCCTTGCCATAATAATTGAAAAGCTTGTCTAGGCTTTGCCAAATCAAATGGAAATAATTGGTAGAAATTTTACCCAATGCCTTAGTACCAACCTTTGAAGAAGTACTTCAAATGAACAAAAACAAACTCTAGAATGCATGAAGGCGAGATTGGTCAAAACTTGGGGGTAGCAAAGGCCATTAGGCTATTTTGAAGTTAACCAAATTCAGACTAAACAACCCAGGGTTGAACAGCCCAGAGTTGAACAACCTAGAGTTGAGCAGCCTCGAATGGAGCAACCTGGAACGGACCAATTTGAATTGAACAACCTCAAATTAAGGTACCTTGAAATGAGATACCAAGAACCCTATAGACCACCATTCAAAGACCCAATATATACCCAATGCTATACCCTTTCCAAGTCAAGTAAGGTATGATCAGTTAATAGACTTATTCAAACATATGGTTCTAGTTTATGGAGGCATGCAAGACCTTTGTATTGGAAAACTTACCCTGAGTGGAGTGGATAGATACGGAAGCGGAATTTCCTAGAAGTTACAAGATTCCAAATTTATCACATTTTAAGGTGATGATGATAAAACTGCTATGGAACATATTTCGAGGTTCACAATTCAGTGTGATGAATTGTCAGATAATGACGACTGTGCTTCAAATGTTTCCTGATTCGCTTACAGTGCCCCCCTTCCCCCCCACTCAAAATTCAATTAGCAGTTCAGTTGAAATGGAAGAGAAATTCCAAGCCCACTTTGGCCCCACTGATTTAGGTGTGTCAATGGAAGATTTGGTATATTAAAACAATGGGCAGATGGGACTGCCGAACGGTCATCATGAGGTTTTAAAAGGCTAAAATGAGATGTCAAACTACATTTCCAGAGGCATAATCTGTTAAATAGCAGTTGATTGCCTAGACTTCAAATTGAGATAGAAGTTCGAAGGAATAACTTTCTTTAATTTGTATGAATTGTCAGAAAGAGCCTCTAGACATGAAAGTCTACATAGAGAATAGATTCAAAAGAAAAATTCCTTGAATGGGACTTGTTACTAAGATACTAAATATGAGACTGATGTAGAAGAGTTTAGGGGTCAAAAAACTTGTGTGATGCCATTATGTGAAAAGAATGTGTCACAACAATGAATGAGGGGAGTAATCGAGAGCCTACGAAAAAAAGAGAAGTAAAATTCATTTCATCCTATCTTATTTATCACCCATTATATCAAAATTCAAACCGATGAAGGAGAGACTGTAAGGGCATAAACAAAACCTGCAGAAGTGGCAGCAAATTCCAAAGATAGGGTCATAGACACAGCCCCTTCCTTAGCTATCGCCGCAGCGAGAAGAATATTCTAGCAAAAGATAGAGCTCCAAACCTCCCACTTTCACCGAAGGCATGTTGGCAGGCCTCCTATCTTCTCCTCCACTACTAGGAGTAGCAGCAAAACTCTCTTTACTTTCTTCTTCACTCTCATTTGAAACACCACGGACTTTCCTTGTTAGAAATACTAAATAAGTGTATTGTATTTTACTATGAAAGAATATACATGAGTGCCTATATATAGGAGGCATATGAGTGCAGTACAAGTAAGAGTGTAGTACAAGAATGTGTGCTATACAAGTAATCTAGTTGGGCTAAAAGCCCACAACACTATACACATTAACAGCCCCCCTCAAACTCAAGGTGGATGTGAGACCAACTTGAAGTTGTCAACTAAAGTACGAAGGCGTCCCTTAGGATGTGACTTGGTGAAGATATCTGCAAGTTGATCTTTCGAGAAGACTGAGATCAGCTTGAGAGCACTATGGACAAGATGATAACGGATAAAATGACAATCAATTTTAATGTGTTTAGTCCGTTTATGGAAGACATCATTGTGAGTAATATGAATGGCATTCTAGTTGTCACAATAAAGAGGAGTAGTAGAGGATGTAAATACACCAAAATCTTTGAGAAGCCATCGTAGCCAAAGGAGCTCAGATGTGGTATCAGCAAGGGCATGATATTCTGCTTCAGTACTGGAGCGGGCCACATGAGTTTGTTTCTTGCTTCACCAAGAAATCAGAGAAGAACTAAGAAGAAAGCAATAACCAGTGGTGGACCTGCGATCAGTGGGATCTCCTGCCCAATCAGCATCAAAAAATGCACGGAGAATAAGAGGAGACTGAGCAAAGTAGAAAATACCATGGAAGAGAGTGCCCTTTAGGTATTGAAGAATGCGTAGAATAGCAGCATAATGAGTATATCATGGAGCAGACAGATACTGGCTCACCTGGTGAACAGCATAGGAAATGTCTGGACAAGTAACAGTGAGATAAACTAGGCTGCCAACCAAGCGTCTATAAAGAGAGGGATTAGACAATAGTTTCCCTCCTGAGGGAGTCAGATGCGCATTAAGTTCAATTGGAGTGTCAACAGTCTTGCTATTAGTGAGTCCAACTTAAGACAAGAGTTCAGAACCATACTTGGCTTAAGTAATATAAAGTCCATCTGTAGAATGAGTGATTTCAAGACCCAAAAAGTAGCTGAAATGTCCAAGATCTTTCATCTCAAATTGCTGACTGAGAAAATCCTTGAGTTCTTAAATGCCACTGAGGTCATCACTAGTTATGATGATATCATCCACATATAGGAGAAGTAAAATAGTGCCTTTGTCAGTGTGACGAAGAAATAAGGCAGAATCATAATGACTGGTCATGTAACCCAAGCGAGAGATGGTAGAGCTGAATTTGACAAACCAAGCTCGTGGAGCTTGTTTAAGGCCATAAAGTGCACGTCGAAGGTAACAAACCTTATTTGATTCAACAAAGAGACCAGGAGGAGGTTGCATATAAACTTCTTCACTTAAATCCCCATTAAGAAATGCATTTTTGACATCCATCTGGAAAAGGTCCCATTTACTGCAATAGTAACAGCTAAAAGGGAACGAACAGATGAGATACGAGCAATTGGAGCAAAAGTCTCTTCATAATCAATCACATACTCCTGTGTAAAGCCTTTTGCAACAAGACGAGCTTTGTAGCGCTCAATGGACCCATCAGAGCGAGTCTTAATCTTGTAGATCCACTTACAACCAACCACAGATTTCCCAGAGGGAGTGTCACCAAATCCCAAGTATGGTTTTTAGATAATGCATCAAATTCCTCTTTCATTGCAATCTGCCATAAAGGGTCAGTGGAAGCCTCACGATAGGTGTGAGGCTCATGCAGTGTAGCAAGGGTAGTGTAACAATGATAGTCAAGTAAATGTGCAAGAATGGATCTTACTCGAGTTAATTGACGAGGTGGAATGTCTTGTGCAAAATCTTTAGGCGGAGCAAGAGCAGGAGACCTAAGCTCAAGGTTGGGGTTGGGTAGCTCGTCTTCAACCTGTTCATCTTTCACCTGTTCAATAAAGGATGAACTAGGAAAGGGATAAATAATATCTGGTGGTTGGACAGAGAAGTCTACAGGAGAATCAGGAGCTGCAATAGAAGGAATATGTGCCTCATCTGAAAAAAGATCTAAGACAGAGGAGAAAGATAGGGAGGCACAAAAGTGAGAGAGCTCAACAAAGAGGCAATATTCCCAAAAGACAACATTGCGGGAGACACGAAAACGATGAGAAATAGGATCATAATACCGATACCCCTTTTGAGTTTCGCCGTAGCCAAGAAAACAACAAAGCCTTGACCGAGGCTCAAGTTTGTTATGCTCATGTGGTTGAAGAAGAACAAAACAGGCAGAACCGAAGGAGCGAAGGTGATGATAATCTGGAGATGACCCAAAAAGGCGCTCATATGGAGTTTGATTTTGGATGACAGGACTGGGAATGCGATTAATAGCATGAGCAGCATGAAGTGCAGCTTTGCCCCAAAAAGGAGCAGGAACTTTGGCAGAGAGAAGGAGAGCACGAACAATGATAAGAATATGACGAAGTTTTCGTTCGGCTCTACCATTTTGCTGAGAGGTACCTAGACAAGTTAGTTGATGAACAGTGCCATATGAATGCAAAACAGCTTAGAAAGCATATTGAGCGTACTCAAGAGCATTATCAGATCGAAAAATTTTGATATGTTTGGAAAATTGAGTTTCAACCATTTTTGCAAAATTAGAATATACTAGCACTAATTCAGAACGATGTTTCATATGAAAAATCCAGCTATAACGGGAATAATCATCAACAAAGATAACAAAATATCGAGATCCACCAATACTAGAGACAGAGGAAGGTCCCCAAACATCAGAATGAATTAGGTCAAAGATATCAGTGGACACTGATTCACTAGTATTGAAAGGCAAAGCTGGTTGTTTTCCTTATTGACATGAAACACAAAAAAAAAAAAAAAAAAAAAAATTGTGGACACTGAACCTAACAAACCTCTAGAAGTCAAGTGTTGTACTCAAGAGGAAGATGCGTGACCAAGTCGGGCATGCCAAAGTGCAAGGGAAGGAATAGAAGAAACTGCAGCAGCGGCAGCAACAGATATACGCCCAACTCTAGGACCAGTCCCAAGCTCCTGTCCCGTTCTTGGATCCTGCACAATACACCAGAATAATCAAAGATAATGCGATAACCTAACTCAGCTAATGGTCCCACAGAAAATAAATTGTAAGAAAGGTTAGGATCATTAAAGACCCTATGAACAGAGAGGTTGGAGGTCAAAACAGAACCTATATTATGACCAAACATTGTGGAATTATTTGCTGTGCGAATATTAAGAGAGTGTGGTACAGGTTAAAGTTCAGAGAATAAGGACGAGTGAGGTGTCATGTGATTGCAACAAGCAGAATCCATAAGCCAAGAAGAAGGAGACATACCAAATAAAGCTGAGAGAGAAGAGGAATAAGATGCATTACCAACTATACGAATGACATTTGCGATGATGTTTATAAGGTCATCTCTAGAAATGGTGAAAGTGGATCCAGAAGACTGAGACTGTGCAGTGACAGGAGCCATTGGTTGGACACTCTCAGTGTTAGCAACAGTAGTAGCAGAAATTGAAACAGCTAATTTGTTGCGATGATAGCAAGTCTCAATATTGTGGCCAAGACGTTTGCAAAAATTGCAAAAACATTTGCTGGATTGTCGGTGACTATTATTGCAACAAGAAGAAGACCTGTCCTTATTCTTCATTTAGAAGCAAAATATGCAAAAATGGGCTGCAAAAATGAAATCTACGTGAAAAACTGGGTAAAGAGTACCTAGACTGCAAAAAGTCAACTTTGGTAAAAAGTCAACGATCAAACTTGGTCAAAGTCAAAGTCAACCGTCAACAGAGAAGGTCAATGGATGACGTCAGCAGATGATGCTAGCAGATGATGTGATGCTGACGTAAGTAGGTGACGTCAACTAAGGCTGACGTGGCAGTGATGACGTCAGAGATGACGTTAGCAAGTAACCCAGTGGCGCGTGAGGCGCGTGGATAAACTTCGTCAAAGCTTTGGGCGGTGCGTGAGGGTGCGTGGACTGTCTGATGAAGCCGATTCTTTTCCGAAGATGCAGATCAGAGGAAGACGATTTTGATAGTGTCGGCGGCAACAAGATTGGAGCAACCCTGGTGGCGCGTGAAGCGCGTGGACGTGTTTTTTGAAACTTTGACCAGCGCGTGGAGGCGCGTGGATGGTCAGATATGGATGTTTCTGGCAGAGATGTGTAGAGTGAATGAAAAGCTACACGGTGATATGTCTTATGTCCTAATCGGAGGTCAGAAGTGACAGATCCGATGATGGCAGTGGTTTTGGCGGCGGCGGAGGAGCTTCTGCTGGTGGAAATTCAACCCTGAGGGTTTACTGACCACAGAAGTTGAGGCAGCGGAAAGTACCGACAAAACAAGACTGCAAGACACAAGAAAATTAAAGCAGTGACTCTGATACCATGTTAGAAATACTGAATAAGTGTATTGTATTTCACCATGAAAGAATACATATGAGTGCCTATATATAGGAGGCATATGAGTGCAGTACAAGTAAGAGTTTAGTACAAGAATGTGTGTTTTACAAGTAATCTAGTTGGGCCAAAAGCCCACAACACTATATACGTTAACATTCCCTACACCCCCATTGTACTATCAGCCAAATTGTTATATTAATAATTCATAACTTCTTTTTCATACCTTCTTTTCCATCCATGTTTTTTGGTCTACCTTTTCACTCCAACCAAATTATGGAAAATGACATTTTCCTCTCCTTTTTCCTTCTCCCATTTCGCAGCCTCTCATTTTTCACCCTCACCAAACATAGCATTAAATGACTGGACTGGAAAAGGGTAATTAATTTTTATGGCCATCACCTGCTTTTATTACGTCGCCAATCCATATTATATTACAATGTGTTCAAAATCTTATGTTCAATTGGTGTTCACGACACTAAAATTTTATCCATAATAAAGATAATGACAATAATCATAATATTAGTGCTATGTAAAACCAATTTCACTGCACTTAACTTCAGGCTCTTGTAATTGAACAACTGTATTAAGTAACTAATGTTTACTTCTTTGATATCAATGGTTATACATTGATAAAGTAAAATAGTTTTTTTTTTCTTCTCAAACCACTAATCAGGAGTACCAATTAAAAACCCTCAAATGCTGTACCATAGGAGGCAGCGGCTCTGTATTTGATAATAAAGTCATTGTATGAGAAGGACTTTTAGAGTGCAGGATTGCTTGCATCAACCAAAGCTTTTGCTGGTTCTATAAGTGCTTCATAAAAGGGATTAAGAGCGAAGGAAGCAGTTGTCCGAGCTCAATTCGAATTTGTCACCACTCGATGTTCAGCACCTTTCAACTTTCCCTTGCTAATAATCTACAACTCAATGCAACACAATTCTAAGAACTATTATTAAGAAACAACTAAAAAAATAAGGTTTTTTTTTTTTTTTTTTTTGAGAAAATGATGGTTACTTGCATAAAACCACCCTAAACTATGGCACTCACACTTTTCATCCTAAACTACGTAAATTTGCAATCACTGCCTTAATTGTAAGAAACTTTGTAAACTGCATTCCCTTAATTGATTGTTAAAAATAATGATAACAATGCAAGTCACATTGTTTTACTCTTGTAGTCAGTTAACGTAGTAAATTTTATGGACCATGTGTGATCGTTGATTTGAACAGTTAATCACGTTGTGGGATGCAAATTAAAAAATTTGTGACAACTGGGGTTATGATTGTAAGTATCCATTGTTTGGCTGCAAAGGGAAGGCACACGAAGTTTAGGGTTGTTTTCTATGACTAACCCTAAAAAAATATTGTAAGTTTCTTTTTTCTTTTATTTTATTTTATGAGATAAGATTCTTTTTCCCCTAGTTACTAAACCATATTACGTAGTAGGCATATTGAGGATTTAAAAACAAAACAAAAAACCAAACAAAAACAAAAACTAGAAAAGGTAAAGAAAGTGTTAAATTTGTATTGTAATGCAATACTATTTGTCACAACTTATATGATATCCGAAAAAATTAGTTATAATTTGAGCTTTTTGTAATCATCTAAATAACTTAAATTGACTTAATTAAAATTAATACACAAGTTTGAGTTGGTTTTATCTCTCTCAAAAAAAAAAAAAAAAAAAAAGAGTTGGTAGTCTATGACTAACCCTAAAAAACATTTGAGTTTCTTTTTTTGTTTTATTTTATTTTATGAGATAAGATTTTTCCCCCAAGTTACTGAATCATGTGCGTTTCGGTTAGAATTAAAAATTAAAATTATTTTACTATTCAGCTTATTTTTACTACTATTTATGGGTCTCACTGTACTATTTCAACTAACTTTTACTTTTATTTATAGTACTTTTAGCAATAATTTTTCAGTTTCAGGAAAATAAACAGTATCCAAATACACGTAGTAGGCATATTGAAGATTTAAAAAAGAAAAAGAAAAAAAGAAAACAGAAAAAACAGTAAAGCATATCTTAAATTTGTATTGTATATAATGCTATTTGTCACAACTTATATGATATCCGATATCCGAAAAGATTAGTTTTTTTTTTTTTTTTTGATAAGCGAAAAGATTAGTTATAATTAGAGCTTTTTATAATTGTGTAAATAACTTAGATTGACTTAATTGATACACAAAACCAATGTAAGACCTAACAATTGTTGATATTAATGTTATGAATTTTGTTTCGACCGGATGATATGGATAGAAAATTTCATACTGATATGCAACTAGAACGATAAATCCTCAATTCCACCACGGACAAATTTCCATAGTTTTTAGACCCGGACCGGATTGGGTGGTCCGACTGACCGGGAACCAGATTGAAATCCGATTTTTTAAGCATAGAGAACCAGGCATGCTTTCAAATTCAGTGAACCCTTTAAACCGGGGTTGGACCACACGATTCATGCAGAACCGGTGGCATGAACTGTGCGGTCCAACCCCTGTTCAAGCATGCATGTTAAATAAGAAAAAATCAAAAAATGCGTTTATCAGGTTTAGAACCTAGGCACGGTCAGATATGCAGCTGGAGCCTAACCACTCAACCAAGCTTGCAAGTTGATACTCAACAATAACAAAAAAAATACTTGAAGTAAAGTTAACGCTTTTTTTTTTTTAAATAAAAACAACTTAACAAAATTCTATTCTACTTAATTAAATTATCCATCTCTTACAAGGAATAAAAAAAAATTATAATTAAAATCCTTTAAAGATATTCAACTTTACTTCAAAAATTAATCATAAATTTTAATATTTTCATGGTTATTATTTTATTTTATTAACGTTCTTATTTAATTATTATATATATGCTTGAAAATCATTAAATCTCCCTCACACATATAGATATATTAGGGTACGTTTGGTACACTGAATGGAGATTACAATAGGAATTGTAATATTTATTACTAGGAATAAAATGTGTTGTAATGTAATAACTAAACATATTCATTAGTTTGGTTGTGAGTTATAATATTAGAATGTAACTTAATATTTATTTTAGGAAATTTCTTACTCACACAATTATATTTTCTTAAAAATTGTTATTTTTAAATTTAAGAGTGATATATGTTATTTTTTATGATTTTTTATTTTTATAATTGTTAGATGTATATGGAAAGTTTGTTTACTTGGAAATATATTAAGTTTTGAAATTATTGCACTTACTAAGGAATAACTAATACAACCTTTGAAAGAGGAATAGTTATTCCTCATTTTAAAGAATAGCTATTCATAAGGAATAATTATTCCTTGTAATAAAAACATAACCAAACTAAAGAATAATTATACCATAGGAATAACTATTACATTACAGCGTCTATTTCAGTCTACCAAACATGACCTTAGTCAATTTTTCTAATTTTATAAATTTAATATCTATATTTAGGCTTTAATTAATTATTAAATTAATTATGATATCATCACGGTTCAACTCCGGTTCAACCTCGGTTGGACCTCAAAAACCTTGAACCTCTCCCTTTTACGGTTCAATGAATGGTCCGAGTTTTAAAACCATGCAAATGTCACCCCATTCTGGGTTTTTCAATTAATTTTGGTCAATACCAGCTGAAATTTAAGACCTGGCTGGTATACATATTGTGCTGAATCTAGTGATATATATGAGGTTATGAACAGATAAATAAATAAAGAAAATAACTTAATATGAAGTGAGCATAGACACAATGAAAAAAAGAACTGAACCAAACGATGCGATGTGAGGGAAAGAAGAAAAAAAATTCAAGAATAATGAAGCCTGAAGAGTAGGTGATCATGAGAGGACAAAGGAAGTAAATTGACTACGTGAACTTTTGAAGTGCTTTTACATGGGTGGATTGGGAAATGTGTAAAGAGAGTTACTAGGAACTTCAAGAAGGTTCCTTCTTTACAAAATTTGTGACAATTGGGGTTATGATTGTAAGTATACATAGTTTGGCTGCAAAGCGAAGGCACACGAAGTTTAGGGTGGTTTTCTATGACTAACCCTAAAAAAAATGTTTGAGGTTTTTTTTTTTTTTTTTTAATTTTTTTTTATGAGATAAGATTCTTTTTCCCCTAGCAAGCAAGTCCATAAAACACACAAAAGATCCTGGGAAAAGACCTAACAAAGGATATTCTCAATGGTGCTAAACAACGGTGACAATGAGGTGTGAGGTTCCCATGGATAAAATATGCACGGGGTTGACATGTGGAGTCCCATGAATGATGCACCAGTGAAGGAAAAAGTCCATTAGGCAAGGGGAGTGAGTAGGACTAGTTCATGATCCACAAAGAGGTCTTGAAACCCATAGAGAGGTAGAGACTCACACATGAGGGGGATATTGTTGGGTGTACATGCGTAAGTGAAATCTCACATTGAATAATGATGAGAAAAATGAGTGATTAATATAACATAATTGACTCATACCCATTGGGTTTAGACATTTTGGGTTAAGTGTGTCTCTATATGTTATATTAATTACTTAATTGGAGTCTCCCCAAGGTGTTTATCTCCCCAACATAATCACCATCCTAATTGTAAAATCTTTGTTAATTGCACCACATAGCCTAATTGACAATTAAAATTAATGATCATGCTCCACCCTTTTTGAATTGACAACTAGACACCGTCATCAAAGTATAAAGGGACATTAAGTGATTATACTTTTTTCATTATAACAAGGATCGAGGATCACACAATAGAAAATAATCCAAACAAGGCGTATCTTAATTTAATACCAATTGGAAAGTGCTCTTGAACTCCAAACACATGGCTTTCTATTAATTTAACTGATTATCAGTTTATGGTCCAAGTGATTAGTTTAATGGTTTCATCAATAATATAAACAAGGCAGTAATCAAGCAATCACACCAAAACTCATGCAACTAGCACTACAAGTTGTTTATGGCATGAAAACCTAAAACAGTAAAAACCCTTCAGGGTTGCACCCAATTCACCAAATCTACTAAGAAGATATTTGTGATACAAAATAAGTTACAAAACCTTCAATATAAGTAATTGTTTTTGCATCCGGGCTCCCCGCTTCTACTAGCAATAGACTACACCAATTATTTATCTTCATAGCAATCCAATAACGCAGGTTAATTGCTAACTGCAAATCCAATCTCTTGGATACTCCAGTGTTTGGATTAAACCTCCTCTCAAAGGTTTAGCAATATAGAGAGGTGGAGGTATGTATTTAAGTTACAATGGTTTTTTTTCTCAAGGGTTTGGTAGTCTCTGCCTTCTTCTACTAATTTTAGGGTTTTTATTTTCGTTCATATATGTGTCACAATAGAGGATGGGTTGGCTATAAAAATTATGTGGATAAACTAATTTTGAATTTCCTAGGCAAACTCACTCAATTGAGTTTGAGCGAGTTTCAGGTGAATTGTTATGTGTAACTGAATTTTGAATTATGACAACTTTGCTCAAAATCTCACCTAACATATTGATTCTTGCTTATATGAAATTCCGGTCGTAGCACTTTGAACTCTTTCGTCTGAATATAATCTTCAATGACATTATGCAATTTACAATTTAAATAGAAAGTCAAATACATGGAAATGTGCATTTACAAGTAAAACTTTTGAATCGGAATTTTGCCAACACTAAGGGGGTGTTTGGATTTTGATTTCCATAACTCATAACTCTATTTTCATAACTCATAATTCAAAAATGGTGGGACCCATGACTCAAAGCTTGTTTGGATTTTGTTTTCAGTTGTTTTCAGTTTTTGTTTCCATCGCTTAATTCTCTAATTTTTGAGTTATGAGTTATGGAAACTGAAAACACATTTTAGCTATTTTTAGTTTCCATAACTTTGTTTTCAATGGCATTTTCGTAAATATATTGACATGGTGACCCTCATTTACTGTGTCCTGTCTTATCCTTCAGACCATCTCTTTTCTTTTTTCTTTTTTCTTTTTTTTTTCCTCTTCCTCGTCTCTTCCCAAGCCACTCTCTTCTCTCCATACCCATCTACCATTAACACAGCCCATCCTTCAGACCATCTCTTTTCCTCTATCTCATCATGATTTTTTTTTTTCTTCGTTGTAAGCTTTTTTTTTTTTTTTTTTTTGTTCTTCATCACAGAATATTTTTGGTCTGAAGCTGCACTCCATGACCGGGTAAGGATGGGTTTGGATTTGGATTTGGGGTTTCAAAATACCCACATGAATGGGTTTCAAAATACCCATTCCTTGAACACGGCGGTTAGGGTTTCGGCATGGTTTCCTAGCCGAGACTGTGGACGAAAATCTTGCAGTGGGCCGGGTCCTCATCCGCCACCTTTCAAATCCGATCCGCTACATCACGGTGCTTATCCGCTGGTTGTTGTCGTATCAGTTTTGTATCGGCTCGTCGTTGTCGTCGTCCCATCGTCGTCGGCTGAGCTGAAGGTGGAAATTAGTTGTCTGATTGGCCGCATTTTGTTATTGTTGTTGCTATTTTTGTTGTTGTGGTGGAAGCTAGGTTCGGGTTTGTTTTGTTGTTGTTGCTGTTGCTATTTTTGTTATTGTGGTTGAAGCTAGGTTCGGGTTTGTGTTTTGGGAGAGTAATAGGGGTGAAGGAAGGGAAATGAGAAAAAGAGAAAATGGTGGGGCCCACAAAATAGCTTTGCTTTGAACAAGTGACAGGTATGGGGTCCACATACAGTTGAAAAATATTGAGTGATGACAAGTGAGTGATGATGCCAAACGGGGTGGGGTATTTTAAGCGATGAGTGATGAGTAATGAATGATGAATGATGAGTGATAAGTGACGGAAATTGAGTGAGGAGTGATAAGTGATGAAAAAAAAAATTCAAACAAGGCCTAATTATCCTAACACCATCAAAGCAAAACAACTCATTTTGTTGTTCAAATATGTTTTTCAACACGTGAACTATCATCTTACAATATATACAACCATTATTTGCCTTTATTTAGTTTGCCAATCTATAATATATTACAATGCATTATTCAAAATCTTATATTTAATTGGTGTTCATGACAATAAAAAATTTATTAAATAAAACAATGATGAAAATGAAAAGTAGCAGATGCACTAAGGACATTAGTTGAGGAAATATTTTTAAAAAATTTTTATGGGAAAAAAATTTACTACTTTTTTGACAATTTTTCATATTTTTCATAAAAAGTATTTAAACTTTTATAAAATGGTCTATTAACAAATTCTTTAAAGGCATCCATTAACAGAGCTCATCATCTTATTAGTGCAATGTAGTACAAACCAATTCTAAACGAGAGTTGGCAGTGACATTTATCATTATGATCCACCTAACTTTAGGGTTTTGAAGTTTTCTAGTTTGATATTAACCAACTAATGTTCGCTTGTTTGATATCGATAGCCATACATTTATTCATGAAGTACAACAGCTTTTATCTCACGGGTAATCATACAGTAGTACTTAAAGCCTCCTCTAATGCTTTACTGTCAGTGGAAGCAGCTACGTATTTGATAAGAAAGTCTTTGTATGGCAAGGACTTATAAAGCGCTGGGTGGCTTGCATCGACCAAACTTTTTGCTGGTTCTATAAGTGTTTCATTTGATGGGCTAAGAAAGTAGGAAGCAGTTGTTCGAGCTACATTTGAATTTGTCACCACTCGATGTTCAGCACCTTTCAACTTCCCATTGCTGATAATCTACAACTCAATGCAACACAATTCCAAGAACAATAATTAAAAAAACTACTAAAGAAACTAGTTAATTGCACCCCAAAAAAAAAAATCACCCTAAATTATCAGATAATTACACTTTGCAGTTTGCACAATAAACTATGAAAACTTGCAATTGCCACCCTAATTGTAATAAACTTTGTAAATTGCGTCCAATAGCTTGATTGACTATTAAAATTAATGATAACTTGAAAGTTACATTTTTTGCCCACTTAATGAACTATAAGTTTAGGTGGTCTATGTGCTTGCACATGATTGTTAATTTTAACTCAATCACGTTGCAGGATGTAATTTTAAAAAAACAGAAATTGTCACAATTTGGGTGATGATTGTAAGTTTTCATGGTTTGGGGTGCAAGTTTAGATGGTTTTCTACTATTATATCCCTAAAAAAAATTTTGATTAATTTTTTTTTATGATTTTACAAGAAATAAGATTTTTTTTTTTTTTTAAGTTACTCTTTAGCAGGCATATTGACAAATTTTTTTTTTCATAAAGCGAGTGTGTAATTCGTATTAGAATACTATTTGTAACAACCTATATTCGTATTAGCTACTATTTGTAACAATTAGAGCTTTTTCACAATCGTGTAAATAACTTGGATTAACTTACATACCCAATGTAATAGCCAACAATTGTTTACGTAATGCCTTCATAATTCAAATCACTAGTCGCTAACCCGTGCGATGCACGAGAAAGCTATTGGATATGAGATTTTAAAAACTTTTCATTAAACTACCCACCACAAAGATATAAATTTACCATAACACAAACTTTTAGTATGAAAACAAAGATAATGATATTTAATGGATTGAGTAATAACACGGGCTTTTAGAAGAAAACAATTTGATTTAAAAAGTCGGAAATTTTAGCACAAACAAGAGCAACTACAATTGTTAAGGAAGGATTAAAGGTCCTATAAGAAATATTTTTTCCAATATTTGGGCCCAATGGTAGAGTTCAAAGAAGACAACCTGTTACACAAAATTCTTCTCATTATAATCAACATCCTAAACTGTATATTCAATCCAAAAATGTGTAACCAATGTTATATATTGAAGTGTTGTACAGGGCAGAGAATAGAACAAACATATTCTTATGACCATGCCCATATAGCTTCTAAGTTCTAACTATTATGCTAAGGAACCAAACAATATTAGTAATCGAAAAAGTATCATGATCCATCACACTGATTTAAAAGTTACAATTTCAAACACAACCTCACTATGAAAATTCCACTGACATTCAAATATCACTTAGTTTAAATAAAACTGTAAAAGTAATAAAACTAACATTTGGAATAGAGGGTTAAAGCGTATCTTTTGAATCTAGAACATTTTTTCCTTAATTATTCACACTTTAAAACAATAATAGCAAATTTCAAAACCAAATATAAATATATTAACAAATAATACGGAACACTATTATAGATTTTCTATTATAAAAGGTTCTTAGCTATCTCTGCTAATTCCAATTGAATTAGATTTCTGTCCTATCTGGTAACTTCTGTCTCTACTAATTTTAATTGAATTTAGGTTTCTATTTTAGTTGAATTAGGTTTCTATTCTATGTGGTAACTTATGTCTCCTAATTCTAATTGAATTAGGTTTCCATTTGACCTGTAGCTTCTTCTCCTAACTCTGATTGAACTTCTCTCGTAATTGAATTAGATTTCCATGTAATTAGCATGCTTATAAAATAGTTTTGCATTTTTTTAATCTTATCCTTTCTACTTAAGAATAAAAAAATGACTTTATGAAATAAAGTCCCCAGCTTTTTAATTCATCAATAGAAAAAATTTTGAAAGGTTTGGATTGAAAAGTTGCTTCTGTAACTTTGAATCTAAACCCTTCAATCAAAAAAATTGAAAAAAAAAAAAAAAAGAGAAAGAAAGTAAAAATGACAAAATTGTTGTGAGAGAATTTCACTCTACAATAACCTAGTGGTATATTGCACGGGATCTCCATGCATGAATGGGTGATGTTTAAGGATGTAAAAACCAATTAACTAAATAATATATACATAAAAAGGAAACATAGAATATGAAGGCATCTTTAAAGATTTTGCATAAGTACCAAGAAATATATTCACACAAACTATTAAAGGAAAAACAAACACAAACACAGACCATTAATGGAAAAACATACACAAACTACTATTAAAGAAAGAATTACACAAACACAAACCATTAAAGGAAAATCATACACAAACTACTATTAAAGAAAGAATACAAAAACTAAAGAGAGAAAGCTGTGAAGAGAAATTTTCGTACCTTGAGGTTGAGAAGGAAGTGTTTGTAACAAAAGAATAGTTTTTGGCAACATACATAGGTTTATACATATATAGGAGAGTAAAATCCAATAAAATCTGATATGATTTGGAGACTTCCACGCCACTCCAATAAAATCCAATTCCTAATGGGACTCTTAATACATAGCGACCGGCTAAGTGGCATTAATCTCACTATACGTATCTATATATGATCTTCTAATATCTATCATATCAAATCAGAATTTTTTTTAATAATGCTGACGTGGAAAAAAGAATCTAAAATAAAAAGAAAATAATGATGACGTGAAAAATTGTGGGAGTTTCAGAGGCTTCGGTTATATATATATATATATATATATATACATATATATATAGATTACTGTGAAGTATCACACATCAAAAGATGAATGCTTGGCTAGTTTTCACTTTTCACTAGTTAAACATCTTATTGTTACGAATTAGCAAGTATCTATTTTATACTATTAATAATATGATTCTCAGTTTGGGTTTTAACATTTTTTTTTTACTAAAATATCCTTACACAAATTCTTAAACTCTACCCTATCTTTTAGTTAAATAATTTTATATTAAAAAAACACAAACTAGTTAAAAAAATAATTTACTGTTACTAAGTTTTATGTCTTTCCCTTTATCTTCTCCACTTAGCCTAAAACTTAGGACATTATTTCTATCTCATTTTTAAACATTATTCTAAGTTACCTTACCTTTTTTCTTAAAATTAAATACACACAATTATCTTTATACCACTTTTAAACATTATTCTACATCACCTTACATTTTTCTTAAAAATAAATACATACAATTATTTATATATCACTTTTAAATAGTGTACCCATAGTACACAAAAGTAAATTGTTACTTGTGTGTATTACGTGTACCCTAGACTGTTTGTAATAGTTACCATTCTATCATCTATATATACATATATATATATATATATATATATATATATATATATATAGATGATAGAATACCGAAATCTCAAAACTCTCATAATTTTTCATGTCAGCATAATATTTAAATAAAATTATTTTTATTTAGTTCAAATTTAATAAGAAGTGAAACTTTATCTCTCTAATAAATCCAACAAACTCATCATTATCATTTTTTTAAAACAAAATTATTTTTGTTGTTTAGTCCAAACTTAATTATAAGTGAAACTCTATTTTTTTAACAAATTCAACTTAAATTTAAATTCATCATTATCATTATTAGTTTATAATAAACTCATGTTGCTCAACAAATTCAAGCGATATTGGATTTGGACCATGACAAGATGTCTGTGCCGATTATCAAGCACATCGAGTACTATTGTTTATGTGATATTTCGCATTTAGAATAGAACCTCTTTGTTATTCAAAGAGTAAAAGACCATGACAGAACCCACTAGCCATTAATGTGGTGCAAAGAATGGTCAACTTCGAAGAAAATCCCATCGGAAAAAAGATGAAAAAAAAATTAAATAATACTATAGAACTAATGATACCTAACAAAGCAAAAAAAAAAAAAAAAGTTTATATATATATATATATATATATATAAAACCAACAAAATTATTTTTGTTTAGTCTAACCTTAATAAGGAGTGAAATTTTATCTCTCTAACAAGTTTAACTAAAACTAAAACTCATCATTATCATTTAAAAAAAATTATTTTTGTTTAGTCCAAATTTAACAAAGAGTGAAATTCTATCTCTTTAATAAGTCAAACTTAAACTCAAACTCAAATATTGATAATTTATCTCCAAATTTGCGAAGTTAATCATGAATACTATAAAAGCAAAGTAAACCCCAATATATATTTTTTAAAGCTGAGTAGAGATATGAACTCTTCTTATGTTATTTTCTTCTCCTTTACTTTGTTAAAAAAAAAAAAAAAAAAAACTTATTTTATGGCTTTTCATATATTTTTTAAAAAGTAATTTTCCTATATGAACCACTAAACTCTCTTTAGCCATTTTTTATAAGATAAAAAAGCTTACAATAATTGAAATTATTCTTTTGAATGTAACTCATCTTTCTCTATTGTTTAGTGTGTGTGTGTGTGTGTGTATATATATATATATATATATTGTTTTGTTTCAATAGTTTCTAAGCAGTGATTTGATTCTTTAATATTTTTTGGTCTTTTAGAAGTTTCAATATTTAAATTTTTGAGTTATTTTTTTGCAGTATTTGAAACTGTTTGACAAATTTTTGGTAAGTCTGACAAAATTTTTGTAAGCTATTGCACATTTAAGCAATGATTTATTCATCAAATTGTAACACAAATTAAAGTCAAATAAGAGCAAATCATGTAATTGTGTAATTTCTTAAATTTTTTATAAAATTATTTTAATCTACCTCATAAATACGTAGGATCCCGTGCATAGAATGAGTTGCATAGAATGAGTTAGGGACTAGTATTTATATATATATACTAAAAGAGCTTGTGAAAATATATTTACCTGCAACGGATAACCTATGTTAACCACAAAAGCGTTAGGAATGGGTTCAACAACAATCCATTCCTCATCCTTGAAGACTTGAAGCCCGTATACATCACTTTGAAGAAGAATATTAATGAAAACAGGGTCCATATGTTTGCCCAAACCCAAGGTTAAGCTTGGGTCTGGGCATGGCGGATAGTGATTGACCACCAGTGTTTGAATTCCAACAAGTCCACCAAGGCTGATTCCCAGGCCTTGTGAAATAAACTCCAAAATTCTAAACCCCAACTTCCTTACTTCAGCTGTATATGGCCCAACAACTTCTCTGAAAAGGGTTTCATGAAAAATAATGATGTTTATTTTTGTTCTTATTTATGTCAAGTCACTAGACTTACTACACGAGACAGGTTCAACATAGCATGAAAGAACAAATTATACATATGCGACTATGAGGATTTACCGATATCTAGGTGGTTGCTCAGGCCAAAATTGGATGTATTTCTCTAGAGGATTACAATGGTGTATCAATGCATCCCTCCAGAGGTGAAACTTTTCAGTTTCATAATTTGCACTGCTTGTGTAGATGAAGCAGCTCTTATTGGGGTCCTTCGAAGTTTCGATTGCCTTGTCCGTGGCAGATAATGCATGAAACTCCTTAAAAACACTCATGGCCTCATCCATTAAGTTGCTAGGGACTCCATGGTTGATCACCTATTAGGTGGTACAAAACATAGCATAACACAAACTTATAAAATATGAAAAAAGTTTGCCAAAAGTGGTTCATATTGTGATCATGTTTGATGCCAAGCATCTGGTAGGAATAAATCATTGTCTGATAAAATAATAGAAAGAAAAGATGTGGTTGGAACCTGGAAGAATCCAAACTCTTGGCTAGCTTCAAAAATTTGTTGAATTATATCTGTTTGATCATGACCCCCAAGATCAATCACTGGAATATTGTCGGCTAGAGGAACAGTGAGCTTCCCTGGTCTTTTTTCCGGTGGGAGTATATATGATTCTGGCAAGGATCGATCATTGTACCAGCTTGAAACAAGGTGCTCCATGACTTGCAACTCAGATCTATAAGCAAAAAGGAATGTCTATGGTGTGAAGAGAGTGTCGACCACAAACAAGTCCTAAAAGCTTCCACAAGTTGAGTAAAATAACATTAGATTTTTTCTCAAGCATTCCTCCTCTGCCATAGAGCCATATAGCACCTCAACAAGTGGAAATGGACCGAATGGTACCCTGGCCTCTAGAAAAAAAAAATTCTTAATTTATTATTTAAAATTTTTTGCTAAAAATTTCATACTCCTATCCTCTCCCTATATTGAAAAAATTCTTAATTTATTATTTAAAAAATTTTAGTTAAAAAATTCATACTACTACCTCCTCCCTATATATATTGAAAATCCACTCCCAAAAAACCAAAAATTTAAAGTGGCCATCAGCCTGTGATGCCTCCAAAATTTTTTTTTAAGGGTAGTCGTTAAGAAACATTTTTGGTCAACATCATCAAGAAACTTTATCTATACAAAATCCAATAAAAAAAATAGCTTCAAATATTTACACACAAAAAAAAAAAAAAAAAAAAACGCAAATATATAAAGTTTTACAATTTTTTCTTATGAGTTTTCATATTTTGAAAATAGTCACTTTATCAATTTTGCAAGTTGCATCTAGGGCTGTAAATAAACCAAACCATTCATAAACAGCCTGGGCTTGGCTCGATAAAAAGCTCGTTCATGTTTGTTTGTTTATAAACAAGTCAAGCTTAAACTTTAGTTTTTGGCTTGTTTAATAAACGAGCTGAGCCTGAGTAAAAAATATTGTTCATGAACAAGTTCGTGAACACGAAGGCTCGATATAAAAGTAACAAAACAAGTTGAGTTTAGGCTTATTTATGAGTTTGGTAATAAACTTGATATAGGCTTGATATTATACTTGTGTTGGATCTCAAGCTCAAAAGCATGATATTGAACTTGAGTTTGGGCTTGATATTGAGCTCGAGCTTGGCTTGACTAATGAATCAAGCCAAGTCAAGTCGAGCTCTAGTTTTTATATTTTATAACGAGTTCAAGCCAAACTTGAACATTCTATTTTTGCTGTCGAACCAAGCTTGAACATTCACTACTTGACAAAGCTTGACTTATTTACAGCCCTAGTTGCATCTTTAACAACGTGCAAAACCAAGTAATTAATCTTAGAAAAATGAGTCATTGTTGTACATACCAAAAATATAATTTTGAAGTTGACTTTCAAGTGCCAAGAAATCAATCTTAGAAAAATCAAATGGATAAAACTATGTTTTCTATATGTTTGAAAGAGCCTAATATATTGTTAAGGGTAACAAAGTTTAATTTTGTTGGGTCTTAAAAAATTTAGGATGGTCACAATTTTTTTTTTCATGGGTAGACAAATAAAATAATTTTAAAAATATTATAGATATGAGTTGAATACAAGTTACACCTGGTGTAATTCTAACCAATGTTACATCACCTTATAAATTTTCATTGGATTAGTATTCCCAAGATTCCACAGTTGGTGTATATGTTCTCTGTATTATTAACACACACACACACACACACACACACACACACACACACACACCAAGTTTTGTGTCAATCAAATGTCATTTAATATTCGATCTAGAAGCCCATCTTTTTCGCACAATTTTAAACACAAAATCTTAATATTTAGATACATGGTCAATGACATAGTTATTGATCTTAGATGATCTTGAAATTTTGCAAGTATGTAATGTATAAGAAGAGAATCTATTCCAACTGTGAAGTTGTTAAAATTCATATCCAATAGAAAATATTAAGTAAAATGACATTACTTAATATATATATATATATATATATATATATATATAGGGTAAACTACATATTTGGTCCCTATTCTTTACATTATATTTCAATTTGATCCATAATTTTTCAATTGTGTCAATTTGGTCTCTGACCTTTCAATATCATGTCAATTTAGTCATCTGCCGTTATATCTTGAATGAAAATTGCTGACATGGCAAACGGCCAAAATAAAATTTTATTTTATCCTCACATCAATGGCATCAATTTTTATTATTATTTATTTTGGCCATTATACACGTCATCAATTTTCATAAAAAGATAACGACAGTGACTAAATTGATATGGTACTAAAAGATTAAGGAGCCAAATTGACACAATTAAAATGTTAGGGATCAAATTGATATATAATGTATAGAATAAGGACCAGAAACTAATTTACCCCCCCCCCCCCCCCCCTTCCCCCCAACACACACACACACACACACACACACACACACACACATATATATATATATATATATATATATATATTTCCAAATTAGGGTAATCCCGTGACCACCCGCATGCCTTCAAGTGGAGCCACCCTTAGTCATTAAACCCATATATGGTGTTGGTAGCCCATTTAAAAATAAAGTTCTTTAAATAAAGTCAAACAAGATATATATATTAATATAAATAAATAAATAAATAAATAAATATATATATATATATATATATATATATATATATATATATATATATATATAGACACACAAAAATTAGGGTGATCTCGTGACAACCTGCATGCCTTCAAGTGGAGCCACCCTTAGTCATCAAAACCATATATGGTGTTGGTAGCCCATTTAAAAATGAAGTTTAAAACAAGTCAAGGTAGCCCATTTAAAAATGAAGTTTAAAACAAGTCAAACAAGATATATATATATATATATATATATATATATATATATATATATATATATTCAGGTGAGGGTGATCATGTGATCATGTGACCACAGTCAAACAAGATATATATATATATATTCAGGTGAGGGTGATCATGTGACCACACGCACCACACGCATGCTTTCAAGTGGGGTTGCCCTTGGTCATCGAACCCGAATATGTGGTTGGTAAGCAATTTCTTAAAAATAAAAAATAAAAATTATAAAATGCAGAACTAATGTTAACCGCAAAAACCCAAGGAATAGGTTTATTACAGCCGGTATAATAGAAACCACTATCTATATAACTATTTAAGGGATTTTTTTTGTCTAGAATTCTCATTTTTTTTGTTCAAAAATGCACTTACACCCTTATATTTAAATAGAGACAAAACTAAATGACAATCATGTAAAAATACAACTCTAACTCCCACTAAAACATTGCCTAAAAAATAAGGTTACTTTTTTGTTGATTTTCAAATTGCTTTATCCACATATAAATCAGATTCTCAAAATAAAAATTATATATAAAAAACTAACCTCTAAATACGTTTAGAGGCTCTTTTATTTTTTGGATAAATGTTAATAATTTGCATCGATTATAATTTGAGATTACTATATTTTTCAATCACAAAATACCTAGGAGTTTGATGAAAAAATTATTTCACCCACAATTGCATAATACTTATCACATCTTAGATTTTTTGTGATTGAAAAATATAGTAATCCCAAATTATAATGGATGCAAATATTAACTTTTACCAAAAATAAAAAAAAATAAAAAGTCTCTAAGCAAACGCGCATGTTCAGAGCCTAGTATACTGTGAAGATATATGTACTTTATTTAATTAATTTATTTTTTAACCACAAAAGCGAAAGGAATAGGTTCAACAGCAATCCATTCCTCATCCTTGAAGACTTGAAGCCCATATATATCACTTTGAAGAAGAATATTCATGATGCTAGGGTCTCTATGTTTGCCAAATCCCAAGGTTAAACTTGGGTCTGGGCATGGTGGATAGTGATTGACCTACAGTGTTTGATTTTCTCCAAGTCCACTGCCAAAATGACCGGGGCTGATTCCCAAGCCTTGGGAAATGAACTCCAAAATTCTAAATCCCAACTTCCTTAATTCAGCTGTATATGGCTGAACAACTTCTCCGGAAAAGGTTTCATAAAACATAATTGGTTTTTCGGGCCAAAATTGGATGTATTTCTGTAGAGGATTACAATGGTGTACAATCCATCCCTCCAAAAGTGAAACTTTTCATTTGCAAAATTATGACCGCGCTTGTATAGATGTAGCAGGTCTTATTGGTGTCCTTTGAAGTTTCAATTGCCTTGTACTTAGCAGATAATGCATGAAACTCCTTAAAACAACTCATAGCCTCATCCATTAAGCTGCTTGGAACTCCATGGTTGATCACCTATTAGATAGCACAAATCATAGCATAACACAAATGTGTATATAGCATATAAAAAAAGTTGCCCTAAAGTTCTTCAAGTGGTCAAGCTTGATGCCAAACGTCTATTAGGAATAAATTATTGTCTGATAAAATAATAGAAGAAAAGAAGTGGCGAAAACCTGAAAGAATCCAACTCTTGGCTAGATTCCAAAATGTGTTGAATTATATCTCTTTGATCATGACCTCCAATATCAACCAATGGAATATTGTTGCCTAGAGGAATAGTGACTAGTGAGCTTCCTTGGTCTATTTTATGGTGAGAGTATATACGATTCTGGCAAGGATCGATCGATCATTGTACCAGTTTGAAACAAGGTGCTCCCTGACTTACAACTCACATCTGTTAAGGAAAAAGGAATGTCTATGGTGTGAAGAGGGCATCACAAGGTTTCCGTATAGCATTCCTCATTGGTCATAGAGCCGTATAGCACCTCAACAAGTGGGAATGGACAGAATGGTACCCTGGCCTCTTGGAAAAAAAATTCTTATTTTCTTATTTAAAAATTTTAGCTAAAAAAATTCATGCTCCTACCCTCTCCCTATATTGAAAATCATCTCAACTAGAAATATTTTTGGTAAACATCACAAAGAAACTTAAACTAAAGTCTAATAAAAAGAGAACTTTATATATTGGCAAAAAAAAAACAATGATTACAATAATCATATTATTAGTGCAATGTAGTATTATCCAATTCCAAACAACAGTTGACATGACAGTTATCATGATGATCCACTTAACTTTAGGCTTGATCGTGTAATTGACCAACCATATTAACCTACTCATGTTTGCTAGTTTGATATCAATGGTCATAAAGTACAATAGCTTTTTTTCTCAAACCATTAATGAAGGAGTAGTACTTAAAGCCTCCTCTAATGCTATAGAGTCATGGGAAGTAGCTTTGTATTTGCTAAGAAAGTCTTTGTATGGCAAGGACTTATAGAGCGTAGGGTTGCTTGCATCAACCAAAGTTTTTGTTGGTTCTACTAGTGTTTTATCTGATGGAATAATAATGAAGGAAGCAATTGTCCGAGCTACATTTGAATTTGTCACCACTCGATGTTCAACATTTTTCAGCTTCCCATTGCTGGTAATCTACAACTCAATGCAACACAATTCCAAGAACAATAATTGAAAAAACCTTTAAAAGGAAACTAGTTAATTGCACAAACAAATGCTCTAAACTAAGGGATAATTGCACTTTACAGTTTGCAAAATAAACTACGAAAACTTGAGAGAGAGAGAGAGAGAGAGAGAGAGAGAGAGAGAGAGAGAGAGAAGCATTCTACGCAAATACACAAGTTTTTGGGTGATTTTATCTTGGGTACGTGAAATCATTATATTGTATTGTATTGTATTTATTATTAATTGAATTTGATGGTGATCATTTAAAAGAGAAAAAAAATCGTTAAATTTTGTAAATTGCAAGCTATTTACCAAATTCTCTCGGAATTTCAACACTAATTATTAACAATCACAAGAAGTTAAGAGCATCTGATATCAATTCAACAAGAGTCTTGAGCCCCATGATAAAGCAACACAGGGAAAAGTTTCAAGTATAAATAAGAGGTTGGATTCCAATAGAAGACCACCACTGCGAATAATCTGGAGAAATTATTGAGATAATTGTAATATAGTTATCTAGGAGATAATCTCTTAGGGTCCATTTAGTTAGAGGAGTAGAAAAGTGGGAGGATAAAAAATGAGGAGATGATAGAAAAGTGAGAGGATAAAAGAGATTTAATTTTCTCCCATTTGTGTTTGGTTGGGAAGATGGAAAAGTGGAAAAATGAAAATCTTATTTGTTTGGTTGAGAAGAAAAATTAGAGAATGAAAAATATAGTGGGTATAAATTTACAATTATGTCCCGATTAAATAAATAAATAAAGTAACACATTATTTTATTAAAAAAAATTTGTATGGACACTAATTTTTTTTTTTCTTAAAATAGTACAAGTCGAAGAAAGATGAGCAAAAAAAAAAAAAAAAAACCTACTGAGAAGTACAAGAAAAACCAAGAAAAAAACAAACAAAACACTACGAAGTAGAAAAAAAAAATAGAATAAAGGAAAGAAAATGCAACTGGATCTAGATGAAAATAATAATAATAATAAAAAAACACGAAACCCATATGCAAGTGCATATGGGCATTTTTGTCATCTAAAAAAAAATTGAGCTTCTCCTCATACTTTTCTTTTTATTTAGATAAGAAAACATTTTGGTAGGCCCGAGGAAAAAACACTCAGACTTTGTCACATTTTTTTTCTCTCCTCCTCTTAACCAAACACCCTAAATACTCTCTCAACTTTTCTATCTTCTATTTTCTAACCTCCCTAAAATCCTTTTAAACAAAAAGACCCTAATCTTTCCAACAAATAGAATCTCTAAAGTGTTTTACAATTACTGGTACAGTGGTGTTTGTTACAAGAACAAAACACGCAATAGCCATAGCCTCAATACTTGAATATAATTGATGAGAGAGAGAGAGAGATTACTTGTCTATTTGTCTCAAAAAATTCTAAAGTGCCTATAAATGAGCCCATGTCCCCTTATATAGACAACCAAAAAGTACGTATTTAAGAGATATAACTCTTTAGTAAGGACAACACTTTTGGTTATAGATTAGACTGCATCCACTATTGGCCACACTTTATTTGGGTTTTATGTTTTAACTGTCCCAATATTTCTAACATAAAAAAATTTATGGTTGTAAGTGTTTCGCAAGTGTTAATCTCATTTGATCTTGTTTTCTTCGGTGTTAGCCTAATAGATTAGGCTTCGACCTGTTTACTGTGAACTTTCAAATTAGTTTGTTTTAAACAAGTTAGGAATCAATTAATCTATTTGCAATCTGTCTTAGTCTTTTGAAAATAGGGTCAAAGATTTGGCTTTCATGAGAATGCCAAAAATGGCTATGATGAGAATGTCTAAGAAAATGCAAGGGCGAGTTTTGATCCACAAAGAGGGAGATAGGTATCATTACCAAGAACCCTATAGACCACCATTCAAAGACCCATTACCAAATGCTATACCCTTTCAAGGTCATGTAAGGTATGAGTATCAGCATTAGGGGTTGTAAAACCCCCAAATTGCTATTTTTTACCATCAAACTAACAAAAACAAGCAATATCTCATATGCTATTTCTAAAAAAATTTGCAACTTAGCTACAATAAGAGCATTAGTATTTGGAATTGTAAAAATTGTTCTATTTTACCATCTAATAAATCTTATCTATTATACTATCCCTCTTTACAATAAACTCAACATCCTAATTTTTATTTTTACATACAACACATTAAAATAATATATATATATATATATATATATATATATCTCACTTCTCTCTCTTCCTCTTTGTTTCACTTACTCTGTCTCTTTCTCAACCACCCACCACCACCACCAAGCAACCTAAATGCACCACAACCTTGAATGCAAACCCAATCAAAACCCAATACTTGAACCAAAACTCAAACCCAGCACCCAATTGAGGATTGGTTGGCTACAAAAATAATGTGGGAAAACTAATTTTAAAATTCCTAGGCAAACTCGCTTGACTGAGTTTTAGGTGAGTTTCAAACGAACTTTTTTGTATAGTTGAATTTTGAATTACAACAACTTTTCTCGAAATCTAGCTTGATATATTAAATCTTTCTCCAGCAAAATTTCTATTGTAGCACTTTGAAGTATTTCGTCTGAATATTATCCTCAATGACGTTATGCAATTTACAATTGAAATTTACAATTGAAATTGAAACTCAAATACAAGGAAATGTGCAATTACAATATATATACGAACATTACTTGCCTATATTTAGTTCGCCAATTCATAATATATTACAATGCATTCAAGATCTTATATTCAATAGGTGTTCATGACACTAAAATTTTATTAATTAAAAAAATGATGACAATAATCGCCTTATTAGTGCAATGTGGTATTTTCCAATTCCAAACGACAGTTGACAGTAACAATCATCATGACGATCCACTTAACTTTATGCTTGTGTAATTTATCAATCATATTAACCAACTAATGTTTTCTAGTTTGATATCAATGGTCATACATTTATTGATAAAGTACAATAGCTTTTTCTCAAACCGCCAATCAAAGAGTAGTACTTAAAACCTCTTCTAATGCTTTAGAGTCAGGAAGCAGCTATGTACTTGCTAAGAAAGTCTTTGTATGTTAGGGACCTATAGAGCGCAGGGTTGCTTGCATCAATCAAAGCTTTTGCTGGTTCTACAAGTGTTTCACTTGATGGATTAATAAATAAGGAAGCAGTTGTTTGAGCTACATTTGAATTTGTCACCACTCGATGTTCAGCACCTTTCAGCTTCCCATTGCTGATAATCTACAACTCAATGCAACACAATTCCAGGAACAATAATTTTGATAAAAAAAATAATACTAAAAAAAAACCTTTAAAAAAAAAACTAGTTAATTGCAAACAAAAAAACACCCCAAACTATGGGATAATTGCACTTTGCAGTTTGCACAATAAACCATGAAATCTTGCAATCGCTACACTAATTGTAACAAACTTTGTAAATTGCATCTAATAACTTGATTGACTGTTAAAATTAATAATAAGGTGCACGTTACATCATTTTGAACTTGTTGTCAGTTAATGAACTATATTTTAATGGACTATCTGCTAGTTTCACTTGCAGTTAAAAATTAGCAAGGATATTATATATACTAAGAGCTTGTGAAGATGTATGTACCAAGAGCGGATAACCTATGTTAACCACAAAAGCGTAAGGAATAGGTACCACACCAACCCATTCCTCATCCTTGAAGACTTGAAGCCCATATACATCACTTTGAAGAAGAATATTAATGCCACCAGGGTCTCTATGTTTTCCCACTCCCAAGGTTAAACTTGGATCTGGGCATGGCGGATAGTGATTGACCACCAGTGCTTGATTTTCACAAAGTCCACTGCTAAAGTGATCGGAGCTGATTCCCAAGCCTCAGGAAATGAACTCCAAAATTCTAAAGCCCAACTTGCTTACTTCAGCTGTATATGGCCCAACAACTTCTCTGAAAATGGTTTCACATGAAACATAATAATTTTCATTTTTGTTCTTAATATGTCAAGTCACTACATGAAAGAACAAATTTACATGTCTATGACTATGAGAATTTACCGATATCTAGGTGGTTTTTCAGGCCAAAATTAGATGTATTTCTCTAGAGGATTACAATGATGCATCAATCCATCCCTCCGGAAGTGAAACTTCTCAGTTGCATAACTTGGACTGCTTGTGTAGATGTAGCATCTCTTATTGGGGTCCTTTGAAGTTTCGATTGCCTTGTCCTTGGCAGATAATGCATGAAACTCCTTAAAAACACTCATGGCCTCATCCATTAAGTTGCTAGGGACTCCATGGTTGATCACCTATTAGGTGGTACAAAACATAGCATAACACAAACTTATAAAATATGAAAAAAGTTTGCCAAAAGTGGTTCATATTGTGATCATGTTTGATGCCAAGCATCTGGTAGGAATAAATCATTGTCTGATAAAATAATAGAAAGAAAAGATGTGGTTGGAACCTGAAAGAATCCAAACTCTTGGCTAGCTTCAAAAATTTGTTGAATTATATCTGTTTGATCATGACCCCCAAGATCAATCAATGGAATATTGTTGGCTAGAGGAACAGTGAGCTTCCCTGGTCTTTTTTCCGGTGGGAGTATATATGATTCTGGCAAGGATCGATCATTGCACCAGCTTGAAACAAGGTGCTCCATGACTTGCAACTCAGATCTAGAAGGAAAAAAAATGTCTGTGGTGTGAAGACAGTGTCAGCCACAATCAACTTATGCAAATCCTTTAGAAGCTTCCACAAGTTGTTGAAGAAAGACAACATCACATTTTCCTCTTCTGTCGTATTGCACCACGACAAGTGGACCCTGCACTTGGCCTCTTAAAAATGATACATATTAATATGTCACCTTTTTAGTTTGTATTATAATACTGAATAATTATTTGCCTTTAGTTAGTTTTGCCAATCCATAATATGTTACCTTTTAAAGTTCCCGAACCATATTACTTAGCAGGCACATTGGGATTTTTTTTTTTTTTTTTTTTTTTTTGGTGTTAAATTTGTATTATAACACTATTAATTTGTCACAACTTATATGATATTTAAAAAAACTAGTTTTAATTAGAGCTTTCAGCTTAGTAATAGTCTAAATAACTTAAATTGACTTAATTATTTGGAAACTTCTTAGCTTGCATTGTGCTAGTAATGTAAACCTATAATTACTCTAAGTAGATAATGTCCTCATGCTTGGATGCCTGGTAATTTCATTTAAAAATAGTTTTTATTTTGTTGAGACCCATATATAATACTCATTTAGTTATATATTTTATAATGTTTCCCATAATATTGCTAAATGCTTTAAAACTTAATTTTCTTAATTCATATTTTATATTTTTTCCTTATCCTAGAAGTAGTTTCCAATTGTTGAGTGAGTTTTCTTTATTAATCTATGTTTATGATATTGGAATTGCATAGTTATTAGAAATTTCTAGGAGTCTATACCATAATATAAATTTAATAAAAAAAATAAAAAAAAAACATCTAGATATTTTCTTAAAAAAAAAGATCTAAATAAAAGGTAGACTTTATTTCTAAAACCGAACATTCCTCAACCACTTCATTCTCATCACCAAATCCCAAGACCCCAATTTCAAACACTTTGTTCATAATCTAAATGAATCAAAATTATTTGAGTATCAACATAAAGAAAACATAATCAAACAAAGAAAAATTGGTTAAATATACTTCCATTTATCAATATTTAATTGCCTCTAATAGATATGGCCATTATATCCTTAAAAAAGCAAAACAAAAAACAAAGAGTATGCTAAAATTTAAGAAAAGTATAAGTTAAAATTGGGAGAACTGATCTCATATTATTAATTTTACACATGAGCTTTGTCTTTATATAAAGAAGTAGAGCACACTAATTAACTTACATTTATATATCAAAACCGTAACAACAAATTAAGTAGTTTGAAGCTAATCCTAACAAACCGCAACAACTATAATCAATAGTAATAACAAAAGTAATCAAAAAAATACAAGAGGATAAGTATTATATGTGAAAGATACATGAGAAAGAACATAAAATTTTTATGCTAAATAAAATCATACTAATTAAGTATGTGAAGAAGACTTTTATTATTTTAAAACATTTAAAAATTGGTTTTTGAGTACATTAATTCTAATGAAAACTTCAATAATTAAACTTTATCTAATCTATCTAATCTATATATATATATATATATATATATATATCTCTCTCTAAAAAATAAAGTGTAACATTTATTGTTATTACGTTCCTATTAAGTTACCTTATCCACCACGTTATTGACCACACCATTAATCTTTTTCATATTTATTTTCACCTCTAATTTTTTGTTCCAATATTAAATATAAAATAATATTGGCTTTACGAATTCATTTTAAGCAATTTTAACTTTACATATTCATCTACTTTAATTTTGATGTTATAACTAACTAATAAATCAGTGGAAAATAAAAACAAAAGTTTTGTCTATATATATTCCTCTTTGGGCAGTTTTAACTTTAAATAATATTTTGCCCATTTATCTTCTTTTATTTTTATTCATTTTATTTCCAATCTCTTACTATAAATTTGCTACTCTCTCTCATTCTTACATATTTTTCCCATACAAAAAAGGTTATTTCTCCCTCTCTCTCTCTCTCTCTCTCTCTCTCTCTCCCTCCCTCTCAACTTTTTTATTTTTTTCATTTTTTGTTGAAATTTTTTATTTTTCTAGCATTTTTACCTTAGATTGATGAATATCATTGACTAATTCATATGTATTCCTTGATGCAAGTATTTTTTTTTTTTATCATTTTCTTTACAACACTAATACTTTTAATGAATGATGTTTGTTGTTGATCTTATTTGAGGAAAATCATATCATAATATGTCAAATTTTGTGTTGTTTTCGGGTTTTGGAAAACAACAAAATAGTCTAGACAAGCTAATGAAGAACAATTAGTGAAGATGAAGACAATAGTCTTTGTACAGTTTACTTTCACTATTTGTAATTGTAGGGATGAAGGGCCCAGATAAGGATATTGGGCCATGGGCCGCACCTGAGGACGTCAAAAAGCTCGAAGACAGGTACATATTAGTGAAGGCAAGTAGATTACTGGGCCGATGAGGAGGTCTGATCATGGTAAACAGGTGACGTTGTCCGAGGAGCAACCTCTCCTCGGCCAACAGAGTGGAAGCCTAAAGTCCGTTCACTCATCAAGTACTTGGCAGTGGGCAACTATCTTTGGGAAATAAACTTTAGAGAGAAGTGAGTCAACAAAGAATTGAGAAATATCTAGGAAGAAAGCTGCTACCACCACATTGAATGCTTTGCATCCAACCAACTGGCCGCATTAATGTGGAAGTGATACTTGAACAGTGACTTCCAGCCTTACAGCTATCCACAATGACTTCAAGAAGACGCTGATGGAACAAATATCAAGGAGATTAACAATCTAATCTACACGTGGAAGGCTGGAATGAAAGAGGGGAAGGAAGTATAAAAGGGGAAGGATTCCATTACAGAGAAGGGAGGAGAAAAATCAAAAAAGAAATCACTGTGTAACCAAAAACTTGAATATTTGAATAAGTCTAAGAGAAATATATAAGAACATACCATCCTCGGACCTGACTGAAGAGTACTTTTTTTTTTTCCAATATGTTTGTATTACTTATTTTAACGCCAACTAGCCTATTGTGATTTACATTCTAACTCATTCAACGTTCAATAACTAGCCCACTCTCTAACAAATTTATTGTTTTAGGCTCATTGGGCCATTGTCTAAACCTCTTGGGCTGTGGATCAAAACGTGTCCTTATAGTAATTATTTTGTTTAACAAATTAGTAGTGGATTGTTATGTCTTTGTTATATGATGTTCTTAGATACTTGAATAATTTCTTTAAGCGCTTACGAATATTTTATATTGTTCTTCATCTTCCTTATCTTATTAGTGTATTTTTTGAGATTTTTAAGAAAGCTTATTCAAATTTGTGCTTAAGATTATTTATCTATCTATTCAATTTTCACATGTTAGATTAGATGTGACATTAGATTATGACAACATTAACACAATACTTCTTCTTTTTCAAAAAAAATTCTCTACTTTTTTCCCATTTGGAATTGTACCCTTGGTTTTTTTAAAAGGAAAAAGAGTTACAATCTTTTATTTTTTTTCCCTTTCTATTGTTTATTTATTTTGAATTGTAGTTTTTTTTAGTTTTATTATTATTTTTAGATACGTTTCTTGGTGTTTTTAATTGTATGGTAGAAAAAATTGGGTTTGAAAAAGTTTGATTAAAACTAAAGAAATAATTTCCAAATTATAAATACTTTTTAATGATATACAAAATATTATAAAAAAAATTGTATTAAAAAGTAATATTTCACTAAATTACCTTTGAATTTTTGAGAAAAAATGTATTGTTTTGATTTTTGTACAACAGAAATTATATATGATAGCATGTAACCCATGCGATCGTATGAATACATTCAAAATTAAACACAATTTATTATAAATAATTAAAAAATAGCATATAACACATGCATTAATGCTTATGTATAGATACATTTAAAATTAAACACAATTTTTATCATAAAAATATAAATAATTAGTCAATTTTTTTTTTTTTGAAAAGTAAACGTAATTAATCACATATTAAAATTCTTACCTAAATTTAATACTAATTCTAATAATTTATTTTCTAATTTTTAATAAGATAGAACGTGTGTTGATTTTTATTGTGTGGTGATTTTGCTAAGTATGTGAGATTGTTTTTTTATTTATTTAATCTTATAGTTCACTAATATTAGATTCTTAATATTTTGCACTCATTAGCTCACTTGACACAAAAAATAAAAAACTTAAGTAAACATATGACACAAACTTAAGTAGATAATTACGATGTGGTCTCTATATAAATTTAAAGACATAGTGCAAAATTGGATTCTAAATTCTAATTGAACTTTCTTTAAGTTTTGCCTATATATGTGTCTATATATATATATATATATATATATTACATTTTGTGATTGTTCCTATAATAAATAAAAATATGATTATGAATTACATTACTATTTATTATATTAGTACAAATTGAAAAATAATAATAATGAGATCATCCTAAAAATATTATCATGCATAACGTGCGTGATTCTCGACTAGTATACTACATATAAAAGCAGAAGTCTTATCCTACAATTAAGGTGGTTATGCCATATAGGAAAAAAAGCCATCTAATTTTGTTTTTTTTTTTTTAATGAAACATTATACTGTTTCAGCAACACTAATCTAACTAGTTAAAACTTAAAATATGTTGAAAAGGCTTGATACAATGATGATAGAAAAAGAGACAAAGTTCGTTTTATTTTTCTCAATTCGATTTCTTTTTTGTTTGTTTTCTTGGAATTTTTTTAAAGTTTTTGTTTGACTAATGAGGATCTGAATCACAATTTTTTTTTTCCTTTTGGGTTTAGGGATTTGATATTGCTTTTAAGGGTTATGAATTGGTTTAGTTTATAAAATTTGAGATTGTTATCTGCTATTGATTATATATGGTGACAAAATTCGTTGAAGTTCAAATTCTATTTTGTTTAACACTAAGAGGGTTGTTGTTAAAAGATTTTCTCTGTATCATCGCAACTTTTTTGGGATTATGAGCTTTTTCATTTTTTTTTTTTTTTTTTTTTTTGCAATTGAAAATTTGGATGGTGAAATTTAAATATTTCGTGGGTTTTATCAATTAGGGTTAGGATTAAGATTCGATGTCATTTTTAAGGGTTATGACTAATGACTTGGTTTGGTTTTAGAATTTGAGATTCCCATCTACTATTTATTATGCATTTTATTTGTTGTAGATGGAATTCTATTTTGTTAAATATTGCGGCTTGAGGGTTGTTGTTTTGTTTTTAGATTTTATTTGTATCATTGCAGCTTTTTTGGAATTGTGGATTCGGGATGCATTGTAGCTTTTTATTTTTTCTTTTGCGATTAAAAAGTTGGATTCAATGTCCCTTTTATGGGTTATGTATTGGTTTGGTTTTAGAATTTAAGATTCCCATGTACTATTGATTATGCATTATCATTTGACTAATATTTTTCTGACTTTCTATTTCATAATCTTGTAATCATTTTTTTCTTTTAAACTTTTTGGTTGTAATAAAATTGTCTCTAATCTCATGCTTTAATTCATTGTGATTCGTAGGAATTGTAGATTTGGTATTTGAAATTGTCATGCAAGTTTTAGTTCGATGTGATTCATTGTGGTTCTTAGGAATAGCAGGTTTGCTATTTGAAATTGTCGTGTAAGTTTTAATTGCTTAAAGTCAGATTCTTTTTTTTAATCTCACATAGAAGGAAAATACACACATGAAGTGATTCGAAGAGACCAGTTTTAAAAATTTTTAGGAGATATTAGACACTATATGCTTAAATATACTACATTATTTAATTTTGATTGTATGCCGTAGAAGTGTGATAAATAAGTTTATGTTGGATGCAAATTCCTTTAATATGTAAAATGATTCCATGCATTGCGCAGGTTAAACATTAATTAAATAAAAAGTTTGTATTTGTCAAAATTTAAATATATATTATCTTTAAAACGAATACCATCAAATATTCAAACTCAATAATTGGTAATAAGAGATGGTTGAATGAAAAATCTAGAGTTCAATTCCCACATATTTTTGGTGTCTTACTTGATAATAAAGAGCAAAATAATCAGAAACAGATGCCATAAGTTAAAACTCTATAATTAATAAAATGATTTCATATACCCATGCTGGTACCATATGTAGCTACCTCTCTATATATAGTATTAATATATATATATATATATATCTATATATAGTATTAATATATATATATATATATATATATATTGTAAACTACGTATTTGGTCTCTATTTTTTACACCATATTTCAATTTGGTCCCTAACTTTTCAGTATCGTGTCAATTTAGTCCCTGCCGTTATCTTTAAATGGAAAAATCTGATGTATCAACATAATAATAAAGAATTAATTTACCCGCCACATCAATTGTCAAATGTGCAACCACAACATATTAAAACATTTAAAAATAAATAACTAAATTGTAGTTGTCATGGAGACTGGGCTTGGGCAAAAAAATTAAAATCCCTCTCTCTCACGTACGCTCGTCCCTTGGTCTCAACGGAAACCTAATTGGTGGCTGGTGACTAATTTCAATGGAAATCTTGTTTTTCCTTTTCTTATAAAGTGGCTTAAACTTTTTTTTTTTTTTGAGAATCAAGTGGCTTAAACTTAATACATAGAAGTGTATGGAAAAATTTTTCTAAAAAAAAGATAGAGTATGGCGAAACAAAAAGGGTCCAAAATATTATTTTAATCCATAAAATATAGCTCAAAGTTCAATTTTCTTCCTAAAAATTATGTACAGCTTAGTTTTTCAAGTTTTAAGAACAAGGAAATATATCTCAAAGTCCAATTTTACACCCCTGAGCCCTAACTCTCACAGCTAAAATACGAGGGCAAATTGTTATTTTGGATCTCGGGGGGATGTGGTAGAAACTTGGGCGTTTTTTGGCTTTGAACTTAGAAGCTAAGAGATGCCTTGGGGTTTTTTGGCTCTGAACTTGGAAGCCTCCTTGAAAAATGTTTTGATGGGAATAGCTGCCTTGGAAAATTTTGAAAATTAGGACTTGCCTTGATACTTTGGTGTTTAATATTTTTGCTACTGGTGACACGTTCTCAATCTGTCATCAATCATACGTTTTAGATGATGATTTCATATAACACTTTTGTTTGGAGCTCAAGATTGTTTATGGTTGTTCTTTTATGCTTATGTCTGTTCTTGTGGGTGCTATCTGAAGAGCGTTGCTGGAAGGAGAATGCACCGCTGTCCACACCGCTAGGGATTTTGGATTTTAGAGAAATATGTGATTTAAATTTAATTTGGGTATACCCTGTTTAATAAAATCAGCAAACTTTCTTATCAAACAAAAAAAAATTTTGATTTGAGTTTAAAAAAAAAAATTTGATGTGGAGGTACATGTGTAAAAAAAGTCTTTGCTTTTTTTCTTTTTCCATTAAAAGTTTCAAGAAATATTTCATACACCAATGTTCTTAAGTCATTCATGCTATAATTTTTATCTAATTTCAATTCAGATAAACTTTAGCTACAAAATTGATTGTAGCCTTAAGTTATAACCTTACTCAATATCTTTTTATTGTAGGCGAATTTTGACAAAAATGGTTGTAGTCTTAAACTACAACCTTAAGTTCTCCATGCTTTCAAAATTTCTAGAAAATTAAAAATCAATAGCTATGTCATCAATAAATTGTTTAAATTGCAAATTTTTGTAGTTTAAAATTATGCATAAAATATAAGCTTATAGATCATATAGTAAATAATATCTAATTAACACAAAATTTGGCATGTGTATTGAGAGCATAATAAACATGTAATTCAATGATTAGATTTTCAAAATATGTAATAATATTTGTTTTCTTGAGTGAGGTTGTAATCTTAAACTACAACTAATTTTGTAACTAAATTTTGTCCTTTCAATTCAAATTCACACCCACATTTAAGAGAGAGAAAGAAGTTTGTGGGTGATTTTACATCTTAGGTACATGAAATCATTGTATTACCACAGTGCATCCTTGATAAGGTGGTCACTCCATAAGTATAAATGCTTGTGGGGTGTAGGGAGTAAGAACCGAGGTTTAAGTTTCCAGGAAGTAGCTTCATATACATATATACTTAGATTAAGTTAAAGTATAATTTCTATCTTGTATTAAAAAAAAATCTTTGTATTTGTTTATTATTAATTGAATTTGATGGTGTTCATTTAAAAGAAAAGAAATTGTTAAATTTTGACAATTGCAAGCTGTAGGGGTCAAGAGCTCAATTCTAGAAGATGGGCCGTGGGCTTGTCCGAGGAGACACGTCAGTCCAAGGACGGCAAATTATGAGGAAGACACGTAACTTAACTCTTCGTTGGGATATAACTTATGTGAAGAGGAAAGGAGTGGTCCGAGAACAATTACATTTTCGGACAATCAAAAGGACGACCAAGATAGACCCTCCAATGTTTACCTTGACATTTTGGGGGACTCTCCTAGTATGTGTAAGCAAATAGGACAGGTGAGAGCGAGGAGATATTATGTAAAAAGCTACTGCCATCGCATTTATTATCCTGCAGCTAATCCTCTGGCCGCATTAATGGAGAAAGGATGTCTGAACAATGACTCACCACCTTTACAGCTGCCATATGAGGATTTTGGGGGGAGGCTGATGGGACAAGTATCAAGGAGAAATCACCTGACTGGCACGTGAGAGAAACTGGCCTATAAATAGAACAGAAGGCAAAGAAAGAGGGCATTGGATACTTGAGGGAAAAAGTAAAAGAGGAACCAATAGAGAGAAAGCAGTGAAAACTCAACTAACTGTAAAAGCACTCCTCCTCGGACTAGACTGAGGACAACTTTATACAATTTCAACACTTTGCTTTGGTTGATCTGCTTATAACCATATTTAGGCCATCAATAAACTCACTTCGAACCCGGCTTATCTAACCCACTCTCTACAAATTCATTGCAAAGGATGTTGTTCATGTTATGGGCATAAGTTCATATCATTCGTAGGCCCATCCTACCAAATTGTGTCCTTACAATTGGTACCGTCTGTGGGAATAACTGGTGCGCAGGCAAGTTGAGATTTGAACCATGGTTGGATCAGGTCCAAACAGAGCGGAGTCTGATGGTTCCCAACATCTTGATCATTTTGTACACCTCGAGCGCGAAAGGGACCGTGAAGGAAGCGTGCATACCATGCACACTGGGAGGAGTCAACGTCAAAACGAGGAAGACGGGTCTCATAAAAACACTACGAGGAACATGCAAAGTAAGATTGATCGTCTAAAAGAGAAGCTGCGTCATACGCGAAGGAGGCGTAGTTCATCTAGCAGCCTGTCCATCACTGATAAATTTTCTGATGATGATGAGGATGATGGTTATAGGCGTCGATCACGAACATCTCCTAGTGAATCTTTCTCCCATGAGGAAGAACATCACCATAACCGCAGAAGCAGAAACGCCTCCTCCAAAGGTGGGAATGATGCAATGAATAGGGCACTCAACCAGATTTCTAAGTCACCCTTCACGCGCAGAATCGAAGGAGGAAAGCTTCCTCGGCGTTTTACTTAGCCCGCTTTCACCGCGTACAATGGACGAACCGATCTGGTAGAGCACGTGAGTCATTTTAACCAGAGGATGGCTGCTCACGCCAAGAACGAGACTCTTATATGCAAAGTATTCCCCTCCAGTTTGGGGCCTGTGGCCATGAGATGGTTTGATGGCCTTGCGGCCAATTCTATTGGATCCTTTCGGGCACTTACCAAGGCCTTCTGCTCTCGGTTTGTTAAGAAACACTAAGGTTCCTCGGCCGTTAGATTCTTTGCTGTCCATGTCTATGCGAGAGGGAGAGACGTTGAAAACGTAATCAGATAGGTACTTGGGAGATGTTTAATGAGATTGAAGGGAGTTTCGATGATGTGGCTGTGAGAACTTTTAAGGTCGGCTTGCTAGCCGAACACAATCTGAGGAAATCACTGACTAAGAAGCCAGTGAGAAGCGTGCGCCAGCTAATGGACCGTATCGACGAGTATAAGCGAGTCAAGGAGGATCAATTGCTTGGGAAAGGAAAGGCCAAGGTTATCCCTTAAGAGAGGAGGGATTTCAAGTCGGACCGATACAGCAACAGCAACAGCAAGCCGCGGAGGGACTATAGTATGCAGTCCGGGTCCGTCGCGTCGCAGGCAGTCCATGCCGTGTTCCAAGAACCAATCCACCAGATTCTGGATAAAATTCAAAACGAACCATATTTCAGGTGGCCAAACAAGATGGGAGGAGACCCACGAAGCGCAATCAGAGCCTTCACTGTCAATACCATCAAAAGCGGGGGCACACTACAGAGGACTGCAGAACTTTGAAGAGCCATTTAGAACAGCTTGTGAGGGAAGGAAAGCTACAACTATTTGTACATCAACCCAATGGTCAGGGAGACCTTGGCAGGTCACAGGCTTCGGGGACTGCCTCATCAAGGCCCCCATTGGGCACAATTAACGTTATCTTTGCAGCACCCGGAAGGACTGGATCCTGCCCTTCCAAAGTGATGTCCGTTTCTAGGACAGCCGCTGAGGACACAAGCCGGGAATCAAAACGAGCCAGAATAGAAGTCCAGCCAGCCTTGAGCTTCTCAAACGAGGATAAGCAGGGGACTATACAGCCCCATGATGACGCTCTGATCATCACCCTTAGAATAGGGGGGTACGACGTGAAAAGGGTGATGGTTGATCAAGGGAGTGGGACTGAGATCATGTATTTGGACCTATACAAAGGGCTGGGTTTACGACCTGAAGACCTAACAGTGTATGTTTCGCCTCTGGTCAGCTTTGATGGGAAAACCGTCATCCCTAAAGGTCAGATCAAAATGCCCGTACAAGCAAGGTCTGAGGTGGTCGAAGTGGACTTCATCGTGGTAGATGCATACTCTCCCTACACGGCCATAGTGGCCAGACCCTGGCTTCACGCCCTAGGGGCTGTCTCGTCAACCTTACACCTAAAGGTTAAATTTCCATCTGGAGGACAAGTAGAGGAAATTGTAGGAAGCCAGTCTATGGCAAGGCAGTGCCTTATAGCCGCCATTATGCATCGGCCTGCTTCCGTGTCCATGACCTCTGCGGGTAAAGATTTGTAGCAGTCAAGAATGCCAGTTCCGCCTACTGTTGTGGAATTGGATAAGGAGAAATGTGAGAAGTTGGAGAAGGTCGTCATCGAGAGGGACCCAAAAAGGTTTTTCCAGATCGGGGCTCAGTTGCCTCCTCGGGATAAGGAAGAACTGTTGGCACTTCATAGAACAAACATTGACGTGTTTGCCTAGAACCCTTATGAGGCCCCAGGGATAGATCCGGAGTTCATCTGCCATCACCTAAACGTAAGTCTTGCCGCCTTCCCCAAGAAGCAGCCACCTCGGCGATCATCCAAAGAGCATTCTGACGCTGTTAGGGAGGAGGTAAACAGGCTCAAGCAGGCCGGGGCTATTAAGGAGGTTTTCTATCTGGAATGGCTTGTCAATACAGTGGTGGTAAAGAACAAGAATGGGAAATGGCGTGTATGTGTGGATTTCACAGACTTGAACAAAGCCTGTCTGAAGGATCCCTTCCCCATGCCTCGGATTGATGAGCTAATAGATGCAACTATAGAGCATCTGCGAATGAGTTTCTTGGACGCCTTTCAAGGGTACCACCAGATTCCCTTGGCTTTAGATGATCAAAAGAAGACAGCCTTCGTTACCCCCGTTAGGAACTATTTGGCCTGAAGAATGCAGGCTCCACGTATCAGAGAATGATGACGAAGATGTTCGAGCCGCAACTGGGGAAATGCATTGAGATTTACATAGATGACATGGTGGTCAAGAGTAAACTGGAATCCGAGCATGTAGGAGACCTCGGAAATGTCTTTGAAATCTTAAGGAAACACAGGCTGTGACTCAATGCTTCAAAATGCTCTTTCGGCATCAAATCTGGAAAAATTTTGGGCTACATGGTCACACATCGCGGAATTGAGGTTAACCTCGACCAAATAAAGGTGATCAATAACCTCCAGCCTCCTCAGAATCCTAAAAAGGTTCAGAAGTTAACTGGGATGACTGCTGCTCTCAACCAATTCATCTCCAAGTCGGCAGAAAGATGTCGGCCTTTTTTTCAGTTGCTGAACAAGTGGAAAGGGTTTGAGTGGACTAAAGAATGTGTTCTGGCTTTCCAATAGCTGAAAGAATATCTGTCTCGACCCCCCATCATGTCCAGTCCTACAACAGACGAGGTCCTGTTCGCTTACATCGCTGTAGCCACCCATGCAGTAAGTCTGGTGCTTGTACGGGTTGACAATGGCATGCAGAAGCCTGTTTATTACGTGAGTAAGTCCTTTCATGAGGTCGAGGTCCGTTACTTGCCACTCGAGAAGGCCATCTTTGCCGTGGTCCATGCCACGCGCAAACTTGCTCACTACTTTCAATCGCATACGGTTATGGTCCTTACCCAACTCCCACTTAGGTCGTTACTTCGGAGTGCAGATTATACGGGAAAATTGCAAAATGGGGTACAATCCTAGAAGCTTTCGATATAAAATACATGCCTCGCACCTCTGTTAAGGGGCAGATCCTGGCTGATCTGGTAGCCGAATTCACCGAGCCTCTATTAGAAGAAAATGCCGAGATGATGCACATGGATGAAAATTCAGTAGGCTGTGTCTCGGTACAAGGGCCCCCGTCTTGCAAGTTGTATGCGGATGGTGCGGCCAATCAGAGAGGCTCAGGAGTGGGATTGGTTTTAGTGTCTCCAGAGAATATTATTATCGAGAAATCCCTCAGACTAGACTTCTCAGCTACTAATAACGAGGCTGAGTACGAAGCGTTGCTGATTGGAATGGCCGTGGTCAGAAGGATGGGTGGAAACGCCGTGGAAGTGTTATTGGATTCAATTCTAGTCGTCGGTCAGGTCAGAGGAGAGTTGGAGGCGCGAGACGAAAGGATGGAAAAGTATCTAAGACATGTCAAGCAGCTACAGTCACAGTTCGTGTCATTCAGCTTACAACATATTCCTCGGAGTGGGAATACACATGCGGACTCCTTGGCCACTCTTGCAACCTCCTCGGCTCAAGGACTGCCACGGCTCATATTGGTTGAAGACGTACAGAAGTACGCCAAAGAGGGAGCAGGGCCCAGCATTTATCAAGTTAGAGTAGGGCCAAGCTGGATGGACCCTATGGTGACGTACCTCAAAGATAATATCCTACCACAAGATAAGGCTAAAGCAGACAAAGTAAGGAGGAAGGCTCCTCGGTTCTGGTTGTCAGAAGACAATAAACTGTACAAACGCTTTCTCTAGACCCTACTTGTTGTGCGTACACCCCGAGGTCACCGAGTTGCTCCTTGAAGAACTGCACAAAGAAATTTGTGGGAGCCATACTGGAGGCCAATCCCTAGCTCACAGGGCCCTAACTCAGGGATACTGGTGGCCGAACATGCAGATAGAATCATAGGAGTACGTGAGAAAGTGCGATCAGTGCTAAAGATTTGCACCGAATATTCATCAACCAGGAGGAGTTCTTAATCCTTTATCCAGCCCATGGCCTTTCGCTAAGTGGGGCTTGGATATTGTAGGCCCCTTCCCTAAGGCAGCTAGGAGCAAAAAATACCTGATCGTTGGCACAGACTATTTCACCAAGTGGGTCGAAGCTAAGCCACTGGCGAACATCAGAGATGTAGACGTCTAGAAGTTTATATGAAAGAATATTGTCATCCGTTTCGGAGTACCACACACGCTTATCTCGGAAAATGGTCTTCAATTTGATAGTAAGGCATTCAAGAGATACTGCTGTGGGTTAGGCACCACGAATAGATATTCCACCCTTGCATATCCACAAGGTAACGGCCAAGCGTAGGCCATTAAAAAAATCATAGTAAGCGGTTTAAAGAAGAGGCCGGATGATGCTAAAGGAAGGTAGGTGGAAGAATTACCACACGTTCTCTAAACCTACAGAACGACTCCTCGGAGATCTACAGGAGAGACCCCCTTCGACATGACTTATGGGGCCGAAGCGGTTATTCCCATAGAAACTGGATTCCCTACCCTCAGAACGAGTTCTTTTAACCCGACTAACAATGACAGACTGCGAGAGAATAATTTGGATCTAGTTGCAGAACAAAGGGAAAATGCTACGGTTTAGCTGGCCTACTATCAACATAAGCTCAAGCAGAGGTTTGATGCTAATGTAAAGCTAAAACCACTTACACCGGGAGATTTGGTTTTGCGAAAAGTCGTGGGTACTACAAAGAATCCAGCCTGGGGAAAATTAGGGTCCAATTGGGAAGGTCCTTATCGCATCTTGTCAGATGCTGGAATAGGAGCATTTTACTTGGAGGATTTAGATGAAAAAGCTGTACCACATCCCTGGAATGTAAATAACCTAAAAAGGTATTACTATTAATAAAAATTTTTCCATCATTGTGAAGTTTATTATATTGCTTGTATACTAAGTGTTAAACAGAACCTTGGTCATGCCTGGTCCCTCGGACCACATACCTTAGGTAAATTAATACTCTAGTCCAATTTACTAAGTGTTAAACAAAACCTTGGTCATGCTTGGTCCCTCGAACCACATACCTTGGGTAAATTAATACTCTAGTCCAATTTACTAAGTGTTAAACAGAACCTTGGTCATGCCTGGTCCCTCGGACCACATACCTTGGGTAAATTAATACTCTAGTCCAATTTACTAAGTGTTAAACAGAACCTTGGTCATGCCTGATCCAAGTCCAATTTACTAAGTGTTAAGTAGAACATTGGTCATGCTTGGTCCTTCGGACCACATACCTTGGGTAAATAAGCGATTTAGCCCATTTTACTAAGTAGTGAGCAATAATTTAATCAGGTTCACCAACTAAGATTATACTCTCTGTGTGGCTCAATATCTCGGCTCAATTTTAACAGCTTAAGGAATCAGGCTCACCTGTTAGTTCCATTGCCCGAGTTTGACCTATTCATTAAATTTAAAATTCCTACCATGCAATTTTAGCAGTTCAAGGATTCACGCAAAAAAATAATCATAAAGGAATTAAACCAAACACAGGTAAAGGAAGACAAGAGCAATTTCATTAGTCAAAACTGAGAGTTCATTATACTTCATTACAAAATAGTTATAAAACAAAAAAACAAAAAAAAAGAGAAGACAAGTAGCCCTAAAACTAAGTTTCAACCACGGGAGGTAAGGGATTTTCTTGTCTGGTCAGCTCGGCCTCCTTGGATCCAGCTTCAGCCTCTGAAGGAGCAGCTTCACTGGCAACTGCGGCCCGAGAAGAAGTGGCCATCTCCGCTTCCTTGCATCCAGTCTCTACTACCACCTCTTCTTGACCCTTGTTCTCGGTCTCAAAAGGAGCAGCTTCATGGTCGGATGCTTCTGGGACTTGGGCAAATGGAGACAAAGGAACGGCTGAGACATCCCGTATATCCGGATGGAAGCAGATCTTCTCGGGATGCCTTAGGTTAGAGTCAGCCGGGACTCCCGCAAGGTTTAGGGCTTCCTCCCAGGTGAACTTACAGTAGTCCCGGCAAACCTCTGACAGCTCGTCTACCAACCTTATCTCCGTCTCCTCAATCCCCTAGAGATAGGCCGTGTTCTTCTCGGCCTCGGCTGCCTGCTCCACTTTCCAAGCAACTTCTTTAGCCTTCTCTAGATTGGCCTTGAGCTCCAAGACCAACTGCTTCTGGGTTGCCAGCTCAATTTCAGTAGTATAGAGTTTTTTACGCTGGTCTTCAGCTTGGTCTTGGGCACTCTTCAGCCCAGCTTCTGCACTCTTCCTGTCCCTTTCCTCCATGACCAGCTTCTTGGCCAACTTTTGCTTCTCACGCCTGATGGCCCCCAGATCCTTCTCAGCGTTGGTCCGAGACTAAGCCTCAGCCCTGGCTTGGTTGCGGGCATCCTTGACCCAATCCTCCGCCACATAGATCTGTTGGGTCACTTGCATGGGAAAAACGAGAGGACCCAATTAGCATTGAGGCATAAAATTTGGAAAGCTAACTCAAGTTTAAGAGCTCACCATAGCTAAGTCTCTTTTTAGAGACATGAATAAGTCCACCGACCTCCAGGACTTCACCTCCTCAATATCGCGAGACAGGAGTAGAGGACGCTCTAATGCCTCTGCAATGTAGGCCGAGTGACCCTTCTGAAAATCTCTTATAGAAGTGGTCGTAGGGATTGGGGCACCCTCCAAATCTAACCACAGGGCCCAAGCTAGCGGCTGGTGGGTGTCCCGGGTATGGGTCTCCACCTTGTTCTCGGCCGGGGAGACCTTTCGGCTGTCCCTCCCATCCTTCTGCTGTTTTGGCCCCTTCTATTGATTCTAGGGGACTTCACCCTCTTCGGTATCCAGGTCCACCACCTTCCTCTTCTTCTTTAAATCCAGTATTGGAAGAAGGCCGGTCTCGGATGCAGGAGGAGGCGGAGGTGGAGGCAGAGGCGGAGGGAGGTTATCAGTAGTTTTGGCCCTAGATACATCCTTAGAAGATGCACCCTTACTCCTCCCAGCTAATAGATCTCTCAACCCCGCCCTCGGTTTTAGAGACATCTCCTCTCTTCCTCCACGAAAATTTCAGGATTTGGTATGCTTTGAGGCTGTGTTTGCACTTCTTCTTCTTCCTCGAAGTGAAACTGGTCTATCTCCGTCTCCAGGGACAGCTGAGAAGAGGCAGTTTCTTCCCTTTGGATAACAGGCGGAGGAAGAGCTTGTTGAAGCGGCCACTCGATTGGAGGAAGGTCCTTCTTAGCCAAGAAACCTGGCCTAGAAACGTCAATCCTGTGGATCCTCTTGTCCCCTACTTGGATTGCGTTCCCAACGTACTAGAATTTGTCTGACAGAAGAGCAAAGTCCAAAATTAGATGAGTGGTGCGCAGCTGGCCGTCTAAATGCACAAACACCTCGGATCTTAGTAGTTTGTTCAAGCCAAGAACGTTCACGAGGCTGAGTCTGGGAGCAACAAACTTTTTGATCTGCAATCACAGCCGAGAAACGCAAGATCAATTATATCATCAAATCACATCAAAATCAAATGACTGAGCAACACAATAAGGTGAAGCCTAGAGTATAAATTCTATATTAACTTCATCTAGTCCTATGGCGTCCCACCTGGCTCACCCTCCGTGGTCGGGCAGTGTTGGCTGTCGTGCCATGTACCAAAGACGATGACGTAGTCGTCCTTCATGCCCTTGTTGGACTTAGGAAGACACAACACCATCTTGACAATAAGGAACCTGGATTTTTGGTAGTACCCCCCGTCGATCAGAAAATGACATTCGTATATATGCACGACGTCATGTCAGGTGAGTTGCAGGCCCATCATTTGATTGAGGGCGTCCACACAGCCCAAAACCCTAAATAGGTTGAGAGCGCATTGGTGTGGGCATAACCTATGGTTCCTAAGATAATCTCAGGTAATTGTACCCATTGGAATGGTCATTCCTCCCTCTAAAAAAGCGATCACGAGAATGACCACCTCGCCAAACCCCCTATTGGTCACAATGTTTTCCGGTGGGCAGTACCGGAGACTTACCCCCTCGGGTATGTTGTATTTCTCCCTAAAAAGTTCTATGGCTATTGGCGAATCGACGAGGTTCTTAAATCTACCCATTTAAATATGTAAAAGAACCCTAAGAGGACTTTCTCATCCGAGTTAAAACCGAGACAAGAAGGCCAAGATGCTCAGTCGAGGAGAAAAGAACTCAGAAACCAAACACTTACAGGAGTGGTCGAGGTTTTTGTCTCAGTAACTTCCTAGAACTCTAGGATTTTTCGTAAGGATGCTCTCGAAGCAATTAGAACAGGGAAACGTATAAAGGCTAGAGTGCTCAAGAACTCTGAAACGTTTAAGGATATGCGAAATGGGCAGAACTACTCCCTCAGAGCGTTTTATATAGGAAATGAAAGGGAAGTGGGAGTTGCCCCGCTCAAAATTTCAGGGCGAGATTCCAACCGTACGATTATATTCTCGCCGTTAATAAGGGGGACAAGACGCCGCCTGGAGCAATAAATGGCGCATTGTGGCTTCCGAAGCGTCAGCAATAATTATGAGACACGCGGAATGGCGTGTCCACGTGAGAAAATTGTAAAATTGGTGGACTTAATTTCTAAGGAAATCAAAATCCCATATTTCTCCTCAGACGAAGGAGAAACCCGAAGTTTTGAGGGGCTATTGTAGGGGTCAAGAGCCCAATTCTAAAAGATGGGCCGTGGGCCTGTCCGAGGAGACACGTCAGTCCGAGGACGGCAAATTATGAGGAAGACACGTAACTTAACTCTTCGCTGGGATATAACTTATGTGAAGAGGAAAGGAGTGGTTCGAGAACAATTACCTTTTCGGACGATCAAAAGGATGACCAAGATAGACCCTCCAACGTTTACCTTGACATTTTGGGGGACTCTCCTAGTATGTGCAAGCAAATAGGATAGGTAGGAGCGATGAGATATTATGTAAAAAGCTGCTGCCACCGCATTTATTATCCTACATCTAACCCTCTGGCCGCATTAATGGGGAAATGATGTCTGAATAATAACTCACCACATTTACAGCTGCCATATGAGGATTTTGAGGGGAGGCTGATGGGACAAGTATCAAGGAGAAACCACCTGACTGGCACGTGAGAGAAACTGGCCTATAAATAGAACAGAAGGCAGAGAAAGAGGGCACTGGATACTTGAGGGAAAAAGTAAAAGAGGAACCAATAGAGAGAAAGCAGTGAAAACTCAACTAACTGTAAAAGCACTCCTCCTCAGACTAGGCCGAGGACAACTTTATACAATTTCAACACTTTACTTTGATTGATCTACTTATAACCATATTTGGGCCATCAATAAACTCACTTCGAACCCAGCTTATCTAACCCACTCTCTACAAATTCATTGCAAAGGATGATGTTCATGTTATGGGCCTAAGTTCATATCATTCGTAGGCCCATCCTGCCAAATTGTGTCCTTACACAAGCTATTTACCAAATTCTCTCAATATTTCAACACTAATTATTAACTCAAGCTTTTAGTACCATAACTGTATCGTTACAGTAAAATTTAAAGCAATTACTGGAAGTTAAGAACATCTATTTATCAATTTAGAAAGTGTCTTAAAGCCCCAAGATAAAGCAACACATGAAATGACAATCACCTTTGAGACTTCCTAGTATAATAAGAGGCTTGATCCCAATAGAAGATCAAAAACAATCCAAAGAACTTATTGAAATCAATGTAATATAGTTATCAAGGAGATAATCTCGTGTTCATTGGGCTTAGTGAAGTGTTTAAATAAAAGAAAAAAGAATCTACAATAATCTTGTAACTTTTTTAATTATAACTTCATTAAGGTTAGTGAAGTGTCAGAAAATTAAAAAGTCCTCTTGTAACTTTTTTATAATAATCTTTCCAAACTAAATTACTCATACGGTAGTGTTTGTTACGAGAACAAAGCACACAATATCTACAGCCTAAATACTTAAATAAAAGTGATGAGAGAGGGAGAGTGAGAGAGAGGGAGAGAGAGGGAGATTACTTGTCTACTTTTCTTTCTTTCTTTTTTTTTTTTTTTTCTATTTTTTTTTTATGAATAGATTTCTTGTTTACTAGTCTCAAAAAATTGTAACGTGCATATAAATGAGCCCATTTCCTCTTTATATAGACATAGACAACCAAAAGGTATGGATTTAAAAGATATAACTCATCGGTAAGAACAAAAGTTTTGATTATAGATCAGATTGGAGCCACTATTGCACACACTTTATTTGGGTTTTAACTGGCCCAATATTTCTAACATAAAATATATATGCTTGTAACTTTGTGATTTAGCTTAAACATATTTACTTATGTTTGATCCAAGTATTTAGTTGTTAATCTCATTTGATCGAAGCATGTTTGCTTCAGTGTTAGGTGTAATAACTTAGGCTTTGAGCTTTTTACTCTGAACTTTCGAATTAGTTTGTTTCGAACAAGTTAGGCATCAATTAATTTATTTGCAATCTGTCTTAGTCTTTTGAAATCCAATGGAATTGGAAAGAAACATAGAATTGAATCATATAACTTAGGTACTTTAAATTTTAATTACTTGTTTTCATTTCTCATTTTTATTTTCATTTTCTACTATTAGAGCAACCACATCAGATCATTCATAATCTTCTAAAATAGAAAAAAGTACAACTTTTACACATTTTGAGCAAAAAAACACCCACATCAGTGGGTGTAAAAACATGTACAAATGTGTATATATTTCCATGAGCTACAGTACCCGTGTAAATATACACAGGTACTGTAGCTCGTGTATGTATTATTTTAGATTTTTTTCTCTCTCCTCTCATTACCTCTAACTCTCACCTCTCTCTTGTTCTCATTTCCTCTCTCACCGATCAACTTTCTCAGCAAATCAATTCTCTCATTTCATCAAATCACCTCACTCTCGCCGACCCACGCCGCCGACTCAAGCCCCGTCGCCGATCTGTTGTGGATCAGATCAACTCTCTCAGATCATGTTCTGTTCGCCGATTTGTTCTTGATCGCCGACTCAAGCCCCGTCGCTATTTCTCTTGATCGCCAATCTGTTCTTTGAGTTTTTTTTTTTTCTGGTTTTTTGGTTGAGCTTGAGGCTGTCGTGATAGTGATTGTGGGTGTGGGTTGATGGTATCAGTGAATATGGGTGTGGGTCGATGGGTTGCTGATCTGTTCTTTGGGTTGTTTTTCTAGTTTTCTGGTTTTTTTACTTTTTTTTTTTTTTTTTTTTTTTTTTTTGTTGGATGCTAGTGTTGATCTTGTCAATTGAGGCCGGAGGCTGGGTTGATGGTGGGGTTTGCTTGATGACGGTGGCTGTGGGGCTGTGTTGAGAGATGACAATGTAAAAAGAAATGACTATTTTATTGAATAAACTTGTAGAATAGATTAACTGATGTAGGAGTTTTTTAAAAGTGAGTGTGTAAAATAGAAAAAGTAAGTTTTTTCTTACAAAATAGATGAAAATTTTACATGAACTGGTGTGATTGCTCTAAGTTCTCTTAATTGAGACATGTACTTTGGATCCCTTCTCTAATCCACAAAGTCAAATTTCATTTGAATCACCGGCAACTAAAAATAAACGAGAACAGACTTAAAAATTTTAAAAATAATAAATAATAATAGAAATTAAAATTAAAATATATATATATATATATATATATATATATATATATATAAAAGTTTTTCTGCTCAAACAAATTGACAACCGTAGTGGGAGTACATGCCATTAACAACTCGAAAAATGAACAATATAGAAGCAACAAGTTCTATGTCTCAAACTCAGGATGAATTCAAAAAACCAAAAAAGTATGGCTGTACATCTGACTTAATGGCTTGATAATGGTTTACAGCGAAAGCTCAACCAAAATTTTCCACCCTTGCCAAAATAATTGAAAAGCTTGTCCAGGCTTTGCCAAATCAAATGGAAATAATTGGTAGAAATTTTACCCAATGCCTTAGTGCCAACCTTTGAAGAAGTACTTCAAATGAACACAAACAAACTCCAGATTGCATGAAGGCGAGATTGGTCAAAACCTGGGGGTAGCAAAGGCCATTAGGCTATTCTGAAGTTAACCAAGCCTAGAGTTGAGCAAATTCAGACTAAACAACCCAGGGTTGAACAGCCCAGAGTTGAACAAGCTAGAGTTGAGCAGCCTCGAATGGAGCAACCTGGAATGGACCAGTTTGAATTGAACAACCTCAAATTGAGGTTCCTTGAAATGAGATACCTAGGAAACCAAACTTACACAATAATGGTCATGAAAATAGCGACATAGATTTGGCTTTCATGAGAATGCCAAAAATCGCTATGATAGGAATGTCCAAGAAAATGCAAGGGCGAGTTTTGATCGTCAAGAGGGAGACAGGAATGATTACCAAGAACCCTATAGACCACCATTCAAAGACCCAATACCAAATGCTATACCCTTTCCAGGTCAAGTAGGGTATGGTCAGTTAATGGACTCATTCAAACAAACGTATGGTTCTAGTTTATGAAGGCACGCAAGACCTTTGTATTGGAAAACTAACCCTGAGTGGATAGATAGGGAAGAGGAATTTCCTAGAAGTTAAAAGATTCCAAATTTATCACATTTCAAGGCGACGAAGATAAAACTGCTATGGAACATATTTCGAGGTTCACAATTCAGTGTGATGAATTGTCAAATAATGACTACTGTGCTTCAAATGTTTCCCGATTCCTTCACTGTACCCCCCTTCCCCACAACACCCACCCCCCCCCCCCCCCCCCCCCCCCCCCAAATATCAATTAGCAGTTGGGTTGGAAAGGAAGAGAAATTCCAAGCCCACTTTGCCCCCAAGGATTTAGGTGTGACAATGGGAGATTTGGTATATTAAAACAATGGGCAGATGAGACTGCCGAACAGTTCATCATGAGGTTTTAAAAGGCTAAAATGAGATGTCAAACTACATTTCCAGAGGCATAATATGTTAAATAGCAGTAGATTGCCTAGACTTCAAATTGAGAAAGAAGTTCGAAGGAAGAGCTTCCTTTAATTTGTATGAATTATCCGAAAGAGCCTCTAGACATGAAAGTCTACATAGAGAAGAGATTCAAAAGAAAAATGCCTTGAATGGGACTTGTTACTAAGATCCTAAATATGAGATTGATGTAGCAGAGTTTAGGGGTCAAAAAACTTGTGTGATGCTGCCATTATGTAAAAAGAATGTATCACAACAATGAATGAGGGGAGTAATCGAGAGCTTATGAAAAAAAGAGAAGTAAAATTCATTTTATCCTATCTTATTTATCACACATTATACAAAAATTCAAACTGATGAAGGAGAGACTGTAAGGGCATAAACAAAACCTGCAGAAGTGGCAGTAAATTCGAAAGACAGGGTCATAGACACAGCCCCTTCCTTAGTTATCGCCGCAGCGAGAAGAATATTCCAGAAAAGATAAAGCTCCAAACCACCCACTTTCACCAAAGGCATGTTGGCAGGCCTCCTCTCTTCTCCTCCAATACTAGGAGTAGTAGCAAAACTCTCTTTACTTTCTTCTTCACTCTCCTTTGAAACACCGACTTTCCCTACACCCCCATTGTACTATTAGCCAAATTGTTGTATTAATAACTCAAAACTTCTTTTTCGTACCTTCTTTTCCATCCACGTTTTTTGGACTACCTTTTCCCTCCAACCAAATAATGGAAAATGGCATTTTCCTCTCCTTTTTCCTTCTCCCATTTTACATCCTCTCATTTTTCACCCTCACCAAACATAGCAACAGGAAAAGGGAAATTAATTTATATGTCCATCACCTGCTTTTATTATGTCGCCAATCCATAATATATTACAATGTGTTCAAAATCTTATTTTTAATTGGTGTTCACGACACTAAAATTTTATCCATAAAAGAGATAATACAATAATCATATCATAATATTAGTGCAATGTAAAACCAGTTTCACTAACTAATGTTTACTTCCTTGATATCAATCGTTATACATTGATAAAGTAAAATAGCTTCTTTTTTTTTTTTTTTTCTCAAACCACTAATCAGGAGTACCAATTAAAAACTACTCAAATGCTGTACCGTAGGAGGCATCGGCTCTGTATTTGATAATAAAGTCTTTGTATGAGAAGGACTTACAGAGGGCAGGATTGCTTGCATCAACTAAAGCTTTTGCTGGTTCTATAAGTGTTTCATAAAAGGGATTAAGAGAGAAGGAAGCAGTTGTCCGAGCTAAATTCGAATTTGTCACCACTCGATGTTCAGCACCTTTCAACTTCCCATTGCTAATAATCTACAACTCAATGCAACACAATTCTAAGAACAATTATTAAGAAACAACTAAAATCCATAAGTTTTTTTTTTTTTTTTTTTTTGAGAAAAAGATGGTAACATACATAAAAGTTAAAACCACCCTAAAATATGGCACTTAACACTTTTCATCCTAAACTACGTAAATTTGCAATCACCACTTTAATTGTAACATACTTTGAGAACATTACCCCCCTTAATTGGTTGTTAAAATTAATGGTAAAAATGCAAGTCACATTGTTTTGCTCTTGTAGTCAGTTAATGTAGTAAATTTTATGGACAATGTGTGATCATTAATTTGAACAGTTAATCACGATGTGGGATGCAATTTATTTTTTTTTTTTTTAATACAAGATAGAATTTCTACTCTAGCCTAATCTAAGTATATATGTATGTGAAGCTTCCTCCTAGAAACTTGAGTCTCGGCCCTTGCCCTCACACCCTACAAGTACTTATATTTGTGAATGACCACCACACCAAGGGTGCGCAGTGGTAATTTAAAAAAATTGTGACAATTGGGGTTATGATTGTAAGTATACATAGTTTGGCTACAAAGTGTAGGCCCACGAAGTTTAGGGTAATTTTCTATGACTAGCCCTAAAAAAATGTTTGATAGAGTTTCTTTTTTTGTTTTTTGTTTTTTGTTTTTATTTTATTTTATGAGATAAGATTCTGTTTACCCTAGTTACTAAACCATATTACGTAGTAGGCATATTGAGGATTTAAAAAACAATACAAAAAACCAAACAAAACAAAAACTAGAAAAGGTAAAGAAAGTGTTAAATTTGTATTGTAATGGAATACTATTTGTCAGAACTTATATGATATCCGAAAAAATTAGTTATAATTTGAGCTTTTTGTAATCATCTAAATAACTTAAATTGACTTAATTAAAATTAATACACAAGTTTGGGTTGGTTTTCTATGACTAACCCTAAAAAATATTTGAGTTTCTTTTTTTGTTTTATTTTATTTTATTTTATGAGATAAGATCTTCCCCCCCCCCCCCCCCCCACCAAAAAAAAAGTTACTGAACCATATTAAGTAGTAGGAACATTGAGTATTAAAACAAAAAACAAAAAAAGTAAAGCATGTCTCAAATTTGTATTGTATATAATGCTATTTGTCACAACTTATATGATATCTGTTATCCGAAAAGATTAGTTATAATTAGAGCTTTTTGTAATTGTGTAAATAACTTAGATTGACTTAATTGATACACAACCAATGTAAGACCCAACAATTGTTTACATCAATGTTATAAATTCTATTTCTACTGGATGAAATGGACGGAAAATCTCAAATTGGTATGCAAACTAGAACGGTAACTCCTCAATTCCACCTCAGACTAAATTTCAGCCCATTCTGGATTGTTTCAATTAATTTTGGTCAATACCAGCTGAAATTAAAAACCTGGCCAGTATGCATTTTGTGCTGAATCTAGTGATATATATGAGGTTATGAACAGATAAATAAATAAAGAAAAGAACTTAATAAGATGAAGTGAGCATAGACAGAATGAAGGAAAGAACTAAACCAAACAATGCGATGTGAGGGAAAGAAGAAAGAAAAATCAAGAATAATGAAGCCTGAAGAGTAGGTGATCATGAGAGGACAAAAGAAATAAATTGACTATGTGAACTTGTGAAGTGCTTTTACGTGGGTGGATTGGGAAATGGGTAAAGTGAGTTACTAGGAACTTCCAAGAAGGTTCCTTCTTTACAGATACCCCCACATGTTAGGTTTTTTTTTTTTTTTTTAATAATAGAAATTTGTTAATAACAATATGCTCACTTGAGATTTTTCTTTAAAAAAATATATGAAATTCATTATTTTATATAAAAACAATATATATATATATATAGCAATAAATTTGAAACTACAAGTAGGAATAGAGTATCAAAAATTTTTGTTACAGTGGACAAACTGGAATAAGGTTGAAAATGATATTCATAACATTTGTTTACGTAATGCCTTCATAATTCAAATCATTAGTCGCAAATCCGTGCATTGAGCGTGGTAATTTTTTCCTTGAGTGATTTTAATATATATATATATATATATATATTAAACCTTACATAATACTTTTTTTTAAACCTTTACACACACACACACACACACATATATATATTGTAAGGTCTAGGTTTGAACTCTTGGCCCAAAAAGTATATGGACTCAAGCCAAAAAAGCCCAAATAATAAATTTGTAGAGAAGTGGGTTGGAAAACTGGACTGTAGTGAGACTAGTAGCGGGCTAGTAGGTTTAGACAACAAGGCAAGAAAGATAATAAACGTTTAATAGAAGAAAATGTCCTCGGCCAAATCCGAGGGGACTGATTCTTTTGTTTTGCCTTTCAAGTTCTATTACAAATCTGATCTTCCGTCCCCTCCTTCTTCAGGGGTCTCTTACATTATAGACCCCCCTCTTGGTGATCTTGACCTTCCACTTGTTGATCATCCAAGCTACCACTTAAGTACTTATCCCATCAGACACCCCTCCTGGCTCCCTGTGAGTTGTGGTAGCCAAGGCAGCACTGTTCAGGGGTCTTCTCCACATAAATGTGGCCAAAAAAGTAGCTGCAGCGCATTAAATGTGGTGGTAACAGCTTTTCCTTAGGTACCTCCTAGCTTCCACTTGTTAGTGCACTTGAGGTGTACATCCTTTTCACCGGAGCTTTCTAGAAGGTCACCTTGGTTGATAAGATCCATATCTGACCCGTGTTTAACTTGTTCGAGGAGGCTTTCCCTCTCAGCCAAGGCCCAAGGCCCAATACCAGATTTGGGCCTTTACCCCTACAATAGCCCCTCAAAATTTCAATTTTTCCCTCTCGTCCAAGAAGAAAATTGTGGTTTTAAAGGGACAAGACCATTCATTTCTTTGGTTCGTATATGTGAAATTACCGCTTTACATGCCTCATTATTGCTACTGACACTTCGTAGCCCGCGAGTCGTCATTAATTACCCAAGGCGGCGTTATGTTCCCCACATCCAGCGATGGGGTGTTAATCAAACGGCTGATATTTTCTTGGGGTTTTGAGCGGGATAACTCCCACACAATCTTGCCCTTTATATAAAGCATGGAGGGAAATCAGTTTCATTTTTCTTCACGAGCTCTCAAGTCCTTCAAAGATCTCAAGCAATCCTGCTTACCGCACTTCGTACAGCCTTAAGCTTCCTTACCTCCTTCTCCTAACAGATTACCAAAAGATTCTTCTAAAGGTTTAGGATTTGACGCGTTAGCTTGTTTTCGTAAGTATCTGTTTCTTCAAACTTTCCTTTTCTCCTCGGCCGGGTTCCTCGACCCCCTTCTTTATTAGAAAGCTTTCCCTCTACCATCCGTGCTTACTCAAATAGGTAGATTTAAGCACTTAGTGGATTCTTTGGCTAGGATGGAGGGTTTAGGGCTAAATATCGTATCGTACCGGGGGTGGGCTTACAATATTGTCCCCCAGACCAAGTCCTTACCAAGAGAGGGACGGGTGAGGTTGTCATTCCGATGATCGCTTTTATAGAGAGAGGGATGACACTTCCCATGGGTAGGATAACCAGAGACTATCTGCGCAACCACAGGCTATGCCCCAACCAGTGTGCCCCCAACATGTTTAGAATTTTAGGGAGTATAGATGCCTTAAATGAACAAATAAAGCTTAGGCTTACATGGCACGACGTTGCGCATATGTACGAGTTACATTCTCTCTCTAGGGGATATTACCTTAAATCCCAATCCGAGGAGGTGAGGATGATATCTTGCCTTCCTAAGTCTAACAAAGGCTTGAAGGACGATTATCTGGTCGTCTCCAGAGAGTGGCACGACGGTCTTCACTGCCCAGTTAGGAAGAGAACACTAGGTGGGGTACCCCAGGATTAGGCCCCTTGCCAAGGACCTTAGTTTTCTAAGTTTTTTTTTTTTTTTTTTTTTTTTTTTTTTTTTTTTTTTTTACATTCCGAACCGTTCGACTCCTTGGATCATAGTTATTAGTCTAACCACAGTTTTCCTTTTCAGATGTTTTTGTAGACAAAGGTCACGTCTCTCCGAAACTCAGCCTTGTCAACGTCCCGGCGCTCAACTTCCTATTGAGGTTGGAAATATTCGAAAGTGAAGATGGACAACTAAGGGCTGCTCACTTAATCTTAGACTACAAGCCCTTGTCGCGTGTATTTCAAGACGTGGGCCAAGCGATAAAAGCGGGTAGCCCTAAGCTTGCGCAAATAGACGTCTCTAAGCCTGGGTTCCTAGCTCAAAGGGACCTTCCCCCGGTTATGCTGCCACCTCCACCTGTTCAACAGCAACTAGCTGCTCCGAGAGAGGAGCCAGCATCGTCCCCCCAATCTCTAGACGCCGAAATCGATCAGTTCCATATTGAAGAAGAGGCAGAGAAAGCGGAAAGGCCTGTTGAGCTCTCAGATTCTGAAGCTGAGCCCGAGAGATTTTCTACCGTCTCTCATCCGGGGTTACTTATCGTTTGACCAGATACAAGCTCCAAGGAAGAAAAGGGCATGGACCTGAGGCAAAGGCTCGACTTGAAGCGCCTAATGGCCAACAGGAATAAAGGGGGGTCGACTTCAGGAGAAGTTCCCAAAACTTAAGTTGCTTCCACTCTGCCTCCTCTTCCCCCTCAGCTCCCTACTAACCTCGGACTGAAGGCCAACCCGAACCTGAGGAAGAAAAGGCCAATAGGGGTCCCAGAGGAGGGCGAGGTGGTACCTCAAAAGGGGGGCAAACAACAAAAGAAAGCCAGGGACCCCCATGACAAGAGAGCCCGATCGGTGGAAGGCTGGAAGGAGGCTAATGCGCGCTGAGGGCAGCACACTTGGGCTCCTTGGCTAGAGGTGGAGGGTGCTACCATTCCCTAGGACACCACGATTTGGGAGCCTCAAAGGGAGCATACCGGCATCCTGGCCGAGGCCCTAAAGCAGCCTCTTCTCCATCCTAGAGACATGGAGGGCCTCAGGCGCATCAAGCAACCAGACCTCTTCATGTCTTTGAAGAGGGACCTCGCAATGGTAGGTCAACCAGTATCCTTTTTCGTTAAATGCTAAGCCGTTTGTCCATTTACATATGTGTATATTCCTTACGATCTCTTTGTCGCCGCTATGCAGGTCACTCAGCAAGTCTATGTGGCTGAGGAGTGGGTTAGAAGGGCCAATGATGAGGCTAAGGCTGAAGCCCACTCCCGCCAAAAGGTTGGGAAACAGTTGGGGGCTCTGAGACAGGAGCAGGCTAACCTGTCTAGGAAGCCAAAAGAGGCTGACAAAGCTCCTTAGAGTGCCCTGGCAGGTCTGAAGACTGCAGAGAGGCAAGCCGAGGATCAGCGCCAATAGCTGCACATAACTAAAATAAACTTGGCCACAGAGAAACAAAAAGTCCTGGATCTTATGGCCGAGCTACAAAAGGTCAAAGAAGCAGCTCGGGTGGCCAGGGAAGCCGCTGAGGCTGCAGTAGAGGCATCCTATGAGCGTGGGGTGCGGGACATGGAGACTCGGCTTGCAGAGGAGGTGGCCGTAGTGTGCAGGGATTACTACACCGAATCCTGAGGGGTAGTAATGAACCGAGCGGGAGTTCCAGCAGACTCCGAGCTTAGGAAGGGCAAGAATATTTTCTTCCCAGAGGATATTCGAGAAGTTCTTGACCCAGTCCCTTCCTCCAGAGCAACTCCCTACCACTGAAGCTCCCTCTGCTGATGCCAGAATTCTCGAGGGGGCTGAAGTGAGCAAGGAGGCTCAACCACCTCTAAACACCAAGTCCTCTGAGGATGCGCTCACCATCAGGGATGTGGTCTCCCAGGCCAAGGACGCGGAGGCCAAGTCTAAAGCTGATGATGTCCCTTCTAAGGCTGCCGATCTCAAGAAGGACCCTCTTCAAGCCAAGGCCTAGATGTAGGAATTTTTGCATGTATTTATATCTTTTGTAAGGGCAATCTGCCATAAAAAATAGTGTATTCGCCTTTCTGTTTAATGGAAATGTTCTTTCCCTTCATTCACTGCATTTTTTCTTGTTGTGCCTTAAAGCTTATCACTATTGCCAATGGTATTGAACTGCTAACAATCTAAATAACTTGATCAAGTACCAGCCGTTAGGAGGTCTAGCATACATTGGCACTATGGTTTAGACAAACAATAAAAGATGGGAATCTTTTTTGATACTTAGTAAGATCTCATCAAAGCGCCCCGTTCGGGGAGCCAGACGTGACTTTAGGTTCTATTTAATTAATTATAAAGATGTCATAGTGTTAATTTCTCCAAAGTATGTGGTTCGAGGACTCAGGCATGACTTAGGTTCTGTTTGAACACTTATAAAGACGACGGTAGTGTTAATTTTCCCAAAGTATGTGGTTCGAGAACTCAGGCATGACTTAGGTTTTGTTTAATCACTTATAAAGATGACGTGGTGTTAATTTTCCCAAAGTATGTGGTCCGAGAACTCAGGCATGACTTAAGTTCTGTTTAATCACTTATAAAGATGACGTGGTATTAATTTCCCCAAAGTATGTGGTCCGAGGACTCAGGCATAACTTAGGTTCTGTTTAATCACTTATAAAGATGATGTGGTGTTAATTTCCCAAAGTATGTGGTTCGAGAACTCAAGCATGACTTAGGTTCTATTTGAACACATATGAAGATGACGTAGTGTTGATTTACCCAAAGTATGTGGTCTGAGGACTTAGGCATGACTTAGGTTCTATTTGAACATTTATAAAAAGTAATCTAGTGGATAGCGCGATGCATTCAAATAATAGACAAGCGTGAGACAAAGGAAGCTTTCATTAATAATAATACATTTTCAGGTTGTTTACATTCCAAAGGCACAGTATCATTTTTTCATCTAAGTCTTCCAGGTAGTACGCACCTACCCCTGCTACTGAAGTGATGCGATATGGACCCTCCCAATTCGGTCCCAGTTTCCCTTAAGTCGGATTCTTTGTGTTGCCCACATCTTTCCTCAGTACCAGGTTTCCCGTTGCTAGAGGCCTTAGCTTCACGTTGGCATCATAACCTCGTCTGAGTTTGTGTTGGTAATACTCCAGTTAGACCCTTGCACTTTCCCAACATTCCTCAATTAGATCTAGACTTTTTTCAATTAATCCATTGTTATCACTCGGATGAAAAAAAGTTGTTCTCAGTGTTGGAAAACCAATCTCTAAAGAAATAACGGCCTCAGCACCATAAGTCATCGAGAAGGGGGTTTCCCCTGTTGATCTTCATGGTGTCGTCCAATACGTCCAGAGGACATGTGGTAATTCTTACACCCATTTTCTTTTCGCGTCGTCCAGCCTCTTCTTGAGTTTGTTTACTATGACTTTGTTTACAGTTTCGGCCTGTCCTTTCCCTTAGGGGCAGGCTAGATTGGAAAATCGATTTGTGATTCTGAGCTCACAACAGTATCGCCTAAAGGCTTTGCTGTCAAATTGGAGGTCATTGTCCAAGATGAGGGTATGAGGGACCTCAAACCGAGTAACAATATTTCTCCATACAAACTTCTTGACGTCTACATTCCTTATGTTCACCAATGACTCGACTTCAACCCACTTTATGAAGTAGTCTGTCCCAACTAGCAGGTACCTCTTATTTCCTGCCGCTTTGGGGAATGGGCCAACAATGTCCAAGCCTCGCTGAGAGAATGGCCGTGGGCTAGATAGAGGATTAAGGGCTCCTCCTCGTTGGTGTATATTTGGCACGAATCTCTGGCACTGGTCGCATTTCCTTACGTATTCCTGTGCCTCCTTTTGCATATTGGGCCACCAATTGCCTTGAGTAATAGCTCTATGCGATAGGGATCTTCCTCCAGTATGGCTTCCACAAATCCCCTCATGTAATTCTTCCAGGAGTGATTCTGTTACCTCAGGGTGTACGCATAGTAGGTAAGGCCCTGAAAAAGAACGTTTGTAGAACTTCTGATCCTCGGATAGCCAGAACCGAGGGGCCTTTCTGCGTATCTTGTCTGCTTCCAATTTCTCTTCGGGTAGGATATCATCCTTTAGGAATAGCACTATAGGGTCCATCGAGCTGGGACCAACCCTGACTTTGTGGATGCGGACCATCCCTTTCTTCATCTCTGTGGGTTTGTTCAAATCTTCCACCAAGATGACCCGAGGCAAGCTCTAAGCCAAGGAGGTCGCAAGTGTGGTCGAAGAGTCAGCATGTGTGTTCTCATTTCTAGAGATATGTAGTAGGCTAAAAGAATCGAAATGTGACTGCAGATGTTTAACTTGTCTTAGATATTCTTGCATTCTTTCTATCTCCCCATTCACTTAGCCAACGACCAGTCTTGAGTCTGAGAACGCGTTTACGATTTTTCCACCAAGTTTTCAAACCATAAACATCCCCTCCAGTAAGGCCTCATATTCGGCCTCTTTATTAGCAGTCGTGAAGCCTAATCTTAGCGCCTTTTCGATGGTGATCCCTTCCGGAGAAATTAGAACTAGCCTCATTTCGGAGCCCCTTTGGTTCGCAACCCCATCAACATATACTTTCCAGCACACGGGTCCTAGCAAAGAGATCGCGCCAACTGATTTTTCATTTATGTCTGATGTCTCGGCCACTTCTTCTAACAAGGGTTTGGCGAATTTGGCCACCAGATCTGCGAGGACCTGGCCTTTGATGGCGGTTCGGGGCATGTACTTGATGTCAAAAGCCCCCTAAATCATACCCCACTTGGCAATCCTCCCTATATAATCAGTACTCTGAAGTATGGCTTTAAGCGAAAGCTGGGTCAGGACGATAACTGTGTGCGCTTGAAAGTAATAAGGAAGCTTTTGTGTAGTGTGGACCACCGCTAAGATGACCTTCTCTAATGGTAAATAACGGACCTTGGCTTCGTGCAATGATTTGCTTACGTAATAAACCGGTCGTTGTACGTTGCTATCTACTTGTATTAGCACTAGGTTTACCGCATGCGAGGCCACAACAATATAGGCGAATAAAACTTCATCGATCTTAGGACTTGACATGATCGGTGGCCGAGATAGATATTCTTTAAGTTGATGGAAGGCCAGAGCACACTCCTCGGTCCACTCAAATCCCTTCCACTTGTTCATTAACAGGAAGAAAGGTCCGCGTCTGTCCGCCGATCGAGATATAAAACGGTTCAAGGCAGCAATCATTCCAGTGAGCTTTTGGACCTCTTTAGGATTCCGAGGCGGTTGTAGATTGTTGACAGCTCTGATCTAATCGGGACTGACCTCAATCCCCCTGTGGGTTACCATATAGTCCAAGAATTTGCCTGATCCTACTCTAAATGAACACTTGGAAGCGTTGAGGCGCAACTTATGTTTCCTCAGAATTTCAAAGATATCCCCGAGGTAGCCTATGTGCTCGGACACCACTTTATTCTTCACCACCATATCATCTATATAGGCTTCGATGTTCTTACCCAACTATGGTTCGAACATCCTGGTCATCATCCTCTAATAGGTAGAACCTGCGTTCTTTAAACCAAAAAGCATCACCTTGTAATGGTAGTTCCCAATGGAAGCAACAAAAGCAGTCTTCTCTTGATCTTCTAGGGCTAATGGTATCTAGTGATACCCTTGAAAGGCGTCTAAAAAGCTCATCCAAGGATGGCCCTCGATCGCATCTACCAACTGGTCTATCTGAGGCATAGGGTAGAGGTCCTTTGGGCAGGCTTTATTCAGGTCTATGAAGTCCATGATGACTCGCCATTTTTCACTCTTTTTCTTTACCACAATAGTGTTGACCAACCACTCAAGGTAAAAGACTTCCTTGATAGCTCTTGCTCGCTTAAACTTCATCACTTCATCCCTAACAACGTCAAAGTGCTCTTTGGACGGGCACCAAGGTGGTTGCTTTTTTGAAGGAATGGATGAGTTAACATTCAAGTGGTGACAGATAAGGCTCGAATCAACCCTAGGGGCCTCGTAGGCGTCCCATGTAAACACGTCCAGGTTATTCCTGTGAAACCCAATTAACTCTTTCTTCTCCTGAATGGGCAGCTGAGAGCCTATTTGAAAGAACCTTTCTGGATCATCACCAATAACCACCTTCTCCAAATCTTCACATTTTGCCTCCTCTGCAGGCATATCAGCAGGTGATATCGGGTTCTTTGATTGCTACAAACTTTTTCGAGCAAAAGTCGAGGACTCTGCTTTTGGTCGATGCGAGATGGCTGCCACCAGACACTGTCTCGCCATGGATTGACATCCAAGGATCTCCATAACCTGGCCCCTGGACGGAAATTTCACCTTCTGGTGCAAAGTGGAAGCGACGGCCCCTAACGTATGAAGCTGGGGTCTGGCAACAATGGCCGTGTAGGGGGAGTAAGTATCTACTACGATGAAATCTACCTCCACCGTCTCCTGGCCGGTCTGCACGGGTAATCTAATCTGGCCCTTCGGAATGACAGTTTTCCCGTCAAAGCTCACTAAGGGGGAGCTATAGGGCATTAAGTCCTCGGGTTTCAAATCCAACCCCCTGTAAAGGTCAGGATACATGATCTCAGCACCGCTACCACCATCCACTATTACCCTTTTTACATCATACCCTCCAATTTTGAGTGTGATTACCAAGGCATCATCATGAGGCTGCACGGTCCCGACTTTATCCTCCTTCGAAAAACCTAACACCGGCTGAGCGTCTACCTTAACCCTCTTGGGACAGTGGAGCTACAGACATCACCCTGGAGGGACCGGAACCGGTCCTTCCTGGAGCAGCAAAAATGACAGTTATCATACCTATAGGAAGTCTTAAAGGAGCATCTCTCCGGAACTCCAGATTCGTTTGGCCTTGCGGACTATTGGAATGATGCAAGAGGTGCTTTAATTTTCCTTCTCGAGCTAACTGGTCCAAATGACTCCGCAAGTTCTTGCAGTCCTCTGTGGTATGCCCCGGTTCCTGGTGGTTTTGGCAATATAGGTTCTGATTGCACCTCATGAGGTCCCCTGCCATCTTATTTGGCCACTTGAAGAATGGCTCGTTTTTGATTTTCTCCAATACCTGGCATACTAGCTCTCGGAACACGGCATTAACTGTCTGCGCGTTGGCAGATCCGGATTGTCCTACAAAGTCTCCCCTTGGTCGGTTATTATTGTACCGGTCCAACCTGAAATCCCTCCGCTCCTGAAGGATAACCTTAGCCTTTCCCTTCCCCTGCAGCTGGTCCTCCTCAACCCTTTTGTACTTATCAATCCGGTCCATGAGTTGGCGTACACTGGTAACGGGCTTGCCAATGAGGGACTTCCTCAAACCGTGCTTGGCTGGCCTTAAAAGTGCTGATGCCCATATCATCAAAGTCTCTGTCTATCTCGTTGAACATTTCCCAGTATCTGTCCAAGTACATTTTCAAGGTTTCCCCTTCTCGCAAGGATAAGGACAATAGGGAATCCAATGGCTGTGGAACCCTGCTGCACGTGATAAAACGAGAACCAAATGCTCGAGTGAGCTCCTGGAAGGAATTTATGGTATTTGCCCTCAGGCCATCAAACCATCTCATCACCACTGGTCCTAAACTGGATGGGAAAACCTTGCACATCAAGGCCTCGTCCCTTGGAATGGACGACCATCCTCTAGTTGAACGTGGGTTGATGGAATCGTCGGGGAAGTTTTTCCCCTTCAATTTTGTGCGTGAAAGGCGATCTGGAGATCTGGTTCAACGCCCTACTCACGGAGTCATTCCCCAGGCCTTTATGAGGTGGGCTTTGATGTTTACGTCTATGATAGTGCTTTTCATCATCAGCAGAAGGCTTACGCGGAGGAGTCCTTGATCTTCGTCTACGATCAACGTCCCCTTCGTCCCTAGAGGAGCTATCAAAGCTGGAAGGAGTGCGTCTTCGCTGTGCGCGGCGCAGCTTCCTTTCTAGTTCGTCAATCTTCCGCTGCATGGCTTTTTCATTATTTGGCCCTCAAGAGACGTAAGTTCCCACCCGAGAATGACTTCGGCTCGTATGGGTAGTGTGTACGCTACCCTCTTAGTTCTTTTCAAGATTAAGAAAATCATCTGGCCGTTGGGAACCTGCACACTCTGCCTAATGCGGACCTGATCCCACCATCGTTAGATGTCACACTCACTACCGCACAAGTAATTCCCACAGACAGTACCAATTGTAAGGTCTAGGTTTGAACTCTTGGCCCAAAAAGTGTATGGACTCAAGTGCAAAAATCCCAAACAATAAATTTGTAAAGAAGTGAGTTAGAAAACTGGACTATAGTGAGACTAGTAAAAGGCCAGTAGGTTTAGGCAACAAGGCAAGAAAGATAATGAACGTTTAATAGAGGAAAATGTCCTCGGCCAAATCTGAAGAGACTGATTCTTTTGTTTTGCCTTTCAAGTTCTATTACAAATCTAATCTTCTGTCCCCTCCTTCTTCAGGGGTCTTTTACATTATATACCCCCTTCTTGGTGATCTTGACCTTCCGTTTGTTGATCATCCAAGCAACCACTTGAGTACCTGTCCCATCAGACATCCCTCCTGGCTCCCTGTGAGTTGTGGTAGCCAAGGCAGCACTGTTCAGGGGTCTTTTCCACATAAATGTGTACAGAAAAGCAACTGCAGCGCATTAAATGTGGTGGTAACAGCTTTTCCTTAGGTACCTCCTAACGTCCACTTGTTGGTGCACTCGAGGTGTACATCCTTTTCACCGGAGCTTTCTAGAAGGTCGCCTTGGTTGATAAGATCCATATCTGACCTGTGTTTAACTTGTCCGAGGAGGCTTTTCCCCTCGGCTAGGGCCCAAGGCCCAATACCGAATTTAGGCCTTTACCCCTACACACACACACACACACACATATATATTATAATGTAAATCTTTACATATACCTTTAAGTAAACTATATATATTCCACTTCATTAGATGCATAAAACCATAGAGTACTACTCCATGATGATAGTTGCTAATTAATTTTTTTTAATGATCTCATTTATAACGCTTCTTGCCATTATATGTTTACTAACCAATGATTTGTATAACAAATACGTTAAATTAAAGACAACATCGGTCATTAGATTTTCAAAAAGTAACGGTGTATGAAATATATATATATATAAGGTTAAATGAAATGTCAAAAAAAGGGTTTTAAATTTGCTAACTTTATCTCTTATACAATTTCTATTATTATTGGAGAACATTACTTTTTTAGTTATGATTGAAAATATGGTTTTCATGATGAAAGTTTGTTTAGTTTTAAGTTTAAATTTAGTACTATGATTGTATTTAATTTTTTATTATTGATTTAGTGTTTTGAGTGAATGTAACAGTTTATTTTACTACACTCTAAAGGTTTTTATATTCTTTGTGTGGACATCTCTATTTTCTTTTTTACTTCTTCTTATAGCCTCTTTACCATCTCTCTCCACGGGCAACCTATCGTTTTCCAAAATTTGATGATGATTCTATGGCATTAAATATGCATTATTAGTTTCCTTATGTTATATTTGGTTTAATATCCTCATTAATTTTTTAATTAACTATTTCTAAATTGACCTTTGTTTTGTATTCCATTTTTCCTTTAATGTATTAGGTGTGAGAATGAGTATTTTCCTAGCATTACTCAACTTTAAAAGTACAGTTTTATTTATCAAATTTAAGTAAAATATTAAATGTTTAATTTTTTTAATATAAAAAAGGAAAGGAAATATAAATAATGTAATGATATAGAGGATGTAGCTAAATTTAAATGTTGAATAAAATAATATGGGAAGAAAAAAAGTAAAAATAAAAGATATAACAATAAAAACTGAATTATCAAAAGTTTACTATGTAATATATAATAATAATAATTTTTTATATACTATCTATAATTCTTTATAATGCAATATGATATCATTCAACAATCAAAGTGAACAAAAAAAAATATCAACATAAAACACAAAACTAAGTCGCACCAAATTTATGCTAAGAGGATGATAATAAGAAGAAACAAAATAAAAAAAGATAAAGGGAAAGAGGAAAAGTAATATTAAGGTAGGGGATTTGGGGAGATGAAAAGGTAAAGGGAATGAGAAAAGTTGGAGAAAGTGTAAAATATTAAATTTTTAATTTTTTTTTCAAATAAAAAAGATGAGAAAATATAAATAATTTAATGATATATAGGATCTCGTCTTATTTCAATGTTGAATAAAATAAGTTAAGAAGAAGAAAAAAAGCAAAATTAAAGGATATAACAATAAACACTAAATTATCAAAATCATGCTATGTAATAGAATAATATTATTTTTTATATACTATCTTTAATTCTTTATAATGCAATAATAGGATAATATTTAACAATTAAAGAGAACCAAAAAAAAAAAAAACCTTAAAACACAAAAATAAATCTCATCAACCCAAATTAGAGTTCTAAAAAACACAAATTTATCAACCTAAAGCAGAGATGCAAGAAAAATAAAAAGATCCACCAAAAAATTGAGAGAGAGAGAGAGAGAGAGAGAGAGAGAGAGAGAGAGAGAGATAACATTTTTTTTGTGGGTGAAAACTATGCAAAGAATGGAAGAAATGATGATTAAAAGAAAATAAAGGGAAAGATGAATAGTGATATTAAGATAGAGGATAGTAGGGAGATGAAATGGTAAGGGAGAGAGAAAGATTAAAGAATATGTAAATATTTATAATAAAAAAAAGTGAATGTTAAAAAAAATTATAAGAAAATTGGAAAGAAAAAAGAATAATGATATGGACGCTAATATGGTTTAACTAGAACGTAACAATAATAAATGCTATGTTTCAGTTTATATATATATATATATATATATATATATATATATATATATTACAGTAAAGTACCACAAATCAATGGACTATCAACTAGTTTTCACGTTTTTTTTTTTCTTTTTTTTTTGAGCTATAGTTTTCACTAGTTAAAGGTTACAAATTAAGGAGTGCTATATTGTAAATAGTTAGAGCTTGTGAAGATACATGTACCTGCATCAGAGCACCTAAGGTTACCACAAAAGCGTAAGGAATAGGTTCAACACCAATCCATTCCTCATCCTTGAAGACTTGAAGCCCATATACATCACTTTGAAGAAGAATATTAATGACAACAGGGTCTCTATGTTTGCACAAACCCAAGGTTAAACTTGGGTCTGGGCATGGTGGATAGTGATTGACCAACAGTATTTGATTTTCACCAAGTTCACTGCTAAAATGATCGGGGTTGAGTCCCAAGCCTTGAGCAATGAACTCCAAAATCCTAAAGCCCACCTTCCTTAATTCAGCTGTATATATCGCAACAACTTCTCTGAAAAAGGTTACATGAAACATCATAATGTTGTTCATTTCTGTTCTTATGTGTATCAAGCCACTACTTGGAAAGGGTAAAAACTAAAAAGCATGAAAGAACATGTTAACATGTCTGACTACGAGGATTTACCGATATTTAGGTGGCTTTTCAGGCCAAAATTGGATGTATTTCTCTAGAGGATTACAATGGTGTAACAATCCATCCCTCCAGAAGTGAAACTTTTCAGTTGCATAATTATGACTGCTTGTATACATATAGCAGCTCTTATCGGGGTCCTTCGAAGTTTCGATTGCCTTGTCCTTGGCAGATAATGCATGAAACTCCTTAAAAACACCCATGGCCTCATCTATTAAGTTGCTAGGGACTCCATGGTTGATCACCTATTAGATGGTACAAATCATAGCATAACACAAATGTATCAAATATGAAAAAAGTTGCCAAGCATCACTCGGGAATAAATCATTGTCTGATAAAAGAATAAAAGAAAAGATGTGTGGGTGGAACCTGAAACATTCCAAACTCTTGGCTAGCTTCCAAAATTTGTTGAAGTATATCGGTTTGACCATGAGCCCCAAGATCAACCACTGGAATATTTTTGCCTAGAGGGAGCATCCCTGGTCTATCTTCTGGTGGGAGTATATACGATTCTGGCAAGGATCGGTCATTGCACCAGCTTGAAACAAGGTGCTCCATGGCTTACAACTCAAATCTCTCAGAGGAAGAAGAAAATGTCTATGGTGTGGAGAGAACATCGACCACAAATATGTCAATAAAAAGCATCCACTACAAGTTGTTGACTAAGAGTGCCATAATACAAAATACACATTTTTTTTCTTCTTAATGTCACTATCTCAACTATAGAGTATCATTCTATCATATAATATCACGACAAAAAGTATAGGCTCCATTGGTCTTCTCCATGATGAAGAATTGTTTTAAGTCTACGAAAAATTATCACTCCATGGGTGGCTTTGGTTTCGTAACCATTATGATTTTTTTATTTCATAGATAACATGCCATACTTAAATAATGAAATAAATCCTAATCAAGCATGTGAAAAAGATTTCTATCATTAAATAACAAACTTCAATAATAAAATTCTATTAAAATAAACTTTTCAACTTTTGGTAGATAGCTTGTAGCTGTCAAAATTAAAATAAATATATCATGTAAATATAAGACGACTTATATCAGGTTCGATAATGAAATAAATCCTAATCAAGCATGTGAAAAAGATTTCTATCATTAAATAACAAACTTCAATAATAAAATTCTATTAAAATAAACTTTTCAACTTTTGGTAGATAGCTTGTAGCTATCAAAACTAAAATAAATATATCGTGTAAATATAAGACGACTTATATCAGGTTCGATTATCAAAGAATTTAAAATGAACAAGATTTTCTTCTAAATCAGTTTGAAGGAATCTCTTTCTTCAATACACAAAGATTTATAAGACTATCTACATTTAAACAAGTTAAAAAAATAATTAAAATTTTTATAAAAAAAAAATTTAAAAATATCATATGACTAAAATGTAAGAAAAATAAAAGGAAAAAAATAATAATATTTGAGATTAAATCAAGCAGACCGAGTGCAAAATGGAAGAGAAAAAAATTATCAATGGTTGAGAATCGAGGCGTGGAATTTAATCTACTTTTCTAAGAAGTGATTTTGCCCTATTGGATGCAGTTTATCCTTGGTGCAATATGGCTCCAACGATCCCCCCAAGATTCACCAGTAAGCTTTGGTTGTATGTACTCACGTACCAAAGCTTTGAACTCATGTTAATGCCCAAAAGAATGAAGGAACTCGTGATAGAGTTAGAGAAAACATGTTAAGGGAAAGGTTGACAGGAATAACAATACACTAAGGGTCGTCAATGGAAGTCGTGTATTGAATACACATTTTAGAATCCGCCTTGATGGAAGTCAGCCATATTTTGAGTTCTTTATTGCCTCCAAAAGTTACTAATGATATTAAGGAAATTTTCATGAATTCGGGATGTGCTTGATCATAAAGGAAAGTGTCCATTTTATGTGAAAGAAGGGATTGCATAAAAGGGGGTAGGTGAGTTTAATTCTCATTTCTCATCCATTATTTGTGTAGCTAAATTTTACACGATGTAAAAACCCAATACAATTTGACATAAAATTAGTAGGTTATGAATTGAGGCTTAACAGGTTCGTGTCATATTCAGATTGACACGACTGACCCATTTTATAAATGTGTCGTGTTTGTATCCAACATATGAAACTCGTTTGACCCACTTCATTAAATGTCATTTTACCAATATACCCTTCAAAATACTAGGTATATGAACTTATTTGTTGTTGTGGTTTATTTTCTTTGACATATTGTAATTGATTATTTGTGATATTAAGAGAATACATACATACATAGTTTTAGTTATATGATTTTTTTTAATGAGTCATGTGACATATTCAAATAATACACATGAATAGTATTATAAATCACTACCTAGTATATCTATCCCAAAAAAAAAAAAAAAAAAAAAGAAAGAAAGAAAAATCACTACCTAGTATCCAGTATTGAAGGAGATAACTCCTAAAATTGTTTGGAACTAAACTTTGTCCAAATTTTTTATAAGAAGATGAAAGGCACTTAACAATTTAATTTTTAGTTTTCTAATGAGACCAAAATACCCTTCAATCATTTCATCCCAGCTCAATTAGTAAAAAGTTTTTGTAACTCAACTGATTGGCACCTGTGATATTTATAAGGGAGACATCTGGAGTTCAATCGTCCCTTCCCATTATAAATATCATATTATTATAAAAACAAAAGGAGAAAAAAAAATCCTCAAATCAACGAATTGAAAAAACAAAACAAAACCTATACCACACTTCATACAGAAATCACAACTCTTTTACAAATTAGAACAAAACAAGTACATATGATTTATAATAAATATGAATAAAAACATAGATAACTTAATTACTTGAAGAAAAAATTGATATGGGATTCTTAAAAATTGTGAATCTCACTTAAAAACTGCTCAAAACTGAACAACTAGTTTCCAAAAAACCTCAAGGGCCTTGAAATGGGTGCATTGGCTGGCCATGGTTCATGATCTGGGGTTCATTTTTTTATTAGTTCTCTTGGATTTCAATGGACTCTGTCTTCTGAGGAAATGAAAGAAAGAAAGGACGGTAGTGAAAGAGAGAGATTTGAGGTTTACCTTCTGGTTTAAGGGGTTTGGAAATGTTGATCAATAATCTAACGTATAATTGAATGAAAATTCCTTCATGTCCTTTAGTAAGAGATGCATTTCTTTGTTAAAAATAAGTTTATACAAAAGATGACACAACTCTTTATTTAATAACTAACTTAACATTAAATATATTTTCTACTTAAACGTTGGTGAAGCATCATCATCCACCAAGTGGGGGTTATTGTATAAGTGAGGGAGATTATGGTGTGATCACTCATCACTTTTGTACATTAACTTCTCCCACTTGATCACACCATAACTAATGGTGTTAGCTACAATCAACATATACTATGATTCCCACAGTATTGCTTTATGTTTATTCTCATCTATGCTTCTCATAGAACGATGTCAATGCCTGATCCTGGCAATCGTACCTATTGTGGCACTTACAAAAGCATCGTTGTAGGCCTCTGTTTATAGCGCAGTTACGAAAACCGTTATAATAGGTGACCTATATTGGCAGTTTTTGAAAACACGCACCAAGAAAAAAAAGCCAATATAGGACGGTTTTTTTGTAGCACTCCACTAATCACACCTGATGAGGATGAAAACTCCTACTAGACGCCGGCACCCTGCGAGGGATGACGGTGCGGCGTATGATGACGGACACTAGACCTTGACAACGCGACCCGTATCTAGGGCGACGGGAGAGACCGGCGACGGGAAGGACATGGGGGCACCACAGCCTGTCTTGCCACGTACGCTCCCCCAAGAAAGCGAATCTTGCCGCATACACTACTACCTGGACAGGTGTCTCGTGCAACGCAACCATTCCCAAAGGGATGGCTTGCCCAACACGCTTGGTTGCCCAACAAGAATCTTACTCTCCACGCTACGCAGGGGCAATTCCGGCAAAAGCGGTATCTTCTCCAGCACGCCTTGGCCAAGGGCTCTTGCTACTACTATAAATACTTTCACACCCTCCAAAATTGAGGTACGCATATTACTACCCCGACTCTGGCACTCTAGAGTTGTGAGCAATACTAACTTAACCATCGGAGGGTTGTCGGCCGGCACCACACCGGTACCACCCTTTGAGGTTCATTCTTCTTGTGCAGGACTGCCCGAAGTACATGACAACCTCGCAGCTTACTGAGCCGATTTCTGGCATCATCAACACCCTTCGTCATATACTATATTTCTTGTTGTATACTCTAGAGATCTTATCGATTCACTATTATTTCAAGTGAACAGCATTAGACATGTGGGACTTAGTCCACACACGCCTCCGGGATTTTATTCTGCCCACACTATTGCCAACGTCCTTTAGCCACACACACTAGACATGTGTCCACCTACATTGGCTCTTGCGTTATGTACTTTCTCTAAGCCAATATTTTTGAAGATTCTCCTTGAACAATTTTATCGACGAATCTGTGCAGTTCTCATTCACAGTGCTTTATCATGCTTTCAAATGTTCTAGCCTCGTCACACGCGCTTCGCGCATGCGATGAGACTTTATTTTTTAGTGGTCCTATTTTGTAGAAAAAAAAACTGTGTTTTTTTATTATATATATAATTTTTATTTTAAAAATATAATTTATAAGTGAATAAATCAATTTGAAAATTGATAGGAGAGTAGTCCAATTTTTTAGGCAATGTTTTAGTGGGGAGTTAAAGTTGCATTTTTACCGGATTGTCCTTTAGTTTTGTCTCTACTTAAACATAGAGGTGTAAGGGCATTTTTGAATTAAAAAATGAGAAATCCAAACAGTAGAAATCCCTTAAATAATAGTATAGATAATTAGTTGTTTATTTGTTGTGGAGATGATAAGTTCAAATACAAGTTGAAGTTCTAAGAAATTGCATAACATTCTTTTACCAATAGTATTTTTTTTTTTTTTTTTTTTTGGAGAATGTAAAGTTTTTAGACCCCTTAAAACACAAGTTGTTTAACCTAGTTAATTAACCAAGTGAATACTTAGATTTATTATTCAGATCTAGATTAGAACAAAACAATCATATCATGTAAAAAAATGAAGAAAAGTAAATAACACAACAATATGATAACCCAGGAAAACCAAACCAGTAAAAAACCTGTGGAGAATTTAACCTAACTATCCTCAAGATAAAACATATCCACTATGAAAGAATTGAAGTTTTTACAATAAGACTTAGACCACTAACATCCTATTGCTACTTCGTATAGAAAACTTACTACCACGACCACGTGACAGCTCCGAGTCCACAGACTACTTCTTTCCTTAATCCACAGCAATCACAAGTTCTCCTACTTGTATTTTTCTTTAAGCTCTTGAAACAGCAAACAAAGAGATCACCAAGTTCTCGTCATCTATCTTATCTTGATAACCCTAAGTGTGTATGAAGAAAAACACCTCTAGATCTCACAAGAGATTCACACACACAGCATATCAACCACACCTAAAACGTGGCTAAGGTTTCTCATTTTATACTTGAATCAAAACATAAAACCCTACACATCATATGGGCTTAGGCTGAGTTGGAATTATAAAAAAAAAACAATCTACACGAGGTTCGATCGATTGAGTCTAATTTTCGATCGATCGAGCCTTGTAGATTTAGTCTAGTAAATTCTGCAATCACTCGGTTCCAATTTTACACATAAACACATTTTGAGCAGCCTAAATCTAAACTCTAAATTTTGATCATGGTTTGCCAACACATTACATATTGAAGTTCTAATACATTAAGTTCCTAAAGTCTTAGAACCTAACAAAGAGAGTACCAATAGTACATTTTGATCTTGTTTTGTCTTGAATTTTTATGTTTTGGGAGGAGAGAGTAATAAAAATTGTGCAAAAATACATATTTACCCTTTTTGAATAGAGGTGGATAACGGGAGACTGACGGTGGTAATCTCAAGTGGGCAAGGTATTAAGTTTTAAACTATGGGTAAGCAAAGTGAAAACAGGCCTAATTATAGGTAGATTTACTGTAATTTGCCCTTTTTTTATTTCATTGATCACATGCCAAACTTAAATAATGAAATTAATCCTAATCGAGCATGTGAAAAAAGATTTCTATCATTAAATAACAGTCTTCAATAATAAAATTTTATTAAAATATAAACTTTTCAACTTTTGGTAGATAGCTTATACCTGTCAAAACTAAAAGATATATATATCGTTAATAGGTCCGATTACAAAAGAATTTAAAATGTTCAAGGTTTTCCTTTAAATTAATTTGAAGGAATCTCTTTTATTACAAAAAATTTTATAAGTCTATTTACGTGAAATATTTGAACAAGTTACAAGAATAATTTAAAATTTCAAATTACAAGGAAGTATACTTGTATAGTTGTAGTCAAATTACTTTTTAAACAAGTCATGTGACTTATTTAAATAATACACATGAATAGTACTATAAAATATAAATCACCACATAGTATATTGAATGAAATAACTCCCTAACTTGTTTGGAGTTGGAGCTAAAGTTTGTCCTAATTTTTTACAGGGAGAAAAAAGGCATTTGACAATTTTAATTTTGATTTTTCAAATGAGACCAAAATACCCTTTACTCATTTCTCCTCAACTCAAAACAAACTCAAATAACAAAAAGTCTTTGTAGCCCAACTAATTGGCATCTCCTAGTGTTTTTAAAGGAGACATCCAGGATTCAAATCAGCAAAATCTGTTTCATATTGTACTAGCCGGTATTTACCGTTTTGGTACCTTGGCTGGCACAAAAATAAGGTTGTTTCTTACCGAAAAATATACCGGCCCATACTAGGTCATTTTGGCCATACCGGAGGAAATATCGGATTCCGGCCGGTAAATACATACAAGACCAGAAAAAGAAAAATGTTTCTTTGTCACTCTCACCTTCCTCCGATGATGATCTCTACATTCTCGACCTCAAATCGGGGTCGTGGACTGATTTGGCTGCTGCTACTTCATCTTCTTCTTCTTCTTCTTCTTCTCCTCTCTCTCTCTCTCTCTCTCTCTCTCTCTCTCTACTTGTCTAACTTTCTCTTTCTCTCTCAATTTTTTTTTTTTTTGGAAACTTTTCTTGGTTTTTCAAACCTCTTTTCCCAAAAAATAGACTTTTCAAATGTAAATAGTAGCTTGTATGCTTGGTCAAAAGAGTACACCTACCTTTTGATTTTATCATAGCATAGAAGATGATAATTTGAATTGGTGTCACCAATCATTTGACACATGGGACTGGCATTTATTGAGTTTCGGTGGGTGTTTGATTATTTAATAGTTTTCACTTTTATATATTTATGTTGATAACTCCATCAAACAAATATAAAAAGTTGTCAAAGTGATATATTGAGTTATTAGAAATATTACTTTGTATATTGTATAAAATAGTAAAAAATAGCGGTTAACTCGAAACGGTACACCGGTATTGATCAGTATTCGAAATATATCGTACCGCAGGTCAAACCGGTACAGGTTCCGATACGGTATTGACTTCCTTGGTTCAAATTTCTCCATTCCCATTATAATTTTATTTTATAAACTATCAAATTATTAAATAATAATATTAATAATAATGATGATGATAATTATAACTCAATTCAGCAGACTGAAAAACAATAATAATAATAATAATAATAATAATAATAATAATAATAATAAACTCAACTCAGCAGAACGAAAAACAAAAACAAAAACAAAACAAAACCACTACCATACTTCACATAGAAATCACAACACTTCTTCAAATGAAAAATTATCAATTTATGCGCGCCTTTGGTTTCGTAACCATTATGATCACATGCCATACTTTTTTGACAGAACATGCCATACTTAAATAATGAAATAAATCCTAATCAAGCATGTGTAAAAAGATTTCTATCATTAAAGGGATAAGCGGATGATGGCCGTAGATGAGTTTAATTCTCATTTCTCACCCATTATTTGTTCCCTTGCTGATCAGCTTCGGTCTAAATATGACCAGCTCTAATTATTTTCCAAATTTGAAGCTTTTTCCAACATAAAAAAGTACACATCGATGGTTGTTTCATCCATTACGCAATGGGTTAAAGGGAAATTCTTCCAAACACTTTCTTTCTTTCTTTTCAAAAAGAAAAATTAATTTTTAAGAATAAGTTTAATTTCAAACCAATTTGAAAGAAAACATACCTGTGTAGTTTTAGGATCTGCTTATTTTGTTGAAATTGAAAATTTTTCGCTGAAAATAATATAAATAAAGGTAAAAGTTAGCTAAAATAGTACAGTGTAATTCATAAATAATACTAAAAAATGCAAATAAGTCACGAATAATAGTAAAAATAAGCTGAATAGTAAAATAAATTGACAAAAAATAAGCTATCTAAACACAATCTTAATCATATAATTTTTTTAATGAATCATGTGACTATTCAAATAATAACGCGTAAATGGTATTATAAATCACTACCTAGTACTTAGTATATTAAAGGAGATAACTCCTAAACTTTGTCCAAATTTTTTATACTACATTTCTTGTAGTAGACTCTGGATTTCTTGTCGATTCACTATTATTTCAAGTGAACGGCATTAGACGTGGGACTTACACACACACTGATGAGATTTTATTCTGCCCATACTACTGCCAGCATCCTTTAGCCGCACACACCAGACATGTGTCGACCTACATTGACTTTTACATTTACGTGCTTTCTCTCAAGCCAGTATTTCTGTAGATTTTTCTTGAACAATTTTATCGGCCAATTTGTATGACCTGTGTTGTAGATGTAGCTATGCATGCAGTTCTCATTCACAGTGCTTTTATACTAACGCCGACTAATTATGTCCCCCAAGTAGAAGCTATATATAGCTATGTTCTCGTCCTTTTGTCTATGCAACCGCAAGTAGTATTTTTGGATCCATGAGTCTTATACAGTAATACACGTTTTTTTTTTCTTCTTCTCAAAAGTCACTATCTCAATTCTCAACTTTAGAGCACCACTCTATCATATAAAAATGATATAATATTAATATCACGACAAAAATTATAGGCTTCATTGGCGATCTCCATGATGAAGAGTAGTGTTAAGTCAATGAAAAATTATCACTCCATGCGCGCCTTTGTTTAGTAACCAGGGCCGGCCTAAGGCCTAGGCAAGTTAGGCCTAGGCCTAAGGCTCCACCCCCCAAAAAAAAAAAAATTCACCTTAAAGGGAAAGGCCTAACCTATAGGATTATAGGTACAAATTTTTATAAAATTATATGTATATTTTTAAAAGTTGTGTATTTTTTTATTAGTAATATTAAGGATTTTATAAATTTTATTATTAATTTACAGATTATCATGTTACAAATCACAAAATTTTAAACATTTATTAATTAAATTGATAAATTTCATCAATGAAAGTCAATGTCACATCATATTATGAATATTTTATAATGCTTTTAACACATTTTTTCTTTTCATTTCTATTAATACTCTCAATGTACAAAACCAATAGAACCCTAATCTAATTGAAACCCTAAAATGTTTCAAAAAAAATGTTGTAAATGTGTTAAATCATCAATTATAGATTAATCTCCTCTAACAATTTGAGACTTTAATTTTTGTAAACTCATATCCTACAAAGCCACACACCGAATAATATTTATCTATCTCTCTTAAAAACAAAATATAAAATTAAAAATTAGATTATAACTTTACTTAACTATGCATCATTGTATATCCAAAATAAAGTATCTTTTTTAATTGTAATATATTTTTTTTTTTATTAATATTTATGGTTCAACTATAATATTCAGTTCTCTATATAAAATTAACATTAGTTTAGCTGGCATTATTTATCAAATTATATATTTAGTGAGCGTTTGGGAAGCGCATTTTGCGCTTCCCACATTTTGCATTTGCGTTTTTTTTTTTTTTTAGCCATGATTGTTGACTTTTCTACATGAACAGTGCACACTAGTGGGTCTCGTGCACTGTTCAAGGGACCTACAAACTTCATTTTTCAGCAACTTTTTCATTAAAAATGGGTCCCACGGTACTATTCACACATTTAAAAATTATTTTGCTACAGTGTTTTCAGTTTTTAACTTTCACCTGTATTCAAACAGACCTTTAATATATCAAATTAACCTTGATTTGATTAGTATTAAATGATTTTGAAGATAGAGAGAGAGAGGGGTGCCATCACTGCTGTGCATGTGTGAGAGAGAAAGAGGTGTTGAAGGGGTTTTGAAGAGAGAGTGATTTAATTGTTGCTGTGTACTTGAGGGAGAGAGGCTAGAGAGAGAGAAACTATTAACGTTAGAGTTGGCAGAAGTTTTCTCTTAGTATTGGTCATGTGCGTTGCACATGACCTTGCACATGTGTCTCTCTTTCAATTTGACATCTGTCCCTGTATGCAGCAACTACTGCAACCTTGTGTGCAGGAAATCTTTGTCCAAATTTTATTATTGAAGTTTGTTATTTAATGATAGAAATCTTTTTCACATGCTTGATTGATTAGGATTTATATTTCATTATTTAAGTATGGCGTGTGATCTATGAAATAAAATAAAATAAAATAAAATAATCATAATGGTTACAATTTCCAGGGCCGGCCTAAGGCCCCACCCAAAAAAAAATCACCTTAAAGAAAAAGGCCTAACCTATAGGGTTATAGGTCCAAATTTTTATAAAATTATATATATATATATATATATATATATATAAAGGTTGTGCATTTTTCTTTTTTTAGTAATATTAAGGATACTATAAATTTTACTATTAGCTTACAAATTGTCATGTTACTTGTAGGGACACGGTTTAATGGACCAAGCTTAAACTGTATGAAATCTTGGCCCAGTGAACCCAATACAATAAATTTGTAAAGAGTGGGTTAAAGAACTAGGCCCTAATGAATTAGACAACGATTAGTTGGGATTAAGAAAATGATAATACAAGGACAAAGTGAGTAGAACTAAAATCAATTTCTTGTCCGAGGAGGTTCCTCTGATACAAATCAATCACCACTCAATGCAAGTATTATTTTCTTTTTTTCCCTCCCCCTTTTTTGGAGGATTTTGCACATTATATAGCCCTTGTGGGTCCATCTTGACCCTACACTTGTTAATCATCTGAGCCTTCACTTGAATGTACGTCACATCAGACACCCTCTTGGGTTTTCTATGAGCTGTAGTAGCCAAGACAGCATTGTTTAGAGGTCTTCTCCACATAAATACGGCCAGAAAAGTAGTTGCAGTGCATTTAATGCGGTGGATTTCCTTTGACAGTTTTGGATTTCTTTCCTTCTTGCAAGTTCATGAGGCACGTTCCTATTGCCGAGACTTCTACGAGGGTTTCCTCCATCGTGGGGATACGAACTTGTCCAACATTTACCATGTCTGAGGAGAAATTCCTCCTCGGACCACCTTCCCCTTATCTCGTACTCATGAAATTCTAGACTGGAGTTTTCCATACTAATTTATTCTTCTCGGACCTACCAATGTCCCTTGGTAGAGCCTAAGGCCCAATATATGATTTTGGGCCCTTATCTCTACAATAGCCCCTCAAAACTTCAATTTTTCCCTCCTATCCGAGGAGAAAAAGTGACGTTTTGACTTTTAAGAGATAAGTTCATTTGTTCGTTTGGCTCCCACGTGCGAAATTTTTGTTTTGCATGTCCCTTGACTATTATTGGCGCTTTGTAGTTTGCGAGGCGTCATTAATTGCTCTAGGCGTTGTTATGTCTCCCACATCCAACGGTGATGCACTGATTCAATGGCTGACATTCCCCTGGGTTTTTGAACGGGATTACTTCCATTTGATCCCACTCCTTATATAAAGCACCCGAAGAAGTTACTCACTTCATTTTTCAATCTATCAAGTCTTCCAGAGATCCCAAGTAGTCCAACTTTCTAAATTTCTCCAAACGGTCATACTCTTCACACCCTTCCTCTAAGAGATCCTTTAAAGCTTCTTTACAAACTTCAAGGATTAGCACATACATCCTAGTTCTTGTAAGTTACTATTTCCTGGAATCTTTCTTTTTCTCCTCAGCCAGTCTCCTCGGCCTTTCAGTTCTTATTTCTTTGTTTGCCAGTTTGGGTTTTTCCTTTAGACTTGTCTAGATGGGTAGGTTTAAGTATTTAGTGGATTCCCCCGCTCAAATAGAGGCCTTTAAGGAGAAGTATCATATACCACAGGGGGTAGCCCTGCGATATTGTTCCACAGAGCAGATCATAACACATAGGGGTGAGGGAGAAGTTGTTATCCTCATGATAGCTTTCATAGAAGGGGGAATGACTCTCCTGATGGGTAGGGTAACACGGGACTATTTTCTTAATCATAGGATATGTCCCCACCAATGTGTGTCCAACCTGTTTAGGATCCTAGGTAGTGTTGATGCTCTCAATGAGCATTTGGGCTTAGGGCTCACCTGGCATGATGTGGTCCACATGTACGAGTGTCACCACCTCAAGAGCGCGGGATATTACTTCAAGTTCGGATCAGATGTCGTTAGGCTCATCTCGTGTCTCCCTAAATCAAATAAGGGAATGAAAGATGACTACCTGATTGCTTTGGGGGCGTGGTATGATGGCATTCATTGTCCAATCCGAAAGGGAGAGCTAGGTGGGACACCTTAAAGTTAGGTTCCTTAGCAAGAATTTCGGATTCTTTGATCTTAACCATGTCATCATTTTCATTACACTTGCTTTCTTAACTTCCTAACTGTGTTTTGCTTCTCGGCTGTATGCATATAGAAATCAAGTAGCTCCTCCGATAAGCCTTACCAACGTTGTGGCGCTCAATTATCTGCTTCGGTCGGAAATCTTTGTAAACGAGGATGGTCAGCTGTGAGCCGTTCACCGTATCCTTAACTTCGAGCCCATCTCGCGAATATTCCAAGAGATCAACCACGGCATCAGGGCTGGTGATCCCCAATTGAACCAAATTGACGTGTCAAGGCCGGATTTCCTTGCTAGAGACAACCTTCCTCCGATCGCATTACCAGCCCAGCAGAATCTTCCACCGCTCGAAATACCACTATGCCAAGTTCCACCCAAGGTCGGAGCCGCAACAGGAGAGGAGGTTGCATCCTCGCATTCATCATTGGACGTGGAGATAGACAACTTTCGCTTCAAAGAGGTAGAAGGCGAAGTGCCAGAGAGGCCAGTGCATCTCTCTAGCTCGGAGGCAGATTTGGATAGATCTTCCGCCGCTCATTCTCTGAAGCTAAAAGTCTCTTGGTTAGATAACAGTTCAGAGACTGAAGAGGAGAACATGGATTTGAAACAAAGGCCCAGCCTAAAGGGCCTACTGGCCAACAGGAACAAAGGGCTAGGCCAAAAAGAGGTTCCTAAGGCCCAGGTTCCTCCCAGTCTTCCCCTACCTCCTCCCCAACCTTCTACTGATCTCAAACTTCACGCCAACCCAGACTTGAAAAAGAAGAGGCCGATCGTGAACTTGGAGGAAGGGGAGGTGCCCCCGAGGCGGGCTAAGCAACAAAGGAAAGGTAAAGGGCCCTAGGATGAGAGGGCCACCTCAGTGGAAAGCCGAGAGGATTCCCTGGGGGCCGATGTGCGCCGACCGCCACGCACTTGGTCTCCTAAGATCAAGGTTGATGGTGCACCCATCTCTTGGGATGCCTCTGTCCGTAACTTCTAGGGGGGACATACGGGCTATATTGCTGAAGCCCTAGAGCAACCACTTCTTCTCCCAAGAGATATGGAGGCTTACAAGCGCTTCAAGCAACCCGAGCTCTTCCTGTCCCTGAAGAGGGACCTCGCCATGGTAAGCAACCTTAACACAACTCTCAAATCGGACTTGTAGTAGTTTTTTTTTAACTCGAAACTATCTTGTTGTTTTTATGCAGATCACCCAACAGGTTTTCGTGGCTAAGGAGTGGGTTAAGGAAGCCAACAATAAGGCCAAGGCAGAGGCCCACTCCTGCACCGAGACCGAAAAGATGATGAGAGCTCTCAAGAAGGAGCATAAGAAGCTAATGACTCAGCTAACTGCCTCGAAAAGGGATTGCCTTAGTGCTGAAGCTGGACTGAAAAATGCGGAGGCCCAAGCCGAGGACCAGTGTCAGAAGTTTCATATAACCGAGATAGACTTGGCCACCCAGAGACAGGCGGTTTTGGATCTCAAGGCCGAGCTGCATAAAGCAAAAGACGCCGCTCGGCTGGCCAAGGAAGTCGCTGAGGCTGCAGTGGCGACGTCCTATGATCGTGGGGTGCACAACACTAAGGCTCGATTAGCCGAAGAGGTAGCTGAAGCCTGCAGGGATTACTGCACCGAGACTTGGGCAGAAGCTCTCAATCGGGCGGGGGTCCCTGCTGATTCCTTTGAGAATGTCATTTTCCCTAAAGATATTCGAGAGATCCCAACTCCTCAGCTTCCTCCCACTAAGGCCGAAGCTCCGTCAGAAGTTGTGAAGGATAAGGAAGTTCAGGCAAAGGAAGCCGATCAGCCCGAGGATGCCCTCATGATCAAGGACATGGTCGCCAAAGCCAAAGACGCTGAGACTAAGCCCAAAACTGGTGATGCTCCCCCCAAGACAGCTGATCCCAAGAATGTCCCCCTGCCAACAAAAAGTTAGATGTAGGATTTTTTTTTTGTAGTTTTATGAGTGTATTTCTTCTTTTTATCGTGACGTTTGTAATTGGACTACCTTTTTGTTAATACAGAAGTTTTATTTTCATTTTTGTTTTCACGCAATCTTTACTCCTTAACTGTGACTAATATAACATTTATCTTATCACGAACGTAATAATAGTATCCTAATGTTAATTTCCCCAAAACATAACTATAAGCAATTTAATCAATTATCATAAATAGAGAAGTTTGCCACGTGCTTACGTTTTGGGCGAACCTCCCTGCGATGAAGGCTAGAATGTGATAGGGGGTTTGCTTATCACTTGGAAGGATGAGTGATTATAAAAAGTGTCGTAGCACAAATTTCTCCAACGTATCTGGTCAGAGGGTGCAGGCTGTACTTGGTTCTGTTTAAACACTTATAAAAAGTAAACTAGTATTAATTTCCCCAAAACATCTGGTCCGAGGACACAGGAATGTCTTTAGTTCTGTTTGAACACTTATAAAAAGTAACCTAGTATTAATTTCCCCAAAACATCTGGTCCGAGGACACAGGCATGCATTTGGTTCTATTTAAACACTTATAAAAAGTAACCTGCATTCAAATAATGGACAAGCTTAAGACAAAGGAAACTTTTATTAATAATAATACCTTTTCAGATTGTTTACATTCCAAGGGCGTGGTATCATTTTTTCATCTAAGTCTTCTAGGTGGTACGCACCTATTCCTGCTGCTGAAGTGATGCAATATGGACCCTCCCAATTCGGTCCCAGTTTCCCCCAAGCTGGATTCTTTGCGTTACCCACAACTTTCCTTTGTACCAGGTCTCCCGTTGTTAGAGGCCTTAGCTTCATGTTGGCATCATAACCTTGTTTGAGTTTGTGTTGGTAATACGCCAATTGGACCCTTGCACTTTCCCTTCGTTCCTCAATTAGATCTAGACTTTTTTCTAGCAATCCATTGTTATCACTAGGATGAAAAGAAGTTGTTCTCAGTGTTGGAAAGCCAGTCTCTAAAGGAATAACGGCCTCGGCACCATAAGTCATCGAGAAAGGAGTCTCCCCTGTTGACCTTCGTGGTGTCGTTCGATACGTCTAGAGGACATGTGACAATTCTTCCACCCATTTTCCTTTCACATCATCCAGCTTTTTCTTGAGTCCGTTTACTATGACTTTGTTTACAGCTTCGGCCTATCCATTCCCTTGGGGGTAGGCTAGAGTGGAAAATCGATTTGTGATTTCGAGCTCGCAGTAGTATCGCCTAAAGGCTTTGCTATTGAACTGGAGGCCATTGTCCGAGATGAGGGTATGAGGGACCCCAAACTGAGTGACGATATTTCTCCAAACAAAATTCTTGACATCTACATCCCTGATGTTCGCCAACGGCTCAGCTTCGACCCACTTCGTGAAGTAGTCCATCCTGACTAGCAAGTACCTCTTATTTCCTACTACTTTGGGGAACGGGCCAACAATGTCCATGCCCCACTAAGTGAATGACCATGGGCTGAATAGAGGATTAAGGACTCCTATCGGTTAGTGTATATTTGGCGCGAACCTCTGACACTGGTCTCATTTCCTTACGTACTCCTGCGCTTCCTTTTGCATATTAGGCCACCAATAGCCTTGAGTGATAACTCTATGCGATAGGGATCTTCCTCCAATATGGGTTCCACAAATCCTCTCATGTAATTCTTCCAGGAGTGATTCTATTACCTTGGGGTGTATGCATAGTAGGTAGGGCCTAGAAAAGGAACGTTTGTATAACTTCTGATCCTCGGATAGCCAAAACCAAGGGGCATTTCTGTGTATCTTGTCTGTTTCCGATATCTCTTCGGATAGAATATCATCCTTTAGGAATAGAACCAGGGTCCATCCAACTGGGACCTACCCCGACTTTATGGATGCGGACCATCCCTTTCTTCATCTCCGTGGGTTTGTTCAAATCTTCCACCAGGATGATCCCAGGCAAGCTCTATGCCGAGGAGGTCACAAGTGTGGCCAAAGAGTCGACATGTGTGTTCCCACTTCTAGAGATATGTAGTAGGCTAAAAGAATCGAAATGTGACTGCAGATGTTTAACTTGGCTTAGATATTCTTGCATTCTTTCTTCTCTTGTGTCTAATTCCCCATTCACTTGGCCAACAACCAGCCTTGAGTCCAAGAACATGTTTACGATCTTTCCACCAAGTTTTTGAACCATAGACATCCCCTCCAGTAGGGCCTCATATTAAGTCCTTGGGCCTTAGATTCAGCCCCTTTGTAAAGGTCAGGATACATAATCTCAGCACCGCTACCGTTATCCACCATTACCCTTTTCACATTGTACCCTCCAATTCTAAGTGTGATTACCAAGGCGTCGTCATGAGGCTGCACGATTCTGATCTTGTCCTCCCCCGAAAAACTCAACACCGACAATGCATCCACCTTAGCCCTTTTTGGTTTTGAATTATCGTCCTTGGCCGACAGCTGAGCCACCGACATCACTCTGGAGGGGAAGGAACCGGTCCTTCCCGGAGCAATAAAAATGACATTTATTGTGCCTATAGGAGGTCTTAAAGATGTATCTCTCTGAGGCTCTAGATTCATCTGGCCTTGCTGACCACCAGAATGATGCAAGAGGTGCTTTAGTTTTCCTTCTCGGACTAGCTGGTCCAAGTGGTTCCACAAGTTCCTGTAGTCCTTTTTGGTGTGCCCCGACTCCTGGTGGTATTGGCAATATAGGTTCTGATTGTACCTCATGGGATCTCCTTCCATCTTATTTGAACACTTGAAGAATGGCTCATTCTTAATTTTCTCCAAGACCTGGCGTACTGGCTCTCGGAACACGACATTAACTGCCTGCGCATTGGCAAATCTGGACTGCCCTGCTAAGTCTCCCCTTGATCGGTTATTGTTGTACCGGTCCGACATAAAATCCCTCCGCTCTTGAGGAATAACCTTAGCCTTTCCCTTTCCCTGTAGCTAGTCCTCTTCAACCTTTTTGTACTTATCAATTCAGTCCATGAATTGGCGTACACTAGTGACGGGCTTGCCAGTCAGAGATTTCCTCAAGCCGTGCTCGACTGGAGGACCGACCTTAAAAGTACTGATAGCCACGTCATCGAAGTCTTCATCTATCTCATTGAACATTTCCCAATATTTGTCCGAGTACGCTTTTAGGGTTTCCCCCTCCCGCATGGATAAGGATAGTAACGAGTCTAAAGGCCATGGAACCCTACTACACGTGATAAAACGAGAGCCAAATGCTCAGGTAAGCTCCTTGAAGGAATTTATGGCGTTAGCCCTCAAGCCATCAAACCATCTCATTGCCACGGGTCCCAAGCTGGATGGGAAAACCTTGCACATCAGGGCTTCATCCTTGGAATGGATGTCCATCCGCTAATTGAAGTGGCTGACATGCTCTACAGGGTCCGTTCGACCATTATAAATGGCGAATGTGGGTTTATGGAATCGTCGAGGAAGTTTTGCCCCTTCAATCTTGTGCGTGAAAGGAGACCTGGAGATCTGTTTTAACGCTCTACTCATGGCATCGTTTCCCAGACCTTTATGAGGCGAGCTTTTACGCTTACGTCTATGATGATGCTCCTCATTGTGTGCGAGAGGTTTGCTTAGTGGAGTCCTTGACCTTGGCCTGTAATCCATGTCTTCTTCATCCTCAGAGGAACTGTTAGAGGTGGAAGGAGTACGCTTCCGCTATACATAGCGCAGCTTCTTCTTTAGATCGTCAATTTTCAGTTGCATAGCTTTTCATTATTTGGCCCTCGAGAAACGTGAGTTCTTACTCGAGAGTGGCTTCTACTTGTATGCATAGTGTGCACACTCCCCTCATAATCCCTTTCACGCTCGAGATTAAAAAAGTCGCCTTGTTGCTGAGAGCCCGCAGACTCTACCCGGTGTGGACCCGATCCAACCATTGTTGGTCTTTGCACTCACTATGACACAAGTTCTTCCCACAGACGGTGCCAATTTTAGGGACGCGATTTAATGGACCAAGCTTAAACTGTATGAAATCCTGGCCCAGTGAGCCCAATACAATAAATTTGTAGAAAGTGGGTTAAAGAACTAGGCCCTAATGAATTAGACAACGATTAGTTGAGATAGAGAAGATGATAATACAAGGACAGAGTGAGTAGAACTAAAATAAATTCCTTGTCCGAGGAGGTTCCTCTTATACAAATCAATCACAACTCAATGCAAGTACTATTTTCTTTTTTTCCCTCCCCCCTTTTTGTAGGATTTTGCACATTATATAGCCATTGTGGGTCCATCTTGACCCTACATTTGTTGGTCATCTGAGCCTTCACTTGAGTGCCCGTCACATCAGACACCCTCTTGGGTTTTCTGTGAGTTATAGTAGCCAAAGCAGCACTATTTAGAAATCTTTTCCATATAAATACGGCTAGAAAAGTAGCTGCAGTGCATTTAATGCGAAGGATTTTCGTGGACAATTTTGGATTTCTTTCCTTCTTGCAAGTTCATGGGGCACGTTCCTGTTGCCGAGGCTTCTACGAGAGTTGCCTCCATCGTGGGGATACGAACTTGTCCCACATTTACCATGTCCGAGGAGAAATTCCTCCTCGGACCACCTTTCCCTTATATCGTACTCATGAGATTCTAGACCGGAGTCTTTCATACTAATTTATTCTTCTCAGACCTGCCAACGTCCCTGGGTAGAGCCCAAGGCCCAATATATGATTTTGAGCCCTTATCTCTACATTACTAATCACAAAAAAGTAATTTAAACATTCATTAGTTAAATTGATGAATTTCATCGATGAGAGTCAATGTCACATCCTATTGTGAACATTTTATAGTGCTTTTTTAACACATTTTTTCTTTTTATTTCTATTAAGACTCTCATTGTACAAGACCAATGGAACCCTAATTCAATTGAAACCCTAAAATATTTCAAAAAAATGTTGCAAATGTGTTAAATCATCAATTATAGATTAATCTCCTCTAACAATTTGAGACTTTAATTTTTGTAAACTCATATCCTACAAAGCCACACCCCAAATAATATTTATCTATCTCTCTTAAAAACAAAATATAAAATTAAAAATTAAATTACAATTTTACTTAACTATGCATCATTGTATATCGAAAATAAAGTATCTTTTTTAATTGTAATATATTTTTATTTATTTTTTAATATTTATGGTTCAACTATGATATTCAGTTCTCTATATGAAATTAACATTAGTTTAGCTGGCATTATTTATTAAATTATATATTTAGTGAGCGTTTGGGAAGCGCGTTTTGCGCTTCCCACGTCCTGCATTTGCGTTTTTTTTTTTTTTTTTTTTAGCCATAATTGTTGACTTTTTTACTTGAACAATGCACACCAATGGGTCCCGTGCACTGTTCACGGGACCCACAAACCTCATTTTTCAGCAATTTTTTTATTAAAAATGGATCCCACGGTACTATTCACACATTTAAAAATTATTTTGCTACAGTGTTTTCAGTTTTCGGCTTTCACCTGTATTCAAATGGACCTTTAATGTATTAAATTAACCTTGATTTGATTAGTATTAAATGGTTTTGAAGATAGATAGAGAGGGGTGCCATCACTGCTGTGCACGTGCGAGAGAGAAAGAGGTGTTGAAGGGGTTATAAAGAGAGAGTGATTTAATTGTTGCTGTGTACTAGAGGGAGAGAGGCTAGAGAGAGAGAAACTATTAATGTTGGAGTTGACAGAAGTTTTCTATTAGTATTGGTCATGTGCATTGCACATGACCTTGCACATGTGTCTTTCTTTTAGTTTGACATCTGTCCCTATATGTAGCAACTGCTGCTACCTTGTGTGCAGGAAATCTTTGTCCAAATTTTATTATTGAAGTTTGTTATTTAATGATAGAAATCTTTTTCACATGCTTGATTTATTAGGATTTATATTTCATTATTTAAGTATGGCGTGTGATCTACGAAATAAAATAAATAAAAAAATCATAATGGTTACGAATAGGGGCGGCCCATCATAATTTGGGGCCTAAGGCAAAAAATTTATGCAGGACTTTTAATATGTAAAATTTTATTAAAGTAAACTTTTCAATTTTTGTTATATAGCTTTCTCAATCGAAAAAAAAAAAAAAAAAAAAAAAAAAAAAAAAAAAAAAAAAACAACAACAACAACAACAACAACAACAACAACAACAACAACTTTTGTTAGATAGCTTGTAGTTGTCAAAAGTTAAAAAAAAAATATATATATATATATATATATATCGGTAGGTCCGAGTACGAAAGAATTTAAAATATACAAGATTATCCTTTAAACTAATTTGAATGAATCTTCCAATACACAACAATTTATAAAACTATTTATGTATATTATTTAATCAAGTCGCAAAAATATTCCAAGCTCAGTTAGTAAATATGCATAAGATAAGCGTATCTTACGCGTACATTGGTATTAATTAGAGCATTCACAACTGGGCTGCTAACTGCCAAATGTAAATATATTTTAGCATTAAGGCCTAATTTGTTTCAACATCCGGAAGTGCAAACATGGAAAATTGTAAATTTTTTTTTTGCGTAGTGCTACAGTACCATCCTAAATGTAGGATGGTACTGTAGTAATATTTATATTTTATTCCTACTTTTCTCTCTCATCTCTTATCTCGCTCTGCCTTTCTTTGTCTCTCACTCACTTTCCTCTCTTTCTCCCTCTTCTCTATCACACTCTCAAATACTACATGGCGTTGAGCACCATGCACCAAATCGGAGCTCATGCTGGAACTTCAATTCTACTGAAAACAAGTAATACGAACTCAACCGAGACAACTGCAACGGTGAGCGCAGTGTCTATGTGGAAATCTTTGGTGTCGAGTCTCCAATGCAAGGTCCAAAAACTAGAAGTGGATTTTGGTCCGTCATCGCCATCAAGTCTGTGTAGATCGCCAGTGCTCGAAGCGACACGAGCCAATCTCTTCGTGACGAAGGTAGAAGCGCCTCCGGCAAGGGACGAAGAGTACAGTACTACACTTCACCCCTTTACAATGGGTTTGAGATCATTGTTGTATGTGGGAGTTTGCTGTGGGTGCTGATTGGGTTTGTTTAGATCAGCAGGTGGCTGATGTGGTGGTTTTACCGTGGGTGTTATGGTTTTGTCGTGGGTTTCTGGGTTGGGCTTTGTGTGTGTGTGTGGTTTTTTTCTTTTTCTTTTTTTTTTTTTTTTTTTTTCCTCTTTGGTGGTTCTTGTAGTGGCTATTTCTCATGGTTGCTTGTTGTGATTTTTGGCGGTTTCTTTGTGTTTTTTTTTTTTTTTCTCTTGGTGGTTTTTATGGTGGCTGTTTCTTGTGGTGGTTGTTGTTGGTGGTAGGTTTGGTGGTTTTTTTAATGGGTTTTGGTGGTTGGCATGGCGGTGGCGTGATGGTGGCTATTGTGGTTGTGGTGGTGGTGGTGGTTGCTAGCTAGTGGCGTGGTGGGTTTGCTGGGATGTGAGTGACAGTGGTTTTACGGTGGTGGTGATGTTTTAGACCCAGAAAAATGAAGAGGAAGAGAGACCGAGGAAAAAGATAGAGAAGGGAGAGGAAGAGAGAGAAAGAGATTGTGAAATTAATATCTTAAAGAATAAATGGTGTAAATAAGAAATGGGATGTTGGGTGTATTTTAAAAAGTATGGTATAATTGATAAAGTAGATTTTGAGACGGTAAAATAGAATAGTTCGAAGAAACCAATTGTCAATGCTCTTAAAGAAACTTGTGCCTCCCAAACTGTTCTCAAATGTGCGGAATCTTACACGTGATTTTGAAATTAGAAGTACCATACAAGAGTATGGAACTGATAAATTTTGATTTGTAAAATATGGCTTGTTAAATGTAAAAGATAAAAGTTATAATACTTGATGGCTAACCATCACGCACCCTTGGTGCAGTGGTCACTTCACAAGTATAAGTGCTTGTGTGGTGTGGGGGGACAAGAGTCGGGATTCACGTCTCTAGGAGAGAGTTTCATATACATATACACTTAGATTAAGTTAGAGCAGAATTTCTATCTTGTAAAAAAAAAAAAACTTAATGGCTGTTAATTTGGCATTGACGTAAAAGCTCAAAGCTCAAACGCATGTATCATACAACTATGGGAAACGTATTCCTACCAAATACAAGTGTCATTTTTTTTTTTTTTTCCTTTTTCTCTTTTAATAATAAAAGTGTCATGTATAGTATTTATTTTACTTAAAGATAAGTAAATGATATGTCCACAAATATTTTACAACAATTTCACAACAAATCTTAAGCAGCATGTTGTAATTGGTGGGTAAAAAAAGTAATATCAATTGATGGCTCAAATTATAACCAATAATAATTTGTCACATAGAATTTGTTGTAAAAATATTGTAAATCTAACATTACTCTTTCTAATATTATAAACCCAAATAATAATAATAATAATAATAATAATAATAATAATAATAATAATAATAAATAAATAAATAAAAGTTGTCGTAAACACACATTCCAATTTTGTTTGTTGCTTTAGAGTCTATACTTTATGCTCCCAATGCTAAAATAATCATTGTTTAGATCATAAAAATTGCTAAAATTACTACAAATTTTACTAAAACTTATATATATATATATATAATAAATTGACATAATAATGAATATAATTGGTTCATTTTAACACGAAATTAGTGTTCAAATTATTTTTTATGAATGGCACATTAATATAAGACTTTTTTTTTATACAAGATAGAAATTCTACTCTAACTTTATTAATTTAAGTGTATATATGTATAAAACTCCTTCCTAGAGATTTAAACCTTGACCCTTGTCCTCCACACTCTACAAACACTTATATTCGTGGAATGACCATCACGCCAAAGTCATGATACAAATATTATTCTATTTATTTGACAAAAAAGGGGGTAAATGTCTCCATTTTTTTTTTTTTTTGTTACGGTTTTTTTAAAGATAAACGTAACATATTTATATTATACACGTATCCTTTTTTCTCTATTTCTTTATTTTTATTCCAAATTTTTTAACGTATTTTTTTAAAATACACCAAATTATACCGGTCCATATATTTACTGTATTAAATGCGTGCCATATTTTACTAACTATGATTCCAAGTTTTAGGAAAAAGGTTTAACTTCAAATCAAATTATAATTAGAAAGAATATATATATAGTTTTAGTCAAATGACTTATTTAATGAGTCATATGACTTATTCAAATAATAAATATGAATAGTACTATAAAATATAAATCACCACATAATATATTGAATGAGATGACTCCTAAACTTGTTAATTTGGAGCTAAAGGTTGTCCAAATTTTTTATAGGGAGAAAAAAGAAATTTGGCAATTTTAATTTTGATTTTGATTTTGATTTTTTTGATAAGACCAAAATACCATTTACTCATTAATTTCTCCCCAACTCAAAACAAACTCAAATAGCAAAAAGTCTTTGTAGCTCAACTAATGAGCAACTTTTGGTATTTTTAAGAGACATCCGGAATTCAAATCTTCCCCTCCCCATTATAATTTATAACTATTGAATTATTAAAAATAATTATATCATAATAAATAAATAAGTAAATAAATAAATAAATAAAAATATTTATTAAAAAAAAACTCAAATCAGCAGACCGAAGAAAAAAAAAAAAAAAAAAAAAAACAAACCACTACCACACTTCACACGAAATCACAACTCTTTTACAAATTAAAACGAAAGCAGGACATATAATTTTAGAAATATATATATAACCTGATTCCTTGATGAAAAAAATGATATGGGTTCTTAAAAATTATGAATCTCGCTTAGAAACTGCTCAAAATTAAACAATTGGTTTCCAACAACGACAAGGGCCTTGGAAGTTGAAATGGGTGCATTGGATGGCCATGGTTCATGATATACATATTTGGTGTTCATTTCATTACCAGTTCTCTTTGATTTCAGTGGACTCTGTCTCCTGAAGAAATGAAAGAAAGAAAGGAACACAGTGAGAGAGAGAGAGAGAGAGAGAGAGAGAGAGAGATCTGAGATTTACCTTTTGGTTTAAGGGGTTTGTAAATGTTGGTTCTAATGGTGTGGATGGCAATCCCGTTAGGATGGAAATTACCAACACAATAACAGAGAGATAGAGAGAATAATCTCCTAATGTCCTGTTTGAAAAAAAAAATCTAATTTTTCAAGAAAATATCATTTGTTGTCTCATTTAATTTTTTTTTTAAAATAGTTATCAAAAATTTAAAATACAAAGTTACTGGTTGGAATAAACCCATTTTGGATTTTTTTTTTTTTTTTTTTTTTTTTTTTTACCAACTAAGACTTGATTAGAAGGGTTTTCACCGTTAGTGTTGGGTTTTTGGGTATTTTTTTCAAAAAATCAAATCAAATCAAACCCAAAAAATATACTCATGATACAATACCAACACTATTGTCTTGCTTTCAAATTCAATCTTATCATTTAAATGAAATCTAAAAAATTACTCCTCATTAGTACAATGCGTATGTTGAGATTTTTCTTTTATCATTTTAAATGCTCCCAAAAACAAATAAAGGCATAATAGAAAAATTAGTAAATTACAATATTTTGAGACATCCCAAAATGGAATACAAGACAAACAATTTGGAACGAACAAAGTAAATAACTTAATGTTAAATATAAATTCTATTGAAATGTTGGTGAAGCAACATCATCCACCAAGTGGGGGTTATTGCACAAGTGAGAGTGCTCCATATTATAGTATGATCACCCGTCACTTTTATTCACTAATCTCTCTCACTTGATTGCACCATAACTGATGGTGTTAGCTACAATTAGCATGTACTATAGTGAGATGGTCCCGGCAGTATTGCCTTATGCCCTTTTGCTGGTTATCATCTATGCTTTTCATAGATCAGCATCAATATCCGACCGTGGTAAATTGTGTACACATTTTTGTCATGCTCTACTACACCCTTCGTCGTATACTGCATTTTATATTATGTACTTCCTCCAAGCGAGTATTCAAGAAGCTTTTCCTCTAAAGATTTTCTCAAAGAAATTTTACCGTTTGAGCTATGTTGTGTAGGTAGCTATGCAGTGCTCATTCACAGCGCTTTTATGCTTAACACCAACCAATTGTGTCCCCAAAGCGGAAGTTGCATTTATAGCTACGTTCTCCAGGCATCTCCGGTCCTTCTGTCTATGCAATCAAATGTAGTATCTCACCTAGGTTTTGGGTAATAATTCATTTTGTTGCGCACATGTGTTTCAACATGAGAGCTATATCTCACAATATATATATATATATATATATATATATATGACCATTATCTACCTCTATTTATTTAATTATTTGCTAAATCAATTATATGTCTTTATTTAGTTTGTCAATCCATAATTTATTACTACATTGCATTCATAATCTTATATTCAATTGGTGTTCACTACACTGTTTTTTTTAGAAGGTTCATGGCACTAAAATTTAATACATAAAAAAAAAAAAAAAAGACAATGACAATAATCATATTTTATTAGTGCAAGAGTTGACAAATACATTTATTTTATACGATGATCCAATTAAGATTTTCTTGTTGATACAAATGGTCATAGATTGATAAAGCAGAATAGGTTTTCTCCCCCCTCTATTCAGTACTACTACTTAAAGCCTCCTCTAATGCTTGAGTGTTGCCGGAGGCAGCTACATATTTGATAAGAAAGTTTTTGTATAGCAAGGGCCTATAGAGCGCAGGATTGCTTGCATCAACCAAAGTTTTTGCTGGTTCTATAATTGTTTCATCTAATGGATTAATAAAGAAGGAAGCAGTTGTCCGAGCTAAATTTGCATTTGTCACCACTCGATGTTCAGCACCTTTCAACTTCCCATTACTGATAATCTACAATACAATGCAGCACAATTTCAAGCGTAATAATTAAGAAACAATAATATTTTTTAAAACAAAAAAGTTCATCACCAAAAACAATGGAAGTACTTACACTTTGCACCCTAAACTATGAAATCTTGCATTCACCACCCCAATTGCAACAAACTTGATAATTTGCATCTCATAGCGTGAATGAATGTTGAAATTAATGATAGCATGCAAGTTACACGACTGTAAAGAAATAAATTCTATGTTTTGCCCTTATAGTTGGTTCATGTACTAAATTTTTATGGTCTATGTAACTTGTACATTTTTATTTTTTATACAGGTATGACTATTAATTTTAATTGTCAATCAGGCTATGGGATGCAATTTGCAAAGTTTGTTACAATTGGGTTGTGATTACAAGTTTTTATAGTTTGGAGTGCAAAGTGTAGATACCCTGAAGTTTAAAGTGGTTTCTATGACTAGATATATATATGGTACTATTTGTTACAATTTATATGATACTATTTGTTACAATTTATTTGATATCCCAAATTAAAAAGACTGCCTATAAATAAAGCTTTCCATAATCGTGTAAATAACTTAGATTGTTTATTGCACAATAATGTATTACCGAACAAATATTTACCTAATGCCTTCATAATTCAAAATCAATGTGGTGAAGTACCACAAGTCAAATCAATTATCTACTAATTTTCACTAATGAAACATCTTGCAGTTACAAATAAGCTAGAATATCCTTCCCAAAAACAAACTAAGTGCATTATATATTCGAAGAGCTTGTGAAGATATAGGTGCGTACCTGCAAAGGATAACCTATGTTAATCACAAAAGCATAAGGAATAGGTTTAACACCAATCCATTCCTCATCCTTGAAGACTTGAAGCCCATATACTTCACTTTGAAGAAGAATATTGATGATGCTAGGGTCTCTATGCTTGCCCTGTCCCAAGGTTAAACTTGGGTCTGGGCATGGTGGATAGTGATTGACCAACAGCCTTGGATTTTCAGCAAGTCCACTGCTAAAATAACAAGGGCTGATTCCCAAGCCTTGGGAAATGAACTCCAAAATTCTAAACCCCAACTTCCTTACTTCAGTTGTATATGGCCCAACAACTTCTCTGTAAAAGGTTACATGAAACATCATGGTGTAGTTCATTTATGTTCTATATATGAAAAAGGTTCAATAGCATAATAGAACAAGTTTACATGTCTACGACTATGAGGATTTACCGATATCTAGTTGGTTTTTCAGGCCAAAATTGGATGTATTTCTCTTGAGGATTACAATGGTGTAACAATCCATCCTTCCAGAGGTGGAACCTTTCTTTTGCATAATTTTGACTGCCTGTGTAGACGGAGCAGCTCTTATTGGGGTCCTTTGAGCATTCAATTGTTTTGTCCTTGCCAGACATTGCATGAAACTCCTTAAAAACACTCATGGCATCATCCATTAAGTGGTTAGGGACTCCATGGTTGATCACCTATTAGTTGAGCCATAAAATTTTTTCATACACACACACACATGTAAATACACATTTATTGGTTAAAACATTTATACTTAATATGCTTTATTATCATTATTATTTTCTTGTATAAAGAAAATTTAATATAATAAAAAAAACAAATATTTTCTTTCCTGCAGTTACGTATAATTTTTCTTTAAAATTTTATTCAATTCAAGATTTTTTTTTATTTAAAATATGACATATTAGAGTATAACAATAGTTTTAAAGAAAATGTACACAATTCAATTAATTTAAAATAAATTGAAAAAATAAATGTCACTTTTTTAAAGTAATAAATGTTAAGGATTACAAAGTAGAAGATTTCCCAAACTTTTAACCATAAAAATCATAGCATATTTTCTTCTAATTAAAACACACACACACACACACACATATATATATATATATATATACACAATTCCTTTGAATGCAAAATAAAAAAAGTCTTTGTTTTAAAAAAGAAAAAAATACAAACTAGATTTTTTTTACTTTTCTTTTTTAATAAATATATGCTTTCACCTTTAAATACTCAAATGGTTCCACATTATGCATTACATAGTTTAAGTGGGTCAAGAGTAATAAACACGCAAACTGATTACTAGTCCCTTTATCTATTCTTTAGTTTAATTAAAAAAAAAAGTCAAAAAAAGGAATTGTAAGCACAATATAAAATAAAATAAAATGAGACCCTTTTTTTTCTAAAAATGAAGGGGATATATATAAAATTTTGAACTAATCAAAACATTTATTATACTAAAATAGAACTGCTACGTCCACAACATATTTCACAATATTTTTACAATAAATCATAGTTGACAGGTTGTTACAGGTTTTAAATTTAAATCAAAAACTGAAATTACTTTCTTACCCACTAGTAACAACAAATAACAACCTATCAACTAAGATTTATAATAAAAATATTGTGAAAAATGTTGTAAAATTAGTATTTCTCGTACTAAAATAACGGGGGAGAGGGAAAATTTTGGAGAACCCGGGGACTGGGTGGCCCCTGCCTCCACTAGATGGTACAAATCAATGAATCATCATAGAACACAATAATATTAATATATAGATAGGAAAAGGAGCCAAAATTCGTTCATGTATGTTCATGTTTGATGCCAAGAATCCACTAGGAATAAATCATTATCTCAAAGAAAGAAAGATGTGGGTGGAACCTGAAAGAATCCAAAGTGTTGGCTAGCTTCAAAAATTTGTTGAATTATCTGAGTCTGATCATGAACCCCAAGATCAACCACTGGAATATTGTTGCCTACAGGAACATCAATAAGCTTCCCTGGTCTTTCTTCCGCTGGGAATATATACGTTTCTGGCACAGCTCGATCCTTACACCAGCTTGAAACAAGAAGATCCTCCATCACTTACAGCTCAGGTCTGTAAGGAAGACAATATATATGTCTATGGTGTGAAGTGAACATTGACCATAAACAACTCTTTTATCAAAAAGCTTCCTTGTTGAAGTTGACTAAAAGAAAACTTTGAAAATTTCGGCAAGGCAGCGGCGGCTCTACATGCAAGCCAGGGACCATCACAACTTGCAAAAAACAATTAAAAAAATATTATATGCTAAACTAATAACTACTCTAATCACATCTAAAAAAAATAACTACTCTAATAAAAATTTTGAATACCCTGACTTGAGTTGAGAATTACAAGAAACTGGGTTCAACAAAAATAAAAGTAATGCTACTATATTCATAATATTTTTACAATAATTTTACAACAAATCTAATATAGTAAGCTGTTACTGATTCTAATTTGGACCAAATATAAATATTATTTTTTTATCCACTAATAACAATTTTTTACATAAGATTTATTGTAAAAATGTTGTGGACATAATATTAATCTAAAATTAATTTTGCCTCCAAACATAATTCTTAATTAATCCCTGCTTTTGTTAAAGCTTAAATGACAACAATAAATATTAGCTCAAATAACAACAAACATAAATCAAACAAAACAAGACAAGATCAAACAACAATTATTGAAAAAATTATTCAACAAAAAGACTATTATAAAACAAAAAAATAAAAATTTGTAGCTCATTTGACCTATTCAATAAAAATAATTTCTAATTTCATTTTTATTTAAAAAATTGTATCAATAAAAATATTGTAGTAATTTAAATTTCTTAGTGACTGCCCTAAAAAAAATTCCTAAAGCCACCACTACGACAAGCATATTATATTCCTATCTCCTACAATGAACCTTAATAGGAGATATATCTTGGACAACTTGCTACTAAAAAAGATTTAATAAAAATAAATGAACAAGTTGCTTGTATCTTTTTTAAATCAATTAATCAATGGTTTATCAAATTAATCTATACTAATTAACTAAAATTCAAAGGATTAATTAAATCTACTCTAATTTTCTATCAATTGTCTCAAATCAGATTTCAAATCTACTATTGCATTCAACAACTCCACTTTTTTTTAGGAACCCAACAACTCCTCTTTAATACCTTAAGCCTAAGGGGGTCCATATAATTTAAATCTACTTTTGTAGTTGTACTCTGGTTATATAATATGTTATAAATCCAATTTAAAACACTAGTATTACTATGTTCATGTGTATTCTAATAAGTATTACTGTTTACTCAAAAAAAAATTAACCCAACTTTTCTTGAAATACTTATTATTAACTCAAGTACAAATTGTTAGTTAGCAAAAGTTATATCAAGTAAAATTTATTTTTTAATTCAAGAATCGTTACACCACATAATCATGGATTCTTACAACCTGAGTTTTGCAAACTATTGTAATACTACACAATTGTTTTGAAGGCCAACCACCAATGTCATATATCTTATTTATAAGACTTTTGGTAAAACCCTAGAGAAGAGTACTTCGAATCCTGCAGGATTTTAATCTTCAAACTTGGGTCAGTTAATACCTTTAGAATGCTATGGACTTAACTAGGAAACTCAGTTTCTAAAAAATAAATAAAAAACTAGGAAACTCTTTTAATTTTCTTAATCATATAAAAATTTTATTTTCGATATCTACAAATTGCAATATCGTTTGTCAACGCATTGCAATTGCCCCCGAAGGTTAGAGAATTATAAGCGAGAACTCTTTGCTTAAAATTTTATATATTTGCTCTTCCACCCCCACTATATTACACATAAATCACTAGGACTAGATTAGCATAATAGTTAAGTCCCTAACTTATGAGACCCTTAATTTATTGAACAAATAAGAAAACTTACAGAAGCGAATCGAAGGACTAATAGCACTTGCTTTTTAAACTTTATAGGACCAAAAGATCTCAACATATAAATTTTAGGAATTAACAGTATATTTTCTCCCAAAAAAATATATTTAAATAAAAATCAAACGACGCCGTACGCTAAGCAAATTGGCGCGGGCGCCAAAGGTATATATAAAACTGAAAGAGAAAGACAGAGAGCGTTGTTCTCGTTGATTGATTTGGGGCAACGAAGAAACCAAAGCTTTTAGCTTTCACAAATTGACAAAACGGCAAATGGAATCACAAAACGACGACGGAGACATCCAAAAAACACTACCTAATAATATTAACTCGCTCTCACTTCTTCTTCTTCATCGCTTGGAATTGGAATTCTGCTTTCCTGTTTGTTTCTCGGGAATCCATTTTCCATGGAATCTCATTCCACCTCGACCAGAAGATTCCGATTCCGAGACATGGAAATCCAAACGCAGTCTCACACCAGCCCCGACTTCTCCTCCGTCTCCACCGACCGTGACGATGACGAGTCCGAACTCCAATCCATGACTGGAAAGGTCTAAATCTAATCATACACCACTGTTTGGTTGCCGAGAAAATTTTATGAAAAGAAAGAAAAAAAAAATTGTGAATGATTAGTTTGCTTTGTTTTTTTGTTGCGTTTTCGGTTTTTTTAGGGCATTATGCATCTTTGTTCGGAGCGAATCGAACTATAGGTGGCGTCGAATGAAGAGTTTCAAAGAAACATCATTTCTAATTATTCAGCCTTTGTTAGGTAACATTCTTGAGCCAAATTTGGTTATTCTTCGTTGTTTGATTATGAAGAAACAAAAATAAAGAATTCTCAAAGTTTTGGGGTGGACTAAGCATATCATTACTTATGTATCATTTGAGGATATTGCTAGAGTTATTACAAGTTGGACTGGAAATTTTCCTCCAACACACTATGTGGCGGTCCTTAAGACCATTCACGTGTATTTTTGGTCGCATGACCTATTTAATAGTAACATGACTTATTTAAATTGTTGGCAAAAACAATATTTTTGTCCCTGCATTTTGGGGTCATTATCAATTTAGTCCATTTTATTTTCAATTTCACTCAGTAAGATGACAGTAAGGTCCAAATTGACTATGAGTTGAAAATAACAATGACGAAATGCCCAAATGATATTTCCGCCTTTAATAACTCGTGATTTAATGCACATGGCTGGTCTTATCAACGGTAATGGGTTGGAAGAAGACTTTGTCTTTATAGGTTACTATAAGCAAATTGGTGTGACTAGTAAGATGTCATGCCATGCTTATCCAGATTTGTTGAATTTGGCTTGCGCCGTGCGCAATACGTGGGTGCCATACGTTACACTAGGCACCACCACATGTGTTTGTTAACATGTAACAAAATTGAGCTAAAAGTTTGTGATAACCATAGCATTAATCATAATTAAATCATATATAAAGTCATTATAGTTACTTGAATATGATGAATTGAGGTGGTGATTTTTGAGCAAGTATTAGTGAGATATGCTATTTACATGTGCAGAGTATTCGAAGAAGTAGAAGGTGTTGATAATGAACTTGTGGAACTGAAAAACCATGTTTTGACCCAAAAAAAGGTTGTAAAGGAACTAGTAGATGGCATCTATCTAGAATTTTTATCAGAAGATACAATAGAATCGATTATAGAAGAACCTGCTTGCATTGATTCACCTCAGCCAAGTGAGTTAGATGCTTTCATTAATGATGTTTCAGAAACCCTGGATCTTCACTTATCAGAAAACGAAGATAGATGAAGCTCTGGACATTATGGACTTGGAGGATGAAAATTTTCAGAGGCTGAAGTTTGAAGGAAATACTCCATCAGATGTGTTAATGTTATATAACTCTGCAATTTGTGAGTGGAAGGCCGTGCTTATACACCAGTTGACACTGGTGGCTGAAAACCCAAGAACGGCTGCACCAGAACTTCAAATGGCACTAGATGGACTTTGCAAACTTGGTGACAGTCATCTTGCAACTCAATTATTGCTTGAATATTACCATTTACGTATTGCCACTGGAGTACATGATTTGTGGTGTTCAAAACATATTTATATGGGATTTACATTTGGGAGCTTGCGAAATTTGTGTTTTGTATGATTTCTCAAGCCTCAAGGAGCTTCATAATGTTACATGGGGAAGCTTTTCCTTATGCTTCAGAGCTTTTTCAGTGGGCCTGTGAAGAAACCGAAGTATTTGCTGTTTGCTTTAATAAATATGCTAAGTCCATTTCAGAAATAAAGGGAAGATTATCCACAGTGGTAGAAGCTGTGCAGTTTGCAATGTTGTTTTGCTCTTTGTTAGAAACTCAGAAATTAGAGTTGTGGCCTCACCTGATCAAGAATATTGTGTGGAAGAGGTTCTACAAATACATATAGAACACTATAAGAAAGTTATTGGTATCTTTACAGCAACTGACTCTTGGGTTTTGGGTAGATATCTTGTATCAGGAATAGTAAATGAAGGATGCTCTTCTATGGCTGTTGGGCAACAACCAGAATATTGCTTGCTCACTAGCAGCGGCCGTAAGTTTGTAACACTCTTACAGGTTTGTTTTATTTCTGGTTAGTTTAGCTTGAAAAGTAAAGCCAGGAAAGTATAAATTCTAAGAGTGAAACCTGAGGGTAGAAGAATCAAAACCATTAGAACTATGCGTACGGTGACCTTGCTATGGCTGCATACATTATCCCATGCTTGAGTTTAACTTATAAGTAATATAAATACATAACTTATAAGAGTTTCATTTAATGCAATTTCATTCTGTTTTTTGTCAATGCCACAATAGTAATTCTCACCTAGCAATAAAAAACTGCCATAGTTTTCAAAGCACAACTAATATATCTATTGTTCTTGGAAAGACCTGTTAAGTAAATTCCTAAACTGTCAGCTATAATAATGGCTTCAAAGCTATTTTCATTGTTTGCAATTTACCAATTTTCATGAATGTAAGTAGCACTTTATACTTCTGTTTTCTTCAATAACCCTGAAAGGGGTTTCAAATTCAAAACGAAAATTATCACATTCAACCAAATAATCACCTTAGCTGTTAGTTTTTCCTCAAAAAAAAAAAAAAAAAGAACCTTAGCTGTTAGTTCGTTTAGTGTGTTTGGATGAGTTTCTTTTGTTTATTGTACAAAAATACAGTTCTACATTGTAAAATATGGTGCTTCAAGAAGTTTCATATTCTATTTTAAGATGAAAATAAGTTTGTCCAAACAAATGCTAATTAGTTACACATAAAGAAGTCAAGGTCATGTTAGTGCTTAACTTTTTTCACCGTAAGGATTTGTCATTGTGAAATGACAATTGTTGTTGAATGGGGAGACAAATATGACCATTTTGTATATATATTAAATGAAACATGCTCTTTTTCTTAGTCATATTTGCCTTATAGGTATGACTTACTCTTACATATATCCTTTCCTCTCTTCAGGCTATCATAGAGGATGTTTCACCTCTAGTTGCCCTTCAAATGGAAGGTTCAATCCTCAGTGGACTCATGAACCTTTTTGTGGAATATACTATCATACTTGAAAGAGCCATCACCTGTGAAAAAATTGCTGCTTCAAGAATCAATTTGGCAGAGTCACTGCCCCAACAGGTCTCTATTCTAGAGAATTTATCAACATTAGAACAGTTCTTCTCTATTATCATTGAAAATATATTTGGGAGCATTAGTCATATCAATTCTGAGCCAGTGAGAAGCCATTTAGTTGGTGGTCAACTAGAGGAACTTGATAGTTGTATATGGTTTATTCAAGAGGCTTCCAGTCAGCTCAGAGACTGTTTCTGCCAGAAATTTATACATAGGCTCCAGAAATGCTCCAGAAACTTGCATTGATGATCAACATGATCTGATGCCCTCTGTTGCCTTTCAGGTAACCCTTTATTTTTGAAGAACGTCTATAAAGATCAGCATAATTTCAAAATTAAAACCTCATGGGTAAAAAAATTTATTGAAAAGGACCTGATCAAAAAGTAGACAGCTGTTACCTGTATCACTTGAAGAGACACAATTGCTTCTCTACATAATTGCTACATATATGGTTTTCAATTTTTGGTGTGATATGATCAGGTACTATTCTTAGAACTGAGGAAATTAGATTTACTTGCTGACAATGGGGTTATTGAAGTTGATTGGTTGATGGAACTTTTGAGGGAACTAATAGAGGCCATATATGTTTGGATATGCAAACAACAAAGCAATCTGGGCAACTGGTGAAGAGAATTTTTCTGCCCAACATTCTGACAATTTCAACAGGGTATATATTTCTCTTTTCTTTTCTTTTTTCTCCCTTTGAGTACTGCTTAGAGAATTGATGGCAGATTTATCTTTTTAAGATTTACGTTTATTTTCACTATATACAATTATTATTCCGAAATTTGTATGCAGTTTTGTGCATGCTTGACTTACTTGACTTCCTTTGCCCTCTTTTATCTGCTGATCTGCTTCACCTTCTTGCTTGGATGCTTTGCAAGTTTGGAGTACTTAAACTCACAAATGGCACTTCCTTCTCCCACAAGAATGGGTGGACATTGAGGTTGGGTTCAAAAGCAATGGGGTGCTTGTGTAACTTGCCAATATAAAAAAAGTATATTTATTGGATGCACAGAATTTCATGTCCATTAAAGGTTTTCTTCTCCTGAGTATGTGTGATAACAATATCAATCCTTCCCTCACCATTTAAAACCTTTTTCACAGTGATATCCCAGTTGGAGCATCAGGATTTGCTTCTTTTATTAATTGTTCCACCCAATTCTACACCATGAGCTTGTACAACTATAGGTGTTCACCCTTGTATTGTTAAAACATAAATTAAACTCTTTCCTCTTTTTAATTCCTACACCCTTGCATTGAACCCTACTTTAAAATTTTTTATGCATGCTTAATATCTATGATACTGATACTTAAACAGAAGATTTAATTTAAAATTTAGAAGTGGCCAGGGATACCTTTTTAATACTATGTGTCTTCAATAATCTTTTCGGTGTAAGTCAAAATTTAGACTACACAATGAATATGGAGGGAAATATTGTTTAAACCTTCTTAGGTGAATTTGTAGAACCTCCCTGCTCCCTTGGAGTACAATTTCTCAGAGGTGAGAGACTGTATTTAGAACATTACTCCATTAGCTTCAGTTAAATTAAAGTTTGACATCAACTCCTTTTTTCATTTCCTAGTTTCAATATAGTATGATTTAGTTTCATGTTGGAGGCAATCTTGTCACTGTACTTTGAACTTACATGGCTAAACACTAAATGGCTCCCCATGTCTTTCTCTTCCCAATTTTTTGGTTGGCTTGCACGTGAAATTAGCTGGAGAACAAGAGTTTTCTTCGGCCTTATGATGATGTGATGAGGGTTTTTAATCCGTAAGGAAATTTATACTAATTTTTTGCCATGATACCGATTCATCCACTAAAATTATTTCAATAATGTTGTTGTTCCTAGAACAGTTTGTTTTGGACATGCATTTTCTGGAGGAAACCGCAATGCGTGGAGGATATTTCTCCAACAATACCTTGGTTCTTGCAACTTATATGAGATCAGCCTTTGCCTCAGCTGGACTGAATCCTGATAGGTAGGTGCCGATGCAGTTTGATACTTTACAGTACTTTGTTGAATAATGAAAAGGAGCTCATGAGTTGATTTTATTGTTTTTTTCCTTTTAATGTAGTTAAAGTCTAATATAATATTTTCAGCCATGACTGTATATGCTTGAACATTCATGCACAGTGCGCGCACCTGCACACACAAATATTATATTCATCATGCGAGTATATATCAATAGGCTTCCGTTCTGCATTAAGTTATTTGTTTTTTAATTTGTTTAAGCTCCAACATTTAGGAACATTTTATCTTATGACAAAAACCCCTGTAGTCACTTGTAAATTTATTCAAGATTTCTGTAAGCCAACAAACACTGAGCTGTTGCATGAGAGAGGCTGAGACACCTTAAACAGTAGAGAATAAGCACACAGCTGCACCATATACAGTAATAAACTAGCATTCATGCTGCAATATGAGGTCAGGAAACCATTGGGCTTTATAGACAACTAGAAACTACACCTTTAAAACGATTTTCATTAACTGCTGCCTACTTTGTTATATCAGTAAGCCAATTAAGTCCCTAATAAAAGATGGGGTCTTTTTTTCTCTTAGCAGAGATGTCCATGAAGATGGATGGGCCATTGGGCTTTATAGACAACTAGAAACTACACCTTTAAAACGATTTTCATTAACTGCTGCCTACTTTGTTATATCAGTAAGCCAATTAAGTCCCTAATAAAAGATGGGGTCTTGTTTTCTCTTAGCAGAGATGTCGATGAAGATGGATGGGCTATAAACGTCGTTAGCGAAGCAATAACAAAACTCCTAGAGATCGAAGAAAGAATTATGCCTCCTAACAACAATTCTATTGGTATTCGTGAAGAGAAACTGCTTGAAAATCAATCTGACTATGGATGTGACTCTCTGCAGGATGATGCTAGGAGTTATTTGAAAAAATTTATGGACTCGGGGGATGATGAAAGTAGTACATCAGAAGTTTCTGTTAAAGCAGAAAATATGATATTGACTACAGAATATAGCCCTTTTGGAGGGTTCTTGGATCTTCTTGAAGAGGAGGATGGTTCTTTCTATGGGAGTGCTATAAATTCAACAAACAGTTCTGTAGGAATTGAAGATAATGTCTCCAGAAAATTGGCTCATACAGTTCATGGACCCCAGATCATTGAGAAAACTGATTTACCAGCCACATTATCTTTGAATATTGATAGAAAATATTACGAGGCAAGGGCCTTCATTGAGGAGGAGAGTAGTCATCAAGTTAATGTGGCTGAGTCTGTAAGTAACAAGCTAGAAGATGGTGGACACTAGGGTGTTTCAGGGACTGCGGTTGCTACTGCAGAAGGCTCTGTTGAACATGAAAAAGAGGGCATAAATCAGACTGATTCTGTTCTTACAAATGATTGCGACAATGTTCATATTAATGCAGTCAATACTCTCTTCAAGAATGAGGAAATTAACGTAGGAGAAACTAAAAGCATGAATGGGGAAACTGAAGGGCATGTTGGGATGGATGATGGTAATGTCAAGCAACAAGTAGAGCAATTCTTATAAATTCAGCATGGACATTGGGTTGATAAGGACTCCAGCTGAAGTTTTTAACGTTCCATAATTTTAGGAGGGACAATTGATATGCTTTGTTGGTGGTAAGGCAGTTGAGAAGATTTTGGATTTAAAAATCTACCTTTTTGAAGTGCGTGTTAATACTTAATAAAAGGGTGGTGTAGCAAGTTACCAGATTTTCTTGCCTCAAATATGTGGCATAAATAAAAGGGTGGTGTAGCAAGTTACCAGATTTTCTTGCCTCAAATATGTGGCATAAATGAGATTGGCGAGACCCAAAATTAAAGTTGCTTTTCTGTAACAGTAATTTATTTGGGGGCTTGGCTTGTGTCCAGTGAAAGTTTTCACTGGACACGTTGGATGATGGACACGTATCCACTCTTAGACACGTGTCCAAATCTTGCTGTGTCCAGTGAAAATTTTCACTGGACACAAGCCTCTCCCTTTATTTGGTGAGTGAAACTTGACTAGTCAGGTTTTGCAGACTAGTTTTTATCAAACCTAACATTTCAGACTCTTGATTATCTTATATGAATTTTGAAATTGCGCCATATGCATATAGCAAATGCACTTTCCTAAAAAAAATGTTATACTTCTTCTCTTTTATTGGCTAAATTACTATTTCAGTTCCTAAACCATGTTAGTTTCTTAAATTTTGAAACTGTTCAATCTTACTTTTATCTCCATTTGCTAAGGAAGAAGAAGATTGAGATGATTTTGAGGAAGAAAAAAAGGTTATATCTGAAGAGAGGAACACTAAAACACGACTCTTTAAAACACAAAGGAATATAAATGCAGTTAAACATCTGAACCAAAAATTAATTTACAAAAGAAATCCACATGAAATAATAATAACAATAATAACCTCTAAATTTTCAATCTTCATACAATTTCATCAATAGTTAAAAATTCGTGAGATGGGGATGTTAAACTGCAATTTAAAGGCTTGATTCCTTGATTTGTTTTCATAGAACAGCTGACCATCTCTATTCTCTGATAAGAGAAAAATATCCCAAATTTGTCAGCACCACAGTGGAAGAGAAAAGTGAGAGAGAGCACAGGGACTCTTTGCGGCTCTAGACACAGAATGTGAGAACTGACCAAAATACAAGATCCCTTTGCATCAATGCATGAGTATGAAGCCGTAAATTTTGAATCAGTAAGTAGAGTAGGTAGTTCCTCATCCACGTACATCAACATGACAAGGTTGAAATAATAGTACTCCAATTTGTACACAATAACATATGAGAAAGAGAGGCCAAATGTATAAAATTTGACAGAAAAAGAGAAACTGCTTAATTTAAGTGAACCGTGGGATCTCACTGTAATGTGAAAAATAGACATGTCCTCAAAAGGAGAGAAATCATGGACGCAGTTGAAGTTGATACGTAAAGAAACTTTGAAAAAAGAGGAGGGCATCTATTGCTTTATCAGTGATGAAGAAGCATTATTTTGAGTCACTCAGAAATTAGCACAAATCAAAATTAATCCTATACATTTTCCAAAACCAAAAACAAAAATCATTGCATGCCAACACAGAGTTTTATGCGATTAGTAATCCACAGATACAACCAAACTATTTCAAGTAACCTAAACATATTGCAGAATTTGTTCGTGAAATTCTTCTTTTTCTCCCCTGCTTTTTGTTCACCCCAGTCATTCAAAGAGGATGGGATATTTCAGTAAAAATATGACAAAATGCAGTTGCCTAGCACTGTGCACCTGAGTCCTGACTGAAGAGCCTTCTATTCAATTGTCAAAAATTGTGCTAGAAAAGAGACTGATGCACATGAAGCACATTCAAATGCATGTATAAAATTGGCAATATATCCATGGATAAATACAAAACATTACCGATGATACTCATATTCAAAACAGACCTCATAATCCAAATATTCTCCAATCCTGTAACTTCACATACACTCGATCCTTCTAAGCATGTTCGCATAGGTATAACTGGAAAATGCTACAAAAAGCTTGCGGAACCTGCAGAGATAAAAAGAAACTTTTTTGAAAGCAAAAAACATGGTTCACTGGTACATTTATCTAGAAATATGTCTAATTAAAAAGATCATAAGTCCTGGATATTTTATGATTGATGAAGATATCAGCTTGACAATCAAAAGCAAGGCAGTACATTTGAGAAAGGAAACAAATAAACAGAGATGACTTTGGTTGAAAACATCTCATGACAAAAAAGGTTTCCTTCTTCTGGTGAAAATACAAGAATAAATACATACCAAACCCACTGGCTTGAGTGTTGTGCCATTGCAAGGAAGCTCTTCTGGGGATGCTCATTTAGCAAGCAATGCATCACTTCACCTGAGTGCTGCATGGCATCTAAAATGGAAAACCAGATATCAACTGGACCAATATACTTGCGTAATATGTTGGTACTGACCTGAGAACAATGAAAAAAAACCACATGTATGATATTTTGAGCAAGAAGCCCCAAAGAAGAGTAAAATATCACTTTAGGTCAAACAAAAGAAGTGTATAAAGTCTTCATCTACAAATTTGCTCAGCAGACTCGTTAGGAATTCTGTATCAAATTGAAAAAATTTTAAACCAACCCATCATGTTGTCTATGAAAAGTTAACAAGGACACAATCATATAAAACTATGGATGCACTTTAGTATTTAAATAGAATAATAATTATAATCATCGAAAGCAAGGTATTTAGAACTGTGCTATATCATTATGAATTTTTCAACAACATAAATTGGCAGTGTTAATCAAGATGCATCAAACGTTATAATAAAAATAGAACCTTTTTTTATTGGTATAATTAAACTAAAGCTGAAGAAAAGAAAACTTACAAGTTCCCAAGCCTCAATATTTCCTTGTGGAGTATCGCGCAAGAGCTTGCTGCTTGCAAACATAAATAAATAAATAAATCTCAAAACATATTGTATTTTTGTCATAATAACATAATCATCAAAGCAGCCATACTGTAAATGGTAATTAGTTAATATTCAGTAACTGGCTGAATTCATCTAATGTGGATACATAATTCACCTTGTGCCAATGACATTTAACTAAAATATCCCCTCATTCTGATAGACGTACTGGTTCAAGACCCAGGGAGTGTGTGTAAATTACCAATCCCAACCTCATGCTGTTATCATGGTGCAAAATTTTTAGGAAGAATCTTCTCATCAACATAAAACCTTTGCTACTGATCAAGAAAACTGTGGTTGGTTTGGTTGCTTGGACTCTCAGACTCAATTATACCTCACAGCCATAACTTACAGGTTTACATTACCAGGTTGTATCATTTGGTTGTGTAGGCTTCAACCAATTTTTGTACAATTTGGGCCAGATAAGATGCATTCCAGATGCCAAATTCTAGTTTAAACTGATCAATTTTCAGCACTCACACTACAGTAAAGAAATTTCATTTCCTTATATTTTTGAAATGACTAGGGTCCAGAACCAGAAGTGATAGTTGGTATAATACAGCTGCAGACGGGCCTGCCGCCTGAGAATTGGAGCAAGAACCACTCTCATGCTCTCAAGCAGCAAGCAGTTGAGCGGGGTGAGCTACCTTGCTTTCCGCAAGATATTGGGGCAGAGGTTCCATTGACAGATAGAAGCAGAAAGTGCAATATTTAGGAATACTAAGTGAATATTAATGCTTGACTCAGTTTAAGACAATTATAACAAGAACATGTAAGTGATCAACTGACTAGATAATAAATAGTAGATGTTATTGCAATCATATAAAGCACAATAAATCCAGCTTAGCAAAAATTTATAACAGCTTCTTCTACATGTTTCGACTCTGCTATTAAATCCACAATACAATTTAGACAACTATGTCCAGATATGCATTATTAAAATGGGTAGTGAAACAGACCTGCATAAAAGGTATTTTAGGTGCTAGTACTTGTCAACAATACTAATAGCTATTAAGTTATATGCCAGATGAATGTAAAGGCTAAACATCTTTCAGTTATGAAAAGTATATTTTTATTTATTTTTTATTTTTTCATAAATTATAAAAAGTAGATAAATGTAAATAAATAAATCAAAATTCAACTTACCGTACTCCATAATGCACATCACGATGATTACAATGACCTGAAACACCATATCCATCAAAAGTAATAATCTGCAAAATGCCCACATGAAAAATGAGATCTTAGAGGAGATACCACAAGTTTGTGATACAAAACAGAGCCTTTCAAGCTTGTAGCATCGCCCTGAAAAGCCATGGACTTCAGAACCCCAACACATAAAAATTAACAATCCCAGAAACCACAATAGAACTGAAGAAAGGAACTCATCCCAAACAAATAAATAAATAAATAAGAAATGATGAAATGATAATGTTTATCACTATTAGGAAAAACGATCTCACCAAGTCAATGCCATGACTATTAATTTCCCCTTCAATAATCTTAGCCAATAAAGTATGGTTCCAAACCCTGCCAAAACCATCCTAAAAATTACACCTTGTCAAATTATAGCTGCTGCCTCAAATAGCATTTCAAACAATACAAAGATATATACATTCATCCATGAACTTATTGGAGTAGAACCTGCAACTCAGGATGGTCCAGAGTCTTCACTTGTTGAAGTGGAACCTGCATATAAAATTTCACATGTTATAGTTATACAATCAAAAATCAATGCCAACAAGAAATTCTGACTACCAACAGTCTTTTTGTTGTGATGTATGTTGGTTTTTTACTATCTCAGTATCCCCAAGACCAAATGTTCAAAGGATGGTCGAGAGAGAAGGTGAAAATCTTTACTAGAGTTGCAAGAAAAGAATTATGAAGTTATCTGTCATGTAGGCCCTCAACATGAATTATTGGAATGGCAGGGTAAGTTGGCACTAGAATATAACTTGAACATTAGGCTGACAGGCATGTATAGAGTAGCTTGGGTTTTAGTTGGAAACTTCATACTAATATTTGTTGTCTTGAATTGGCATTCTAAGTAAATTTCAAATGGTACCTAGAAACTCACCTTAAGAATTGCACAAGCTTGATAGAGCTCTTCTTTTCTTATATTCCCTTTGCCATCTGCATCACCTACAAAATAAATGAAAATAAGTAAAAGAGAAATATCCAGGATAGGATACACTGAAAACATCAGTAGAGATGATTCAATGGTACCCCACGTCAATAGTATGTAGGAATTATACATGAAACAGTAGTTATAGAGGCTTTACAATTACACCTATTGTTTCGATAATTTGTAGAACAAACTAACAAAACTAAATTCCCACATGACAGAGAAAACTAGAATAAAACCAAAACATGGAATTAACAAGAAAGGGAAAATACTAAAGGGAGACTCAAATTCCATTCAAGCAATAGACTTAGCTAGATTAGTGTAAGACATTGTGGGAAAGCAGGAAGGCATTTCCATGCATAAATTGCAATTCAAACAGCATCCATGGTATAATTTACAATCAAGATTGACAGAGTTCACTGCAAACATCCTGTAGTTAGGATATAAAATCAGCAACGCTCAAAAAAGTGCCTTTTATAAAGGACATCTTGAACACTAAAGAAGAAATGTTTGAAATAAGAAGGTTGTCTTATCAGCTACAGACGAGAATACTTCAATACCAACTAAAAGGGAGTCTGTTAGTTTCAAGTTCCTATTTCATCTGCCATGCAAATGCCATGATTTTGAAATAGTGATTTTTTTTTTTTTTTTTTTTTTTTTTTTTTTTTTTTTTTGATTCTATACAGATATGGCTGGTGAATTCAAATACCCAAAATAAAGTAGTTACACAAGCACGTGTATCTTGATCCAAAAAACCAATATGAACAAATCATGTATTGATGAAAGAGTATTACCGATTGATAAGCACAATATGTGCAGATTATGCCCTCTAGAAGTAATGTAGCTTATTGTTGGAGAAAAGAACCTGCAGAAATGTTGCAAAATGTTTCAACGCAACGTAAAATCACATAAACAAGGACAATTCATCAATTCAAACAGCAAAAAAAAAAAAAAAAAAATGCAGTATATTAAGTGACTTGGACAACAAAAAGCAAAATTTGTCTGTCAAAAAAAAAAATACCCAACACTTGATCTTTCAAGTAAATGAAATATGTGACGAAATCAAGCAATCATTACAAAGAGCAGTCATATCATCGTTGGTATTTAATTGAAAGCAGACATTAATACAACAATATAGCAACGCATTTATTAAAACAAAAACAAAAACCAAAACCAAAACCAAAAAAAAAAAAAAAGATAAATCAATCATTACAGCAGAATTGGAGTTAAAAAATCAAGAATTGAAAAAAGTTTACATAGACTCATCATCTGGGTGAGCAACAACCAGCAAGACATTCCTTTTCTGAAAAGCCCCACCTAGTTTTCATGACAGAAAAAGTGCGTTAACACATAGACTTACTAACCAATCAACATATAGAAAAGAGAAATCAAGCAAATAATGGTTGTGTGAATAACCCACCGGTAGTCAAGAATGAGTTCCGGGAAGGTGAGCTTGATGTATAGAGAATTTTACAGAGAGATGCTACCCAGAGCACTACCAGAGAAGCAACAATCAATACCCATGCCATTTTATTCCCCTCAAAAATTTCCCAAGCGCAATGTTAATTGGACCTTGTGATCAAATTCAAAGAAATAATAATTTCTTCAACTTTCTTATCAGTGGGGACTTTTGTCAAACATCTCATGGGCACCGAGGAAACTCCATTCAACACAAACTACGACAACCAAATCCAATCACAAGTCATTTTGCAGCGCTTACAAAATCATTTTCTAAGTTGTAGCTAAAAAAACTCTATATAAACAAAATTCAAAATATTCGAAAACCCATTACAGAGAACCTACCGTTGAGATGTCTTTGCTATACGGTGGCCTATATCCGTGGTAACAGAGGTATATGTAACGAACGGCGGTTGACCCACAAACGGAGATACCGGCGGCGAATACCACGAACGGCAGCCGACCCACGATGCCACAGGCTCTCTCTCCTCAGTTTCTCTTTGGTGGAATCTAGTTTTTCTCTCTCTACTGCACGTGCGTCTCACATGGTTATGCCGTTAGTCACTTAAAACAGCAGGCTAAACAGTGCCTCTTTTGGCACGTGTGAAGTTGTAGTGGCTACTACTAAGGCTGTCAAGACCCTACCGAAGCCCAACAACCTATCAAACCGTCCGACGCCGACCCGATTTCAGCCCAAACCGAAGTTCCAGTTGGTTGGCGGCGGGTTTTCATTTTCAAGAACCGACACCGGCGAGTAAAGTGGCAGGCTTGCTTCTCCAAAACCCGAGCAACCCAAACTTGATCAGAGCCATATAAAAAAATTCGGCCAAATCTACAAAAACAAGTCAGATCTGGTGAGATCTCGACCAGATCCAGCGAGATCTCGACCAAATCCGGCTAGATCTAGTGGGATTTAGCCAGATCCGACCAAATTTCAGCAATTTTTAGGGAAAAAAGAAATGCAAATTCTGGAGATAAAATGCAGATTATGATGACTTTTTCCACATTCCGCAACTTTTTCTAGATTTTGGCAAATTTTTCCAAATTCCAGTGGCATGTTTTGCAGATTTCGATGACTTTTTTTAGTTTCTGGCAACTAACCGACGCTCATCCTCACTCGAAACCAACTCGACTGATTAATTCTAGCGGTCAGTTTCAGATTCCTCCACCCTCCACTCGACGCCGGCGAGTCAAGTCCGGGTTGGGTCCAAAACTGACCTGGCCCAACCCATGGACAGGCCTAGTCACTACCCAAAATTAAACTGTCTCTGTGATTTAAAATTTGACACTTTACAAGGTATGACCGAAATTTAAGTTACCTACCTGTATCTCATGATGCACGTGTTCCGTTGGATTCTTTTTTATCTTATATTATTATGTTTTTTGTGTTTTTAGAGGAAAGAAACAAAAAAGTGAAACAAAATCACATATTTAGTGTCTATTTGGAAACAACTTATTTAATTAAAACTGAAAACTTTTTTATTGAAAGTACTATAGATAAAGCTAAAAGTTAACTAAAATTATACAGTGGGGCTCATGAATAATACCAAAAAATGCAATGGGACCCATTAATAATAGCAAAAATAAGTTAAATAATAAAAAAACTGACTTTTTAAGGAGATTAGTATTGGTGCTGCTAAAAATCTATATTGCTATTTTAGCGTCACCAAATACAAATTGATAGCTACATTGGTGGAGCCAAAGCCAAATAATTTGGCTCCACAGCTACTGTACACAACCAAAAATGGTTGTGCACAGTAGGTCATAGGTTTAAAAAAAAAAGTATGATTAAATTGTGTGTTCACACTGCTTTATATTAAATATATTATTTTATTCATGTGTTCGCGTTGCTTTGTGGTGAATATATTATTTTATTATAGTAAATATACTATTTTATTATGTTATTTATATTATTTTATTGTGTTGAAAGGTAAAATAAAACCACTGATGTTAGGTGTTTTGTAAAGTGAGAATGTAAGATAGATAAAGTAGCTTTTTGTGGAGTCATATTGCTAAATTTATGGTTCCACCAATGTGGATGCTCTAAGCAATCCCAAAAGCATATTTAGTGTCCATTTGGCAAAGATTATTTTTGTCAACTTATTTTACTATTCAGCTTAATTTGCTACTATTCATGGGTTCCATTGCACTTTTTGGTACTATTATAGATCACACTGTACTATTTCAGCTAACTTTTACCTTTATCTACAGTACATTCAACAAAAAGTTTTCAGTTTCAGCAAAATAAGTGGATTCCAAATGAACCCTTACCATGTTTTTAACAGAGGTCGATCAAGGAAATCTAACTGAACTAATCTCAAGTGGGTAAAGTGTCAAATTTCAAACCACAGGTAGGCAACTTAAATTTTGGTTAAACTACAAGTAGGTAAGTTGTAATTTTCCCCATTAATAAATTAGCCAAATAAGTTATTAGAAAAAAAAATTTAACAAATGGACACTAACACAATAGCTCAACGACTTCTTTTTAAACAATATTTTTTTTCTAATGTCTCTCTCGTATCTTAGATTTAATTCCGTTGTTCTTGACATATATGATGATGCATTTGTTTTTCACTTTTGCTAACAACTCACAAGCACTCTTGCGAGGGCAAGCACACCTTGGTGTCTCTTATAGATCTCTCTTTCCACTTCCACTTAATCACGATTAACACTCTCTCATTATCTTTTCATCAAGTCATTACCAAAACTCCTCCCAAATTCATGCTTTCTCTAACTCGATTATCGTAAAGTCTACCTCCCATTATCATGCCTTTCATCACTTTCTTTCTCTAGCTCATCTTTGGGCCATGGACTTGTGAGCTGGTGTATGAGGAATTTAATTAATTGGTTTTGATTTAAATATGTGGTTATGTTTATGGAGGATATTGGTAATGGGTTATTGTTGATTGGGCAATGGGGACTTATGGCATTTTTAGTTTAGGGCATAAAGTTGTTTGGGCTCTGTAATAGGGTTGTGGTTGAGGTGTGACATGGTTTTTTGGTTGTTGGTGATTTGGATACCGTATATGGTGGTTGAGAGTATTATTTATAATTTGAATCTACACTGAAATTACTTTTTGCCCACCAATAACAACCCATAAGAATATGCTACTTATGATTTGTTGTGAAAATATTGTAGACATAGCATTTCTCATTAAAATAACATAAAACACCCACCCACAAAATTCCAACCACCAATTGCTCAACAAACCACCATAACAACAACCATAACCACCATCCCCTCCCTTAAAGCTTCAATTTTGAGATAAGAATAGAGAGGAGAGGGCAAAAAGATAGATGCCTTGGGTTCAGTCAGAAAGAGATAAGAGACTATAGAAATGGGTAAGAAATTTGTGAGAGACAATGAGAATAAAGAGGGTTTAGGTTTAGTTGCAAGATAGAGAAGAGAGACATTGGGCAAGAGGGTTTGGTTTCAATCGAGGGGGAAAGAGGGAGGCGTTAGGGTGAAAGAAACAAAGAAGAGAGAAATAAAAGAGAGAAGATAAAGATAAAAGTGTGAAAGATAATTTTTGAATGAAGAAGAGAGAGACAACAAAATAAAATGAAGTTTTTTAAGTATCACTTGTAGCTATAGTGAACTACTAGATATTGCAATTCATATTGTAGCTAGTTGGCAAAAAATTATAGATTTAGCAATTGGGATGTAGCATAGGTTTTGGTTGTTTGAGAGCTAAAATAAGCCTTCAATGTGAATGCTCTTATCAGTAAGAGTTCATCGTAGCAATTTAACAAAAAAGAAAAGGAGTTCACCGTAGCTTAATGCTAAAATTTGTCAGATATAACAATCCGGATGTAGCATGATTTTCATGGTTTAAGGTGCTAAAATAGTTTTTGATGATGCACGAAAATCAGTAAGTTGAATACTCCGGACTTTCAAGGCGATTAGATGATCTAAAAAGGAAGAAAGTAACTATCAAAGGTGACAAGGGTGAATCAACCAAAGACCCTCCAACTAGGGCTGTCCACAGGTCGGTCTGAGTTGGGTTTGTGCCCAACCCAGATCCGACCCGCCATAATCGGGTGGGGAAAAAAGGCACCGACCGTCAATCCGCCAGAGTAATCAGGTCGGGCGGTTCAGACCATCATTGGGTGGCGGTCGGGTCGGTCGGAGTCAAGACGGCGAGAAAACGCGTGGAAAAAACATAAATCCGGCGCAAATCTCATCGGAATCTATGAGATTTCGCTAGATCCGGCGATAATCTCACCGGATTCGATGAGATTTCGCTAGATTCGGTCAAAATATCGTTAGATCTACGTGAAATAGCTCATGAATCCAGGTTTTTTCGCCGAGATCTGAGTTTTTTTATCGCCAGAATCTGGGTTTCTCACCGGAATCTGGGTTTTTGGCCGCATTATGGGTTTTTCGACAGTCGGTTCGGGTTTTTGGGGAGAGAAACCGAGACCGACCCGCCAGAGTTAGTTTCTGGTGGCAAAAATCCGCCGCCGACTGCCAGAGTAGGTCGGTTCGGCCAGTTTCGGATTGGTTCCATTCGGGTCTCTGGGTGGGTTGGGTCACCGGATATGTTTGGATAGCCCTACCTCCAATGATTAAGTTAGTTTTTTTTCTAGAACACAGAAGTAGAGTGAGTGTATGAATAGTAAAAACATACCTTGGTTGGATGAGGCTTGGTCATTTTATAGAGAGTTTAGAGTGGGTCTACTTGTTGGGCGCCACTAACATCATGGGGGATGTGCGGACTTAGTGGGGAATGTGGAGCTAATTTTGGAGAATTCACCCCACGTTCCGAGATGTGAGTTAGTAGGCTAACCATTTGAGATAGTAGAAAACACTCGGAAATTTACTTAGCGTTTATTAGTCGTCCATACTTGAATATTGTATGGACGACCGTACTTTCCTTGGACGACCAGATCCTTGCTGGACGACCAGTGACCAACTTGCAAGTCTTTATTTTATGTTTGTGATATGTACTTCCTCTTTCTCCTTTTTGAAGGCTGTTTTGGACGTACTTCTTATTTTTAGATACACATTACTCTTATTATAATCTAAAAAATTGACTGTTAGTTTTTATTAATATTATTAAATTGATGTTTTGAGCTTAGAGATTGACATATTAATTTAAATTTGGACTTATAATCTTAAGATGTAGCATAATTTATATGGGTTTTGATCAATATATATATATATATATATATTATAAAAAAGCAAGAAAATTTTATTGCGGTAAATCGTATTGGAATGCACCATCTAAATATGGTGGTAGATCTTCTAACCACACATTAGTATCTGCAGCTAAAATTGCTTTTCTAGTAAGGGCATGAGCAAGCTTATTCCCTTCCCTCTTAACATGTTTGAAATTGCATAGAAACATAGAGCGTTTGAAATTCATAATCTCCTCGATGATGTGCCCAAACATAGTGTTATTTGGCCTTAACTTGTTAACCACCTCAATAACCTTGAGTGAGTCCCCCTCCACTTCCACTTGGAAAATGCTGATTTATTGGGCAAAACTAAGAGCTCGACTTACTACCATGGCCTTTAACAGATCAACAAAGTTTGGGAGGCAAATTTTCTAACTGAGAGCAACAATAATTAATCTTGCGAAGTCTTGGATGATCACACTTAAATTAGCCATTGTAAAATCTTCGAAGACAGCACCGTCAAAGTTTATCTTTAGGATCCTAGTATTAAGAGGCTTCCATCGAATCTCTTCCTTATGAACTATATTCCTCGGACACTGTCTATGCACATCACGAAATTATTGAAGCAATTTTGAGGCTCTTTTCACAATGTCCCCTACTTCCCACGATGGTTTCTTCTCCTTGAGTCTATTCAGTCTTTGCCACACACATTTAGGGATGGCTATGGGTAGGGTATGGATCGGGTATATCCATACCCTAGCAGAAATGTTTGCCTATGGATACTCGGATACCAATACCCATTATTATCCATACCCAATTCTTACCCGAATTTATTATCCATGGATATCCATACCCTACCCGAAACCCATTTAATTTTTTCTTTTTAAAATCCAAAAACATTTTAACTTAAAAATTAACCAATAACTTTATCTTAAAAAAGAAAAAACTAATCAATAACTTTGAAATCAGATGTATCTACTTCTTCTTTTTAAGAACCGGGTACCAATTTACTCTTTTGAACTTCACCCATCTACGAAATTGAAACACATGCCTACGAGACTTTTTAATATTTTCTTTTCATCTCTTTTTTCTTTCATTTTCTCGGCAAACAAACAGCCCTTTGATTTCTTTTTCTTTTTTTTTTTCTCTTGGAAAAATAACAATCTTTCTTTCTAGGCAAACAATCAATGTGCTTTGTTTTTGATTTACACCCAAAGTTTTTAGTGCATCATCTAACACACAAAGTATAGTAAAAAATAAGTTTAAAAACAAAATTAATGACTCCAGGTTTGAAAGCCCCAAACGAGTTTCAAATTGACATAACAATCAAATGCACATTGAGAAAGCAAAAGAGAGTTTCTTTAAATGAAAATTGGGAAGGTTTTGGAGAAACCCATTCATGAAATTAAACCCATAAAAAGAAATGGACATCAAGGTCATACAAAAGCCCCAAGACTCCAAAATTTCTCTTTTCCTTCAAATTTTTCTCAGCAACCAAACACAAAGAAAGAGATAGAGAGGGAGCAGAATGTATGGAAACCATGAACAGTGAGATTGGCGGTGGGTCCACGAACGGTTTTGTCGGCGTCTTCAAAGTCTAGATCAGCGACGGCAGGTGATGCATGGTTCAATCTCCTCTAGGTTGAAAGAGTTTATCTGGAGATGGAGAAGACCACCGTAGTGGTGGTGCTAGTGATCGGAGGGATGAGTTCAAGGTACTAGGCCATGGAGGCTTGGGTGAGAGAAAGAGAGAGAGAGTGACAGTGAGGATGGAGGCTGAAGTGAGAGAGAGAAAGTGTGTGTGAGTGTAAGTGAGAGAGTTAGGGTTTTTTTATATATATGGGTCGGGTATGGATAATATCCATATCCTACCCGAACTATTCGGGTAATATCCATACTCTACCCGATTAGGTTTTACCCATAAAAAATCGGGTATTACCCAAAACAGATATCCAGATTTTCATTCCATAAACTTTTACTTGCTTCAAAATTGGAAGAGCTTGACTGAGTGCATAAAGCCCCAAATGCCAACAATGTATAAGCACTTTTAACCGAGTATGAACCATCGGAAGTCAAATGCCAAACTAGTAAATTTGTATTCACACGTGCACTGACTGGGATGCTTTTGATGCACTCGACCTCCCATGGATAGAAGTTTTGATCAATTAACCCTGTGTGCCACTATTTAGTTCCTGAAAAAACACAAGTAACTCACATTATTTAGAGAGAAATCCCTCTAAGGTGATAAAACTTTACCTCAACCTGAAAAAGTGAGCTATCGATACTACCTAATATTAATGGTGCTTCCATCCCCAACCCTTTACCGTGCACCTTACAAATCACCTCCATAGCTTGCATAATACTCCTCTAATCGTAAGAGCTTTGAGGATTAATCTCTACATCGAGTATACTCCTTATAGGAAAGTATTTTGCTTTAAAGACTTTATGTAACAGAATATCTGTTTCATGGTGCAATTGCCATACCTGCTTCCCCAATAGAGCATTGTTAAACGAGTCCAAATCTATTGTCCCACTTTTCCTGCTCCACTCTATACTCCACCAATAAAAATTTGCCACTTGTTCACCTAATTAATTATAAACTATAATTATTGACTTATTAATACTACCGTTATTAATTAATAGTAGAATTTAATTAATTAGGTAAACACGTGGCAAATTTTTATTGGTGGAGTATAGAGTGGAGCAGGAAAAGTGGGACAGCAGATTTGGACTCTTGTTAAACTAGCTTAAATCTCTGAACTCACCTTGAAATGATATGTTGAAATATTTTGTTCCAATAAATATATTGGAACAAAGTTTGAAATAGTATTCAAAAATTGGAATATATCATAAAGCACAAATTTCTTATCAAGAAGAATATTTAATTTAAAAAAAAAAGGACCACTCATACAAGATGGACAGGCTAAAAAAAATGAAGTAAAATTTTGAATTGCTAAACCAAATTTGGTAACTTAAATAAGGTAATTTTTTATAACCAAAATATGTGTGCCTTTTTGTTTCCTTTTTAGTTAATGCAATCCTTAATGGTCCCAAATTCTTTTATTAGCAAAAAAAAAAAAAAAAAAAGGAAGTGTAATGCTATATACACGCACACACATAAACAATACAATTTTTTTTTTTTTTTTCATATTTGTTGAATTGTAAAATTTTCATTGAATATTATCTGAACCTACAAGCTACCATTGATATCACATTCTTACCTACTACTTACCATCACATAAACAAGTATCAAATTTTGTTATTGCAACTCTTATATCCATAGATTAAGGGTGTGTTTGTTCGGAGGTGAAATATGGTGAGATAGAAAATTTTTTTTGGAGTGTGTTTGGTTGGTTAGGGAGGAAGAAAAATAAATGGTGGGGCATAAATGTTTTCCTCCTGGACCCACCAAAATTTTTTTTCCAAAAAATGAAGAAAAAACTGAAGGGAGAAAATTGAGTTGCTTAATGGACAAAAATGCCCTTGTGCACATGCACATTAGCTTTGTCCATATATTGATTTTTTTTTTTTACTTTCCTGGGCGTTGATTATCTACACACACACACACATATATATATATATATATATATTTTTTTTTTTTGTGATTTTTTTGGTTGTTTGTTACTTTTGTTTTTGTTTTAGTTGAGCATCATTTTTAATAAACGTATATAAGTAAATGGCGAAAATCACATTTTGGTCCCTACATTTTCACGCGATTTCCATTTTGGTTCCTACATTTTATTTTCACCGCTTTTAGTCCCTGTTTAGAAAAACGCATTCCACTTTAGTCCTTTTCGTCAGTGCTCTAACGGCACTAACCTACCTGGCAAATGGAATTATTAAAATAATAATAAAATTTTTTATTTTATTATTAAAAAATGACACATCAGTATATAAATTAAAAAAATAATTTATTAATTTTAACTAAATCAAAAAAATCAAAAACAGAATTAAAAATAAAAAAACACATGAATTGAGATCTAAGTATGTTTTAAACAATAACACAAACCAAGATCTAAGAACACAAACCCAAAAATAAAAAAAAAAAACCAAAAAACTTTCCACTCAAATTTTCCCCAGCAATCCATAAACTTTCCATGCAACCAAACAAACTAGAACAATCCAATCACAACACGAAAAAATTTAGAACAAAAAATTTACATCGGCCAGTCAAAGAAACACCATCTAACAACAAGAACAATACTAAAATCAGCCAAAGAAACCCAGATCTAGAACAAATATATATATATATATATATTGAATCCGACAACGCCGAACAAAGAAACCCAGATCACCGAACAAACCTAGATCGTCGAACAAAGAAACCCAGATCCAGAACAATCCCACATCGAATTCGACGATGCCGAAAAAAGAAACCCAGATCCAGAACAATCCCACATCGAATCCGATGACGCCGAACCCTGAAATGCCTGGATCAACCTCACTTGGCTGCAAATCTTAAAGCCGTCGGCTCAGCTACCTCATCGAGCTTCTTTGCTTTCACAACTGGAGCCGCCTTCTTGTTCGAACTGGTTCCGCCTTCTTCATGGTCTACACCGCAGCCTCGATCCGCGTGTAGTAGATCTGGATCTGATCCAAAACATTAACACAGATTTGGGTGTTCAAACGGACGGCTGTTATGAGCAATGAACCCACGCTCGTGAGAAAGATCATGATCACCGTGACCGTTATCAAGCAGATGAGAGTTTCAAAGTCCGAGAACGTGCGGCCTATGATGACGAGGGGCTGATCAGATTGCCGAAAAGAGTAGAGGAAGAGCCAGGCGGCGAGAAGGGAGAGGAGGATTACGAGGGTGAAAGGGTGGGAGAGGAGTGAGACCGCGAAGAACCCAGAAAATGAAGTTCTTGGGTAGGTGAAGTTCACGAAGAACCCAGAAAATGAAGAACATCTTCTGGTTCTTCGTTTTCTTCCAAGAAAAAGAAAAAAAAAATAATTTAAAGGTTTATTTTTTAATTAGATTCAAGTTTTTTTTTAATTTATTTTTTTTGTTTAAATTTTCTGACATGGCTTTAAAAAAAATTAAAATGCTGACATGGCATATAAAATGGCAAATAATATTTTTTAAATAATATTTTAATGCCACGTCATTGCCACATCAACTAGTAGAGTGGTCCATCTCCCACCTAGGATTTTGCCGTTAGGGCACTGACGGTAGGGACTAAAACGAGATCGTTTTTTTGATTTTAGGGATTAAAAACGGTAAAAATAAAAGTTAGGAACTAAAGTGAGAATCGCGTGAAAATGTAGGGACTAAAATGTGCTTTTCGTCTAAGTAAATTTATACAAACTCACTTTTTTCATCTTTCTACTTTTTCGCTTCCAACCAAACAAAAAAGAGAAAAATTAAAATCTTTTCTATCCTCTCACTTTTCCATTCTTTCATTATTTTCTATCCTTTCACTTTTTCACCCCTCCAACAAAATGGACCTTAAGGGTGTGTTTGATTGGGATGAAAATAGGGAGGATGGAAAATAGAGAAATGAAAATAGGGTGAAAAATAGAGAAAGGAAAATAGGGTAGAAAATGTCATTTTTCACTGTTTGATCGAGGAAAGAAAATAAGAGAGATTGAAAATATGAGAGAAATTTTTTCCTCTGAGTCCAACTTTTTTATCCTCCCAATTTGAAAAGAAAATAGAGAGAAAAAAGTGCTTAAAAATATATTTTACACGGATACTTTTTTATCAACCGCTCACTTTATTCCTGACCTCCTCTTCTCAGTAACTTTGTTTGGCTTTTATTTATATATATATATATATATATATATATTTTTGGTAACGTTGCCTCTTCTTCTTTTTCTTTTGATTTTCTAGGCCGCCTTTTTTCTTCTTCTGTGAAACGTTGCCTTTTTTTTTTTTTTTTTTTTTAATTTTATTTTAAGGCCTGGGCGTGCCTCATTTTTTTTTTTTTTTTCTATGGGCTGTGCGTGAGTTTTTTTTTTTTTTTTTTTTTAATGTGATTTTTTTGCCATGATTTTTATTTTTTTTAATAAATTTGGAAGATTGTTCTTTTTTTTGTAGTTATTTGTCAATTTTTTGTTTTAATTGAGCATTATTTTTTAATAAGGATATGTGTAAATTTATTAAAATTTATTTTTTTCATTCTTTCACTTTTTCATTCTAAACTAAATAAATAAGAGAAAAAATAAATTTTTTCTTATTCTTCCACTTTTTCATTATTTTATTATTTTTTATCCTCTTATTTTTACATTATTTCATCATCCCATTAGGACTATAATAATTATTATAAATTTTATCGCAACTTAATTACGTCATAAGTTCTGAATGATAAATTTGTAAAGCTGCCGATTTTACTCCAAACTCATAAATTTACCACCTAAGTAAATTGCAACCAAAATAGTAGCTCTACCATCTTGTGCCCATAAATTAAGATGTGTCCCGTCAAATGACAAAGCAACATTAACAACAAAGCACGCCCGGCAGGACTTCCTGAAAATGAAAAACCCCCCAAAAATAAATAAAAACACATCAAAAAGCGCGCGCACTTCAAAAAACAGAAAAATCCATCCCCCTCCCTCCTCCCATCAAATCAAAATGTCAAATCTGCGCGCCCTGCTAATTCCCATAAAATAAATCCCAGCCGTACACGTGTACTCCCACTCCCTTAAAATCTCAAACTCCGATGCGCCAAATACATAAAATCCCCTTCTCTCTCTCTCTCACTCTCGCATTTCCAAACAAAGACCACTCTTTGCTCTCTGCTTTGCTTTGGGTTTCGTTGTTTTTATTATCTACAAATAGTTGTAGTTGCTGTTGTTTCCAGTGGCAAATGCAATGGAGGATTCTATGAATATGAAGAGTGATGGTAGGAGAACACTTCTCATCAACCCATGGCTTTTCCATTACCACAAACTCGCTCTCGAGCTCAAATGCCCTCTCTGGTATCACATACATCTCCTCAATTATTTTTACTTTCTTTTGGATTTGAGAAAATGCTAATTTAATATTTTTGTGGGTAAATCTAATATGGGTTTTGCTTGGTGTTGCAGCTTAAACTTGCTTCACAAACCAATGTTGCTCCCATGCAATCACATTTTCTGCAAGTTAGTTTCTTCTTCTTCTTCTTCATCTAATCTTTGATATTTTTACTTTTTTATTTATTTATTTTTCACATATTGTCCTTGATCTGATTTGTATTCTGGGTTTGGGTTTTTGGATTTTTTTTTGCAGTTCCTGTATACCCATTTCAGCACATGTTGGATCAGACTGCTCTGTCTGTAAAACTCAGTATTTCAACAAAGGTATATATAATAAATGCTGGGTTCCTTTTATTTTTCTACAAATTAAATAGGTTGCAATGATTTTTATTTTTATTTTTTATTAATTTTCTTGGCACCATTTATCTGTTGGATATATCATACTGCATGGCTTGTTGTTTGTTTTGATGGAAAATTTCAAGGAAAAAATTTGCCCCTGCCCCAATTATATTATTTTTTAATAAAATTATTTTACCCTTGAAATTAGACACCAAACAAGTATTTTTGCAGGGTTCATTAGTATTCTTCGTAAATATTAATGTTATTTTGATATTACCCATAAAGAAAATAATTTTAGAATGTTTTTTTTTTTTTTTTTTTTTTATTGTTGTTTTCTTGATGGGCAATATACATTGTTGTTGAACAATGCTTTTCATGTTTTTAAAGCTTACTTTGAGGGGTTTTGTTAACAATAAGATGGAAAATTTAAAGTATTTTTCTTCAGAACAAGCAAAAGACATGCTGATTTTACATTTTTGTTTTCCCTGACCAGTCTTTTTTGATTGTCTAACTAAATTACTCTGGCCTGGCAGATTTAAGGACTGCACCTTTCATAGAAAATTTGGTTACAATCTTCAGGGGATTGGAAGCTACTTACTGTTCCAACCTTTTTCAGCCTGTTTCATCTGGTACAGTATGGCCGCTACATACGCTCTTATGTTGTTTAAATTGAGTTTGTTTCCTTTATAAGATTTCAAATTGGAAGCTACTTATTGTGTTTTACATGCTGATCATGTAGATTTGGAGCAAGGCCAGGCTTCACTTTATACTGGTAAATTTAGTAAGGAGAGTGTTGAAGGGGCTAAATCAAGCAGTGGGCAGTCTGTCTTTTCATTAACGGCTAATAAGCGAGTTCAGGTTCCGTTGAATTTGAATTGTTCTGTTGAAGATGGGGTTGGCAAGAATGATAAATTTGAGAACCACAATTCACCTGTAGTTGGTAAAGGTGGCAGGGAAGGAGACAAATTTAATGGTGCCGTGAATATGAATCCACCATCAGACAGTCTACCAATGAGACCTGGGAACCATGAAGAGTGCAGAGTCGTGGAAATAGAAATGAATCAGGGGGTACAGTCACTACCAGATAGCCCTCTATCGTTTAGTGATGCCAAGGGTTCGGATGACGACAGCTGTGATCGGGGCAGTGAGCATGTAGGAATTAACTGATGTTGACTTGATAACTTCTTTGTTACTTAGGCTTTAGTTTGTTTCTATTTTCTTGCTGTTTACTACTACTATTGCTACTTTGTCACATTTCTCTTTTTCAGTAAGTGATTAAGCTGAGGTGATTGTTAGATGTTTTGCAGTTCTTTATTTATTTGCCCCAATTGTTTTTGTGTTTTATTCACAATCTCCACAATGGCAGCTTCATGGACAAAAACTGGACCCATGTATTTATGTTTTGCAAGGTTGGCGAAATTATGAAATGGGGAAATTATTGTAGACACCACTAGTTATAGGGAGAGTATAAACAATTTTGACAAATGCAGATTATTTCAGATGTTTTGTTTTATCCTCTACACATTGTTCTATTTTAGTGATATTTTGTGTTATTAAAATGTCAGCTATCTTGTGGCAAATAGATGTATTTCATTCTTCTAAATTTTATTTTTATCAGAGTTGCTTGAATTCTTATGTTTACCTTTTTTCATTTTCAGAGTCCAGAAAGTTCTTTGAGCAAGGGAGCCGTCAACAAAAATTCTGAAGATAGGAAGAGGCGGTTGAGACATGAGTGTTCTGGCAATGAAACTGAAGATGGTCATTTGAGGGACATCAAGAGGCAAAAGAAATTAAACTATGGCTCATCAGAGTTCATTCCATCGGTTGTTTCACATTCTGAAATCTCAGTGGCTCCCAATTCTGAATTGGAGCTTGAGTCTAGGTTTCCTCCTGTTGCTCCGCGGCAGGCTGTGTCAAATAAAAGCATTTGTGCATTTTGCCAGTCTTCTAAAGTCTCTGAGGTGATTTTTCCAGATTAGATCAATTTCAGTGATATCTCTGTGTGCCATTTCGTTTGTTGCTAGAGAATATCCTTGAAAGATTGTCTCAATATGTTGCAAGTTACAATGCTTTTGGTGCTAATCCCCTTGATTTGTTGATAAATTCTTCCAGACTAGTGGCCCAATGTTGCATTATGCTAATGGGAAAAAGGTAGTGGGAGATGAGGCAACCCATTCAAATGTCATACATGTTCACACAATATGCATTGATTGGTATGTCATCTTGGCATTTCAAATATTTCTGAAGTGATTTTAATGATATTTATCTTTCTTGTTTATCTCTCTTAAGACATTTTAGAAACAATTATATGAAATTGGATTCTTTTTTTTTTTTTTTTTTGTATATTAGGGTTATATAACTTTAATGGTTCTCATATGCCTTTTTGTTTTTTGCCAAAATAGGTCAAATTTGGTCTTGTTTAATTAATTTATTTTTTATTGGCAATTATATGTAGCCAAATCCTCTTTAGCCTTTCCTTTTCTTATCTTTGCTATTAGAGGATGATCTAATGTAATTTCAAAATGCAGGGCACCACAAGTATATTATGATGATAACGAAAATGTTAAGAATTTGAAGGCAGAAGTGGCAAGGGGTGCCAAGCTTAAGTGCAGCAGGTGTGGAAAGAAGGGAGCAGCCCTGGGTTGCTATATGAAATCCTGTCGAAAAAGCTATCACGTTCCTTGTGCAGCAGAAATAGCAAATTGTCGCTGGGATAATGTAAGCGCTATGCTCAGTATCATAGTTGGGGATGTTTCTTTTCATGTTCTTTTTGCTTCAATGTAGCAAGTTAAGCATTAAGTATTAATTGGCTTGTTGGTTTTTGACTTCTTACAGGAAAACTTTCTCATGCTCTGTCCAGCTCATTCTTCTGTCAGGTTTCCAAATGAGAAGCCCAAGTCTGGAAAACAAGTCTTAAAGGATCATCCTGAGCCTATTCAGAAGTAGGACATCACTTCTTAGTTCTGTTGATACTTGAGTGATTAATTGAATTAGTTTTAGTGCTGCCTACCAACCAATAGTTTCTATTGGCTTCCTTCTTCTTTCCCCCCTGTTAGTAAAAAATTGGCACAGCTCTTCCAATGATTGCTTTTTTCAATGAAGTGTGAAAATATGTTGAAAGCATCATCTCATTCTCAAGTGTTAGTGCATGAATATGATGAGTCTTAAATATGCATCCCCTGCCCCCATTTTAAAACAAATAAAAATAAGATGAATTTTTCATTACATGGTTACAGCTAGCTAAGGCCAAAAAAAAAAAGTTTGGAGGTGGAAAGTGAATTTTCACAAGTGGAAATGGGGGTTTTTATGTTACATTAGAAAAGATCCATTCTACACCTGTTGAACTTGTTCTTTTTTTGTAAAATTCTTTTTACTTGTAAAAAGAATTGGGATTTAGTTTTAACATGGTGTCCGATGTCTTCAAAAGTCAAAAAATTTCAAAATTTCAAATCTCTAGAATTGCCAAACATGGATCTTGGATCATTTGTTCTTTTATTATTATTTTTGAAATTTTTTTTATTATCTATTGATTCAAAAGTATTTTCCTGTTTGATGCTTTATGTTGACTGTAATTGAACTTTCAAACTAGAATTAGTATGTGTGCATTAATGTAACTTTCCGTAATGTTCTTAGTTTTTGCTGCATCCCACACACACACACACACACACTAACTCTCACTTTGGCATTCGGTAGGAATAGGTTATGCTTAATGAAAAAATGACAATTTTCTGCATTATTATGGGAGAGTTTTACGGTAAATGTTTGGTTTAGGATGACTGTGGAGAACCCCAATAAATATATAAATAATGTTTGGTGATTTCTTTATGTTTGTATCTCGTGTATGTTAGTTACTGTACTATTGGTTGTATGACATATGTTTTATCTCCCATTTTCTGCCATTCTAATGCAGAGCAACTCAGCAGTCCAACGGTTGGGAAGCTCCTTCAGATGGAGCTAAAGAATGGGTTTTATGTGGATCTGCTCTATCCACAGAAGAAAGGGTTAGTTCAAACAGAATTTGTTTTTTGATTGCTTGATTCAGTCTCATAACATGGAGTATCTTTGAGATTATAAACACGATCTCATTGCAACCAAATGATTAATTTGTTCTCAAGGCATTTTGATGGAAAATCACTGCATTTACATTATCACAAAATCATCTTAGATGATTTCCTTTCCTTTGTTTGGTTAAGATTGTTTGGGAGTAGTCTCTCTTTTTATTATTTTTTTTTTTGGAGAATTGGGAGTTGTCATGTTAAATTGGAATTGTTACGCTGAAGCAACTGCCTTCAAAGATTTCAGACAAAACATATACTTAAATAGGTTTATTTTGACGTGGTCCCACACTAAGTAGTATCAATTAGCCTCTATGTGGTTGGAAAGTTGGAAATTCTTAAGAGTATGTGTCGTGAATTATCTTGTTTGTAATTAATCAAGTCATATGCTTTTTTTTTTAATATATATTTTCCTATGCAGATTCTTGTGGTCAAGTTTGCGAGCATGTGTGGTGCAACTGTGACCAAGTTCTGGAAACCGAATGTAACACACGTGATTGCAGCCACAGATGCACAGGGTGCGTGCACCAGGACACTGAAAGTTCTAATGGCCATTTTGAATGGGAGATGGATTCTTAAAATTGACTGTAAGTTAATTCCTATGGCTTTAACGTAATTGGTTGCCATTGATTGTGTTGATCACTGTTGCTCTTCTTTGGCTTTGTTGAGTACGAGACTGAATAAATTAGTTTCTTGTGTGCATTTTTCATTTGTGCCGGCTCCTTTAAAGGAGCAAGGTTATTTTCTTTTCTTTATTTTGACAATATGGAGATGGTTTTATTTTTTATTTATCTTTTTTTGGGGCGGGGGGGGAGACTTGTAGATCAAATTGAGGAGAGTCTTAATGTTTTCTATTCTCTCTCTTTTGCTTGAGAAATGGAGTAATATTATATGAATAAACTGGAAATCTGCCTTAAAAAATATTATTGGTATCTCATGCGTTTTCTTGTTTCTTTGTGTATAGCTATTATTCATTTAAATGATTAGTTGATCCAACTTGAAACCCTGGCTTTGCAGGGATAAAAGCATGCATGGAAGCTATGCATCCTGTGAATGAAGAACCTTATGAAGTTAGTCTTGACAACCATGGTTGTTGTGATGGCCCCAAAGCTGGCAGGCTTTTGGCTTTAAACAATGTAAGGCTAAATCTGTTTGAATACTTGTGTGCAATATGACTGATGGGAGTATCTAGATTATGAATATTCCATCATTTACAAGCACCGTTGTTTTAGTGGGCATGTCTTGCAAATGGAATATCTGGACTAGTTTACCAATCATTCTCTCATAATAATTCACTTTAAGTAGGATGCCTATCTTATTTGAATCATGTGGTTTTGTGATGCCAATTTGCATTGTAATGTTGAATTTGGCAGAAGTGAAGAAAAAAAAAAGCCATATCTAGCTGTTAAATTATCTTGGTGTCATCAAATTTGGGATCAAAACCTTCTTTTGGCTGGGATGGAAAAAATTGGAGAACTATACATGCTGTTTGGCCTACTATTTGTTATTTGACATGAAAAAGAATTGTACAACATTTTTCTCTGTTAGCTTACTTTTCTTATTTGTTTCGGCTCATGATATTCGTGTTTCCTATCTTGTTTAGATGATTGATTTTCTTAATCCTTTTCTAGGCGCCAAAGCTCTTTAATGGGTTGAAGTTCTATTTCACTGGTGGCTTTGTGCCTGAATACGAGGAAGACCTCTGTGATTTGGTTATGACAGCTGGAGGTACTGTTTTGAAAAGTAAAGAAGAATTGGTGCCACAAAGCTGTGATGGCCAGGCAAAGATACTAGTTGTTTACAACCTTGATCCCCCACAAGGATCCAAGGTAGGAGAAGAAGTTGATATTCTTTGGAAAAGATTAACTGAGGCACAGGATGTAGCTGCCAATATTGAATCCCAAGTCATTGGTCACACATGGCTTTTGGAATCAATTGCTGCATGCGAGTTGCAGCCTCTTTTCAGCTGACAGCATTTGTCATCAACTATTTTGTTGTCTTATCAGTCCAGGATTATTATCTGCTTACCAGCCTTGCTCAAAGCTATCGTGTATATAATTAAGTTAAAAATTAGATAGAGCTTTATTTTATTTTGGGAACAATTGCAGGCTCTATGTTGCAGCTTTTGTAGCTGATAAAAAGCATTTTTCACTCATATTTTGTTTATTATAAAAGTCTTAGATTATGATCTGTTTATCATTTTTGTTTGAAGCATTTCATTTATGTGATGATTTTAGGTTTATGTGATTGTGGGTATTTTTTTGGGTTCGCAACTAACATTATTTTGTTGTCTATCACTAACAACTTATATTCGTCTAAAGACTGTGACGAATATAAACAAATTAAAGGCGTTTTATGGATCAATAACTCTAGAATAGAACCACCGAATTGCAAAGACATCCAACGGGCCTTCAAAAAAAAATTGAAATTCATTGGAATGAGTCTTCTAAGATTGGATAAAATTTCTTTTATACCTTGAGTTTTCTGAGTCATTAGGATGGAAACTGAAAATTTCTGAGGTACGCTTTACGATAATCGTATTTGATTATGGAAAACAAGCAACATACATAATTTTTTATCAGGTTAGTCCCGTCTTCAAGGCTTCATTATCTTGAGATGATGCTTTGCTTGCAGTTTCCATGGCTGTGCCCCTCCTGGATTCTCTCACGTCAACATTGTAAACAAAGTGCTTTGCTATAAGCAGAAAGAAGAAGAAGTTGAGAAAGCTGAGGATGGCCAAGAAAGCATAATAGTAATCCAAATGAGATGCGTTTAGATTATCCAAAATCCAGCCCTTGTGGCCATGCCTCTTGGTGATATCGACCACAGTTTTTAAAAGAAAACTACTGAGAAAGTGACCAATCCCCAAGGTACTAGTGAAATATGAGGTCCCCAGGCTTTTCATGCTTTCTGGAGCCTGGTCATAGAACAGTTCTAGCTTTGCAACTTCCACAAAGGCATCAGCGATGCCCACCAATCCAAACTGAGGGAGGAGAATGAAAATAGTAAGAGGAACTGTATCACTTTTGCCAAATATTTGGTTTTCTCTTGCAACCTTGAGTCTCTTTCTTTCAGCAAGGCAGGCTGTGACCATGATAATAAAATGCAACGTAAGGCCAATTCCTAGTCTTTGTAGTAATGAAATCCCTCTAGGGTTCTTCGTGTAGCGCCGGACTGTTGGAACGAAGAAGCGGTCATAGATTACAAGGCTTATCAGCATGAAGATGGTCACAAATGCTTGGAGACATGCTGGAGGGATTTCAAAATGAGGACCCATGCTCCTATTTAGGGTGGTGCCTTGTTTGATAAAAAGTGTATTTGATTGAGCTACTATGACGCTCGGTACGATTGTTGCAAACAAAATTGGAAGCATTTTCATCATTTGCTTGGTTTCTTCTACTTGGGTCACTGGACATAACATCCATGGTGAATCTGCCCTGGTCTTTACCGCTGCTTTGTCAAGGAATCTGCAGGTAATTTTGAGCAAGGTGGGGGATGAGATGGGTAACAAAATTAAATCTTGAAGTTTCAAAAAGTAACAAATTAAACTTTATAGTTTCAAAAGTATCAAATTAAACTATAATATTCAAAAAAGCACAAATTAAACCTGAAAGCATTGTATTTGGCGTTTAACATAGGCTGAAAGTTTAATCCGTTACTTTTTGAAATTTCGGAATTTACTGCTTGAGTGAGTAGGTTGGTCTGGTTGGCAGATGGAGTCTGCTTGTTTGTTCAATTGGTCTGTTGGGTGCCCAGGCTATGCTGTGTAACTTTGTTTTGCTTTAGGAAATTTTCATTTATTAAACAAATAAAAATAGCTCAAAAGTAAATATGTATTGTAAAAGTGAACATGCGTATGAATATTGTGACCGAAAATTCTGAAGTCAAAAATAGGATAGAGGATTAACCTTAATGAAGGGGTGTACTCAATTCTGTATTTCCCATTTTTGGCATATTCTTCCAATCTCAACTCGTGAAGCTCTTTTGGGTCATTTGGGACATTTACCTTCCACTTCCTTACAGCAGCCACAAGTACTTCAGTTATCTTAATGATAGGACTCCCTGAAGGCAGTTTGTGTCTATAAAATGGAGTACCCACCAAGAACACCAAAACTGAAATCAATAGGCCAATTGTTGGAAGGCCATAGCCAAGGCTCCAACCCACATTATCTTGTATGTAGATCAAGAAAGTGTTAGAGAAGAGGGTGCCAAAGAAAATGCTAAACATCCACCAATTAAAGAAGGAGAGCTTGTGGAACCTTTCCTTGGGCTCAAAGTCATCAAATTGGTCTGCCCCCATGGTTGAAATGTTGGGCTTGGTTCCACCAGTCCCAATAGCAATTATGTATAAGGCAAAATAAAATATACCCACTTGCAAAGATGAGGCTGGTTTGTTGCAGTCCACTGCTTTGACCTCATGACCACAAGATGGTGGTTTTAAGGTTGGCAATGAGACTGTTAGGGTTAAGAGGCACATTCCCTGTGTACAAAGGTTAACGTAATACTGTGTCACCACAAGTGAACATAAGTAAAGAATTCATATATGCACTTTGAATAAATTAAACTAATGTATTGATGAAACTCATAAAATGCCTGTATATTTTTAGTCGTTGGGATCTTTAGGTTGTTGGCAAATTATATGATAAGTTCGGGTGTAATTTTGAAATTCAATTTTACAATGCAAATAATGTGTTGTTGTGAATTTAAATTTGTAATAGGTTGAAGAGGTGACACTTTGCCTGAACGAGCTTGGAGGGTCTGGCAAATTCATGTTTTGAAAAACAGTTGTGGCAACAATTTCGCCTCTCACTTTCAGGACATTTGCTTGAGTTAAAATTCCAGAACTCTTAAGAAAATTTAGTTACGGCCCTCACTACAAAATGAGCCCTCAACCTCTCTTTATAAGCCCCATTTTCCATGAATTTTCAAGACCCAATTTTCATATTAAAGAGCTATAATAGAAAGTCCTAAAACCCATTTCACATCTCTATCTTCTCCCTCTCCATTTAACCAATTTCATGAGAGAAGATCAAAACCATCACACACAAAGCAACCTTCAAAGTTCTTGGTGTTGATTGGCCTTGACGAATCATTAGAGCAATTCCAAAATCACCACTTAGTCATTGCAGTTGAAGGCTCAATTGCCGATCAAGAGATTATCGAGAAGAAATGATTCGAAGAATCGGGTGCCAGCAGGAGCTAGAAGCTTAAGTACATAGTCATTACTTAGCTTGAAGGGTTTTGTATGTAAGTGACATGTATTCCAACTATTCTTTATTTGTGGATTGTTTGGTGCTAGAGACTCTACAGAGTTTTTCCTGTCCAGTTCTTGGGTTTTTCTTTTTGTAAGCACTTCGTTGTTGATGTGAGTGCTTGATTTCTTTTGTGATTGGGATTGCTATTGTGTTTACCTTTTTGTACTTATGCCAATTATTGGTCAAGTATATTAACAATTGGGGTTAATTTCCATACTTAGCTTAAAATTGAATAAGCCATAAAATTTGGGATTTAAATCAATACTATTATTTATTACAAACTTATGAAACACAATAGAATAGAAGGAGAGGGGAGGGGGTAGCTCTTATTAAATAAATAATCAAAGTAATAGTTTTGTGTAGCTTTTTCTTAACTAGGTCCTACTTTATTAAAGGGAGAGAGTTTAGGATTGAGAGGATTCTACATAATTATGTAGTCTAATAGTATTACCATTTGATTTAAAAAAAAATTTTAATGGAGCTTATTTAAAAATATAAATTAACAAATTGACATCAAACAAGAATTTTCGATCAATATATTCTTTTGCCATATTTTGTTTTGGCTACTTGTTATTTATTTATTAATTTTGGGGGAGAGCCAATCCTAGGCCTATAGGCCACTTTAAGCCATAATCCAGGGACCTATGGAGAAAGGCTCTCAAATATGGGGGAAATAAGTGATGTGCGGGCCAGTCGAGAGCTTATTGGGCCAGACTCTCGCTTGGGCTCAATTTATTTGTGACGTGGGTTTTGTATTTCCTACAATGGGATGCTCAACACCCTGAGGCCCAATTTACTCCCTTGCTTCCCGACCGATTCGTTCTCCCCTGATGAATTTCTTCTTCTTCTCTCTCTCTCTCCTTCTTGTTCCCTCCCCCAAAAAAACCCCCACTTTCTTCTTCACAACCTCTTCTTATTTATAGCTTTCACTGGGTGGAGGTGTTATGATTGTTCTAGTCGATAATGGAAAAGAGGGTCCAATGTTATCTTTGTTAAGTGGGAATCTGGTAGTTGAGCGACAAAGTGGCTTTGGAACTTGCTCATCGTTGCTGTGTTTTGTACGGCAACGACTTCATGGGCGATTTGCCGGCCAACCCGAACGCCACGCTCTCTCGTGAACAAATACTTACGGAAATGTTAACTATTACGTTATGGCCGGTCAAACTGCCGACCATGCGAGAATGAGAGAATATTGTGGGCAACGGAGTTCCCGCCAGTTGTACCAACCTATCTTTGGGAGTCCAATATTGTCCGACCCGGCCCAGGTTATGGTGGACCGTTCGGGCTCATGCGCCGCGCGATGAGATGTTATGCTTGAGGCCCATTAAAGGTTGGGCCCTGACTGTACAATAGCCCCCCCTTGATTAGTACCCGCTTGTCGGGGATGAATCAAGGTAACCCGGGTGCTGTTTTTGGCGTTGAAGGCGAAGAAGTGTGATTCTGAAAGGTTGACCAGCAAAATTTTAATGCGCCCTGAAAAGACGCGTCACTCCAGCCTGTTGCTCCATCCGTCATTATTGCCTGACGGTTCGCGAACCGAGGCAGCACAGGCGTGTCAGTTGAAATGAGGGGTCGCCAGTTTTCCCGCTCTTCCCTCTTCCATAAATAACGCTCATCATTACTCTTTTGCTCCTATAAATAATCCGTTCCAAGTCGTTTCTACACTTTTGCTTCCCTAAATTCCTGAAATCCCTCCCTGCCGAGCATTCATCTGTGCGGTTGTTTCCCAGCCCAGAACACCCCTTTCCTAGAGTCCAAAGTAAGTTTTCTGCCTCCTCTTCCTACTTTAATTTCGTCATTTAAGCTTCATTCCTTTGTTTCCATTGATAAGGATGGGTTTCGCACACTTGTTAAACTCTGAAGCATCTTTAGCTTCTTTCAGGCAGACATTCAACATCCCAGAGGATGTGAATGTCGCTTATTGTCACGAGAGTGATTTTGCTTTCCATAGGGGACCCAACGTTGCCTTTTTTCCTTTAATGTCCATTCTGGAGGGTGGGGTTAGGTTTCCCGTGAACCTTCTTTTACTCAGAACACTTAGATTTTATGGGTTGTGTCCCGAGCAACTTCCTCCCAACTTTATTGGACCATAATGACATAAATCACATGTATAGCTTGTGCAGAAATAAGAGGACCAATTATTATTTGAAGGTCAAGGACATGAGGGTACGGCTAATCTCCTGCCTACCCGATTCAAATAGAAATTCTGCCGGGGAATTCGTCTGGGTGAGCGGTAATTGGTTTGTCGATGATGCTCCCTGCCCTCTCTCTCGGCGCGAAGTTGGTTCGTACCGTACATTAACCTTCCCCCAACGTTTCCCTTTATTATTATTATCGCCATTTTATTTTCTTCTTGTTTTTCATTTTTGCTTTGTTTGTAATGGGGTCTAATTTGGTATCTCCTTCTTTAACAGACGGAAGAGTGTTCACATCGGACATTAGATCAGTACATGTGCGGGACCTCAATTTTGTGCTAAGGTCCGAAATTTTTGTACACACAGACGGGCAACTCCGGGCGTCGCATTTAATTTTGGGTTGTACACCCGTCTACCGAACCTGGCAACCATTCTCTCAGGCCCTTTTGGTAGACAGTCCCCTGCTCTCTTACATAGACGTTCGGCACGCCACCTTTTTGCCCCCCTCCTTGACTGTTGGAGAAGCCCGAGATATCGGCCTACGTTTCACAACAGCCGACGATATTCTCCCCGTCCGGGACGAGTCTGCTGAGAGAGTGTCTCGGTTACTAAGGGAACGAGCACACGTTCCAATTGATCAGGGTGACGTTGAGTCCCAGATACCCCAAACTACGCCAGTTGTCGAGATGGTTACAAGGAAGGTGCTTACGGTTGATCGTTTTTTACCCGGTTCGCGGCAGCCTGGTCAACAGCAGCAAACCCGGGCTCGAAACCGTTCCCCTCCTCCTCCGCCTGCCAGACAAAAGAAGAAACAGCGCGTTGAGGACCCCCCTCCCGGGAGACAAGGTGATACTTCCTCCAAAACCCCTCCCCGCCCATCAGGCGGGATAGTGATCCGCGAACCTGCCGGTAGCTCCCAGCCGGCCCTTCATGGAGTTGCTGGGCGGGCTTCTTCCTCTAGGCAGACGCCTAGTTGGCAGCCGACATTCATGTTGGGAAACGAGCCCCTACCGGCCACAGCAAGCCTACGGCTATGGGCACAGGGGGAGGGTGGCCGAGTAGCTCATAGCTTAGCCAGTGGCCTGATGCTGCCCGAGGACGTTCAGTTTTTTCGGGATGGCACTGAAGAGTCCATAGCCAAGCGGCTCCAATGGCATACCATAGCGGTGAATTTTCTTGTCCATGTTCTCTCTTAACTGAATTAATGTGTACTTATCTCTTCGTTTCCTTCTGAATTCGCCGATGCTGTGTCGCAGGCCGCTCAGATTACCCATGTGCTTGGGGAGAGAATGAATGAGCTAGCCGAGGACGCCGAGCGGGAGAAGGCACTCAGAGAAGTGGCTGCTGAGACGGCTTGGGAGAAGTCCACCGCTGCCGAGAATGCCGAGAGGAGGGCACAATCTGAGGAGAAAGCTAAGCAGCAGGTAGAGAGGAGGGTGGCCGAGCTGGAGGAGAAGCTAAATGAATCAGAGTTGAAACTTGCACAAGCCGAGAGCCTAGCAATGGCCCATGCTGACGAGGCGGCCGACCTTAAGGCGACCTTGGAAGCATGTGAAGAAAAATGGTATAACGAGGGCTTTACGGACGCTGAGAATTCCGTGGAGCCTGTCGTTTTGCAGGCTAGGGCTCACGGTTTTGAAGAGGGTTGGTTGGCCGCCCTACGAGCAGTTGGTGTGCCCGGGGACTCCCCGTTCTGGATCTCGGAGAACATTCCTCGACCAACTCCTCCCAACCCGGTCCAGAGCCAAGCAATTCCTGCTGATGAGGAGGACACCCCGAGCATGAGGGAGCTGGTCCGGGCCATAGATACTCATGTTGATGACCTCGATCTAGAGGTATCCAGCACCTTCAATGCTTCCGGTAACGAAGGGTCTCAGCAACCACCCATCGAGGAGAACCGAGGACAAGAAGCGGTAGGCTCATCTCTGCCCTCTCCACTCTGCCCTGCGACTTAAGTTTGTTAGTGTTTTTACTTTTTTCTTCCCTGTTGGTGATCTAGGCGTTAACATTTATTTGCTTAATTTGCCTGGGCACCGGGCTGTGGTGCCAGAACAAATTTAGAATTATTATTATCGTTATTTACTTTCTTTTTATACTATGTGCCTAGACGTCGGGTTGTGGCGTCCGTACAATATTTTATTTCTTGGTTTTACATAGACTTATTCCAGTCTGTTTAGTTATTAAAACGCTCAATCTGATTGTTGTATGTTTGTGCTTGTTGCATATTCCTAAACATTTTGATTTTAACCTGATTGTTCCATGGAAATGGTCAGAATCGTTCAACCGAACATTTGCATGATGGTTTAGTTGTTGATCTTGATCGCTCGGTGACTAGGATCGGATCGAGGGTAGATTTTTGCTCGGCAAATAGATCGTACCGGGAACATTTTTCTATCTTTAGAAATTTTACTTTTAGGTTTCCACCTGTCCGGCGAATATGTTCGAACCGGGGACAGGCTTTTGTCCTTGGGAGTCTTTTTCAGGTTTCCACCTGTCCGGTGAAAATGATCAAATCGGGGACAGGCTTCTGTCCTTAGAAATTAGAAATTTTACTTTTAGGTTTCCACCTGTCCGGCGAATATGTTCGAACCGGGGACAGGCTTCTGTCCTTGGAGTCTTTTTCAGGTTTCCACCTGTTCGGTGAAAATGATCAAACCGGGGACAGGCTTCTGTCCTTAGAAATTAGAGATTTTACTTTTAGGTTTCCACCTGTCCGGCGAATATGTTCGAACCGGGGACAGGCTTCTGTCCTTGGAGTCTTTTTCAGGTTTCCACCTGTCCGGTGAAAATGATCAAACCGGGGACAGGCTTCTGTCCTTAGAAATTAGAAATTTTACTTTTAGGTTTCCACCTGTCCGGCGAATATGTTCGAACCGGGGACAGGCTTCTGTCCTAGGAGTCTTTTTCAGGTTTCCACCTGTCCGGTGAAAATGATCAAACCGGGGACAGGCTTCTGTCCTTAGAAATTAGAAATTTTACTTTTAGGTTTCCACCTGTCCGGCGAATATGTTCGAACCGGGGACAGGCTTCTGTCCTTAGAGTCTTTTTCAGGTTTCCACCTGTCCGGTGAAAATGATCAAACCGGGGACAGGCTTCTGTCCTTAGAAATTAGAAAGTTTACTTTTAGGTTTCCACCTGTCCGGCGAATATGTTCGAACCGGGGACAGGCTTCTGTCCTTGGAGTCTTTTTCAGGTTTCCACCTATCCAGTGAAAATGATCAAACCGGGGACAGGCTTCTGTCCTTAGAAATTAGAGATTTTACTTTTAGGTTTCCACCTGTCCGGCGAATATGTTCGAACCGGGGACATGCTTCTGTCCTTGGAGTCTTTTTCAGGTTTCCACCTGTCCGGTGAAAATGATCAAACCGGGGACAGGCTTCTGTCCTTAGAAATTAGAAATTTTACTTTTAGGTTTCCACCTGTCCGGCGAATATGTTCGAACCGGGGACAGGCTTCTGTCCTTGGAGTCTTTTTCAGGTTTCCACCTGTCCGGTGAAAATGATCAAACCGGGGACATGCTTCTGTCCTTAGAAATTAGAAATTTTACTTTTAGGTTTCCACCTGTTCGGTGAATATGTTTGAACCGGGGACAGGCTTCTGTCCTTAGAGTCTTTTTCAGGTTTCCACCTGTCCGGTGAAAATGATCAAACCGGGGACAGGCTTCTGTCCTTAGAAATTAGAAATTTTACTTTTAGGTTTCCACCTGTCCGGCGAATATGTTCGAACCGGGGACAGGCTTCTGTCCTTATGCGTAGATGAAATACCAGTAAATTACACCGCACCGATCATGAATCTATTGAATCGTAGGAGGGAAAGAAAACGAACACAGGACAGCAAACAAATTCATACTTTTGTATAGAAATTTCAGTAATAAAATTTCTTCAAGTTATGAATGTTCCATGGCCGAGGAAGAGGTTTTTCATCCAAACTTTCCAAATAATAAGCCCCGTCCCCAGCAATCGCGGTGACTCTGTACGGCCCCTCCCAAGCTGCAGCTAACTTCCCGGCGTTTGTGTCACGCATGTTCCCCACGGCCCTTCGCAGAACTAGATCCCCGGTGCAGAATCCCCTTGCCCTTATTCCTTGGTTGTAGCGTCGAGCCATCTTTTGTTGATATTCGGCTAGTTGTATCAGAACGGTGTCCCTGTATTCATCAAGCAGGTCTAAGTGCTGTGCTAACATTTCTCCGTTCTTGTCGGGATCAAATCCAACAACATGTGCACTGCACAGGTGTACCTCCGCAGGAATTACTGCCTCTGCCCCATAAGCCAAGGAAAAGGGCGTTTCCCCCGTAGATCTCCTCGGCGTAGTTCGGTATGCCCATGGCACGCTGGGTAGCTCCTCCGCCCACCGACCTTTCGCACCGTCCAACCTTTTCCTTAGTCCATTCACAATCGTTTTGTTAACAGCCTCAGCTTGGTCGTTACTTTGTGGGTAAGCAGGTGTCGAGTATCTGTTTTTGATGCCCAGATTACTGCAAAATTCACGAAATGCCCGGCTATCGAACTGCAACCCATTGTCGGACACAACACAATGCGGCACTCCAAACCTTGTCACGATGTTCTTCCATACGAATTTCTTGACGTCCACATCCCGAATATTTGCCAAGGCTTCGGCCTCCGTCCATTTGGTAAAGTAGTCCACGGCCACCAGGACGAATCTCCGGTTGCCCGTTGCCCGGGGGAACGGACCGAGGATGTCCAGCCCCCATTGAGCGAAAGGCCAGAGGCTGTTGACTGGGCTTAGAGGCACTGCTGGCTGATGGATTGAGGGAGCGTGTTTTTGGCACTTTTCACACTTTTGGACGTATTCGGAAGCATCTTTCTGCATTCGCGGCCACCAAAACCCCTGAGTGATTGCCCGGTGCGCTAGCGAACATCCTCCCACGTGACTGCCGCACACCCCATCATGCAACACGGCCAAAAGCCCGTTCACTTTGCTGGGGTGTAGGCATAAAAGGTACGGCCCCCCGAAGGATCTTCGGTATAATCTGAGGTCTGTCGATAACCAATACCTAGCTGCAGTTCGACGAACTTTAATGGCTTCCTTCTCATCATCCGGGACTTGGTTACTAGCTAGGAATTGGATAATTGGATCCATCCAGCAAGGGCCGGCATTGGAAACTGTAGCAACGTCTATTGCAGGGCCCCTAGCATCTTCATTTCTAGGATGCTGGGCTCTTGTATGAATTCTATTCTGATCATCCAAGGTACGTTCTCCGTTAATGCCGATGCAAGTGTGGCTAGTGCGTCGGCGTGCCTGTTTTGCCCCCGAGGAACTTGCTCCAATTTTACTCTGCGAAACCCGACCATGATCCTTCTTGCCAACTGCAAATATTTCCTCATTCTGGGGTCCTTCGCTTCAAAGCTGCCGTTCACCTAGTTAACCACCAGCCGTGAATCCGAGTATACTTCAATATCCTGTGCTCCCAACCCATGCATGGTTCTCAGGCCGGCAAGCAGAGCTTCGTATTCGGCCTCGTTGTTGGAGGCGTCAAATCCCAGTCTGAAAGAATGTTCCAGCCGAATTCCCTCCGACGTGATTAAGATTACCCCTGCTCCAGCCCCCGTTGCATTGGAAGCGCCGTCCACATACACCTTCCAGGGTGAAGAGGCCACACAACAAATAATCTCGCCTTGCTTCTTAGGGGAAAACTTGGCTACGAAGTCAGCCAACACTTGACCCTTGACCGAACTCCTCGGTCTGTACCTTATGTCGAAGGAACCTAGCCGGGTACCCCATTTAGCTATCCGGCCCGTGAAATCTGATCTCCTCAGCAAGGATTGTAAAGGGTATTCGGTCAATACGTACACGGTATGGGCTTGAAAATAATGAGGCAACTTCCTAGTAGCGTGTACAATGGCCAGCACTAATTTTTCTAAGGGCAGATATCTGACTTCCGCATCGACCAAGGTCTTGCTGATGTAATACACGGGCCGTTGTGTGTCCCGGTCTATTAGAAGCACAGCGCTAGCTGCGTGTTCAGATACCGAGAGGTACATAAGTAAGTCCTCCTCGGGCATAGGGGCGGTCAACATAGGGGCCTGGGCCAAATACATCTTCAGATCCTGGAATGCTTCTTCACATTTTTTATTCCATTCAAACCCCTTCCATTTCTTCAGAAGTTGGTAAAAAGGACGGCAGTGGTCGGCAAATTTGGAGATAAACCGGTTGAGGGCTGCTAGCATCCCGGTTAATATCTGTACTTCTTTTGGATTCCCCGGTGGCTTCAAATTTTTCACGGCATCAATCTGATCGGGGTTGACCTCTATTCCCCTGGTGCTGACCAGATACCCCAAGAATGTTCCAGCTCCAACTCCGAACACACATTTCTCTGCATTAAGGCGCAACCAATATTGCCGAAGAACTTCGAACACCCCCTTCAGATCTTTGCTATGTCCGGATTCCAGTTTGCTTTTGACGACCATATCATCTATATATACCTCCACCGTGTGTCCAATCTTGTCGCGGAACATTCTCGTCATCATTCGCTGGTAAGTGGCCCCGGCATTTTTTAAACCGAAGGGCATCACTGTGTAATGATAGTTGGCTTCAGGTGAAATAAATGCCGTCTTCTCCTGATCTTCGGCTGCTAGGGCTATTTGGTGGTAACACTGGAAGGCGTCCAGAAAGCTCATTCTCGGGTGTTCGCATGTGGCATCTACCAAATGATCGATTTTTGGCATTGGGAACGGATCCCTTGGGCATGCTCGGTTCAGGTCCGTGAAATCTACACAGACCCTCCACTTGCCGTTCTTCTTCTTCACTTCCACCGTGTTTGCCAACCAGTCCGGATAGAAAATCTCCTTTATAGCCCCCGCTTCTTTTAGCTTCTTCACTTCCATCTTTACAGCTTCAACATGCTCCCGGGCGGACCTTCTCGGCCGTTGTCTTTTAGGGATTATGGTTGGGTCAGTATTGAGTCGGTGAACTATGAAGTCAGAATCCACTTCGGGTACTTCATATGGGCTCCAGGCGAATACATCCACATTCTGTACAAGGAGCAATAATATCCCCACCTTATCCTCGTCGTTCATACTTGCCCCTATTTGGAAATACCTGCACTCATCCGGTAAAAGTTTGACCTTTATTAGTACCCCAGTCTGGTTAGTTCCCGTCTCCCCAGAGGGCTCCTGTAATTGCTATGAAGGGACTCCTTCGGTTTGCTTTCTCCTTTCAACGACCTGATTCTCCCGGCTGACTGCCGAAATGAGACATTTTCTAGCCGTGTGTTGGCTACCTTTTACCACTGCGATGCCGTGTTCGGTCTGGAACTTAATTTTTACATGTAGTGTAGACGGCACTGCTCCCATCGCATGAATCCACGGTCTCCCGAGAATTGCGGTGTAAGGAGAAAATGAGGCAACCACTATAAACGATACTGAGACTTCCTTACCTTCCAATACTACAGGGAGAGAGATTTGCCCTTCAAGGACCACTACTCGGCCGTCGAAACCGACCAGGGGCGTGTCGTATTTCGTGAGATTATCAACCTTCAAGCCGAGTCCCCTGAACAGGTTAGGGTACATAACCTCAGCACCACTCCCTTGGTCCACCAATATTCTTTTTGCCAAAAAACTGCCAATCTGAGCCGTCACCACCAATGCATCATCATGGGGTTGGATTGTCCCTATTAAATCCTCGTCACAGAAAGAAATTGGCTCCCGGACAGTTTTCAATCTTTTTGTAGGTAGATTCTCCCCCAAGCAGACCTTTGCCGGGGACGCCATTAACACTTCATTTCCTCCAATCCTTCCGATGTGCCTAGGTGCGGCGTGAATTACTTCAATTATTCCAATGGGGGGTGGGCGGGGGTTCTTGTTTGCTCTTGTGCCCCGTTCAGGTTCAGCGTTACCTATGTCGACAACGAACTCCTTCAAATGCCCTGCCTTCAATAGTTGGGCCAAGTGATCTCTCAATACTTGGCAATTCTCGGTGGTGTGTCCCTTATCCTTGTGATACGTACAGTACAAATTTTGATTTCTTCGGGACGGGTCTCCCGCCATCTTATTCGGCCACCTAAAGTATGGCTCGTTTTTTATCCGGTCGATGATTCTGTGCACTGGTTCTTTGAACATTACGTTCACTTCCCCTTGTTGTAATCTTGGCTCTTGAATGGTTAACCCCCTTCGGGGCCTTGATTGAAATTCGTTTTGCCGTGAACGATTAGTTTGCAAGGCTTTACCTTTACTCTGCATTCAATCATCCTCTAGGCGTTTGTATTCCTCAATGCGCCTCATCAATTGCCTCATGCCCTCAGGTGGTTTCCTCGTCAGAGACTCTCGTAGCTCGGAGTCCTTGGGTAGTCCCATCCTAAAGGTACTCGCTGCTATCTTCTCATTGCCCCCACCGATCTCGTTATAGAGCTCCCAATAGCGGTTCGTATAACCGCGCAGTGTCTCTCCAACCCTTATCCTTATAGATAGTAACGCGTCTACCGGCTGCGGAACCCGGCTGCAGGTTACAAACCGGGCACCGAACTCTTGAATCAACTCTGCGAAGCTGCGAATAGAACCCTTTGGTAGTCCATTAAACCATCTCAACGCAGTGGAGCCAAGGCTGGAGGGGAAGACCTTACACATCAGAGCGTCGTCATGCTTGTGCAAGGACATCATGTGAATGTAATGACTAACATGCTCCACCGGGTCCGTTTTTCCGTCATAAGAATTGAAAGGTGGCCGATTAAACCTGTTCGGCATTGGGGCTTGCTCAATATCATCCGAGAACGGAGACCGCGCAGCTTTTCAAAGCGCCTGGCTCATAGCGTCCATGGCTGCATTTCGCGGGCGTTGCTCATCTGGGGAATCCGAGCCACGGTCGGCGTAACCTCTCGATCGGGAACGTTCCCGGTATCGTTGCGTCTCTCGTGAATGTGAACGATCATGCGGCCGGTAATGGCCGGAATGCTCGGATCTTTCTCGCTGGCGATTCCTCGCTCCTCCCGGTCTCCTTCCCCATTGTTCCAAATTCTCTCCCCGACGTCCTTCCGCTTCCAGCTCCAGATCCCTCACCAACCTACGTAGTCGCTCTAGTTCTGCGTCTCTCGAGTCAGGCCGTCTGTTTTCTGTGGCGCTGGACACTGTTTGCTGGGTTTGGCGCGATCCTTCGCTCTGGCCGGACTGCTCTTCATTTTCTCCACGGTGCCTGTCTTCGTGCCTTTTCTGTCTTCGCTCCTGCCATGTGGATCCTCGTGAGGACCCTACCGAACCGCTCTCAGCATGACCTCCCGAACGCCTCTCAGACATCTCACCTGGTGTGGACCACGGCTGAGCTACAGCTTAGTAGGAGTTTCCCACAGAAGGCGCCAATTGTGCGGGCCAGTCGAGAGCTTATTGGGCCAGACTCTCGCTTGGGCTCAATTTATTTGTGACGTGGATTTTGTATTTCCTACAATGGGATGCTCAACACCCTGAGGCCCAATTTACTCCCTTGCTTCCCGACCGATTCGTTCTCCCCTGATGAATTTCCTCTTCTTCTCTCTCTCTCTCCTTCTTGTTCCCTCCCCCAAAAAAACCTCCACTTTCTTCTTCACAACCCTCTCTTATTTATAGCTTTCATTGGGTGGAGGTGTTATGATTGTTCTAGTCGATAATGGAAAAGAGGGTCCAATGTTATCGTTATTAAGTGGGAATCTGGTAGTTGAGCGGCAAAGTGGCTTTGGAACTTGCTCATCGTTGCTGTGTTTTGTACGGCAACGACTTCATGGGCGATTTGCCTGCCAACCCGAATGCCACTCTCCCCCGTGAACAAATACTTACGGAAATGTTAACTATTACGTTATGGTCGGTCAAACTGCCGACCATGCGAGAATGAGAGAATATTGTGGGCAACGGAGTTCCCGCCAGTTGTACCAACCTATCTTTGGGAGTCTAATATTGTCCGACCCGGCCCAGGTTATGGTGGACCGTTCGGGCTCATGCGCCGCGCGATGAGATGTTATGCTTGAGGCCCATTAAAGGTTGGGCCCTGACTGTACAAGTGATTTTTTTTTATTTTTTTTATTTTTTGTAATTTAGAAAAACATGTATGAACTTTACTTATTTTTCCCTCCACTTATAAGAAGGCCTATGAATTAATATAAATCCATCCCAATTATCATTAAGTGAATTAGTTATATTAATAAAAAAAAGAGTAAGTCATATTAAAAATTTTTAAAATTTTTAATCTGTAAATTGTATTGAGCTGATCTATATGTCTTTTTTTTTTTTTTTTTTTTTTTTGTGGGGGGAGGGGGTGGGGGTGTTTGATTGTGTTTGTATAGATTATTGCGGGCAGGAGTGACATATTTACATGTAAAAAACCTAAGCAAAAAAGTGTGGACTTGAAAATCGGTCCCAAAACCTGATGGTTTAAGGTTTTAGGATATATAGGTTAAGAATGATGCAACACTCCGTACAGTCACAGGTATTATACTTGAGGCCCCCGTGAAGGCCAGAGTTTGCTTTCATCTAAAAATTATATGCCAATCACGTTAAAAACCATGTTGGATTCTAATCAGACAGTGATTCCCCACCATCAGAAACTATTAGATCTTGCATGAGGTTCTTATTTCTTTGAACAATAATCACATACGTGTTCGATTGTGCATGGTGCATCATGCATGCAATAAATGTTAACATTGGGTCTTTTAAATGATCAATTTCACCTATTTTATTTTTTTCTCTTTAATTATTTAACAAAATTAAAAAAGAAAAAGAAAACGAAATATATTAATAACTTGGGATTCGAGATTTTACCAAGAGATAAATTCCTGATGCAATGACAAAAGTCCAATATCGGCCGAGATAAGTATCTGCAATGTAGGCACCTAAAATGGGTGTCAACCATACAGTACCAACCCAGTTGGTCACATTGTTTGCAGAGTTTACAGTGCCTTCATGGAGCTTATCTGTTAGATATATCACTAGATTTGATGCAATCCCATAATATGCCATCCTCTCAAACACTTCATACCCTATAAAAAAAACATATACAAAAAAAAAAAAAAAATAGTGAAATTGTGAAGCATCCTAGGAAATTTTTGAAAGATATGTTATTCAAAGTGAATGAGAAATATTAATAGAAATAGATTTCAAATGAAAACAGTTGTGTTTGTTTCAGGGACGGACCCAAGTTTTCAAGTTGGGGGTGGCCGGAGATAAGAAAAAAAAAATTTCAATACGCATCCATATAGTATTAATAAACTATCAACCAAGACAAATACCCAAAAATTATTGTTTCTTAATATATTAAGATACAATCATCTACCAAAAAAAAAAAAAAAAAAAAAAACAAAACAAAAGATACGAAACACTATTGTTTCTTAATACAAGCATCTATGAAAAAGGAATTCAACGCTCTTTCAAATTTTCAAAATCATCTACGATTAAATTCAAGCTAAATGTCGAAGCTATATCCTTTTTAATGTATAACATCAAAGAGTCAGTCAAAAAATCATTTTCTATTTTGTTTCAAAGGTTAGTTTTGACTAATGTTATGAATACCATTTTGGTGCTCATTTCGGTTTGTCTATTAGAATGGAATATTTTGGTACCGGATTGGTACAGGGTTGTTTCGGCATATTATTTCGAAGTTACCTTTTTTATACTTTTATTTATTTATAATTTTATATACTTATATTTCCTTATATATTATTGGTCAAAATCCATATAATTTATTGAGCATTAAAACTATAAGTCCATATTTCAGTTAATATATCGATTTCAAGTCTAAAACTCTACCCAATAATTATAATAATACTATTGATTCTCAAAAAAAAAAAAAAAACTATTAAAACAATTTTACTATTAAAATATTATAAAAAAATTACTATTAAAAAAACCGAAATATAAAAGCTGAAGTTAAATATTAAAATAGTTTTATTATTTATATATTACGTGTGGACCAACATAAACATAGCCTAAAACCTTTTTTCAAGTCTCTTTGCATTTCCAACACCTAGTCTCAGAGTCTCTATCACTTCTGTCAAAAAAAAAAAAAAAAAACCTAGTCACGGGCTAGGTTCACAAAACAAGAAAGAAAACACAAAACAAGGCAATGAAAATTTAAAATAGAATTGAAGAAGGACAAGCGGATGAAAAGAAAGGAGGAGGAGAAGAAGAAAAAGACGAAAGAAGATGAAGCAGCAATAGCAGTAGCAGCTGTCTTGCCTCGGCTTCTCTATCTCTCTGTGACTCTGTCTCGCCTCCCCTAATTTTTATTTCTTTTTTTATTTCCTTCGTTTTTCAGACTTTCACTTTTTCCGTTAGCTTTTACTGAGTTTTTTTTTTTTGATTTACATGGGTCATGGGCTCATTTTTTCAACATATGTGTAAATATATGGGCTGTAAATATACTTCATAGGGGCGCCGGCTGGGCTAAGAATTCATGAGGGGGGCCTAAGTTAAAAACTAAGGGGGGGAGGGGGGGGGGGGGCAAGCTTATAATTTTTTTTTTTTTTTGGAAAAAATTAAGCTGATAAATTTTTTTTTTTTGGGTCCGGGGGGGCCCGGGCTCCCTTAGGCCCCCACCTGGGTCCGTCCTTGGTTTGTTTACAATCTCTATATGAGTTATAGTTTCTCTTTGAAAATAAGTGACTATGTAAGCCTGTTTCTTAGTTTATTGGCTATGGCTAGCTAGGTATCTTAAATATGAAAGAGTTAAATCTTTATTCAGCAACTTTTGAAAGTTTTGCCTTGCTGAATTAGTCTCTTAATGGAAGGATAAAAGGCACAAATAAGTAAAAAAACATAGGCTAGATACATTACCTACAATGAAATAACAAGCTTTCCATCTCCCAGTCTTTGATCTTAAAACAGGTCTACCCTTGAGATCCACAGTCCCATCTTGTGTGTAATCCTCTCTTTCATCTGCAGGGCCTTTCTCTTCAACCATTGCCATCTTGTTAAAGAGAAGAAAATAGGGACTAATTGGGTCGTCTAGTTAGAAATCATGTGAGCATTTGACTTTTTATAAAGTTATATGGTAGCCAAGGACCTTTTCCACCTCGAGATTCTAGAATAATATATTTTCTATTTGCTTTCTTGTTCACTTCTTTTTCCTTTCAAATTATTAAACACCTTTTATCCAATATAGTCAAGCGTACTGTCATTTTTTTTTTCGTGGTGATGTTAATTTGCCTCCAAAGTATTGAACTAGTCACTAGCACCAATTATGAGAGATAGAGTGATGTTGACATGGTAGTAAAGATCATAAACTACAAAATAATAGAAATGGTTATTTTATTTCTAATGACATTGAGTTTAAGGATTAATTATAACTGCGGAGAGTTAATTCCATCATAATCAATTGTATTTTATTTTTGACTGGCCACATTATTCTGTAATCTGTATTACCAAATAGAAACTGAAAATGTCTTTGTTGTCGTTAATGTTTATTTTTATTTGGGAAACACTTATCAGAACATGGGTATGCTTTGATTATCCGAAATGATCAGATTGTCAATGATCAAACATTAATTTTCGTTCACAAATGACATTACAATAATATAGAAATAAAATAGGATAAGAAGTTGGTAGGGGAAAAAGTCCATTTTAATTTTAATGGATCTCAAGAAAGAAGTGTGACACCACAAATGCATATGAGAACAAGTGTTCTCCTCCAAACGTGGTTGATGGGGATAAATCCTGAGTGACGTCGACGACCTCCACAAGCTAACGGGTAGTGGAGGCCGACGACCCCTCGAGCTTGCCATCAAGGATGGACGGCCTTTGTACGAACCGACGGGTTCACCTTGATGACGAGACGACGTTGGTCCAACTCTAGCCGACGGGGTGAGCAAGCAACGGGACGACCCTGAAGGCACCAATACACATCTTGCCATGTACGCCATACAAGAGAATGAGGCTTGCTGCGTACGCTTATACTTAAGCAGATGTCTCGCGCAGCACGCTTGTTCATAAGTCTTGCCTAACACGCTTGCTGCCCAAGAGATGTCTTGTGCTCCACGCTAATCAAGGGTAATTCCAGTAAAGAGATGTCTTCCCAGACACGTCACGGTTAAAGTCCTATGCTACTATAAATAACTCCGGGCCTTCACAAATCGAGGTACGCATAATTCCCCCCGACTCTGGCACTCTAGAGTTGCGAACAATACTAACTTAATCATCGGAGGATCGTTGGCCGGTACCACGCCGGTACTCCCCTTTGAGGTTTGTTTGCCTTGTGCAGGTCCGTTCGAGTGCGTGAAGGCCCTGTAGCTTACTGAGGAGATTCTTGACATCATTAGTTGGCGCCGTCTGTGGGAAAGTAACGACGTAGACTGTATGTGCTTTCTAGACAAAAAGTTGCATGGTACTCATGCGTTCAATGGCAACCACCGTGAACGATCAAGGCAATGAACAACACACCGCGGCTCTTGAGAAACAGGTCCAGACTCTAGCGGCCGTGGTAGAATGCCTCACAAAACATAACCACGACCTAGAAGAACAGTTGTGGCAGAAGAACGCAACCATCGACACCCAAGAGGAGAATCAAGAGGCAAGTAGCGCCGAGAGGAGAAATCTAGGAGGTCCGGAGGGAAGCAATGCCTTGAGCCGACCCGAGAGGTAGGATACGAATCGTCCGTCGGCCACTGACCATGTCCCGTCCCACGTGGCTGCAGAGGTGCAAATGATGAAGAAGCGCATGGATCTCATGATGAACGCCTTCAAGGGATGAGTATCTAGCGACCTCGACGACCTCGTCCAGCGAACGGATTCTCCCTTTACTACGCTTGTGAATTCGTTCCCCCTACTGCCGAAGTTTCGTATGCCTCAAGTGGAAAGCTACGACAGGTCCAAAGACCCACTAGACCATTTAGAGTCCTTCAAGACCCTGATGCACTTACAAGGTGTGCTGGACGAAATTATGTGCCGGGCCTTCCCAATGACGTTGAGGGGCCCCGCAAGGATCTGGTTCGGCAGGCTAACGCTCGGCTCTATAGGCACCTTCAGGGAGCTGAGCGCTCAGTTAGCCTTGCACTTCATCGGGGGACATCGATACAAAAAATCCACCACGTGCCTGATGAACATTAGGCAGCGGGAAGACGAGACGCTGAGGGCCTACATAGCCCATTTCAACAAAGAGGCACTCTTGATCGATGAGGCGGACGATAAGATACTAGTTGCCGCATTCACGAACGGACTACAGAAGGGTAAGTTCTTATTCTCCATGTACAAGAATGACCCGAAAACTATGTCCAAAGTGCTTTACAGGGCGACTAAATACATGAATGCGGAAGACGCATTATTGGCCCGAGAAGAGAAGCCCCCCAAGAAAAGGGAAAGGCAAGAGGACGCATGACAGGACAAGGGGCGAAAGGCGGCTCGGACGGGAGAAGGCCGAGACAACAGGCGCCCAAAGCCTCCCGCTGGGAGATTCACAAGCTTTACCCCACTGACGGCCCCAATCGACCAAGTCCTGATGCAGATCAAGGACGAAGGGTCTCTGATGTTTCCGGGAAAGCTGAAGGGAGATCCCAACAGACGACCCAAAGACAAGTACTGTCGCTTCCATCGAGACCACGGCCACGACACAGCCGATTGTTACGACTTGAAGCAGCAGATCGAAGCCCTGATTAGGCAAGGAAAGCTGTAGAGGTTCGTCAGCCGAGAAAGAACAGAAGTACCTCGACAGGAACAAGTCCCTCGTCGGGATAATGAGCGTTTCAGACCGCTCATAGGGGACATAAGGATGATTATTGGGAGTGCGGCAGCCGTCGGCTCAACGAAGAAGGCTCGAAAATCCTACCTCAGAGCAGTTCAGAATGTCCAGACTGCGGGCGTTGTCCAGAAGAAGCCGCGAGTCAACAGCCCCACTATTGAGTTCACAGAAGAAGATGCCTAACGTCTTCATCATCTGCACGACGACGCCCTTGTCGTCAACGTCTGGCTAGGGGACTATAACACGTATCGGGTCTTGATCGACAACGAAAGCTCTGCAGACATTCTCTACTACCCCGCGTTCCAACAGATGCGGATCGACAGAGAACACTTGGTCCTTACCAATGCTCTGCTCATCGGGTTTGGAGGAACAAGAGTGTACCCCCTCGGCGTAATCACCTTACCAGTCACAATTGGGGAATATCCCCAGCAAGTCACCAGGGATGTCACCTTCCTCGTCGTCGACTGCTCCTTCGCCTACAACGCCATCATAGGGCGACCCACCCTCAATGCATGGAAGGCTGTGACTTCGACCTACCACTTGATGGTTAAGTTCCCCACCAGTTACAGAGTGGGGGAGTTATGGGGAGACCAGGTGGCCGCGCGAGAATGCTACCTTGCGATGGTGGAGACAAATAGCCCTTTACTCGCAATGAACATAGAACAGCCTGCGGGGGTAGAATCAGTAGAAGAGCTCGAAGAGATAACCCTCGACAAGTTCAGGCCAGATAGGACCACTAGGATCGGCACTCTCACTAGACCTTAAGCTTACCAAGCGCTCGTGGCCTTCCTCAAGGAAAACCAAGATGTGTTCGCTTGGAGCTATGAAGACATGTCGAGAATCGACTCTTCAGTCATAGTGCATAGGCTGAACGTATCGCCCACCTTCCGGCCCGTTCGGCAGAAGAAGCGGGTGTTTGCCCTAGAGCGAGACCGAGCAATAGCAGAGGAAGTCGGCAAACTACAGGAGGCGAGTTTCATCCGGGAAGTATACTATCCTGACTGGCTTGCCAATATGGTGATGGTCAAAAAAGCCAACGGGAAGGCATGCCCCAAGGATAGCTATCTCTTCCCACGAGTCGATACGCTAGTGATTTTTCACCCCACTATATTTTATATATTTGCTCTTCCACCCTACTATATTACACATAAATCACTAGGACTGGATTAGCATAATAGCAGAGGAAGTCGGCAAACTACAGGAGGCGAGTTTCATCCGGGAAGTATACTATCCTGACTGGCTTGCCAATATGGTGATGGTCAAAAAAGCCAACGGGAAGGCATGCCCCAAGGATAGCTATCCCTTCCCACGAGTCGATACGCTAGTGATTTTTCACCCCACTATATTTTATATATTTGCTCTTCCACCCCACTATATTACACATAAATCACTAGGACTGGATTAGCATAATAGTTAAGTCCCTAACTTATGAGACCCTTAATTTATTGAACAAATAAGAAAACTTACAGAAGCGAATGGAAGGACTAATAGTACTTACTTTTGAAACTTTATAGGAACAAAAGATCTTAACATATAAATTTTAGGAATTAACAGTATATTTTCTCCCAACAAAAATATATTTAAATAAAAATCAAACGACGCCGTACACTAAGCAAATTTGCGCGGGCACCAAAGGTATATATAAAACTGAAAGAGAAAGATAGAGAGCGTTGTTCTTGTAGATTGATTTGGAGGTGGAAAGTGAATTTTTGTAAGTGGAAATGGGGGTTTTTATGTTACATTAGAAAAGATCCATTCTACACTTGTTGAACTTGTTCTTTTTTCGTAAAATTCTTTTTTCTTGTAAAAAGAATTGGGATTTAAGTTTTAACATGGTGTCCGATGTCTTCAAAAGTCAAAAAACTTCAAAATTTCAAATCTCTAGAATTGCCAAACATGGATCTTGGATCATTTGTTCTTTTATTATTATTTTTGAAATTTTTTTTATTATCTATTGATTCAAAAGTATTTTCCTGTTTGATGCTTTATGTTGACTGTAATTCAACTTTCAAACTAGAATTAGTATGTGTGCATTAATGTAACTTTCCGTAATGTTCTTAGTTTCTGCTGCATCCCACACACACACACACACACTAACTCTCACTTTGGCATTCGGTAGGAATAGGTTATGCTTAATGAAAAAATGACAATTTTCTGCATTATTATGGGAGAGTTTTACGGTAAATGTTTGGTTTAGGATGACTGTGGAGAACCCCAATAAATATATAAATAATGTTTGGTGATTTCTTTATGTTTGTATCTCGTGTATGTTACTTACTGTACTATTGGTTGTATGACATATGTTTTATCTCCCATTTTCTGCCATTCTAATGCAGAGCAACTCAGCAGTCCAACGGTTGGGAAGCTCCTTCAGATGGAGCTAAAGAATGGGTTTTATGTGGATCTGCTCTATCCACAGATGAAAGGGTTAGTTCAAACAGAATTTGTTTTTTTTTTTTTTTGATTGCTTGATTCAGTCTCATAACATGGAGTATCTTTGAGATTATTGATTTTGTTTGCATGGTTTGCAACGATCTCATTGCAACCAAATGATTAATTTGTTCTTAAGGCATTTTGATGGAAAATCACTGCATTTACATTATCACAAAATCATCTTAGATGATTTCCTTTCCTTTGTTTGTTTGGGAGTAGTCTCTCTTTTTATTATTTTTTTTTTTGGAGAATCGGGAGTTGTCATGTTAAATTGGAATTGTTACACTGAAGCAACTGCCTTCAAAGATTTCAGACAAAACATATACTTAAATAGGTTTATTTTGACGTGGTCCCACACTAAGTAGTATCAATTAGCCTCTATGTGGTTGGAAAGTTGGAAATTCTTAAGAGTATGTGTGGTAAATTATCTTGTTTGTAATTAATCAAGTCATATGCTTTTTTTTTTTAATATATATTTTCCTATGCAGATTCTTGTGGTCAAGTTTGCGAGCATGTGTGGTGCAACTGTGACCAGGTTCTGGAAACCGAATGTAACACACGTGATTGCAGCCACAGATGCACAGGGTGCGTGCACCAGGACACTGAAAGTTCTAATGGCCATTTTGAATGGGAGATGGATTCTTAAAATTGACTGTAAGTTAATTCCTATGGCTTTAACGTTATTGGTTGCCATTGATTGTGTTGATCACTGTTGCTCTTCTTTGGCTTTGTTGAGTACGAGACTGAATAAATTAGTTTCTTGTGTGCATTTTTCATTTGTGCTGGCTCCTTTAAAGGAGCAAGGTTATTTTCTTTTCTTTATTTTGACAATATGGAGATGGTTTTATTTTTTATTTATCTTTTTTTTGGGGCGGGGGGGAGACTTGTAGATCAAATTGAGGAGAGTCTTAATGTTTTCTATTCTCTCTCTTTTGCTTGAGAAATGGAGTAATATTATATGAATAAACTGGAAATCTGCCTTAAAAAATATTATTGGTATCTCATGCGTTTTCTTGTTTCTTTGTGTATAGCTATTATTCATTTAAATGATTAGTTGATCCAACTTGAAACCCTGGCTTTGCAGGGATAAAAGCATGCATGGAAGCTATGCATCCTGTGAATGAAGAACCTTATGAAGTTAGTCTTGACAACCATGGTTGTTGTGATGGCCCCAAAGCTGGCAGGCTTTTGGCTTTAAACAATGTAAGGCTAAATCTGTTTGAATACTTGTGTGCAATATGACTGATGGGAGTATCTAGATTATGAATATTCCGTCATTTACAAGCACCGTTGTTTTAATGGGCATGTCTTGCAAATGGAATATCTGGACTAGTTTACCAATCATTCTCTCATAATAATTCACTTTAAGTAGGATGCCTATCTTATTTGAATCATGTGGTTTTGTGATGCCAATTTGCATTGTAATATTGAATTTGGCAGAAGTGAAGAAAAAAAAAGCCATATCTAGCTGTTAAATTATCTTGGTGTCATCAAATTTGGGATCAAAACCTTCTTTTGGCTGGGATGGAAAAAATTGGAGAACTATACATGCTGTTTGGCCTACTATTTGTTATTTGACATGAAAAAGAATTGTACAGCATTTTTCTCTGTTAGCTTACTTTTCTTATTTGTTTCGTGTCATGATATTCGTGTTTCCTAACTTGTTTAGATGATTGATTTTCTTAATCCTTTTCTTGGCGCCAAAGCTCTTTAATGGGTTGAAGTTCTATTTCACTGGTGGCTTTGTGCCTGAATACGAGGAAGACCTCTGTGATTTGGTTATGACAGCTGGAGGTACTGTTTTGAAAAGTACAGAAGAATTGGTGCCACAAAGCTGTGATGGCCTGGCAAAGATACTAGTTGTTTACAACCTTGATCCCCCACAAGGATCCAAGGTAGGAGAAGAAGTTGATATTCTTTGGAAAAGATTAACTGAGGCACAGGATGTAGCTGCCAATATTGGGTCCCAAGTCATTGGTCACACATGGCTTTTGGAATCAATTGCTGGATGCGAGTTGCAGCCTCTTTTCAGCTGACAGCATTTGTCATCAACTATCTTGTTGTCTTATCGGTCCAGGATTATTATCTGCTTACCAGTCTTGCTCAAAGCTATCGTTTATATAATTAAGTTAAAAATTAGATAGAGCTTTATTTTATTTTGGGAACAATTGCTTGCAGGCTCTATGTTGCAGCTTTTGTAGCTGATAAAAAGCATTTTTCACTTATATTTTGTTCATTATAAAAGTTAAGGATTATAATCTGTTTATCATTTTTGTTTGAAGCATTTCATTTATGTGATGATTTTAGGTTTATGTGATTTTGGGTTATTTTTTTGGGTTCGCCACTAACATTATTTTGTTGTCTATCACTAACAACTTATATTCGTCTAAAGCCTGCGATGAATATAAACAAATTAAAAACAGACGTGTTTTATGGATCAATAACTCTAGAATAGAACCTTTGAATTGCAAAGACATCAAACGGGCCTTTAAAAAAATTTGAAATTCATTGGAATGAGTCTTCTAAGATTGGATAAAATTTCTTTTATACCTTGAGTTTTCTGAGTCATTAGGATGGAAACTGAAAATTTCTGAGGTACGCATTACAATAATCGTATTTGATTATGGAAAACAAGCAATATTCATAATTTTTTATCAGCTTAGTGCCGTCTTCAAGGCTTCATTATCTTGAGATGATACTTCATTATCTTGAGATGATGCTTTGCTTGCAGTTTACATGGCTATGCCCCTCCTGGATTCTCCCACGTCAACATTGTAAACAAAGTGCTTTGCTATAAGCAGAAAGAAGAAGAAGTTGAGAAGGCTGAGGATGGCCAAGAAAGCATAATAGTAATCCAAATGAGATGCATTTAGATTATCCAAAATCCAGCCCTTGTGGCCATGCCTCTTGGTGATATCGACCACAGTTTTTAAAAGAAAACTACTGAGAAAGTGACCAATCCCCAAGGAAGTAGTGAAATATGAGGTCCCCAGGCTTTTCATGCTTTCTGGAGCCTGGTCATAGAACAGTTCTAGCTTTGCAACTTCCACAAAGGCATCAGCGATGCCCACCAATCCAAACTGAGGGAGGAGAATGAAAATAGTAAGAGGAACTGTATCACTTTTGCCAAATATTTGGTTTTCTCTTGCAACCTTGAGTCTCTTTCTTTCAGCAAGGCAGGCCGTGACCATGATAATAAAATGCAACGTGAGGCCAATTCCTAGTCTTTGTAGTAATGAAATCCCTCTAGGGTTCTTCGTGTAGCGCCGGACTGTTGGAACGAAGAAGCGGTCATAGATTACAAGGCTTATCAGCATGAAGATGGTCACAAATGCTTCGAGACATGCTGGAGGGATTTCAAAATGAGGACCCATGCTCCTATTTAGGGTGGTGCCTTGTTTGATAAAAAGTGTATTTGATTGAGCTACTATGACGCTCGGTACGATTGTTGCAAACAAAATTGGAAGCATTTTCATCATTTGTTTGGTTTCTTCTACTTGGGTCACTGGACATAACATCCATGGTGAATCTGCCCTGGTCTTTACCGCTGCTTTGTCAAGGAATCTGCGGGTAATTTTGAGCAAGGTGGGGGATGAGATGGGTAACAAAATTAAATCTTGAAGTTTCAAAAAGTAACAAATTAAACTTTATAGTTTCAAAAGTATCAAATTAAACTATAATATTCAAAAAAGCACAAATTAAACCTGAAAGCATTGTATTTGGTGTTTAACATAGGCTGAAAGTTTAATCCGTTACTTTTTGAAATTTCGGAATTTACTGCTTGAGTGAGTAGGTTGGTCTGGTTGGCAGATGTAGTTTGCTTGTTTGTTCAATTGGTCTGTTGGGTGCCCAGGCTATGCTGTGTAACTTTGTTTTGCTTTAGGAAATTTTCATTTATTAAAAAAAATAAAAATAGCTCAAAAGTAAATATGTATTGTAAAAGTGAACATGCGTATGAATATTGTGACCGAAAATTCTGAAGTCGAAAATAGGATAGAGGATTAACCTTAATGAAGGGGTGTACTCAATTCTGTATTTCCCATTTTTGGCATATTCTTCCAATCTCAACTCGTGAAGCTCTTTTGGGTCATTTGGGACAGTTACCTTCCACTTCCTTACAGCAGCCACAAGTACTTTAGTTATCTTAATGATAGGACTCCCTGAAGGCAGTTTGTGTCTATAAAATGGAGTGCCCACCAAGAACACCAAAACTGAAATCAATAGGCCAATTGTTGGAAGGCCATAGCCAAGGCTCCAACCCACATTATCTTGTATGTAGATCAAGAAAGTGTTAGAGAAGAGGGTGCCAAAGTAACTGCCAAACATCCACCAATTAAAGAAGGTGAGCTTGTGGAACCTTTCCTTGGGCTCAAAGTCATCAAATTGGTCTGCCCCCATGGTTGAAATGTTGGGCTTGGTTCCACCAGTCCCAATAGCAATTATGTATAAGGCAAAATAAAATATACCCACTTGCAATGATGAGGCTGGTTTGTTGCAGTCCACTGCTTTGACCTCATGACCACAAGATGGTGGTTTTAAGGTTGGCAATGAGACTGTTAGGGTTAAGAGGCACATTCCCTGTGTACAAAGGTTAACGTAATACTGTGTCACCAGAAGTGAACATAAGTAAAGAATTCATATATGCACTTTGAATAAATTAAACTAATGTATTGATGAAACTCATAAAATGCCTGAATATTTTTAATCTTTGGGATCTTTAGGTTGTTGGCAAATTATATGATCAGTTCGGGTGTAATTTTGAAATTCAATTTTACAATGCAATTAATGTGTTGTTGTGGATTTAAATTTGTAATAGGTTGAAGAGGTGACGCTTTGCGTGAACGAGCTTGGAGGGTATGGTGAATTCACGTTTTGAAAAACAGTTGAGGCAACAATTTCGCCTCTCACTTTTATGACATTTGCTTGAGTTAAAATTCCAGAACTCTAAGCAAATTAAGTTACGACCCTCACTACAAAATGAGCCCTCAACCTCTCTTTATAAGCCCCATTTTCCATGAATTTTCAAGACCCAATTTTCATATTAAAGAGCTATAATAGAAAGTCCTAAAACCCATTTCACATCTCTATCTTCTCCCTCTCCATTTAACCAATTTCATGAGAGAAGATCAAAACCATCACACACAAAGCAACCTTCAAAGTTCTTGGTGTTGATTGGCCTTGACGAATCATTAGAGCAATTCCAAAATCACCACTTAGTCATTGCAGTTGAAGGCTCAATTGCCGTTCAAGAGATTATCAAGAAGAAATGATTCGAAGAATCGGTTGCTAGCTGGAGCTAGAAGCTTAAGTACATAGTCATTACTTAGCTTGAAGGGTTTTGTACGTAAAAGACATGTAATACAACTATTCTTGATTTATGGATCGTTTGGTGCTAGAGACTCTAGTGAGTTTTTTTTGTCCAGTTCTTCGGTTTTTCTTTTTGTAAGAACTTCATTGTTGTTGTGAGTGCTTGATTTCTTTTGTGATTGGGATTGCTATTGTGTTTATCTTTTTTTACTTATGCCAATTATTGGTCAAGTATATTAACAATTGGGGTTAATTTCCATACTTAGCTTAAAATTGAATAAACCATAAAATTTGTGGTTTAAATCAATACAATTATTTATTACAAACTTATGAAACACAATAGAATAGAAGGAGAGGGGAGGGGGTAGATCTTATTAAATAAATAATCAAAGTAATAGTTTTGTGTAGCTTTTTCTTAACTAGGTCCTACTTTATTAAAGGGAGAGAGTTTAGGATTGAGAGGACTACATAATTATGTAGTCTAATAGTTTTACCATTTGATATTTAAAAAGAAAAAAAAAATTAATGGAGCTTATTTAAAAATATATATAAATTAACAAATTGACATCAAACAAGAATTTTCGATCAATATATTCTTTTGCCATATTTTGTTTCGGCTACTTGTTATTTATTTATTAATTTTGGGGGAGAGCCAATCCTAGGCCTATAGGCCACTTTAGGCCATAATCCAAGGAACTATGGAGAAAGGCTCTCAAATATGGGGGAAATAAGTGATTTTATTTTTTTATTTTTTGTAATTTAGAAAAACATGTATGAACTATACTTATTTTCCCTCCACTCATAAGAAGGCCTATGAATTAATATAAATCCATCCCAAATATGTGCGTTTGATTGTGTTTGTATAGATTATTGGAGGGCAGGAGTGACATATTTACATGTAAAAAACCTAAGCAAAAAAGTGTGGACTTGAAAATCGGTCCCAAAACCTGATGGTTTAAGGTTTTAGGATATATAGGTTAAGAATGATGCAACACTCCGTACAGTCACAGGTATTATACTTGAGGCCCCCGTGAAGGCCAAAGTTTGCTTTCATCTAAAAAATATATGCCAATCACGTTAAAAACCATGTTGGATTCTAATCAGACAGTGATTCCCCACCGTCAGAAACTATTAGATCTTGCATGAGGTTCTTATTTCTTTGAACAATAATCACATCCGGATCCGTTCGATTGTGCATGGTGCATCATGCATGCAATAAATGTTAATATTGGGTCTTTTAAATGATCAATTTCACCTATTTTATTTTTTTCTCTTTAATTATTTAATAAAATTAAAAAATAAAAAGAAAAAGAAAAATATTAATAACTTGGGATTCGAGATTTTACCAAGAGATAAATTCCTGATGCAATGACAAAAGTCCAATATCGGCCGAGATAAGTATCTGCAATGTAGGCACCTAAAATGGGTGTAAACCATACAGTACCAACCCAGTTGGTCACATTGTTTGCAGAGTTTACAGTGCCTTCATGGAGCTTATCTGTTAGATATATCACTAGATTTGATGCAATCCCATGATATGCCATCCTCTCAAACACTTCATACCCTATAAAAAAAACATATACAAAAAAAAAAAAAAAAAAAATAGTGAAATTGTGAAGCATCCTAGGAAATTTTTGAAAGATATGTTATTCAAAGTGAATGAGAAATATTAATAGAAATAGACTTCAAATGAAAACAGTTGTGTTTGTTTACGATCTATGTATGAGTTATAGTTTCTCTTTGAAAATAAGTGACTATGTAAGCCTGTTTCTTAGTTTATTGGCTATGGCTAGCTAGGTATCTTAAATATGAAAGAGTTAAATCTTTATTCAGCAACTTTTGAAAGTTTGGCCTTGCTGAATTAGTCTCTTAATGGAAGGATAGAAGGCACAAACAAGTAAAAAAACATAGGCTAGATACATTACCTACAATGAAATAACAAGCTTTCCATCTCCCAGTCTTTGATCTTAAAACAGGTCTACCCTTGAGATTCACAGTCCCATCTTGTGTGTAATCCTCTCTTTCATCTGCAGGGCCTTTCTCTTCAACCATTGCCATCTTGTTAAAGAGAAGAAAATAGGGACTAATTGGGTCGTCTAGTTTGAAATCATGTAAGCATTTGGCTTTTTATAAAGTTATATGGTAGCCAAGGACCTTTTCCACCTTGAGATTCTAGAATCATATATTTTCTATTTGCTTTCTTGTTCACTTCTTTTTCCTTTCAAATTATTTAATACCTTTTATCCAATATAGTCAAGCATACTGTCATTTTTTTTTGTTTTGTTTTTTTGTGGTGATGTTAATTTGCCTCCAAAGTATTGAACTAGTCACTAGCACCAATTATGAGAGATAGAGTGATGTTGACATGGTAGGAAAGATCATAAACTACAAAATAATAGAAATGGTTATTTTATTTCTAATTAATAGGGACTTATCATTAATGTGAGAAGAGGGAATATACATTTATGTTATTCTAAGAGTACACAATAAGAGTACGTTTGGTATACTGAATGAAGATTACGACATGAATTATAATATTTATTAACAGTAATAAAGTGTGTTGTAATGTAATAATTAAACCTATTCATTAGTTTGGTTATGAGTTATAACATTAGAATGAAACTTAACATTTATTTTAGGAAATATCTTATTTATATAATTATATTTTCTTAAAAATTGTTATTTTTAAATTTAAGAGAGATATGTGTTTTTTTTTATGATTTTTTATTTTTATAATTGTTAGATGTATATGGAAGGTTTGTTTATTTGGAAATATATTAAGTTTTGAAATTATTGTACTTACTAAGGAATAGTTACAACCATTTAAAGAGGAATAATTATTCTTCATTTTGAAGAATAGCTATTCATAAGGAATGGCTATTCCTTGTAATAAAAATATAACCAAACTAAAGAATAACTAAACCCTAGGAATAACTATTACATTACAGTGTCTATTACAGTATACCAAACATGCCCTAATTTTCCGTTCTTAAGGTATCTGTTAATTGTTTCCATAATTATTTGGTATTTTTTTTTTAACCTTTGTAACCTCAATGATAATTATTTTGTTTTTGTTACCTCTAGAAGATCGAGCTAAAGTATGATTCTTGTGAGAACAAATCTTCAAGAGAGAAAGGAGGTTGATATACGTACATAAATCAAAAGAGAAAAACTGAAAAGGGCTGTGATACAGACTAGGCTTGCAGATGAAGACAAGACAAACATAAAGACAAGTTCACTTTGTTAGATTCCGCCCATTTGAATCAACGAGGCAATCAAAGTTCAAACGGGTCCAAGAAATTTTGAAACTCTTCTACTTGATTGTCTCATTTAAGATAGTCAACAACTATACAGGCCACATATCTAATTTTGGATTATGTTAAGGATGGTTATTAGCCAGTCGAAGAATTAAACCTATAGGTCTCGGTACTGAAGAAATTCGGGAAGACGACAGGATGCAATGTTGGATATATTTCAGCAATTTACTTTTGTGATAAAGTAAAAGGAACAATACACAAATCTAAATAAAGCAAAACACAAATAGATATGATAGACAAGAACAACAAACAAATATTGAATATATATATATAGGAAGAAATCTGCAAATAAATAAAAACTCACAGATCAAATGCGTGAATGATGAATAATTCAGATCAAGTTTTGTGTTTGACATAATCTCCTTAAAGCAGATTTCGCCCCTCACACAATCACTGTGGTGCTTTGAGACTCACGGACGTTTGCCTCCTAGGATAAAATGATCTACAACACGAAAACAAAGCACACAAGGTCGTGCTCTGCGAACTACTCAATGTCTTTTTTTCTCTCTTTAACACAAATGAATGCTCAAAATATTCTCACTGGGAGAGTTTTTCTCAAATAGTTATTTTCATGAATGAGAGACGATGAAATTATACGTAACTTAAAACTGAAACACATTGTTTCAGAGATAATTGCTGTATACAGACTTACTGACTTAAAATTAAAATAATAAAATATTATTATTAATTGGATAAGTGGGCCTAGTCCACACATGCCTAAAGCCCAACCCAATATCCAGCCCAAACTCATATTTTCTATTATTTCCAATGTGGGACTCAAGGATTTTCACCACTTATAATAACATCTTCAAGTGAACATAGAAAATATCAATTTCTTATTCACTCCATGCTATTTTTCCAACAATTCCCCACATAAATAGAAATTGATAAACACAGTGCAAATGATGATGCAGACACAGAGAGAGTAGAAGAAAAGTTACTGTATCGGGAGAAGTAGCTTGTGGCTTTGAACTTTCCTTTGTGAAAGACTATCGGATATACTAGCTAACCAGTGAACATGATGTCTTGAATTGTTCAGCTGTTTGTGTATACCAAGACAATAGAATTCACATAGCTCCTTTTCGAACATTTTTCGAGTCTTATAATTGTGTTCATTTCAGCCCTGAACATATCCTGGTAAATTCATGAAGTGCTCTAGAGAATTCAGCCTTAAAACTCTCATGGAAGCGGCCCATTTCACACTCATATAGGTGATTCTTATTAAGAGTATCTTGCTATACCTCACTCGGAATTCCAAGATATAAGAATCATTAAAAGCAAAACTTACCCTAAACATCGCTTACAGGCATCACTATTTCATCATAGGAATGGGAGGGAGATGTAATCTCCATAGTGATAAAAACTAGTCTTCACAATTTTGTTGTCCCTTTGAAAACCTAGATCTTGGGATCTCCAGTCAACTAGGTGGGGTTACTGTCATGGAAACTTTAGGTCATAGGCTTTAACCCCATTCCCTTCGATGAGCTGTTTACTTGCTCTCTACTCAAACCTTTGGTCAACGGATCCTCTATATTCTCTTTCGACTTTATGAAGTCAATGGAAATAATTCCATTAGAGAGCAACTGCCTCACGGTATTATGTCTTTGACGTATATGTCGAGACTTACCATTGGACATATGATTCTGTGCCCTACCAATAGCTGATTTGCTATCACAATGTATACAAATAGAGGGCACAGGTTTCATCCACATTGGCATATCCTCCAGGAAGTGACGAAGCCACTCTGCTTCTTCTCCTACTTTGTCCAATGCGATAAATTCTGATTCTATTGTAGATCTAGCAATGCATGTTTGTTTATAAGACTTCCAAGATACCGCTGCACCACCAAGTGTAAAGACATATCCACTTGTGGATTTGGTATTTTTTGTGTCGGATATCCAATTAGCATCACTATACCCTTCTAGTACAGCTGGATACCGAGTGTAGTGCAACCCATAGTTTAGGGTGTATTTCAAATACCTCAAAACCCTAACTAATGCCTTCCAGTGGTCTTCCTTTAGATTACTTGTATATCTACTCAACTTGCTAACAGCATATGCTATGTTCGGTCTAGTGCAGTTCATTATATACATAACATTGCCTATTATTCTCGAATACTCCAATTGAATATGCCTTGCCCTTTATTCTTAGTTAGATGTAGATTTACATCTATAGATGTTCTCACTGGACTGTCATCATATTTCTTGAATTTCTCAAGAACTTTCTTAACATAATGTGATTGAGATAAGACAAATCCATCAGATTTTCTAGAAATTTTTCATTCCTAGTATCACATCTGCAACACCTAAATCTTTCATGTCGAACTCACTAGTCAACATTCTCTTGGTAGCTTTAATGATAACATTATTGCTACCTATAATGAGCATATCATCAACATAGAGACACACAATGACATAGCCATTTGCAGTATCTTTAATATACACACATTTGTCACACTCATTGATTCTAAGCCCATTTGACATCATTGCATTGTCAAATTTCTTATGCCATTGCATTAATCCATAAAGAGATTTAACAAGCCTGCACACTTTCTTTTCTTGACCAGGAACAATGAACTCCTCTGGTTATTCCATATAAATCTCCTCATCTAATTCACCATTCAAGAATGCTATTTTTACATCCATTTGATGTACCTCTAGGTTACGCAACGCTGCAATAGCCACCAACATTCGAATGGATGTTATTCTTGTAACAGGTGAATATGTGTCAAAATAATCCACACCTTCTTTTTGTTTGTAACCCTTTACAACAAGTCTTGCCTTGTACTTGTCAATAGATCCATCAGCCTTTAATTTCCTTTTGAATATCCATTTATATCCTAGAGGTTTACAACCTGGTGGAAGATCCACTAGTTCCTATGTATGATTTTGTAAGATGGATTCAATCTCACTATTGACAGCTTCTTTCCAGAAAGGCGCCTCAGGTGTAGAGATCGCTTCCTTGAAGCTTCGAGGTTCATCTTCTAACATATAAGTTAGAAAATCCGGAACAAATGATTTTGACGTTTTAGCCCTCTTACTACGTCTAGGCTTAACCTCATTCCTCTCTTCCATCAACTCTTGATCATGAAAGGTACTAGACGTAGACACAAAGTTTCTCTTAAGAGAACTTGATTCTTGTGTGGATTTGTAAGGAAATATTTCTTTAAAGAATGACGCATTCCTGGATTCAATAATAGTACTGACATGCAAATCAGGAATGTCAGACTTATAAATTAGAAACCGATATGCAGTACTGTTATGAGCATAACCGATGAAAACACAATCAACGGTTTTTGGTCCTATCTTTGTCCTTTTAGGAATAGGAACCACTACTTTTGCCAAACACCCCCACACCTTTAAGAATTTATAGGAAGGTGTTCTACCTTTCCATAATTCATAGGATGTTTTATTGGTTTTCTTTTTAGGCAATTTATTAAGAATATAATTGGCAGAAAGAATAGCTTCCCCCAACATGTTCTGTGGTAAACCAGAACTTATCAACATCGCATTCATCATTTCTTTCAAAGTTCTATTTTTCCTTTCAGCAACTCCATTTTGCTGAGGTGAATAAGGTGCAATGGTTTGATGAACGATACCATGCTGTAAACAGAACTCACCAAAAAGTGATTCATATTCCCCACCTCTATCGCTCCTTAGAACCTTAATCTTTTTGTTAAGTTGATTCTCAACCTCATTCTTATATTGCATGAATGCCTCAATTGCCTCATCCTTGCTCCTTAACAAGTACACATAACAGTATCTAGTGCAACCATCTATGAAAGTGATGAAATATTTCTTACCACCTCTAGTTTGTACAGATTTCATATCACATACATCACTATGTATTAAATCTAGAGGTTCAGTGCTTCTTTCAATTGACATAAAAGATGCTCTAGCCATCTTAGCTTCCACACAAGTTTCACATTTATGATCAAAATCAATTTCAAATTTAAGCAGCAAATTTAAATTAATTAGTCTATGTAAAGTACGATAATTAACATGACCCAATCTACCATGCCATATATTAGATGACTCAAGAATGTAAACAGAAGATGCACTCTTATTATTATCAATAACAGTCATTACATTAATCTTAAATAGGCCATTACTCAAATATCCTTTGCCCACATACATTCCACTCTTGAAGAGTGAAAATTTATCAGACTCAAAAACCAACTTGAAACCATTCTTGCTCAACAATGAGCCAGATAGATTCTTTTGAATGTCTGGCACATGCAGTACATCTTTCGAAGTAAGAAAGCTGCCCGTAGTCATTTTGAGCATAACCTTTCCAATTCCTTCAATTTTAGAGGTTGAGGAATTTCCCATGAAAATTTTTTCTCCATTACCCATAGGATTATATGTAGAAAACATTTTCTTTTCTGAACATACATGGCGAGTAGCCCCAGTATCCACCCACCATTCTTTGGTATTTCCTCCTACCAAATTCACTTCAGAAATCACAGCAGAAAGGTTCATATTGGTTTGAGCCACAACAAGATTCACAACAATTTTGTTTCACGTCTGTGTTCAACAAAATTCGAACAAATTGTTCTTACAATCAGTCAAGTTTAAAAAAATAAAATAAAATAAAAAAAATAACTTCCAAATGTTACTGTGCAAAAAGAAAGTCAAGCCAACTATCACACCGAATTGCAGAAAAAAACACAGTACAAATAAACTAAATAATAGAATCTCAAAAACCCAGCCAATCAATAAGCCCAAAGAGACAAAATAAGCCTAATATTAAAATGCTAATGAGTGTCCTTAGGACACTTATTAAGAATCCATTTAAAAAAATTTTTTATTTCACTTTTATGAAAAATGTAAAAAGTTGTTAAAATATTAATTACTTTTTTTTTTTTTCATATAATTTTTTTTTAAATAAATTCTTAATGAGTGCCCTTAACACTCGTTAGTATTATATTATTATATATTATAATCAAAACCACCCAGACTGTCAAGCACGAAACACAGAGCAGGCACAATAAATACTGTGATTGAACAAATGAAAACAAACCCCAGCCAAAGAATGATTCAAGTAAAACAAATTTCCTAAATATTATATAATAAAATTAAAGAACATAGATAGCCTAGAAAAAGCAATGTCACCAGCACAGTCAAACACGAAAACAGCAGAGTCTGGACAATGCCCAGAAAAATTCAAGTTTCACAAATATCCTAATATTATATAATTTAATTAAACCCACCGCTACTATCAAGCATCAAATCATCTTTATCACGTGCTAAGAAAGTATCTGAGACATAGAGCAAACACTAACAAATATGACAAAAGTCCTTAAACTAATATAATAATCAAGAAGGAAAAGGTCAACTACAAAACAATATATACAAACCAAATTTTGAAGTCAAACGCGAAATTCAACGTTTTCAAAATATTAAAATTCACAGATTTAACAGATAGATATACACAACAGTCGACAACTGATAAACACAAACCCAGTTTTGCCCAAATTTTACGCAGAGTTAAACCAATTGCCAAAAAGTGTTATTAACAATCACAAAATTCCTTTCACCGTAAATCACAATATAAATTGAAATATATAAAATCTGCTTTAAGACTGTTGGATATATTTCAGCAATTTTTGTGATAAAGTAAAAGGAATAATACACAAATCTAAATAAAGCAAAACACAAATAGATATGATAGACAAAAGCAACAAACAAATACTGAATATATATATAAGTAGAAATCTGCAAATAAATAAAAACTCACAGACCAAATGCGTGAATGATGAACAATTCAGATCAAGTCTTGTGTTTGACACAATCTCCTTAAAGCAGATTTCGCCCCTCACACAATCACTGTGGTGCTTTGAGACTTACGGACGTTTGCCTTCCAGGATAAAATAATCTACAGCACGAAAACAAAGCACACAAGGTCGTGCTCTGCGAACTACTCAATGTCTCTTTCTCTCTCTTTGACACAAAATGAATGCTCAAAATATTCTCACTAGGAGAGTTTTTCTCAAAAAGTTATTTTCATGAATGAGGGACGATGAAATTATACGTAGCTTAAAATTGAAACACACTGTTTCAGAGATAATTGCTGTATACAGACTTACTGACTCAAAATTTAAATAATAAAATATTATTATTAATTGGATAAGTGGGCCTAGTCCACACATGCCTAAAGCCCAACCCAATATCCAGCCCAAACTCATATTTTCTATTATTTCCAATGTGGGACTCAAGGATTTTCACCACTTATAATAACATCTTCAAGTGAACATAGAAAACATCAATTTCTTATTCACTCCATGCTATTTTTCCAACATGCACTACATTAGGGTCCCTCAGCCACTTGGCTATGCCTTCTTGATAAGGAAAAATGAGGTGCTGTCAAGACGGAGAAAATCTATCAGGTATCTAATATATATATCTATCATTTCACATGAGGTAGGTCCCACATATTGTCAAGAATGAGAAAATCTATCATTTCCGATACATGTGGGAGTGGAATTAATGGATACATGTATCCATTAATTCCACTCCCACATGTGTAGGGTATACTCTCATATGAAAGGGTGGATACATATAATACCATATTGTCAAGAGAAAGAAGTACAGTGGTCAATGGTGGGACTAGATTCATCTAGGCACACTTGATCTATTGTGCTAGAGTGTATTTATTTTAGGACTATAACCAATTCCACACCTATTTTCATAATTATATTATGTGGCAGATTGTGATTTGTCACTTTCACATTGACCAACTTTTTTTTTTCACCACTCACAAACAAACATATCGAATAGTTGTGAAAATGAGTATGAAATTTGTTGTGAACTTATAATTTTTCTTAAATGTAACCTTGGCTTCTTTTGGTGTTAGTGTCAACGATTTCAATAGTATATTGGAATTCGTTTCGATTTATCCATAAGAATGAAATATTTGGATATCTGATTAGTGTACTATTTTTTAGAAGCAAATTCTTGGGTTTGAACTCCTGACCCGTCGCATTGGATGAAAAACACTTGTCATCACATCAAGATTTGACCTTTAAAATTTAAAGCATGAAAAAAAAAATTATCATTCAAAAATAAACTGAAATTCAAAATTAATTAATATATGAAAAATAAATTGGCATATATTCAATATTAACAAAATATAAACAAAAGAAAAGATATTAAATGATTTTTTTTCTTAATACAATACAACTCAATTATTTGTGATTTATCAAAATGGAACTTGACTCTTTTTATTTATTTATTTACTATTATAACAATTATTTATAATTGATTATGGACCAAATGTCTTAATAATTTCCTTTCAATGCACAAATCGAAAAATCCATTAGAAAATTATATTTTCTTTTGTTGTGAAGCTTAGTTTAATAAAATTTATTTATTTATTTTTTGATATAAGATAGAATTCTACTCTAGCCTAATTCAAGTGTATATATATGTGTGAAGCTCCCTTCTAGAGACTTGAATCCCGGCCCTTACCCTCCACACCCTACAAGCACTTATATTTGTGGAGTGACCATCGCACCAAGGGTGTGCGGTGATAATAAAATTTATAATTAAAAATGATTGTTACCATAATTGCAATAAATATACAAAAGTAATTAGAAGTGCAACAATTTTATAAAGGAAATAGTATTAACTGAAGTTGAAAATCATTTTTATTATCCTTATATATCCAATATATATGTATATATATAATTATTGTAAATATCACTTTCCTCATATAATTATTTTCGTAATTTCTTTAAAATGATTCATTCACTTTCCTAGAAGGACAAAAACTCTTATACCTAATCCATCTTTCAGGGATGATTTGTTGGAGTGCTTATAATACCAATCTCTCTCTTCATTTAGTTGTGTGATGCCATTTGCAGCTCTTGCCATGATTTTGTAAAACAGGTATAAGGAGAGTGATATTTAGGGAGAGAAAAACTAAGAAAGTAAAAACGTAGGTGAAATTGCGAAGAAAATGGAAAGAAAGACTTAATAAGGAGAGAGAAAAAGAGACATAAGAAATATTTAATGAGGAGAGAGATAAGGAGGAGACTATTAATTAGGTAAGTATTTAATGTTGTAATAGATAATGGTATTTTGATTTTATCCGTTGGATCTCATATAAATCTACAGTTTAAAAAATGTGTAACTTTTGTGGAGTTACACCAAGTGTAACTTGAACCCATATATATATACACACACACACCAAAAATCAATTAGTGTTGTTAATCAAAAAACAAATCACTTAAAAAATCCCTCTAAATCAATGTATCTTCTGCACCGATCATGTCTCTGGGAGGAAACTCAAATAAAAGTGCTTATCCACAAGCCATTGGATTGATCCCATACTTCAACTAATAAACTCCTTGAGCTCAATGACCAAGAGCCTGTTTGGTTTAGGCAATTTCCATCAACCAATGCTCAGTTTTCATCACCCATTACTCATTTTGGGTGAGTCCCACTCCTAAGATTCATGTTTGGCTTAGTTCTCATTTTCAATTTTCATCACCCATAACTCAACAAAATGAGTGGTAGGTGAGTGAGAATGAAAAAAAGAGGAAAAAAAAAGTGTTTATGAGTGATGGAAATAGTGTGATGATAGCAATGTTTTAATTCCACTCAACTAGAGAAAAAGGAAGTTGGTGTAATCTTTAAAACTTTATATTTGGGTCCCTCTTCCGAAACCCTACAATTTTTACATTGATTTCGTTGTAAGAGTATTTGCATCAGTTTTTGTAAAATAGCATAAAATCCCAAATTTGCTTAATCAACCTCAAAATATACCCACATCAGTCTATGTATCATTATTAAAAAAAAAATTGTGCTATAGTAATTATGTAAACTAGTCGCGGACCCGCGCGTTGCGTGTAATTATTTCTAAAGGTAGTCTCATTATTATTATTATTATTATTATTATTATTATTATTATTATTATTATTATTATTATTATTATTATTATTATTATTGTAAGGACACAAGTTATGCGATTGGGTCTGTTAACAGGACAACTGGAGGCCCAGATTGTATGTAATATCCTAACAATAAATTTGTAAAGAGAGTGGGCTGAAGATCACTTGATTAGACATGTATGGGTTGAAAGCCCAAGTATGGTAATGGCTAGATGTGTATTGATAAGACGATCAAGGGTTACAATATTCTCTTCGGCACTGTCCGAGGAGTGTGTTCATACAAATATTGTTTTGGACTTTTCTCTTTCTTTCTCTCTCTCTCTCTTTGTTGCTTTTTTCCCCTTCTCCCTCTCTTTTTGTTCTCTTTTCCTCTATTTATATGCCCCCTTCCATTGCATGGGCTTTTCTTCATACTTGTCCCATCCGCCCCCATCCTGAGCCTTCTTGGGGCAGCTGTAAAGGAGGAGGTAACTGTTCAGGAGTCTTTTCTCATTAATGCGGCCATGATGTTAGCTGCAGGGCCATAAATGCGGTGGCAGCAGCCTTTTGCTTAATATCTAATTTTCGCCATCTGTCCTTACGGTCAACACAAATCGAGGGATTCTTTGGGAGAGATAAGATTGAGGCTGGCGCACTCATCTGGGACTCCTTTCTAACAGTCCGAGCAGGAGGTCTCCTCGGACAAGGCTTTCTCCCACGAGATTCACACTCCAGCATCGAATCAGGCTGGGCAAATTCTTCAAGAGATGTTGTCCTCGGATGTACAGGTCTCCTCGGACAGGCCCACGGCCCAGAATCTGATGTTGGGCCTTTTACCCCTACAATTATTATTATTATTATTATTATTATTATTATTATTATTATTATTATTATTATTTTGTAATTTGAATTAATTTAATGAAAAGTAATGCATTTCATAAACAAAGTTATCACAAAATAATTTTTATTATTGTAAAATTGTTTTATTTAAATTTTGAAACCTTAATTCTATCATAGTTGGTTGATTAATTTTTACATCTCTAAGTCAAATTAACACGTTTTGCATGCTGCATGTAAACCTTCTTTTCCATAAGAGTTGAAATAGTGTGGGTAATATATTTTTTTTTATGGAAGTTAAAAAAAATAAAATTCTTGTACCTTGTCTTGATGTTTTCTAAAAATTAAATTTGGCGCTTGTCTTTCAATAATTGTGAAAATTCTAAGCAGTAATTCAGAAGGTAATTCATGTTACATGTTCATGATTTGATTGTGTAATTGTATGATTGATTTAGGTTGTAATTTATAAGTTGAATATAGTGGTGTATATTTAAAAGGGCATAACTCTGTTGTTTAGGATATTGAATATAGTGTTGTGTGTGATTTATAGAGTAGCGACGGTTGTAGTTATTAAAAATTAGTTTTTCATTGTCTTTTAAGTTATTAAAAAACCTTTACATATTTTTTTTAACATGAATCTTTACATATACCTTAATAAGTAAACTTTATTCATTTGATTTCCTTAGATGAGTAATTCTAGAAATACAAACTTTTTTACATAAAATTGTACAAATAATATGGTGAATGATTATTAGTAAATGAAAAAGTGTTGTTAATGGTGAATCTAGATGAAAACCAATAAGAAGCTAGCCACATCAACAGTTTGTAAAAAATATTGTAAAATAGTTTGTGGCTGTAGTATTACACTTCCTTAGATGCATAAAAAAGACATTTGTTCTATAATAATATTGGCTAATTAGTTTTTTCTTGATCTTATTTATAACGTTTTTTATTATTATCATATTTTGCTGGCTGATGATTTTCATAATAGAGGCATTAAATGAGAGTTAAAATCTTAGAACCTTTCATTAGTTTTTAAAAGTCGCAGTGTATGAAGAATATCGGCATTTAAGGATTTTTTTAATATTTTATTATTTATAAATAGTGTTAAATGAAATGTTAAAAAAAGGATTTTGAAAATTTTCATCTTTATTTCTTATATATTTCTATTATTACTGAAGAACGTCTTCCTTAGTTTTAATAATAAATATGGTTTTCTAGATTAGAGTTTGATTAGTTTTAAGTTTAAATTTTGTATGATTGTATTTAATTGTTGATTATATGATTTAATTAAGTGAATTTAACGATTTATTTAATTGCATTGTAAAGTTTATTTTTTATTTTTATTCCATTTTGTTGCCATGAAGTTGTCTATCCATAAATATTAGTTTATTGTATGATATGGTTTGATATTATTATTATTATTATTTTTAATTTAGTGTTTCTAAAATAGCATGTGTTTTGTATTTTCTTTTTCTATTGATGCATTGTAACGTTTTATGGGAATACTTTATAAGAAATTTTTTTTTTTTTTTAATTGAGTGTTTCTAAATTGGTATTTGTTTTGTATTTCATTTTTCCATTAATGCATTGTAACATTTCATGGGAAGACTTTATAAGAACAAATTTTATTTATTGAATTTAAATAAAAGATTATATGTTTAATTTAAAAAAAATGAGACAAATATAAATAATTTAATCATATGGAGTATGTTGCTAAATTTAAATGTTGAATAAAATAAGATGAGAATAGTAAAAATGAAATGTATAGCAATAAATACCAAATTATTTTAGTTATGGTATGTAATAAAATTACATTATATTTTTATATACTATCTTTATAATGCAATAATATAAAATTTAACAAACAATGAGGATAAAAAAAGTAACAATATAAAACAAAAAACTAAATTGTATCAACCTAAAGGATGTATCAATTATGATGTGTTTTAATTCTTTGTTATCACGGTTTGTAGAGATGTGATCCATTTTCAGCCGAGCTATTTACAATTGGTTCTACACCTCGGCCAGTTCCTATGCTTTGCAACTCTACTGTTTTAGCAAATTCGTCCCAATCTAACCAAGCAGTGAATTACTTCTGCTCTAATGCATGGGATACATGCCAAAATGTGTCTTTCATGAAGTTTCCCTTTGCCTCTTCACTAAAAGGTCAAGCTGGATCACCAGTCAATTTCAATTTTAGTAAACTGACTGACTTTTAGCAGTTTAAAAATGATTTTTGCGATGCATTTGGTGGAGCTTTCAGTACTATATCAATATATTTTGATGATTAACCTGTTACACTAAAATAAAAAAATATATATACCAAGACCTGAAGAAAAAAAAAAGTAGAGAGAGAGAGGCTTTTGTGTGTGGAAAAATAGAAAATTATGCATGGAATAAGAGAGGGAATGACAATTTTATAGTATGAAGATAAGAATAAGAAAGGTCAAAACTAAAAGAAGATAAAAAGATAGAATAATAGTAATATTGAGAGTAGTGGGGATATGAAAAGTTAAAATGAAATGAGAAAGGTTGAAGAAAGTTAAGATAGAGAGTAGTAGGGATATGAAAAGTTAAAACGGAATTGAAAATTTAATAATAAATAAGAATAAAATAGAGTTTTTAATTCACTTTAAATGTCGAAAAATTGTATAAAAATTGGGAAAAAAAATTGATAGTGACATGGATGTTGACGTGGCTCAATATGAACATAGCAACATTAAATACTACGCTTCAGCTTTTAGTAATACTAGTCGCAAACCCGCGCGTTGCACGGGATAATTTTTTTTAGGGCGATCTCATTAAATATACTATTATTATTATTATTATTATTATTATTATTATTATTATTATTATTATTATTATTAACAATTGATTTTTCATTATTTTTTAAATTAATAAAAACCTTATTTATACTCTTTTTTTATGACAAAATTCATATACAGTATCTTAGATGTTGTTCTTTAGATTCCCTTTTTAAAGTGGCTATTTAACTATAAAATACGCTTTCATCCTATAAAAAAATAGCTACATAACCAAATTTTAAAAGGGAAATCTAAGGAACAGCATCTAAGTATTGTACCTTAGTTTTGTTTTTTTTTTTTTTAACATTTACATATACTTTTTTTTAATATGAATCTTTATATATACTTTAAGTAAACTCTATTTATTCCAATTTTTTAGATGTGTAAAATCATAGACTACTACTCCATAATGATAGTAGCTAATTAGTTTTATCATTTTTTTCATGATCTCATTCATAATGTTTCTTAGTATTATCATATATTTACTGGTTGATGATTTGCATAACAGAAGCTTTAAATGAGATGTAGCATCGTTCATTAGATTTTTAAAAGTATTGAAGTATGAAGATTATATATATATATATATATATATATATATATATATATATATATAGATATAAAGGGTTAAATGAAATGTCAAAAAAGGGATTTAAAATTTCCTGACTTTATTTCTTATGTAATTTATATGATTAATGGAGAACATCTCCCTTTTAGTTATAAATGGAAATATGGTTTCTATGATTAGAGTTTGATTAGATTTAAGTTTAAATGTAGTAATATGATTGTATTTCATTTTTTATTATTGATTTAATTTTTTAAGTAAATATAACAATTGATTTTATTGCACTGTAAAATTTTTAATGTTCTCCGTATGGTCATATCTATTTAATTTTTTTACTTCTCCTTATAGTCTCTTTGTTTTCCAATTAACAGTTATTAATTGATGTTTGATTTTTTTTTCTTTATCTATTCTTTATTACTTTGTATTTTTTTTTTCGTTACCGTAAACCTCTTGCTCTCTCTATCTACTCTTTATTACTAATTGACGTTTGATTTTTTTTTTATCTACTCTTTTGTTCTTTATTTCTTGAATTTAAGTTAAATATTAAATATTTAAATTTTTTTTAAATAAGAGGAGTGGAAATATAAATAATTTAATGCTATGGAAGATGTGGCTGAATTTAAATGGAGAACAAAATAAGATGAGAAGAAAAAAAAAAGTAAAAATAGAAGATATAACAATAAACACCTATCCAAATCATGTTATATAATAAAATATTATTATATTCTTATATAGTATCTTTAATTCTTTATAATGCTATAAGATAACATCTAACAATAAAAAAGAACAAAAAAAAAAATTTAAACACAAAACTAAATCACATCAACCCAAAGTAGAGTTTTAAAGAACACCAAAATTAATCAACCTAAAACAAAGAGGCAAAAAAATTTTAAAAAATCCACCAAAAAATTGAGTGAGAATTAAAGAGAGTGAAATGACAATTTTTTTTTTTTTTTTTTTTTGTGAGAGAAAATTATATATAGCATGGAAGAGAGAATGACAAATTTATACTATGAAGATAAGAATAAAAAGAAACAAAATAAAGGAAGATGAAGGGAAGTAAGAAGAGTGATATTAAAGTGGAGGCTAGTGGGGAGATGAAAATTTAAAGGGAAGAAGAAAGGTTGGACAAAGTGTAAATGTAAAAAAAAAAAAAAATGAGTACAATTTTTTTACGACATTTTTATTTACTTTAAATAAAATATTCTATGTTAAATTTTTAAAAATAAAAAATGAGAAAAATTATAAATAATTTAATGATAAGGAAGATTTGACTGAATTTAAATGTTAAATAATAGGATCAAAATCTTCTAGAGTTTCTAAGGTAATCTACCATATAAAGTTCTTTACATCCTCACATTTCTTTTAAAATAAAAGACTAAGATTCTGTCATATTATCAATCCACTACCATAACCATTATTGAATGCTATAAAAAAAAATTCAAATTTATTCACCTTACCAAAATTATGAGGAAATATTAATGGAAGGAAATCACCACCGTGGACTCGATAGTTTTGCAAAAGAAAGCAAACATTGCCATTCTCCACGTAATAAAAAAATTTCAACTAAACCCATACTATTTTTTTATTGAACAAATTTCATATCAAATCTATAAGAAAGAAGCAAAACTAAAAGAAAAGAGTTTGTTCAATGATCAAAGTCAGAAGAAACCAAAAAAGAACAAAAAGCCGGATTGAGTTTTAATCCAAATAATCTCAAGTGCTTATCTAATCCTGGAAATTTTAAGGTACGTTTTGGTCCAAAGAAGAGCAACGTTTTGGGTTTTTATGTTCTAAATTTTCAAGTAGGTACTAATTTAATGCATAAATTTAACAGTTAGGCTTTTCTTTTCCTAGTGGGAATTGCTTTCAAATACTTAAATTTGTACCTTCAACCCAAAGTAGAATATGACTATGTAGATTGGTCGTGGGACAAATGTGGTAGAAATTAATTTACAGCTCTGTAGTTTGTTTTTGGTTAAATGACAAACGGTGAATAAGGTTGATTTTTTATTTTGGGAATCGTTATTTTGGTGGATGGATGATGTGGCAAGATCTATGTCTTAAAATACCCTAAGAACTTTAGAGGATTTTGATCCTGAATAACATAAGATGAGAAGGAAAAAAGTAAAAATAAAAGATATAACAACAAATACCAAATTCTCTAAATCATGCTATATAATAGAATAATATTATATTTTTATATACTATGTTTAATTTTTTATAACATAATATGATAACATTTAACAATAAAAGAGAACAAAAAAAAAAAAAAAATAAAACAATCTAAAGAATCGAGGATAACATCAACACAAAACTAAATCACATTACTATATTTAATTCTTTATAACATAGCAAGATAACATTTAACAATAAAAGAGAACAAAAAAAAAAATAAATAAATAAAACAATCTAAAGAATCGAGGATAACATCAACACAAAACTAAATCACATTACTATATTTAATTCTTTATAACATAGCAAGATAACATTTAACAATAAAAGAGAACAAAAAAAAAAAAAAAAAAACCTAAAGAATCGAGAATAACATTCAACACAAAACTAAATCGTATTAACCTAAAGTAGGGTTCTATGGAACACAAATTTATCAACTTAAAGTAGAGATGCAAGAAAAAAAAAACCATCAAAAAATTGAGAGAGAGAGAGAGAGAGAGCTAAAAAAAAAACTTTTGTGAGGGAAACTATGCTTAGAATGGAAGAGATAGTGACAAATTTATAATAAGAGGGAGTGAATAGGAAAAGACAAAATAAAGGAAGATGAAGAGGAAGAGAAAAAGTGATATTGATGTAAAGGATAGTGGGGAGATGAAAAGGATAGTGAGGAGATGAAAAGGTGAGGGAGGGAGAAGGTTGGTGAAAGTGAAAAAAAAAAGAAAAAGAAAGAGTAAATGTTAAAAACAATTATAAGAAAATTGAAAAGAAAAAAAAATAATGATATGGATGCTGATGTGGCTCAACCGGAGTATAACAAAAATAAATGCAACGCTTCAGGTTTTAGATATAATATATATATATATATATATATATATATATAGTGGAATTAAATTAATAAGAAGTGGGATTTATGGTGGAGATAGTGGTGTGAATTAAGTTAATAAGAAGTGAGCTTTATGGTGGAGATAAGGGTGAAATTTATTTTATATTTGTTAGTATTTTAAAATTGAAAAAAACTAATTTTAAATTGTTAAACAATTACAAAAAATGTGGTGGAAATGACATGGCTGCTGACATGGCTCAACGTGAGCGCAGCAACATTAAATACTACGCTTCAGCTTTTAGTGATATATAGACTAGTCGCGGTCCCGCGCGCTGCGCGTGATAATTTTTTTAGGATGGTCATTTTGTTATTAATATTTATTATGTTATTACGTCTCAAGCTGTGTTATATATGTATTACCAATATATAGTAGGATTCATGCTGACAGGAGCTTTTGCTCATGGAACTATATATATTTTTTTATTAGAGATTACTATTTGGAACAAAATGAAGATAATTTATAGTAGAATTGATTTTTTTTTAATTGTTAATTCTACCATACTCGGTTGACTAATTTATACATTTTCAAGTCAATTGAACACATTTTGCATGTTACATGTAATTCCTTGTTTCCATAAGAGTAAGAACATTCATAATCCCAATGATTCACTCCAATATTTTTGCATGCTTAGTTTTTTGGGATACGAAATGTGTTTGTTACAAAATTGTATATTGAAGGATTTGTCAATAGTTTTGGAGAAGTTTTATTTTTCTCCATCTAGTTGATTTATAATCGAAAATAGTAGTTGTATTAGTAGTTGATTTATATTGAAGGATTTGTTTAATGTTTTCCTCAATAAAGTCCAAACCAAATAGCCTTTCAAGTTACAATATCTATTCAACTGCTTCTTTCTTTAAGAAAATCAAAAGACAATAATATTAAATTATTGTCTTTTATAATATCAAAAGTCTCTTATAATTAAATTATTAATAATATTGAAATAGCGGAAACAATCATTAATATCCAGTTCTTTGGCTCTTCCTCTCTTTATTTAACTGAATTACTTCTTCATACCTATTCAATTGCCACTTTCCTTAAAAAAAAAAAAAAAAAAAAATCAAAAGACAATATATCTGAACTATCAAAACTTCAATACAAATTAATTATTAATAATTTTGAAGTAGTTGAAAAGTTATTAATATCCACATCATTTATTTTACCTACACATAGTAAAAGGTGAAATGAAATGTTGAAAAATGTGATATTTAAATTGGGTAACTTAATTTTTTGGGCTTGGCTTGTGTCTAGTGAAAGTTTTCACTGGACACGTTGGATGATGGATACGTGTCCACTCTTAGACACGTGTCCAAATCCTACCGTGTCCAGTGAAAATTTTCACTGGACACAAGCCTCTCCCTAATTTTTTTATGTTACTTATATTATTATTGGAGGAAATATCCTTGGTAGTTATGTTATTTTTATTTTTTTTCTAATGCATTGTAACGTTTCATAAGAACACTTTATGTGGATTTTTTTTTTTTTTGAATTTAAGTGCTTCCAACAATTGTGTAAATTTCAAACAGTAATTCAAAAAATAATTGATGTTATATGTTCATGCTTTGATTGTTTAGTTCTATTATGGATTTGGATTTTAACTTATAAGTTATTAAGGAACTCTATATATTCTACTTTCTTAGATGATTAAAAACATATACTATTACCATAAATCTCTCTCTCTCTCTCTCTCTCTCTCTCTCTGAGAGAAAAAATATATAATTTAATAGATTTGGAGGTTGTAGTTGAATTTAAATGTTGAATAAAATGAGCCAAGATTATATTTTGATTGTTAAATAATGAAGTTTTTATTTCAGCTTAAATGAATAAATTTCATGGAATAGTAGTAGCCACAGTTGCCAGCTAGTATTGATACGATTCATTGTTTTTCTATAGCTTACAATATATTTTATCAATATTAGTATTTAATTGGATACCCTTGTTTCATGTACCTCATGGGGTTAAAAGTTTGGTTGCTTTATTTATTTATTTTTGTTATTTTAATGATAATCAAAGTAGGTAGAAGTTAAGAAGTTAGTATAACTTGTATAAGTTTCGATTTTCTAGAGAGATTTTATTATTAATGGATCAAAGACTTTTACTTGATTGTTTTGACACAACATGAATTCCTATATCGAATTCTCGTCCTTCCTTCTTGTTATAGTCGTTAAACTTTAGTTGAAATATAAATGTTTTTGCAATGAGCTTTTCTATTTTCATTCAGTAGGTTGAAATTTGCATTCATCTAATAAAATATTGAATTTAATTTAGCAAGTAGATGAAAGATCATACATGCTAATTGTATGGTCTTAGTAACTTTTCAGCTTCCTTATCAAACAATATAAATACAACACACAACTTATTATTGTTGTTATTATTATTATTAATCTTGCTTATGAAACTCATATGAAGTCTTGTTATTTAAAAAACATAAAGTAGACAATAGCTTGTAAAAACAAACAAAACAAAGGAACGCAAAGCAAATATGCTTTCAACCATTACAAAATTAATATATAGAAATTAATAGAGAAACATTGTGCTCAAGTTGACTGAAAATATCCTTATTTAATAATATTATCGATATGATACTTGAAAGATTATTATAGAAAATTTGGGGCAATATTTTTTGCTCTATTAAAATTCAGATGATTTTAAACTATGGTTTATAAAATTTTAGGAGTACAACCCAAAAATATGGATATTACATTTGATAAATGATCACAACCCAAAAATAAAAGTAAAATTTTGATTACCTAAAATTCTAATTTTAAAATTTCTTTCCGATTATTTGAATTAGATGTACCAAAGACCAAACATAGGAATTTTCAATTAGAGAGACAAATAATTATGAAAATAGAGTCACATCCAGATTGGAAAAAGCATGCAATCTAATGAACCAAAAATTATGCCTATCAATTGATGGTGTTAATCTTGCACAAAAGTATTATAAAACTTGAGTTTTGGTATTTGTCTATAAAAAAAAAAAAAAAAACGTCAAACACGTGATGAGCAAATCACCATATGACCTTAACGTTTAAACAATAAAGATTGAAAATTCAAACGTTAAATTAAGAAAGTGCATTGCTAACATAAATAAAGTGACACCAACCTTTTGCATAAGCCTTTATATTTGTTGGACATTTGCCTATTCCCATAGCATAGGGCCATTTTTTGGAGGCTCATAAAAAACACCCATATCAATATCACAATATGTATTGCATGTCACTAAAACTAACAATGTTCATATTTTAATACTACAACTTAAAAGGAGAAAGGAAAATAATTAAATTTGGTAAAAGAGTATCTGCAATAATGTTTAAGACAACATCATGTATTGTAATCCTCGTCTACTTTAGTAAAAGAATGATAGTCCTACTGGAGAGATAAAGACAAAAACACTTACAATCTTGAATATTGTTCAACCTGGATTTAAAGGGTAATTTGTAATTTTTAAAAAATAATCGATTAGAGTAGATAAACAATCAAAAAGAACAAAAAAAAAAAAAAAATTAAAATACAAAATCAATCGCATCAACCAAAAGTAGAGTTCTAAAGAATACAAAAATTTATCAACGTAAAGCAGAGATGTAAGAAAAATAAAAAAAATCAACCAAAAAAATTAAGAGAGAGAGAGAGAGAGAGAGAGAGAGAGAGAGAGATATAACTTTTTTTTTTTTTTTTTTTTTGTGAGGGAAAGCTATGCAAAGAATAGAAGAGAGAATGACGAATTTATAATAAAATGATGTGAATAAGAAGAGACAAAATAAGGGAAGACGAAGAGAAAGATGAATACTGATATTAAAGTAGAAGGTAGTGGGGATATGAAAAGGTAAGGAAGGGAGAAAGTATAAATATTTTTTAAAAAATGAGTAAATGTTAAAAAAAATTATAGAAAAATTAAAAAAGAAATAGAATAATGATGTGGATGCTGATGTGGCTTAACAGGAGCATAGCAACATTAAATGCTACACTTCAGCTTTTAGATAGATATATATATATATATATATATATATATAGATTTACACCGTTGCTATAGGCAAATGAAGATTTTAGTAATTCTTTAGATTTAGGGTAGTGGTTTTTGGTAATAAATAAAAAATTGACAAGGAAATAACATTTTAATGAAATGTAATGTAAAATATGATGTGGAGTGTTTTGAAAAGTGAGTATGTAAAAATAGAAAAAGTAGGAGCTTATGCTAAATTGACATGAATTTTTGCACGAACTGACGTGAATGCTCTAATGAAATAAGAAACAATAATGATGTTTTGTGTCTTTGTTTTTGTTAGTAGATGATTGCATCTTAATATATTACAAAACAATGAGTTTATGTTTTTGTCTTTGTTAATAAATTGTTAAACTAAATGGCGTTCTCCTAACTTGAACTCTTGGCTTCGTTCCTAATTGAAAGAAAGTCTTTGCACCATTATGTTAGCCTTCATTACCATGACCTATTACCGCCCCTTTTGTATTAAATGCAATGTGATAGACCCACATTATACAGCATTAGGTGAGAACCTTAAAAGTTATCACGGCTCTGGAGTTGTGGTTTGCGCCTTTGTTTTAGAATCCTTTTTCTTTTTCCTTTTGTGTGTGTATGTGCGTTTCTTTCTCAAATTAAAAAAAAAAAAGAAAAAAGAAAAGAAGAAGAAGAAGAGGTGAGTACCTTTGAATCGTATCCCCTCAATCGACCTGGGGAATAGTGGTTTGTTAGACTTCCCCACGTAGAGAACTTGTTATCAACCCCACCCAAGAAAAACATACAGGTACCCCTCTTGAATCAAAGGAGGTATGTACACAAAAAATCTCTCTTTCCATAAAATTTTCACTAAATTAATCTTTGCAGTACCTCCGATCAACCCACTGGTTGATCACCATCTGATGCCTTGTTCACTTGTTATCCTTGGTATAATATTCTCTCCCCTGAGAAATTTACCCCTACTAGTGTCTATTGAGGAGGATCCCTCACATAAAACATGTGTTCATGAAAGCGAACAAATGTGTGAATACTCTAACTTCCTTCTAACGAACTTGGACTACTGATTTGTTTTGTTTTCCTCCCCCACCGTATTGAGTCCTTTGTAGATTCGGATATTTCTCCAGACATTTGTATCTAGTTCCTTCGGTTTAGCTAATATATTTCCCTATTTACCAAAAAAAGAACTTTGCGTAATTAAGGTCTATGTATTTGGAATTTGCACATTCTTGGTGACTGATGTCATTATCATCAGGCCATTCGATGTTTCTACTGTTACAACTTACAGCCCAGTCATGTGTTTTTAGTATTATCTCGTTACAAGACCGGAAGGCTTTGGGTTATTTCCTACCCAGATAATACAGGAGCTTCTTGGTTTAAAAGCAGCTATTCAACGAAAACAAATAGCAGACAGTAAGTCCTAAAGTTCAGGTGATATAATTCCACATTTCAAGATGTTAATTTTCAACTTTATGCAGGCTGCGAAGAATATCCAAATTGACACCCACTGAACTTGTTCCCAACAAGAAGTTCGTAGAAGCCTTTAGAAGGCATCGAATCCGCAAAGATATCGCCATTTTGACTTTTCTCATGATGTTTTTAAAAAGCTTTTCTCATGATGTTTTTAAAAAGCTTTATGTTATTTTCGAACCCGATGGATATGTTTTCCGATTTATTTTCATTTCACAAGGACATGCCAAATCTTAATTCGAGAATCAAAGAAAATGCATTAGATAGATTCCTTAAAGCCAAGCAAACAGTATCAGATGCTACACCTGCAGACTGAATATACCACAAACGAATAATTTTTGAGAAACATTCAATTGCACACCCAATTTTACAATTGTTAACTTGTGCGATTGTGAGTGATCGACATTGTCTACCCACTACTAACTTGTGAAACTCATCACTTTTTATCAACTACTTACAATTGTACAAGTCAGAGAGCTGTGAAATTGAGTGTGAAAATAATTGTTTGAATATTGTTGGAGCAAAATTCAGCTAAAACAGACCCCCTCCCCCCAAACCCCCTAAAAAAAAGGAAAAATAAATAAAAACCAAGTAAACGGAAAATATTGAATAAGCAGCTAGTTTTTAACCAAGTCAAAGCAAATTTCTTTTAAATTTAAAAGAAGCCTTGCTGTAACCTCTTCTTTCAGAGTCAAACGCAAATATATTGAAGTTTTACATATATTTAATAGATCTTGGAATAAAAATCAGTTGGAATCAAAGCCGTACATTAATTTAGAATGTAAAAATTTTCGAAATTATGAACATCTAAGATTAACGAGTTCTTTCAAAAAAAGAAAAAGAAAAAGAAAAAGAAAAAGAAAAGAAAAGCATAACGAGTTCAAAATATGTTGAACTCGCAAGAGCTGACCCAAATATAAAGCTCTACTAGCGTCTTTTATTTAAAACTTAGTCGCAGAATCATACATGAAAAATATTATCCATAAAAAATTAAAAGAATAATACATGAAAATCTTCAATATAAGTCCCTCCTGTTGGGTATTCAATAGTAAAAAACTAGTGAAAGTAAAATAAAGAATAATATAATAATGAAGAGACAAAAAGAACAACATAGTTGATGCCCCAGTCACATATTTTAATAAGAAACCAAGAAATTGGAGAGGCAAGGGCTGGGGACTGGTAATAGAAGCAAGGAACAGTAACACTTATCAAGGAAAAAAAGAGAGGGGGAGGAAGCAAGAAACAGTCATACATAGAGGTTAGCACAGAAATAGGACCTGCTCATACCCACTATAGCAAAACTTCAAACCTTCCTTATATAAAGGTAATAGAACAAATAAAACTACTAATAGAAACTACCCATCACAATATACTACAGAAATACTTCTGCCTATTACCAGCGAAAATAAAGCAATCAAACCAGTTGCATACACCAGTGAGAAGAAAGTAATCGAAACAATCTCAATTCTGTTGCCGTCCTTGCTAATAGCAAGTACAACCTCCTGCATAACAGTTCCTTCGACAGAAAATCAAACCATTAGATCACTAATGTTAAGTCTGCCTGGACTGAGCAGCACCGTATCCACCACCATAACCTCCAGTGGCTTGTGAAGGGTCAGATCTCCATGCTGCATTGGAGTACCCCGAATTTCCATTAGTGTCGCCATAGCCACTTCCCATGTAGCCACCACCCATTCCATGTTGCTCCCCTCCGCTAGCACCACCACCAGCATTGCTACTTGGGGCACTTCCAGCACGTCCCCCTGTAGCCCCATACCCACCAGAATAAGAACCGTCACTTCCACCATAACTACCATATCCATAGCCTTGATTCCCATACCCAGAAGCTGCACTTGGGGATTGACCCCTTGGAGCAGAAACAGCACCACCACTACCTGGAGCATTCCAGGCTGCAGTTCCATACCCAGCACTTCCACCATAGCCTGATGTGCCATACCCAGAAGGAGTTTGATTTGTCCAAGCATTTTTTACTGCACCTGGCCCCCCAGTTCCATAACCAGCATTAGGGGCATTTGGGTTTCCATATGCCCCCATGGGACCGCCAAATCCAGTATTTGCAGTTCCGTAACCACTAACACCATAACTGCCATAACCACCATAACCGACTCCACTATTAGCAGCTCCATAACCATAACCTGCTCCGCCATAGCCAGAATATGGCGGGAAACCACCTGCAGCAGTTTGAGGCTGCATATATCTACTTCCATCAGTTCGACCATCAAATGTATTTGTATTTGCACCAGAGGCCCCATAACCTTGATAGCCCCCACTACGGCCCCCACCACCTGGATTTGCATCTTTGGGAAGGGCTCGTTTTACCTCGACTGATTTACCATTCAAGTCATGGAAGGTCTTATGAAGAACTCTATCAACTGCATCCTCAGTGTCAAATGTTATGAAACCAAAACCACGAGGCCGTTGAGTGTTCTGGTCATACATTATTACCACATCAGTTACTTGTCCATAACTTTCAAAATACTGACGAAACCCATCTTCTGTCAGGTTGGAAGGCAATCCTCCTACAAATATTTTTTTTGTCTTAAAATTTCCTCCCCCTCCAGAGGTTCTGCCAGAGTTAAAATTTCCAGTTCTAGAGGACGTTTGCTGTTCTTCCCTTGATAAAGCCCTTTTTGCCTCCACCTGTGTAGTTGAAATGAAATTTTAACGACTGAAGGGACATAACAATTGTAAAAAGACATATACAAGCATGCTGTTCATGTATATATATATATACAATGATCTAGGAAAACAAAATTTACAATGTGGCCAACAAGTTTATTTTAACAATTGGATAATCCTTTCACACAAGAACCAAAAAAGATCATTTTCATCTCTTTGTGGGTGCATTTTGCACACTTTATTTAAAAACTATTTAACCTATGCCACCTCTCCATAATATAAAGAAAAAAAATGGCCATGCAAGTAGCAGTAAGCTAACTTAAGGAAGATTTCGTTTCCTAGGCTCTGTAATAAAAGTCTAATATCCATTGATTCTTTTCTTTGATTCTCTCTCTCTCTCTCATACAATATATCAGTAACCTAAAGAAAAGATGAAACACCAATAGACCAATAAGAAAACAAAGGAAACAAAAAGAAGACACGGGCATTGTTTTGCTCATGCTCTCTCACAATACCAAAAAAAAAAAAAAAAACTTATTCATGGTTATCCTTACTAATATGAAACTTGTTTCCTTAAAAATATTTTTTTCTTTCCTATCATGTGGAGGCAACATGGAAACAACGTTGACATTCCCATGCATAATATATTCATTAGCAATGCTGAAGAAAACATGAACCCATTTAAAAAAAAAAATTGCAAATGGAAAACTCCAGAAAGCAATCAAGTGACTGCAACATATTATTGTCAAGTAAGGAATACCCATAAAGAAATAGTAGTACATCTGCAATAAATTAATACAAAAATACATAAAAGAAAACCCATTTGAAAAATAAACAAAATCTCAAACACATGCAAAATAACACTAAAATAATTTTTATTAACTATTGAATCATTGAGGGATGAAAGACTATTCATGTTTGACCATGGATAAGGTGCTTGTCCTAAACAATTCAACAAAATGAAACCCATATGAAGGAATGAAGATGCAAAACATTTGTGAAAGTGACCATTACTAATGAAAAATAATTATTAACAAGGTATACTGATAGAGAAAAACTAATAGAAGATGACAGAACCCTAAAATAAAAAACAATTACGAACAAGTATTCACATAGCCAAAGAAATATGAAAGTCTAATAAACAAATGAAGTTACATAATTGTAAGAGCAAGTCTCATCCCTTTTACCCAAACATAAGTGAGCTTGTTATAAAGAATGTATTTTTACAATTTCTAAACCACACAAAAGGAAACCAAACAGAGGAAAAAGAAAGACCCCCTTGGCCAAAACCAAGAGTAATGATAATGAAATCAAACTAAATTACTACAGTGACCCCGATATAATGAAGGGTCCATTCAATGTATGCCCTTAGGGCATACACCATACATTAATTAACTATTTTAGGTAACTTTTGATAGGAAATTGAAAAAGGCTGTCAAAAAAGTTAGTTTTCATTTTCCCATAAAAAGCTTCCTAAAATGGTTTACTAATGTATGCCCTAACGGCATATGTTAGTAAAACCTTATAATGAAACACTTAACCACACGTTATAGGGTTGTAAAAATAATTCCAACAATGTTAGCGTGGAAGTGAAGTTAATTATTCAACAGACCATGTCATGGATCAAGCTGGTTTCTAGGGGAAATGAAAAGGAATGGATGAAATAAACTTAATTTGAGGTAGTCACCCTCCAAGAAGAAGAAGAAGGGAGAATTGACAAAGAGAACTAGGAGGGAGAAAAGTTATGAGTTGTATCCTCAATGATGAAATGCTATGGATTACAAGTATGTATACAAGTTTCTTGCAAGGCCAAGATAACCAGGAAACAACTTGTAACTAGTTTGGCTCCACTACTTGGTAATGCTAAACCTTTGCAGATTTCCTATCATAAAACTGGTATAATTGTCCTAAACCCTGTTATTTTCATGATTTTCAGCATACTTAAGGAACCGCAGAGGGCAAAACCAATGTCCACAGGCACAGACAGATGAATATAGGCAGAACCCTAATAATATCACAACAATTCAACGGAATCAACAAAGCAATTCAAAGATAATAAGCCATTGGACTTGACAACCCAAAAAAAAAAAAAAAAAAAACCAGAAACCAAAACAACTCAAAATCAAAATTTAAAGCCAACCCAACAAAAAATAAGCAAAACCCAGAAGCCAAAACAACTCAAAATCAAAACTTAATGCCAACCCAAAAAAAAAAAAAAAAAAAAAAAAAAAAAACTTAAGGCCAACCCAACCAAAAAAAAAAAAAAAAAAAAAACCAAAACCCAGATACAAAAAACAACTGAAAACCAAAGATTGAAACAAGAAAGTGAATGCAAATAGATGGAGGAAAGAGACTAACGGTGCGGCCATCGATGGTGTGCCTATCCTGGAGGACACGGTCAAGAACAGAAGGGTCAGAGAAGACAACAAAGCCAAAACCACGAGGGCGACCAGTGGGTTTCTCGCGCATGATAACGGCTTGGGTGACTTGGCCGTACTGGGTGAAGTACTCAGTCAAGGTTTCTTCGCTGGTGTCCCATGCTATGCCTCCTATGAATAGCTTTCCTTCGTCTGAATCCATATCTTTTTTTTGCCTCTCTTTTCTGCGTGTTCTCTTTAGAGAGGCTCAAAATGGAGAAGCTCTCTGTTTTTGGTTTTCCGTGTGTTTTTGTTAATATATGAGAGAGAGAGAGAGAGAGAGAGAGAGAGACTGAGTGGACTCGAGGAGGGAAGAGAAGCGATTACTGGGTTAGGGTTTTGTTTTGAAACGACGCCGACTTGGGCTCGGGCTAGACACTGTGGACATATATATCATTTCTCTTTAGTTTTTATAAGTTCTAAGGTTATTTAGTTATTAAACAACGCAAGCAAACAACAGGGGTGGTGGCGCAGTTGGCTAGCGCGTAGGTCTCATAGCTTCTGAGTTATCCTGAGGTCGAGAGTTCGAGCCTCTCTCACCCCAACGTTAACCTCTTTTTAAGACCTATTAATTGGTCCCCCCCTCAATAAATTATATGGGAAAAAAGTTTTTTAGATTTTTTTTTTCAAGACCTGTAAGAAATTGAGTAAACTAAAAATGTTTTTTTTTTTCTTGAATAATAAATAATATATGTGAAAAGTTAACAATGCTCTCTTAAGGGTTTATGAAATATTTTTAAATAATTTTTATAAGGAAAAAAAGTAACTAACTTATTAACGGTTTTATATATATATATATATATATATATTTCCAATTAACGGGGCATTAAAATGTGGGTTTGACTTACTTCCAATAGATTTTATACTGGATATCTCCTGTTATTTTAAATATACATTAAACAAGTGGTTGTGAGTTTTAATCTCCACCATTTATTTAGTTAGTGGGTGATGTATTGATGTGGTAGTTTTTCATTAAAACAAAAGGAGATTCCAGTTAAAAAAGTACTAAAAGATAAGCCAAATCCTTAAAATGTTCCATTAACCGAATCCATAATATATAACTAGTTGAAAAGGTTCTTATTTGGTTATTGCAGCTTCCTTTTAAGGCCTTCTCAACATTTAAGTTACTCAACCTTTGCATTAAATTAAATGGTTATTAACTTTTACATAATAATTAGGGTAAGGGCACCCATTATGAGTAAACCGTAAAATATAACTGCTTTTTTTTTTTTTTTTTTTTTTTAAAGTAACCAAATTTTAAACAACTTTTTATTTTTCTAATTAAAGGGGCATTAAAATCTTCCTTTAACAAATGCGGTAAGGTCATCTATCAACCAAACCCATAATATATAACTAATTGAGAAGGTTCTTTCATTGGCTATTGCATCTTCCTTTTAAGGTCATAGAACATAATGACCAAAAATACTATACACAATGGCCAACAAGTCATTGTGTTAACTTTTTAAAGGTCATACAAAAATACTATACACAATGACCAACAAGTCAACAACAAAATTGGCTTGATTCCTATAAAAAAAAAAATGGCTTGGTTAAATCGCTAAGTACAACTTAAATTTTCTAAACATTGAAGAAAAAAATTTAGCGAACATAAAGTCACTAAAATCACTGCCGTAAGATCCGTAGGTGAGTAAAATTCAAATAAATATATCTAATAAAAAATAGATGTAAAAGTTTAAACCATAGCTTTCCTCATAAAAAAAAAAAAAAGTTTTAAATCATAATTATCATAATTGTGTCGAGCATGGAACCATTAAAAAGACCAATATATCGGCTTATTGGTTTAACTAGTGGGATATTAGTTTAATTGCGAATTCGACAATTACTAATTAATTTACAAAAATAAATTAATTTTAAAATATAAAATTAGAGAAAAAATATTTCTAAAAATAGAAACTAAAAACTAAAAACTAAAACTTATCAATTACTCAATTACCAACCAGTGGCAGTGGTCATATTTAACACACAAATAACCCTTAAAAAGTACACAATTAGAAAAAGCTTTTAATAAATTCATAAACCACAAAAAAATGTTAATAACTTTATAACTCAACTGATGGACACTTTTTGATATTTTCCTTCTCTCCTAATTATTGAGTAATAAAAAAATAAAAGCCACAACAAAAATATAAAATTACAATTAATCTCAAGGTTTTCTTTTAAAGTTACTACTATTGCATCATGAAAAGTATTAGACTATTACTGTGCAATTTTACATGACGTCAAAAGTATTGGACTATTAGAAAAACCTTGGAAAACATTAGATTACTATTGTGCATTCTGTTATACAAAAGAATAATTATAAAATAATTAAATAAAAAAGGAAAGAAGAAAAGTTTCATTAATTCTTGAAAGATTACATAGAGCTCACTTCTTATAGAACTCTAGGAGAATAGTGAATCACATCCTCTATTTACAGAAGGCCCGGAGAAGTTTGAATTCAAAATTGAAATTGTAGGAAAATTAGTTGTTAAGTCTAATGTGTGCACCTCATGATTATTTTTTAAATTTAATCTAGTAGAATTATGACACATTTTTAGTTCAAATTAATTCCTCATAGAACTAATCAAAATTTATTGTTCATAATCACACGTAATTAGACTCCATCGTGTGGATGCATCTTTAGCCTTTGAAATGTGATTTTTCTATATCTTTTAATCCGATGGTCTGATTGAGGTCATGACATATTATTTTGATCATTGACAAATTGTGATTTTTTGTTTTGTTTTGTTTTTTTGTTTTTGTTTTTGTTTTTGTTTTTGTTTTGGACATGCGCACAGGAGATGCCAATCCCCCTAAGAGGCGGTTGGTTAGTAAGTATTCATTTAATCAGTCTACCATAAAACCAAATGTTTTCATAATGGTTTATCTCATTTATTCCACAACACCCAATATATCTTTTAATATAAATTTTTTTTGTTATAAAAAATAAAATAAAATATGGACATTGTGAATCAATCTTCAATATTTCTAAGCATAAAAATGTATATATAGATTGGTTTTCCTTTCTCAAAAAAAAAAAAAAAAATTGTAATATTCATTCCTTACAAATTTTTCTAATATGAACTTTGTCTTTCCATCTATGTCATAAAGAAATTCCTTTTTTTTTTTTTTAAATAACAAAATGTTAACAAGATATGTTTAAAAGCTAATATGGCCTGAAATAAATATAATGATAAATAGACAAAAGTGCGACACTGATATCTCTTAAATTTTGTTAGGACAAATTATAACTTTTTAATTAATTTTTTATTTTCTGCATATATTTTTTGGGATCGATTTCTAATATATTATTGAATATATTTATTTTATTATTCTTTTATTATTTATATTTTTTATTTTTTTTTAAATATTGAATATATTTTAAATCTTAATCTCAAAGTCGAAATTTGTCATGCCAATATTGTACTATTTTTTAGGGAGGTATTATTTTGGGTTGTTTTAAGAAATTGGATTTTTTTAATAATCCAATAATATTTTTTATTTTTAAAGAAAAAATTTAATAATTATAATTATGTGAGATGGTGCATCCAAATTACAAGACACCAATAAACTAACCGAAAAACCAATAATTTGAGACTACATTTAAAAAAACCAATGAAACAATTAAAAAAGACGTGTGTGATCTACAATTTTGTGTTTTGTGTTTTGTGTTTTTTATTTTTTATTTTTCAATTTTTGCTAAGGACAATTTTGTGTTTTTAGCCAAGACAAAGAGTGGGATACGATTCATACGAACATGGAAAGTTCGAACACAATCTTTGTCTAATAAAATCTGATCAAAAGATCATTAAAGAAAAAAAGAAGAAGCAAATAGTAAAATCTTTTAATATCTAATCTGAAAAACTCTCACTTAAGTTCTCTTTCCAAGAAAAGAAATTCCTATTGTATGTATTATTGGTACTTGAAAAAGAACTTTTCTTCTTTTGTATACAAAATAGACGTTATAGAGTTGATGGAACCAATCACACTTTAAAATACAAAAAAATCAGTCATCATTAACAAAGTGGGTCCCCTATAAATGATGTAATGGTTGAGATCAAAAAGCCTATTCACACACACACACACACACACACACACAAACGTTGTTTCTGTGAACAACACGTTAAGTTGTGTTTGTTTTTTTGCAAAAGAAAACATACAGAGATTTACAGGCTGTGATATAGATTGAGTCAATCAACGAATCCTAAGTCCCAACGGTCACTTCCTCTTTTTCACTAAAATAAGAATTTTTTTTAAAGAAAATTACAAAACAAACTCTCCAACTAGAAGTAGAGAAGAAGGAAGAGCCCCTATTACAGAACCGCTCTTTCTACACTTCAAATTTTTCTTTGACGCTCTCCTTTCTCTTTTTAGTAAACAATGAAAACCCATTAAAGCAAATCTTTCTCTGGGTAGAACTCAGAAAACCCACTTGGCAAATCTTTGAGATTTTTCTTCTAGAGGGAGGGAAATTTTTTTGGTTTTTTGTCGTCAAAATGGGTTGTTTTCTTGGTTGTTTTGGTTCTTCCAAAGATGGGAAAAGAAGGAAGCAGAGACGCAGCAAGGTTCAACCTCGTGATCAACCTGTAAGTACTGTCTTCAAGATTTGTTTTTGCGATGATGTCTTTTAGTGTTTTGTTTTTTCTTAACCCTTTGTTTGACATAAAGAAAGAAAAGATATCAAGATTGACGTTTTTTTTTTTTTTGTTTTTTGTTTTTTTTTTGGTTTCTAAAAAGGTCAAATAGTCATGTTAATAAAGTTACAGACTTGAATCTTTACGCCCAGTTTCTTCAAGATGTAATATTTTGGCTTTCTTTTTAGTTTCCTAGCTTTTCTCAGCAGCCAAACAGAGCTTAAATACTGTTTTCAAGCTTTGAAAGCTTTTTTTTTTTTTTTTGTTTCTTTTTATTTGGTTTCTAAAAAGGGCATATAGTCAAGTTCACAAAGTTGCATACCTGTATCTTGAAGCCCAGTTTATTGAAGATTCAAGATTTTGGTTTTTTTTTTTTTTTTTGGCCCCCTAAGTTTGCTCAGCAGTCAAACAGAACTTTAGTTGATTATTGTTTTTAGAGAACTTTTAAGACTGAATTTGAATTCTGAAAATTGTTGCAGAGAACTGCAAGTTGCACGCCTGCGCAATCTGCTGTTCATTCTACTCAAGACGAGGACTCCCAAATACCCATCGACATCACAAATTCACAAGTCCAGTGAGTTATCAAATACCTTAGCTTTTTTGGGATTCAATGCTTTCCTAATTTTTGGTTTTTGAGAGCAAAAGCAAAATTTGTTTTATTTATAAGCTTATTGTTATTATTTTTTCTTTGTTTTTTGATTTTTGATTTTTGATATGATTTGAGTGTAGGGATGAGCCTGAGAGAGAGTCGAGCTTTAGAAGCAGAAGGAAAGTAACATTCAACTCCAATGTGGAAACCTATGAACATGTTTTGTGTGAGGAAGTTAAGAATGTTGTACCAGAGACTGAAGGCAGTGGGAAGACGGGGCAGGAGGAAAATATAGCAAAATCAAGTCAATCAAAGTCTTCTTCAGAAGAAAATTCGAACACTTCAAGCTCGGTATCTTATCCTCCGAATCATAGATACCAGAATTGCAGGGACAGTGATGATGAGTTTGAAGAATTAGATTATGAGGAGAGTGATCTTGATGATGACGATGACGATGACGACGACGACGACGGGGTACTTGAGGTTAATGAAATTTATGAGGATGATGATGATGGAATTGTTGAGTCAAGGAGAAGAATTCCTGTTGTTCCTGTGGTTACTGAGGTGGTTGATGATTGTCCAATAAGATGTGATGAAGGGGAGGTTAAGCCATATGTGTATAACCCGAATGTTCGAGATAGGAGTGCTTATGTTCATCCTGTGTTAAACCCTGTCGAAAATCTTACGCAATGGAAAGCTGTTAAAGCTAAAGGGGCATCACCATTGAGGCCTCAGAAAGAGAATTTTGTTTCGAATCAAGAATCTGAGGTTTCTTTCAGTTTTAAGTCAAAAACTAATCAAATTAAGAAGTCAAGCCAGGAAGTAGCAGTTGATGCTAGCCTTTCCAACTGGTTGGAATCATCTGAGGTGACTCCCATCAATAAGTCTAGCACCATTACACCTGAGATAAGCATGTCACAACGATCAACCTCATCAAGGAGCCCAGAAGATAGACCTATTTTGGGAGCGTTAACTGTTGAAGAACTCAAACAGTTTTCTACTACTTCTTCACCAAGGAGGTCACCAAGTCCAAGCCCCGATGACATGCCTATAATAGGGACTGTTGGGACCTACTGGAGTCACACAGGCTCTACCAAGAACTCTGGCTCAGCCTCTTCCTACAAAGGAATCCCAAACACAACCAGCAAGTACAGAGAGGTATACGTGAAGTAAAACTAGTGAGATTTTTGTTTTAGGGGATGGAGTAGTGTTCTGATTAAGTTTTTGTGGGTGTGCAGGATAAGAGAGTGAATTGGCACTCTACTCCATTTGAGGCAAGGTTGGAGAGAGCTTTGAAAAGTGGTTCTGCTGAGGCTTAAACTATTCAATACTCCTGGTGTATGTTAGACAAGCTTGTGAGTGATTTGGTGTTGGATTGTAGTTTTATGTTCTCAGCATCTATATTTTTTAATTCTTTTGTAAAATTCAATTTGGTTGTTTGTGACATCTGCTTGCCTGTTGTAATTTCATGATTTAATATAATTGAATTTATTCTTTTTAATTGTATCCATAATTCTTTCTGCAATGCTGATTAATGATTTTATGAAGATCAGTTTGGTTTTTATATATTCCAGAAGACATTACCTTCAGCTCCCTGGATTTCAATTTTAAACCAGGGAAAGTCCCTACATTCTGTTTCTTGATTTACAGCTACCAAAACTTTGCCTCTCTCTCTCTGAGTTTCAGTCACTAGATCAGAATTTTATATAGTTTGATGACTTTTGGTCGGAGATTCCAGTAATGGTGGTACTTTTTTGTCTAATCACAATTTGATTTCCACATCACAACCTTTATTGGCTACTTCATGTAATATCAACAATTCTTATTGGGCAGTTGACATGGCTACATAATATAATGGTTAACAAATCTTATTGGGAAGTTGACATGATTTGTTTGCTCCTAGGTAGAAATGTGTACTGATTTAGTAGGCTAAAGACTTGTTCTTGTGTGTGTCAGACCAATAGCACCCAAAAAAAAGAAGCAAAGTCGAATTACCCATAGAAGAAGTGTGAGTGATGCAAATTATGCTATTTTCTGTGAATTATTTATGATCCATACGTATCTTATTTCAAGTAATCTAAGGGGTTGATGGGAGCAAGTTTAAGCTCATTTTTGGTCTAAGTTTGTTAGCTTTGGGCTCGTTGGTTGTAAACCATTTTTGGAAGATAAATAGCTGATCCCACTCTTGCAATGGTGGCTGCAATGATAGGCCACAATTTTGCCCAACTATTTTTCTTTTGAGTAATTGGAGTGTCTATTTCCATAAGTGTAGCTTTTTATGCCAGTATGTTCAGCTGCAGCAATTGTACAGAATGACAAAATATTTTTGGTAGTATGCTGAAAATTAAGGGGTTTCTCTCTATCTGAGTTTCAGTCACCAGCATTATACGGTTCAGAACTCAGAAGCCTAAGATTTAAGTAGTTTGATTGCCTTATGAAGCCAGTCTATTGACTTCCTATGCAGTATACTCTTTTGTATATCCTGTTTTGGATTTACTTATCAAAAAAAAAAAAAAAAAATCCTGTTTTGGATTGTTTTATGATGTGTTTAGAAGTTTGAAAGGGGAAAAAAGGAATACGAGATAGAAGAAGCTGAGAGGACACGGGTGGGGGGAATGGTATTCTTTTCTCTTGCTTGGATGTTTTAAAAGTTAAGTAGAAAATAAGAGCAAATGATAAGATATTATATAAATTAATAATTATAACATCTTTTTATTCAATTTGAAGAAATAGATATAAATTGATAATTTAAATTTTTTTAATTTAAGTGAAATCAGTCCTCTAAATTCTCCCAATTTTAAATTAAATAAAGGTTTTTGAGGATAGCTTACCTCTCAAACCATTTCCTTCCCTCCCTTAAGTCATCTAAACATGTTGAATTAACCCTCCATACCCTTTTCTATCTACTCCTCTCCTCACCTCCATACAAACATGTAGTTATTAAGAGCATCCTAAACGTTCTTTGAGCCTGTCCAATTTACAGGCATGCTGGCTTGTTTAATCTGCCCAGGATATTCGCAGCCATTTTGCATGCTTTTCAAGAACCACCGTGATAAGCTGGCTTAGTTTAACCAGATGACAAACATTTCCACTTAGTCAGAAGTCAACTTTAACAGCCAGGGAAGAAAAAGACAATAAGGATGATGAGATTCTTTAGCTCATGTGCTTAGTAAGAAAAGTCATCCAAAAATAGTGAACGATTAGCAAACAAATAATGAGATTGACTAGAGGAAAAATGGTTAGGAGTCGTTAACTTTCCTGGAAGGAAAGAAAATGAGGAAAAGAAAAGTCTGGCAGGTATTATTTAGTGCAAGGCACTAAATAAGGTTATGTACATGAAACGCTGTTTATACTTTATAAATAACAGATATACAAGCTATAAGCACGTTTCTCAACTGGCAAAAGTACCAATACAGCCCTCATTAGTGCTCAGCCCAACATATATTCAAGTAAAATGAAAGGAAAAAATATAAAAAGAAAAAGCTTATTGTACTAGGGACCTCAAGGTCATTCTTATTTGAATAATGCAGCAGACAGCCAGATACAACAATTTTTTTATAATATTTTTTCACAAAAATTGAGTAATAAGTTTTTACTCATAACTCAACACTAATCATAACTCAACATCTGATGCCAATTTGAGCTATTTCAGAATTGGTTGGACAGGCAAATTTGGGTTTGAGCTGATAGTTCTTGTGCCACAAAACGCATGGTGGGTCGTTCCTTTGGAGTGTCATGCACACATGCTAAGGCTATGGTAACTACAAACTCCACCGCCTCTGCTATTTGGCCTGTGGGTGGTGGAAGTCCTTGGTCTAGCACGTCCTTTAAAAGAAATTCAGCAGTGTCTGACGTTCTCGAATTGAATGACAAGGAAGATAGGAGCTCCCTTGGGTACCTTCCCATCATAAGTTCTAATGCCACCACCCCCAAGCTATAAACGTCACATTTATCTGTTAATCGCATTGTAAGCGCAAGCTCTGCACATTCACAAAACAAATTCAATCCCCTAATGAAACATTGTCATCCAAATGTCTATGAAACTAATCAAAGTTAACAAACGAACAAGAAATACATACATTTGGCAACAAGATGAGAAAAACGCATGCTAATTCTTTTAGAGAAACATTTATTCCAGAACAAAACTGTGGAAGTTTGATTGTTAGCTTACCTGGAGCCATGTAGCCATAAGACCCAGCAATTGGTGTCCAATTAAACGTATCTGGGTTCAACAATCTTGCAACTCCAAAATCTGAGAGCCGTGGCTTGAACTCATGCTCGAGCAATATGTTATTCACAGATATGTCTAGGTGCACAATTGGAGGAGAGCAATCATGGTGCAAGTAAGCAACTGCATGAGCCACACCTTGCAAAATTTTCACCCTTGTATTCCAGTTCAGCTCCACTTTCCCTTCCAACCCATACAATGCATTTCCCAAACTGCCTCTACATAATCATAAACCAAGTACATGCACCCCCTAATAGAAAAGAACCCATAAGGCCTAATGATATTCCGGTGCCTAACTTCTGTCAACACACGAATCTCATTTTCAAAACTGTGGTGATCGGCTGATGGGATTTCACTGGAGTCTTGACATGTTGAGTCTTTTAACAGCAACAATTTGACTATTTGGCAATGCCACTCTGTAAACAGTTCCAAATCCTCCTTTTCCAATGCAGTACTTCTCATTGAAGTCCTCACTGGCCTTAACGATATCCTTAAATGTGAATTTACCTTCTCCTTCCCATATTAATGACTCTCCAAGTCTTCTGCGTTCTACACTGAGGAATTTGGTTTTCCGGTAAAATATTATGATTCCGGCAACAATAATTGCAAGCAATAATAGGCCACAAACTGGAATGAGGACAACAAATAGAAGCATATTAGAATGCTTTTTGCTTTTGGAATCTATGTAACAAGTAGGTAGTCCTTCTGCATTTCCACACAAACCTGAGTTTCCAACATAAGCTTCTGCAGGTGCTTCTTCGAAAACTTTACTAACTGGGATCTGACCTGTTAGCTTGTTATAAGAAAAATCGATGGAGCTGGAGCTTAAATTAACCATGGTGTAAAATGATGCTGGGATTTCCCTAAGAGTTGGTTATGTGAAACGTTAAGACTCTCTAATGCTGTAATCCCAAGCTCTTTTGGTATGTTCCCAGTCAATTTGTTTTGAGACAAATCAAGCTCCTTAAGCTCAATCAAACAGCCTAGACTCTGAGGAATCTCCCCAGACAATTCATTGCAGCATAGACTTAAATTGAGCAATTGAATCAACTTCCCAAGTTCAACCGGGATTTTGCCAGAAATTCTGTTTCTGCTCATCTGTAAAATGGTTAGAGATGCACATTCTGCCCACTCCAGTGAGATCTTGCCCATAAATTGATTGTCATTAAGAGAAATGAAATAAAGATTTGGATGGACACCAAATGCATTTGTGATGTTTCCATTGAATTTGTTCCCATCAAGCCGTACTCTCTCTAGTTGCAAGCAATTTCTCAAGCAATCAGGCAATGGCCCCGTGAAGTTGTTATCATTCACTGTGAATATTTGAAGACTGAAGCCACTACACAATTCAGGTGGCAGTTCTCCAGAGAAGCTGTTGTTCGAAAAGCTAACACTGCTTAGAGAAGGACTAAGCTTCCCAAAGTCACTTGGAATATTACCCGAGAAGTTATTGGTGAAAAGAGAGATTCTCTGTAAATTATGGAGGCCAGATATGGTATCTGGCAATTCCCCGTATATTTGGTTGGTGCTGAGATCAATAATTTGCAGCGAAGTCATATTTCCAATTGCTGGTGGGATTGTGCCAGTGAGATTGTTTAAGAAAAGTTGTAAGGTCTGAAGGTTTGTGAGGTTCCACAGTGCTAGAGGAATTGGACCAGACAGGTGGTTGTTTGATAGGTCTTGGTCTTTCAAATCTTTCAAGTTACCTACCTCAGAGGGAATTGAACCTGTGAACGTATTATTGAGCAGAAAAACAAGTTTGAGCTTGGTCAACATGCCAATTTCCAGTGGAATTTTGCCAGTGAAAAAGATTGTTCTGAAGCTGCAACGAGGTTAATTCTGTCCAATTGCTGAAAAAGTAAGGTGAGATCTCACCTGAAAGTTTATTGCCAGATAAACCCAAGTCGGTAATTTTGATCAAGTTGGTTAAAGACAAAGGCAATTTCCTAGTGAGTGAATTGGAAGCCAGGGCCAAGTAGGTGAGGTTAGTACAAAGACCAAGCTCAGAAGGAATTGTAGAATTTAAGGCATTCCATCTAACATCGAAAAGCCAGAGCTCTGTGAGCTGGCCAATTGAAGAAGGAATTCTCCCTTCAAATAAATTGTTGTACAGTTCTATAATTCGAAGATTGGACATTGAGCCAATATCTTCAGGAATTAGACGACTAAACTTGTTTCTTCCTAGACGAAGATCTGTAAGTTTGGAAAGCTTGGTAATCTTTGGTGACACTGCTCCATGGAACACATTTTTAGTTAGATTAATGTACTCAAGCTTTCCCAGATTGGAAAAAACCTTTTCTGGTACCGTTCCATTCAACATATTCTGGGACAAATCCAAGAACGTCAAGTTCTGACAATCAAGTATAAATCCTGGGAATCCATAAGTGAGTATATTATAAGCAAAGCTATGCCGGGTCAACAAAGGCATGCGTAAAAACTTAGACCAGTCAGGAGTTGCTAAGTAGTTTGATCCAAGGTCCAAGTACCATACCTTTTGAAGATTGCTAAACTGATATGGAATTGTACCATTCAGATAGTTGTTGTAGAACTTACGTACTGGAGCTTTGTTAACTGGCCTATCTCCGAAGGTATTCGTCCGCTGAGTAAGTTGTTGCTGAGGTCAAAGCGAGTGACATTAAGAAATGGAGTGAAGTTGAACTGGGCTAGCGTTCCATTGAGGTTGGCACCAGAGATGATTATTTCGGAGACTGTTCCGGTTGTGTCGCAGACCATGCCGTTCCATTTGCATAGGTTGGTGATGTTTGTAGTGGACCAAGAGCTGAGAAAAGAAGAAGGGACGAGGCTGTTTTTCCATTTGATAAGAGCTTCTGCTTGTGTTGCTGGTGATGATGTGCTGTTTAGTGGAAGCAAAGAGAGTAAAAGAATGTGAAGGAGAAGAAGAGGAGGCTTTAGAATGACTGTCATGCTTAGTTTTTGATTTTCACATGTCATGCCTCATGATCTGCTTTAATCTTTAATAGCTGAAAGAGGCAGAGATACTGCAATGATATGAACTCCATGTGTGAAAATTAGGCGTCTCAGTTCATTTACAGTGTTTTGTTGTAAATAAGGGGAAGAGAAAAGGAGGGAAGAGAAAGAGAGAGAGGGAAAAGTAGTGAAAAAGAATGTTTCCTTTTTTCATGTTTCGAAAGAGTGAGAGAAGAGAGAAGAGAGAAGAAAAGAAAAGAAAAGAATATATTTAATTTAGATATATGTTTTTACCTAAGTACCCCCAATTAATATTCTGAAATTTTTGAAGTCATTAGCTGTGGGCCTCCAAATGTTGCAGCCTTTTTATTTGCCTTTCTCCTCGTTTCCGCCCAATTTAGGCAAATGAGAAAAGTTGGCATGGATGGATGCTCACTCCTTCCTCCTTCTCATCGTTTCTTTTCTATTTGGCCTGTTTGGAAGTTTAGAGAAGGAGGAGAGTAGAGGAGAATGATTCATCTCTACATTGTTTGGATGTTTTTAAAATTAGTAAGGGGAAATGGGATAATTAACTCTTTAGAAAAGGTAATTTTGTTAATTTAGAATGGGTAAATTAGGAAATTCATTTGGTCAATAATTTATCTACTCTACTCTCCTTCCAAATCTCTCCAATTTGGAGGAATTAAAAATAAGAGGTTAGAGGTAGTTGAAACCCTTCCAAACCCCTCCTCATTCTTCCTTAATAGCATGTTTGGGAGTTAAAAAAAGGAGGGGAAGTAGAGTAGAGGGAGGGAGAGTAATTTAATTACCTTGTTTGGAACTTTTTTAAGGAAGGAGGGGGAGGGATTTGGAGGGGTTTGGAGGGGTTTCAACTACCTCTAACCCCTCATTTTTAATTCCTCCAAATTGGAGAGATTTGGAGGGAGAGTAGAGTAGATAAGTTATTAGCCAAATGAATTTCCTAATTTACCCTTTCTAAATTAACAAAATTACCCTTTCTAAAGGGCTAATTACTTCCTTCCCCCTCCCTAATTTTAAAAACATCCAAACAATGTAGAGAGGATTCATTCCCCTCTACTTTCCTCCCCACCACTCTCCTTCCCTCTACTCCCCTCTACTCTCCTCCCTCTCTAAACTTCCAAACAAGCCATAAAAAACTTTCAAACAAGGTAGTTGAATGACTCTCCCTCCTTCTACTCTACTTCCCCTCTTTTTTTTTTAACTCCCAAACAGGCCATATTAATGCCAAACAAACAAGGGAAATTGTCATGTCAGCACAATTTCCTCTTTTTTTTTTTTTTTTTTTTTAACAAACAAAGCTTAGGAGTCAATAAAATTTAGAGATGGTTGAAGTCCTCAAAATTTTCAAGTTAGAGGGCTTACTAAGTTATGATGGCTATCACATTGATAGAGAAAAAGAAAAAGAATTTTGAGGAAAAGAGTGATTTCTTTGTCAACTCTATGAAAATGTGATTAAGTTTCCGAATTAGATACATTCACAATATTTTCATAACACTTTTTTAACAAATCTTGAGTGGTAAATTGTTATTATTGACTTTATTCATAATATATTTATATTGACACATAAGATTTAGAACTCCCATAATTTTTCACTCACTATTAATAGTCAACAAATAGTCAAACGTATTCGATTTTATATATATAATATATATATATATATATATATATATTATTTTAGAAACAAACACACATCCGGGTAGAGGAGAGGATATGAGATACTAAGAGAAGTACACTATAACCTTACTATAAGTTTGATTTTATACCGAAATAATTTCTCCGACCAAGTTTGATTAATGGGGTCAATTGGGGGAATTTTTCCATGGATCAAATCTGTATCCAAGTTTAACTTACCTGAAGGCCTTCAATTCGGTTGAATTTGGGTTTGGAAATTTTTTTTTTTTGTTGAGAAAGAGGGTTTGGACTTGGTGGGCCCTAATTCCAAATCCAATAATATTTTAACATAATAAGTCAATATTAGGCTAATTCATCGTGCCTTTAACATGTGAAGTTAGGCACCATTATCATTTTTTTTTTACCCCGAGAAAAGCCGCCACTATCATTCATGAACCGAATGTTAGTGAAGTAGGGTTTATTATTATTATTATTATTATTATTATTATTATTATTTATTTTTTTTTAAATTTAAAACCTGAATGTCATGGATACACCAAAATTGCCAATTAGTTGACAGTTTGTAAGTTACACTTATTTTAAGATAATCAAAGTTTGGCCGGTTATACCGCCTCAGTTTTCAAAATTATTTTTAGATATTTGCATACATGTTTTCATTGCATTATTTTCTCACTATATTCCTGTTGTCCATTTTTGTTTTGTGATCTTCTTCTACTCTTTTATCTGTTGATTCAGTTACTTTTCTTCCATTTATTCTATATCCTGTTTATTTGTCTCAGTTAACCCACTTATTATCCCAATCTTTTAATCCTCATATGCTTGTGTTTAACCAGAAACCTGTTGTAGGTATGAATGGAAACGTAGGTCCCGATTTGTGCGTGTCTCAAAAACATAGGTCCCGATTTGTGCTTGTCACGATCTGTTTTGTCCACGGTATCCAAGACTGTAGCCGTTTAGCCGGAGTGAGGCGTTGAGGCGTTGTGTCCAGGATAGTGGTTTTACAGCAATTGTCGTGGTTCCCAAGTTAGACAGAAAGAGCAGTTTTTCTTATACGTGAGACAATGACGGCAGTCCATCCAGTCATATCCCTATAGCTTGTCCAAGGTTAGATCTTGTTTTGGAGATAGAGAAAATTATGATTTAATTGTGTTAAATTTTTCAGATAGTCAAGATGTTGAGTAAATTGTTTAGAAGTAACTCAACCTCCAGTTTAGCTAGTAGATCCACATCACTTCCAGAAATTCCACAAGAGTCAGGAATTACCATAGTGAGGAATATGAAGTATCAGACCTAGACCTTAAGTTAGGAGATTGGAACCTCCCTAAGGTACCCATCAAAGAGTTTTATAAATCATCTTGGGGATTGAACACCTTCAAGACAGATTTCCATGTTAGGACCATTGAGCAAGTTTATGGAATCAATAAGGAGTACGAGACGTGCTACTTATTTAGTCCAACCCAAATCAAAGCTCACATAAAGAAAGGACACCATTTCATGCATATAGGTTTAGTCCGGATTGGAATCCAACCCCTCATCAGATCAGGATTGAACAATTCAGTTCTGTTAGCCCTTAGAGATACCCGTCATATAAGGTTTAATGACAGTCTCTTAGGAACCATAGAAGCCAGTTTAAGTAACGGACCAGTCCATTTTGACTGTTTCCCGAACTTCACAGTCCATATTCATGACAAGAACGTCTTGAAAGCTTTAACTTTGAACATCAAGACCCATGGAACCCTCATGACGCAGGGAACCAGCCAGATTGCACTTATATACAAGGTGTATTATAAGTGTATCAAGACAAACATGAATGTTGGTGCTTTGGACAGAAAGAAAGTGGGAGAAACATTTCTTATCCAGACCAACGTCCAAGCAAAGATCCAGATACCTAGAACCCTTAGATGAGATGAAATTTCCTTTCCAGAAGATTGGAAACTTCACAATGAGAATTTCCCTCTTCAGATCCAAAACCCAGATCAGGATTCAGAGTTAGATTTTGTCCAGCAACTAGCAGATGGTTCTGTTAGACTTAGTTTTGACAAATCTAGGTTTAGATCACCTCTAGAAGACTGTAGGCCTAGATCCCCAATAGATCTTAGCCGATTCCCTAGCAGGCAACCACCTATTCTCCTTAGAGATAGACCTGTCTCCCAACCCAGCTCCTCTAGACCTCTAGCACTGTTTCCTAGATCTAGAAGAGACTTAGGACCAGAATTTCAAGGAGTTAAAACCAGGTCTCAGGTTAGTACACCTTGCTACACAGCCAAACAAGATTCAATTGTTGATCAAGAAGACAACAACACCCAAAAAGTAGGATCACCCTCAGGAACTGATATGGAAGACCCATATCGAGATAACATAGAAGATTTTGAGCTTAAGGTTTTGAAAAAAGATTTCGAACTAGATATGGTTTACCTAGGCAAAGAATTTGACTCAGAAGAGAACCGAGTCAAAAGAGAAGCCTATAGAGCCAACCATACCAAGGAACAAAAGAAAGAAGTTCTTGATGCATGGAAAGCATTCATGAAAGAGGTATCAGAAAATATCCCTTTCTTTGTTTATTTTGAGAGATATTTCAAATGGCACAAAAAGGCTTGTGTCCTCACAAAAACAGATTGGGTCAAAGAAGACACCAGAGAAGTAGTCAGTGCTAGCCACCCCCCAGCAGCAGCCATCATTTTTAAGTACAAAAACCAGAACGTTACTGCCACACCCTTTAGGTTTCCTTCAGGAGAAGAGAAAATCGTCAAAAAGGTTATTGAGCAGAACAACTACACCAACCAATGTTTAAATGTGATAGGAAAACAGCTTGATAGAGTAGAAGACAAGTTAGAAAACAAAATTGTCCTCCAACTAGGAAGCTCTAGTAAACCTATCATAGAAAAACCCTTAGTAAAACTTCCTACATCCAAGCAACTTAGTATCAAATCTAAAGATGTCACAGCTTTAGAAATAGTCACCCAGAAACTAGAAGAACTCCAGAAGCTAGTAAAGAAAGAACCTAGCACCTCTTCACCTAGCAAAGGACTTTAGCTTACCACCCTAAAAGGACATAGAACCTCTAGCTGTTCTAGCAGAACCTCCTCAGATGATGATAAGGAAATAGAACATGTTCAAAGTCAGTTCTAGGATTTAAATGTCAAAAGACTTTACCAACCACCCTCAACTAGTTTGACCAAGAATTGGTATCCTAGACCAACACCTCCAGACCTCCAGTATGAGGAAAGAAATGTCAGCAATCAGTTCTCAGTTACTTCAGTAAATCTTTATGAATGGAACATAGATGGACTTTCAGAACAAGAAATTCTGAATAAGATCCAACACATAGCGATGGTCACTAACAATTATCTCAATGAAGGAAAAACTCACCCTGAGGTAATTGATCTTATTGTCCTAGGTTTCACAGGAAAGTTGCTCCAATGGTGGAACAACTGTCTCACTGACCATTCCAAGGAAGACATAAAAACCGCCGTCCAAAAGAATGAGGAAGGTCTCCCCATTTTTGAGGATCCCCCAGGAAGAGGAATTCCTGATGGCGTCAATACCCTGATCTACACCATCATAAACCATTTTGTAGGAAAACCTAGTAACATTACATCAAGGATTTATGACCAGTTAAGTAATCTTAGGTGCAGAACCCTAGGAGACTACAGATGGTATGAAGATGTGTTTACTACCAGAGTTATGAATAGAAGCGATTGTAACTACCCATTTTGGAAAGAAAAGTTCATCAATGGTTTACCCACATTATTTGATGAAAAAGTGAAAGAAACACTTTGTAATTCACTAGGAGAAATTGATTATGATAATTTAACCTATGGCGACATCTCTAGTACAATCAGAAGTGTAGGAATGAAAATGTGCAGAGATTTTAAGATTCATAGCAAGGCCAGCAAAAGTAAAGCCAAGTATGAGCTAGGAACCTTTTGCACACAATATGGCTTACCACCAATAGCCCCTTCCAAGAGAAAGTCCAAACATAGGAGGCCAGAATCCCCTGAAAAGCCTTATAGGAAAAGAGCCAAACCAAGGTTCTTCCAGAGGCAAGGATATAGTAATCCCAAAGAAGGTGATTACTATAAGAAAGGAAAACCCTCTAAATCCAAACCCACAGGTAGGTATGAGAAAATCCCAAAGGCATTAGGAAAATGCTTTAATTGTGGGAAAAAGGGACATTTCAGAAATGAGTGTAAGAAAGAAGCAAAAACACTCATAAACACCCTTATCAGTGACCAACCCAGCAAAGAAAAAATCTTCAAACTCCTAGAACTCGACCATATAGAACATGAGTCAACCAATAGTTCTAGCGAACACGAAATTTACCAATCATCATCTTCTGAACCAGCAGAAACCTATAGCTCTTCTAGTGAGCCTAGAATTGATTTGGCTTGTAAAGGAAATTGCTACAGAAAGCTCAATACCCTCAGCAAAAAAGAATCTATTCTTAATCTCATAGAACAGATTGAGGATCCTGTCATCAAAGCCCAAAAGCTTTCCCAGTTCAATAGAGTCAAGTCCCAGTCTAAACCTAAGGCCAGAACCCTTAATCAGGACTTCGAAATATCCAGAGTCCAAGGAGGAATCCTTATCAATCATAAATATCATGGAACCAGTCCAGGGTATTTAACTATTATTCCCTCCAAAATGAATCAGACGAAGAAATTTGCTTCTATTTCTCACCCAGAAAACAAAGCATGCATATTGCATAAAAATATTTCCTGCATTGCATCCCCTGATTTAAAGGAAAATGTTTTCTCAAACAAATGTGTAACAAGAAATTACCTTACTTGTCCAGAAAACCAAAAACAGGAAACCCAGGAAAAAATGGCAAAGAGCAGAGATAAAGGGAAAGCTCCTGTCCAGGACTATTCCCAGTTCACAAGGTTCACAGAACAACCTTATGAAATGCATGAAGGCGCTTCTTCAAACCAAGAAGCAGTATCCCTTCAGGAATATGCCACAGTGGCACATTCCAGTGGAAACACAGTCATTACTCTCCAAGAAACCCCCACACCCATATACTCTAGTGGAAATCCAGTGGTTGATGTCTTGAATTATACCTTAGAAGAAAATTTAACCAAGGATTCTTATGGTATAAATTCAAACTTCCCATATCCCACCAAGACTATCCTAGATCTTCTCCAATCAGCCTTCATCCTAGATAATGATCATCTTTTCCAAAGAACCCTCAAAACTCTAAAAACCCATTTAGACAACCTTGAGGCAAGAAATGATCATCTCACCAGTCTTCTCTCTGGCAAAGAGAAAATCCGTTCAAAGGATAAGACTGTTCTTATGGGCACGTGTTTTGCTAGGCTAAGTCTTAAGACCCAAGCCTCAGTAAGAAGTGCATTTGTCAACTTACCTTCTGAAATACAAGTACGTATTTTGGGAAGTAAGGTTATGTCCGAATCAATTGATCTATGGTTTCGACATTTCAGAGTTTTGATCACCACCAGGTATTATGATCCAGACAGTCCAGATCTTGATTATACTACCAATTTGAACTATACAGTAGAGAATGCTCTCACAGTATCCAGGTGGGAAGCATACTTTGGCAGCAGTCTTAGAGTTTATGAAAGGGAAAAACACCCCTTTCCGGGACTATTAATCAATTACAATGATCTCTTAGAAGATAAGGAAGAGGATAATTAGATGAATCCTCATTGGCTATCACAGATGTTTGAATATGGCTTCGTCAGGCTTATAAGGCTAACTAGTCATAACCAAGTTAGCCAACTTTCCGCCATCATCAGAGACACAGTCATTAGGGTTTCAAGCCCTTATGTTACTATCTGATGTTGGAGCACCCTCCCAGAATGGGAAATGAATCATTGGGCAACTGTCCAACCATCAAAGCATCTAGTCCTTCTTGGAGGATATTCCCACCAAGGACCCTGGTTCGAAGGTAATACATTCCTCTCCTATGGAAATCCCAAAGCCTTAGCAGATTGTTGGAGGAGCTTCTTCATCAACGAGATCAGAAAAGTTAGCCAAGAACTCTGGAAGAATTACCATTTTGTGGGCAACACATGAAGAATTTCAGTCTTCACAGGCAGGCCGTACTATGAATCAATTCCTCGCCTTCCATGGACCACCCATTGTGATCCCAGACGGTTCCTAACACCTGGCCAGAATCCAGATTTTGAACCATTAATTTATTGCAGTCTCTGTGAAAAGTTTACCACATTCCACGAGCACGCTTGCAATAATGATCCCCCATGGGAACCACAGGAAGATGATAACAGTTGGTATGATGCTTACAATGGAAATTGAAAATTTGAATAGTACTAGCCACTATTCAGAAAACAGCATCTCCAGACAAAATACTATTCATCTACAGTACTAGTCACTGTTAATGAATAGGAACCAGCACCCAGCTGACACTAAAGACAAGGGACAGAACACTATTCATGAACAGTAAAAGTCACTATTCATGAACAGTACCCAACACAATCATCTAGATTTACTGTTGCTTTCGGTGGAAAAGAAATTCACCTCAGTAAAAGCAATTCACCTTCCTGAATTTCAGCAATCTTCAGCAGAATCCAAGGCTCTCTTCTCCCTATATAAGGCAGCTCTTGCTTCAGTTGAAGACAGGTCCAATTAAGTGGATACTTCACAGGTCCATTTCCAGCAAATACCTCAGAATTCTTTTACCTCCCTTCTCTTACAACCCAATACTTGTAATCAGAATGGCAGTTTACATTTGTAATACCCCAGGTAGTCTTACACTTGTAACCAGATGGCCTCAGTCGGCCTCCAGTTTGTAATTAGAAATCAGATAGCCCCAGTTGGCATCTGACTAGTAAATTCCGTTTCCGCTAGCCTTGTAACTTACCCCCTTTTGGATATTATTGGGATCTATTTTATTTTACTGTTGAAAATTTAGAATTCCACAAAGAGGAGTGATCCTCACTCCTTAATCCTTACTTCACTTTCAAAATTTAGAGGTGCAGGAATTGTTGTCATTTGTCAATAGTCTATGTTAATTTTTTATTGAGTAAAATATAAAATTTACAACTTCTGTTTGGACTAATAGCAGATACTACCCTATTTTTTTCAAAAATATCCAATTTGTTCTGTAAGAACAAACATTACTTAATGTGGGGGCTTTTTTGCATCAATGGGCCAAAACCCGTTTTGCTACACCAAGGCTTGTGAACTAATGGGCAAGGGAGTTGAGACTGGCCTGGTGGGATTATACTGTAGGCTAGCTTGTGCACAAGCCAGGCATGCCTAATGTTTGGATAGGGCAGAGAATGCTGCAGCAAGCTGGGCATCATAGCAGATGACGTCACAGCAGAATAACTGATACAGTAGAAATAATAGAAAAATACAACAGCACAACAAATGATATAGTAGGTATATCAAATGATGTTGCCACGGGGCGACTGATACAACAAAATAATAATCAATCCTGCAGCAAGACAACTGATACAACAAATGTAATAAAAAAGTGCTACAACAGAACAATTGATACAGTAAATATAATAAAAAGGTGCTACAGTAGAATAACTAATACAATAAATATATAATAAAAAAGTGCTATAGCAGAACAACTGATAGCATAAGTCCCTGTGGCAGAACAAATAATAACGTGAATGTCAAACAAGTTAAAATAAGCCACAGCAGGATAATAGCAATAACTCTAGGCAATTATAATAACGTTAATTTGCTCTCCCGGTCCTAGGTCAAGTCTTTCAGTAGGAATAGGTCCAAAAAAGGAACCAAACCCAAACACAGATAACCTCATTATCAGTTTCTGCCATTGAAGTTACTCATGTTGGAGGAAAGGCCTAAGTAGTTTTGAGTTACGATTTATAGAATCCCAGAGAGTGGGTATGTCTAAAGGGAGAGAAAAGATGGTCTATTGATGCATGCCCCTATTTCTGCTGTGTTTTCTCTCTTCCCTTTTTACCACCTTCTTTCTTTCCTAAGTTTTATCACTCTTAGTTTCTTGCTATCTTCTTCGCAGGTTCCTTCCCCTTTACTTATGGCTACCTCTCCCCATTTATATTGCTTGATTCTATGAGATTTCTCTCTTTTGTCCCTAAAGCTTCACCAACCGTTTTTGGCTTCTCATGGGCATCCCTTCAGGATCACCCACTTGCTCATTGGTTACCAGGCCACTACCTTTGCCCAGAGTGTGCTTGCCGCACCACTTTTCATTCCAGGGCAAAACTCCCTTGTTTTGTTTCTCCCTCTCATCCTTTCTGCCTTACCCAAATGGATAAGGATTGGAGACTCTCTCTCTCTACCTTTATGGCATACATTAGGTGGTCCAAGCCCTTTGCTTGCCTCTTTTGGGTGAAATGCCATCCCAGCAAGGCATTTTCCTTAAGAGAAGCCTCAGTAGGAACCCCAAAATAGACTCCTTTTTCCCCCACCACCAAACCATACCCTCTAAGTCCCCGAACTGAAGGCCCACCTCTCCTATATTGGTTGGGTACATGTAGGTGGTACTTCGACCCTTATATGTGAGTTCCACTACCCTTTGCATCTGTCTTCTTTTTTTCCCACGTCATTCTGCCGTTCTTGCCATGTCTCATTCTGCTACATGTCTCTTGTGTTTGTGCTTATCCTCCACAACAAGAAGGGCATGGGCTTCTGGGCTTGTATTGTCTTCTTTTATTTCCTCGTGGGTTTGGACATCGTCTTGGCAGAAGCCCCTGTCCGTCTAGCCCATTGGGCTTCTACTCCTACTGCCTTTTTTTTTGCCGTATCCATGGGCCTGCTAGCTGTCACCTGCCGTGTTGGCCCATTGAGTTTATTACCTCTCTCCTTAGGCTTCCACGACCTATTTACTTTATTTTTACCTCTTAAGCTCATTTTTGGTCTAAGTTTGTTAGCTTTGGGCTTGTTGATTGTAAACCATTTTGTTAGTTCGTTTAGACCCCTTAAACCCAACAGATTAGCCTAGAGAATTAGCCAAGTGATTAACTTAGGTAATTTAAACAAAACTAGGTTAACACAAATAGTCAAAAACAATAAAGTAGCGGAAAATAAAGAACACAAAAATCTGATGACCCAGGAAAACCAAACCGGTAAAAAACTGGGGAGGATTTAACCTAGCTATCCTCAAGGTAAACCGAATTCACTATGAAAGAATCGAAGTTTACACAATAAGACTTAGACTACTAACGTCCTATTGCTACCCAAGTGTAGGAAACTTACTACCACGACCCCATGATAGCTCCGAGATCCACGGACTCCTTCTTTCTTGAATTTTTCAGCAATTCACAAGCGCACCTGCTTGTATTTCTTGAAGATCTTTGATTCTGCAACTGTATGATTTACCAAGCTCTTGACATGAGTCTTGAGTTTGTAAACCCTAAGTGTATGTGAAGGTAAACACCTCTAGATCTCACAATGAGATTCACAAACACAGCAAAACAGAACTCTGAAAACGTGGCTAGGGTTTTCCCTTATATACTTAGGGCAAAACATAAAACCCTATACATTAAATGGGCTAGGGCTGAGTTGGAAAATTCTGCAGAAAAACAATCTGCACGACTTTCGATCGATCGAGTCTAATTTTCGATCGATCGAGTCAGGCAGAAAGTGCACAGTGAATTCTGCATAAAACTCGATTCCAACTTTACATTAAGAGCCATACTTTGAGCAAATCTAACACACAACTAAAAGAATGTTTTGATCATGGTTTTCCAACATTACAAATTGAAGTTCTAATACATTAGTTCCTAATTCTTAGAACCTAACAAACTCCCCCTTTGGCAATCCGTGACAAAACACAGACTCAACAAAAAGCTCAAAGTTTACAAATTGAAACAGCCCATTACAAAATAAAAAGCCACTTAAACAATTCAACCTAACTACTATCTAACAGTTGCAAAGTAGACAGCAGCACGACTGAATCAACCTGTATATTCCTGTAACACTTAACAAACACATAAACGCATGTGTGGAAAAAACAGGAAATATATAAAAAATAACTTCTTGATTTCACATGACACAAAATAAAGACATATATCATGAATAACATCATAAAAATAAATCAATAAGCAAAGTAGCATAGTGAAACAAGAAAACATAATACATAACACATAACAATGTATCTCAACAAAAATATCTCCTAATCAAGAGCTAAAAATGTAAATACACAGTGAAGCGCCTAGATACAATCTAATAACTCCACAAGCTCCGCAGTATCACTACTAAGTACAAAAACTCCCCCTAAAAAGAAAATCTCCACAAAAAAATCTCCTAGATACATATGAACTACTCAATATGCACTCCCCCTTTTTGTGACGAATTGCCAAAGGGCACTCACTCATCATCAAAAGGAGGTGGAGGAGAATGACGAGAACTCGCCAAATCAACTCGCAACGCACGTAGCTCATCAAGGATGTCCACCAGAAACTGACCATGAGTCGCCTAAACGGTCACGACAGTATCAAGAGTCCAACGAAGGTCAGAAACATCATCAAAAGGTGGAGGAACATCAGCAACAGCAGCAACAGTAGGATCAGACGACATCCCAGTTGCAGGAGTATCTGTAGAAGAAGAAGGGGGTGGAGTGACACCGGAAGGCTCTACCCTAGGACGCTTAGAGCTAGCTCGAAGTTGAGCAGCCCTTTGCCTCAAAAAGGTAGCACCTATAGGAGCAATGACATGTACAGGCTCAGAAGCAGGAAAATCACCTAAACCAAGATAAAGGAGAATCCTATGAATAAAAACGGGAAAGAATAACGCATGAGCCGTAGAGCTAGACCGATGAACCTCGTTCAAAGAACGAAGGAACAAATGAGAAAAACTGATAGGAGCATCAGTAACAAGTGCGTACAAAAACACACATCGCTCAAGTGGAATGGTGTGGACATGAGAAATAGGCCACAAGGAATGACAAGCAATCCTAAAGAAAAGATAATGAAGCTCGGAAAGCTCAGTAGAAGTGATCTGAGGATCAGAACCCCACTGGATAGAAGATCCAGTGATGTATGACAACATGTCATCAAGAGGTGGAGACTCCTCATAAGGAAAAACGGGATGGTCAACAATGGGCACCCCAAGAGCGTCAGACACTATCGACGGGGTAATGTGATACTCTACACCTCGTAACCAAATCTTAACCAAGGTGTTGGTATCATAGATGTGGATAGAGAGGTTCGAATAGAACTCTCTAATCAAGGTGGCAGGAGGAGGATGCTCAAAATCGAGCAAAGACAACCAACCCCGACGCTCAAAGTTACGTCTCACCTTAGGATCTACCTCATCTAGTATGACCCTACGCTCAGCCCAGATATGACGCCTAAGGTTCAGGCTCTCATAGGTCTCTTGGTTCTTCTCACTAGAGAACCGCTCATTATCGAATGAAGGTGAAGGGTCAGAAGTCCTATAGGCTCTAGTTTTCCTAGGCATGGTGCTAAGAAATAACGAGAGACACAGAAAAAGAAGAGCAAAAACAAAAACCAAGGGCAGACTGCAAGTTAGCACAGCAAAAAATATAGAAAAACACAATCTATATGATGCATGAATAAATTATGCAAATGATGCATGAACTAATGCAGTGACATGTTCAAATATAATCTAAATTAACAAAATTGACTTGAGCAGGAGTTTTAAATTAAAAATACCCAATTTTGAAAAATCCAATTTTTCAAAACATAATTAATTGATAAATTGATCAACACAGCAGTCATACAACTCAATATAATGACCAAATTAATCAATCTAACAAGTCAATTTCATCAATTTCAATCAAATTGAACAAAAACCCCAAAATCCCCAATTTCAAGCCCTAGAAATTTAAAAAATTCCACAAAGCACTAAATCAAACAAATTAAAACAAATGTAGTGCTTGGATAAGGTGTCCCCACAAAAACTAATGATTCATTTGAAAGAAAAAGAACCAAAATCACTCCCAAAAATACCAAAACCAAAAATGCCGAAAATAGCCTAAAATGCATCAAAATAATGCATGAAACATGAAAATAAAATCAAAAGAGAGGGCAAAAATGTCTTACCGGTCTTGGGAGAGAGAGATGATGTAAAAAGATCGGAGGAAAAAGACAAAAATCTCCAAAGATAGGCTTGACCGGTTGGTAGGGAGAAAAAGTGTTTTGAAAAGATTTGAAAAGTGAATAGTCACGTGAAAAAAAACCTTTTAAAAAGCACTCAGCCCGATTTTTGATCGATCGAAAAATAGATTTGATCGGTCGAAAATCCTTCGATTGATCCAGTATCAATCGAGAACCGATCGAAACACACAGAGACTTTAGTGCGATTTTAAAAACATTTTCGATCGATCGAAAAACAGACTCGATCGATCGAAAATCTGGAAAAATTGAATTTTTGAAAATTGAAACAAATTAGCTCAAAAACTCCTTAAAGCATTAAATTTTATGAAAAGAATGCATGAGTATGAGATGAGATATTTTCCAAAAACCCATGTTTTTTAACCCAGATCTCTCAAAGTAAGATTTTCCCATAATATCTCTCAACCAATCAGACAAGCAAACATGTTTTGCATCAATTTTTAGAAATATTCAAACTCGGTTGGTCAGGCCAAAAACACACACAATAACATGTACACAATTTAGCAAAGAATAACTTGTGTAGTATGTGCAACTAGCATAAGCTTGAGAAACATGTGAGGTGATATGCACATATTGATTAATCACAATTTCTACAAAATCCATCGCATGAATTTGAAAGAGACTATTACTTAAAGAGTTACATCATATAACTCTCACATCTCCTAGAATAAAAGCTTGCAATCATGTAAGTTTCTTGATTTGCTTCATTATTCAATTTAATTGATTAGAAACTTAATAAAAGCCGGGATAATGTGCACACCAATTTTATGAATTGTGAAATTATTATAGCCTAATAATGTACACACAAATTTTAATAGAGGCTACACCTTATGGTCTTTTTGTGCATGTGCTACACTTTCTCGAGCACAAAATCTCACGATATGCACAAAGGTGTTCATGATTGGCTAATAAATAGTAGTGTGATGGTTATTTATGCCTTTCTCAATAAGACCAAGTCGACAATCAAAGACATAAGACTTCAAGATCAAGATCATGTGATCAACAAATATAGCATCTTCCTACACAACATGCACAACAAAACTTTAACTAGTAAAGTGCAATAGAAATAAGTGCATCAAAGCTAAACAAGGTACATAAACATGTTATGCAAAATTTGATTGACCAACCTTATCTTCAAATTCAAGGAAAAATAGCAAAAACACAATTTGCAAATTTTTTTTTTAATATAAAAGAAACACACATCCTAGAATGAAATGCATAAATGTTATGCAATGCAAATCCTAGAAACAAAGGTCACAAAAGGTAGAGCAATGAAGCACAAGGACCAAGTCAGATAGACTCAATTAGGTTGAGCCTTTTGCATCCGAAACCTTTTAGATGCAACTCTTGCATTGGAGTTATGATTCACATTAGAATTCTGAGCAACTCCAGGATTGGAATAAAGGTTTAACGCCTTTACCAATTCACCAATAAGTACCACGGGATCATGTGCTTGGGGCACAGGTACTTTAGGTTTACTTGCTCGCTTTGCAGCTTGCAACTTAAAACAATTTGGACGAATGTGTCTAGACTTTTCACAAAAATGACAAATCCATGCAGGCTTATCATGCAACTTGCCCTTAGAAGAAGTAGAAGCTCTAGAATGAGAAGCTTGAAGATCAACCCTAATCTTCCTAGGTGGAGCAACATCTACAGATTTGACAGGTTCACTCACCAAGGGTTTGACAATCTCATTCTTAGGAGGTTCAGAAGAAGGAACAAATTTAGTGCAAGAAAGTTCAAGCACAGACATACTTTCCTCAAAACCTAAGCTAGTTTTGTTAGAGGGAGACTTTTGAACACTTAGTATGTGATCAAGTTTGGAGCTTGCAGACCTATTAGTTTGTTCTCTAGCAACAGATAATTTAAGTTCCAAACATTTGACTTTATCAAGTAAAAGCATGTTCTCAGTTTTCACATTATTCAAAAGCTCATTTGCATCAAACAATTTCACAAGTAAATTTTTCTTTTCAAGTTCCAAAGATGCAATTTTCTTCAAGCCTAAATCAACATTCATGGCATCTTTTGCAGCAACTTTGCAAAGTTTATTATAGGCTTCCTGTAAATCTGCATCCTCAGAGAGTTCCCCATCAGAAGGGTTCTCTTTAACAGACATGCTTTCATTAACTACAGTAGTAGCAGTGAAAGCAATGAAGTTTGCATCCTCATCACTAGCGGATTCATTGTCAGAAACTTTATCATCACTAAGGGTTACAACCATAGCCTTGCCCTTAGACTTTAAGTATGTAGGACATTCAGATTTCAAATGACCATACCCTTGACATCCATAACATTGTTGTCCCAAAGAATTATTAGAAGGTTGAACTACTTTCTCTTTAGGTTTTTCAGTGTTATTAACCTTAGTGGGATCATTCCTCCTAAAATTTCTAGGTTCAATAGTGTTCTTGCCTCTTGCCCTTCTGTTATTGTTCCTAAGAAAGTTTCTAAAGTTTTTGACAAGATAGGCAATCTCTGTAGCAGAGAGTTCATCATCAAATCCACCATCCTCAGCATTATCAACAGACTTAAGAGCCATTGATTTGGATTTGTTTGTCTTGGGTAGATCCAACTCATAGGACTGAAGAGATCCTACAAGTTCATCAACAGGGATGGAGTTCACATTCTTGCTCTCAGTGATGGCAGTCACTTTGGGTCTAAAGTCCTCAGTCAAAGATCTAAGAATCTTCCTAACAATTTTAGGTTGATCATAGATTTCACCCAAATTATATGCAGAATTAACAATATCATTCAGTTTAGCATAGAACTCATCAAAAGATTCATCATCATTCATTCTAATGCTTTCAAATCTAGGGGTTAATTGCTGCAATTTATTTATTTTAACTGCCTTTGTGCCTTCATGCACAGTCTGGAGGATTTTCCAAGCAGTATGAGCAACCGCAACATTAGAGATTCTCTTAAATTCCTCCATGGAAACAGCATTTAAAATAGCATTCATTACTTTGCTATTGAAAGCGGCTGCCTCCTTTTGAGAAGTTTGCCACTCACTCACAGGAGTAGTGGGCTTCTCCCATCCGTACTCAACGGAATTCCAAACTCTCTCATCAATGGATTTCAAGAATGTTTTCATCCTTACTTTCCAATAAGCATAATTGTTTTCATCAAAGTGAGGTGGAACAACAAGAGAGTGTCCGTGTTCCATGACAACAGGGGTCAAGGATCAGCAAAAAGATCAAACACAAAAACTACCCGCTCTAATACCACTTGTCAGTTCGTTTAAACCCCTTAAACCCAACAGATTAACCTAGAGAATTAGCCAAGTGATTAACTTAGGTAATTTAAACAAAACTAGGTTAACACAAATAGTCAAAAACAATAAAGCAGTGGAAAATAAAGAACACAAAGATCTGATGACCCAGGAAAACCAATTCAGTAAAAAACCTAGGGAGGATTTAACCTAGCTATCCTCAAGGTAAACCGAATTCACTATGAAAGAATCGAAGTTTACACAATAAGACTTTAGACCACTAACATCATATTGCTACCCAAGTGTAGGAAACTTACTACCACGACCCCATGATAGCTCCGAGATCCACGGACTCCATCTTTCTTGAATTCTTCAGCAATTCACAAGTGCACCTGCTTGTATTTCTTGAAGATCTTTGATTCTGCAACTGTATGATTTACCAAGCTCTTGACATGAGTCTTGAGTTTGTAAACCCTAAGTGTATGTGAAGGTAAACACCTCTAGATCTCACAATGAGATTCACAAACACAGCAAAATAGAACTCTAAAAACGTGGCTAGGGTTTTCCCTTATATACTTAGGGCAAAACATAAAACCCTATACATTAAATGGGCTAGGGCTGAGTTGGAAAATTCTGCAGAAAAACAATCTGCACGACTTTCGATCGATCGAGTCTAATTTTCGATCGATCGAGTCAGGCAGAAAGTGCACAGTGAATTCTGCATAAAACTCGATTCCAACTTTACATTAAGAGCCATACTTTGAGCAAGTCTAACACACAACTAAAAGAATGTTTTGATCTTGGTTTGCCAACATTACAAATTGAAGTTCTAATACATTAGTTCCTAATTCTTAGAACCTAACACATTTTTGTCTTCTTCTTGCTAAACAAGAAGTAGGTGAGACGTATAAACCATTTTTGGAAAAGATAAATAGATGATCCCAACTATTTTTCTTTTTAGTAATTGGAGTGTCTAATTCCATAATTGTAGCTTTTTATGCTAGTATGTTTGAAACTGCAGCAATTGTACAGGATGACAAAATATTTTTGACTCTTGAATCGATTTAAAATTGGTAGTATTTCTGACTTTAGGGGCCTCTCTCTATCTGAGTTTCAGTTACCAGCATTATAAGATTTAGAACTCAGAAGCCTAAGATTTAAATAGGTAGATTGCCTTATGAACCCAGTCTATTGATTTCCTACACAAAATACTCTTTTGTATACCCTGTTTTGAATCACGCATTTAGAAGTTTGAAGGGAAAAAAGAGTAGAGTACGAGATAGAAGAAGCTGAGAGGAGAGGGGAGGAATGGTATCCTTTCTTCTCACATGTTTTAAAAATTAAGTAGAAAATAAGAGTAAATGATAAGATATTATTTAAATTAATAATTATACCATCTTTTTATTCAATTTGAAGAAATAGATATAAATTGATAATAAATTTTTTTTTTAAAATTTAAGTGAAACCTGTCCTCAAAAGTCTTCTGATTTAAATTAAAAAAAGGTTTTAGAGGATATCTTACCACTTAAATCTCCTCAAACCATTTCCTTCCCTCCTTCAAGGCATCTAAACATGCTGAATTAATTACCTTCCATACCCTTTTTTATCTACTCCTCTTCTCGCCTTCATACAAACACACGTGCCTGTTTGGGATGCACTTATTTTTTTTGCTATTTATGAGTCTCACGTGAGTCACCTATTTATTTTATTTAACTTTTACCTTTTATCTATAGTACTTTAAATAAAATTTTTTTAGCAGAAAGTTAGATAAGCTATTGCCAAATGTACACAAGAGAATCCCAAATGTTCTTTGAGAGTTATTAGCCTGTCCAATTCACAGGAATGTTGGCTGGTTTAATTTGCCGAGGAACCATATGGTATCCCTTTCACAACCATGTTAGCTTTTGCATGCTTTTCAAGAACCACCATGGGAAGCTGGCTAAGTTTAACCAGATGGCAAACATTTCCACTTAGTCAGAAGTCAACTTTGAGCAGCCAGAGAAGAAAAGAGACAATAGGGATGCTGAGATTCTGTAGTTCATGTGCTTGGTAAGAAAATTCATCAAAAAATATAAAACGATTAGTAAACAAATAAGAAGATTTACTAGAGGAAAAACGATTAGGAAGTCGTGAGCTTCATCGGAGGGAAGGAAAGAAAATGAGGAAAAGAAAAGTCTAGCAGGTATTATTTTGAGGGTAAAATCTAGTTTACACACCCTATTATATACACTTCTATATACACACACACACACACACAAATTGCACCTAAATCGTGACATGAAGTCATAGTTTCCAATTCAAGTCACAATTTATGTGCTGTTTGAGACTTTGAGTGTGTGTAATAAACTCCTCTTTTTAGTGAAATTAAGGGTCTATACATGAAACATCGTTTATATATATAACAGAGCGAAAGTACCAATACAGCCCTCACTAGTGCTCCGCCCAACAAATATTCAAGCAATGGCAGAGCCACGTTGGGACCGAAGATTCAAGTGAAATGAGATTCGAGTAAAATGAAAGGGAAAAAGAAGAAAAAAGAAAAAGATTATTGTAATAGGGACCTCAAAGTAACATTTTATTTGAATAACACTACAAATGCAACAATTTTTATAATATATTTCACAATAGTTTTTTTTTAATTAAAATATTTTTCATAATAATTGAGTAAACTAGTTTTTATTAATTCTTACTTGGAACCACCACTTACATAATTTTACCTAGACAGTTTGTGAATTTTGCATGAAATTGGTGTTTTTTTTTTGTTCTCACTTACTAGTTACCACGTGGAATAGAACCATAAATATTGCAGAATCCATTTCAGGCCTGGCAATACCTTTGCCAAACACTAGTCACAAGACTCACAACTCAACCTTTGATGCCCAGGGACAGAACCAGGATTCGTACCTGGGGGGGGGGGGGGCAAAGCTTAAAACCAAAAAAAAATTTATGAAAATAAAAACTAACATCTATTTCATATTCAACAAAATGCTACATACAAAATAAGTATTTCTTATAGATTTCATATTACAAAACACATCAACAACGTATAGCATACAAAATAAGTGTTTATTATTTTGTGCGCGATTTTTGTTTAGTTTATATTTATTTATTTTATTTTGTTTTTGTAGTTAAAGGGGAATGCATTTTATTTATTTATTTCTTTTCTTGTAGGTAAATATCTAAAAATTTTAAAGGAGGAGAGACAAATATATATATATATATATATATTTTTAAGGGCAAATTTTAATTTTTTCTATACCATTTTTTTTAATTGGGGGGCGGGGGGTGTTGGGCTTTGTGGAGCCTAGTTTATATTTGATCCGGTTGACGACCCGACTCGATCCGAATAATATTGCATGGTTTTTATATCCTGTGCGCAGGATATAAAAAACCATTTTTTTGGTGATTAGGGTTTTGTCTTGTTGTAGTTTTTGAGAGAGCAAAAACACTGTAGCCGTACTCTGTATTTTTCTCTGATAATAATGAAATCCCTGCAACTCCGTGGACGTAGACAAATGGCCAAACCATGTAAATATTGTCTTGTGCGTGTGATTGTTTTTTTTTTACGTGTGTTTTCTCTATTTTTTTTTTCTCACAGATTGGGAATTTCAGGTTAATTCCCTACAACTGGTATCAGAGCCTAGGGTTAGGTTTGAATGGGAGCAATGGCAGAGGAAGCAGAAAAAGGCGTCTGGAATATAAGAGTTCGATGGCATAGACTTTGGATTTTGGAGGATGCAAATCGAGGATTATCTTTATGGGAAGAAGTTGCATCTGCCGCTTCTAGGGAAGAAACCTGAGACTATGAAGGCTGAGGAATGGGCTATTCTTGACAGACAGGTACTGGGAGTTATCGGGTTAACTCTGTCCAGCTCTGTTGCACACAATGTTGTAAAGGAGAGGACCACAGCAGATCTGATGAAGGCTCTGTCTGGTATGTATAAAAAGCCGTCGGCAAACAACAAGGTGCATTTGATGAAGAAACTGTTCAATCTGAAGATGGCAGAGAATGCATCAGTAGCACAACATTTGAATGAATTTAACACTATCACAAATCAATTGTCGTCTGTAGAAATTGATTTTGATGATGAGATTCGTGCACTGATCGTTTTGGCTTCTTTGCCAAACAGTTGGGAGGCAATGAGGATGGCAGTAAGCAATTCTACAGGAAAGGAAAAGCTGAAGTACAATGACATATGAGATTTAATTTTGGCTGAAGAGATTCGCAGAAGAGATGCAGGTGAAACCTCAGGATCTAGTTCTGTCCTAAACCTTGAGACAAGAGGCAGAGGTAATGACAGAAATTCAAATTGGGGCAGATCAAAATCTAAAAATTCTAATCGGAACAGAAGTAAATCTAGATCAGGCCAACAAGTACAATGCTGGAACTGTGGGAAAACAGGTCACTTTAGAAGGCAATGTAAAAGTCCTAAAAAGAAGAATGAAGATGATTCTGCTAATGCTGTAACAGAAGAGGTACAGGATGCATTACTTCTTGCAGTAGACAGTCCACTTGATGATTGGGTTCTGGACTCAGGAGCTTCGTTTCATACCACTCCACACTGAGAAATCATGCAGAATTATGTTGCAGGTGATTTTGGTAAGGTGTATTTGGCTGATGGTACAGCCTTGGATGTTGTGGGTATGGGAAACGTCCGTATATTGTTGCCCAATGGGTTTGTTTGGTTACTGGAGAAGGTTCGACATATTCCTGACTTGACGAGGAATCTGATTTTTGTTGGACAACTTGATGATGAAGGGCATGCAATACTATTTGTTGGTGGTACTTGGAAGGTTACAAAGGGAGCTAGAGTATTGGCTCGTGAAAAGAAGACTGGTACTCTATATATGATCTCAAGTCCAAGAGACACAATTGTAGTTGCTGAAGCAAGTACTGATACAAGCCTATGGCACCGCAAACTTGGTCACATGAGTGAGAAAGGGATGAAGATGCTGCCGTCAAAAGGGAAACTATCAGAATTGAAGTCCGTTGATTTTGACATGTGTGAAAGCTGCATCTTGGGAAAGCAGAAGAGGGTGAGCTTCTTGAAAACTGGTAGGATACTGAAGGTTGAAAAATTGGAGTTAGTGCACATTGATTTGTGGGGGCCTTCACCGGTTGTATCCTTTGGAGGTTCAAGGTACTACATCACGTTCATTGATGACTCAAGCAGAAAGGTGTGGGTTTATTTTCTGAAAAATAAATCTGATGTATTTGAAGCTTTTAAGAAGTGGAAGGCCATGGTTGAGATAGAAACAGGTTTGAAAGTAAAATGTTTGAGGTTAGATAATAGAGGAGAGTACATAGATGGAGGGTTCAGTGAGTATTGTGCTGCATAGGGAATTAGGATGGAGAAGACCATTCCTAGGACACTATAGCAGAATGGTGTGGCTGAGCGCATGAACAGAACTCTCAATGAGCGTGCTAGGAGTATGAGGTTGCATGCTAGACTACCAAAAACTTTATGGGCTGATGCTGTTAGCATTGTGGCTTACCTGATAGACCGAGGGCCATCAGTTCTTATGGAGTTCAGACTTCCTGAGGAGGTTTGGAGTGGTAAAGAGGTAAAGTTTTCATATTTAAAAGTTTTTGGTTGTGTTTCTTATGTTCATATTGATTCTGATGCTTGTAATAAACTTGATGCAAAGTCTAAAATATGTTTTTTCATTGGTTATGGTGATGAGAAATTTGGCAATAGGTTTTGGGATGAACAAAACAGGAAAATCATCAGAAGTAGAAATGCGATATTTAATGAACAGGTTATGTATAAGGACAAGTCAACTGTAGTGTCAGATGTTATAGAGATAGATCAAAAGAAATCTGAGTTTGTCAACTTAGATGAATTGACTGAAAGTACTGTCCAGAAAAGGGGTGAAGAGGATAAGGAGAATGAAGATTCACAGGTAGATCAAAGTACATCAGTAGCTGAAGTTCATAGATCTTCTAGGACCATTAGACCTCCACAGCGTTATTCACCCACTCTAAATTATCTCCTATTGACTGATGGTGGTGAGCCAGAGTGTTATGAAGAAGCCTTGCAGGATGAAAATTCAAGCAAATGGGAGTTAGCCATGAAGGATGAGATAGATTCCTTGTTAGAGCAATTACATCAATAGATGCAAAAATTTTTGCATTTTACACAACTAAAACCTACTTTTTCTATTTTACACGCTCATTTTTACAAAACACCCACATCAGTTTATCTATTCTACACATTTATTTAATAAAATATTCATTTTTTTACCCTTTTTTTTATTACTCTCCCTCACCAGCCCTCTCTCTCACATACCAACACTCCCTCGCAGACCCAGACCCAGACCCAACCCTTTCTCACAGACCCAGACCCAACACGCAAAGAAAAGTAGCAGTTGTTTACGTCGGCGTGCTAGCTCCGTTGTTGTCTTCGACGTCCGGTTCCGGCGGTCCTGTGATCGAAATGGCTAATCAGTCTTCTTGTTTGGTTCGTCGACTCAGACCTAGCCTTTTTTGCGAGCTTTGTTGTTGTCTTTGGCGACCGGTTCTGGCGGTCTGGTGATCGAAATGGCTCGCTTCTTGGATCGGTCTTCTTGTTTGGTTCATCGACTCAGACCCAGCCTTTTTTACGAGCTCTGTTGTTGTCTTCGGCGTTCGGTTCCGGCAGTTTGGTGATCGAAATGGCTTGCTTCTTGGATCGGTCTTCTTGTTTGGTTCGTCGACTTAGACCCAGAGATACAGAGAGATCGGTCTTCTTGATCGGCGACAGTGAGGTGAGAGTGAGAGCGAGAGCAACAAGAGATACAGAGAGAAGGAGAGAGAAAAAACTAATAAAATAATAAATGGAAGCGCTACAGTAACTGTGCATATATGCACGGTTACTGTAGCAAATGTGCATTTTTGCACAATTTTGCACGATCTGATGTGGGAGTTTTTTGTGCCAAAATGTGTAAAAACACCACATTTTTCTATTTTGCAAGATTTTACAGGGTCTGATGTAATTGCTCTTAGGGAATCAGACATGGAAATTGACTGAATTGCTAGTAGGAAAGAAGGCTTTGCACAACAAGTGGGTATACAAAATAAAGAATGAGCATGATGGCAGCAAGCGTTACAAGGCTAGATTAGTTGTCAAAGGGTTCCAGTAGAAGAAAGGCATTGACTACTCAGAAATATTCTTTCTAGTTGTGAAGATGTCAATAATCAGACTGGTACTGGGAATGGTGGCTGCAGAAAACTTACATCTTGAGTAGTTAGATGTGAAGACGGCATTCCTTCATGGTGACTTGGAGGAAGATATTTACATGATTCAGCCATAAGGGTTCATTGCTCAGGGACAAGAGAATCTAGTCTGCAAACTGAGAAAGAGCTTGTATGGCCTAAAACAAGCTCCAAGATAGTGGTGACTTAGATGTGATAGTTTTTTACATAGAATTGGGTTCAAAAGATATGAAGCTGATCACTGTTGCTATGTTAAGCTTTTTGACAATTCTTACATCATTTTACTGTTGTATGTGGATGATATGCTCATTGCAGGGTCTAACATTGAAAAGATTAATAATCTAAAGAAGCAATTGTCAAAACAATTTGCAATGAAGGATTTGGGAGCTGCAAAGCAAATCCTTGGTATGAGAATCATTAGAGACAAGGCTTATGGTACATTGAAGCTTTCACAGTCAGAGTATGTGAAGAAAGTTCTCAACAGGTTCAACATGAATGAAGCTAAACTAGTGAGCACACCCTTGGGTAGTCATTTCAAACTAGAAACAGTCATCGAAGACAGAAGAAGAAAGGAACCACACGAGCAAGGTGCCCTACGCCTCAGCTATTGGTAGCTTGATGTATGTTATGGTTTGTACAAGGCCAGACATTGCACATGCAGTGGGAGTTGTGAGCAGATTCATAGTAGGCCTGGAAAGCAGTATTGGGAGGCAGTTAAGTGAATTCTGAGATATCTGAGGGATTCATCAGATACATGTCTTTGCTATACAGGTGCAAGTTTGAAACTGCAGGGTTATGTAGATGTTGATTTTGCTAGTGATATTGATAGTAGAAAGAGTACTACTAGGTTTGTATTTACTTTGGGTGGTACAGCTATATCATGGGCTTCAAATCTACAAAAGATTGTTACTTTGTCTATTACAGAAGCTGAGTATGTTGCAGCAACAGAAGCTAGAAAGGAGATGATTTGGTTACATGGTTTCTTAGATGAATTGGGTAAGAAGCAGGAGATGGGCATTCTACATAGTGACAGTCAGAGTGCAATTTTTCTTGCTAAAAATTAGGCTTTTCATTCAAAGTCGAAGCATATACAGATAAAATACCACTTTATTCATTACCTTGTTGAAGATAAGCTGGTAATACTTGAGAAGATTTGTGGATATAAGAACCCTCGGGAAAATTTTTTTTTGGCCCGTTTTGTAGCTCTTGTGCGCAGGATATAAAAAACCGTTTTTTTTTTTGGTGATTAGGGTTTTGTCTTGTTGTAGTTTTTGAGAGAGCAAAAAGCACTGTAGCCGCACTCTGTATTTTTCCTTGATAATAGTGAAATCCCTGCAAATCCGTGGACGTAGGCAAATGGCCGAACCATGTAAATATTGTCTTGTGCGTGTGATTGTTTTTCTTTGACGTGTGTTTTCTCTATTTTTTTTTTTTTTTGTTTCTCACAGGTTGGGAATTTTGAGTTAATTCCCTACAGGGGGGCCATGGCCCCCCTCTGCCCCAACATAGGTCCGTCCCTGTTGATGCCAATTTGATCTATTTCAGAAGGCCAGTAAAAGCTTGCTAATGGTAATCTTGTCGAAATGGTCAGATAGGCAAACATGGGTTTGAGCTGATAGTACTTGTGCCACAGAACGCATGGTAGGTCGGGCCGTTGGAGTGTCATGCACACATGCTAAGGCTGTGGTAACTACAAACACCACCACCTTTGCTATTTGGACTGTATGTGGTGGAAGTCCTTAGTCTAGCACAATAACTTCTAATGTTACCACACCAAAGCTATAAATGTCACATTTATCTGTTAATCTCATTGTAGGCGCAAGCTCTGCACATTCATAAAACAAATTCAATCCCCGAATGAAACATTGTTATCCAAACTTCTACAAAACTAATCAAAGTTAACTAATGAACAAGAAATACATACATTTGGTAAAGATGAGAAAAAATGCTTACTAATTCTTTTAGGGAAACATTTTTAGGCCAGAACAATACAGTGGAAGTTAGATTGTTAGCTTACCTGGAGCCATGAGGTAGCCATAAGACCCAGAAAATGGTGTCCAATTAGGCATATCTGGGTTCAACAATCTTGCAACTCCAAAATCTGAGAGCCGTGGCTCGAGCTCAGGCTCAAGCAATATGTTATTCACAGTTATGTCTTGGTGCACAATTGGAGGAGAGCAATCATGGTGCAAGAAAGCAACTGCATGAGCCACACCTTGCAAACTTTTCACCCTAGTATTCTTGTTCAGCTCCACGTTCCCTTTCAACCCGTACAATGCATTTCCCAAACTACCTCAGACTACATAATCATAAACCAAGTACATGCACCCCCTAATAGAAAAGTAACCATTAGGCTTAATGATATTCCAGTGCCTAACTTCTTTCAACACATGAATCTCATTCTCAAAATTGTGGCGATTGGCTGATGGTATTGCACTGGCGTCTGACATGTTGAGTCTTTTAACAGCAAAAATTTGACCATTGGCAATGCCACTTTGTAAACGGTTCCAAATCCTTCTTTTCCAATGCAGTACTTCTCATTGAAGTCCTCGCTGGCCTTCACAAAATCCCTAAATGTGAATTTACTGTCTCCGAGTCTTCTACTTTCTTCATCGATGACTTTGGTTTTCCGGTGAAATATTATCACTCCAGCAACAATAATTGCAAGCAGTAATAGGCCACACACTGGAATGAGGACAGCAAATAGAAGCGTATTTTTTTGCTTTCTGGAATTTGTGTAACAAGTGGTAGGTAGTCCTTCTGCATTCCCACACAAACCTGAGTTTCCAACATAAGCTTCTGCAGCTGCTTCTGCGAAAACTTTAGCTCTGACCTATTAACTTGTTATTAGAAAAATCAATGGAGCTGGAGCTTAGATTAACCATCGTGTAAAATGATGCTGGGATTTCCCCTAAGAGCTGGTTATGTGAAACATTAAGACTCTTTAATGCTGTAATCCCAAGCTCTTTCGGTGTGTTCCCAGTCAATTTGTTTTGAGACAAATCAAGCTCCTTAAGCTCAATCAAGCGGCCCGACTCTGAGGAATCTCCCCAGACAATTCATTGCAGTCTTGAGTTAAATTGCGTAATTGAATCAACTTCCCAAGCTCACCTGGGATTTTGCCAGAAATTTTGTTTCTGCTGATCTGTAAATTGGTTAGAGACAGAGGCGATGCTATGTTGAGGTCAGGGTGTTCCCAGGAACACCCTGACCTGAAAAATCTTGAAAAAAAAATTATATATAATAAAAAAAAAATTATACTTACTCTGCGTCAGGAACACCCTCAATCAAATTAGGAACACCCTCAAATTTTTTTTTTAAAATTATTTGTTCTACTTTCAAACCCAAAAAAAAAAAAAAAAACCCAAGAAAACAAATTTGAGCTAAAATCTGAAAAAAAAAAAAAAAATTGTTACAGAGGCAAGCCCACGGCAAGCCCAAGTGCCCACCAAAAAATAAAGATTTGTAACAGAGGCAAGCCCAAGTGCCCAACAGCCTACTGACTACAGCCATAACCACAGATTCTCACCAAAAAAAAAAAAAAGAAGACAAACCCATAGTCGACAGATCAGGCCTTATCAAAAAAAAAAAAAAAGAAAAAAAAAAAGAAATCACTAGCCTAACCTAACTTAAAGACAGAGAGATCACAGAGCATCAGCCATCAGCCGCTTGTTGAGGGTCGCTCGTCGCCTCGTAGTTGTCGTCGCTCATCAGATTGGAGATCGCCAGATTGCCTCATCGGCCGCCGCTCATCCAGATCCAGTGACAGAAGTTCAGATCGCCTCCCTGCTCGGCGGCGGCGCTCGCTGCTCGGACCGCTCGGTTGCTGCCGCTGCCCTGCTCGGTGCTCGTTGATCAGCACTCCATCTCTGAGGTATTTCATTTTTTTTTCTAAGTTTCTTCTCTCAATTTCTCTTTTTCTCTCTGACTCTCTCTCTCTCTCTCTCTCTCTCTCTCTCTCTCTCTCTATCTGATTTAGAAAATAGAAAATCTCTCTCTCTCTCTCTCTCTCTCTCTCTCACTCTCTCGTCTTTAATAAGACCAACTCATAAGTCATAACTTTCTCTTTTTAGTCTTTTGATTTGCCGACTACTTTTTTTTGATTGGCCGACTATAATCTGTAGCTTTAATGCATTATTAAATTTGGTCTGTTTTTGACTTTTTAAAAATTTAATTTAGCTTTATGCCTTTGTCAGTTTAACTTATCTGATGGTGTTAGTGGTACTGTGTTAGTGTGTGTAGTGTGTACTGTGTCTGTGTTGGTGTTGGTGTCTTGCTGAAATATTTATTACCTTTTAGTTGTGAAATTTTTTGATTGGCAGGGGCATCATAAGGCATGCTTGTGTGTTGAGTGGGGTGGGGGTGGAATGGTGGATGGGCACATGGGATGGGCCGGGCTGCACAAGTGCACATTATACAATTTTAATGCTTAAATTATTGTGCTACACCTACCCATAGGATGTGTAAATAATGTGCACATCAGTATAATTAATGACAAATTAAAATGGGGCTAAACAATGTAACAAATTAAAATAGTATAATTAATGACAAATAAATTAAAGCAATATAATTTATTGTTAGGCTAAACAACAATAATCAAAGAGTATAATAGTTAATAAACCAATACATTATAAAAGACAAATTAAATTATGTTAGGCTAAACAACAATTAATAATTTTATAATTAATTAAACAACAATATAACGAATTATAGTTTATAAAAGACAAATAAATTAATGAAACAACTAAACAACGTTACAACAATAATTAATAATTTTATTAATATTTCAAATGAACTCGTCGTCTCATCGCTTTGTTGAGGAACACCCTGGAAAAATTTCCTGGAGTCGCCACTAGTTAGAGATACACATTCTGCCCACTCTAGTGAGATCTTGCCCATAAATTGATTGTCATTAAGGGAAATGAAATAAAGATTTGGATGGACACCAAATGCATTTGTGATGTAATCATTGAATTTGTTCCCATCAAGCCATACTCTCTCTAGTTGCGAGCAATTTCTAAAGCACTCGGGCAATGGCCCCGTGAAGTTGTTATTATTCACTGTGAATATTTGAAGACTGAAGCCGCTGCACAATTCAGGTGGCAGTTCTCCAGAGAAGCTGTTGTACGAAAAGCTAACACTATTTAGAGAAGGACTAAATTTCCCAAAGTTGCTTGGAATATTACCCGAGAAGTTATTGGTGTAAAGAGAGATGCTCTGTAAATTACTGAGGCCAGAGATGGTATCTGGCAATTCCCCGTTTAGCTGGTTATTGTTGAGAACAAGATATTGCAGTGAAGTCATATTTCCAATTGCTGGTGGGATTGTGCCAGTGAGATTGTTTGGGAAAGTAGTGAGGCATAAAGTTTTGTGAGGTTCCACAATGCTAGAGGAATTGGACCAGACAGGTGGTTGTATGAAAGGTCTAATTCCATCAAATTTTTCAAGTTCTCTACCCCAGAAGGAATTGAGCCTGTGAACTGATTACCGAACAGAAAAGATATTGGCGCTTAATTAAAAGGCCAATTTTCGATAAAATTTTGCCTGTGAAAAGATTGTGCTGAAGTTGCAATGAGGTCAATTCTGTCCAATTGCTGAGAAAATAAGGTGAGATCTCACCTGAAAGTTTATTGTCTGATAAACCCAAGTCGGTAACTTTGGTCAGGTTGGTTAAAGACAAAGGCAATTCCCCAGTGAGTGGATTCAAGGCAAGGGCCAAGAAGGTGAGGTTAGTACAAAGGCCTAGCTCAGAAGGAATTGGAAAATTCAAGGAATTCAATCAACATCGAGAAGCCAGAGCTCTGTGAGCTGGCCAATTGAAGAAGGAATTCTCCCTTCAAATAAATTGTTGCACAGTTCTATAATTCGAAGATTGGACATTGAGCCAATATCTTCAGGAATTAGACCACTGAACTTGTTTCGTCCTAGACGAAGATCTATAAGTTTGGAAAGCTTGGTAATCTTTGGTGACACTGGTCCCTGGAACAAATTTGTAGTTAGATTAAGGTACTCAAGCTTTCCCAGATTGGCAAAAACCTTTTCTGGTACCGTTCCATTCAACATATTCTGGGACAAATCCAGGTACGTCAATTTCTGACAATCAAGTATAAATCCTGGGAACCCATAAGTGAGTAAATTAAAAGATAAGCTAAGCCGGGTCAACGAAAGCATGCTCAAAAACTTAGACCAGTCAGGAGTTGCTAAGTAGTTTGATCCAAGGTCTAGGTACCATTCGTTTTGAAGATTGCTAAACTGATAGGGAAGTGTACCATTCAGAGAGTCGTTGGAGAAACTTACATATTGAAGCTCTGTTAACTGGCCTATCTCCGAAGGTATTGGTCCACTGAGTAAGTTGTTGCTGAGGTCAAAGCGAGTGACAGTAAGAATTGGAGTGAAGTTGAACTGGGCTAGTGTTCCATTGAGGTTGGCACCAGAGATGATTATTTGGGAGACTGTTCCGGTTGAACCGCAGACAATGCCGTTCCATTTGCATAGGTTGGTGATGTTGGTAGAGGACCAAGAGCTGAGAAAAGAAGAAGGGAGGAGGCTGTTTTTCCATTCGATAAGAGCTTCTGCTTGTGTTGCTGGTGATGCTGTGCTGGTTAGTGGAAGCAAAGAGAGCAAAAGCAACACAAGCAGAAGCTCTTATCAAATGGAAATACAGCAGAGATACTGTCAATGGTATGAACTCCATGTGTGAAATTTATGCATCTCAGTTCGTTTACAGTGTGTTTGAATGTAAACAAGGGGAAGAGAAAAGAAGGGAAGAAAAATGGTTGAACAATTACTAGTTTTAATATTTTTTTTTTCTTGAATCATTAACTTTATAAGAAAAAGTTATTATAAACATGAAAACAATACACACACAAGTAACACATCCTCTCTATTTTCTAATTATTATATCATATAAAGTTATATTATATTTATATGCACACACAATTAGTATTAGACACACACATGCGTATAATATAAATTTATAATAAGAGTAAACTACGTATTTGGTTTCTATCCTTTATGCCATATATCAATTTGGTTTTTAACATTTCAATTGTGTCAATTTGGTCCATAATCTTTCAGTGCTGTGTAAATTTAGTTTTTGCCATTATCTTTTGGATAGAAATTGCTAACAGGGTTAACTGCCAAAAAAAAAAAAAGTTTTCGTTGATGTGGCAATAAACTAATTTTTTAATTTTGTTTGTTTGCCACATTTACAATTTTCATCTAAAAGATAACAATAAGAACTAAATTGACATGACACTGAAAGGTTAAGGATTAAATTGACATAATTGATAGATTATGAAGCAAATTGAAATATTGTGTAAAAGATAGAAACCAAATATGTAGTTTACCCTTATAACAAAGAAAGACGCTCATAACTCATAAACGCTTATTCTTTACTCTTAAAGTTGAAGATACATGTGATGAGGGTCTGCAAAAATATTTTTAAGAGTAAGTTAAACTAGTAAAAAAAATTATATATATATAAATAAATAAATAAAATTGAAGTTAGGGGGTTCATTTGAACCCCTGAAGAGTGTGTGGCGCCGCCCTTGTGTTAAAGTGATCTTGGAGTTTATTTGACAAATAGGAGAGAAGAGATGATATTTTAATACAAAAGTACACTACAAATTAAAAGTTTGAAAATAAAACTTGGGGTCAATTGGGGGAATTTTAATTTCAATTTCTCCATGGATCAAATTTGTATCCAAATCAACTTTCCTGAAGACCTTTAAGGTTGAACATGGTTTTAAAACCGGACCGAGAAAAAACTGTTTTTGATTCTGGTTCTCAGTTTAACCTGGTTTTTGACCAATTTTAGCCATTTTCTTATTGGTTTTGGGATTTTTTGAACCAAATTAGTTCCTAGTTCCTGGTTGAATCGGTCAAGCCGGCCGATCTGGTTTGGTTTTTAACCATGAGGTTGAGTTTGGGTTTGGACTTGGTAAGGCTGACTAGAGACCCAGCCAACTCGACCCACCCGTCGCTATCGACTGTACCCGACTTGCTGCCGACCGAACTGACTTCTCCGACGGTCGGCGACGGGTTTGTTCTTCCAAAACCCGAGTTTGGCGGGTCAGATGTCGGTTTTCCTTCGCCAAAATCCGATCTACCCGATCCGACCAACCCACAAAATATCCGGCGATATTTGGTAGGTCCGGTGAGATCTAGACCATTTTCGTCAAGATCTCAGTGAGATTTCGCCGGATATAGTCGAGATCTTGCCAAAAATGGCCTAGATTGGGCTGGATCTGGCGAGACTTCAAAGATCTTGGCCGTTTTTTTTTTGCGTTTTCATGCCAGATTCCCGTATTTTTCATGTCGGATTCTCGCCGTTCAACCCCGACCAACTTGCCCACCGCCTGTGACCAGTTTCAACCTGCCCAATCCGATCATCTTCTCGGTTGGCGACAAGTTAAGATTTCGTCCACCCGATCTGGTCGGGTCGGATGCGGGTTGAGCACAAACCCGATCTGACCTAGGGACAGGCCTAAGACTTGGTCAACCGTAATTCCAAATCCAATAATATTTTAACATAAGTCGATAGGTTAATTTATTGTGCTCTCAACGTGTAAATATAGTCTCCATTATCTTTTTTTTTCTCCACCATTATCATTCATGGACTGAATGTTAGTGAAGTAGGGATTTTTTATTATAATTTTTTTTTTTTTTGGGATAATTCGATAGACACAAGGCTCCTGGACCAGTGAAGTAGGGATTAGAGCACTCACGACCCATGAGGAATTTGGTAACTATATTATTTTATCTTTTTTTTTTTTTTAATTTTTTCTTTTTACCGTTGAATATTGTACATCATAATTAGAATTCCACTGAGAGAAGTGCTCTTCAGCCTCACTTCATGTTTTAAATTCGGAGGTGCACGGATTGTGGTCCATGGTCTATGATAATTTTTTATTGAGTAAAATATTAAATTTACTATTGAGGTTTGGACTTTGGAGCTTTTGGACTAATGGCAAGCACTACCAAAATTTTCAAAAATATCTAAGTGAAAATATTATTTTGATATCTAAATTTTAGCAATAGTCGATTTGATTTCTATTATTTTTAACTTGCAGTTGATTTGGTCCCTACTGTTAAGTAATTAATAGAAAATGCCTGTGTGGCAAACGGCATGTACACGTGACACATTGAAGCTGATGTGGCAAAATAAAATAATAATAAGTTTTTAATAGATTTTAAAATGACATGTCAGCATTTAAATTAAAAAAAATAAAAATAATCTTTTTAAAAACATTTTTTGGTTTCTCAATTTAGAGAAAGAATAACAAAAAAGAAAAAAGAAAAAAGAAGGCTATAATGCAAAACTTACCCTCTAAGTTTCTTTAGAATTCATTTAAGTTCTCTAACTTTGTTTTTGTTTCATTTCAATCTTCTAAGTTTCATATTTATTCAATTAAGGTCTTTTTGTTAACTTTTGTTAAAAGTTTTTGAAACAAAACTGAAAAATATTTTTCAATCATTAATTAAATTTTTTTAATTTAAAAAATTTGAAGAAAAATTTAAAAAATTGGAAATTAACCACAACATATAACAAAAGTTTATGGAAAATACTTAATTGAATTAATTTGAAAGTTAGAGGATTGAAATGAATGAAAGCAAAGTTAGAGGATTGAATTGAATTTTCATGAAACATAGAGGGTGAGTTTTGCATTTAAACCAAAAAAAAAAAAAAAAAAAGCAACTAACAACATTACAACTTTTTTCTTACATTTTCTCGTACTTTGTTGACAATCAAATACAAAAACACTTTCTTGATTTTTCTATCTTAAATCCATGAATTCATAAATACATTCTACAACATTTCACATTCATACAATTGAGAAACACCCGGATCAAAAAAGCCAAAAAGAAATTCAAATTTTAAAACACAAAAAATCTAGAAAATTTTCATTTGCAAGCAATGACTTTCTCGATAATCAAACAGGGAGGAAAAAAAAAAAAAAAACTAGATGGAGAATGTTGGTTTCATTCTAATTGTTATTTTTTTTTTACAAATGAACCGAAAATTGAAACAATACTTTTGATTGTTATTTGTTACAAATATGAGATGCGTTTCTCTTGAAAAGATGACCCCAGTCAGAGCTCTCCATGGAAATCCCACCCTACGTACCCAACCAAGCCACCGCTAATGCAAGAACCATGAGCAAGAGATAGAAAAAGTGTTGTGTTGGCCTCGGCCAGGGGGGCCAAGAGCAAAAAACTCTCAAGGAGGGAAACCATATTCGTAGGCGGTGGTGGCGGCAATTTTTAAGATGGAGGAACCTAGTTATGGAAGCTTGATGTCGTCTAAGGAGGAGCTAGGGAAGTTCGGTCAACGTGGGTACAGAGCTTTTTGACTATGGTTTATGAGTAAGGGTTTATGGGGATTGGGATGAGACTCTAGGTTTTGAGGCTGGTTTTGCAAATTTGTTGTTGTTGATCTTGTTCTTGATGTTGGGTACTTACATTAGGGATTGGATTTGGGCGAAAATTGGTTTTTTTTTTTTTGTTAATCTTTTTCTTTTCTTTTTTCTTTCTTTAAAATTGAGAAAAAAAATTGTTTTTATTTTTTAATTTAAATGCTGATAGCAACCCTTAGCCAAAAGATTCCGCTACCTCATTCAGTAAATTTGGTGGAAGCCTTGGCAACTAGTAGGGCAGTAAGTTTTGCTAGAGAACTTTGCATTTCTCAGGTGGAGTTTGAAGGGGATAGTTAGAGAGTTGTCACAGCTATTAACAACCAGGCGCCATCAAAAACTATGTTTGGTCATGCTATTGAAGAGATTTGGATGCTATCAGAGGTTTTTCATAAATATAGCTTCAAACATGTAAAAAGGGAAGGCAACCATCTTGCTCATTCCCTTCCTAGAAGAACAGTTTTATTTGCAGATCTTAATGTACGGGTAGAAGATCTACCGTTTGAGTTGGATTCGTATTCCAAGATGATTTAGTTCATTTATAAAATTTTTTCTTACCGGTTCCTAAAAAAATAAAATTAAATGCTAATTTGGCATTTTTCAAATTTATTAAAAAAAAATTATTATTTTATTTTGCCATGTCAGCTTCAATGTGCCAGGTGTATATGTTGTGGACACAATAAGGTTTTAGAGTCGTTACCTAGTTTTTGTAATCGCCTAGGAACCATATATATAGCATCATCTCAAGGAAGGACCTTTTGATCTTACTACTAGAGATATGAGTTTAGAGTTAAGGTACGGTCTTGGGAAGGTGTTAGACACCCAAACCGCCCAACCCTAAGGTTGGCTTCCCATCATTGTGTCTTTTGTCTTAACCCTATTAAAGACATACTCAATATTTGTATCTAACTCACACACACACTAGTATACATATAACAATCAACATGACACCAATCATCCCTAACCATACATCTATCATGGCATACCCTAGCATTCATCTAGCAAACAACCTATCATACATGTCATGGCATCAAGGCATTCATCACTCCATAAACCCTAGTCATACATCTAATCATGCTTCATCACATTTCAAACCCTAATCATACATCTAATCATGCTTCATCACATCATATTACAATATCTAAGGCGGCAACATGGGTATTAAAAGATCCAAACAAACATGTGATAAAGCATAACACATCAAACAAGCATATTCGCATCTATCATTAAACAAAACCCTACTCAAAGATGCATGTGTTAGGGTTTACGCCCTAAAATCCAATTTATTAGCATGTCATAAATAATTAAATAGTTTAATTATATGAGACTATTTATAAATGAACTAATGAGACATTATTTTAGTCCATGAGATGCATAGTATGTGATTTAGTCACAGAAGATATAAATCACAAGTTCTTTGTAAACTCAGAATTTTAGTTCGTAGTCGGTGATGTGATTGGCCATTTCATCTGTGAAGACTATAAAATATCAACTAAGACGATTTGTCTTGATTATGGAAGTTGAGACTTCTAGTTGATATGTTGATCTGTTTTAAGAGTTAAAACATATTGAATTAGATCGCTATGAAATTTATTATTCTCTTAACGACTGTCAAATAAGTAATATATCTCACGACTTCTATTTACATCAACTCTAAATCCTGAGAGAATAATGAACTTGATCATGAGGTGTAGGTTGTTTTGATATATTAGGAGTAAAATCTAAAGTCACGATCAAAATATCAGTATTTTAAGTAGCTTGGGATATAATTTATTAATAAGACCTAGAGTGCAATTATATTTATATAGTGGTATTAAATATAATTAATGGTAACTTTGGATTTGTCTAGAGTCGACAGAAAAGTCCAAGACCCATTGGAGCTAGAGTCTTATTTGTTCCCTTTAGGTCCCACTTCAAGCCACATACTAAGCCCAATTGAAATGGCCCAAAAGGCTAGTCCAATTAGATAGTCAGTAAAATAAAAGTAGAGAAACATACAGAATTTCAAGAGAGAGTTTTCATAAGGAATGAAATGGTGTGTATGTGAGGGTAAACAACTTTCTTATTCTCCCTTGGAAACTAATTGAGAGACCACAATTCTTGGGCATTAAGTGGAATTGGAGTGAAGATTAAAAATGTTTCCAAGTACTTCTAATCTTTTGTTTTTGAATTTCACCGCATCAAGGTATGCTTTCTTGTTCTTAAATTCTGAAACTTACATAGTACATATTATCAATTGCGAATGAAGTAGATCCGTTAATTTTTCGCTGTGTATGTTTTGTATGCGATACAAGCATGTATTTTTCTAACAATTGGTATCAGAGTGGTCTTCAATTTCGAATTTGTATAACATGTTTTGTGAATTTTGGAATTAAAGATAGTAATTTCATGATGTTAGAAGATTCTACATTCAATTTCTACATGGTTATCAAAATTATTGTTTTATAAAAACTAATATTGATGTTATGATGTTGTTTAAGTTTGATATTAAGTATGTTAAATTGAACTTTAAGGCTATAACATCAATGGAATTCAATTTTGATCTCAATCTCTTTCTGATGTGATCATGAAACAATGTTTTATTGAAGGGAAATGTCAAAAACAGTTACCATAAACTTTGAAAAATTCAATTTTCACGAGTTTCAATCGATCGAGAATCACTTTCGATCGATCGAATGTTCCTTTTGATTGATTGAGTAGCGATCGAGAATCGATCGAGTCAACCCGAGACTTTGTGAGGAATTTTTCAATTTTTCGATCGATCGAGAATTCCTTTCGATCGATCGAATTTGTTATTTCAATTGATCGAATAGGAATCGGGTACCAATCGAGTCATCCAGAAACTTGGAAATTTTTTGATGAAAATTTCGATCGATCGAGAAATAGATTCAATCGATCGAAATGAACTATTTTTGAAATTTCACTAAGTATTAAAACATAGATGAAGTGTAAGGTTATGTGTGATGAGATTACACATTGTTCTATATAAAATGATTAATTTATGGTCCTTAAAAGTTAAGGACATTTATTAATCATCATTTAACTAAAAGACCTAATGAGATTAAAGATATTAGTTAAATAGAACTCTTAGTCCTAAATAGTTTGGGACTTGTCTTTTAAGAAACATTCTAATGAGATTAAAATTTTTGTATAATTAAAAGTCCTTAATTTATTTTTAATTAGAAGTTTTAATGGGATTAAAGCTTTAATTAAAAGGTATATAGTTTCTAATGAGATTAGAACTTTTTATTTAGTAAATCAAGGATAGAGTTCTTTATAACTAATTTTTGATCCATTAGAGTTTAAGAAATTCTAAATGGTTTAGGACTTCCATTTTAGTTAGTGATTCTAATGACATTAAAGTCTTCAACAAGTGCAAGGTTATTAGTTGTGATGGAATCACAATTATTTAAAGAAAAACCCAAATAACGAGTGGGAGTGCTGAAATAACCCTTTTATTAAGTTTATTGTAATGTGAATAGATACCTTGTCTTGGCCTTGAGCCTAGGGTATTTACTTCGTGGATTACAAGGTTAAACTTTTTTGTGATTACACGAATGTTCGTTACGCTATTGTGACGTGACTTAGTCAGATCACATCGAATTTAAACAATTAAACATATCTGATGTGTAGTGTTAAAATTGTGATGAAATCACAATGATTTCAATATAATCCACTTGTTTTAAAATTTCTAGTGGGAGAGAGATACAAGGGTTGGATCTCGCGGCCTCCATTGTCAGTTCATAGTGGTGTGGGGTAAACATCTCGTCTTGGCCTCGAGCCTTGCGTTCCATGTGGAGGGTGTTTATTTCATGGTACTACAAGATTGAACTTCCCAGTTTATAGTGGTGTGGGCAAGCACCTCGTCTTGGCCACGAGCCTTGCGTTCCATGCGGAGAGTGTTTTGCATTACTGTACTACAAGATTAAACCTTACAAGGGTAGAGTTGTGTGGCTACACATGGGTCTAAACAATGGTGTACATTTTAATCGGGTTTTGGTTTTGGGCAGAAGGAAATTTTCGGGTTTTAGGCTTTTTTTTTTTTTTTTAGCTGAAATTTTTGGGTGTTTTTTTTCTTTTTAATAATGCCGGGTTTTAGAAATTTTTTTTTTTAATATTGTGTTGACGTGGAAAATTGTGAGAGTTTCAAAGGCTTCGATTATATATATATATATATATATATATATATATATATAGATAAGCAAAGAGCTGGTGAGGTTCTAATTATATGTCCCCCATTGTTTTGCCATTAGCTACGACAATCATTTATTTTCTTAGAATTATTTACCCAAAAAATTAAAGGTAACTCCAAATGTTTGATGTAATGTCTAACTTAGATTTTATTGAATTTGGTGAATCTAATAGGCAGGAAACAGTAAAAAAGAAGAGCTCTATCTAGAGATGCTGCCAAATCTAATGGGATTATATTTTTCTAGAACACAGAAAGAAGATGTTGTGATGTGTCATGTTGATTTGGAGAAGTTTGCCTTCCACCTTCTATATCATTACCATTGCTGCCTTGCACATAGTATTGCTAGATTGAGCCATTTTACTAACATGATGCCAATGACCATGTGGGAACTTCATAATGTTATGTTTTAAATCTCACTAAAACCTGATACTATAAAAACTTCTCTTTATTTCAAAATAAAGATATTTTGAATATTGTTGATATATTTATTCTACTCTGAAAAATTGTTACCAAAAAAAAAAAAATCTAATTTTTTAAAGTTTGCAAATTAATTATAAATTTATTTTAATTACAAGTTGCATTGAAAAATATGTTGGAATATACACAGGTTCAAATTTTAGGGTAAGTGTAACAACCCAAGGAAAAGGGCTAGCCACATCTGTGCTATACCTCAAAAGGACTAGTTACAATTGAGGCTCCTTGTAGTTGTTAATAAAGCCCAGATCTACCTAGTAAATACCCGATGTGAGACTCATCACACACCCACACACATCACACAATCAATCAATTAAATTGGGGCATCACAATCTCCCCCACTTAAATCTCTAATGTCCTCATTAGGGCCCACTTTGTGGGGTAGTGTCTCCGAACCCACACGGGGTTACTGGGTCGGCTTTGATACCATATGTAACAACCCAAGAAAAAACGCTAGCCACATCTACGCTATACCTCAAAAGGACTAGTCACAATTGAGGCTCCTTGTAATTATTAATAAAGCTCAAATCTACCCAGTAAATACCCGATGTGGGACTCATCATACGCCCACACACATCACACAATCAATTAATCAAATTGGGATATCACAGTAAGATTTTCGGTTAATCAAGCTTTAATTAATTTATTTATTTATAGGTTAATCAAGCTTTGTATTGCTTCTTTGTCCAATATATATGGTTTGCATGATTTTTTATAACATATTTTTTATATGAAATTATGATGTTTTGGTTGTATTGCAGTTGAATATGGATAGTGTTTTTCAATTTTAATAATATAATTTCTTTTTTATTATCATTATATTTTTTTTAAGATAGATAAAATTGCATTCTAGCTTAATCTAAATATATACGTGTGTGAACCTTCCTCTTGGAGACTTTGAACCTCAACTTTTGCCCCTCATACCTCACAAACACTTATACTTATAAAGTGACCATTACATCAAGCGTGCGCGGTGATATTGTCATTACACTTAATATTTCAGTTTTTAGTATATATTTTTATTAACGAAATGAGCACAATTATCACTTTATGGTGATTTTTTTTTATGCACTGAAATTATTAGGTATCATGGGCGTTTATATATAACTATATTCAATTTAAATATAAATACATTTACTTTGAAGGTTTTTGGAGGTGTGATAGAATATTTTATCATGTTTTTATTATGAAGTATTTTGTTCATTTATTTATATGTTGCACTATTTTTGTTTATTTTGGTCCTTTTTTTCATTTATTTTTTTGTTGCAATTTTCTTAGTTTTTTTTTTCTGCAGAATTGTACATTGCTCCAAAAAATTGTATAGGAAGGTCTTCTATCATCCTGCATGATTTAGCAAATGCGTTGAATATGTTGTAAGTTTAGAAATAATAGAGATAATATAATTATTATAAACGTTTGTGATGTTTATAAAAGGTTTAAGATTTACAATAAATTATCTATTTTACATGTGGTGGGCATATAATTTGTCCTGATATTGTATCTCAAATCGCATATAATTAAAAAAAAAAATGCAATTTAATATTCTATCACACCTTCAAAACCTTTCAAAGTAGATACAAATGTCAGGGGAATTTGCTTACGTAAATGACAATTTTGTGTGATTTAGATGATTTAAAAATTAATTGTAATAATTAATATACTTGCTTGGAAAAGTTGAACAATAGCATTTATTACTACTGAGCTCTTGTTGTGCTACTTCATCGCTACGTAATTGACAGCATAATTATTATTTTTCTTATTTATTCTTTATTCTATTTTTTTTAAAAAAATTATAATTAGACTATTGAATTTACACATTCATTTTGAACGGTTTTAACATTACATATAATTTTCTCTTTACATATTCATCTACTTTAATTTAGAATTTATTTTTTATTCTTTAAAAAAAAATATATAAACAAATTATTAACTTCACGCATTCATCTTGGGTGGTTTTAACATTACATATAATTTTTCCTTTACATATTCATTTACTTTAATTTAGATGTTTATATCTAAATAATGAAATTTTTGTAACTAACAAACCGAAAAACAAAAAACAAAAACAATGTCTATACATATTCATACCAAATATAATAATGGAAGTTTTGTAATAAATTTTTTTAAGCTCTTTATGCACCACATCTTTAGCATCTTTTCTTATTTTTTTTTTTGTTTTTTGGCAATTTTTACTTAGCTCAACTTTTCATCTTTTTCAACCAGTCTTATTAGTTCAATCTTTCATCCCTCCAATAATTATTTTTATTTTTTTAATTTTCATTTTATTTCTTTTCGATTTTTAAATTTTTTATCCTTTATATCTTCTTAAATTCTATAGTTTCATTTTATTCAACCTTTCATCTACTTCCACTCTTCCTTTTCCATCATAATTTTCATATAATTTTCTACTTACTCATGTCCACCTCTCTCCCCTATTCCATCCAATTTGTTCACGTCAAAAAGGTTAATAGTCTCTCTCTTTCTCCAATTTTTCTTCTCTTTTGGTGATTTTTTTTTTATTGTTTCAATCATTTTTTTTTTTACTAATAGTTCTTTTTGTTATTGTTGATTTAATTGTCACATCACATTTGTTTATCTTTTTGGTAAATTTATATCGACTTTTTTGCATATTTAGGTAGTTTGGTATTCCAATTTCCAATTACAAATTTTTTTTTTCTTTATTGATATGATTTGGGTTAATAATTAGTTGTTTTGCAAGTTAGAGTTTTATTTTCTATAGTGATCAATTTAGATATTAAACTATGAGACTTTACTATTTTTTTTTTTTTTAATCCTTTGGGGTTGGATAAAGTACTTTTAATAGTTATTTTAGAAGTACTCTATAATGTCATTTATTCTGAAAAAAGCAAAAGTTAGTCAAACAAAAATAATAATTGAATGGGTGACATACTTTAGCTTTTGCAATTGTATTTTAATTATTATTATTTTATAACAATGCATATAGAGAAATTTAATTCTTAGATTTTGCTAATAATTGTTTATTTGATAATATGTTTTGGGTGGAGGAAATTGCAATTTCTGCAATGAAAATTACTTTAATAGATTATCAACAACAAATTTTTTTCCTAATTGGTCCATCTAATCATTGTTAAGTTTTATTAGCTTTTTAGTTACGTTTTTTGGTGTTTTGCAGTGTAGGGTAGAAAAAATAGGGTTTGAGAAAATTTGTTTAAAACTAAAAGAATAATTACCAAAATTTATATTCTTTTTAATGGTTCACAAAATTTTATAAATAAATTTTATTAAAAATGATTATTTTCGTTAATTTACCTTTTGAATTTTTGAGAAAAATTGTATGGTTTTCATTTTGGTATGAAAAAATTTATATTTATAATTTATGACTATTCCTATAATAAATAAAAATATGAATTTTCAAATTTATATTTATGATTTATAATTGTTACTATATTATATTTATGATTTTTCCTATAATAAATAAAAATATGATAATGAAATATATTATTCTCTATTAAATTAGTCCAAATTGTAAAATATTAATTTAATGAAACTACCTTAAAAAAAATTATCACGCGCAATGCACAAGTTCACGACTAGTTGGGATATAAAAGGGACATTATAAGTCATCCCAAGAGTGGTTTTTCAAAGAAACACTTCATTTGTGTGGCTATGGTTGTGTAACAAAGTTTCTCTCAAATTCACTATACTAGAGAGTTCTAAGTAGATTAGTTAGTAAAAAGATGAAATCATACCACCAACACAGACTTGTTGTTGTGAAGAAAACCTTCAAGAAGTTCTTAGAGTTGGTCGGAAGTCCCAATCATACCGCAGTGTGTCATTTGTGAAGTTGTCCATGTGATTGAAAAGTCCAGATGTACTAACACAATGAAAGGTTTTCTCTATAACTTGTGTATGGGTAGTATGGTTTAGAAAAAGTTTTTTTCCCCTTGATTGTAAAACTTCTCTAATCATAGTGGATTAACTTGTTGGGAAGGTTCCCCTTGTGGTTTTTACTTTGAAATAGTTATTTCGTTGGTTTTCTCTATTGTGTGTTGATAGATTTTCCACTGTTCATGTTATTTACACAATATTGGTCTTGATCACTTTGCATAGATTGTTTATAATTTGACTGATTAGTAACTTGGCCTTAAATTTGTTAATTCACACAACCGGATCTCAAGACCCTAACAATTTTAAATAATAATAAATAAAAAAACCTAAACCCCTAACATAAACTATGTCACAGGCTTTCAAAGATCTGATATCATCATTTGAAACAAGTGGCTGTAATTTATTGGTTAGGAGGACTATGGGCAAGGCAAACATAGTCCTCCCGGTTTAATTGGTATCAATTGGGGAATTTTCTCATGGATAAATTTGTATCCAAATCTAACTTTCCTGGAGGCCTTCAATGAAGGTAGACCTTGGGTTTAGACTTGTTCAGCCCTAAATTCAATTCCAAATCCACTAATCTTTTAACGTCTTTCCCTAAGTCAATAGGCTGCAAATTCATTGTGCTATCCACAAGTCAAGTTGGCCACTATTAAGATTCATGGACCGAATGCTAGTGAAGTAGGGATTTGGGCACTCAGTATCCAAGAGTAGGTAATTAGGTACAAATACACGGGGTCTCCTCACAGTTGAATATTTATATTCTCTACGTTCATAATTAGAATTCCACTAAGAGGAGTGCTCATCATCAGTCCCCACTTCACATTCAAAAATTAGAGGAGCACAGACATTTCTTACCCAAACTTGACGTTCTTTGACGCTTGTTGACCACGTTGCACTCTTCCAACACTTAGCAAAAAAATGATTATAATACGAACATTAAATGGCATTGGTTTTAGCATGTGAAAATCACAAGAATAACCTATGAACATTCGAAGTAAAAAAAATGAACCTAGCATGCTTTGATCCTAAATCAGCCCATATCATTATAGACAAACATGTTTTCGAAATAATTGGAACAATCAAACAAGATTAAACACTCAAAAGAACGAGATATACTACCTGCATAAACAAAGGTTATGATCAGCTTGGGATTGGTTGATGATCCTAACAATACAACTTAGAGTTTGGGAGAAATTTGGGCAGAATTTCTGTAGGTTTTAGTGTTTCCAAGCTAGAGTTCTATACATTTTGTTGCAAATAAAAGCTTAGTGTCCTTTGAAGCTTTCTCTAAGATCTGAAAAGGGACTTATCCCGTCATGTGCCTAGAGCAGCCTCTATCTAGATACCACAGATGCATGTCTAGGACTTTCAAGGCAGAGCATGCACAAAAATGTTTGTCGTAGACCTTTACACAAGGGTTAGATCTATTGTTGGACCTAAACCAAGTGAGGACTCACAAATTCTCTACTAGGTCCACTCAGCCGCGGCATACGTTTTTTTGAGAACCTATATCTAAAATGGTGTGTCCACAATATCTATCAAGTGATGTCTCCTCCTTGTTACAACGATTTGACTTTATGTTCTTTAAATATGACGATGACTATCTAATGTTCTAACTTTTATCTACAATCATCTCCGGAGAATTTTCATACGCAATTTTTATCTCAAAAATGTTTCTAATACTCGTGTAAAGATTTTGACTCAGTAATTTGTTTTATGGTTCTTTTATGATTTACTGCAGATACTAATACAAATCAAATTACTTATAAATGTTACCTTTCATATCATAAATGAAAATGCTTAAGAAGAAGGGTCTAGTAATGCCTTCTTGGGTTAAGTCTATTTTTTCCCTCCTAAACTATGGAGTAAACTTCAATCCCCTACTAAACTATAAAATCAAGATTCCATTTTGTTAAACTGCATAAAATAAAGACAAGTGAGGATCAATTGGAGACCAATAATGCGCAAAACATAGGACTCACGGATGTGCCAGAGTCTGGGGACCAGTGGAAGAAAAAACACATGGATCCTATATGTTTCTATATATTAGACAGTGTATGTATGCATCAAACCCAAAACAACAACGTGCATAGCTAAAAAGCACTATTGATATGATTGGGTTAATAATTAGTTGTTTTGCAACTTAGAATTTAATTTTCTATAGTGATCAATTTAGATGTTAAACTATAAGACTTTACTATTTAAAAAAAAAAAAAAAAAACCTTTGGGGGTGGATACAGTACTTTTAATAGTTATTTTAGAAGTATTCTATAATGTCATTTATTTAGAAAAAAGCAAAAGTTAGTCAAACAAAAATAATTGAATGGGTAACATACTTTAGCTTTTGCAATTGTATTTTAATTATTATTATTTTTTAACGATGCATGTAGAGAAATTTAATTCTTAGATTTTGCTAATTTTGAATTATTATTAAATTTAGCTTTTGCAATTGTATGGGTGACATACTTTAGCTTTTGCAATTGTATTTTAATTATTATTATTGTGTTTACTATTTAATTCTTAGATTACATTATCTTTATACATATTTTTCATGCTTACAAAATTTCAAGGTAATCAAAAATTAATAGTCATGTCATCAATCAATTGTCTAGATTTAAGTTTTAGCAGTTTTACATAATGCATAAAAGATGAGTTTATAGATTAAATGGTAAATTATATCCAATTGGCATACATGTTAAGACCATATAGAACATGTAATCCAACGGTTGAATTTTCAAAATATAAATTCAATAATAAGTTTTGGTGGTGAAACATTTTTTAGAATTGCGTCAGGTGTAACTTGAACTTGATGGGTAATGGCTCGTCCTTGGTCAGTCGTCCATAGAATCTAAACTCGTCATTGACTAATCGTCCATAAGATGTGAACATGGTTGAACTAAACCTACTACTCACCCACTATCATTCATGGTTTCTCAAGAAGAGCACCTCAAGCCATAGTAGGGTCGTCCGTGTCTGGACGAATCTCAATACAAAGTTCGTCCATAAGCCTGTGAACCGAGCCACGTGGTAAGATCCTAATGCATCGTTATAACTTCCTGTTAAACGCTTAACTTCTAATAGCGGTTACGGAAGATGAAAATAAATATCATAACTTCTACAGCAGTTATAAGAAGTGAGTGTAAAGCTTCTGACCTCCACAAATGTGGGGGAAGTTACAAGACAAGTAACCGCTTCTATAGCACTATATAAACACTCATCTCCGACAAGTAAAAGCAGGTTCTTCTTTTTACACAATTCTCAGAAATTTAGAATTCCTGATTTTGAAGAGAGAAATTAACTTCATCATTGGAGGATTTTTTGTCGGTCAACCCTGGTCTCCTTTGATTCTTTGTTTCCTATTTTTAGGCCTTTGAGATCATTCAAGCCCGAAGTATCCAGCCTACTAATTTTCCGAGCATCATCAGTTGGCACCGTCTGTAGGAAGGTTTTTGTATTTTTTGCAATATCTTTCTCTAACAAAAGGTTGGATGGTTCAGACAAGATCAAGGCTCACTAGTCCAGGCCATCAAGAGAGCAGGGATGCTTCTAGCAATCCCCACCGTGATTGACAGTCAACGCCTGTCACACAACCTTCTTCTATCCAACACATACAATCCACGGCAGCCGCCATGGCGGAGTTAACTCGTCAGAACCAAGAGTTGACTATGGAGATCAATCTGAGACAGCGTCATGAAGGATACGTAGAAGGATAAGCACAAAGTCAAGAAGATAGAAGAAATGCTGAGCCTGAAAGCCAATTAAGGGGTACTACTTTGCGAAGGGTGCCGCACTTTGAAAGGGAGATGGACCAGATGAGAAAGGCCATGGATGAGATGAGAGAGAACATGAGAATGACAAATCCCGTAAAGGATTTATTTCATTGAACAGATTCCCCTTTCACGGCTTCCATCAATAGTCACCCCTTGCCCTTAAAGTTCAAGATGCCTTCCTTAGACTCATATGATGGAACGCGCAACCCTTTCGATCATATTGCTACTTTTAAGACCACGATGCATCTTTAAGGGGTTCCAGACGAGATTATGTGCAGGGCTTTCCCTACTATCCTTAAAGGACCGGCGCGAGTATGGTTCGGCAAGATACCTTCGAACACAGTGAGTTCTTTCGAAGAGTTGAGTAGGTTGTTTGTCAATAATTTCATCGGAGGACAAAGGCACAAACGTTCTTCCTCCTGCCTGGTAACCATTGAATAAGGAGAGAATGAAAGCTTGAGGTCCATCATTACTTGTTTCAATAGGGAAGCACTGACAGTGGACAAAATGAATGACAAGTTGTTATTGGCGGCCTTCCACAATGGAGTTAATTTTGACTTATTTATCCACAAGCTTTACGAACATGAGCCTCAAACTATGGCTGAACTCGTCCATTCAGCCCAGAATTTTATAAATGTAGAAGATGCGATTATAGCCAAGAAGAGAAAGAGAGCTAAGAGAATGGAAACAGATCTCCCACGCCATTTAGAACTAGGTCCTCGTCCAAAGAAGGGGCGGATGGGAGAAAAGAAAGACCGAGACAACAAGAAGGCAAACTCTTCGGCACGGAGTCAACAGTACACGCCCTTAAACATGCCACTTGAACAAGTTCTCATGCAAATCAAGGACGATCCTTCCTTGAAGTGGCCGGAGAAAATGAAGAGAGATCCCAACAAGTGCAATAGGAACAAGTATTGTCACTTCCACAGAGACCATGAGCATGACATGGATGAGTGTTTTGATTTGAAGCAACAAATTGAAAATCTCATCAGGCAAGGAAAATTGAGAAATTTCCTTGGACGAGATCACAAGGATGAGAAGTTAAAGGGGAAAGTAGAAGAATCGCCATGACCCCCACTTGGAGAGATAAGAGTTATCATAGGTGGAACCTCGACTGGATAATCTTCCAAGTCCAGAAAGACATACCTTAAGGGAGTGCAGAACGTCCAATTGTTTGGACGATCACCGAGGACAAGGGCAATGGACGAACAACCCATCACGTTCACAGACGAGGATGCTAAAATGGTTCATCACCCTCATGACGATGCCATCGTCATTACTTTGCTCATTGCCGACTATACGACTAGAAGGGTATTGGTGGACAATGGAAGTTCAGGGATTTTCAGTAGATGAGGCTTAGACGAGATCAACTTCATCCAGTGAATTCAACCTTGGTAGGGTTTAGAGGAATCAAAGTGCAGCTTATAGGCATCATTGCATTACCTGTGATGATGGGGACATACCCACAGTAAATAACCAAGGATGTGAATTTCCTTGTGGTAGATTGTTCATCCTCTTATAATGCCATAATTGGAAGGCCAACCTTAAATAGTTGGAAGGCAGTCACGTCTACTTACCACCTGTTAGTCAAGTTCCCTACAGAGCATGTGGTAGGACAAGTGCAAGGAGATTAGCTAGCAATAAGAGAATGCTATTTGGCCATGTTGGCCATGGATGAATAGGTTCAAAGGATGAACTTTGAGGAGAGGAGAGTTATGGCAGAGTCCACTGAAGCATTGGAAGACATTCCTCTAGACGAGAATAACCTCGAGAGGTGTACAAGGGTTTGAGCGGATATGGAAGAGAAGATAAAGCAAGATCTTGTCCAATTCTTAAAGAAGAGCATTAATGTGTTTGCGTGAAGTCATGAGGATATGTCGGGTATAGACCCCAATGTTATTACCCACTGTCTAAATGTATACCCTTCCTCTAAACTTGTACAACAAAAGAAAATAATGTTTGCTCCTGACAGAGACAATGCCATTAAAGAAGAGGTTCAAAAGTTGACTGCAGCGAAGTTTATTCGAGAGGTTTATTGTCCAAATTGGTTGGCAAATATAGTAATGGTCAAGAAGGCTAATGGCAAATGGAGAATGTGTGTGGACTTTACTGATCTAAACAAAGCTTGTCCTAAGGATAGTTACCCATTGTTGCATATTGATCAGTTGGTGGACTCGACCGTAGGTCATAGATTACTAAGTTTCATGGACGTTTTCTCCGGGTACAATCAGATAAGGATGGACGAGGTAGACCAAGAGAAAACGTCCTTTATCACTAATCAAGGCTTGTTTTGTTACAAGGTGATGTCCTTCGATCTGAAGAATGTAGGGGCAACATACCAAAGGTTGGTTAACCATATGTTCCCTACAGAGTATGTTGATGATATGATGGTGAAGAGTCTAGATGAGGGGAAGCACTTGGACGACCTGCAAGAAACATTTGATACACTTCAACAATACAACATGAAGTTGAATCCTAACAAGTGTGCTTTCGGAGTTTCATCAAGAAAATTCCTCGGATTCATGGTTTCGCGTAGGGGAATTGAAGCAAATCTTAACAAGATTCAAGCAATATTGGATATGAAGCCTCTGCAAAGTATCAAAGAAGTCCAATCTCTTACCGGACGAGTTGCTGCCCTTAACAGGTTTGTCTCTAAAGCTACTGACAAATATTTACTGTTTTTCAAGGTTCTTAGAAAGGCATTTGAATGGACGGACGAGTGTCAGAAAGCTTTCCAAGACCTGAAGATGTACCTCACTATAGTTCCTTTGCTAAGTCGGTCCGTGCCTAGTGAAGAATTGTATTTGTATCTGGCGGTGTCCTCATATGCTGTGAGCTCAGCTCTAATTAGAGAAGAAGGAAAGGTGTAGAAACCGATCTACTATACAAGCAGAGCGTTAAAAAAGGCGGAAGGATGATGTCCAATGATGGAAAAATTAGCCTTCGCTTTGGTTATAGCCTTTAGGAAGCTGAGGCATTATTTCCAAGCTCATGTTATTGATGTCTTGACAGATCATCCACTAAAGAAGGCAATGAACAAGTTAGAAGCAGCAGGACGACTGATCCAATAGGCAATAGAACTTAGTAAATTCGATGTTAGGTATCAACCAAGGAATGCGATAAAAGCATAAGTGCTGGCGGATTTCATTACGGAGTTTACCCTGAATCAAGGAGAACTAGATGAGCTAGACAAAGTTCAAAAATGGGTCGTCAGTGTGGACGGCTCATCCACATTATATGCAGGAGGAATTAGAGTCAAACTCAAATCCTCGGAAGGAGATAAGTTGAGGTATGCAATTCGCCTAGAATATCAAACCACCAACAATGAAGCCAAATATGAAGCTTTCCTTAAGGGATTGGAATTGGCTAAGTCCTTAGGGGTAGAGTCAGTAATAATCCAAGGGGATTCTCAGCTAATCATCAATCAAGTGAATGGGATGTGTGAAGCAAAAGAAGGCCAGATGAAGAAGTACCTAAATAAGGTAAGGCAACTTGTCAAAAAGTTCAAGGAAGCCAGTTCTGTTCAACTTCCTGGAGAGGAAAACATGAAGGCAGATGCTTTGGAAAAAGCAGCCTCATCAGGGGAGGCTATGGACTAGCTGGATGAAGTCCAATATATGGCAAGTATAGATCTTCCAGAGGTACAACAAATAGAAAGTGGGGAAAGCTGGATGACTCCAACAGTTATCTACCTTAAGGATGAAAGGCTTTTGGAAGATAAGGACGAGGCTAGGAAGTTAAGGATTAGAGCTTTAAGGTATGTTCTCATAGACGAGGTTGTATAAGCGAGATTTCTCTCAGCTCTATTAAGGTGCTTAGCCGCGGACGAATCAAACTATGTATTGAGGGAGATTCATGAAGGGGCATGTGGGAACCACTCCGGAGTAAGAGCATTGGTTCATAAGATTGTCCGTGCGAGTTATTAGTGGCCAACTATTCAAACAGACGCAAAAGCTTATGTCAAGGTGTGTGACCAATGCCAACGCTTTAGTAATATTCCCAAGCAACCATCAGAATATCTCACCCCGATGATGGCCCCATGGCCCTTTGCACAATGGGGACTAGATATCTTGGGCCCCTTCTCACTAAGAACGAGGCAAATGAAGTTTTTGGTGGTTAGTATTGATTATTTCACTAAGTGGGTGGAAGTAGAACCCCTAGCAAAGATCACATAACATAATGTCAAGAACTTCGTCTGGAAGAACATTGTGTGCAGGTTTGGGGTGCCTAGGGTATTAATATCAGACAACGAACAACAATTTGATAATGCACTTTTCAAGGACGTCTGTGAACATTTCAGAATTCAAAATTATTACTCCTCGCCCACCCACCCTCAAGAAAATGGTCAAGCAGAAGTAGCAAATCGATCCTTGTTGAAGATCATCAAGACTCGACTTCAAGGGGCAAAGGGAGTATGGCTAGATGAGTTACCAGGTGTTCTTTGGGCATACAGAATGACTGTGAGAACCCCCATAGGGGAAACTCCCTTTAAACTAGCCTATGAAAGTGAGGCAGTGATACCTGCAAAAGTGCACATAGCTAGCCACAGGGTGATGAAATTCCAAGACGAGGATAACAAAGGGCAACTGCGCCTTAACCTTGATCTTATAAATGAAGTAAGAATGGATGCGGAGCAAAGGATAGCAAGGTATAAAAACCTCATGTCTAGACAATATGATGCAATGGTGAAACCTAGATGTTTTAACATAAGCGACCTCATCCTGAAAAGGATCTCTTTGGCAACCAAGAACCCGACTCATGGAAAATTGGGACCCAGTTGGGAAGGACCCAATAGGGTTATCAATTGAAAAAGACAAGAGTCATATTACTTGGAAGCCTTGGATGGGAGAAAGTTGGTGCACCCTTGGAATGTTGAGCACCTAAGAAGGTATTATTAGTAAAATATCAGCCTAGACGAGCATTGTTTGGGATGAGACCTTTCATCCTAGACAAACCAAAGTTTATGTTGCATTCTGGTGCATGTGTAAATATTATGTGTTATGTTTTAACTCCTTTAGGATGTATTAGTTTTAAATTAACTATGGACGAAGTTATGAACTTGTGATTGTATGAATAAGGCACTAGCTTCTAAAGTATGTGCCATACTTGTGGACGATGTTTATATATTATAAATATGGTTTGGATTTTCTAGTACATGTGATATAGGAATCTGATCTCCATAGTTTCATCCACAAAAAGGCTAAGGTTTAAAGACAAATAAAAATCTCTGGACGAAGGGATGTAACGTCTATAAGCTTTCCTTGAAATAAGGATAAAGCGGAGAAAAACAAGGCATATTCGTCCAAACAACAAATGAGGTGAAGCTTTAAACATGTTAGTCCAGCCATGGATGAGGAAATGCGTGCGTAAATATGTAGTCCATAGGACAGGACACCAACTAAAACAATCCAATCTTTAGACAAGTAAAAAGTTGAGCCTTAAACTTTATGGATGAAAGAAAATTAGTGATTTACCCGAAGACGAGTAAAGAACCATCAAATCTATAGACGAGGGGTAATGCTTTGTTAAGTATACATAAGACTAACAAAAAGAACACCATTCATGGACGAGTTATACTGCAAAAATTCAAAGAATGGTGAAAGATGCTGAACATGAACAAATTCTAATCATGGACGAGCCAAGGTTGAGATTAATACCTAAATGAGTTCGTCCATGCAACAGGTTAGTAAATGAAAGAAAAAATGAAGGAAACAAACATTCATTCATTAATTAAAGAAAAATGTGGACAACCTACGTCCAAAAACCCTTATATAAAGTAAAAAATAACAAGGCAATTGCTTAAGAGTTCGTCCTAAAATTGTGGACGAGATAAATGTATTTAAGTTACATTGAATGGTCCAAAACAACGGACCAAATAAAAGAGGAAAGAAATACAAGGATAAATGAAAATATAAAAGCTTCGTCTTCACCGGGGGCATCAGCATTAGGGTCGTCTTGGTTTGGCTAAGCGGTGGCATCATTTTCAATATTGACATCTTCTAAGCTCGTCTAGAGGAGGGAGCTCGTAGCAGCACCACCAAGGTTGAGTTTGATGGAGCTAAAGTCAACTTCAGGGAATTTTTTCGTAGCATCCATCCTGAAGTCCTCAAACTCGACTGCATAGTTAGTGTCCATCAAGTTAGTAAATTGCTTGGACGCCTTAAACTCTGCAACCGCGTCTCCCTTTGCTTTTTCAAGAAGGGTACTCAACTCGTCATTCCTCTTTTGGAGGTGATCAAGACGAGTATCTTTCTCTATAATATTAGTCTTCAGTTCCTCAACATGGTTTTGCAGCTCCTTAACCTCGTCCTTGACCTTAGCCGCCACCTCAGCCCACCTCTTGCACTCGTCCTTCACCTCCTGAACCCTGGTCTCCAACAAGATCCTCGTCTTGTCCAATTATGTGGCCTGCCTAGACGCCGCAATAAATTTTGACATTGCCTATAAAAAGGTAAATGACAAAGTAATGGTTAGACAAGAAAAAGTATCAAGTGATAAAAATGAGGCAAAAATGAAATTACATACCTTAAAAAGATCATGAACACCAGAGTGTTCAAAGTCCTTTAGGGACAAGTCATAACATGCAGCTATGTCCTCGTTAGACATAGCCTTCTGAAAGCATCCCCAAGCTAAATCTTCATTTTCAATGAGATTCATAGGAATCCGTTGAGAAGGTTAGGACGAGGCAGGTCTTAGATGAAGTAATCTCAACGGGAGTAGATGAGTCTACGTCAAAGACCTGGACGGATGGTTGAGAGGAGGGGATGGTAGGCTTGACAACTCCTGCTTGGGATGACCTATGCTTAGCCTTCTTCCCTCGACGACTAGGAAGATTTTCTAAGTCAAGGTTCTTGGACAAGCTCTTCCTCTTGTCCCTAGCAGAAGGACGAACCTCGGATTGGGTTTCAGGCTTGTTTCCCTCGTCTACAACTTCCTTCCCCCTATTTTCTTTCATGGTTGCCATCCCTAAAAAATAATATATATATATATATATATATATAATAAATAAAAATAATAATGATAAATGAAAATTAAAGTCAAACCAGAAAATATAACATATAATGTTCATGTAAAACTAAAGTAAAAACTTACGTTTACGAATTGTAACCTCGTGAGCAATGGCTTCAGCGGACGGTTCAGGGCCAAGTCCACGCTTGGCAAGATGTTGAAGGGTAACCAGTGAGTGGAAAATCCTATCAACGTAGAGACGAGCCCTATGGACGCGATCACGATAAAACTTGCTTAAAGAAGGTCGTCCAACAGCTGCAAAAAAATAATAAAATAATAAATAAATAAATAAAGGTTGGACATACATAAGTAAAACAGTATAGAAAGAAAAAGAAAAAGGGAAGGGGCATACCCTCAGGATAAGGGTTCCCTAATTCCCCAGTGTAAGGGGCAAATGTATCCCTACCAACCTCCACAGGGTTCCCAGCCCAGAAACTAGAGACGAAGAAAAACTCCGTTTTCCAGTTTCTGTCAGACGATGCTAGGGACTTTATTAGCCTACAATTTGTACCCCTAGCAACAAATTGATAAAAACCTAGGAATTAGTCGATTTCTAAGGATTTATAACAGAAGAGGAACTCTTCCACAGTAAGAGGACGGTCCCCCCCAAACACTTCCCTCCACAAAATTTGCATAGAGATAACTAATCTCCATACATTAGGGTTAAACTGACACACAACTAAACCTAACCTAATGAGTAGTTCCCTAGCAAAAGCATTTAAAGGTAACCTAAACCCCCCCCCCCCCTCAAAAAAATAAGCCTCATAGACACCTATCCCAAAATGGGGGTTACAACACCATTCTCCACGGATGGCTAACCTAGGGTTAAGCTTGTCTGGGATTTGGTACCACGTCCTAAGGTTATTGAGTCTTTGTTCGTTTGTTTTGGAAGGGACACCTACTGCACAACTATAAACAGTCTCCACCTCGTCCAAAGGACTAAACGGAAGGATGCTCGTCGAAGTGCCAGCTTAAGACCTAGAAGCCGCCCTTTTCCTAAGTTGCTCTTGAAGAACTTCTAAAGGGACTCCAGGAACACCAGAAGTGTATCCCTCTTCCGTGGTATTCCCCCCACTACTATTGTTACTAGTGCTACTACCAGAACCACTATAACTAGTTGTGTCGTGATACTCGTCGATAGCCTTGTCAATACTATTACTAGACAAGGAGATGACGGTTTCAGACATTTTGAGGAAAACTTAAAGAAAAACCTAAAGATGAGAAGGGAGAGAATACCTAGCTCTAGATAGAGGACTATGGACGCAGAGAAACTTCTAGACGAGGCTCTAGACGACAAGTGTCAGATGAAGAAATTTTTGAAATGAGAAAGGTAGGAGAGGAATTCCACTATTTATAGGCAATAAGGTTCAACGTTCGAAGTGACGTGACCAGCTAGGGTAAGCCACGTGGCATTTGTCTTGAAAAACGAAAAGCCATGATTGACACATACCAGATTGGACCACGCGCCAAAAAAAAGAAAAAAGAGAAAAAGAGAAAAGAAGAACATTCTTAGGATGAACAACACAAGGACAAAGGGGCAGCTAATGAATAGTGGCTCGTCCTTGATTAGTCGTCCATAGAATCTAAACTCGTCCTTGGACGACCAATATACACCCTAAGCCGAAAAGTGACCAAAATACCCTAGAAACTTAAAAAAAAAAAAAAAACCAAATTAATTATGGCATTGTTATGCACTTATATACTTGCTTATTTATTATGTTTGCTTTTGATTTAATTTTTTTTAATTTATCACATGAAAAATTCATTTGAAATATAGATCTTTATATTTATTCAGGGATTTTTTTAGTCAAATTTTGTATCTTTATTAATTTATATTTAAATAATTATTAAATTAATTATGACATCATCACGATTCGACCTCAATTTGACCTCGGTCCAACCTAAAAAACCTTGAACCTATCTCTTTTACGATTCATTGAACGGTTCGGGTTTGAAAATTATGATTTCCACTAGACTAGCCAAAGTCATTTTTGGGAGAGCAAATCCAAAAAATCAGCTCCTTTCCCCTTTGTTCACTCTCTCCATTCTCAACCGAACTCATTTCTCTTCCTTATGTGTAACGTAACACAATCAAAACACAAACACAATATAAAATTAGAAAAAATTTAATTAGAACAACAAATCTAAAATCAATTGATTGATAACGTGGCTATTAATATGAAAAATAAATGAAGATAATGTAATCTAACGGTAAATTTGTCAAAATTCACATCGAATTAAGAAATATAGGGCTGGGTTCAAGTTATACCTAATGTAACTCTAAAAAATGTTACACTACCCAATAACTTATTATTGAATTCATATTTTGAAAATCTAACTATTGGTGTTCTATATGTTCTTAACATGCATACCAATTTTCATGCCAATAATAGGATGTAATTTACCATTTGATCTTTAAGCTCATCTTTTATGCGTTATTTTAAACTACAAAAACTTGAATTTAGATAATTGATCGATGACATGCCTATTAATCTTTGATCACCTTGAAATATTGTAAGCATGAAAAATATATAAAGATAATGTAATCTAACGGTAGATTTATCAAAATTCACATCGAATTAAGAAATATAGGGTTAGGTTTAAGTTACACCTGACATAACTCTATCAAATATGCCACCACCAAATAACTTATTATTGAATTCATATTTTGAAAATCCAACCGTTGGATTACATGTTCTATATGGTATTAACATGCATGCCAATTTTCATGCCAATCGGATGTAATTTACCATTTGATCTATAAACTCATCTTTTATGCATTATTTAAAACTGCTAAAACTTGAATCTAGACAATTGATTGATGACATGACTATTAATCTTTGATCACCTTGAAATTTTGTAAGCATGAAAAATATATGAAGATAATGTAATCTAAGAATTAAATGGTAAACACAATAATAGTAATTAAAATACAATTGCAAAAGCTAAAGTATGTCACCCATTCAATTATTTTTGTTATAATAATTAAAATACAATTGCAAAAGCTAAATTTAATTCTTAAATTTCTTAGCCTCCCTTCCTTTGTAGTACTACAAAGGAAGGGAGGTTAAGAATAAGAAAACACAATACAGTTGTTATTGAGAATCTTTCAACATGTTCTCCATAATATCAAATAAGCCAGAGACACCAATTACTTTAGCATATCTAAGGCTACACTTAGTAGCTTGTGTTTTTATTCCAAACATTTTTCAATCCAAGTATTTGTTAAGAAATTTAGAGATGAAGAAATCTAGATACTTTATATTAGTTTGATGATTTAACTGACTAAACCCGGTGGCGGTTAAGGCGAGGCCATTTAAGGAAACCGTTCATGGCCACCAACGCATACATGCGAGACCAACAAGGCAACAACACTAATTTTCTTTTGTTTCTGTTCAGATCATCATTTTTTTTTCATCTTCGCTCTTTCACATCTATATAATTACATCTATTTTCACCTTTTAAAATGATTGTAAATCTTGTTGCGTAGAAAAATGAGTATAAGAGAATTTTTTTCAATTTAATTTTTTTTTAATCTGAAAAAGGGTAAAAAATAAAATTAACGAGGTTATGTAAGAAACATTAAGGTATGGGAGAATCCACGTTACTTCTAGCAACTATTTCTTACAATCTAGATGCCTAGGAATGTAACTATTCTTATGTTTGGTTTAATTGAAAGTCTAATAAGATTCATAGGAATGTGAGATTATAATGCTTAATTTATTCCTAAGAATCTTAAATGAATTATTTATTTTTCTCATTCTATCATTAGATTTGTAAATCCAATATCAAGTCTTTTTTTTTTAAATCTTCCTTTAAATAAATAATGATAAACAAAATATAAACTATAAATTATGACAAATTCATTAAAATTATAGTCTAACTACCTCCACAAACTGCAATAATAAGAGAAAAAGTTGTCGCAAAATTAAAGGCCGAATACAATAAAATAAATCATACCAATTAAAGAACAAAGTATCCATAAAGCAAACAAAGAATTTACATCATTATTTGAATATAGCAACTAGTGGTCAAATATAGCACCAAAGCCACCTTTGGCATAAATCCTTAGACTTTCCAATGCGTTTCAAAATCCAAAAAACAAGCATACAAATATGATGGGTTGTTAAATATTAAAAATCTACACATTCTGTATTATTTTATAACAAACATCAAAAGCACCAAATAAGATACAAATAATTAAAATTGTATTGTAACATATGAATCTAGAGACAAATCCATTAATCTAAAAACAAAAAACCAGATGAAGCCACCAATCCAGATTTATATTTCTAGCAACTAAACAAAACCAAGATCTGAGATTTGAATAGATACATTAACAAATTTCCATGAAAACAGATTTATTAATAATTTGTTGAACAATACACAAACACAACAGTAAAAGTGAATACCTGGCAACAATAGAGGGTCCCTTCAAACTTTTTTTTTCTCACATGTGAAATCTAAATAGAACTTTGTTAGTGAATATATCAACATAATTGTCTATCTTGTTTATATTGTTTTGGTAGGAAGAGACAAAGATAAGGGGAAAAGATATTGATGATTTGTTTTATATTTTATCTTAATTGCTTAAATGATAAGTAAAAAGGGTTAAAATCGTCAATTTATAAAAGAAATATAATTTCCTTTAAACTTAGGAATTTAGATACCCGCCTACTTTAAAGGGAATTAACATTCCTACAGAAAGGGGGTTGAAGGTGAATCCAGATTTCTCTTACATCTGATTCTCTAGTGTGATTTGCAATCAAACATGGAAATCTTTAAAGATTCATAGGAATCCTAAAATATTACTCTATACCAAATAGTGATTGATGAAAGAGGGAGTTTAAGAAAAATTTAACGGATGCCCTAAGGGCATTGGCTTATGAAATATTTTTAGAAACTTTTTATTGGAAAAAAAAAATTATTTTATTGGACAGTTTTTTATATTTCCTATAAAAATAGTATCAAATCTTTTAAAAAATAGTTAATTAACAAATGCCCTAAAGGCACCCGTTAACAAGATTTTTTTAATGATATATATGTTATCAAAGTTGAGAGTGTAAACTACCGGTTTTAAAATATAAATATGACCTGAACGACAGCAAACAAATACTAGAGAGACAAAAAAGAAATTTGTCATATTGTTTTGTTAGATCCATATATTTTAGTGTGCAAACTGTAACAGATATGTCAAATTGGGAGTCAAAGTGAGTTTTGCTGTATCTTCGTAATAGAAGATCAAGTCAAAGATACAAAAACTGCTAAAGAATATAAAAGAGAAGTTTCTACATCCTCGAAAGCAACCTTGATACCAATTATCGAGTTGGTATGTGATGCTCATGTGTTCACGTTCATAGCAACTGCGGATTGAGACTATGGATATCAGCAAAAATAACAAGGCAAAATGCCTAATAACTAGTCATTTCAAGTATGATTCGAGCCCTACTTGTTGGGATATAAAAGGGACATTATAAGTCATCCCAAGAAGGGTTTTTTAGATAGAGAAAAGCTCTATTTGTGCAGCTAGGGTGTAAAAATGTTTCTTTCAAATTCACCATACTAAAGAGTTTTAAGTATTTTAAAGATCAGTTGGTAAAAAAGTTGAAGTTATAGCACCACCACAAATTCGCTGTTGTGAAGAAAGCTTTCAAGAAGTTCTTAGAGTCGGTCGGAAGTTCTGGTATATCGTGACGTGTCATTTGTGAAGTTGTCCATGTGATTGAAGAGTCCAAACGTATTAGTACATTGAAAGGTTTTCTCCGTAAGTTTTCTACGGATCTTAGGGTCTAGGAAAATGTGTGACTTCTTTTATCATAGTGGATTGACTCGTTGGGAAGTTTTCCCCCGTGGTTTTTATTTTGAAAAAGTTATTTCGTTGGTTTTCCCTAGGTTATCATACTGTATGTTGATTGTTTTTCCACTATTCATCTTATTTATATATATCTAAAAGCTGAAGCGTAGCATTTATTGTTGCTACGCTCTTACTAAGCTACATTAGCAGCCGCATCATCCACTTATTTCTAACATTTTCTCTCTTATTTTAAATTATTTTTCTTCTTATTAATTTATCACCTTGCAATAACTCTTTCTATAACATTTCCCCCACTTTTATCTTTTTATCTCCCCACAACTTTATACATTAACTTTACAATTCCTCCATCCCTTCATATTCCTTTTATTTTGACTTTTCTTCTCCCCATTTTGTTACTATAAATATTTGTTTCTCTCTTCTATTATATCTATAGTTTGCCCACACAAATAGGTGAATACACTCTCTCTATGAATTTTTAATTCTTTGTTGCACATCTAATTTAGGTTGATAATTTTTTTTTTTTTTTTTTTGAACTCTACTTTGGGTTGCTGCATTTGGTTATATTTTAATTTGTTATCTTTTTTATTTTATTTTGTTTGATTGTTAAATGCTATCCAATGATTTAATATAATGACATAATGTTATTCTATTACATAGCATAGCTTGGATAATTTGTTGTTTACAATTATACATTTTAATTTGAATATTCTTATACTCACCTTATATATATATATATATATATATATATATATATATAAGCAGAGACCTCATGCGGAAATGCATGAGGTCCTGCCACGTGGCACTTTAAGCTTCCATTTAGTCTTTTTAACCTTTTTTACATTAAATTTTTTAACTATAACCCAATAATTTATAGTAACTTATTTTTACTATCACATATATGGCCTAAGGTTGACAATGACCAAACAATTGTAATCTTCTAAAAAAAATAACTACGTTGTCAAAGTAGATGAAAAGCCCAAGCCCATAAATATTGACCCAAATATGAATTTCCCACCAACATGGAGCTGAAAGGCTACAACCTTTGACCCACCCCAACGTTGAACCCCCACCAACGTGTAGCTCAAGGGATAACCCATGCTGAATGCCCCACCAATGTGTACCTCTAAGGCTAACCCACGCCAAATTTGAACACCCTACCAACGTGTAGCTCAAAGGCTAACCCATGCCAAGGTTGACCCACCCCACAGTTCAGTAGATGAAAGCATAAATATTTGCACACAAACCCTCTTCTTCCTTCCCACCTGTAGATGAAACCTAGCCAAAAATTTCAGTCACAGCGAACCTTTGTTTCTCTATACAAAAACTCTTCAACTTCTAAGAAAACAATGGTTTCCATTCCAACTCAATGATTATCAGTACAAACATACTCTTCAACTTCTAAAAAAAACAATGGTTTTCATTGTGACTCGGTGATTATTTGAAGACATAAATGCAGGAACTTAAAAGATTTCAGCATTTAGTATCTTGGGCTTTAATGCAGCCACTTCCAACCAATTATACAATGCAGTTAACACTAGGTAAATGCCACCTGATTTATGAAATTGAAGAGTTAATTTCATTTAATTTTTGTTTTGCATGTTGTAAAATCTGTTCTTTTATATATCTCCGTCTCCTTATGCCTCAAAACTTATGCCACTATAATTTCTCACAATTCATTTCAGAGAGGTATGTTTACTTTCTTAATTTTATGTTCCTCTTAAATTGTTCGTTTATTAATTTATTTTTGAATCCCAAAATACTATGTTCGTTGTTATGCCACTATAATCTTACATCTCATTTCACATTCATTGTTAATTTCATGTTTCTCTTCAATAGTTTGTTTATTGATTTGTTGTTTATTTAGTTAGCCATCTTTGAAAACTATTTATAATTCAATAGTTGTTAACCCACAGAAACAATATTGATTTGAATGATTTGTTTGTTGAACCAAAAAAAGAAATCACAAATAAAAAAAACAAAGGAAGTATTTACAATTAATTTCAAATTCCTTTTCAAAAACCATGTTTCTCTTCAATAATTTGTTTATTGATTTGTTGTTTATTTAGTTTAGCCATCTTTGAAAACTATTTAGAATTCAATAGTTGTTAACCCACAGAAACAATATTGATTTGTTTGTTGAACCATAAAAAAAAAAAAAAAACACAAATAAAACAAAACAAAGGAAGTATTTACAATTAATTTCAAATTCCTTTTCAAAAACCACGAGGTCCCTTAATAGTTTTGAGTAGAGGAATTTATTGGGGGAAATGGAGGCTGCAAGACTTGAGCGCCAAAGAAGGCGTATGATCATGTACAAGAAAAAGATGGCCAAGATGCATTCCACAAACATAGTGTCATCAAAGAAATTTGGAGGTGGAAGCCTTAGGAGTAAAAAGCATAAAGACGTAGTATTGATCCATGATACAGATAGTTGTAAGTAAGCAAGACTTAACAGGCAACAACCTAAACCGTACTCGGGAAAATAGTTTAAGTGCTCAATGTTTGTGGCGATCAACCCCTTCAATTATTAATTTTTTTTTCTCACTCGGTTGTTGGGCTTAATGGTGATGTTGCTACTACAACTACTATGAAAGAATTCGGGATACATTTGCCTACAAATGCCAGTGCCTTGGATAGGCATCTGCCTACAACTAAGCTTACAGGTGCTAATTTCATAATTTGGAATAATTGTATTGATATAGTAATTAGCTTGGTTGGAGTATTTCTTTGGTTGTCACTTGCCTAAAAGTCTATTGAATCTTCGCTTAGGTTTTTTATTGCATGATTAATTGTCTTCTAGGTAGTGTAAATGGCCTAAATTATTTTGTGATTTAGCAAGGATCTATTAAAATGAAGCTACCATGTTATAGGTTTCACTGTAAAGGACTGCTGCCTTTTATAAAACCAGCTCACGTTGTGATCTATTATTCATGCCATGTATTGATTTCCCTTGATAATGTTCATTGTTATTGCTTGCTATTTTTATTTAAATGATAAAGGACTAAAACACATTTTATATATGTATATTTTTTTTTCTTTTTTTGATTTGAAACACGTTTTAGATTAAGCGGTGATGGAGTTATCCTAGCCATAGTAAAATGTAATTTAAACGGCTTTTATAGCCATCAAATATTTTGGTCTATTATTCATGCATTGGATTGTCTGTAATACTATTAATAGTAAGTGATGGGGAATTTTAAGTTTCGGATATTGAGAAAATTCAAAATCAAACTTTGCTTTACTCTGTCTCATCCATATTTTTACTTACTTTGAATAGTTTCATGTCCAAAATTTAAAATCAATGATAATTAAATAGGAAGAGTGATTAATAGTTGTACTATAATTGCTGAAATTTGCATTTGAATACACTACTTAACCTCACCTACAGCAGCCATACATAATAGAAGCTTCACACTTAACTTGCTTATTTTTTATACTAACAATCCTCATGTTTTCTTAACTCTCTTTTAGTGTAAGGATTAGTATTGTATATTAGTATGTTGAATATATCATCTTTTATAGTTCATTGTCCGTAATACTGTTAATAGTAAGTGATGGAGAATTTGAAGTTTTGGATATTGAGAAAATTCAAAATCAAACTTTGTTTTACTTTGTCTCATCCATATCTTTACTTACTTTGAATAGCTTCATGTCTTAAAGTTTATATTTATAATAAATGATAATTAGATAATTAAATAGGAATATTTATTAATAGTTGTGCAATGACTGCTGAAATCCGCATTTGAATACACTACTTAGCCTCACCTACAACAACCATACATAATAGAAGCATCATACTTAACTTGGTGTATTATTATTATTATTATTATTATTATTATTATTATTATTATTTGTTTTGGGGCAGTTGTGGTGTGTAGTTATATATGACTGTGTAGTATTAACTCTGGGAATTGGTTGTTCTTGCTCTGCATATTACTAACTATGAATATTAGGCCCATAAATGTTATAGGTTTCACCGCAAAGGCCTAGTACCTTTTATAGAACCAGCTCATTTTGTGGTCTATTATTCATGCCATGATTTCCCTTAACAATGTTGATTGTTGTTGCTTGCTATTTTTATTTAAATGATAAACAATTGAAACACATTTATATATGTATATATTTTTTTTAGCCACGAAACTCATTTTATATTAAATAGTGATGGAGTTATCCCAATTGTAGAAAAGAGTAATTTTTAAACAGCTTCTACAGCCAGCAATTTTTTTGGTCTATTGCTCATGCCTTGCATTTTCCTTAACACTGTTAACTATAAGTGTTGAAGAAATTGAAATTTTGGATATTCAGAAAATTCAAAATCAAACTTTGCTTTACTCTATGAATATTAGATCCATAAAGATTTTGTAATATGGAAAGCCACCTTCAAAAGCTTTGAAGTATAACCTGTTCATTTGATTGGTGGAATTTGTCTGAGCCACCAATTATAGATTGAATCTACTTAACTTCCATCTGCAGTTAGACAGAAGTTTTTATAGCTGTCAATCCTCATGTTTCCTTAATTCTCTTGAAGTGTTAGGATTAGTATTTGTAACGACCCAAAGAAAAGCGCTAACCACATCAGCGCTATACCTCAAAAGAACTAGTCGCAATTGAGGCTCCTTGTAGTTGTTAATAAAGCTCAGTTCAAGCCAGTAAATACCCAATGTAGGACTCATCACACACTCACATACATCTCACAATTAATCAAATTGGGGCATCATAGTATTGTATATTAATAAGTCGAATATATCATCTTTTATATTTCAGGTTTAGGAATGCGAAATAGAAAACCCATTGACATAGACCTGAGTAAAAGGTCAAACAGCACACAAAGTAAGTGCAAAAACTACTATTTTGGAATTTTATATTCATCGTTATTCTCCATTTTTCTCATTTTCATTCATGCGAAATCACATGTAAGTACTGTTATTTGTAATTTCAAATATTAAAAACAACAATTAAATACTTTTAAAAAATTAAAGTGCTATTTCAAGATAGCATCAATGACAATATACCAACAATAGGTTCAAAATTGTGTCTCCATGTATATTAAATACTTTATTAGTTGTGTATACATTTTCTGAAAGTTATTTTGATAAAAGTCCTTCATATATTTTCAACCTACCTTATTTCTATTTCTCTTCAAAATTTGCTTTAAAATCCATTTTTAACAACATTACTTGGGACTATTTTTCCCTTTGGTTGGCTTTAGCACCTATGTTTCAAATAAAACTATTGCTAAACTGGGTTGTCAATGAATTGAAAATAATATTAATTTTTTTACATATGCTTTTCTATTTTCTATATTTCCATTACATAATTTCATCTAATTATGCTTCATTTTCCCCTATCATCTAGGAAATTTACAAAGCTGTGGAACTTTGGCCCAACAAGCTGTGTGTGTGAATATTGTAATGCAATATTATGGTATGAAGAGAGGAATCGTAAATCCAAAAACACAAAGAATCCTAAATTCTCAATATGTTGTCGAGAGGGTAGGGTGAAGCTACCTTTGTTGAAATCACCACCTCTTGAGCTTCAAGAATTCCTACAACATTCAGAACATTACAAGGCTAATAAAAGGAGGTTCAACTCCATGTTTGCAATGACTTCTATGGGAGGAAATGTTGATGTCCATGCTAATGAAGGACGAGGCCCTTACATCTTTCAATTGAATGGGCAAAACCACCACAAAATTGGGTCGTTACTTCCAATTGTTGGAAAAGACCCATCTTTTGCACAACTGTATATACACGACACAAAAAAAGAGATTCATTATAGACTAAGTGCTTTGCCTGGACAGGAATCATAATATGACCTTGACATTGCTATATTTTAAATATTACTGAAGACGCTTGATGAGAACAACATCTTGGTTAAGACATTCCGTGTGGCAAGGGATAGATTCAAGGACTCTGATATGCACAACGTATGCTTGCGATTAATTAGATCGCGATCAAGTGATGGTAGGGAACAAAACATGCCTACTTGCTCTGAAGTTGCTGCTATAATTGTAGGTGATTTAAGCGAAGAAAATATCCATTGTGATATTATTTTTGAGAAAAGAAGTGGATGTTACAACAAATAAATGAACTACACCCAAAATTCATGGCCATGCAATATCCATTGTTATTTCCATATGGTGAAAAATGGATTTTGAAATGAAATACTTAAAAAAGGTCTTGGTGGTGCTGCGCCTTTGATAGAAGAATATGTCACTATGCAAGAATATTATGCATATCAATTACAACAGCGTGAGAATGAAGGTGAAACATTGATTCTTGGTCGTAGGTTGCGACAACAATTTTTAGTAGATGCTTACACATGTGTTGAGGAGTATCAACTAATTTGGGTCAAGAATCATCAACTTCAACTGAGATTAGAGGTGTACTTTGGAATAAAGGATGTTTTATTTAGAGGAGACACTACTCCTTCATCTATTGGGAAAAGAATTGTTCTTCCTTCGAGCTTTACTGGAAGCCCTAGATATATGATTCAAAATTACCAAGATGCTATGTCAATTTGTAGATGGGCTGGGTACCCGGATTTGTTTATAACTTTCACATGCAACCCTAAATGGCCTAAAATTGAGAGTTTCCTTTCCTTAATTCCAGCTCAACGGCTTGAAGATAGACTAGATATCATTGCAAGAGTTTTTAAGATCAAATTAGATCAACTACTACGTGATTTAAAACATGGCAAGCATTTTGGAAAAGTAATTGCAGGTATAAAATACAACCCAATTGAATGGCAAAAAAGAGGCCTCCCCTATGCTCACATTCTTTTGTACCTATACCCAGATGACAAACACCCCACGCCTGCGGATATAGACAAGATAATTTCTGTTGAAATACCAGATAAGATTACAAATCCAGGGGATTATGAAGTCATTTCACAGTACATGATTCATGTACCTTGTGGTTTTGCCAACCCAAAATCTCCATGCATGGTTGACAATAAATGTAGGAAGCATTTTCCAAAAAAGTTTTATAGTGACACTGTGATAGATGAAGATGGTTACGCAATTTATAGGAGAAGAGATAATGAGATGACAGTTGAGAAGAATGGTGTTATGCTTGATAACAGATTTGTGGTGCCATAAAACATTGACCTGTTAGTTAAATACCAGGCTCACATTAATGTTAAGTGGTGCAACCATTCCAAGTCCATCAAATACTTATTCAAGTATGTTGACAAAGGTTCTAATCGAGCAACATTTTTTTGGTATGAAAACTTACACACAGGTGCTACAAGTGAAGCATAGCATATAACAAACATTGATGAGATCAAAAAATATCTAGATTGTAGATATATCTCAGCTTCTGAAGCGTGATGGAGACTTTTTGAGTTTGATATCCAATATAGAGAGCCTGCTATATAGAGATTAAGCTTCCATATTGAGAATGAGCAGAATGTTACATTCAAAGATTCAGATTACTTGGATAATGTTTTGGAAAGACCAGATATAACAAAAACAATGTTCATTGAATGGATGAAGGCAAATGAAATGTATGATACAGCAACAAATTTGACATATTGTGATTTCCCTACCAAATGGGTTTGGCATAGAAAACAAAGAGAATGGCGCCCAAGGAAATCTAGCCGATGTATAGGGAGGATATTTCATGCTCATCCTGCAAGTGGTGACCACTTCTATCTTCGAATGCTCCTTAATGTGGTCAAAGGTGCAAGGTCTTTTGAGGAAATTAGGACTATTGATCATGTTGTGTATCCAACATACAGAGTAGCATTCTATGCTCATGGCCTTTTAGACGATGACAAGGAATGGGATGATGCTATCAAAGAAGCCTCTAATTGGGCTTCAAGAAGGCAGCTACGAGAATTGTTCACAACGCTATTGTTATTTTGTGAAGTGACAGACCCACATGCACTATGGATGGCTAATTGGGATTTGTTGTCTGATGATGTACTATATAGGCAAAAGCGTCTCCTAATGTATGACAACTTACATTTGACAAAAGAACAAATACAGAACCATGCTCTTTTTGAAATTGAACAAATATTAGCAAAAAGTGGAAGATCGCTGAAAGAATTTGATGACATCAAATATCCAAATGTGTCGACAATTAGAGAAAACAACAACTGATTGTTACAAGAAGAGTTGGATTTTGATAGGCTTGAATTGGCTGCAGAACATAAAAAGCTTTTAAATGAGTTAAATGTTGAGCAAAGAAAAATATATGATGCTGTAATTCAAGATGTGGCATGCAATATCGGTGGTTTATACCTTGTCTATGGTCATGAAGGAACTGGTAAAACATATCTTTGGAAAACATTAATTGCTTGCCTCCGTTCACAAGGGAAAATTGTGCTTGTTGTAGCTTCTTCTGGCATAGCAGCTTTGCTACTCCTTGGTGGTAGGATTACTCACCCCAGATTTCAAATCCCTATCATTGTGACAGAGGAATCAACTTGTGATATAAAATGAGGAACACATGCCGCTGAGTTAATGTCAAAGGTGAGTCTTATTATATGGGATGAAGCACCAATGGCATATCGTAATTGTTTTGAGGCTGTAGATCATTCATTGAGAGATCTACTTTGATTTACTAACATAAACAATGCCAATAAAACTTTTGGAGGAAAGACAGTTGTATTAGGTGGTGATTTTCGACAAGTACTGCTAGTTATTGCTAAAGGCCATAGAGAAGATATTGTTGATGCATCAGTGAATAGATCTTATTTATGGAACTTTTGCAAGGTATTTGTACTAACACAGAATATGTGCCTCCAACAACCTAATGCTGATTCCAACAACTTTGCAGAATGGATACTCAAATTAGGTAATGGAAAGCATGGTGAAGTTGACAACTAGTCAAATATAGTCATACCCTCTGACCTATTAATTGATGTTGGAGATGATCCAATACAAAGCATTGTGACTGCAACATATCCAGATCTTCACAGCAATTATGTAGATGGAAAATACTTAGAAGAGCGATCTACTCTAGCTCCAACAAATGATGTACTTAATGAAATAAATGACTATATCATAGACTTGCTTACTTTAAATGAGGAGACATATCTCAGTGCAGATTCAATTTGCAAGGCTTCGAGATACATTCAGAATGAAGATGTACTTTAGCCAATTGAATTCTTAAACTCCTTGAAATTCCCTAGCATACCAAATCACAGACTACGTCTTAAAGTTGGTCTTTTAGTAATGTTGCTCCGAAATATTAATCAATCAGCTGGCCTATGCAACGAGACTTAATTAGTAGTTACTCAATTATCCAAATGGGTGATCGAAGCTAAAGTTATTACTGGATCACATATGGGAAACAAAGTCTTCATCCCAAGAATAGTACTCTCTCCATCAGACACAAAATGGCCATTTGTTTTAAAGAGAAGACAATTCCCAATTTCTGTTTGCTTTGCCATGACTATAAACAAGAGCCAAGGGCGATCACTAAAACATGTTGGACTTTTCCTGCCTAAACCACTTTTTAGTCATGGGCAATTATACGTTGCTGTTTCTAGAGTTACTACTAGGAATGGTCTTAAACTCTTGATAATTGGTGACGATGGCAAAACCTCTTCAACAACTAAAAATATAGTCTATAAAGAGGTCTTTAGAAATATACATATAAATATGTGAAACTTCATTGAAGAAATTCATCATTCATTGCTAAGTTTCTAACCGCATTTAATTATTACTCTATACTTTTGGTAAAACAAAAATATCATGTTCCAAGCTTCTTTAAAAAACAAACATTTAAATTTGATAATGCAAAACGTAGTCAATTCTGCATTTACCAAAAAAAATTATTTCATTGATGATTATTATAATTTTACTTACTTTTATATATATATATATATATATATATATATTTTATGACGACTTCTCAATTCAACTGTGGAAATAGCTACAGAACTACTGATACTAAGTCAAAATGGCAATGTGTTGGACTCCTTTGAGCAAGATTTCAACAAAAAGAGACAATTGGACAATCAAGGTCAGAGTACTTCGTATGTGGGATGCAATCAACACAAAGAGCAATGAGTTCATAAGCCTTGATATGATATTTATTGATGAAGAGGTAAGTATAGAACTCAATTTATATTGTGCTGATTCAATTTATTATGCAGATTCAATTCTTTTAAAAATAATTATTTTACCAACTCATCATATAATTCAACATCCATGGCTATTATATATATATATTCACAAGAAGAATAATGGAAGATAATGATATTTCTCATTATTATAGGGCTCAACAATACATGCAATTGTTTGGAAAAATCAAGCACGAACTTTTAGACCACAATTGCTTGAAGGCCATGTTTATACCATCAAGAATTTAGGGTGGAGAGTACTAAAGGCGAGTTTCGACCCGTGCACAATGATATCAAAATTTGGTTCATGACCATTACTACAATCATGGAGTCCAATGAAGATATGAACTCAATCCAAAAATACTGCTTTGAGTTTGCTGACTATGACCAAATACAGAACCAATGTTACAACTACACATATTTAATAGGTAAATACAAATCTGCAACTATTTCACAATTTCTCTAATATAGTTGTATTATAAATTAATGATTCAAAATAACCTAACTAGGTAATTGCATATAAATAGATGTTGTTGGAAAGTTGGTAGCAATTGGAAATGTTGAAGAGCCTCAAGTTAATGGCGCACCAAGAAAATTGCGTAATCTGCAATTGCTTTTGAAAGAGTAAGACAAAATTTTTGATGTGATATTGATGTCATTATATGTTTATATAGAAAAATCAATTATAAATAAAAAAATTTCTAATAACAAAAAAATAATCAATGATTTTAACTGTACCAAGGGAAAAGAATTTAGGCTTTCACTATGGGGAACAAGTGTCTGGCAAATCGATGAAGATGTATATAAGAACAATCCTGGACCTTTTGTCTTAATTGCAACTTCGACTATTGTCAAATCATTTGGAGGTAAGTATAACTAAATAATGTTGCCAACTATCAATTTTAATGTACTTAGTATTGCTATCAAGTTAATAAGTATATTGGTTACTAATCTTAGGCCATAAATTTTACAATGAGAAATGTAATCACTAATTATAAATTTTTTATACTCAAACTTATTTCTTTTCAAGACAATCTAATGATACTTTTAGAGAATTTCATTCTCATTAAAACATGTCTTCCTTTTTCTCAATTTCATCAATTCAATACGATTTTGTTTATCATAATGTATTTTGCAATTTTTGCAGGAAAATTCTCTTTGTCATCAACCAGTGCAACAAAAGAATATCTAAATCTTGAGATTCCCGAGGTTGCTGAAATAATTGACAGGTGCATATTTTAAAAATTATTAATAACAAAAAAATATGATAAATAGCATTTTTTATCTCACAAAATACAATTTATATTCTTTTTTCCTTTTTAAAATATCAATGATAGGAATGGTAAAAAACATGATCCTATACAAGAAATACCAAAAATACATGCAAAACAGTTTTCAAAGGAGGATTTTTCTTCAAACAATATGAAGACAATACCAGAGCTCAAATGCATTGAATGGGATCTTACGAAACAGATTTGTTAATCATTTCAAAGTAGACTCATCATTTACATGAAAATATAATAATACATCATTTACTTAAAAAAAAAACATATTAACTTCAAAATTCATTGCAGGATGTTAACTGCTATTGTGTTGCAACAATAAGCAACATTGATACAATAATGGGTTGGTATTATATTTCATGCGTATTATGTGGAAAGAAGGTCAAACCACAATCTGGATCGTTTTGGTGTGCAAAATGTGAAACAAAAACAAATCTGCCTATCCCAAGGTTAGAGGCACACACATTAATTACAAAGTTTGAAAATTTTTTTTTTAACACATTCATCTTACTATAATTACTAAACAATTACAAAATACTTCAGATACAGGATTCAAATTGAAGTTTTTGATTCAACTGACAAGACAACTTTTGTCATATTTGATCGAGATGCTAAGAAAATCCTAAATAAATTTGCAAAAGATCTTGCTGAAAAACAAATCGAGGTACAACTTATTTAAATTATTAAATTTATTGTCAAACTATAGATTATAATAAAAATTAAAATTACTAATATGCAAATTGATATTGAAGAAGGAATCCCATGTGATCTTAAGAAAATTTTAGGAAGAAAATACATTTTTCTACTTCGCTTGAATGAATTCAATCTGAAGGATGGTTTTGAAAATTACATAGTTGCTAAGATTTTTGATGCACCTTCAAATGAGAAAAAGGTATGGAACAAAAAAAAAAAAAAAAACACAAGCCAGTATGCTATATTATTTCTTTCTCTTCGCTATATTGATGTAAATAATGTGCTCAAATTTAATATGAATGCAGATACCTATGCAAAATCTTAGTGATAACAAATCTGCCAGCACAAACTTTGTAAGATTTAGCCAAGAATCTTCCAGTGCCATTTCATCAATGATCAGCACAAATGATGCAACAGAAGGAACAAATGATGCAATAAAAGGGGAAAATGATAAAAGCTCACAAATTGAACAAATAAGGATAGACCAAACTTCAAACGTTGAAGATGAAAAAACAGATGATGCTAACATACCCCACAACATGCTTTACATGCGTTGACATACTTCAAAAAACAAAGCATTCAAGAAACAAACGAAAAAAACAAAATTTCGCAATAAAGGTCTTTATTACATCACAAAATAAATATCAATAATATGGAATGAATTACCATGCTTTTATCAACTTTTGTAAAGCTCTTTATTACATCACAAAATAAATATCAATAATATGGAATGTTACCATGCTTTTATCAACTTTTATTATACAATATTACTCTAAGGTTGATTCTTTTTTGCAGATTACTTCAACAAAATAATTATAATGAATATGTGTTTGCAATTTATAATTGTTACTTCTTATGATAAACTCAGTACTAACAAAGTTTTATAACAAATATGTTATAATATATGTACAATATTCTTCATAAAAAATTGCATAAACTATTACAACAATATTATCCATGCATTATACAGGCAACTTACTAGTTTTATATAATTTGGCTATTTCTCTCACTTTCTCTCCTAGAATATGTGATTATTCTCTTTCTCTCTCTAGATACTTTGGGTCAATGCAGTTTAGTTGTATGTTTTGTGAGCTTCTCATCATATATACTCTCTCTCCCTCTTATAGTTTTGGTTTGAGTTAATTCTTAGATATTTTTGAAGTGAGAATTTAACAATTTTATTTACTTGAATTTAAGTAAAATATTATATGTTTAATTTTTTAAAGATAAAAAGAGAGAGAAAATATAAATAATTTAATGATATGGAGGATGTGGTTAAATTTAAATGTTGAATAAAATAAGATGAGAAGAAGAAAAAATAAAAATAAAGATATAATAATAAATATCAAATTATCCAAATCATGTTATGTAATAGAATAATATTATATCCTTATATACCATTTTTAATCAATATATATACATATATATATATATATATATATATATCTAAATAAAAGCAAGGACCTCATGCGGAAAAACATAAGATTCTGTCATGTGGCACACTCTATGAAAAGAATTAAAATACTCTTAAATTACATCAGAGATAAAAACAAATTTAAAAATAGGGACTCTTTATTTCTTTTGGTTCAATGTTTCAAGACTTTTTGTTAGATTTCTTATTCAATGTTTTAAGACTATTATTTGTTTCATTTGGTTCAATATTTCAAGACTTTTCTTCTCTCTCACACACAAAAAAACTCTTTGCATTTCCATCCTCCATTTTCGCTTCTACTATTTTGTATACATATGCTCACAGCTCTTCATACAATCTCATCTCAAATACACTCAAACAAAAAAACGATATCATTTGCTTTCAACCTTTCAACGACACCTACATAATTTAGACATTGTGGTATCATTTGATTCTAATTCATTTGAGTAGGCTATGACTAAGGAAGATGGCTTGTGTTTTTAATTCAGTGATGGTAGCTTATGATTTTGATGTTGAAGTCAGACGTTCAGAATTTTGTGAAGGTTGTGATTCGCTTTAAGTCTTTAGGTGTTTGGGATTTTGGTTTGGGAAAGTCATAAATGTATTTTGTTTTAAAACTAAAGAAAAAGAAAAATTCTAATTGATTATTTATCAAGTTAGCTTTTTCTTTTTCAATTTTGTGTTAGAACTCATAATTTGTAGGTTTCTTTGTAGGTTTTTTTTACTGTTATTTTGTGCAGTATGAGCCATAGTAATAAAAATAAAAATCGATGATGATTTCAAAGTGTTTTTCGCCTTTTTTTAAAGGATACAGAAACTTAACTAAAAACCATTAAATTTTGATAAATAGATGTGTTTTTAGCCTTCTTTTTTTTTTTTTTTTTTTTTGTTTAACCACGTTCTCTTTATGTTAATACTTACAAATGATTTCCTTAATTTTATTAAAATAATGAGCTGGGTGTTTATGATTGAGGTCTTCATATTTGGTTGTAAGAATAAAGTGATTGAGAAAGTGTTTGGGAGGTTGGTTTAATTTATATAATTTTAGAATATAAAAGTATTTTATACTTTGAATTCTTATTTATAGATTTCAAAATCATTTAATCAGTTTAAAAAATAAAATCTACTTTTAACGGTAAGTATTATAATATGTTATAGTCTTATAATGTTATACAATTTAAAAAAAAAATAAAATATGAATTAAGAAAATAAATTTTCAAAGTATTCAACAATATTGTGCACAAACATAAATATTGCAAAGTAGTCCGCGCATCACACGAGATATCCTCTAGTTCTTTATAACAAAATAGGATAATATTTAACAATCAAAGAGAACAATTGTAATATTTGAATGTATCTATTAATTATTTGAGTTATATCAATTGTAAATAATTGTGATAAGATTTGAATAAAATGAAAATCCTAAGAGAATGAAAAATTTAAATAATTAATTTGAAACTTAAAAATATTTAGTTGTAGAAATAAAAAAAGGAAAACATAATACACTATAACAAAAGTTTGAAGAATATAGATCACTTGAAAAAAGAATAATAGCTCTTGTCAAAAAAAAAAAAAAAAAGAATAATATCAATTGAACACACCCAATTTTTTCCCAAAAGAAACTCAAAATAATAGTGGGAGGACTCAAAAAGAAAAGCCCAAGCCCACTTACAGTAGTGATGCCTAAATCTTCAAACCAAGCCCAAATAATGAATTTTTAAGAGAGTGAGCTTCTAAGTCAGGTGCAATGTTGAGATAATCACAAGTCTAAGACTAATAGAACCTAAGTAACAAATAGGAGTGAATAGGTCCACAATTCAGTGTAAACTCTTTCTTGAACAGGTTCGAGGATAGATTTTGTATTGAGAAGTAAGGTTGATACTTCTCTACAAGGTAGCTCTCTGTTCTCACACTTGTTTCTTTTTTCTTGGAAAATGTTCAACCCCTTTTTCTAGGGGGTTCCTTTCCGTATATAGCCCTTTTCCTTACATCTCAGCCCCAGATCTGTACATTTTAGGGAGACACTTTGGATGCTTGTCCCATCAAGACCCTTCTGAAGGTGGTAGAAAAAGTTATGAGTTGTGAAGTTACTGTTTAAGGGTCATTTCTTTATTAATGCAGCTGGTTAGGTTGGTGCAGAGCATTGAATGCGGAGGTAGGAGGTGTCTCCTTCAGGAAACTTCCTTCCTTCACCCTTGCACGTCTTGTACCTTTTCTTTGCCATCCATTTCCTTATCCTTGGGTTTTTCGGGGGTGCCAGTTGCCCTTTGTCTCTTTAATTCTCCTTGAGTGGGTATAGTCCTTGGAGTTTGCCAGACATTCTTTGTTTGGGTTGAGAAAATTCATCCTCAGATTGGGTTCCTCGGTCCTCGGCCCTTCCACATATAGAATGATGTATTTGTAGAGAAAGAGAAATGGAAAATAATTTTAGAAATAGTTCAATTTTAAGGAGAACAAATTATCTTCAATAAATTTTAGATAACTAAATGTTGAATAAAATAAGTTAAGAAGAAGAAAAAATAAAAATAAAATCAAATTATCCAAATCATATTATGTAATAGAATAATATTATATTCTTATATATCATTTTTAATTCTTTATAATATAATTGGATAACATTTAACAATCAAAGAGAACAATTGTAATATTTGAATGTGCCTATCAATTATTTGATTAATATCAATTGTAAATTTGTGATGGGATTTGATTAAAATGACAATCTCCTTAGGAGAATGAGAAATTTAAATAATTAATTTGAAATTAAAAATATTTAGTTGTAAAAATAAAAAAGGAAAACATAACACACTATAACAAAAGTTTGAAGAATATAGATCACTTGAAAAAAGAATAATAGCTCTTCTAAAAAAATATATATCAATTGAACACACCCAATTTTTTTCCAAAAAAAAACTCAAAATAATAGAATGATATATTTGTAGAGATAGAGAAATGGAAAATATTTTTAGAAATAGTTTAATTTTTAAGGAGAACAAATTATATTCAATAAATTTTAGAGAATTAAATGTTGAATAAAATAAGATGAGAAGAAGAAAAAATATAAATAAAAGATATAATAATAAGCATCAAATTATCCAAATCATGTTATGTAATAGAAAAATATTATATTCTTATATACCATTTTTAATTCTTTATAATAGAATAGGATAACATTTAATAATCAAAGAGAATAATTGTAATATTTGAATGTGCCTATCAATTTTTTGAGTAATATCAATTTTAAATTCGTGGTGAGATTTGATTGAAATGACAATCTCCTTAGGAGAATGAGAAATTTAAATAATTAATTTGAAAATTAAAAATATTTAGTTGTAGAAATAAAAAAGGAAAACATAACACATTATTACAAAAGTTTGAGGAATCACTTGAAAAAAGAATAATAGCTCTTCTAAAAAAGAGAGGGGAATAATATCAATTAAATACACCCAATTTTTTCCCAAAAGAAACTCAAAATAATAAAATGATATATTTGTAGAGATAGAGATATGGAAAATAAGTTAGAAATAGTTCAATTTTTAAGGAAAACAAATTATTTTCAATAAATTTTAGAGAACTAAATGTTGAATAAATAAGAAGATGAGAAGAAGAAAAAATATAAATAAAAGATATAATAATAAACATTAAATTATTCAAATCATGTTATGTAATAGAATAATATTATATTCTTTTATACCATTTTTAATTTTTTTATAATAGAATAGGATAACATTTAACAATCAAAGAGAACAATTGTAATATTTGAATATGTCTATCAATTATTTGAGTAATATCAATTGTAAATTTGTAATGAGCTTTGATTAAAATGACAATCTCCTTATGACAATGAGAAATTTAAATAATTAATTTGAAACTCAAAAATATTTAGTTGTAGAAATAAAATAATAGCTCTTTTAGTATGAAATAATAAACCAAAATAAAATATTTAGTTTATTTTTTACAATAGAAACTCAAAATAATAAAATGATATATTTGTAGAGATACAAAAAAAAGTTTGAAATATATAGATCACTTTAAAAAAGAATAATAGCTCTTCTAAAAAAAAGGAATAATACCAATTAAACTCACCCAATTTTTCCCCAAAAGAAACTCAAAATAATAAAATGATATATTTGTAGAGATAGAGATATGGAAAATAATTTAGAAATAGTTCAATTTTTAAGGAGAATAAATTATTTTCAGTAAATTTAGAGAACTAAATGTTGAATAAAATAAGATGAGAAGAAGAAAAAATAAAAATAAAAGATATAATAATAAACATCAAATTATCCAAGTCATGTTATGTAATAGAATAATATTATATTCTTATATACCATTTTTAATTCTTTATAATAGAATAAGATAATATTTAACAATCAAAGAGAACAATTGTAATATTTGAATGTGTCTATCAATTATTTAAGTAATATCAATTGTAAATTTGTGATGAGCTTTGATTAAAATGATAATCTTCTTATGAGAATGAGAAATTTAAATAATTAATTTGAAACTTAAAAATATTTAGTTGTAGAAATAAAAAAGGAAAACATAACACACTATAACAAAAGTTTGAAGAATATAGATTACTTGAAAAAAGAATAATAGCTCTTCTCGAAAAAAAAAAACAAAAAAAAAAGTATAATATCAATTAAAAACACCCAATTTTTTCCCAAAAGAAATTCAAAATAATAGAATGATATCACTGGCGGCTCCAGAAATTTTGTCGAGAGTGTTCCTATTCCACTTTGAAAAAATTTCGAGTCATTTCAGTCTGTTTGAGGACGTTTTGGTAAATATCGGCCGAAATTCAAGATTTGGCCAGTATGAAGTTTGTCCTTAAAAAAAAAAAAAATATATATATATATATATATATATTCTTAAAACCAAAACAAATTTGCATTCAATACACCAAAAAACCTCAAAAGGAAAAAAAATGAAAAGAAAAGAAATGAACAAAGGTACCTGTACAATAAACTATAAGTTCATTTGAAATATTAATAAAATTATTAATTATTGTTGTTTAGTTGTTTCATAAATTTGTTTGTCTTTTATAAACTATAATTTGTTGTATTATTATTTCATTAATTATTAAATTATTAATTGTTGTTTAGCCTAACATAATTTGATTTGTTTGTCTTTTATAATGTATTAGTTAATTAAATTATTAATTATTGATGTTTAGTTGCTTTATTAATTTTTTTTACTAATTACTAGCAGTCTAGCACACACTCCACTGTGCATTAGCACACACTAGCACACACCTCACTGTGCATTAAATTTTAGTTCAAAATTTGTTTGGCATACAAATTTTGAAGGTGTTTCTGATATTGTTTGAGGGTGTTCCTATTTTTTTTTTTAAGGCTAAACAAATAAAAAAAATTTAAATTATTATATATATAAAAAAAAATTTCAAGTCAGGGTGTTCCTAGGAACACCCTGAAATATGAGTGGCGCCGCCACTGAATGATATATTTGTAAAGATACATAAATGGAAAATACTTTTAGAAATAGTTCAATTTTTAAAGAGAACAAATTATCTTCAATAAATTTTAAAGAATTAATTATAGATTATATCAATGGGTTTCAGTTTCCTCAAGTGGTAAAGTCTCTAATGGTTGAATAAGATTTGAGATCCAATTCCCGCTTACATTACAAACTAATTGGTGTTTTTGTATAATGATAAAGAGCGATTATCAGAAGATGACGTCCTAGGTTGAAACTCTAAAAATATATATATATATATATATATATATATATATACACACATACATTATACCACATTACAAAGTAATAATATATTCTCATGCGTAAAGTAGATCTGCAACTAGTTTACACAATATTGATCTTGATCACTTTGCCAAGATTTTTTATAATTTGGTTGTTTATAACTTGGCTTTAAATTTGTTAATTCACACAACTGGGTCTCAAAAGTCAAAACCCTAACAGGCTAAAAAAAAAAAAAAAAAAAAAAAAAAAAAAAAACCCTAACATAAACCATGTCATTGGCTTTCTAGGATTTGATGTCATCATTTAAAACAAGTGGCCGTAATTTATTGGTTAGGAGGACTATTGGGAAAGGCAAACATGGTCCTCTCGTTTTAATTGGTATAAATCAGGAATTTTCTCATTGATAAATTTGTATCCAAATCTAACTTTCCTGGAGGCCTTCAACGAAGGTTGAACTTGGGTTCGGACTTGGTCAGCCCTGAATTCAATGTCAAATCCATTATCTTTTAACATCTTTCTCTAAGTCAATAGGCTGCAAATTCATTGTGCTATCGACAAGTCAAGTCAGCCACAACCATGATTCATGGACCGAATGCTAGTGAAGTAGGGATTTGGGCACTCAGTATCCAAGAGTAGGTAATAAGGTACAAATACATGGGGTCTTCTTACAGTTGAATATTCATATTCTCTACGTTCGTAATAAGAATTCCACTAATTAAGAGGAGTGCTCATCATCAGTCCCCACTTCACGTTCTAAAAATTAGAGGAGCACAGATTGTTGTCCTTGTCCATGGTCTATAATAATCGTTTATTGAGAAAAATATACAAAACTATCGTTAATAAATCAGAACTTGTGTTGACGCACTTTCTAAAGACATTTCTTACCCAAACTTGAAGTTCTTTGACCCTTGTTGATCACGTTGCATTCTTCCAACACTTGGTGAAAAAATGATTTGAGTGTTGACCTAATTGCTTTACAATATCTTATGAGATTCAAAACCGATTTTGACGTATGAGCAGCCACAAAGAAAAAGGCTCCACTCTCTTCATGATGGAGCTAGAATTATCCCGATTGGACGGTCTGATTTTCGGTCAATCTTGGTCATTTTTTTCCAAAATTAACATTCTTCAATATTTTCTTGAAATTTTTTACTTCAAATCCTGTCAGTGTAAATATTGTACAAAAAAAAGAACAAGTGGGTACTAATAAGAAAAGAAAGGGAAATAAAAAAAAGAAAAAGAAAAAGAAGTAACAAACAAGAGAGCAAAGTAGCAAACAAATAGCTTCGAATCAGTTGAAATGGAGCACAATGCTAATTAATATGATGATTTTGATGAGGCTTGAACCAATGCCAATTGATATGCACTGATTCTAAAAATATGTACGATGCAAAAAATATGAAATATGTGCGACGAGAAATGACTCTTACACACACAAACTTACATGCTTGCGCGTTTTAAACTGAAATCATGACTTAAACTTATACACGTGTGCATTTTAAACTAAAATTATCACTTCAATTGGCAGAGGCAGTGACTGCCTGTGATTTGTAATTCTGCCAAGTGTCACTTGGCACTGTAACTCATACCTTACTATATAACCAGGAATGGGGGGTGACAAGAATTCGTATCAGTTATAAGAGAGTATACTTAGCAGTTAGAAAGCTAGGCATGACAACCATTCAAAAGTCTCTTCTTCTATTTCATATTCTGTTGCTCTCCTTACTTCCAGTGAGGATCACATCATCTCCAACAACACAAGCAGAAGCTCTCATCAAATGGAAAAACAGTCTCTCTCCCTCTTCATCTCTTAATTCATGGTACCTCACCAACCTCAACAATCTTTGCAACTGGACAGCCATAGTTTGCCACACCACAGGAACTGTCTCAGAAATAAAACTGTCCGATGCAAACCTCTCTGGCACACTTACCCAATTTGACTTCACTTCATTTTATAATCTCACCCACTTGGTCCTCAACAACAACACACTTGGAGGATCGATACCACCAGCCATCGGCAACCTCTGGATGCTCACTTACTTGGACTTGGGCAACAACCAGTTTGAAGGAAACATACCTACTGAGATAGCACAGTTGACAGAGCTTCAGTATCTTAGTCTTTACAACAACAATCTCAATGGTACCATCCCCTATCAACTCAGCAATCTTCAAAAGGTATGGTACTTAGACCTTGGAGCAAACTACTTAGTATGTCTTGATTGGTCCAACTTTTCAGGCATGCCTTTCTTGACCCACCTCAACTTAATGCTCAATGAACTCACTTCTGAATTCCCAGAGTTCATAACAAGTTGCCAGAATTTGACATACCTTGATTTGTCTCAGAATTATTTGACAGGCCCAATACCAGAATTGGTATATACCAATCTGGGCAAGCTCACACACTTCCACCTGACTAACAACCTGTTCCAAGGACCATTGTCATCAAATATTTCCAAGCTATCCAAGCTCATAGAACTTCGCCTAGGAAATAATAATTTCTTCGGTCCAATTCCTGGAGAAATGGATTTGATGTCCAATCTTCAAACACTTGAATTGTATAACAATTCATTCCAAGGGATGATTCCTTCCTCAATAGGCCAACTCAGGGAGCTTCAGTCCCTTGATCTTCGAAACAATTCCTTGAATTCCACAATCCCTTCAGAGCTAGGCCTTTGTACCAATCTCACCTACTTGGCCTTAGCAGTGAACAATCTCACTGGCCTGCTTCCTTTGTCATTGTCCAATCTGACCAAAATTACCGAGTTGGGTTTATCAGATAATTCTCTTTCTGGTGATATTTCACCTAATTTAATTGCCAATTGGACTCAATTAGTCTCATTGCAACTCCAAAATAGTCAGTTCTCTGGGAAAATTCCAGCAGAAATAGGCCTGCTGACAAAGCTGAAATATCTTCTTATGTACAATAATACGCTCTCTGGATCAATTCCCTTAGAGATAGGAAATATGAAAGATCTACTTGCTTTAGACCTTTCAGGGAACCAGCTTTCGGGTCCAATTCCTCTGACATTGTGGAATCTCACAAACCTTCAAGTCTTACAGCTTTTCTATAACAATCTTAATGGCATACTTCCACCAGAGATTGGAAAAATGAAGTCTTTGGTTACTCTTGATCTCAACACTAACCGATTGGATGGACAGTTGCCGGAAACCATTTCTCAACTAAATAGTTTACAGTCATTTTCTGTGTTCACCAATAAATTCTCTGGCGGCATACCCACTGACTTTGGGAAGCATAGTCCTGATTTAAGCTACGCTAGCTTTTCAAACAACAGCTTCTCTGGGGCACTGCCATCTGAATTGTGCAGTGGGTTTGCCCTTGAAGATTTAACGGTGAATAACAACAGCTTTACAGGATCCTTGCCTGAGTGCTTGAGGAATTGGTCAAAGCTACATAGAGTCCGGCTTGATGGGAATAAATTCACTGGAAACATTACAGAAGCCTTTGGAGTTCATCAAAATCTTAATTTCCTCGCTCTTAGGGATAACCAATTTGTTGGTCATCTCTCATCAATGTGGGGAGAATGTAGAAATCTCACCAATTTAAGATGGACAGAAATAGAATTTCTGGAAAAATCCCTGCTGAGCTTGGGAAGTTAACCAAATTGCAAGTTCTAACGCTGGACTCGAACAAACTGTCTGGGGAAATTCCAGATGAACTGGGAAATCTAGGCCTGCTTTACAGGCTTAATCTGAGCCAGAATCATATGACAGGAGAGCTCCCTAAGAGTCTAGGAAATTTGAGCAAGCTCCAGCATCTTGATTTGTCAGAGAACAGCCTGACTGGTAACATACCAGTAGAGCTTGGCAATTGTAACGGCTTATTGACCTTGAACTTAAGCCACAACAAGATATCTGGTGGCATACCATCCAAGCTTGGCAACCTAGTATCACTGCAATATATGTTAGATCTCAGCAGCAATTCCCTCTCTGGAACAATACCTCAAAACCTTGGAAAGCTTACAGCAGTAGAGAATCTCAATCTTTCACATAACCATCTCTCTGGGAGAATCCCGGAAGCATTATCAAGCATGGTTAGTCTACGTTCCATTGATTTTTCTTACAACAACTTGACGGGTGAAATCCCAACTGGAAAAATTTTCCAGCAAGTTCCAGCAAAATCTTATGTTGGAAACTCAGGTCTTTGTGGAAAAGTAGAAGGATTATTTCCCTGCAGTCCAGTATCCCTTCCCCACAAATCCTCAAATACTACAAAAAAGGTCCTTATTGGTGCCATTGTTTGGGTTTCTGGCTTATTATGTCTTGTAACTGTTATTGTTGGAATTCTAGTATATAGTCAAACCACCAAGTTCTGTGATGAAGAGGGTGGTAGTATAAAGTATGAGAGATTTGAATCAATGATATGGGAAAGAGAAGCAAAATTTATGTTTGGGGATATACTGAATTCCACTGAGGACTTCAATGAGAAGTACTGCATTGGGAAAGGAGGATTTGGAAGCGTTTACAAAGCAGTGTTGCCAACAGGTCAAGTTGTAGCAGTTAAAAGGCTTAACATATCAGACTCTAGTGACATTCCCACAATAAATCGCCGAAGTTTTGAGAATGAGATACGAACTCTGACAGAGGTTAGGCACCGACATATCATTAAGCTATATGGCTTTTGTTCCTGGAAAGGATGCTTGTTCTTGGTTTATGAATATGTAGAGAGAGGTAGTCTAAGAAAAATATTGTATGGGGTGGAAGGGGAAGCAGAACTAGGCTGGTCTACAAGGGTGAAAATTGTGCAAGGAGTGGCTCATGCTATGGCCTACTTGCACCATGATTGCTTTCCGCCAATTGTGCACCGGGATGTGTCTTTGAACAACATATTGCTGGAAATGGAATTTGAACCACGGCTCTCAGATTTTGGCACCGCGAGACTATTAAGCTCAGAGTCATCCAACTGGACAACAATTGCTGGGTCTTATGGTTACATGGCTCCAGGTAAACGAACATTTTATTAACCTGTATATTCTTGTTCCCATTTCTTCAATAGTTTTCCAAGTCAAAAAATAACTGACTAGATTCATAGAAGGGAAGTGGGTTCTAATTAGTTTAACTGATAAAATCTTTTGTTGTCGAGCAAGAGATTTGAGGATCAAATCCTGCTTACAATAAAAGATTGAAACAATATGGGTTGTAGTCACATGGTAAACTATTTTCCATTCTATAATAGTTTTCAAAGACAATGTTCTCAAAATAGAAAGTATTTTCCTCATATCTCTACTATGTTCTTATTTAGATTATACATTGAACATAAATGATTTTTACACTTTTGGTATGGAAATGTTTCAATTAACATTTATTTTGTTTCATTTTCTACTTATATTAATTTGTAGAGCTTGCACTCACAATGAGGGTCACAGATAAGTGTGATGTTTATAGTTTTGGAGTGGTGGCATTGGAAGTCATGATGGGAAGGCATCCAGGGGAACTTCTAGCATCCTTGTCATCATCATCATCGGCTACAACAACCTTATTTGAAAACCAGGAATTGCTTTTGAAGGATATTCTAGACCAACGCCTTCTTCCTCCCACAGGTCAATTGGCAGAGGCAGTGGTGTTTGTTGTCACCATAGCCTTAGCATGTACGCGTAGCACTCCAAAATCACGACCAACTATGCGTTTTGTTGCACAAGAACTATCAGCTCAAACCCACGCTTTTCAGTCTGAGCCATTTGGCATGATTACTATTAGCAAGCTAACAAGCTTTCAAAAATGAAACTTTGGCTAGTGAGTGTGTTTTTTGGATATGGCCTAGGAAGGGTTGTGGCTATGCTTAATAAATCCTAGTTCATAATCTTAGGAAGTTAGGATCAAAGTTTGCTTGAAATGGCTTGTGTAAATTTTTTTTTTCTTAGTCTATGTAAGTGCTGAGTGAATAAGATGTTCAATCTCTAGGCTCAAAATAAGATTCTTATGGAATGGGAAAAAATATATAAAATTTTTATTATTTTCTATGATTGAATAGTAAGATCGAGAGCATTCAAGGCTGTAACCCGTAAACAACTTTATGGCTGTAGAACATCTCAATCGTTGTGTCAAGGTATGTGGACAATATCTTAAACTCTTTAGACATGTAATGTCTTTTGGCAAGAATGCAGAGTCTAATTCAATATAGCAATTCACTAAGCCTATAAATAAGTTCTCCTCCACCTATTTAGATATATACACCTCTAGTTTACATAGAAAAGCTTATTCACATTCTTTGTGTTCTTTACTCTTACTCTACATAATCATAGTATTGGAAGTCAAGATAGGAAGGCACCCGGGGGAACTCCTAGAGTCCCTATCACCATTGTCGACGTCAACTACAACAACCTTATTGGACAACCAAGAATTGATTTTGAAGGATGTTATAGATCAACAGGTCAATTGGCAGAGGCACTGGTGATTGCAGTCACCATAACCTTTGCATGCCTGTGTACCACTCCAGAGTGGCGACCAACCATGCATTCTGTTGCACAAGAACTATCAGATTGAACCCACGCTTTTCTATCTGAGCCGTTTGACATGATTACCATTAGCAAGCTAATAGACTATCAAAAATAAAACAATCTATATCTAGGAAGGGTTGATGCTTAGTAAATCCTAGTTCAAAATATAAAAATCAAAGCTTGCTTGAAATGGGTTTTATCATGTATGTGCTTAGTCAATAAGATGTTCAATCTCTAGGCTCCAAATAATATTGTTATGGATTGGAAAAAAAAAATTATTATTGTCATTAGTTGCTAGAATTGAATAGTAAGATTTTTTAGCATTCAAGACTGTAACCAACATAAAGTTGACAGAACATTTCAGTCATTGTGTGTAAAGGTACCTGGACAACATCTTAAAACATTTTGGGCATTGCAATATCTTTCGGCAAGTCTATGTGCCGATTGATTTCTGATTTTTCTTGTTCTCCCGTCATCTATCCAAGCTCTCACCCGCTCATCTTTCTCACCACTTCCAAACCATTGTTGTGTTAGAGAACCCCAACTGCACCTTCCACTTTTTATTTCCCGAACCGCTGTCGTAGAGAAGAGAGAGAAACTCCCATCTTTGGAACCTTGGTGGGTGTTTTGAAATGCCTTCCTAACAACTGAATTTTCAGTCATCTGAAACACTGCGTTACCGGGGACTGGGGGTTGGTGGATATCAAGGGAAGATGTCCAAAACTCAAAATACGCTTTTCCATGGTTGTCTACTTGTGTTTCCAATTTTCCATTTGGGATTCCGATGGGCAACTACGCCAATTGTTTGCTAAAATGTGTGTAAGGCTCTTATCATAAATAAAATAAAAAATAAAAAAAAGTGTGTGAGGCTCTCTTCTTGGTGGTCAAATGTCCACTTTTGCAATAAATCTTAAAAGCGGCAATTTGTCACTGATTCACGTTAGTAGTGCTAAATATTACAAGAAAAAAACATCATTTCTTATATTTTGGAGTCATGTTAATATAGTCTCTGCATTTTTGTAGCAGTTAATTTAGTCTATGTTATTTTCAACTTAGAGCCAATTTGGTATTTACCGTTAACTAACTAATAGAAAATGACTACATGATTAACGGTGTGCTTTGTTGGCATATATATGACTAAAAATATATATAAAATCAAATATTTAACATTTAAAAGACCACATAAGCATTTCAATAACAATAAAAAAAAGCCATGTCAAACCAAAAACTAAACTAGAAAATTAATTTAAAAAAATAAAGAAAAAAATTTTTTTTTTAATCCTAGATTTCTTTAATTCTCTTGTGTATTCTTGCACTTTCTTAGCTACCAAACACAGCAATACACCAATCTGAAATCCAAACCAATATCTACCGGCAGATAATCTTCAAGTTTCACTTCTTCTTTCTTTTAACAGATCTTTTAGCTACACTGCTCTTTTCTGGTAAAATTTCAGCAAAGTTTTAGCCTTTACTTTTTCATAGGATTCGCTCTCGTTTATTGAAGTGCTGCCCTCTAATTATGGGGAATGAGCTGGTATAGGCCAATATGAAATTAAGCCAATTAGATTGTGTTTAAGTAATTTTGATTGTTTATGATGAGTTTCTCATCCAATAGGACTTCATTTTCTGATCAACTAGCTGCTGCAGCTATGGTTTATGTCATCCAGAACAGCACTCTCAAGTCCTATGTGCTTTGAGAATCTATGAGGAAACCTCTTTTGATCCCAGAACATATATGGAGCTTGTGGGACCTAAAATGGGCTTATTGTAGCTGCTAGAAAATCTCCATTTATGGGCTTCGAACCATGTCCGTATTTTATTTTGGTTGGGATTTTCATATTGGTGTATTGTTTGGCTGTGTTTGGTAGCTAAGAAAGTGCAAGAATACACAAGAAAATTAAAGAAATTGAGAATTAGCTAGGGGTGGCAAATTAAGCTCAAACCCATTTGCCCGCTCAAACCCACCCATTCTAATTGAACCCAAACTCACCCAATTATTAATTGGGTTAAATGGGCATCAACCCAATTAGACCCAGTGATTATTGGGTTTTAACTAAAAACACATTGGGACCCATTTAATCCAAAAACAATATACCATAATTCAACACAGCCTTTCCCTAAAAAAAATAAAAAAATAAAAAACACCAGCCCTCAGCTCAGACGTTTCAGTTTTCATTTTCCTTCAATTTCTCGGCCTCCAAACACTTCTTTCTCTCACTTGCTCTCTCTCTTTCTCTCTCTAGCTCTCGCAGAGAACAATGAGGCACAACAAACACAGCACAGAGACCACCGATCTCCCTTCTTAGGAACTATATCCGCCTCCTCCATTCGAAAACTCCTTCCTAGCCAAATTTCTGAGTTTCTCTATTACCTCTTTCAATTCTCAGACTCTGAATTTTCGGTTTTTCAGGCACAGATCTCCGAGAGCTCTACCTCGACCTTGGAGCGGTACTCCTTGACGAGCAACACGTGCTCCTAATTCTTGTGCCCTTCTTCATTTTGCTCGATCGAAGACACGATGCGCCAAGCAGCTCTGAGCGAGTCGATTACATTCTTGTAGGCCATCGACAGGAGGTTCCACTCCTCCATGGTGAGCTACGACACCGGCGTCGATCCGGTGACCAGATTCTCCATGTACTGTACCATTTCTTTGTAGCACTCGGCTTGCTCCGACAGCTTCGCTGGGGAATGTTCTTGTTTGGTTATTGATGTATTCTTTGATTGGATGCTGAGAAAATATTGGAAATGAAAAGGATGCTATTTTTATTTATTTATTTATATTGAACCAAAAAATAGGTCATTTAATGTTTCAAAAAAAAAAGTTATTTAATGGCATTTTCACTTTAATGGTATTTTGATAATTGGGTAATTGGGTGAGTTAGGGTTTACCCATAATAATTGAGTTGGGTTGGATTTGAGTTAAAAGCAATTAATTAAATGGGTTTTAATGGGTAAATGGATTTTATATACCCAGCTTAATTATGTCCACCACAAACCTACCCAAACTCACCTATTTGACACCCTTAGAATTAGCTAACAAAGCATATTGCTAGCCACGTAGGCATTTTCCGTTAGTAAGTTAACAGTAATGACCAAATTAACTTTAAATTAAAAATAACAAGGATTAAATTGACTGTTACAAAAATATAAGGACCAAATTAATTGTAACTCCAAAATGTAGGGAGTAAAATGATATTTTCACTGTATTATAACTTTTAGCACTTAAAAAAAAAAAAACCACTTTATCTGCATTAACTTACCATTTCACTCATTAAAAAAAAAAAAAAAAAAAACCAAGAAACAAATAACAAAAAACTATTTCACAACTTGCTCCACATAAATATTCTTATTTTCACAACAAAGTTAAATACTATTTATTTATTTATTTATTTATTTTTCTCTCTCTTCTTTACTATATCTTCTTCAAATCAATTCCCACCACCGACACGGAAACCTCAAGCTCAACCAAAAACTAGCAACCAATGGGAAAAAAAAAATCCAGCAGAAAAAACCCAAAAAAAAAAAAAAAATCATTGAGTTACAAGCCACACTGTCATCGTTGTCATTGTCGTCGGAGAAAGAAGAGCTACAAGCTAAAATCAAGGGCCAAAATCATAGAGCTACAAGCCAAAATCAAGGGCCAAAATCATAGAGCTACGAGCCAAAATATATATATATATATATATATCGTCATCGTGGTTGTCGTCATCGGAGAAAGAAGAGGGAAAAGCGAGACCAAGTGAGGTACATGGTGGCGACAGTGAGGGCTCCGCAGCCAATGCCGAAGAAGAGAGCCACAACGACACTCAGGATATCCTTAGTGCGGTCACGGAGGGAGCTGAAGTAGTAGGAAGAGAGGGGTTGTTGGGGAGGAATGGTGTGGCTTGAGAGAGAGAGAGAGAGAGAGAGAGGAACTCTGGAAAAAAGAAAAAAAAAAAGAGAGGAGCAACGGGAAAAAAGAATAAAAAAGTATTAATAGCAAGTTCCCATTTTTTTTAACTATGGCATCACCAATTTGCACAACATTTTGTAGTCTGTGGCGACAAAAATAGCATTTTAGCAAAATGCATCCACCAATACTAATGCTCTAATTTTAACTGATTGGTAAAAAGAAAAAAGTAACTTTAGGGATAGGTTTAAATTAGAATTAATAACAATTATCAGTTAGGATTTGTTGTGAAAATACCATGAACGTAACACTTCTCAGTGGGAAAAGTTACCCGATGGACTAAGGATACTAGTTTAAAAAATATTTTTATAAATTTTTTAAACAAAAAAACAATTTTTTTACAACATTTTTTATTTCTCATGAAAGTGATATTAAAATTTTTTTTAAATAGTCTATCAACAAATTCCATAAGTACATCTGTTAATCAAACCCATTCCATAAATTTATGTTGGAAAAAATTATTCAAAAGTTCCTTCTTCTTTTTTTATGCAAGTGTAAGGTTACAGCCAATGATTAGAAGAACTAGGGGAAAAAATAAAGGTAAAAATAATAATAATAAATGATTATTTAAATAAAATGTGGTGTATAATAGATAATCTAATATGGGTGTTTTGTAAAAATGATTGTGTTAAATAGAAAAAGTAAGTTGCTATGCTAAAATAGATAGAAAAATTTAGACAAAATGATGTGAATGTTCTTAGGGTGTTTGTTACTTAACTATTTTAGAAAAATTTTGCTACTACTTTATGAGAAATATAAAAAAAATGGTCAAAAAATCAATTATTCTTTTCTTTTTTCATAAAATTTTTAAAAATATTTTTTTTTAACTAATACCATTATAGCACCCGTTAACTTTTACCATCAAATAATTGATATACTATAAGTCATTTCTTTACAATATTGAATATTAAAATTGAATGGGACAGGTAAGGAAGATTTAGGAATATGATGCCTTGCCTTCAGAGCACTTGCATCAAACTAGTCAAACTAGCCGACATTAAAAATATAGCAAGGAACCCGCAAAACCTCCATGCATTAGACTCGACAAACAAAATAAAATAAAATAAAAATTAACATTAATTGCCACTAGTAGTGAGACAATGTTTCTTGCTAGTGCTAAAAAATGTTTTTTTTTTTTAAATTCTTTAAACTCTCTCTCTCTCTCTCTCTCTCTCTCTCTCTCTCTCTCTCCGCGCACAACTCTCTATCTAGTGGTAGTAATAGTTGTCGTGAATCACAACACTTGGATTTGATGGTCATAGTTGGTTGATGGTGGTAGATTTGGGTGTTTGAAAGTGGATTTTTGTGAATTTGTGTTGATATTTGCATTGATTGAGCGGTGGGTGTGGTGGTTGATGGGTTTGGTTTGATTTCAGCGGTGGGTGTGGTGCTTTTCCGACGGTGGGTGCAGTGGTGGCTAGTCTAGTTTGACAGTGGTGGCTAGATTTAATTAATTTTGATTTGAGTTTTATGTGAAATGAAATAGGGAATTTTTTCAACTAACGATGGGAGATGGTTCAACTTGTTGATTTTGTTTTGTCGGTTGTGAAAATGTGTTGATTTTGCCACAATAGGGGTGCTTAGTGATGTTGTTGAAGAATGATGATGTCAAGAATCAACTCAGTAAGTTACAAGGTCTTCACGCGCTCCGAATGGACCTACACAAGTAAAAAGAACCTCAAATGAGAAGTACCGGTGTGGTACCGGCCAACGACCCTCCGATGGCTAAGTTAGTATTGCTCATAACTCTAGAGTGCCAGAGTCGGGTTGAATTATGCGTACCTTGATTTGGAAGGGCTTGGAAGTATTTATAGTAGCATGGAGCCTTAGTCGAGGCGTGCTTGGGAAGATTCCTCCTTACCGGAAATACCCTTGATTAGCGTGGAGCGCAAGATTCCTCTTGGGCAATAAGTGTGTTGGGCAAGACATCCCTTTGGGAGCAATCGTGCTGCGCAAGATATCTGCCCAAGTGTGAGCGTACGTGACAAGACTCATTTTCTTATGGAAGCGTACATGGCAAGATAACCCTTGGTGCATTTAATCTCACCCCGTCGTTCCTTACTCTCATCGGCTTGTTTAAGTTTCGTCTTGTCAAGGTGACGCATCCGTCGACTACATCCGTCAGCATACGCCGCTTCGTCAGCATGCGTAGGCCGTCGGCGTCTAACAGGCGTTTTATCCCTATCAAAGAATATTCTATCAGGTTTGCAGAAGGAGGTTTCGTTGGGTTACTAGGAAAGGGGAGGGAAAAGAATAAAAAAAAAAAATACTTGTTTATTTATTTATTTTTAGAGAGATCAAAAAAAATATTTAAATGAAGTAGAGAAATAAATATTGAGGCTGATGTATGCGTGTATTTGTTAAAGTAGCAAAAAAATAGATTTTTTTGTGTTAGTTTAGGTAAAATGTTGAAGAGGCTAATGTTAATGCTCTAATATTCGCTCAAATTGTTATTTGGAAATGGTTTAATTTATGTCCAATGCAGTATTGGACATGATACAGACATGACACATATTCAAAATTGGTCACGTGTCCAAAATTGGTTAGGTGTTGCTTAGGTGGCCCATCCAATGCTCTAGTGCATTGGACTGAAGTTTTACCCTTTGAAAATTTGTTCCCATACAATTACTTTCTTCATATATATATTCTTCGCATGATGAAATTCCAAAAAATAACCTTGCCACAAGCCTCCTTGGGAGAAATCTACCAGCATATGCTTATTTCTCTAGAAAAGCTCTGCAACCAGAGAAAAATTCTTTCAGAAATTGAAAAGGCTCATAGTAAACTCAAAGACAATTGGAAAAGGAAAGATTTGCAGCTAAAGTGCTATGAGAGAAGCTGTGATTGTTTAACAAAAAGAAGGGACAAAATTGGCCTATACCCTTTTCACACAAACTAAGCAGCATTTTGCCCCTTTTCCAAACTAATTAGGGAAATGCCCCTCTTTTGAAAATCGATTTTCTAAAAATCGAGTTAGGCCATATAGTGGCGTTTTTAAGGAGCCTATAGTGACGTTTTCAAGACCTATAGCGGCATTTTATAACTCGATCTTTACAAAGTCGAGTTATAGGCAAAAAAAAATTGCGTATAACTTGATTTCATGGAGGTCGAGTTATAAAACGCCACTATAGGTCCTGAAAACGTCACTATAGACTCTTTAAAACGCCACTATAGGGCCTAACTCGATTCTTAGAAAGTCGATTTTCAAAAGAGGGGCATTTCACTAATTAGTTTGGAAAAGGAGACAAAATGCTGCTTAGTTTGCGCTGTTCGTTACCTTGATCGTTCATGGTGGTTGCCCTTGAACGCGTGAGTACCATGCAACTTTTTGTCTGGAAAGCACGAAGCAAGGTTTGCGTTCTTTCCCATAAACGGCGCCAACTAATGATGTCAAGAATCAACTCAGTAAGCTACAGGGTCTTCACGCACTCCGAATGGACCTACACAAGTAAAAAGAACCTCAAAGGGGAAGTACCGGTGTGGTACCGGCCAACGACCCTCCAATGGCTAAGTTAGTATTGCTCACAACTCTAAAGTGCCAGAGTCGGGTTGAATTATGCGTACCTTGATTTGGGAGGGCTTGGAAGTATTTATAGTAGCATGGAGCCTTAGCCAATGCGTGCTTGGGAAGATTCCTCCTTACCGGAATTACCCTTGATTAGCGTGGAGCGCAAGATTCCTCTTGGGCAATAAGTGTGTTGGGCAAGACATCCCTTTCGGAGCAATCGTGCTACGCAAGATATCTGCCCAAGTGTGAGCGTACGTGACAAGACTCATTTTCTTATGGAAGCGTACATGGCAAGATACCCCTTGGTGCATCGATTTCACCCCGTCGTTCCTTACTCCCGTCGGCTTGTTTAAGTTTCGTCTCGTCAAGGTGACGCATCCGTCGACTACATCCGTCGGTATACGTCCGTCGGCATACGCTGCCCCGTCAGCATGCGCAGGCCATCGACATCTAACAGGCGTTTTATCCCTATCAGGTAGCATTGATGGTGATAATATTTTCTCATTAATACGCAATAAGGTGGATGGAAATAGGAAGGAGGGATTGGGGTTTAAAAGCCAAAGTTAATGAGGAAATAACGGTGGAATTAAACAAAATTAATGAGTCTGAATCTGATTTAAAATAATGAGGAAGTTTGTTTGGCTAAGGAGTTTGGAGCGGCTACAATTCTGGGGTCGTGCAAGAGAGCAACGAAAAACCCTACCTCATGTGACAATTTAAGTTATTTATCTCAACTTAAAAAGTCACGTGACTTAAGCTAGGGCTCTCCATTCAGAACCTAATCGTGTAGCTTCTACTTGGACATGCAGAGAAAGAAAAACAAAGGGCAACACAGCAGGGACTTATCAACCTCCTAGAAAAAAAAAAGTTACAAGAACAGAGGCAGACCTACCTGCAGTGTCGGCAAAAAGACTTTAGACTGACCCTAGGAACGAAAAATCACCTTCAGGAGTGGCGGGAGCTGTTGTTTAGCCCCTCCAACAGTAATGAGTTGTTTAGCTTGGAACTGTCGCGAGCTTGGGAACCTGCATATAGGGAGGGAGCTCGTTGAAATCATACAGGAAAAAGATCCCGCTGTGGTGTCTTTAGCTGAGACACTTACAGATGATGCAAGGCTAGAGTTTATTCAGAGTAGTATTGGTTTTAATCATAGATGGTTTGTGCCAAGAGTGGGAAGGAGCGAAGGTTTACTTCTTTATTTGAAAGCTTCGGTTAATTTAATGGTGGAAGGTTCTGATAGTTCTTTATACTGCCATTGTTTATTACCAAATGTCCAAGTAATAAACAATGGCAGTGGAGGGACGAGGTCGAGATGCCCGCAAGCTGGGTTGGTGAAAATAAATTTTGATGGTGCTGTATTTGGTGCATCAAATATGTCTAGTATTGGGGTGGTGATACGGGATAGTAATGGAGTTGTTTTGGCTTCTTTCTCACAAAAAATCCCTCAAGCATACAAGGCTGAAGAGATTGAGGCATTGGCAGCCCTCAAGGCATTGTCTTTTGCGTTTGAGTTGGGATTTTGAAGTGCTATCCTTGAAGGTGATTCTCTTGGACTGATTCAGGCTTTGAAGTTAGAGGAACGTAGCTTATCACCAACGGGTTTACTGATTGAAGATGTGAAAATGTTTGCTAACAATTTTGTAAGATTGTTGTATTCTAATATTAAGAGAAACAACAATAGGGTTGCTCATAATCTGGCTAAAAATGCATTATTCATACCAGATTTTAAGTATGGATGGAAAATGTCCCATCACATATTGTCTCGATTTTACAATTAGATGTAGTTGAATTATATTAATAAAATCCATTAGTTTCTTTCTCAAAAAAAAAAAATTAATATCAATTAAATAATTTGAGTAGGGCATATTATCATCAACAAATATATAAAATAATCTTGAGAAACGTGAAGTTTTTATTTTAAGAATGTTCATTGATCTTATTAGAAAGAGAAATGAAAAAGACATCGATTACCCCATTAAAACTCCAAAGCCAACCCAAATGTTTGACCATTGAATATGTATTAGGTAAGTTGGAGAAAATATAACACCATCTATCTGGTGCATGTATGTTATCTGCAACATTCTAATGTGAGACATTTGCACAATTTTATCCACAACTTGCCCATGTGGTGAGTGGTGGTTGGTAAAAGGGTGTGGCACATGGACCCACCATCACCCTTCCACCAACCACAACTTGCCACATGGGCAAATTGTGAATAAAGTTGTGCAAATGTATGTGGCACCAGAATTTTTCCGATAGATATTCGGCAAGAGAATATTTAAGGAGAGAGAGAGAGGGTTACTGTCAGCATGACGGTGACTAAGCAAAATACAAAAAAGTCTGACTTTCTGTTTTCTATAAAGAGACGCATCCTTGTTCGCGTTCTGTTTATATAATAGTCAACTCAGTTCTCCATTGTTTGCAAATGCTGTTTCGTAATCATAAATCAAAATCACTCGGATTCACAGCTTAAGTTGTGCTATTTAGTGTTTAGCCGTCTCATTTGACCATTTTCTTGACGATGAGTTGAGGACTTTATCTTTGCCTCTCTCTCTCTCTCTCCAATAAGATTAAACCAGATCAAGAGGCATGACATTTGCTAGTAAAAAACTAAGCATGACAACCATTCTAAAGCCTCTGCTTCTTCTCCTTCAGATTCTATTGCTCTCTTTGCTTCCACTAAGCAGCACAGCATCACCAGCAACACAAGCAGAAGCTCTTATCAAATGGAAAAACAGCCTCCTCCCTTCTTCTTTTCTCAGCTCTTGGTCCTCTGCCAACATCACCGACCTATGCAAATGGAACGGCTTGGTCTGCGACTCAACCGGAACAGTCTCCGAAATAATCATCTCTGGTGCCAACCTCAATGGAACACTAGCCCAGTTCAACTTCACTCCATTTCTTAATGTCACTCGCTTTGACTTCAGCAACAACTTACTCAGCGGACCAATACCTTCGGAGATAGGCCAGTTAACAAAGCTCCAATATGTAAGTTTCTTCAACAACTATCTGAATGGTACAATTCCATATCAGTTCAGCAATCTTCAAAAGGTATGGTACTTAGACCTTGGATCAAACTACTTAGTAACTCCTGACTGGTCTAAGTTTTTGAGCATGCCTTTGTTAACCCGGCTTAGCTTTGCTTATAATTACCTCACTTCTGGGTTCCCAGGATTTATACTTCATTGCCAAAACTTGACTTACTTGGATTTGGCCCAGAATCAGTTGAATGGAACAGTAACAGAAATGGTATTTACCAATCTGGACAAGCTTGAGTACCTTAATCTAACTGACAATCAGTTCCAGGGACCAGTGTCTCCAAACATTACCAAGCTTTCCAAACTCATAGATCTTCGTCTAGGACGAAACAAGTTCAGTGGTGTAATTCCTGAAGATATTGGGTCAATGTCCAATCTTCAAATAATAGAACTGTACAACAATTCATTTGAAGGGAAAATACCCTCTTCAATTGGTCAGTTGACAGAGCTCTCGTATCTTGATATTAGATGGAATTCCTTGAATTCTACAATTTCTTTTGAGTTAGGCTTTTGTGCTAAACTCACCTTCTTGGCCCTGGCTTCCAATTCACTTACTGGGGAACTGCCTCTGTCTTTAACCAACTTGACCAAAGTTACCGACTTGGGTTTATCTGAAAATAACCTTTCCGGTGAGATCTCACCTTACTTTCTCAGCAATTGGACAGAATTAACCTCGTTGCAGCTTCAGAACAATCTTTTCACCGGCAAAATTCCACTGGAAATTGGCATGTTGACCAAGCTCAAACTTGTTTTACTGTTCAATAATACGTTCACAGGTTCAATTCCCTCTGAGGTAGGTAACTTGAAAGATTTGACGGAACTAGACCTATCAAACAACCACTTGTCTGGTCCAATTCCTCTAGCACTGTGGAACCTCACAAACCTTCAGACTTTACAACTTTTCTTAAACAATCTCACTGGCACAATCCCACCAGCAATTGGAAATATGACTTCGCTGCAAATTATTGATATCAGCACTAACCAGCTATACGGGGAATTGCCTAATACCATCTCTCGCCTCATTAATTTGCGGAGCATCTCTCTTTTCACCAATAGCTTTTGGGGTAATATTCCGAGTGACTTTGGGAAATTTAGTCCTTCTCTAAGCAGTGTTAGTTTTGCGAACAACAGCTTCTCTGGAGAACTGCCACCTGAACTGTGTAGTGGCTTCAGTCTTCAAAATTTCACAGTGAATAGTAACAACTTCACAGGGCCATTGCCTGAGTGCTTGAGAAATTGTTCGCTACTACAGAGAGTGCGATTTGATAGGAACAACTTCAATGGCAACATCACAAATGCATTTGGGGTTCATCCAAATCTTTATTTCATTTCTCTTAATGACAATCAATTTATTGGCATAATCTCACCGGAGTGGGCAGAATGTGGATCTCTAACCAATTTAGAGATGGGGAGAAACAGAATTTCGGGTGAAATCCCAGCTGATCTTGGGAGGTTGCCTCAATTGCACTCTTTAATTCTTGACTCAAACGAATTGTCTGGGCAAATTCCAAGTGCATTGGGAAATCTAAGCCTGTTTGAGCTCAATCTGAGCAAGAATCTTCTGACAGGAGAGATTCCTCAGAGCCTAGGCAATTTGGTTCAGCTTGAGGAACTTGATTTGTCTGAGAACAAATTAACTGGGAACATACCGAAAGAGCTTGGGAATTGTGGGAGATTATTGAGCTTGGACTTGAGCAACAATAACCTATTGGGTGAAATACCGTCTGAACTTGGTAATTTAATTGCATTGAATGTCTTGTTAGACCTCAGCAGCAATTCACTCTCAGGAACAATTCCTTCAACCCTGGCAAAGCTTACATCATTGGAAAATCTTAACATTTCACATAACCAGCTCTCAGGGGAGATCCCGGGATTATTTACGAGCATGGTTAGTCTACGCTCCAGCTCCATTGATTTTTCCTATAACAAGTTAACAGGTCAAATCCCAACTAGTAAAGTTTTCGTAGAGGCACCTGCAAATGCATACATTGGAAACTCAGGTCTGTGTGGAAATGCAGCAGGACTAAGTACTTGTTACACAGATTCCACAAAGAAAAAGCATTCGAATACAGTTCTAATTGCTGTCCTCATTCCGGTTTGTGGCCTTTTATTGCTTGCAATTATTGTTGTTGTATTTATAATATTTTACCGGAAAGCCAAATTCCATGATGAAGAAAACAGAAGAATTGGAGAGACTGATGGAAACTCTGAGTCATTGATATGGGAGAGAGAAGGTAAATTCACATTTGGGGATCTTGTGAAGGCCACTGAGGACTTCAATGAGAAGTACTGCATTGGAAAAGGTGGATTTGGAACCGTTTACAGAGCAGCATTGCGAACCGGTCAAATTGTTGCTGTTAAAAGACTCAACATGTCAGACTCCATTGACATACCAGCAGTCAATCGCCAGAGTTTTGAGACTGAGATTCGTGTGTTGACAGAAGTTAGGCACCGGAATATCATTAAGCTTTATGGGTTCTGTTCCATGAGGGGGTACATGTACTTGGTCTATGAATATGTAGAGAGAGGCAGTTTGGGACATGCATTGTATGGGCTGGAAGGGAAAGCGGAGCTGAACTGGGATACAAGGGTGAGAATTGTGCAAGGTGTGGCTCATGCAGTTGCTTACTTGCACCATGATTGCTCTCCACCAATTGTGCACCGAGACATAACTGTGAATAACATATTGCTGGAGTCTGAGTTCGAGCCACGACTCTCAGATTTTGGCGTTGCAAGATTGTTGAACCCAGATACGAGTAACTGGACAACAATTGCTGGGTCTTACGGCTACATGGCTCCAGGTAAGCTAACAATCTAAATTCTACATGTACCCAAAAAGTAAAGAAGGCTTCTCATATTATTAGTAAGCATTTTTTTTTCATCCTTTTGCCAAATGCATGTCTTTCCTTGTTCACTCGTTAACTTTGATTAGTTTCAAATGTATTTCTTTCTTCTTTCATTTGTTAACTTTGATTAGTGTCATAGATGTTTTAGATGGCAACGTTTCATTATGGGATTGGAATTTTGTTTTTATGAATGTGCAGAGCTTGCGCTTACAATGCGATTAACAGATAAATGTGACGTTTATAGCTTTGGAGTGGTGGCATTAGAAGTTATGATGGGAAGGCACCCTAGGGAGATCCTATCTTCCTTGTCATTAAAGTCGAGAACAGCGACACCAGTTTCAGACACTACAGAATTTCTTTTAAAGGATGTTCTAGACCAAAGACTCCCACCACCCACAGGCCAAACAGCAGAGGAGGTGGTGTTTGTAGTGACCATAGCCTTAGCATGTGTGCGTGACACTCCAGAGGCACGACCCACCATGCGTTTTGTGGCACAAGAACTATCAGCTCAAACCCAAGCTTGCCTGTCCGACCAATTTGACAATATAACGATTAGCAAGCTTACAGGGCATCAGAAATAGTACAAATCTCATTATTTGTTTTCTAACCATTTTCTATTTTTTTGCTGAATTTTCTTACGAAGTATATGAACTAAAGGATCTCAACACCTTTTTCTTTTCTGGCTGCTCAAAGTTGACTTTTGACCAAGTGTATGTATACCCCTATGAATGTCGGTTGGAAAGCGTTCAATGAGAGGCCTATGAGTTAGAATCATGTTGATAGTGTTGCTACCAATAAAGTTTGAAAACCATACTGGTTGGTACTTCCTAATGTACCTACAACTATGACATCCAGCCATCCAAGTTCGAATCTTTCCTCCTACGTTGCAATTGAAAAAAAAAAAAAAGAAAAAAAAAAAAAAAAGAAAGAACAGTTTTGAACTTCCCTATCGCAACCTCATGTAATACCAAAACCTTTATGGCTCTTTATGTAGCTATCATTATCGAGAGGCATGACATGTGATTGTAAAACATGCATTTACAATCATCTAAATTATTATCTTAGTACATGCAGAATAGCACCAAACTCAGCACATTCATGTACAGAAATGTTGAAATAAGTGATATCTTACAGATTCAAAATGTAAAAAATGAACAAAGGGCTGTCAACAAACCGAGCCAAGTCGAGTATTAAAAGTTCATGTTTTTTATTTTATTTTATTTTAAATACGAGCTGAGCTCGTGCTTGTTCATGAGCTATTTGATTAACTTATTATTTTTTTATATATAGTAAAATCAAGTTACTTGATTAACTTTTTATTTTCTTATATATAGTAAAATCATGACTAAAACATTATACCTCTTCACAAATCTATGAATTTTTCCTATAAATGGATTATTTATGTTATTTATGAGTGGTTTCGCCTTGTACACAAATTCAATCTTCTAAAGGACCCCTCCGATGAGTCAACATTCCTTGTCATCGCAATTTTTGGTCCTATGAATAGTTTGGCTTTTACTAGAGTGAGAATAGGAGCTGCTTTGAACAGAAGAGGAGAAGGTGAGTGGATTGTTGTTGACAATCCAGAGAATTTGAAATTCGTGGATGTTGCACATTTTAATGATCAAATATATGCACTTTGTGACAATGGCAAGCTGGTTTTTTTTTTTTTTTTTTTTTTTTTTTGGGGTAAAAAATGGCAAGCTGGTTCACTTTGAACCTGATGCTCCTTTGGCAGATATGATTCAAGTTATTGCTGACCATCCATAAGATGTAGGGGCACACCGAAAAATATATTTGGTAGAGTCATCGGGAATTCTTTATGTGGTTTTTTGTAACGGATTTCTTATTTCTGTAATCTTGTCCTAGTGTTGATATTAGCATACGCTCTTTCAAAAAATTCAAACTCTAACTTTTTAATTCGTGTTATGTTATGTTTTGATGGTAAAAGTTGTTTTTTAACGGAAAAGCCAAAGGTGGGTAACGAAGATCAAGCGGAGCTAAATACAGGTGGGAAAAGTGTTAAATTTTAAATCAAGGGTAGGAAAATATATAGTATTATATATATTTACTTCAAGCCCTCATGCTCACTGCCTTGTTCATGAACACATTATTATATTTGAGCTTGGTTTGCTTGATAATCAACCTAATGTTGGATTTGAACTTAACTTGTTTACTAAACAAACATAAACAAGATTTTTCAAGAACTGAGTTGGCATTGTTCATAAACTGCTTGTTAATTCATTAATTTACAGCCCTACAGCCAACTCCAATCTAATTAAATCACACCCCTAATTAAGCATCTTGATATGGGATACGTATATATGGATTATCATGAAATAAGTCGCATAAAACCCATGTTTAAATTGAAGAAAAATTTTCACTTGTTATATTCATCAAATTCAGCACATCCCAATCTGATCAGCTTCTGGTTAAAGTAAATTGGCTTGTAATATTCCGAGCAACTTTGGGAAATTTAGTCCTTCTCTAAACAGCGTAAGCTTTTCTAACAACGGCTTCTCTGGAGAACTGCCACTTGAATTGTGTAGTGGCTTCAGTCTTCAAAATTTCACAGTGAATAATACTTCATAGGGCCATTGCCTGAGTGGTTGAGAAATTGTTCCCTACTAGAGAGGGTGCGATTTGATGGGAACAACTTCAATGGCAACATCACAAATGCATTTGGGGTTCATCCAAATCTTTATTTCATTTCTCTTAATGACAATCAATTTATTGGCATTATCTCACCGCAGTGGGCAGAATGTGGATCTCTAACCAATTTAGAGATGGGGAGAAACAAAATTATAGGGTGAAATCCCACGTGAGCTTGAGAGGTTGCCTCAATTGCACTCTTTAATCCTTGACTCAAACGAATTGTCTAGGCAAATTCCAAGTGCATTGGGAAATCTAAGCTTGTTTGAGCTCAATCTGAGCAAGAATCTTCTAACAGGAGAGCTTCCTCAGAGCCTAGGCAGTTTGGTTGAGCTAGAGGAACTTGATTTGTCTAAGAACAAATTAACTGGGAACATACCAAAAGAGCTTGGGAATTGTGGGAGATTATTGAGCTTGGACTTGAGCAACAATAACCTATTGGGTGAAATACCATCTGAACTTGGTAATTTAATTGCATTGAACGTCTTGTTAGACCTCAGCAGCAATGCACTCTCAAGAACAATTCCTTCAAACCCAGCAAAGCTTACATCATTGGAAAGTCCAAACATTTCACATAACCAGCTTTCAGGGGAGATCCCGGCATTATTTACGAGTATGGTTAGTCTATGCCCGAGCTCCATTGATTTTTCTTAGAACAAGTTAACAGGTCAAATCCCAACTAGTAAAGTTTTCGAAGAGGCAACTGCAAATGCATACCTTAGAAATTCAGGTCTGTGTGGAAATGCAGCAGGACTAAGTACTTGTTACACACATTCCACAAAGCAAAAGCATTCTAATACGCTTCTAATTGTTGTCCTCGTTCCGGTTTGTGGCCTTTTATTGCTTGCAATTATTGTTGCTGTATTCATAATATTTTACTGGAAAGCCAAATTCTTTGATGAAGAAAGCAGAAGAATTGGATAGACTGATTGGAACTCTGACTCATTGATATGGGAAAGAGAAGGTAAATTCACATTTGGGGATCTTGTGAAGGCCACTGAGGACTTCAATGAGAAGTACTGCATTGGAAAAGGTGGATTTGGAACCGTTTACAGAGTAGCATTGTCAACAGGTCGGAAGGGAAAGTGGAGCTGATCTGGGATACGAGGGTGAGAATTGTGCAAGGTGTGGCTCATGCAGTTGCTTACTTGCACCATGATCGCTCTCCACCAATTGTGCACCGAGACATAACTGTGAATTATTGCTCGAGTTTGAGTTTGAGCCACGACTCTCAGACTTTGGTGTTGAAAGATTGTTGAACCCAGATAAGAGAAACTGGACAACAATTGCTGGTTCTTATGGCTACATGGCTCCAGGTAAGCAAACAACCTAACTTCTAGAATCTAAATTATTATTCTGGCCTAAAAATGTTTCCCTTAATGAAAAGAAGGCTTCCCATATTAGTAACTTTTTTCATATCCTGTTGCCAAATAATTGTGTTTTTGTAATTTGTCAAAATTGATTAGTTTGGTAGATGTTTTGGTGACAATGTTTCATTAGATTATATTGAATTTGTTTTATAATTGTGCAGAACTTGCACTTACAATGCGATTAACAGATAAATGTGACGTTTATAGCTTTGGAGTGGTAGCATTAGAAGTTATAATGGGAAGGCACCCAAGGGAGCTCCTATCTTCCTTGTCATTTAAATTGAAAACAGTCAGACAGTGCAGAACTTCTATTAAAGGATGTGCTAGACCAAGGACTCCCACCACCTACAGGCCAAATAGCAGAGGAGGTGGTGTTTCTAGTGACAATAGCCTTAGCATGTGTGCGTGACTCTCCAGAGGCAAGACTCACATGCGTTTTGTGGCACAAGAACTATCAGCTCAAATCCAAGCTTGCCTATCCGACCAATTAGACATGATAACCATTAGCATGCTTACAGGCCTTCAGAAATAGTACAAATTGGCACCAGAAGTTGAGTAGTGATTAGTGTTTGGCAAGGGTATTGCCAGGCCTAGTATGTATTGTACAATATTTTTGGTCCATCCCATGCAGTAACTAGTAATTGAGAATGTTGGATCTCGATGTCCCAAGAAAAAAAATCTTTTTATTTTATTTTATTTTATTTTTCCTTTCATTTCTTTTGAATATATGCAGGGGTCACCCCAGGTTGAGCACCGGTGAGTTTAATATAGATATTTTTGTCATTTGAGATACCTGTTTATAATTTTTGTATCTTTTTTATTGTATACAAATACATATACATAGTTCTTCATGTAAAGAACCTAATTTTCACTATATACACCACTTCACCTACCATAACCGGCCAGATTTTTCTTTTCCCCCTTATGTTTCCTCCCTGGAAAGTTGATGACTTGCTAACCATTTTCCCTCTAGTCAATCTCATTATTTGTTTGGCTTCTGGTTAAACTTAGCCAGCTTCCCACGATGCTCTTGAAAAGCATGCACAAGTCAACATGGCTGTGAATGGAACAACTCATGGTTGCTGGGCAGAAACAGGCCAATATGGCTGTGGCCTGTGGGTGGGACAGGCTAAAAGGCTCAAAGAACAATGGACAAGCTTTTTCTCTAAACTAGTTTGGTGATATCTTATCATTTCTATTTATTCCCCGTTTAATAGTTAATACATTGAAATCAACGGACTAGCTTTGTCTCCAAACTTGTTTGGTGATATCTTATCATTTCTATTTATTCCCTGTTTAATTTTTAATACATTCAAATCAAGAGGAGAGATCTATTTACCTCTTAATTTTTTAAAACATCTAAATAAGGAGAGGTATACTGGGTTACAATTCCCCTCCCCTCTCCTCTACGCTTCTCATATATCATACCTTCTACTCTACTGGACTCTACCTCCAAACTTCAAATTGAAACATCTTCTATTCCACTCTCATATACCTCCAAACTTACAAACATCGTAAAAGAATATCCACAGCTTCATTAAAAGGCAATCCACCTAGTTTGCATCCAAGGTTTCTGAACCTTGTAATGCACGTGAGGCAGTGTTCAAGGATAAAGAAGAACGGAAATTCATATGACTTGGGAAGTAGCCATAAAATACCTTAAATAGATGTACTTATTAGATACCCAGTTTTCTTCTCTTGATTAGTCTGGGTACATTCCTAAATAATTTGCATTTCCTCTAATTAATTAACAACACAGTACCAGAGTATTCAAATGGAGAGGATTCCTACACCACAAAAACAGCAGACACAAATACATAAATGTTGTTTAAAATTATTTATTTAGCCCTGTCGTTGGTTAGATTGTTGATCTGGGTAGTAGTGTTAGCAGATGTTGTAGCAGCAGTGTTTCTCTTTTGGCAATGAAGAAGTCAACCTGTGACTTATGAGAGACGTGTCTGTGATCACATTACATACATTAAGCACTAAACATCCATGCAATGCACACCCATAAATTTTGACACCAATAGAATCAACAAAACTAACAATGCACGTAAAGACAGTAAATTAAAATCACAGGATTTGGGGCACAAAAGGTTGAAGTCAAATAGCAGCAATACAGCGGGAAATACCAGCCATTTACAGAAGTTCAATCCAAGAATGCTACCAATTTCTCTATTTAGTTTGAGGCTTAGAACATGACTTGTTAAGAGAATTCAAAATTTTCTAAATTCTCCATTAATTCTTACAATACACAGTGTAGGTTGGTATAATAGTGAATTCACTGGGTGCATAGCACTTTGTGCCTTGAGCGCATGACAAGTGCCATAAGCAACAGATATGATATAATCATCTTGGGATACAATCAAATACCAAAGCCATCACAATTACTCATCCCCTCTGTAACAGAGAGACTCCTATTTCAAAATCCTTCTTTTTTGGGGTGGCAAGGAAAGGGAATATGTTGAGCACAAGGAGTGACGAGTGTGTGACTATGGAATTGACAAACTATGTCACAGCTAGATATTTCAGATTTTTTTCCTTTGGATATCACAATCATTTAAAAAATGCTAACCAACTTTAAATTATCAAAGACATTAAACTGGAAGTCAAAATGTTATAACTGTTCCATCCCACATACCTTCTCCGATTGAATTTCTCAATCCAGAAGATCCATCTTACCTTGATACACATCCAACAATTGAGGAACATTGGCCTGAAATTTAATCACAAACTTTTCCAAAAAGCACTTCTCGCTAGGTAGTAATAAGGTTGCTGAGGAGAACTTATTCTTGATCAAATCCTTGGCTAACAAAAGTTGAACAACTGAACACCTAGGGATAATCCTCTTCTCCAAGCTTAAACCTAGAACTGAAGGATTTTTAGCAATTTCTGCTGACGGGCAACCCATTTTGTGTACGAGGAAGTCCATTGTTTTTGTGATCTTCTCTTCTGATAAAAGCACACAATTTGGATACCTTCTAAATGCTAACAGAGCTGCATCCTTGGACCAACCCCACCTCTTATAAACTTCCAATTTAGATTCCCACATTGGCTTCTTCATCTTCAAAATCACCTGGATTGCTAGGACAAATACCGATTTCGAAGGATCAAATCCCATTTCCTTAACCTCATGGACAGCCTTAACAAACTTGGCATGTTTAATGAACGCAATACCCGGAAAATTAGTCACCAAGAAAGAGATGGCTGATTCAGGTACTCCAAATTCTCTCAAAAGTGAAATATTTGGAACCATATTATTAGTTACATCAAATAGAAAAGAAAGCCGTGACCGCTTCAAAGTAGTAATAACTTTCTCGTCCACCACAAGTACACTCTTGAGGAAATTATAGCAGGGGATAAGATGGTTCTCTAAACTCCTAACCAATAGTATAGGACTTGAAGTGAGAATCCTAGTGAGGTCAGAGCTTGAAACCCCTACCTTAGAAAGGAAAAACTCAATTTTGGGCAAAAGGGTCTTCCCAGGATCAGATAAAAGCAACATTGGGTGCGTTCTGACAAGTTTGGCGATTTGGGTATTGGTAAACCCATGCTCTTTGAGAAGACTAAGCACCGAGTCTGGTCTATCTGGGTTTCCCAATTGTACCTTCTGTGATGCTAAAATAGCAGATTTTAAGGACAACCCACAAGAGTTTATGAGGTAAGACACTGTAAAAGAATGTTTTTCTTGTTGCTGTTGGTGGTGTTTTGATTCAGACAAACCTGTTGATGCATATGATTTCACAATAAAGAAAGCATTTTGCTGAAGAAAACCCAGTTGGGTCATCTTACGTTTGAGCAATAGTACCTGTCTGAAAGAGTGAAAGCTAAACATAATTGACTCACCGAGTTTGCCTCAGACAAACTGGGTTGGTTATCTGAATAATTCTTCAGCGAGTAGTACAAGTACTAAGCTATGATTCATGGGTTTGTGAATTTTAGTTCTGTGCATTGGCAAAAAAACAAATTCCCATCCCAATTTTTAGGGTTTACTTTTTATTTTTATTATTTTTTTTTAGGGTTTACTAGGAGCCTAGGATTAGGATTAGGATTCTGTTATGTTATGGCGCCATCTTTGATAATAATAAGGCAAAATTATACCTTTGGTTTTTACATTCAGGGAAAATTTTCGATTTTGTATTTAAATTGATTTTGCTTAATTTTACTTCTAGGTCAGTTCTCAATTTCAAAAAATTATTTTTATTTTAGTCTCTACTATCAATCCAGTAATAGAAAAATCTAAGATGACAAACAAAATGCACTGTGTGCACATAAAATACTGGCGTAGCTAATAAAATAATATTAAAAAAATTATTTGGCCTTTTTTAAATGCTACGTCAGCATTCAATATGTAAATTAATATAAATAAACAGGTTAGAAACAAAAACATTAATATAGTTAAAATGAATAATTTTATAATTTTATAAAAAAACAACAAACATAGAATTATTTTCATTTTATTATTTTCAAAAGAACAAGGGGTAACATGTTCTTCATGTTCTTCAGGTTGCCTAGAAAATTAAAATAATCTACGATTTTCTTCTCTTTTCTTGTATTTTCTTAGCAAATAAATATGCAAAAATTCATACAAAATCCCTATCCTCCACCGAAACCTCCAATATGAAAAAATCATCAAACCCACATGAAAAAACCAACCCAGAAAAATCATCAAACCTCCAACCTAGAAAAATCATCAAACCCTAAAACCCCCAACCCAGAAAATCATCAAACCCACATGAAAAAACCAAACCCAGAAATTTAAAACAAATCAACACTCACAAGGAAAAAAAAAACCCAGGTTAGAGAGAGAGAGAGAGAGTGATCTGAATGGTTCTTTTCCCCACTCTCTTAGCAACCAAACACACAAAAAAACCATCATCTGCTTCATTTTCATAACCCTTTACCAGACTCAATCCGTGACCCACATCCCTTGACTTGGCAACAGAGCTCTGATGTAATGACACTGGTCCAATGCGATGGAGGAGATGCACGTGTGATTCTACTTTGAGTGCTACGACGTGCATGATGACATGAAGAGAGTCCCCAAGGAATTCATGAACTCAAACAAGAAGAACAAGGTGGGTTTTTGGGTAGATCGAAGAAAGAGTTTTGTTTTATTTGGCAATGAGTTTCTGGGTTTGGAGCTTGGTGTCTTTTGCCATGGGTCTCTTGATTTGGAATGGAGCGGATCAAATAGAGAAATGGAGAGTAAGAGAACTTAAGGGGCAGAGAGAGATATCTAGGTTTGGTTCATGGGTTTGGCTTTTTGTTTTTATTATTTTTTTTTTATAATAGGTTTTTAATTTAGTAGACTATTAGGTTGCTTTTTCTTTCCTTTTTTTTTTTTGTCTAAAAATTGGAAATTTTAATTTTTGTGATGTTATGCTGGTTGACTAAGAAAATTTTAGAAAATTGTTATAAATTTTTTTATCAATTTTAAAAATTGATAAAGCTTTTTTGTTTTAATTTTTCTAGTTTAAATTAAAATCAAGAAATTAAAATTTTTTTGATTTTATTTTTTTATTAATTTATATGCTGATGTGGCATTTAAATGCTGAATGGCATTTAAAAAATGCCAAATCAAATTTTTTTAATATTATTTCATTAGCCACGTTAACATTTACTGTGCATATAGTGCATTCCGTTTGCCACCTCAGATTTTTCTATTACTAGGTTGACGGCAATGACCAAAATAAAAATGATTTTCTGAAATCAGGGACTGATCTAGGAGCAAAATCAATTTAGGAACCAAATCGAGAATCAGCCCAAAATGTAGGGACTAAAAGTGTATTTTTGCCTAATAATAATAATAATAAATAATAAATAATAAAAGTTTTAATAGTAATACTTTTATTGAACCTAAATAGAATTAGAGCATTCACAGCAGTGGTGCTAAATAGCTATATTGTTAAAAATATAGCTATTTAGCACCACTTTTCATAAAATTGAAGCTACAGCAGTGGAGCTATATTTAAAAAATATAGCTCCACAGCTACAGTGCACATTTAAAAATAGATGTGCACTGTAGCTCACATCTTAAAAAAAAAAAAATTATTTTATTTTGTTTCAGAATTTTTCTTTTTCTTTTTCTTTCTCCTTCTCCCTCATTTCCCGTTGCACCTCTCTCTCCCTCAGCCGTTCTCTCCCTCATCAGCCGTTCTTCATTTCTTCACCCATCGATCTCCCTCAGCCGTTCTTCATTTCTTCCCCCGCCGATCTCCCTCAGCCGTTCTTCGTTTCTTCCCCCGCCGATCCGAGCTCTTGCCCAGCGCCGATCCGAGCCCCTGCCCAGCGCCGATCCGAGCCGCTGCTGGGTTCGTGGTTGGGTTCGGTTGTGCCGAAACAGTTCGTGGTTGGTTCCTGGTTTTTTTTTTTTTTTTTTTTTTCAATTGGTTGCTTTTTGGTTGAGCTTGAGGCTACTGTGATGGTGGTTGTGCCGCAATGGTGGTTGTGGTTTGGTTGTACAGCAATGGTGGAGGTAGATTTTGTTGTGATTTGGTGATTTTGTTTGGTTTGGGTTGAGGAAAAAGATTGGGGATTTGGGTTGGTGGTTTTTTTTTTCCCCCTGATGTGGACTAGAGGTGGTGGTGGTGGTGGTGGTGATTGGGGCTGACGGTGGAGGTGGTTGTGATGGGGGCTGAGTAGCTGCCGGTGAAAATATTGGGGGTTGATGTTGAAGTTTTTATTATTATCTTAATAAATTTTTATTATTATTTTAATCAAATTGCTAAAATTATAGATCCACTGCTGTAGAGTGTAAAGAGCTAATAGCTAAAATTATAGATAAAGTGACTTTTAGATGTGGCAAATAGCTAAAATTTTAAAACCACTGCTGTGGATGCTCTTACCCCTAAATCTACCGCTACTTCATATAGTACTTACTCACTTGACCACACACAACTTCGAATTCTCTAACTCTTCTACTTGTGATTTTGAGATCTCCACTCAAAGATTTATATTAGCAACTATGGTTGATTGGATGTAGTAACTTTGTTTTCTAATCGGATCTGTTGTTTATACAAAGTCTCCAACTGTAGCTGCAAAAGGGTATGAAAAATCTCCAAATTTGAATGCAGAACACTCCCTTCCCGAATGTATAAAAACGTGCTCTAGGGCTCTAGGGTTTTTTTTTTTTTTTTTGAATATCCTTAAATTTCGTTAAAACTTTAGATCAAACTGCTAAGAGAAAAAGTCAGAATTGAAATTTGCATGAATCTCGATCAATTGAGATGTGAATCTCGATCGGTAGAGATAAGTGAAACTTATTTGCACTTTTAAAAAAAGAAATTACTAATTTCTTGAATCTTCAATTATGCTGAACTTCATTTGTCTTACTTAACTGAATATTTCTAGACTAAACCCTGGACAAACTATTTTTTTTGAGAGTAAAACCCTAGAAAAACTAAGTTCTAAAAGGTTACAACTTGTTTATGGTTGTCAACCTAAAAATATAAACTTTGTAACAATAAATGCTAAGCTTTAGCTTTTAGGTATACCAGTCGGAAACCCGTGCGGTGCACAGGAAAACTTTGCCTAAAAGTATGTTGGTCTCAAGCTTTGCATAAGAAGTACAGTTAAATTATATTGGTCTCAAATTGAAACAATAAACACTACGAGAAGACTTAAAAAAAAATGGTGTGCATCTAACTAAAAGTTTCTATAGTACTCTCTAGTTTCTACCGTGGGATACCAAAATTATTTTTACAGCATATATTATATGCTAAATATTTGGGGCTAAAATCCTATAAATTGTTTAGATTTTCAAAAATATTAGAATCTACTAAAGGGACAAATGCTATTAGAATCTATAACTGTAGTATCTCATTTGTTTGCTAAGAGAAAAAGTCAGAATTGAAATTTGCATGAATCTCGATCAATTGAGATGTGCATCTCGATCGGTAGAGATAAGTGAAACTTATTTGCACTTTTAAAAAAAGAAATTACTAATTTCTTGAATCTTCAATTATGCTGAACTTCATTTGTCTTACTTAACTGAATATTTCTAGACTAAACCCTGGACAAACTATTTTTTTTGAGAGTAAAACCCTAGAAAAACTAAGTTCTAAAAGGTTACAACTTGTTTATGGTTGTCAACCTAAAAATATAAACTTTGTAACAATAAATGCTAAGCTTTAGCTTTTAGGTATACCAGTCGGAAACCCGTGCGGTGCACAGGAAAACTTTGCCTAAAAGTATGTTGGTCTCAAGCTTTGCATAAGAAGTACAGTTAAATTATATTGGTCTCAAATTGAAACAATAAACACTACGAGAAGACTTAAAAAAAAATGGTGTGCATCTAACTAAAAGTTTCTATAGTACTCTCTAGTTTCTACCGTGGGATACCAAAATTATTTTTACAGCATATATTATATGCTAAATATTTGGGGCTAAAATCCTATAAATTGTTTAGATTTTCAAAAATATTAGAATCTACTAAAGGGACAAATGCTATTAGAATCTATAACTGTAGTATCTCATTTGTTTGCCAATATCTGAACTTATGATCATCTTTATGCTTATGATGGACCCACCACTTTCATGCATTTGGGTTAAAAAAAAAACAAAAAAACCTGCAATTCAAAGGCACACAAATAGTTTGGTCCAACTTTTTGTGAATTTCTTAATCGACTGTAGGAGCATATCAAAAGTCATTAACAAATCGGTCTTCATACCTAGTACCATAGCATCACAAACGACTCAAAATTTAATATGAATATAGTTGAATGCAATATGATTATTGGTGACTATGCCACATCACACACCATTTGAATTTTTCTTTAACACAGAAAATTATTAGGTACTCTTAGAGTATCGTAAAAATAAAATAATGTTCCCTCATCTCACATTCATGATAGACCCCACCATGAACTTAATGAGTGGACTTTTATCATAAATGTGAGATAAAGGAGTATTATTCACCTTGCTTCGAGAGTACCTAAGAATTACTCATGTAACACAACAAGAGAAGCACTCTTTATCTTAGTAGACAATCCTTCCATTGTGTAGCCCATTGGTAAGATTGAATATTATCTTCAATTTGGGGAATCCTAATATAGCACTCAAAATGTGTGTGTGTGTGTGTGTGTGTGTGTGTGTGTGTGTGTGTGTGTGTGTGAGAGAGAGAGAGAGAGAAGTTTTGGAAGAAGAAGAGAAAATAGAGTGATGGGACTACTGAGGTTAGACTGTACATTTCCTTTTATTTTTATTTTTTAGAGTGATTGTACATCTTCCTTGATCATACATCTCCATTTGTTTACACAAAAGGGTTGAATTAAGATTTAAAAATGAGTAGGAATTTTGGTTTGGTTAGATAGGTTCAGTGAATCCGAACTACAAACTTTTGTTTGTAAAGAAATTGAAGAGTGTGTGTAGCCAGAAGGAAAGCTTGTACGAAGGAAAAGAGCTTCTAAGTGAGTTAGGGTATTGGCTTTCAAGTTTCATCTACACATGGGGGAGGAGAAAAAGAGTTTTTACGTAGCTTAGGGTCTTGGCTTTCATCTACACATGGAAAAGGATCATGCTCGGGTCATAATATGTAAAGGAATAAGTGGGTTTGGGCTTTTCATAAGATTTGGTTTGACTTGGTTTAATTTTCAACAACAGTCCATCTTTTAGATAATAGTAAAAAAAAAGTTAACGTGATCTTTTGGGTAACAATAAAAAAAAAAAAAAAAAAAAAAAACTTAATGAGAAAAGGTTAAAAAAAACTAAATGCAATATTAGAGCCACCACATGGTAGGTCCTTGGTCAGATAGGATTAGTGAATCCGAATTGCAAACAGTTATTTGTAAAGAAGTTGAAAAGTGTGTGTAGTCTGAAGGAAAGCTTGTACAAAGGAAAAGAGCTTCTAAGCGAGTGAAAGTCTTGGCTTTTAAGTTTTCTCTATGCATGGGGAGGAGAAAGAGAGTTTTTAAGTGGCTTAGGGTTTAGGCTTTAATCTACACATGAAAAAATATTATGCTTGGGTCATAATATGTAAAGGATTAAGTGGGCTTGGGCTTTTCATAAGGTTTAGTTTGATTTGGTTTAATTTTCAACAACTACCTATCTTTTAGATAATAGTAAAAAGAAGTTAACGTGATCTTTTTGTTAACAGTAAAATAAAAAAAAATAAAAAAAAAATTAATGAGAAAAGGTTAAAAAAGCTAAATGCAATATTAGGGCGCCATATGATAGGAGCTCGTGCACTCTCGCATGAAGTTTTTGCTTTTATATATATACACGCACACTCATGGAGCTGAACACAAATTAAGCATAGTGAGGGCAATCCTTATTCCTGATATGTGTATGCACAAGTTTAATTCTAAGAGAGTATTCCCTGTACATAATCCAATTCACTTTATACAAAACTTGACATGCCATAACCTAATTTCACTTGTACCAGAAAACTTTTACTTTTTTCTTTTTCTCCATTGTTTTTCCTTCCTGGAAAGTTCATCACTTGACTTCCAAATAATTTTTCCTCTAGTCAATCTCATTAATTGTTTTCTAACCATTTTCTACGCAACCTGTCTTTTCAATGAAAATTAGAGACCAGGTAATACCAAAACCTTATTGTTCTCGTTCATCAAAAAAAAAAAAAAAAACTTTATTGTTCTCTAATCTTTATATCATTAACAAGAGGCATGACATGTAATGTGATAGTGTAAGATGCAGGTATACACGGCTCGTATTGCCCCACGCATACATTTACAATCATCTAAATCATTACATTGGTACATGCAGCCCAAACTCGGCACATTCATATACAGAAAATTTAAAATAAGTGATACATGTTACATATATAAAATATGCAAAACGAACAACAGTCAACCCCAATCTGGTTAAATCACACCCCTAATTAAGCATCTTGATATGGGGTATGTGGGTATGGATTTAATTGGGTATGCATCATGAAAGAAGTCACATACAAGCTGTTGAAAGTATAGTTTGAAAATTGTCCAAATTGTTTAACATAGTTACAAAGCAATATCAATAATATCTCAATATAAAACAAGATATGCTCAAATTAACTTATAAGCAAAATAGACAAGTACAAAAGTGTATAAAATTAAGGATTAAGTAAAATTGATCGCTGAGGTACGGAACTAAATCCGCTGTCCTTTAGAAGCAATTTTGCCTCCACTAGAATGAATTCGTCAGTGCAAATGGCTCAGGCGATCGCTCTCCAAGATACAACAGCAACTCTGTTAATGTGCACTCACAAACAAAGTTTTGAACTCGTCGCAAATGCCCAAGAGAAAATTTTCAGCAAAAACAAAGTAGCTAGAGTATCAAAAGTAATATATATTTTATTATTTTTTTAACCTATCATATATGTGGAATTTTTTTTTTTTGATAGTCTTAGAGCTCTAAAAAAAGGAAGTGGCTAAAGATGATTAAAGTGAAAAAGGGAAAAGAAAAAACAAAGGAATTTTCTTTTCCATTGATGTCACAAGCTGCTATGTATTTTCTGCAAAACATGGGAAGGTGCGGCTGACTATTTTATAAGAAAACATGAGAAGATTGAGGGTTTTGTTTGCTGCCAAAAATTCCCACGCCAGTCAAGGAAAATTCTAGAGCATGGGCTTGGGCTTTACAACATAATATCATGGGCTTAAATTTTAAAACATACCCAACACAAGCTATATTTAAATTGTAGGAAAATTTTCACTTTGATACATCCATCAAATTCAGCACATCCCAATCTGATCAACTTCTGGTTAGAGTAAAATTGGCCTGTAAGTGAATTAATCCCATCTTCAATTCTCTCCTTTTCTCCTCCTAAGAAAATAGACAAAAATATGTAATTCTTATTAAGCCATCTGATTTGAACATTCTTTCGTGGAATTTAAGGACTTCTAACATGTGGACTGAGATGCCAAAAGTTTCACTTTCATACCACTGGAAATATTACCACCTCTCTTTGCTATTAAAAGTAAACTAGATCATCAGGCATGACATGTGAAACATAAAAACCAAGCATGGCAAAAATTCTAAAGTCTCCTCTTCTTCTCCTTCACATTTTCTTGCTCTCCTTATTTTCACCAAAGACCATAGCATCACCTGCAACACAAGCAGGAGCTCTTATCCAATGGAAAAACAGCCTCCTCCCTTCTTCTTTTCTCAGTTCATGGTCCTCTACCAACCTTACCAACCTTTGCAAATGGAATGGCATTGTCTGCGATTCAACCGGAACAGTCTCCGAAATAATCATCTCTGGCGCCAAACTCAACGGAACACTAGCACAGTTCAACTTCACTCCATTTCTTGATGTCACTCGCTTTGACCTCAGCAACAACAATCTCAGCGGACCTATACCTTCGGAAATAGGCCAGTTAACAAAGCTCCAGTACGTAAGCTTCTACAACAACTATCTTACTGGTACAATTCCCTATCAGTTCAGAAATCTTCAAAAGGTATGGCACTTAGACCTTGGATCGAACTACTTAGGAACACCTGACTGGTCTAAGTTCTTGACCATGCCTTTGTTGACCTGGCTTAGCTTTGGTTATAATTACCTCACTTCTGGGTTCCCAGGATTTATACTTTATTGCCAGAACTTGACTTACTTGGATTTGGCCCAGAATCGGTTGAATGGAACATTACCAGAAATGGTATTTACCAATCTGGACAAGCTTGAGTACCTTAATCTAACTGACAATTTGTTCCAGGGACCAGTGTCCCCAAACATTACCAAGCTTTCCAAACTCATAGATCTTCATCTAGGACGAAACAAGTTCAGTGGTGTAATTCCTGAAGATATTGGGTCAATGTCCAATCTTCAAATTGTAGAACTGTACAACAATTCATTTGAAGGGAAAATTCCCTCTTCAATTGGTCAGTTGACAGAGCTCTTGCATCTCGATGTTAGATGGAATTCCTTGAATTCTACAATTCCTTCTGAGCTAGGCTTTTGTACTAAACTCACCTACTTGGCCCTGGCTTCCAATTCACTCACAGGGGAAGTGCCTCTGTCTTTAACCAACTTGACCAAAGTTACAGACTTGGGTTTATCTGGAAATAACCTTTCCGGTGAGATCTCACCTTACTTTCTCAGCAGCTGGACAGAATTAACCTCGTTGCAGCTTCAGAACAACCTTTTCACTGGCAAAATTCCACTGGAAATTGGCATGTTGACCAAGCTCGAACTTGTTTTACTGTTCAATAATAGGTTCACAGGTTCAATTCCCTTTGAGGTAGGTAACTTGAAAGATTTGACAGAACTAGACCTATCAAACAACCGCCTGTCTGGTCCAATTCCTCTGGTACTGTGGAACCTCACAAACCTTCAGACCCTACAACTTTTCTCAAACAATCTCACTGGCACAATCCCACCAGCAATTGGAAATATGACTTCGCTGCAGATTATTGATATCAGCACTAACCAGCTATACGGGGAATTGCCAAATACCATATCTCGCCTCATTAATTTGCGGAGCTTCTCTCTTTTTACCAATAACTTTTGGGGTAATATTCCGAGAGACTTTGGGAAATTTAGTCCTTCTCTAAGCAGTGTTAGCTTTTCAAACAACAGCTTCTCTGGAGAACTGCCACCTGAATTGTGTAGCGGCTTCCTTCTTCAACTATTCACAGTGAATAGTAACAACTTCACAGGTCCATTGCCTGAGTGCTTGAGAAATTGTTCGCTACTAGAGAGGGTGCGATTTGATGGGAACAACTTCAATGGCAACATCACAGATGCATTTGGGGTTCATCCAAATCTTTATTTCATTTCTCTTGATGACAATCAATTTATTGGCAAAATTTCACCAGAGTGGGCAAAATGTGAATCTCTAACCACTTTAGAGATGGGGAGAAACAGAATTTCGGGTGAAATCCCTGCTGAGCTAGGGAGGTTGCCTCAATTGCACTCTTTAATTCTTGACTCAAACGAATTGTCTGGGCAAATTCCAGTTGCATTGGGAAATCTGACCCTGTACAAGCTCAATCTGAGCAAGAATCTTCTGACAGGAGAGATTCCTCAAAGTCTAGGCAGTCTGGGTCAGCTTGAAGAACTGAATTTGTCTAAGAACAAGTTAACAGGGAACATACCAAAAGAGCTTGGGAATTGTGGGAGATTATTGAGCTTGGACTTGAGCAACAATAACCTATTGGGTGAAATACCATCCGACCTTGGTAACTTAAATGCATTGAGCGTCTTGTTAGACCTCAGCACCAATTCACTCTCAGGAATGATTCCTTCAAACCTTGCAAAGCTTACACGTTTGGAGAGCCTTAACATTTCACATAACCAGCTCTCAGGGGAAATCCCCGCATCATTTATCAGCATGGTTAGTCTAATCTCCACCTCTATTGATTTTTCTTATAACAAGTTAACAGGTCAAATCCCAACAGCTAAAGTTTTCGAAAATGCACCTGCAAAAGCTTACATTGGAAACTCAGGTTTGTGTGGAAACGCAGTAGAACTAAGTACTTGTTACACAGATTTCACAAAGCAAAAGCATTCTAATACACTACTAATTGCTGTCCTCATTCCAGTTTGTGGCTTCTTATTGCTTGCAATTATTGTTGCTGGATTCATAATAATTTACCGTAAAACTAAATTTCTCTATGAAGAAAACGGAAGAATTGGAGAGTCCCATGTCAGATATGAGTCATTGATATGGGAAAGAGAAGGTAAATTCACATTCGGGGATATTGTGAAGGCCACTGAGGACTTCAATGAGAAGTACTGCATTGGAAAAGGTGGATTTGGAACCGTTTACAGAGCAACATTGCCAACAGGTCAAATTGTTGCTGTTAAAAGGCTCAACATGTCAGATTCCACTGACATACCAGCAGTCAATCGCCAGAGTTTTGAGACTGAGATTCGTCTGTTGACAGAAGTTAGTCACCGGAATATCATTAGGCTTTATGGGTTCTGTTCAATGAGGGGGTACATGTACTTGGTCTATGAATATGTAGAGAGAGGCATTCTGGGAAATGCATTGTATGGGTCGGAAGGGAAAGCGGAGCTGAACTGGGATACAAGGGCAAGAATTGTGCAAGGTGTGGCTCATGCAGTTGCTTACTTGCACCATGATTGCTCTCCACCAATTGTGCACCGAGACATAACTGTGAATAACATATTGCTTGAGTCTGAGTTCGAGCCACGACTCTCAGATTTTGGCGTTGCAAGATTGTTGAACCCAGATACGAGTAACTGGACAACAATTGCTGGGTCTTACGGCTACATGGCTCCAGGTAAGCTAACAATCTAACTTCTACATGTTCCCAAAAAGAAAAGAAGGCTTCTCATATTATTAGTAAGCATTTTTTTTTTCATCCTTTTGCCAAATGCGTGTCTTTCCTTATTCATTTGTTAACTTTGATTAGTTTCAAATGTATTTCTTTCTTCTTTCATTTGTTAACTTTGATTATTATCATAGATGTTTTAGATTGCAACGTTTCATTATCGGATTGAAATTTTGTTTTTATGAATGTGCAGAGCTTGCGCTTACAATGCGATTAACAGATAAATGTGACGTTTATAGCTTTGGAGTGGTGGCATTAGAAGTTATGATGGGAAGGCACCCTAGGGAGATCCTATCTTCCTTGTCATTAAAGTCGAGAACAGCGACACCAGTTTCAGACACTACAGAATTTCTTTTAAAGGATGTTCTAGACCAAAGACTCCCACCACCCACAGGCCAAACAGCAGAGGAGGTGGTGTTTGTAGTGACCATAGCCTTAGCATGTGTGCGTGACACTCCAGAGGCACGACCCACCATGCGTTTTGTGGCGCACGAACTATCAGCTCAAACCCAAGCTTGCCTGTCCGACCAATTTGACAATATAACGATTAGCAAGCTTACAGGGCATCAGAAATAGTACAAATTGGAATCAAAGCTTGAGTAGTGATCACTGATTATTGGATGGATGAGGTACTGCCAGGCCTGGAATAGATTGTTCAAGATGTTAATCCCATTCTAGCTTCTAGTTCTAGGTAGGAACTAGTAAATGACAATGGTGTACCTTGAGGTCCCTAGTACAATAAGCCTTCTTTTTATTTATTATTATTTAAGTTTTTGAATAATATGTGGGGCTGACCACAAATTGAGCACTAGTGAGGGCAATCTTGATTCCTAATATATGTATTCACATGCATGTACCAATGTAATCATCTAAATCATTACATTGGTACATGCAGCCCAAACTCGGCACATTCATATACAGAAAATTTAAAATAAGTGATACATGTTACATATTCAAAATATGCAAAACGAACAACAGCCAACCCCAATCTGGTTAAATCACACCCCTAATTAAGCATCTTGATGTGGGGTATGTGGGTATGGATTTAATTGGGTATGCATCGTGAAAGAAGTCACATACAAGCTATATTTAGATTGTAGGAAAATTTTCACTTTGATACATCCATCAAATTCAGCACATCCCAATCTGATCAGCTTCTGGTTAGAGTAAAATTGGCCTGTAAGTGAATTAATCCCATCTTCAATTCTCTCCTTTTCTCCTTCTAAGAAAATAGACAAAAATATATAAATCTTATTAAGCCATCTGATTTGAACATTCTTTCGTTGAATTTAAGGACTCCTAACATGTGAACTGAGATGCCAAGAGTTTCACTTTCATACCACTGGAAATATCTCCACCTCTCTTCGCTATTAAAAGTAAACTAGATCATGAGGCATGACATGTGAAACATAAAAACCAAGCATGGCAAAAATTCTGAAGTCTCCTCTTCTTCTCCTTCACATTTTCTTGCTCTCCTTACTTTTACTAAAGACCATAGCATCACCTGCAACACAAGCAGGAGCTCTTATCCAATGGAAAAACAGCCTCCTCCCTTCTTCTTTTCTCAGTTCATGGTCCTCTACCAACCTTACCAACCTTTGCAAATGGAATGGCATTGTCTGCGACTCAACTGGAACGGTCTCCGAAATAATCATCTCTGGCCCCAAACTCAATGGAACACTAGCCCAGTTCAACTTCACTCCATTTCTTGATGTCACTCAATTTGACCTCAGCAACAACAATCTCAGCGGACCTATACCTTCGGAAATAGGCCAGTTAACAAAGCTCCAGTACGTAAGCTTCTACAACAACTATCTTACTGGTACAATTCCCTATCAGTTCAGAAATCTTCAAAAGGTATGGCACTTAGAGGAACAAACAACTTAGAAACACCTGACTGGTCTAAGTTCTTGAGCATGCCTTTGTTGACCTGGCTTAGCTTTGGTTATAATTACCTCACTTCTGGGTTCCCAGGATTTATACTTTATTGCCAAAACTTGACTTACTTGGATTTGGCCCAGAATCAGTTGAATGGAACAATACCAGAAATGGTATTTACCAATCTGGGCAAGCTTGAGTACCTTAATCTAACTGACAATCAGTTCCAGGGACCAGTGTCTCCAAACATTACCAAGCTTTCCAAACGAAACAAGTTCAGTGGTCAAATTCTCGAAGATATTGGCTCAATGTCCATTCTTCAGATTATAGAAATGTACAACAATTCATTTGAAGGGAAAATTCCTTCTTCAATAGGTCAGCTCAAGCACCTCTGAGCTAGGCCTTTGTACTAACCTCACCATCTTGGCCCTTGCTACGAATCCATTCACTGGGGAATTGCCTTTGTCTTTAACCAACCTGACCAAAGTTACCAACTTGGGTTCATCTAGCAATAACCCAAGTTACCAACTTGGGTTGACCTCATTGCAACTTCAGCACAATCTTTTCACTGGCGAAATTCCATCGGAAATTGGCCTTTTGACCAACCTCCAATATCTTTTACTGTTCGGTAATCAGTTCACAGGCTCAATTCCTTCTGAAGTAGGGAACTTGAAAAATTTGATGAAGTTAGACCTTTCAGACAACCTCCTCTCTGGTCCAATTCCTCTAGAATTGTGGAACCTCAGCAACCTTGATACCTTACAACTTTTCTCAAACAATCTCACTGGTTCAATCCCACCAGCAATTGGAAATATGACTTCGCTGCAAATTATTGATCTCAATACTAACCTACTATACGGGGAATTGCCAAATACCATCTCTGGCCTCACTAATTTGCGGAGCATCTCTCTTTTTACCAATAACTTTTGGGGTAATATTCCGAGTGACTTTGGGAAATTTAGTCCTTCTCTAAGCTTTGTTAGCTTTTCAAACAACAGCTTCTCTGGAGAACTGCCACCTGAATTGTGTAGGGGCTTCCTTCTTCAACTATTCACTGTGAATAGTAACAACTTCACAGGTCCACTACCTGAGTGCTTGAGATATTGTTCCCTACTAGAAAGGGTGCGATTTGATGGGAACAACTTCAATGGCAACATCACAAATGCATTTGTGGTTCATCCAAATCTTTATTTCATTTCTCTTAATAACAATCAATTTATTGGCAAAATTTCACCAGAGTGGGCAAAATGTGAATCTCTAACCACTTTAGAGATGGGAAGAAACAGAATTTCAGGTGAAATTCCAGCTGAGCTTGGGAATTTGACTCAATTGCACTCTTTAATTCTGGACTCGAATGAATTGTCTGGGAAAATTCCAAGTAAATTGGGAAATCTAAGCCTGTACAATCTCAATCTGAGCAAGAATCATCTGACAGGAGAGATTCCTCAGCGTCTAGGAAGTTTGGGTCAGCTTCAGGAACTTGATTTGTCGGAGAACAAATTGACTGGGAACATACCAAAAGAGCTTGAGAATTGTGATAGCTTATTGAGCTTGAACTTGAGCAACAATAAACTATCGGGTGAAATACTGTCCGAACTTGGTAACTTAATTGCATTGAGCGTCTTGTTAGACCTCAGCAGCAATTCACTCTCAGGAATGATTCCTTCAAACCTTGCAAAGCTTACACGTTTGGAGAGCCTTAACATTTCACATAACCATCTCTCAGGGGAAATCCCCGCATCATTTATCAGCACGGTTAGTCTAATCTCCACCTCTATTGATTTTTCTTATAACAAGTTAACAGGTCAAATCCCAACTGCTAAAGTTTTCGAAAACGCACCTGCAAAAGCTTACATTGGAAACTCAGGTTTGTGTGGAAATGCAGCAGAACTAAGTACTTGTTACACAGATTTCACAAAGCAAAAGCATTCTAATACACTACTAATTGCTGTCCTCATTCCGGTTTGTGGCCTCTTATTGCTTGAAATTATTGTTGCTGGATTCATAATAATTTACCGTAAAACTAAATTTCACTATGAAGAAAACAGAAGAATTGGAGAGTCCCATGTCAGATATGAGTCATTGATATGGGAAAGAGAAGGTAAATTCACATTCGGGGATATTGTGAAGGCCACTGAGGACTTCAATGAGAAGTACTGCATTGGAAAAGGTGGATTTGGAACCGTTTACAGAGCACCATTGCCAACAGGTCAAATTGTTGCTGTTAACAGGCTCAACATGTCAGACTCCACTGACATACCAGCAGTCAAACGCCAGAGTTTCGAGACTGAGATTCGTGTGTTGACAGAAGTTAGGCACCGGAATATCATTAAGCTTTATGGGTTCTGTTCCATGAGGGGGTACATGTACTTGGTCTATGACTATGTAGAGAGAGGCAGTTTGGGAAATGCATTGTATGGGTCGGAAGGGAAAGTGGAGCTGAACTGGAATACGAGGGTGAAAATTGTACAAGGTGTGGCTCATGCAGTTGCTTACTTGCACCATGATTGCTCTCCACAAATTGTGCACCGAGACATAACTGTGAATAACATATTACTCATGTCTGAGTTTGAGCCACGACTCTCAGATTTTGGAGTTGCAAGATTGTTGAACCCAGATACGACTAATTGGACAACAATTGCTGGATCTTATGGCTACATGGCTCCAGGTAAGCTACAATCTAACTTCCTAGAATCTAAATTATTGTTCTGGCCTTAAAATGTTTCCCAAAATGAAAAGAAGGCTTCCCATATTATTAAGTTTTTTTCTTGTCCTGTTGCCAAATGAATGTGTCTTCGTAAATTTGTAAACATTGATTAGTTTGGTTGATGTTTTGGTGACAATGTTTCATTAGATTATTGAATTTGTTTTATGATTGTGCAGAGCTTGCGCTTACAATGCGATTAACAGTTAAGTGTGACGTTTATAGCTTTGGAGTGGTAGCATTAGAAGTTATAATGGGAAGGCACCCAAGGGAGCTCCTATCTTCCTTGACATTCAAATCGAGAACAGCGACATCAATTTCAGACAGTGCAGAAATTCTATTAAAGGATGTGCTAGACCAAGGACTTCCACCACCAACAGGCCAAATAGCAGAGGAGGTGGTGTTTGTAGTGACAATAGCCTTAGCATGTGTGCGTGACTCTCCAGAGGCACGACCCACCATGCGTTTTGTGGCACAAGAGCTATCAGCTCAAATCCAAGCTTGCCCGTCCAACCAATTCGACATGATAACCATTAGCAAGCTTACAGGCCTTCAGAACTAGTTAAAATTGGCATCAGAAGTTGAGAGTGATTAGTGTTTGGCAAAGGTATTGCCAGGTCCGGTATGTATTGAGTATTGTACAATATTTTTGGTCTCATCCCATGAAGTCATTAGTAAATGAGAATGTTGGACCTTGATGTCCCAAGAATAACAAGTTTTTTATTTTTATTTTTTTCCTCTCATTTCTTTTGAATATATGCAGGGATCACCCCAGGTTGAGCACCATTGAGGGTTATATGGATACTTTTTCCTTTTGAGATGCATGTTTATAGTTTGTATATCTGTTCCATTATATACAAATACATATACATAGTTCTTCATGTAAAGAACCTAATTTTTACTATATACACTACTTCACCTACCATAACCTGCCAGATTTTTCCTTTCTTCCTTATGTTTCCCTCCTGGAAAGTTCATGACTTACTAACCATTTTTCCCCTAGTCAATCTCATTATTTGTTTACTAACAATTTTCTATCTTTTGCTGAATTTTCTTATTAAGCATATGAACTGAAGAATATCCTCATCCTTTTTGGCTTTATTCTTTTCTGGCTGCTCAATGTTAGCTTTGAACTAAGTGGAATTGTTTGGCTTCTGGTTAAACTTGCCAGCTTCCCACGATGCTTCTTGAAAAGCATGCACTAGTCAACATGGCTGTGAATGGGACACCTCATGCATGGTTCCTGGACGGAATAAACAAGCCAATATGGCTGTGGCCTGTGGGTGGGACAGGCTAAAAGAAGAACAATTGGGATCCTCTTATTAACTGTGTTCTTGGATGGAGGAAAGCGGAGTAGATAAAAAAGGGTTTGGAGGGTTCTCCAAGCCCCTATCAATTTTCAAAAATAGGAGAATTGGGAATAAAATAAAATAAAAGGAGTATAATTATTAATTTGTATGATATCTTATCAATTTTATTTATTTCCCGTTTAATTTTTAATACATTCAAATCAAGGGGAAATATATCTATTTCCCTCTTAATTTTTAAGACATCTAAATAAGGAGAGGGATACCAGGATATTATTCCCCTTCCTACTCCTCTCTCGTACCTCCAAACTTACAAACATCGTAAACGAATGTAAAGCAGAATATGCATAGATAAAAGGCAATCCACCTAGGTTATATTCCAAGGTTTCTAAACCTTTTAATGCTCATGAGTTGGTGTTCGAGGAAAAAGAACGGAAAGCTATATGAATTGGAAAGTTGCCATAAAATACCTAAAATAGATGTACTTATGAGATAGCCAGCTTTATCCTCTTGATTAGTCTGGGTACATCACTAAAAAATTTGCATTTCCTCTAATTAATTAACAACGCAGCACCAGAGTATTCAAATGGAGAGGATCCCTGCACCACAAAAACAGCAGACACAATATAGATAAATGTCGTTTCAAATTATTTCTTTATCCCTGTCGCTGGTTAGATTGTTGATCTGGGTAGTAGTGTTCGCAGCTGTTGTAGCAGCAGTGTTTCTCTTTTGGTCCAACACCAAGTAGAAATATAGTTCCAGGCAGTGGCAACGAAGAAGTCAACCTGTGACTTTTGAGAGACGTGTCTGTGATCACATTACATACATTAAGCACTAAACATCCATGCAATGCACACCCATAAATTTTGACACCAATAGAATCAACAAAACTAACACTGCACTTAAAGACAGTAAATTAAAATCACAGGATTTGGGGCACAAAAGGTTGAAGTCAAATATGCAGCAACACAGAAGGAAACACCAGCCATTTACAGAAGTTCAATTCAAGAATGCCACCAATTTCTCTATCTAGTTTGAGGCTTAGAGCATGACTTGTTAAGAGAATTCAAAATTTTCCAATTTCTCCATTAATGCTTACAATACACAGTGTAGGTTGGCATAATGGTGAATTCACTGGGTGCATAGCACTTTGTGCCTTCAGCGCATGACAAGTGCCATAAGCAACAAACATATGATATAATCATCTTGGGATCAAGCTAAGAGATCCATGACACTTAAAACAGGATACAATCAAATACCAAAGCCATCATAATTACTCATCCCCTCTGTAACAGAGAGACTCCTATTTCAAAACCCTTCTTTTTCGGGGTGGCAAGGAAAGGGAATATATCGAACACAAGGAGTGATGAGCGTGTGGCTTTGGAATTGACAAACTATGTCACAGCTAGATATTTCAGATTTTTTTTCTTTGGAGATCACAATCAATTAAAAAATGCAAACCAACTTTAAACTATTAAAGACATTAAACTGGAAGTCAAAATGTTATAACTGTTCCATCCCACATACCTTCGATTGAATTGCTACATCCAGAAGACCCATCTTACCTTGATACACATCCAACAACTGAGGAACATTGGCCTGAAATTTAATCACAAACTTTTCCAAAAAGCACTTCTCACCAGGTAGTAATAAGGTTGCTGAGGAGAACTTATTCTTGATCAAATCCTTGGCTAACAAAACTTGAACAACTGAACACCTAGGGATAATCCTCTTCTCCAAGCTTAAACCTAGAACTGCAGGATTTTTAGCAATGTCTGCTGACGGGCAACCCATTTTGTGTACAAGGATTTCCATTGTTTTTGTGATCTTCTCTTCTGATAAAAGCACATAATTTGGATACCTTCTAAATGCTAACAGAGCTACATCCTTGGACCAATCCCACCTCTTATAAACTTCCAATTTAGATTTCAACATTGGCTTCTTCATCTTCAAAATCACTTGGATTGCTAGGACAACTACCGATTTCAAGTAATCATGTAACGACCCCGCTCCAAATGTGTAGATATTGTCCGCTTTGGGGCCCATACCCCTCACGATTTTGTTCTCCCCCAAAGCACACAGCAGTGGGAGAAAAGGCATCTACACATTAAAGGGGGGTTATTCCTTATATATACATTTCCATGTGCTTCCCTAGGCGATGTGATTCCATGGAATGCAAGACCCCCCTTTTGGGTCACTACAAATCAAATCCCATTTCCTTAACCTCATGGACAGCCTTAACAAACTTAGCATGTTCAATGAATGCAATACCCGGAAAATTAGTCATCAAGAAAGAGATGGCTGATTTAGGTACTCCAAATTCTCTGAAAAGGTTGGGAAAAAATTGCAAACTAACACCAATTCCCAAACAATTTCGTTAGTTAGCCACGTTTCCAAACTATTTACGATACTAACATCTCGAGTCTAAGACACTCAAGTTTGTTGCGCTAAATAGGTTCGAATTTTCTAAAGTGACAGAAACACAAACCCAACAAAGAGATCAAAAACACAAATCCACAACGAAGCAAAGAGACATAAACAAACCCAATAAAAGAGATAAACAGAAACACAAACCTAACAAAGATGGAAAATGGAAACCACAAAGAAGGCTCCAAGCAACGGCTCGGACTGAACCCAGGCAACGGCTCAGACTAAAACCTAGGCAGCGAAGGCTCAGACTAAATGAAGAACGAAGGGGTTTGTTCTTGGGGTTTGATTTGGGTCTATTGATCTAGAGAATTAAGAACGAATGAAGAAAAGGAAGAACCATGGGTCAACAAGAAAGGAAATCGAGTGTGTAAAACTTAGTTTTCTCTACCAGCACATTGATCTTGAGTCTCTTAGGCTCGAGTTGCTACAGTGAACAGGAGTCTAAGAGACTCAAGATGTTAATTTTCTAAATAGTTAAAAAACATTGCTAACTAACAAAATTTTTTGGAGATTGGTGTTAATTTGCAATTTTTTCCTTGGAAAAAAGCAAATTTCCATCCCAATTTTTAGGGTTTATTATTATTATTATTATTATTATTATTATTATTATTATTATTATTATTATTATTATTATTATTATTAATAATTTGTTTAGGGTTTACTAGGATTATGTAATGGCAGGACAGCCATCCTTGATGATGATAATAATAATAATGTTAATAGTAATAAAATTGTATGCAAATTACACCTTTTTTTTTTAAGTTTATATCAAATTATTATTTTTATCACTTAGTTTTCTTTTTTTCTTTTTTTTTTTCTTTTTTTTTTTGAGATAAAAGTAAGTAAATTTTATTGAACTAAATCCGATTGGAAAACATCATCCAAATCACTAGGTAGAGTTTCTACCCATACATTTGTGTCTGTAAATAAAACTGCTCTTCTAGCTAAGGCATGAGCTAATCTATTTCCTTCCCTTCGAACATGCTGAAACTTGTAATATTAAAGAGTAGCGCCTAAACTTCAACTCTCATCTACCACATGACCAAACAAAGTGCTGCATCTTCTCAGATCAGTCAAGGCTTTGATCACCGATGAGTAGTCTCCCTCTATTTCCACATTGAACAAGCTCATCTCCTTGGCAAACACCACTGCACGTCTTGCCACCAAAGCTTCCGATAACTCCACAGACTAAACCAATGGGATCTTTTGACTAAAAGCAGCGATAATATTTCCAGTGTGATCTCGAAAGACAACTACAATACCTGCAAAACCCGAAGCATCAAAAATTGCAGTATCAAAGTTACCCTTATAATTCTGATCCGTTGGAGAAGTCCAACAAACCCCAACAGGCCGAGTTACACCCCGAGTAGGCTGTTTCTTCACACCAAGATACTCTGAGACTAGCTCCTTTGCTCAATTCCCCAGTTCATGAAGCTGCCAAGTCGGTTGGTTCTTTTTAAGCCTATTCCGACGCTGCCACAAGCACCAAGCTATGGTGGAGAAAAGTGCAACCCGATAAGCTGAGCTCCTGTGCATCACCTCCTCCAGCAAATCCTCAAACTTCCTATATTGTTTCTAATATAGAAAAGCAAAACCCGGGTCTGATTTCCAAACAAACTATGCATGATCGCACAACCAGAGGTTATATATCAGAGTTTCTTGATGATCATCACACAAATCTCATGTCTCATCTATTGGCATATGTCGAGCTCTTAGATTTTGCTTCATTGGAAGTGAATTTAGAAGATTGAGTAAGGTGATTGCAAACCATCTTAAGTCTTTGCTTAATTCTATTATTTCAAAAACTTAAAGTGTTTTTACTATTGATAAATTGATTAGAGATAACATCTTAATAGCTTTTGAATCTTTACATCACGTGAAAACTAATTGTACAGGGAAGAAGGGCTTTATGGCACTTAAGCTGGATATGACTAAGGTCTATGATAGAATGGAGTGGATTTTCCTTGAAAAAATCCTTTTGAAGTTTGGTTTTCAAGCTTCTTGGGTGGCTCTAATTATGGAGTGTATTACCACTGTTTCTTATTCAATTCAGGTAAACGGAGAGCTGAAGGGTATGATTTCCCCCTCGAGGGGTTTGAGGCAGGGTTATCCCCTCTCACATTATTTATTTTTGTTTTGTGTGGAAGGGTTAAATTTTTATCATTTTAATTATTGAATTTTTTTTTTTTTTTTTTTTTTTTTGAGAAAGAAGACTTGAATTTTGTTCAATTAAGGCATGTCTGCCTGATAAACGTTCAAACAATAGACTGGAACATCCTCCATCCATACATAATAACATGTGACATGACGTGCATATCTAGCAATGTTGCGAACTACTTTGTTACCTTCCCTACCAACATGTTGAAACCTAAACTCATTAAACCGATTCACCAATGTTTGTGCATCCTAGATTAGCAAACCATAAGTTGCAAATGGTTGTGATGGATCTGCTAAAGCCCTTATGACAGTTTTGCAATCGCCTTCAAAGATAATTCTATCAAAACCCAGCTCGGAGGAGAGTTCAATGGCTCGGATGGCTGCCATGGTTTCCATTTCCACCACTGAATTCATGAGCTAAATTTTTTGTGATAAGGATGCCATTACCAAACCGTTGCTGTCGCGGAGTATGACACCTATACCTGTCCTTACTTCCTCTTGAAACGTTGCGGCATCAAAATTGGCTTTGTACCAGCCAACGGGAGGAGGTGACCATCTTGCACCTATTCTGACCGAGGTTCTTGTTGAGATTATCCTTTGCTGAGCTAACCTGTATTCCATCAACGCCTCATAAGTTCTCTGTGATATCAAATTCAAAGGGAAACCTGGAGGAGCTGTTCTGGCCTTATTTCTTCTGAACCAAATCGTCCAAACTTGCATTGCAAATAGCTCCACACTGCAATCCGAGTTAAGAACATGTAGGAGCAATTAAGGAAAGTCTTGGAAGGTCATTCGGTCTTTGAATCTCCACTGGTTGTCTTCATTCCACGCTTGTGCTAGATTCAGAAAAGACCAAAGTGCATGGAGGACACTTTCGTTGTGTTGCGAACAGAGGGGGCATAGTGGATCATCAACCACACAACGACGCTGCAAGTTTTTCATCATTGGAATGACATTCCTACAAGCTCTCCACAGAAAATTTCGGACTTTGCATGGCAAGGCCAATTTCCATACTTTTTTCCACAATGGTCTCAGCATCTTGGTATGGTTTTGGCTCAAAGGGAGAGCTGATCATGCTTCTGTTTTAAGGAAAAAATACCCAGACCTGACTGTGTACTCTCCAGATTGAACCAATGGCCAGAAAAGAGTGTTGTTTGCGGTGTTTCGGCTGAGTGGAATTCTCTGTATCAGCTCCACTTCCTCAGCACTGAAAGTGTTTTGCAGCAAGCTAAGATCCCATTGCCTAGTGACAGGATTTATGAGAGAACTCACCGTGGCTCCTTGCATTTCTGCCATGAGGGGTCCATGGACTGTTGGGAAATGTAAAGAGGGCAGCCATTTGTCGCCCCATATTTTAATTGTTTTCCCATCACCAACTCTCCACTTTGCACCTCATCGGATAACCTCCCTTCCTTTCAAAATACTCCTCCAAGCGTATGAACCTCCATGTCCTTCCTTAGCTTCTAAAATTGAACAATTTGGAAAGAACTTTGATTTGAACACTTTGTAAAATAAGGAATTTTGGTAATGCAGCAACCTCCAAGTTTGCTTTGCTAAGAGAGCATCGTTGAACAAAGCTAATTCCTTGAAGCCCATACCACCTTTGAATTTTGGCTCACACATATCCTCTCATTTAACCCAATGAATCCTCCTATGATCACCCCTTTGTCCCCACCAAATCCCGCGAATAAGCTTTTCAATTTCATTACAAAGGCCCATTGGGAGCTTAAAACAACTCATTGTATATGTAGGGATTGCTTGCACCACCGCCTTGATCAACACTTCCCTCCCTGCTTGTGAAAGCAATTTTTCTTCCCAACCGTGTAACTTCCTCCACCCTCTCTCTTTTATATAATCAAAACTCGCCTTTTTGTGTCTCCCAACTAGTGAGGGTAAGCCCAGCTATTTGTCATAATGCAGAATTTCAGGAACCCCCAAAGCTTCCTTTATTTCTGTCCTCAAAGCCTCGGTGGTGGACTTGCTAAAAAAGATGGAAGTTTTGCCTTGATTTATTTTTTGCCCAGACAAACTTTCATAGGAAGCCAAAATTTCCAACACTTTTTGACATTCATTTCTGCTAGACCTACAAAACAGTAAGCTATCATCCGCAAAGAGCAGATGGATTAGTTTTGGACCACCCCTGTTGAAGGCAAATCCGTCAATATAGCCTTCACTTTCTGCCTTCACAATAAGACTATTAAGTCCTTCCGTGCATGATAAAAATAGGAAGGGAGATAAGGGGTCTCCTTGGCGAAGTCCCTTGAAGGATGAATCAATCCCTTTGGTTCCCCATTTACAAGCACTGAATATGACACTGTTGTGACACAAGTCATCATAAGAGTAATTCATTGTTCATTAAAACCCATCTTTCTCATCACTTCCTCCAAAAAACTCCACTCCACTCTACTCTATCATAGACCTTACTCATGTCCTATTTTACCGCCATATAACCTAATTTGCTAGATTTATGGATATTCATGCTATGCAAAGTTTCAAATGCAACAAGAATATTATCCGAAATCAAGCGGTGTTTGGTGAAAGCACTTTGGTGTTCAGTTATTGATGATGGTGAAAATTTCGTCAGTAAGCTGCAAAGTTCTCTTGTTCGCGCTCGATGCAACCTACAAAACACAAAGCAAAAAAACACCTTGAAAGGGTACCGGTGTGGTACCAGCCAAGGACCCTCCGAAAGTTAAGTTAGTAGATGCTCACAACCCTAGAATGCCAGAGTTGGGGAATAGTATGCGTAGCTTTTCTTATGAGGGTCTTTGGGGTTTTTATAGTAGTGTAAAACCGACTTTCCTTCCTTCTTTCTAAGAGAAGTCTTTTCCATATAGGACTTGTCATTGATTGGGCGAATATTACAGAATCCTCTTTATAATTGGATTCTATTCTCATTGCGATTCTACTTACTCTAGTTGTGCGTGAGACGCAAGTTATTTCCATTTATAAGGAGTTGACACGTGTACCGGGCACCTGTCCATATTTCGTCCGTTTACCTTAAATCCGTCCATATCAAGTATACACATTTTCTCCGTCATCTAAATTCAGGTCTGTAACCCTAAAAAAATTTACATTCGTCAGCTGCCCCCTCAGCCTATGAGTCCGTGACCTCCCAAGGGACGGACTTATGGGGTGACAGTTTTATTTTTCAATGAGATAGACTCGATCTGTCATACTGGCACATGGTAATTAATACTAGGTAATTAATTATATAGGGCACGTGTCATTTATTAACGGTTGTTTGCCAAAACCGAGGCGTCCCTTCACCTTCCATATTGTTCCCCTATATAAACTTACCTTTTCCTTCTTCATTTCTTAGCTTTCACACAAATCAAATGATCATAGCGCATCTGTTCACCTAGTCAAACGCTTGATCCGTCATTCTTGTTCGTCCGTGACCTTCGTACAACCGTCATTCGGATTTTTCAATAGCAAACGCAACCGGTAAGTACTTGCTCTTTTAATTTGTTCATTTTTATCACCGTTGAATACCTTTAGATTCGTTAGTGTCTTAGGGTTTACCGTCACGTGTAGGTGACAAGTAACCAGTCGTTTGTCCGCGACGGAGCGGGCTACGATGAAGTACACCCGTCGGGTCCAAGAGATCCTAACGCTTCAAGTGAAGAGAGTTCATCTACCACTTCTTCTTCCTCAAGTAGTGATAGGACAGAGAGTAACCTTAGTGACGATCTAGGAGAACACGAACCGCAAATCCAATCCATCATTGACTCTGATAGGATGAGGAAGTTCATAATGCTTTCACTATGGACAGTAAATGACTTTACGTCCTCAATTAAGGAATCTCACTTTAAAACTCTAAGGAATAAGTACCAGATTCCCATCAACATACCCCTCCGTTTACCATACAAATAGGAAAGGTGTTATTATGATGGCGTCGAGGGTATCGGGATCTATGAGCAAATGCTCAAGGCTGGGTTAAGGTTTCCCTTGAGTCGTCTTCACCATTAGCTCCTCCAATACCTAGGTTTGTCCGTCAACCAGGTTTCCCCAAACGCGTGGAGGGTTTTCCTAGGCGTTGAAGTCCTCTACGGAGTTATGTCCAAAGGGAAGAGAAGACTAACAGTGGAAGAGTTCTTCCACTGTTACCGTCCTGTTGAAATAACAAAGTCAAGAGGAATGTATAGTTTTGTGGCGAGGAGTCCGTTGCTGCGACTTGTGAGTGACACTCCAGACTCCAATAGGAACTGGAAGTCTAGGTATTTCTTTATGGACGGTAGTGAGTGGATGTATCATCCTAGTGAGACTGAGTTCATGCCAGTGGACACAACTTGGGGTGTACTACCCTCGTCTGGTATGCACCCGTTCTCTTCTTAGTTTTAAATTTTATGCACCGTCGATTTCTAACCGTCTTCCTTATGCAGCTCAAGACCGTCCACAAGTTACACTTGAGCAGTGAAGTTTTTTGGAGAAGATTTTTCAAAAAACTGAACTAGAAGAAAGGTCTTGGGCTAAATTGGTGAGTCTAGAGACCATTCATTGGCATTGTGACAGACCCGAACCATCTAAAGAAGCCATTCGATACAAAAAACAAGTCCGTTCACGTAAGTCGCATAAGCATTACACTTAATTTTTTCCTTTTAACTTGTTAACTTTTTATACCGTCCACTTTGCAGAAATAGATGACGCTAAGAGGAGAACGATTATTAAACAACAAGCGGCTGCCAGGAAAAAATTAGGCCAGACGAGTGGAACCGATGCCCCCAAGCCGCCCGACACCAAAAGAAAACCCGTCCAAGAGACCGACCGTCAAGCCAAAAAACCAAAGGTCATGACTGAAACCGTCGTGGGTCTTGAGGCGAAGGCAAAGAAAACAGCCCCCGTTAAACATGGAAAGGGAAAAGGCCTGATGACGGGTGGCCAAGTCCCTTCAGTAGAGAAGCCATCCGTCCTCCTTTGCGAGGATTCCAAGTACGCTTTGGAGAAGCTATCTTTGATCTTAACGTCAGATGACTATGAAGACCTTGGGAACCATGTGACGGAGGCGATAGGTGAGACGGGTCTCTTCAACCTTGCCCAGGTGAAAACCCTATCCGTCGTCGTTTTAAATTTTTTCTGTTCCATCATCTTTGGCTTAACTTTTTCCTATTTCAGGCCGTGGTTATGATGAAAGGGCTCATGGACTGTTGTGTTCATCACGAGACGGCTTTGGGCCGTGTATTGGCTAAAGCGGCAGAGACGGAGGATGAGTTAGCTCAATTTCGAGCCTGGAAAGTAGTCATAGAGAAGAAGTTAGCCCTGTCGGAGCAAGAGAGGGGCGAGTTGGAAAAGCAGACGGCGGTGCTGCAAAAAGTTCTTGAAGATAAGGAGAAAGAAATTGAAACCGTCAAGGGTCAACTTTGTCAAGCCAAGGAGGATGCTGTGAAAGAGTATCGTGACTCTGAGGCATATTTGACGGAGTTGGGCGGTACCTTTACTGACGGGTTCAACGACGCTCTCTGTCAGGTAAAGACTTTGCACCCTGAGCTGGACCTGTCTCAAGTAAGCATCGATGAAGCTCAAGCCCAAACATCCATCCTTCTTGCTGCTTCAGAGAGCACCGAACGCTTATTTGCTGAGGATCGTGATGTTATGGGTGACGAGACCTGTGACGACGAAGCAGAGACTGCTGGTCAAGTACAAGCCCGTGTAGAGGACACTGAAGTTGACGTGAAATCTAAAGATCTCCACGTCTAGTAGTTTTAATTCTTTATTTTTGACTTGTTAAAAAGTTTAATTTTGTACCGTTAGGAAAAATTTGCCTTCAATGGCCTTTTTATTCAAGTACTTTGATTGTTTCAAACTTTTTATATTTATTAAAGTACATGCATTTTCTATGTAGCCATTCAATCTTGCAAATCCTTGACGGGATTTGATCCGTCATCCGTTTTTGTTTATGTATCCGTCCTTTGGGCAATTTAATATTTTTAGATACCCTTAAAATGTATCCGTCCTCTTGAGGAGATTTTGCAATTAGAACACCTCTTAAGGGATGTATCCATCCTTTTTAGGACTGGTTTTGCACCTATAGGGATGTGTCTGTCCTTTCTTGGACTTAATTTTTCCACCTCAATAGAGGTTGTCATCTTATTTTAGGACTAAGGTTTGTACACCCCGTTGGGATACATCCGTCCTTTTTAGGACTTGAATAGTTTATCCGTCCTGTTAAGGACTTGAATAGTTTTACACCCTTTTGTGATGTATCCGTCCTATTTTAGGACTAAATAGTTTTACACCCTCTTGGGATGCATTCGTCCTCTTAAGGACTAGGTAGTTTTTATATTCTCTTGGGATATATCCGCCCTCTTAAGGACTTTTGTTCGTCCTTTTTTAGGACTTTAATAGTTACACCCTTATTGGGATTTGTCCGTCCTCTTAAGGACTTAGTAGTTTTTATCCCCTGTTGGGGTGTAGCTATCCATTACAAAGGTAAGCAATGTAAAAAAAATATCCGAATAAATTCCTCATGCATAAGTAGAAATTTGTCTCCAAAGTATTGTAAAAAAAAATTTTAATAATCCTTAAATGACTGTTGATTTAAAAACTAAGAAAAACTAGGAAAAATGGAGCATCATTCTTCGCGTTCTCTTCTACTGGTAGTACTTTTTGAGGTGTTCAATATTCCATGGGTGCAGCAATCTCTATCCGTCCAGGGTTTCCAGGTGGTAGGTACCTTTTCTTACCCATGAAGTCTCTGTGTTTGATCTTGGAATTGTAGTACTTGGCCATGAGATCTTGATATCTTGCAAGCCTTTGTTTAGCTGTCGCTCTGACTTTACCTATTAGGTCGAGCTGGAGACGAATAGCCTCACTGTTTCTTCCTTCGTCGTAGTTATTTACCTTGTAACTGGTGAGTCCGATTTCTGCTGGGTTGACTGCTTCGCTTCCATATGCCAAACGGAATGGTGGTTTTCCTGTAGGAGTTCTTGCTGTCGTTCTGTACGCCTATAGCACGCTAGGAAGTTCCTCTGGCCATATACCCTTTACCCCCTCGAGCCGAGTTTTGATAATCTTCAGCAAGGATCGGTTCGTAACTTCAACTTGGCCACTGGCTTGAGGGTGTGCGGAAGATGAACAATGATTCTTGATCCCAAGTTCTGAGCAAAAATTTCTGAAAGAGTTATTGTCGAATTGCTTCCCGTTGTCCGAGACCAGAACTCTTGGTATGCCGTACCTGCAAATAATATTCCTCCATACAAAGTTGCGCACATTTCTTTCCGTGATTGAAGCCAACGCTTCTGCTTCTACCCATTTGGTGAAGTAGTTGATGCCGACGACTAGGAACTTTAACTGCCTGGCTACGGTGAGAAAAGAGCCCATTATATCTGTGGGGCCACGTTTTGGTCGTCCTCGGCAAGGCTCTGGGCGCAGTGCCGAGGAGGCTCAAAGTGTCCCACATCGAAGAGAGCTTCCCCCACTTGCTACCTTATAAGCTGTGAAGCAAAGGAAGTAGTGTACCATCGTGTTCTCGTATTCGAATACGAGAACACGATGGTACACTACTTCCTTCGCTTCACAGCTTATAAGGTAGCAAGTGGGGGAAGCTCTCTTCGATGTGGGACACTTTGAGCCTCCTCGGCACTGCGCCCAGAGCCTTGCCGAGGACGACCAAAACGTGGCCCCACAATAAAAGAAGCCCCAATGTGGGACTGGCTAACTTCCTCGGCACTGCGCCCAGAGCCTTGCCGAGGAGGGCGGTGGGCGGTCACACCCAAAGCGCGGTGCCTGACCCTTACCCATCGTGCCCCCACAATATAAACAGAGAGCTTCTTTTATTGTGGGGCCACGTTTTGGTCGTCCTCGGCAAGGCTCTGGGCGCAGTGCCGAGGAGGCTCAAAGTGTCCCACATCGAAGAGAGCTTCCCCCACTTGCTACCTTATAAGCTGTGAAGCGAAGGAAGTAGTGTACCATCGTGTTCTCGTATTCGAATACGAGAACACGATGGTACACTACTTCCTTCGCTTCACAGCTTATAAGGTAGCAAGTGGGGGAAGCTCTCTTCGATGTGGGACACTTTGAGCCTCCTCGGCACTGCGCCCAGAGCCTTGCCGAGGACGACCAAAACGTGGCCCCACAATATCTAAACCCCATTAGGTGAACGGCCACAAGGCCGTCATCGGAGTGAGTTCTTCTGTTGGTTGTCTTATGAAATTACCAAATCTCTGGCATTTGTCGCAAGCCCTGACGTATACCTGGGCGTTCTTTTGCAAGGTAGGCCAGTAGTATCCAGCCCAAATGAGCTTGTGAACTAACAACCGCGACCCTGAATGGTTCCCGCAGACCCCTTCATGTACTTCCCTCATTACGTAATCCGCTTCCTCGGGGCCTAGGCATCTCAAGTATGGGCGTGAAAACTCTCTTTTGTATAGGACACCGTTGATCAGTGTGAACCGCGCCGCTTGGACCTTCAGCTTCCTAGTAGTTTCTTTGGCGTCGGGTAGCATGCCTTCCTTTAAGTAGGCGACTATTGGCATGGTCCAATTACTTTCAGAACCTATCTCCTACATGTCTATGTTATCAATAGCAGGTGAAAGTTGAACAAAGGAAAGTACATTATCATGGACAGTCATATGGTCTGTTGATGCGGCCTTGGCTAGCCGATCGGCCTGTTCGTTTTCCTTTCTTGGGATGTGCACAATCTGTGCTTGCAAGTCGCTCATCTTTCTTTTCACCTGGTCCAGGTACATCCTCATCCTTGTGCCCCTGCATTCGTACTCGCCAGTCACTTGACAGGTGACTATCTATGAATCACAGTGGAAAACTGCACTGGTGGCACCAACTGCTTTTGCGAGGTCCAATCCTGCGATCAAAGCTTTATACTCTGCTTCAGTATTCATCCTAGGAAAGTTGAGGCGAACCATGCATTCCACTGTGTCGCCTTCCGAAGATCGAAGCACGATACCTGCTTCGCCAGCCTGCTTATTGGACGAGCCGTCAGTATAAACATTCCATGGAGGATGCTCTTCTGCCCCCTGATCCTCTAGACTTGTAAACTCTGCAATAAAGTCAGCGACTGCTTGTCCCTTCACGGTTGTACGCAGACGATACTATATATCAAATTTGTTTAGCTCAATTGCCCACAACGCCATCCTTCCGATGGCTTCGGGATTGCTCAAGGCTCATCTTAGTGGTTTGTCTGTCAGGACGATTATCGTGTGAGCCTGGAAGTAGGGCTTGAGCCTTCGAGCAGCCATGATTAGGGCAAAGGCGAGCTTTTTCGTTGGCGGGTATCTTTCTTCTGCGCCACGAAATGTACGGCTAGTATAGTACACAGGTTTTTGAATTTTGTCTTCCTCCCGGATCAAGGCTGCGCTGACTGCAGCTGGTGACACAGCTAAGTATAAGAACAACTCTTCTCCTTCTCTGGTAGGGCTCAGCAGTGAAGGGGAAGAAAGATAGGTTTTAAGATCTTCGAACGCCTGCTGACATTTTGCCGTCCACTCGAAGGATTTCTTCAACGTGCAGAAAAATGGTAGGCATTTATCCGTTGCTCTTGATACGAATCTATTCAACGCAGCGACCTTACCGTTGAGGCTTTGTATTTCTTTCACATTCTTAGGGGGCATCATTTCTAACACCGTGCAGATCTTATCTAGGTTGCCTTCAATCCCCCTTTGGGACACCATAAACCCTAAGAATTTTCCGGTTGTCACCCCGAATGCGCATTTGCTTGGATTGAGCTTAATGTTGTACAATCGAAGGGTGTCAAAAGTTTCTTTGAGGTCGTCCAAATGGCTTTCTTCCTTTCGGCTTTTGACCAGCATATCGTCTACGTACACCTGGACATTCCTTCCAATCTGTTTTGCGAACATTTTGTTCATAAGTCTCTAGTAAGTCGCACTAGCATTCTTAAGGCCGAACGTCATTACTCTGTAACAGAAAAGGCCTTGACTTGTTACGAACGAGGTCTTTTCCTGATCTGCTTCGTCCATCTTGATCTGGTTGTACCCGAAAAAGGCATCCATGAAACTTAGCAACTGATGTTGCGTAGTTGAATCGACTAAGGTGTCAATTCTTGGGAGAGGGTAGCTGTCTTTTGGACAGGCTTTATTCAAGTCCGTGAAGTCTACACACATCCTCTATTTCCCGTTAGCTTTTCTAACCATCACTACGTTTGCCAGCCAATCGGGGTAGTAGACTTCTTTAATAAAATTCACTTCTTGCAACTTGCGGACTTCTTCAACTATAGCTAACGAGTGTAAATTTCTTTAGGGTTACAGACCTGAATTTAGATGACGGAGAAAATGTGTATACTTGATATGGACGGATCTAAGGTAAACGAACGAAATATGGACGGGTGACCGGTACACGTGTCAACTCCTTATAAATGGAAATAACTTACGTCTCACGCACAACTAGAGTAAGTAGAATCGCAATGGGAATAGAATCCAATTATAAAGAGGATTCTGTAATATTCACCCAATCAATGACAAGTCCTATATGGAAAAGACTTCTCTTACAAGGAAGGAAGGTCGGTTCTACACTACTATAAAAACTCCCAAAGACTCTCACAAGAAAAGGTACGCATACTATTCCCCAACTCTGGCACTCTAGGGTTGTAAGCATCTACTAACTTAACCTTCGGGAGGTCCTTGACCGATACCACACTGGTACCCTTTCAAGGTGTTTTTTTGCTTTGTGTTTTGCAAGTTGCATCGAGCGCGAACAAGAGAACTTTGCAACTTACTGACAATATTTTCACCATCATTAGTTGGCGCTGTCTGTGGGGAGCGCAAGGAAAAGTCATTACTTTGAGCTTTCTGTACAAAAGGTTGCATGGTACTCACACGCTTGATGGCAACCACGACGAACGATCAAGGGGAGAGACACACAACGGCTCTTGAGAGGCAGGTTCAAACCCTCGCAGCGGCGGTAGAACGCCTCACAAAACGTAATCACGACCTAGAAGAGCAATTGCGCCAGAAGGACGCAACACTCAATACTCAGGAGGAAGAGCAGGAGGCCAGCAGCACCGAAAGGAGAACCCAGCACGGGCCGGAAGGGAGTAACGCCCATAGCAGACCCGAACGGCAGGATATGAATTGACCATCAACTGCGGAACAGGTCCCTTCGAGTGTAGTGGCAAAGATGCAGATGATGAAGGAACGCATGGATTTTATGATGAACGCTCTCAAAGGACGGGTATTTAACGACCTGGACGACCTAGTTCATCGAACGGATTCACCATTCACGGTGTCCGTCAATTCGTACCCTCTCCCTCAGAAGTTCTGCATGCCTCAGATTAAAAGCTACGACGGATCCAAAGACCCATTGGATCATCTGGAGACCTTCAAGACGCTGATGCATCTGCAAGGAGTGGCGGACGAAATTATGTGTAGGGCCTTCCCTACGACATTGAGAGGCTCTGTAAGAGTCTGGTTTAGCATATTGACGCCAGGCTCTATCAATACTTTTAAGGAGCTAAGTGCTCAATTCGCTTCGCATTTCATTGGAGGGCATAGGTCCAAGAAATCCACTACATGCCTAATGAACATTAGACAACAAGAGGACAAAACGCTAAGGTCATACATTAACCACTTTAACAAGAAAGCACTTTCGATAAATGAAACGGACGACAAAATACTGGTAGCCGCATTTACGAATGGACTACGAAAGGGTAAATTCCTATTCTCCCTATATAAGAATGACCCAAAGACTATGTCCGATGTACTATACAGGGCAACCAAGTACATGAATGCGGAAGATGCACTCTCGGCCAGAGAAGAAAAGCCCTACGTGAAAGATGCACTCTCGGCCAGAGAAGAAAAGCCCTCCAAGAAGAGAGAAAGGCAGGACGACGTACATCAAGACAGGGGACGAAAGACCGCAAGGACAGGAGACAAAAGAGAAGAGTGGCGCTCTAAACCTCCAACTGGAAGGTTTACACACTTCACTCCACTTACAGCTCCAATAGACCAAGTCTTGATGTAGATTAAAGACGAAGGGACCCTTACGTTTCTAGAAAAGCTGAAAGGAGATCCCAATAAAAGGCCTCGGGACAAATACTGCCGCTTTCACAGAGACCACGGCCATGACACGGCGAACTGTTATAACTTGAAGCAGCAGATAGAAGCACTCATAAGGCAAGAAAAGCTACAGAGGTTTGTTCGTAGGGAGAGAACGGACCATCGCAAGATCAGATTCCATGACAAGAAAACGAGTGCCCAAGACCACCCATAGGGGATATAAGGATGATTGTAGGGGGCACAGCAACATCCATCTCATCAAAGAAGGCTCGAAAGACTTACCTCAGGACGGTCCAGAACATCTAGGTGACAAGCTTCATTCCCAGGAAAGAATAGGACGAAACACCTATTATTGGGTTCTCAGAGAACGACGCTCGACGTTTTCACCACCCACATGATGATGCACTTGTCTTTAGTATACAAATGGGACATTACAACATGCACCGGATCCTGATTGACAACGGAAGCTCCACTGATATCCTTTATTACACAGCTTTCCAGCAGATGATGATTGGTAAAGAGTAGCTGACTCCAACAAATGCTCCCCTTGTCGGGTTCGGGGGAACCAAGGTATACCCCCTTGGTTCGATTACTTTACCAGTCACTATCGGTGATTTCCCCCGGCAAACTACAAAAGACGTCACATTTCTCGTGGTCGATTGTTCGTCCGCACATAATGCCATATTTGGACGTCCCACTCTTAACTCATGGAAGGCCGTAACTTTGACCTACCATCTAATGGTCAAATTTCCTACTAAGTACGGAGTAGGAGAACTACATGGAGACCAGGTCGCCGCGCGAGAATGTTACGTGACGATAATGGAAATGGACGACTAGATGCAGACAATAAGCATCGAAGAACAACGGACGGTGGCGGAACCTGTCAAAAAGCTTAGGAAGATACCCCTAGACGACTCAATGCCGGAGCGAACGACCCAAATTGGCACCCTCGCCAGTCCAACAACCCTGCAAGCACTCCAAGCATTCCTTAAGGCAAACCGGGATGTTTTTGCATGGAGTCATGAAGATATGCCCGGAATCGATCCCTCCGTTATGGTCCACAGGTTGAATGTATCTCCCGACTTTCCACCTGTTCGTCAAAAAAAACGTGTTTTCGCGCGAACAAGAGAATTTTGCAACTTACTGACGATATTTTCACCATCATCAGTTAATGTGGATGATAAAATGTTCTTTAACATATTTGCAAGTACCTTAGAAAAAATTTTGTAAAGAACATTGCAAAGGCTAATAGAACGATAATCAGTGACAGCCATAGGGTTTTTTGTTTTTGGGATTAGAGTTATAAAAGTGTGATTGGAGTGGGGTATAGTGGCAAAATTTGACATGGACAATATTGTTTTAGAAACATCATCACCAACAAAACTTCAATAATTTTGATAGAAAAGAAAGGGCATACCATCGGGACTAGGAGCTTTTAGAGGAGCCATTTGTTTGAGTGCTTCTTCAACCTCCAACTTTGTGAACTATTGCGACAACATTGCATTCATATTATCGGTAACACTCCTTTCCATGTGATTTAAGGCTATATCTCCCACTATTGGATTTAAAAAGGCAAAAAGTTGCTGGTAAGACTTAATGAAGGTCTCAGCAATGTCATTGGGGTGAGTTACCCATTCCCCTAAGGAGTTTTGTATGCCCAAAATTCGATTTCGCCAATACCTTCGGGTTGCCCGATTATGGAAATATTTTGAGTTCATATCTACCCCCACCAACCAAAAAGATTTTGCACGCTGCCTCCACATTTTATTTTCTTTGATCAATAACTCATTTATCTCCAATTTCAACTCCCTGACCTGAAAATTACATCCAGTCTGCCTTGTCTCCAATTCGGCCTTAGTCAACCATTTTCTTTTCTCCACAATTTCCTTCCTAACATGTCCAAAATTTCTCCGGCTCCATTAGGTAAGTTCAGTTCCACACTTTTCAATTTTTTTAACACTTGAGTCTCGGCCTCATAGGACGAAGTATTTCTCCATACCGCTTCAACTACCCATCCACACCCTTCATCCAACAACCACATTTCTTCAAAGCGGAAAGGCCTTGACATGGGAGGGGTTGGTATGTCACTTGGAGTGATCCATAGAGGAGAAGGATCCAATGTAGTGCATGTTAGGTGACTAACCTTAGTACCAGCAAAATTGGGTGAGCCACTTCGACGTGCATAGAGCTCTATCTAGCCTTTCCCATATCGAGTACCTATTGCTGTAGTGTTTGCTCCATGTGAATTTAGAACCCGAAAACCCAAGATCAATAAAACCAAACGCATCAATTGCATCCTGGAAGAATTGCATCTGGTTGTGACTTCTCTTGTTTCTACTCATTTTTTCATCACTTCGAACCAACTCATTAAAATCCCCCACACACAACCATGGAAATCTGAATTTCTGGTTTAAACTTCTAAGCAAGTCCCAAGATTGAACTCGCTTCTGTGTGTCAGGTTCACCATAGAAACCAATGAATCTCCACTCATTTTCTTTATTTTTATTGATGATGGTATCGATGTGGTTCTTATCAAAACCCTCCACTGAAATGCCAACTGACTCCCTCCAAAAAAGAACTAACCCGCCCCTCTAGTATTTTTTGGTGATACAAACATATTTTCGAATTGAATTGAATTTTCACATCTTTTAGCCTTGCTTTGTCTGCCCATGTTTTGGCTAAAAACATGACAGAAGGATCTTTTGCCCACACAATTTCAGCAAGCTCATTCCCTATACATAGGTTCCCAAGCCCACAACAGTTTCAGACTAAGCAACTCATTGTGATTGGCGGGGCTGATTCTCAGCCTCCACCATTTAATACAAGGACTCACCCTTTTCTTTAGTAACCCGTCTATGTTTACTTGGTAACTCCAGATGAAACACCCCTCTTCACTTCCCACAATTTTTTTGTTTCACTGCCAACCCATCCACTACCCTCTCCCTGACCCCCAGCCTTTTTTTTTTTTTTTTTTTTTTCTTCGTTGCTGGCTGTGGTAAATTTTTTTTCCCCCGTGTTGCCCTAGTTCCAACCTGTTGTGCTCTTTCCTTCTCGTCAGAAACGACTTACTGAGCTGGAATATGGGCCTGCGAATTAAATACGGCAGTTGTTATTTCCTTAAATTCAGAGTTATTCCCATATATCTTTGAAGCCTCATCAATCTCCCTTTTTTGTCTATCAAATAATTCTGTCGTTGAAACCGAATTTGGAATTAAAGTTTAGGATCCCGTATTAACTTCCTCAGAATTAGGAGCATTAATAGGAGGTGATATGGTTGAGATAGAGTCCGAAATTTGTTGATTTTCCTGATTCGGTTGTAACGCTCCCTCCACGTCCGCACACTTATTATTCAGCGCCTCACCCTCTTTAATGCCATCAATACCATTAACACACTTTTCAGTCACCATCTCTGCTGGTTGCACCACCACCGGACCACCACTCTTATCTGCCCCTGCCGATGAGCTTGGTTGCGAGTGAACACCTTGAAACTCAGCACGAGCTCTGGGCTTCGTACGCTCATAATAGCCTAGAACGAAAGTAACATCCTTCCCTACAGATGTATAAGGAGCTGCCCTCAGAGTGGAGTTAAACTGTTGTTGATCTGGAGTAAGAGTTCCTTTGCTATCAATCCACAATTCGCAATTTTTGTCATTATGGCTCAAACGTCCACACCAAAAACGAAAATTCGGTAGTCATTCGTATTTGAAACAGACCCAGATTTTTCCTCCATTCTCCATTGTGATTAGCCTACCCCGACACAGTGCTAGGGAAATATCAATAAGAACACGAACCCTTATGAAATGTCCACCCTCCTTATCAACTGCACCCATGGACTTCTGTACCTCACCGATTGTGTCACATATTTCTTCAGCTACCTTTCTTGTCATGAAACGCACCGAGATATCATGGACTAGAACCCAAAACAGCGTTTTCTTGAAAACTAGATCTCTTACCGGAATATCAGAATTGTAACTTTGTAGCATTACTAGGTGTTTGTCGAAACTCCAGGGTTGATTCTTCAGTATCCGATCCACATCACCCAAATTATCAAAGACAAATAGCACTCGATGCTCCTTTTGATTGCATATCTTAAAACCGTTCGTGGACCTTCATAATTGTTTGAAGGTTCTTGCCATGGCTTCCATATTAAGGAAGCGGGGTGTCAGAAACTGTGCTGCTAGAATGAACACTCCCGTTTGTTGGTCTCTTTGAAGTACAGAGCCTGTGTTCTCCCTCTCTGATAAAGAAAAATGACTCCATTTTTCAGCTAAATCCTCCATACCTGTGATAGGTACTATGCAAACTGACCGTGTTTCCCTAAACCCCAAAGAAAACAAAACCCCACTAGCTCTAATGGTAAACTTGTTACCTTAGAGATACAAACTCTCTTTCGTTGGAAGGGACAAAGCACTTCTACTGCCTAAGAGAAGAAAGGAAGCTCATTTTCTTAGCGACAGAGAGACCATTTCTTGCTGAGAGCTAATTAAGTAGGCATTCTAATTATTGAGTTGGTTTTAAAAATCAAAGCTAAAAAGACTTAGGTTAATTACTTTATGCTTGTTGTTACAGTTGGTTATTCCGTACATAAATTTCCTTAATTAATCAAAATTACTTTTTTAATAATAAAAATTTAGTAAAATTTCATTTATCAATTTGTGAATGAAATTTTCATTTATAAAAAATTAATAAAATTTCTAAAATTTTCATTCACTTTTCAGCTTTTTCATAAAAAATATATATTTAATAATTAATGGAGTTTATGAATTAATATTGACAACAAACTAAACGTTAGACATTAAGATGACAAAAATGAAACTTAAAAGATAAAATTAATATTTCACCAAACTTAAAAATTGTAATTTGTACTAATCAATTTTTTGAAATTGAATAAAAAAAAAACCAAAAAAAAAAACCTTAAAGTTACACTGTAAATATAAATTGCATAAAACTAAATTTTTTTTAAAACCAAAAACGATAAATATTATTATTAAATTTGTAGTGAAATTCCATTTAATTGCTTTGAAATATTAGTATTTAGTTTTTATGCATGTTGCATTCTAAATTTCTTAAAACTTATCAAGGATTTATTTATAAAAAAATATAAATATATATATATATATATATATATTAATAATTTTAACATATTTATTAGACCCTGAATAATGAAAGTTTAGCACTTGTCTGATAGTATCTCTTTTTTTTTTTTTCTTTTCTTTTTTAAATTGAATGAACTTTGCTCGGTCTATGGTAAATAAATGACTATCTACTACCTCCACCAATCTCAAAAAAAAAAATATATATATATATATATATATATATATGTGTGTGTGTGTGTGTGTGTGTGTGTGTGTGTGTGAAATTAGTTTTGTTTTGGGCAAGATCTGCAAAATGGGTACATGGACTAGAAATGGGTTTCAATTTTGAGGTTCTCTTGCTGTAACTTTCTTTGTAGTTGAAGTGATTTTGGTGTTTGATTCTAGGTCCTCTTTTACCATGGGTATTGTGCTTAGAATAATTTGGTTGGTCGATGGGTATTGTGGTTTTTGTCGGGCCTCATAGAGATTCTCAAATGATTCAATTTGGTGCACATATAGTGCTTGTACTTTGATATTTACTTGCTAACGAGCTGAAGGATGCTTTTAGAGAGAAAATAATGAGCGTTGGTGATCTCATTCTACATATGTCTTAACTCTTAAGTGTATATGTATTTTCCTAAAACCCCTCAATTGCATATTTTGGGTTTGGGAAGAATATTGTGAGAAAGTAAAATGAAATTTTGTTTGATTAAAGAAAATGTAAGAAAATAAAAAGGAAAAATAAAGAAAGGGAAAAAAAAAAAAAGGACAAAGTTTAGCTACAAAATTTGTTACAACTTTACTTAATATCTTTTTAGGACAAAATTTAGCTACAAAATTAGTTGTAGCCTAAATTACAATCTTACTTAATATTTTTTTATTGGAGGTGAATTTTGACAAATCCACTATTGGATTATATTTTCTTCTTATAATTTCCATACTAAATTTTTAGAAAATTAAATATCAATAGTTATGTTATCAATAAATTGTTTAACTTGCAAATTTTTGTAATTTAAAATTATACAGAAAATACACTCTTATAGATCATATAATAAATTATATCCAATTGGCACAAAATTTGACATGTGTATTAAGAGTGTAAAGAACATGCAATCAAACGGTTAAATTTTTGAAATATGTAGTAATGTTAATGATATTGAGTAAGGTTGTAGACTTAGGCTACAACAAATTTTGTAACTACACTTTGTCCATCTTTTTATTGGAGGTGTATTTTGGAAAATCCACCATTGGATTACATAATTTAATTCTTATATCCATCATACTTGCAAAATTTTTAAAAAATTAAAGATCAATAGCTATATCATTATCAAGGTCATATTTTCTATGTAATTGGCTAATCCTTTGACAAAACACACTTATAAATTGGGTAGATCTAAGTTGGGTTTGATACATATCAAGTAGTTGCATTAAAGACATAAATATCGATCCAAAAAACAAGTGAAAAAAAAAAAACTGTTTTACTGAAGCTTTACAGATAGGTAGACAGAAAGTTGCTATCGAGATTTAATGGGTATAGCTCAACACAAGCTCAATCTATCGAGCTCTACAAATTTCAAATTTTCAGATCTGAATTTCGGCCCATTTTGATGTATTTGTTTAGGGTTTCTTTTCTCACAACCCTATATAAGACTTATTTTAAGAGCCGTCATACACAGATACAGAGACCAAGAGTTTAATTTTCTCTGTGAGAAGCTACTGCATTTGTACGCCGTAGGATTTTGCAACTAAGTGCTTTCTAATCTTAATCGCTTATGAAGTGAAGAACTTTGCAACCAACAAAAATCATTCAAGCTGTTGGAGTTAGTCATGTACTGGAATCCGTGCAAAGGAGTTAGTTACAGATTGGAGATTTGTGCATCAAAGGAAATAAGGCTACTACAAGATCAAGTTCAATTGGGTATTAAAGTGAAGGTTGAACTGTAGGTTGGTATTTTGAGATAAGCCAGAATAGTAGTAAGATTCTTCATACTTGTAATCGTTTAATTATTGATTAGGAGATTCTTGGAAGTGATGACCTTAAATTCACCCGGTGGGGTTTTTGCCTTGCAAGAAGTTATCCCCATTTGTCAACAAATCACCGTGTTAATTTATTTTCCGCTGCATATTAGTTTATTTGGTGATTTGTTGGTACCTCCACAATTTGCATGTAATTTTACCTAATTAATCAACTTGAATAATTGAATTAATTAACCGGGGTCAAGCTATCTTAACCCAACAATCATCAATAAATTGTTTAGATTGCAAATTTTTATAATTTAAAATTATACATAAAATATAAGCTTATAGATTATCAAATAAATAATATCTAATTGACATAAAATTTGACATATGTATTAAGAGTATAAAAAATATACAATTCAACTGTTCCAAAATGTGTAGCAATGTTAATGAAATTGTAACCTTAGGCTACAACCGATTTTGTTATTAAATTTTGTCTAAAAAAAGTTGGTACGTGAAAGGAAAAATATTTTTAAAAGCTGATGTGGTATTTTTTGCTATCTAAGCATTGATGTGGTCTCTAAAATTTATACATGTAAACATGTCATTTAATATTTAAAAATTAGGCATGCCAAATGTACAAACCATTTGCCACGTAAGCATTTTCTTTAGTGAGTTAAAACAAATAAATTGATTGTAATTTGAAAATAATAAGAACCAAATTAATTGCTACTAATATGTAGGGAATAAATTAACTGTGACCCTAAAATGTAGGGACCAAAATGATATTTTCACTTTTGAAAATTAGCAACCATAAGAAAGGTACATTACATAAATTAAATAACCCAACTTATGATCCATATCATTTTATTAGACATCACCATTTGTTAAGAAACTGTTATTGAATTAGATATAATTATTTTTTATATATATAGTACATTACTATATAACATTTACAGTTATTATGCATTGAATCAAACCAAACAATCAGTATGAAGTTATAGATTTTAACTTAAACTAGTTGCATACCTGCGCATTGCGCGTAATAATTTTGTTAGAGTTATCTCATAAATATATATATATATATATTTTTTTTTTTTTACTTCTGTCTATGTAACTTATGTAAAATTCTTATATGGTAAAATTATCCAAATCATGCTATGTAATAAAATAATATTATATTCTTTATAATGCAATAGAATAACATTTAACAATTAGAGAGAATAAAAAAGAAAAAAAAAACTTAAAATACAAAACTAAATTGCATCAACTCAAAGTAGAGTTCTTAAAAATACAAAAATATTAATAACCTAAAGCAGAGATGCAAGAAAAATAAAAAATCCAACAAAAAAATGAGAGAGAGAAATAACTTTTTTGTGGGGGAAAATTATGCATAGAAATATAAAATAGAAAAGATAATGAAAAATTTATAATAAAAGGATAAGAATAAGAAGAAACAAAATATATGAAGATAAAGGGAAAGATGAGGAATGATATTAAGGAAGACGGTAGTGGAGAGATGAAAATGTGAAAAGAATGAGAAATGTTGAAGAAAGTGTAAATGTTAAAAAAATGAGTATAATTTTATAAGGAAATTTTTATTTATTTGTATTTAATTAAAACATTATATGTTTCATTTTTAAAATTAAAAAAATGAGAAAATATTAATAATTTAATGATATGGAGGAAATGGCTGAATTTAAATGGTCAATCATAGTAGTGCTATTGATGTTAGCTTGAATATTTTTTCTTTTTTGCAACATGAAAAATGATAAACTTTATCCATATAACTAAATTAAAGTTACTTTATGGTATTGAGTTAACAAAACGAATTGGTGGTTACCAAAAAGCTAAGCATTTAAAAAAAAAAAAGAATAAACTTGAAAGCTAAACATGAATTGTCTTGTTTTATTGCTTGCCATTTGGGTGAAATTGAAGCTTGCATAAATTAATGAAGCCTCATTAGACCTATCAACCATTATCGCTCTAAAGAATATCAATAACAAAAACTTAGCATAAATTAGTACTTACTCTATGCAAGTCAAGAGGCTGCACATACAATCTAACGTACATCATTACCCAACAATACTTCAACTCACCACATAGCAAAGTAATAATGCAAATGAACTTTGAAATATCCATTTGGTGTTACGATCAATGGTATTTAGCTTCTAGGAAAAATATGTAGTAGTGGTAAATTATACAACAATACTATTCAACTACTCAAATTTATCACGGTATGAGGAGAACATGAATGCATTATAACCCCTTTGTTCCTTATGTTACAGTTGATTTTTAATTCAAATGATTTAGATGGCCTAATTAGTAGGGTATATACTCCACAAACTTTCAAAAGATTAGAAACATTAGTTACATAGACAGACCAAAGATTAGTTTCTCTCACACTACTTTTAAGGAATAATGTATAACTTAGAGGAGTCGATCCCTATAAAGCAAATTATTGTAGAATTTATTGTACTTTTATTTTTCATATTAATTGCTCAATAGAATCCATGGCCCAGACAAAATTTAAACGGTTGGAATTAAGAAGAAATAGATTTCTAAATATATAAATAGAATAGTGTTTGTTAGAAGTCAATCACTGCACATGAGGAAGGAAAAAAAATCAAATGAAAAGATAACGTATCAAGTCTAAAAAGAATTTCATAGAACAAATGTCATGTTGTACAAAAGTAACATATATAGAACAACTAAATAGGTGAATTCAAAGCAACCCAAACTAAGAATTTAAAGAAAAACACATGTAATAAAATTAACGATTAAAGAGAGAAAAAAAAAACTTAAATCACAAAACAAAATCGCATAAGCTCAATATAAAGTTCTAAAGAACACAACAATTTATCAACCTAAAGCAAAGATGTCATGCCTCAAACCCAAAAGGGTCCAAAGCATGAGAAAGACGTCTCAAGTACCTGTAGAATTTTTCTTTTTGACAACTCAATCCACATAAATTATATCAAGTACTAACATCAAGATTATCACAATAATTCCATTGAATATACTCTCAAAGTAAGTCAGAACTCTAAGCAATAATTACAGGGACCTGGCCACAAAAGAATAAAGGTCTGAATATATAGTTACATATCATCAGCTTGTCCCATTAGTGGGAATAACATCACAACCACTAATATACAAAAGAATGAGTCAAGCCTATTCTAAGATGTACAACATCTAATATCTCCACTACAAAAGTTCAGCCTCTATCAGTATTCAGTCTAACTACTATTAGCCACCAAAAAACTATCTCAAAAAATTGTTGCCTACTCTGAAAAGTTTATAAAAATAATGGGATGAGACAGAGCCTAGTAAGTAGCATAATTAATGGGAGTGAGGGAATTGCAAGTTTCATGATGATAAACTGTTTGCAAAACATGTTTTAGTTTAGGAAATTGCTAACTGAATACTACAAGATCATTTTTAATAATAATGTAACAAGAATGATCAAATGATGAAACACAAAGTTTCTCAATATAATAGCATGAAACTATATACCATAAGCTTTGAGCACTAACAATATAGTTTCCAAAGCCATAAAATTTAACATACGGTAATTTATCACACATATACCACACTACCACATAGACCGGTCAGGGGATCCACCCATTTATAACTGGCATGATATTGTCCTCTCTGGTATGTAGACTCTTGGCCCCATGAACAGCCATACTCTCAAGGTTTTTCTCTCCCCCCATGGGCAGCAGAGAGAGCGCGCGTCAAATAGGACCTCTCTTGCATGTAGTCTCTTGGCCCCATGGACAACAGCCTCACCCACACACAATCAAGGAACCTCTTCCCCCCATGGGCAGCAGGGAAGAACGCGTCATCCAAAGTGAAAGAGCACTAACTTAAATTTGATTCCATTATCACAAAAACTATGGCAATCAAATCGGGTGATCACCAAAAAATCACACATGGTATGTTATTAAAACCATATAAAGCTCACAAGTATACATTTCCTTGAAACACATAGTTCATATCCACGTAATTTCAGAAAAACCTTAAATAATCTAACTTCCACAAAGTTTGTAAGGTTTTCAACTTCATTCTTGTCAAAAATATTTTCTATCAATTTCTCAAATAGCAAGACAAGATAAGCATCTTTAGATTTTCTAATTAACCATAAAATCCATAATTTTCTTATCAAAAAATAAATAAAAGATACTCATTTTTCCGTATCAACAATTCATGCATTTCCCCAAATGCAATACCAAATATGATGCATTTTCATATATAATAATATATAATAGGGTCACAACACAATACTTCTAAGAAAACATATATCCATATATAATTTTTCAAAATGTGTTTAACCCAAAAACAACATTTATAAAACATGGTTATTTTCCAAAGATCTCATTAAAAAGCTACTTATCTCGCAACCACAAAATCCTAATTCTCCAAACTCCAAGGAGATTAGTTAGAACCTAAACAATATCAAGTAAACCTATCACAAGAAGCATAGAGCTTGAAATTGTATCTAGCTACAATTTAGGAATTGCCAAAAGAGCACTTAATTAGGCAAGCCTATTATTTAACCTCATCAATAATAATATATCTTACTTCCAAAATTTCTCAACAAATTGACTCACAAGGCATAATCTCCAATTTATAAAGTTAATCCATTTAATATCATCTCCAACATCATGACTAACTTCCATAAAATTTACACTACATTATTAAGAGACCTATGAAAGTAAAATCAAAATATCCTCCAAGACAATATATTTAGACCTTTAAATAACTCCAAATAAACCCAATGGCAAAGGAAAATTTTAATTTACCAATCATCACATGATATAACTCAAAACTCCTAAATTTTTCACTATACATAAACTTTATGTAGTCATCATTAGCACAAATTACATACCCACTCACCAAATAACTCCACCAATACAAAACTCATACATACAAACACATAAATATCACTTCTAATGCTCACAAATCACATGAGTATCATTATTAATGCTTAGATAGCAATAACCTCAAGCAAAAGTGTAAAACCCACCAAAAAGATTAGAAATTTTTACCTCAAATAAAGGATGTGAAGGTGTTTATGAGTTCACAAAAATTTTCTGGTGATCTTGCCGAAAAAATGATGGTGAAATGGTGTGATTTAGAGTAGAGTCCGACGGTGAGTGTATGTGTATGTGTTTAAGTAAAAAGAAAAGAAAGAAAATGAAAGGAAGGGAAGAGATGGCAGGCCAAAAGAGAGAAAAGAGATAAGGGAAAAGGAGTGGTGGGGAATGAGTGGGGTAGTTGGGGTAGTTGGGAGGCACATGTGAACTCAAAAAATCTAAATTTTCCTTCTTCTTCTTTTTTTTTTTTTTTTTTTTTACAACTGATGGGACGTTACAAGAGATGTAAGAAAAATAATAATAAAAATTCACCAAAAAATAGAGAGAGAGAGAGAGAGAGAGAGAGAGAGAGAGAGAGAGAGAGACCCTTTTTTTGTGAGGGAAAAGTATGTAAAGAATAGAAGAAAGAATGACAAATTTATAAGAAGAGTGTGAATAAGAAAGAACAAAAAAAGGAAGATGAAAGGAGAGATGAAGAGTGATATTAAGGTAGAGGGTAGTAGGGAGATGAAAAGTGATATGAAGGTAGAGGGTAGTGGGTAGTGGGGAGATGAAAATGTAAGGGATAAAGAAAGGTTAGATAAAATATAAATATAAAAAAAATGAGTAAATGTTTAAAGAAAATTATAGGAAAATTGGAAAGAAAAATGACAATGACGTGGGCGCTGATGTGGCTCAACTGGAGCGTAGCAACAATAAATGCTACGCTTCAACTTTTAGATATATAGATAGATAAGTTGATTTATTTTAGGCTAAAGTGCAAACTCCACATTCTCTAATATGACTTATTTATTACGTTTTGCTAAACAAAAGCTTCTTCCAAAACCTCTAAAAATGTGTTATTTGATTTTAGCATATTGTGATTTTTGGTTTATCTATCTTCACTTGAAACTTAAGGTACTCTTGTCAAAAAGCACATGATCAGATAAAGATTAATTTCAATTTTATCGGATGTCCCCTAAGGGACAGATAAAATTAATTTGATATCTAATGACCCTAGCCCAAAGGCATTACAAAAATTGTAAACTACTTAACTAAAAAATTTTCATGCTTCTGAAAGGTCACACTTCTTAGACAATTCTTATTTGAACAACAATATTTTAAGAATGAATCAATTTTTATATTAACTAGTCGTAGACCCGCGCGTTGCACGTGATAATATTATTGTTTTAGTTATTATTGGTTAATAGTTGGTTTTTCATTTTCTTTAAAGTTAATATATTGACTTTTAGAAAATATACAATCTAATATATTAATTCAACAACAACAACAACAACAACAATAATAATAATAATAATGTTGAATAAAATAATATAAGAAGAAAAAAGGTAAACATAAACACCAAATTAATTATCTCTAAATAAATACCAAATTATTTAAATCATATTATGTAATATTATAATATTACATTCTTATAAACTATTTTTAATTCTTTACAATGCAATATGATAAAATTTAACAATCAAAGTGGAAAAAAAAAATTAAAACAGAATTAAATCGCATCAACCTAAAGTAGAGTTCTAAAAAACACACAAATTTCTCAACCTAAATAATATAAGAAGAAAAAAGGTAAAAATAATATAAGAAGAAAAAAGGTAAAAATAAAAGATATAACAATAAACACCAAGTTAATTATTTCTAAATAAATACCAAATTATTTAAATCATATTATGTAATATTGTAATATTACATTCTTATATACTATCTTTAATTCTTTACAATGAAATATGATAAAATTTAACAATCAAAGTGAAAAAAAAAAATTAAAACACAATTAAATCGCATAAACCTAAAGTAGAGTTCTAAAAAACACACAAATTTCTCAACCTAAAGCAGAGATGCAAATATATAAATATATATATATATGTATAAATATATATATATATATATATGTATATATATATATATTACCAAAAATTGAGAGAGAGAGAGAGAGAGAGGGAGAAATAATTTTTTTTGTGAAGAAAAATTATGCATATAATGGAAAAGAGAATGTCAAATTTATTCTAAAAGAATAACAATAAGAATAAACAAAATAAAGGGAAAGATGAAGAGTGATATTAAGAGAGAGGGTAGTGGGGAGATGAAAATGTAAAGAGAAAAAGAAAGGTTGGAGAAAGTGTAAATGTTAAAAAAAATGTTAAAATATTATATGTTTATTTAAAAAAATATAAATAATTTAACTATATGGAAGATGTGACTGAGTTTAAATATTGAATAAAATAAGATGAAAAGATTAAAAAAGTAAAATGTAATATATATATATATATATATATATAACAATAAATACCAAATTACCCAAATTATGTTATGTAATAGAATAATATATATTATATTCTTATATATTATCTTTTTAAATTTTTTTATAATGCAATAGTATAATATTTAACAATCAAACAGAACCAAAAAAAAAAAAAAAAAAACTTAAAATACAAAACTAAATCGTACCAACCCAATGTAGAGTTATAATAAACACAAAAATTTATCAACTTAAGCAAAGATGCAGGAAAATAAAATAAAAAAATACTCCAAAAATTATTGTGTGTGTGTGTGTGTGTGTGTTTGTGTGAGAGAGAGAGAGGGAGAAACAACCTTTCTGTGATGAAAAACTATACAAAGAATGGAAGAGAGAATAACAAATTTATAGAAAATAGTGTGAATATGAAGAGATAAAATAAAGGAAAATGAATGGAAAGATAAATAGTGACATTAAAGTTGAGGGTAGTGGGGAGTTGAAAAGATAAAGGAGGGATAGATGAAGAGACAAAATAAAAGTGATATTAAGGTTGAGGGTAAGGGGAAGATGAAAAGTTAAAGGCATGAGAAATGTTGGAAAAAGTGCAATTATTAAAAAAAAGTAAATGTTAAAAAATAATTATAGGAAAATTGAAAAGAAAAAGAATAATGACGTGAATGCTGACATGGCTCGACGTGAACACAGTAATATTAAACGCTACGCTTCAATTTTTAGTAATATATAGATTTACCAATCAAAGAGAACAAAAAAAAAAAAAAACTTAAAACACAAAACTAAATCGTACCAACCCAACGTAGAGTTATAACAAACACAAAAATTTATCAACTTAAGCAAAGATGCAGGAAAATAAAATAAAAAAATACTCCAAAAATTATTGTGTGTGTGTGTGTGTGTGAGAGAGAGAGAGAAAGAGGGAGAGAGGGAGAAACAACCTTTCTGTGATGGAAAACTATGCAAAGAATGGAAGAGAGAATAACAAATTTATAGAAGATAGTATAAATATGAAGAGACAAAATAAAGGAAAATGAATAAAAAGATAAATAGTGACATTAAGGTTGAGGGTAATGGGAAGTTGAAAAGATAAAGGAGGGAAAGATGAAGAGACAAAATAAAAGTGATATTAAGGTTGAGGGTAATAGAAAGATGAAAAGTTAAAGGCATGAGAAAGGTTGGAAAAAGTGGAATTATTAAAACTAAGTAAATGTTAAAAAATAATTATAGGAAAATTGAAAAGAAAAAGAATAATGACGTGGATGCTGACATGGCTCAACGTGAGCACAGTAACATTAAACACTACGCTTCAGCTTTTAGTAATATATAGAATTGTGAATATTAGGTGTTGAATCATTCAACTAAAAATAATGAATAAGAGTAAATGACTTAATTATCTTCCTTAACTTCAAAAAATAAGAAAATTTCTAAAGTGAGCAATCAATGGATAGAATATTTTGTAGAAAACTTATGTTAGGGATGACGTTATTGGGTATCCCTACTCTCTTTGAAGTCCAAGCTACAGACCATGCCTTAGCCACTTTCCACCTCTCTACAGTTGATGGACCAAATTATGAAAATATTCACCAGCTAATATTTTGCATTTGGAATGCACATACACATTGTGAACCAATAGCATTTAAGCGTGATGAGGAAGGATATGGAACACGTATGATAGAAGGTTATCAACATTGCATGGACAACCCAAAGAATGAAGATGACCCAGATTATGAAGCCGCTAGAAAGTGTCAAATCGATTGCAGCAAAGATGCAGAAAAATCTGCCTCTCGTTTGGGATCTTGTTTGTTAACTTGTTTCCTACATCACTCGAAACACCAGAACATTTGGTATGTAGTCTCTACGGACATGAATACACTCATGCATGAACAATATATATCTATTAGCAACCAATGCTTCAAAGGTCCAAGTCACTTTAGATCAAACCCATCTCAACCATGGCCTCGGTTTAGGCTTTAGTCTTATTAATTGCAACAACATAAATGATTTTTCACCTGTGTTAGAACATGTGTGAATTATGTTAGGAACATATGTTAACATTATATGTAATTGGCTAATCCTTTAACAAAACGCACTTGTAATTTGGTAGATCTATGATGTGTTTAATACTTCAATGAACAAGGTTTCAAGTTCAAGTGTTAAAGTCATGCAAGTCTGTCCAAGAATCAAGTGAAGAAGTACTAGATTTTAAATATCGACAGCTAGCTCGACAGCTAGTATCTATCGAGGTTTAAAAGGCTACTGAAGCCCGATGCTTGATAACTTCTCAACAAATAAGCTATCTATCGAGGTTTATGAAATTCAGTTTTTCAGAGCTGATTTCACTTCAATCCGTGAGTATGTATTTAGGCCGTCTTTTCTCACAACCCTAAACATATATAAGGATTGTTTTAGGGCCATCAAAGGTGGCACCGTTGCTCAAGTGTGAAGCAAAGTTTTGTTCATGCAAATTGTGATCAAAGACAGAATTTGCCCTAGTTCTTCTTTTTCTTGAAGAAGCTGCTGCATGTGTACGCCGTTGGATTTTGTGACCAACGAGCTTCGTGATCTTCATCGTGTGATGAATTGAAGAAGTTTGCAATCAACACCCTTCTCAAGTTAGTGATTAAGTCGCGTACTGGGATCCGCGCAATTGGTTAGTCACATACTAGGAGCTGTGCATTACAAGGAGAAATTGTCACTACAGAACAAGTTCAATTGGATATTGGGTTAAGGGTTCAACTGTAGGTTGGTATAAGGTATTAGGATTCCTTTACTTATAACCGCTTATTGTGATAATAGTAGATTCTCGGGAGTGGTGACTTTAAAATCACCTAGTGGGGTTTTTGCCGTGTTGGTTTTTCCCACTCGTAAACAAATCACCATGTCATTTATTTTCCGCTTCATATTTAGTTATTTGGTAATTTGCTTGTGCTAACACGCGTTTTGCATATTAATTAACTTAATTAATTCACTTGACTAAATTAATTAGCTAATTTATCGCAAGGAGTCAGTACATTCTTGGTCTGTCAACCTGGTATATGGACTAGAAACTAATTATACCCAATAGCCAAATTTCAAATCTATTGCTTGATTAATATATATATATATATATATATATATATATATAAATTTGGTATGACTACAAAGTTTAGAGGTCGAGTATTGGTTTCTTAATAATAATAATAAGCTAAATTGTAAGTTCGTTAGGTTTTTTTGGGGGGGGGGGGGGGGGGGGTGGTTGTTGGGGGTGAGATTGTGAACTAAATAGGCAGCTTAATCCAAGGGCATTTCCCTTGGTTTCATATTTCTCTTACATATAAAATAAATAAATAATATTTTTTTTAAATTGATTTTTATCAAATCTATTTCTTGTTTCCAATTCCAGCTTATAATTTCTAAGAAAATTGTGGAATTGTAAGTTTTATAAACTACAAAGGAAATAAAGCTCAATTGAAATATTGTTTTGAAGAAAATCTTGATCTTAATTAATTTATCATTTATAATATTTTTGAATTGAAATTATGAGACACATTGAATTAATTATGAATATTGTGGGATTCTTTGTGTGCAAAATATGTTATTTTTCTTTTCTTGAATTTTCCACAATTGTTTGCATGATTTTTTAGATAATAATTCTTAAGTAATTATGAAAAATGTGAATGTAATTGTCATGAAAATCAATATTGATAGTTTCCTAACCACTCTCTCCTAAGTGCTTGAATAGTGTGCCTTATGAAAAAAAAAAAAAAAAAAAAAAAAAAAAAAAAAAACCCTTAATTTGTGATAATGGGAAACATGGATTGTATATTAAAGAATTCTAAATTTGTTGAACAATTTAGGAATGATATGAGGGATGTGAGTGCAAGTACCCACGATGAGGGAGTATGTCTTGGTTGAGTTGATCAATTGAAAGGTGAAAAATGGAGCTGCCACCTAGATTAAGTCTAGAAACCATAAATATAGTGCCCTTCATAAAATGATTGATTTTACCAAAGCACATGTTTTCGAGAATTAGGTATGGGGATGAGAAGATGTTAGACACCTAACTCCACACGACTTGTGGGTCGGCTTCCACTTATTGTGTTCAACATCCTAATTGTATGAATGAGTCTCCTAATACACATCCTATACCCACACACACGCTAAGATTTATCCTACCATGCATCTAGCATACAACCTAGCATTCATTTATCATGGTATGACATAAATTATCCTAACATTCATCTAACATCTCAAATCATTGTCACATGCTATCATCCATATTACATGCTCACATGGTAGCAAGCATCTCATTATCCAAAGGCAAAAAACATTCATTACATTAATCAATCATGCTTATCAAGTTCATTGAGCACATCATGTTCATTATGTTCATCATCAAACAGGCATGTATAATCATATTATAATGTATGACTTACCTCACTATATCACAACACCTCAACATCTATGCATCAATGCATGACCATATTCAAATGCATGTTCATGTGTTCATCCAAGCATTCAAGAACATATAAACCATAATTTCTAATCTAATGAATCAAAGCATGTAAAACATATTAAACTACTACATACTAAACTAAATAAACTTAAACTAAACTATACAGAACCTAAACATGCATAAAAGCTAATTTAAAAAAAAAAAAATCAAAGAACAAACAATTCTAGGTTTTTGGTTTGAACATGCTTGCACATGTAGAAGCATGCATACATATCCCTACCCAAAACACACAGTAGGCAGCACAGAAACTACATCTATTCTACTCCTGGCATGCTCCTAACTATACAACAATAAACCTACATTACATAGAATATTATCAAAGCAATCAAAATAGGAAACAAACACAATAAAATGAAAGAGATTAGGTTAGACCCTTACCTTAAACACAAGAGCTCTTGGAGCATTGATTTTAACCACTTCCCTTGGTCATTCTATCAAGACAAAAAACCAGAAGGTTAGTAAGCTTAACTAGAAGGCTTAAACTTGAAATAGGTCTCAACCAAGAAACTTTAGTTTATGATGCTTTTTGAAATAAAAATTTTCTTGTGAATCACTTTTTTGGAGTAGATTTTGTGTGTTTTAGGAACAAGGCAACTTGAAAACTTTTTATAGTGTTCAGAGAGAAGGGGAAGGGCTTTTACCATGCGAAATGGAATTAGCTCTATTGCATTTTCCATTAAAAACTTTCCTTACATAGCTTTAATGTGTATGCATGCTCGAGGCTGCATACGCATGACTTAAGTATATGCATACACATGCTCGAGGCTGCATACGCATGACTTAAGTATATGCATACACATGCTCGAGGCTGCGTACTCATACTCGAGGTTGCGTACTTATGCTTAGGGTTTATGTAAAATTTTTCTCTCACAAAAAATCCTTCAACTAAAGAGTTCCTTTGGCTAGGCCTAGATCAGTCCTAGACCCATCTAGTGATATGATCATTGGAAACGGAAGCTCAAGTCGTAAGGAGTACAAATGAGGTTTCTACAAGGGCCAAACAAACTTGAATGCATGACTTTTGGATGGTGTGATGTATTTTTTTTTTTTTAATTTATTATATGATATTATCTCATTTATGAGGTATAAAAAAATAAATAAAAACAAAACTTCTTGATACAAATCATCACTAGGTGACTATTGTCGAGGAAAATTTTGAAATTGCCAAAAAATAGGTAAAATTAGCCTAAAACTCCTCTCGGGTTCTTTAAAATATGATTAAATTGAGAGAGTGAAGCCCAAAATTCCAATATTCAGCTAGTGGTACATTGCAAGAGGGAAATCAAGGTGCTAAACGACAAAGGGTTGAAGAATATACACAATACATTAAGATTGAAATTATTTTTCATATGCAACAAGAAGGAGATTGATAGTGGTGGTAAGGAAAAGGGTGAAGACTCTTTAATACCATTATTTTCACCCCCAAGACCTCATAATGTTGTAACTCTTTAGTTGCTGAATATGGGCTTTTAAACTGAAGTTAGGGTTTCATGGGTAGAACGAGATGCTTGAAATTTGGTTGTGTTAGATTTGATAGGAGGGCTTTATTGAAGCTTTAGGCATCCTCAAGAATTGGTCTATGGATAATAAGTGAAGTTATTGGCTCCCATGTTGTTAAACAAGTGGAAAGATTTAGATTTTACCATTATATTAGGATCTCACGCCTGATATATCAAAACAACCTACATTTCATAATTAGGTTTATAATCCTCTCAAGATTAAGAGTTTATAAAAATAAAAGTCATGAGTTAATTATACGTATGCTAGTTGTTAATAGAATAATAAATCTCATAGCTATCCAGCTCTATGTGTCTGACACATTTAAGACAGACCAACATATACTTTCATGACTACGATAAATCATCTTAGCTAATATGTTATAGTCTTTGCAAATAAAAAAACTCAATTTCATCACCTCTATGAACTATGATTTTAAGTTTACAAGGAAGTTTGATTTTGATTTTCTGCATACAAATCATATCTCCATGCCTAAATCACACACTATGCATCTCATGAACTAAAAAAATTATGTTCAAATATTCATGTTAATGTAATAGGTAATGTCATACAATAGGATTTTACGGCATTAGTACCCCAAATAATGTCATGTTGCAACCTAATAATGTCATGTGGCTTAGAGACACAAAATCACAATGTGGGCTCGATGAGGACACAAGAATTTAAATAGGGGAGATTGTAATACCCCAAATTTTGTGGATGTGATTAGATTGGATTGTATGAGTATGTGTTGTGTTGTAGGTGTGGGTTGAGTCCAGCATTGGGTGTTTATTAGGTAGATCTTGGGTATATAAGTGATTACGAGGAGTGCCTAATGTAACTAGACTGGTCCTTTTGGAATATAGTGCAAATATGGCTAGCATAAATGTGGGTCATTACAAATGAAATCCCCAAAATGTCTATGAGGTTTACAATGGAGTCACCACTTGTTTTAATAGGGACAATAATAAGCTAAAATTGAAAATAATACTTCTCTTTATTGATGAATTGAAATTGTACATCTCATGAAAATAACCAAAAAATTACATGGCTTTAGTTTTAGAAACAATCTAAGAAAAGTATATAGTTTTGTTTCTTAATTACAATCTAGAGATTGAAAAGTACAAAGAAAAGTATAATTTACTAACCCTTAATCTAAGTTCGGAGACTAAGTTACAAGATGGAAAGGTGTTAGACACCCACCCTACCTAGTTAAAACAGTCTTCTAGACTTTGGTGTCAATTCTCACATCATTGAATAACAGTTATAGCATCCAATCACATGTGATTAAAACAAGCACTCATGATAGGCATGGTGAAAACCCTATTCTAAGCTTTCACCCTATTCTAAGCATGCAAACATGGAGTAAAATGATTGAAATTAAAACATAGTAAATATGGGTGTCTAAGGTGATAAACCCTAATCTAAGAGCATTGTGAACATGTTATTTGAATTAAAAAATCCTAGAAACATGTTAAATAAGTATTATACCTAAGTTACGTCATATATATATATATATATATATATATATATATATGTGTGTGTGTATATTTATAAGGGAGGTAGTTTATAACCAGAAGACATTGTTAGATGCAATGCACAAAAGTAACACTAGAACATATATGTAATATCTCAGTGCTTCGTATATAGTTTTCAATTGTACATATTGCAAGTAGCCCCCCCTTTGGCATTTAGCATCAAAATCTCTCTCTCTCTCTCTCTCTCACGACTATACCCATCACACTATGCTTGGAAGCATATGAATATTTGAACAAACAAACAATCGAAAGGTGTCATAAAGCCAGAAACCTATAATGAGAACGATTGAAGGCAAAGGTGACCAAAAGACTGTTTAGCAATCCACCCCACATTGTTTAAGGACAGGGCCGGTTTGCTTAGGCAGGAAAGGATCAATTCGAACCCAAACCAGTGAGAAAATTGATGCAAGAAGTACGGACCAAAGGACTACTATGGTAGGAGTCCTGTTTTGCCTTCCCATCAAACCTTTAAGGAAAGGATAAAGATGAACAATGACCCAGAAGGCAAAAAATAGCTTCCCAAATAATGGACCCCATGAGCCATAGCCATTGTTAATAGCATCTGAAATTCCAGCCACGACTCCCACCATGTTAATGATTATAAGAGTGGTTGGTATGATTAGAAGGGTGGTCCACTTGAAGAGGTAGAGCTCCCCAAAATCATCATCATCAGCTTGCTTTGATGTCACGGTGAAGTTGGTGTCAACTCCAGCAAGGACCTTGAGGAGGCCTTGGAATACAGCAAAAAGGTGAGCTGACACTCCACCAATCACCCAGAATTGCTCGTTACGCCACCAGTCCTCAATGCTAACGCCGCTCCATCTGAGCTCAAGCACACCGGTGAAAATGATGGACAGGAAAAGAGCCAAGAACCATACGCTAGCAAGATTGGTCAGCTGCAGACAAATCATAAGAATCTGATTAGAGCTTCTGTGGCTAAAATATTTTGCATCAGAATTGGTATATATGTTAGTGTGCAACTTTTTTTAATGACATCCAATATGGGGGGGATAAATTCCAAAGGCCTATTTCAGTGTTCCAGTTTAACTAACAGCATATTTAATCGGTAGAAGATACTTATCTTCAACCTCCAAATTCACCCATTCGAATATTTCTTCTAATATTGTCCACAAAAAAATTAAAGGCCAAGCAGTTTTTTATGGATCAAGGTGATTGATTAGCATATTGCTTGTTATGCTCAAAATGCCTAGAAATCATTCCTTCGTAATTGTCATTGCTGAAACAAATTTTAGCATGCTTACCGTGGGAATGATGAATTTTCCAGTAAGAAGACAGACAGCTGGAATGGTGCAGTATGCAAGTAGAGGAATGGAAGTGAATGGGTAAACAATGGTATTAGTGTAAGCCAGCCTTTCTAGCCATTTCAACTTTCCTCCATAAGCATACCATAGCGGGCAATGGCGACTAAGGAAAATTTCGACAGAGCCAAGAGCCCATCGAAGAACCTGGTGTAAACGATCTGATAGATTTATTGGAGCTGATCCCTTGAATGCAGGTCTCTTTGGCATGCAGTACACTGATTTCCATCCTCTGCAGTGCATTTTGAAGCCTGTCAAAATATCTTCTGTGACCGAACCATATATCCACCCAATCTGTAATAGGAAAATTTGTCATTGTGTGTAATCTACAAGTCATATAGTTCTTTTTAATCATGCAATTAGTTTCAAATTTCTGGTTTACCAATCTTACTATTTGTTAAACCAAATACCATAATGCTGAAATTCTAGAAAATTGTCCAAATTCTTTTGGCACTTCTATGGTATATTTGGGTGATTAAAAATAGAAAGGGTAAATTGAGGGAAGTTAAATTTATTAAGAACCTTTGAATCCAAATATAGGGGATTTAGGAGCTACTCACCTCTTTGCCCCATTCAGTTTTCTCTTCATACCCACAACTGATAACATGAATGGCCTCCTTAACAAGTGATGCTTGATTAGTCCCTTCAGGAAGGCCACCATTTTCCATAAGAGTGGAAGCAATAAAAACCGGTGATTGTCCAAACCTTTTCTCAAAGTTCTTTTGAGACATGAGTGATGATTTCTCCAACTCATCATAGCCTTCAAGCCCTTCTTCAATCTCTTCAAGATCAAACATAGATCCAGACCCTTTCCTCACATAGCTCTTCCCTCCCATTTTCTTCTTCTTGGTGTAGAGTCCCCCAAGCAGGCTTCTTTCACCTTTCTTCTTTGACTTCTTCCTTGAACCAGAACAACAGCAGCAGCACCATGAAGGCAAGCAGTCACATGTCATCTTTGGCCGCTTCTCAGATGCTGGAGGATCATAGCCGTACAATGCCTGCCTGTTGAAGACACATCCAGTGCCAACATATACAGGGCCTTGAATGCCATCTAGGCCTTTCATGTTGATCTGTAACCAAATAACATTGAAAGCATTAGTCTGAGTCATTTGCACAAATTTTGATGCAGATTAGTAATGATAATCAATTTTGAGATGACAAAATCTTTATAATTTGTATTACTTACATCGAAGAACACAATATTGCGATTGGCATATCTATCATGACGATCAATACCATCGAATCTTTGAGGAAACTGGACATAACATAATTTCTTTCCCAGTTGGGGATCCATCAAGAAGCACATGGCTTCCCTTACAGCCTTGCTATTGTTGATGTAGTGATCACAATCCAGATTCAACATGAAAGGTGCATTGGTAAGCACTGCAGAAACTCGAACCTATTGATAATTTTTGGGGAGCCAAGTTATATAAATTAGTAGTTATCCCAATTGGACTCGATTTAAAATTGTTTGAATTTAAAGATATACTCACCAGAGCATTCATGGCACCAGCTTTCTTGTGGTGTTGATAGCCAGGACGTTTCTCACGTGAAACATACACTAGCCGTGGTAACTCCTTACCTTCCACATCTAGTGCACCCTCACTTCCAAGATATACCTGCAAAGAAAGTAGCATTTCCACAAGCATTTTTAACAGCAACTCAACCCAAAATCCAGACAGAAGCTAAAACCTAATTAGGACTTAAGAGTCACATATGATAACATATAGTTCATCTGATAAAAACAGAGTAGGGAGGGTGGAAAACCTGAAGCATGCCGGGATGATCACGAGTGTTGTTCCCAGGCCATGGGGTACCATCCTGCATCACCCATCCTTCTTCTGGTTTCTTTGTAGCCTTTGACACCAATGCATTAATCCTTACTTTGAACTCTTCATACTCTCTCTGCAATACATCACAAGCATTCACTTAGGCCTCATTTGGTTGTTGGGGGACTGTTGAAAAAAGTTTATACAGAGAAATATTTTTTTTTTTGATCTGTTTGCTTACTTTCATGGCTCTGCGATCCTTTACAAAAGTGGGCAGAACCTTATCTTTCAAGTAGTCAATCTTCTGACTGAAGTAGAACTCAGGTGCCCTGGGCTCAATGCTGTACTTCTTGCAAAATGGAACCCATCTTCTTGCAAACTCAGCAGTTTCTGCTAGTGAATCGAAAAGTAGCATGGATGCACCATCATCTGATACATAGCAGCTCACTTTATCGACAGGGTAATCGACAGACAAGATGGAAAGAACCGTGTTTGCTGTTATGATTGGTGGTTCCTTTAGGGGGTCAACAGTACTGACATAGAAATCAACTGGGGCTAATTTGTTTGGTTCTCCCTCACGCTCAAACCTCAAGGACAGGCGGTCTAAGTATGTTTCCCGGGTGATGGGGAACCATTTAGGGAATTGATCAAGTATCCAAGAGAAGGCAAACCATATCTCGCAAATTACTGAGATGAGCCATAAGGGATAAGCATCATATGCTGGAGTTAAAATTCGAAAGCGGAGAAAAAAAGCAAGAACCACAAGCCGGATGACAATGACTATGCGATATGGATTGATTTTGCTTGAGGAGATTGGAATTTTTCGCCACAATGGTTGCCTGGCTTCAGCCAAACTGTAAAAGGAAAGTGTTTTAAGTTTTTGTTGATAAACGAAAGTGTTTAAGTTGGTGCATAGTTCCAAACAGAAAAACATTAGAAGTACTTCCAATTTTACCACAAATAAATGCTTGAAAACTTGTTGGTAATAACTGTGATAGGTGTCACACCAACAAGATAATAAAAAGATCCATGAATTACCTTTAAGCAATATGTTCAAAAGTTGACACATTAATTTTTCAAGTTTATACAAAAAATTTATAGTAACCATCAAACTTCAAAATATAAAATTTCTCAATAATATTTTTTGTAAAATAAGCATTTCATTGTGGGATGAGTAGAAATTGCTGTGGAGGGTAAACTAACTTAAATAACAATAATTTTTTCTTCAAGGCAAAGTAAAACATTTGTGTGTGTTGTTCAAAAATGATTTAGCAGGTTATTGTGTGCATAGCATGATTGGAGAGGTTAAAAAAATGGAATGGCTGGCATATTTTTAAGATATGATGTCTTAGAATTGAAGGCCAACAAAATTGAGGAGAAAACATAAACCACTTACAGGTAGTCATCATCATCTCCTTGATCATTATTTCCATCATCTTTGCTTACTAAACCTTTCTTTTCTTGCCTAACTTTCCACTTCTCTACTCTCTCTTTCCATTCTGCGCTAGTGTAGGCCTCCCTATCGCCTTCAAAATCCTTTCCAGTAACTATGCCCCGTCCAAAAAACATAGATCAATCAATAAATAAAAGAAACAAATTAATCCCTTGAAAATGAAAAACTTAAACTTGTTGAAAGATCACCTACCACTTCCAGCGAACGAACCAGTAGGATGCCACTGCGGATGATTATAGTCCCCATTTTCCTGCAAAATTCATCACCTTGACCTTAAGAGTCCTTCCCTACTGTTTGAGTTCATCTTGACCTTAAGAGTCCTACTGTTTGAGTTCACTTGAGTTCACTTTAGCACTTTTTTTTTTTTTTTTTTTTTGATCTTTGCATGAGATCTATTTTAAAGAGAAAGAAACTTGGTTGTTGAGCCATAAAAGCCCGCATATATAATTTGTTAGCCAATATTGCTTTATTTTCATTTTTTTTTTTTTTCATTGTGTTATAGTTAAAGGTAAAATTTAGGTACAATATTGTAGTTTAGGTTTCTCAATTGAATTCAATAATTTTTTTGTATTAACCAATAAACTATGTGATTGATTTTAATAGTTCTTAAAAAGAATAAAATTATTTTTTGTTTATTTGTTGAATTCAATTGAGGAATCCAAGTAACTGTACCTATGTTTTTTTTTTTTTTTTTTTGGGAAAGAACTGTACCTATTTATTACCAGTTTAAATAGATATTTGATGTATTGGAAGGTTTTAAATATTAGAGTGGAAAACACCAGTTTTTGGCCTATCTTCTGCAGCATGGAAAATAGCTACAGATCATCACATTGACCCAACTTATAGGCTCTCTATTTCAAAGACAACTATAAATCTTATTTATCCCACAATAGGAATTGATATATAGCTTGAAATTTATATGAAATTACCGAATGGTTAATGGCATGTTGCTTATCCGAGTCATCAGGGCGACTCTTAATCTGAAATTCATCATCAGAATCATCTGCATCAAAGTTTTCCTCGTCTCCAGCAACTCTAGGACATCCTGGAGAGAGAAAACCAGAATACATTATGTAATGAGTCCCATTCTCATTGAAAACATGATGTTTATAAAAAAAAATGAGACTAAATTAGAGCATGATAAGCTAACCCTTTTGACGCTTATAGCGAGTGTTGCACTGAGGACAGCACTGGTTCCCTTCACTTCTTTCATAGTCGTAACAAGGACGACAAACCGGGAATCCACACACATGACAAGCCACAAACAACGTACCATCTTCCTTGTATCCAATCTCATCACCACAAACTCGACAAACTTTTGACACAGACTGACGAGTTGGAGGCCGTTGCTGCCATATAAAAGTGAATTGTTACACTGTTTCCAAACCGCTTAAACTTTTAAGGGTAACTTTAACACGAAAGAGAGTTTTAGAAGAGATAAAAGAAGGAGATACCTCGTCACCATGCAAAACATTGACTTCATTTCGGGTGTTAGAACCAGTAACTAAGCCACCAGCCATGGTGTTGGAGGCCATGGCAAGCAAAAGGAAAGAGAGTAATGAGAGCGAGTGAGAAGAGAGGAGGGGAAGGAGGTATTATAAAAGCTATTGGGTGCAAGTACTGTTGAGTTCGAAAGTAGTGTTGCTTTACCAACTGTGAGTTGGGAAGTCGTATGTTTGAGTATTAGAGACGTTAGCCAGCGATAGGTGGGAGGGATCAGTTTGGTTTGCTTGCGGTGTCAAATATGTATATGCAGCATAGCTAGCTTGGATTCAAAGGCGTTTAAGGCTGACGCTAAGCTAACCTCTTCCGACACAAACCAACAACTGTATAGTATTTTATATATATGCACACCTTGCATGTGTCACCAACCCCATTTCACATTATGGCCTAGCTTCAACTTTTTTTTTTTTTTTTTGAGGGACGGCCTAGCTTCAACTTGAAAAAACAAAACAAAACAAAAAAAAAGATTCCGTAAATAATATGAAAAAAAAAATACAGTATAAATTGATATATATATATATATATATATGTGTGTGTGTGTGTGTGTGTGTGTGCTTACATTAGTTATAAAATAGATGATTTTGGTTCGAATATCATGTATTTATAGAAATAAAAAATGCCAAAAATCTTATAACTATCTTGTCATGTTTGCAACAGAGAATATATATATATATATATATATATATTAATAAAATACGATTTCCCCTCGTCACTATGTTCCTTGTCAATGTGATGAACGACCTTGAGATTCCATAAGAGAGAAAACACTGAATAGATAATGATACCGGTTTGGAGCCTGTCAAGGACCCTCCGATATATAAATTAGCTTAAACTCTTTAAAAATCAGTAATTTGTGGAGTAATTTGTGTGTGTTTATTGTGAATCACTTACCTGGCTTTATATAGCATTTGTGTAAGTAAATATCCAATCTGTTGGTATTTTCTTACATTGAGCTGGAGGATTAATGGTTCAATAATGACCATTTAATCTCAACCCTTTAATATTCGTAACAGCCATTAAATGCACAGAATTGGACGGCGGTAAAAGCTCCGCGTTCATTCATCATTTGGTCATTAAATGCTATCTGGGATTAATACGCTTATGCTTGTCCATACTTTTACTCGTCATTGGTTTGGACTGTTTGTAATATGGACGAGCATTTTATCGCTACCCATCATATATATATATATATATATATATATAATTTTTGAGATATTTGTAGTTACATTTTCGATAAAGCAAAGTGTTTGCTTTTGCATCTAAGGAAGAGCGTGTAGATCTTGTAAAATTAGACCTGGATGTTAAACTGCCAAAAATTGGAGGATTAAAAAGTCTATGGTAGTATTTTTTTTTAGACTTGTAAAAAAATTATTTAACTCGAACCCGGCCTGAGAATAGGGCGGGTCAAGTTGAGTCGACATGTTTCTTATGCCAAAAAAAAAAAAAAAAATTCTCATTTTCTTCTTTCAGTCGGGTTTGTTTGTTTCACAAGTTTAGATTTTCAAATATTTCATTCTCTAAATTCTCACTTTCTTCACCTCTTCATGCATGCACCCTTCTCAATTTTCTATTTTATCTAAATCTGGTGAAGGCTAATCTCTCTTCATCAACACCGTGCACGATTCATTCTCCTCATCGGTCTCATACTCTCGCTTAGCAGCCGTAAATCTATCAATCCCCAATCAACCTTCAAATTATCGTTGCATTAAGCATTGACTATGGAGGTAATTTTTTCATCCAAAGCACCCATAATTTATGTGTTTGTTTCTACTCATACCTTATTTTTCTTATATAAATATATATATATATATATATATATATATTTATATTTATTCCTTAACTTTTCCAACAAAAAGAAAGAAATTTTTTGCAAAAAAATTAATCTGTAGCAAGAAGCCTCAATTACTTGTTTGTTTTATTTGCTTTCGACTTTTAAATCAATGTTTTATTTAGTCATATTTATTACATAAAAACCACTAAAAATCGTTATGAGAATTGACTATTAGAAAAAATTAAATATCACATTTTTTTTTAATAAAATATCTGTAGTATGTCTATAGCATTAATTATTTCTAGATAAATTACTTGGACTAAACAAATACTGTTCTACGTAACATATCCATAATACTTGCGCCTTTTCAGATAAAATTTGAAATATTGATTCTTACTCTTATAACTTTATTCAATGTTTTATATATTACAACAACGGCATATAAGGTTGATATTTGGTCTACAACATCCGGTTTTTCATTTATTCTTTTGTGAAAATATTATACTAATAAATTAAGCACAAATTTAAGAATTTATTATTATTATTATTATTTAGTGTTTTCGTTTCTTTGTTCTCTTGTTTGTATTAAACGGAAGACAACAAAATATATTCTCTACTTTTTTATTGCTTATTTAAATTTTTTGTATGTGAAAAAAAAAAATACAAGTTATTCTAGATTTGACCCGACCATGCCAATCAATGATAGTGTAACATTTATAAGTTTTGGGACCCGTTTCAATTCAAACTCATACCCAATTTGACATATATTTAAAGAAGTCGAATCTAAACTCACCTTATCTGAACCAACCCAGCTGTTTGCTAGTAACAATACTCCACCCAAATTTGATATTTCCAAAAGGTTTCTTTTTAAAATTAAAAAGAATGAGAGGTGCTACGTCCACAACATTTTTACAACAAATCATAGGTGGTTAGTTGTTATAAGTTCAAATTTGAACTTAACACTAAGATTACCTTTTTACCCCAACAATAACAACCAATAATAACCTGCCACTTAGGATTTGTTGTGAAAAATGTTGTGGACGTATCATTTCTCAAAAAGAATATATGCATCTTGACAAGAACTGAAATTAAAAGCAAAGAAGAAAGTAAGAGAGACATTAACATCATGGGACAAGAACCTATCAACAACCATGAAAACCACAACAAAACTTCATCTTTGTGTACGTTTGGGTGACCAAAATAATCTCCAATTTTCATTAGAGAGCTCTATTTTATTTTATTTTTTTGGAGCCCTATATAACATTTACATTGGGGCAAATAACTGTCATTCGAACAAGGAGGTGAAGATTAAACCATGGAAGCTGATATGCTCACAGCGTTGATTTGATATGGGTGAGAGTATATCCTCCTCTTCTACTCGAAAAGCTATTATATATTGTGTCATATATTGGGAGGAAATTCTACTAAGAAAGAGTGCTTCTTATTACTGTAGTGTAGAGCAACTAATTATCAACAAGTTCCTTCCAGTAGGAAAGTGCTTCAACTTAGCAAAAGGCACCTTATCTTATTCCCTTGAAGGAGAGCACTTTCATTCGCTGAAACAGCTTAGGCCTACTGATTTCGCTTCCAATCTCACAAATCTAATAAAGCATTTTTGCAGACTCTAGTGTAGAGCAATCAGGTCATGGAGTTGGGATTAGCACACTCATATTTCAAATGGAGGCAACCCATCCACTGGAAATTTAGGCATTTTCTTTTTTTCCTTTTGACAGCCCAAAAATGTTAGAGAGGTCCAAGAATATCAAATTTATTCCATTGATATTAATCGAGTATACCAAGTATCCTATAAACAATATTTAGATCATACCTCATACGTACAATGTTTTGTTTGAAAAAATAAAATAAATTTTTCTTTCTACAAGTTATGACCAGGTTCAAAAAATTAAAATGTGAGACATTGACACATCAAAAAATTGATAATATTTATGACCGTACGACATATACACATGATTCGAAGGTATAAAAACTTAGGCATAAAAAAGAGTATATTACGGGGTCAAACCCACTAATCCAAGATCTTCATGGGATTTCACTTCAAGAAAATGCTAAAAGTACTACAAATTTCACTTCAAGAAACTTAAAAACTGATGTGGCAATAAATATGATTCGTGAGATCCAACCACATAATAAATGAATGTTTGAATTGATGACATGTCAATTTGTAAGTTCTATGTAATAAAATTTATAATATCCCTAACACTAATCTATAACCACTGAATTTTAGTAATTCATACAAACTCATCTTTTTCACCATAAACACTGGATTCCATCCATTCCAGAAGACAAAACTATGATGATTTAGAGACCATAATGCATCTTTCTTTCTTTTTACATTAATGCATTTAAGCATCTCAATTCACGTCACTCATGTGAGGCATCGGTTCTCCATTTGGAAACCACTTTAAATATTCGTGTCTATTTCGTTAGATTTGTACTGAGTGCAAACATTCCACATTTTTTACTAATGTAGTTCTTAGAACATTATTAGCAGTGAAACTAAATAACTATATAGCTATTTTAACTTTGCCAAAACACAAAAAATGCTCTACATCAATGTATGTAAAGCTAAAGTTTTTTAACTTCAAGCTTTGTACGGTAGTTGAAGCTAAAACTTTAAAATATTTTTTTAATTCCTACACATATTAAAATAATACTTCTTTACTTATTTTTATTCTTTATTTCTTTTCTCTTTCTACCCGTCACTTTCATTCTCTCCCTCTCTCCTCAAATTTCTGCGGGAATTTTTCTGTGTTCATGGAATTTTTTTGGTTTTAGATTGTTGAGTTTGTGATCGAAGCTCTGTGGGTTTTATTTTGGTGGTTGTGGGTTGATTTTCTTGGGTAGTTGTGGGCTAATTTTGGTGGTTGTGGTGGCGGTAGGAGTAGACTGTGGGCAGGGTGGTGGTGGTGGTGGTGGGCTGTATAAAGTGGTGGAGGCAGTGATGGGACATTTTATTTTATTGTAGTAGATATATTATTTTATTGTAATCTTTATATTATTTTATTGTGTTAAAAGCTAAAATAGATCCACTACTGAGTATTTTATAAAATAAGTAAATTAAATAGATAAAATAACTTTTTGTAATACCAAAATTCCAATTAGTCAATGAGAAGCCTAACACCCTCTTTTTCTCAACCCAAAAATAAATAAATAAATAAAAAATTACACCCTCTAAACTTGTTCAACACTAACAAATGTGTCTCTTTTTAAAGTTAAATATATTGTATGACAAAATAGGTTGGTCGATCATTTTCTATCTTTATAGTGGCTGGTGCCTTAACCAATTTAGTCGATTTGTCCACCCTAATTACAGAACGACCTGCTTATAGACTAAATGGTTTTTATGGCATCCATGCTTGCATATCTGAACCCACATCTTATGTTGATTAAGAAAAAACTACATCTTCTGAAATAAGAAAGCCTTGAATGATTGACTGGTCAAAATGAACACGCCACCGAGCACTGAGGTATAAATCATGTGACATATATTGTTTGGCAGTAACATGATTGTTGATGGCTTAAAATTAAGGATAATGTCTTTTTACTACAAATAGAGTCCTATGCAGGCATAATTAGCAGGGGTTCTCTCAACAATTCTTTATGCATCCTCATCCTCGCTTAACTCAAAGAGTGCAATTAAGAAGGTTGAAGAACATTATGATCAAAACTTAACTTCAAACGCTAATCATCCTTGAGAATATATGATAATAGAAAGACGAGAGATCCCAGTCCAAAGCTCTATCCATCGGTCGGCTATGTCTCTCACTCAAACAATGAAATCTTCCAATAATCACTATGGCCTTGTCAGTCCAACGCAGATTTGGCAGACAATGTAATTTACTCGTCTGTTCTTGGACGCTTTGAGGGTTGGGAACTAGACTCACAAGCAACTGGCTCAGAGTTCTCTGGATCATTGGCTTCAAGTACCTTATGCTTTCCACCCAGCTCCTGTGAACTTTCTTCCAATGCAGTGTTGGCACTGACTGGATCAGTTCCTGTTTTACCATGGTCTACCTGAGAGGCATCCAGTTCGCTTTTGGCAGGGGACTCTTGGACTGTATCCAATGATGGAGTTGAGGGGTTCTCCAAAGTGGTTTCAGATGTCTTCAGCTTGTCAACACCAGACTTGCATTGCTTCTCAAACATCTTTTGGAGATACCGTCCCTGTTCTTCTATTCGCAATTGTAGATTCCTTTGAATCTGCTCAGGAGTTAGAGATATCGATATTAAACCAGAAACTACAGATACAGCAAACCAGCAATATAAGGAAGAAAATAATAATAATAATAATAATAATAATAAATAAAAAAGGTGTGGGGGGGGACTACAGCTGAGATACATACGTCCGCACATGCTCAGCACAACCTAAAATATTTGTAGTTAAGAATGTTCACAAGAACACCTTATGCTTTAATTCAATGAGCAAAAGTAATCCAGCAACCAAAATTATAGCAGTGGCCAGTAAAATTGCAAACTAAATGTTGCCAAGAGACCTAATTTCTAAACAAACAATGCAGCAGCAACTTTTCCCAGGTCAGTTAAATTAGCATTTCCAAGTGCCAACAAGTCCCAGCAATCTAATATACCCCCGATACACAGATTACCTAGTGTCAACACTAACCCCAGATACCTTCTTTGTTCTTCTACTGCAATTGTAGATTTCTTTGAATCTACTCAGAAGTTAGAGATATAATATTACACCACAAACTACAGATAAAGAAAACCAGGAATTAAGTGTATTAGAAAACAACAATGAGGTGCAATTCCTGTATAATTTAGTAGAAAAGAGACCACTAAGATAAAAGAAAAAATATATATTTTATATTTAAAGGTCACATGCTCCAACCCATGTTGAGCAATGCCAAAAGTGCTAAACAGGGGCATAAGAAGATCTCTCGTACCATGTCACTTTTTTCACACTGCCATAGATGGCTGCAAAGGCAAAGTAAAGCTGACCTAAACAGGAAACAGATTTCCAATATAAATTGAAAAGGAAATCCTTTTCTCAGGAAATATTTCATACCTCAAGCTGTTCGTGCAGCCTTTTCTGAACTTCCATCTGCATTCGCAGAGCTTCAGTAATCTCAATACCCCTGTTATCCAAACAGAACATAGTTCAGAGATCAAAATAAATTGAGCATAATAATTTTACAGATCTTAACCCATCATGGTAGCCCATACCCATCTGTCTGGCTCACAAAGCCACTTTTTGTGGATTTTTTAAATCCTTTTTTGTAAGGCTGTTTCACTCGTTTACATAGTTTGATCAACCAACTATTTTAAGGTTAATTGGCAGGAGAGAACAATCATGAATGATTGCCAATAGTGACTGCTCAGAACACCTAGTTACAAGCAAGTTCAGCTATGCCTGACTTCAGTCTGGAAAAGTGCCACAGCTGGCTAATGTAATTGAAAATGCAATCTTTCCCTCACCAAAAAGTAGAATTACTGAAGAAAATTTATGAAAACTTATTGATGACACAACTTAAAGCATAACCAGTGTTGTTAAAAGCACGCTTTAAGCGCGCTTAAGCTCAAAGCTCGAAGCCCCAAGGCTCCAGCGCTTTTTGCCTCAAAAGTTAGGCTCATTCAAAGAAGCACGCTTTAGGCATGCTTTTTTGCGCTCTTTCAAAAAGCTCAAAGCACGCTTTTTGGAGCTTTTTTATATTTTTCAAAAAAATAAATCAAAACTGAAATAAAACTTTAGAATCTTGACATTATTGATATAAACCATTGATTTGACATGTTTTTAGTGTAACTTACTTATCAAAAAAAGATATTTTGAGTGTAACATGTCCTAAAAGGCTAAAACCCAACCCACAACCTCCCAGTTCTTCCCTATTTTTATTTTTTCTTTATTTTTCTCCTTGAAATAGTAACCCACCCAGCTTCTTCTTCTTATTCTATTTTTTCCCTTTTGGATATTTGCTTGGTACCAATTACCATGTTGCTATGTCCTCATATTCTTTAGCTCATTCATGGAAAAATAAAAGTACGATATAACATAATTGTGGTAATTGTTTAGTTACTTTAGTGGTTGATGTTGAACATAGCAAACTAATTCCTATAGAGTTACAAGTGATGAAATTATTAACTAATATTACTAATTAGTCATAGGGCATTATGGATATTGGAAATTTAAGAAAGGATATTACATGGAAGTACTCATGTCTAACTTATTCAAAAAAATAAAATGACTTGATTTGCAATTTTTGTGTCAAAATTGCAAAAGTAGGGCTTATCTAAATGTTATATCAATTATATAAAATTTTTTATTTCAATTTCTATGATGATTTGATCATTTGATTGTTGCATTTCTCATTAATAATTATTTTTTTTAAATGTGCGCTTCACTTCAATCAGGCGCGCTTGCACTTTGCACCTAGGCCCCAAGAGGTCTTTGCGCTTAAGTGCGCCCCTCGCTTTTACCAACACTGAGCATAACATGAATTGGTATAAAAACTACCTCTGATTGCTAGAGACAGACAGACATGCAACAAGAGTGATAGATTAAATAGAGAGGGCTAATGAAAGTATTCATTGGTATCTTTCATTCCTAAGAGTAATTCAAGATTGGAAAGTTGAATCATTGGATAATTTCTTGAAGGAATTATATTCTATCAGACTCAGACAGGATGGAGTAGATAGAATGGTTTGGCTTCCTTCAAAAACAAAGGGTTTTCGGGTCAAAGGCTATTACAAGGTGTTGTGATCAAGGAATGACCTTAGAGAAGCATATGGAGGGTAAAAGCTCCGCCTGGGGATTGCAATCTTCACTTGGATCACAGCTTTGGAGAAAATTCTAACTGATAATTTATGGAGACATGACATAGTTCTGATGGATTGGTGTTGTATGTGTTTCTTCATTGTTCAATGGCTCTAGAGATATGCACAGTAGGGCTAAGCCTCTTTGGGGAAAGTTGGGTGATGCCGGGCTCAGTAGTGGATCATAAATCAGGGGTATTTTGGAAAGCATACTAGTGTAGAAATTTGAAGGTCAGTCCCTTTGTGCTTAATGTGGACTCTTTTGGAGAGAAAGGACTAGGCACACTTTTGAGGGAAAGGACATTTTTCAGTACAATTGAAATTCTTCTTAAATCTCTATAAAACTCTTGTACCTTGTCTTTTCTTGTTTTTTCTTTCTTTTTGGCTCTTTTGTATAGTTCCCATTTACTCAGTTGCACCCTCCTTTTTTGTGCTTTTTAAATAAATACTTTTCATAAGTAATATGAACAGTACAACTGCATTTGATCATTGTCAATTTCTAGATCCATCATCTTAGGGTTCTAAGTCAATGTTTACCATTAGCAGAGCCTTAGATGTCTTAAAGGTTTGCAGCCTAAAATATTTTGAATTTCACCATTTCCTAAAAAAAAGGAGGTATACATTATGTTATCTTTTAATAGAAGTTTTTATTACTTAATAATAATAATTAATAAACCCTATCTAAAAGAAGTTTTTATTACTTACTTAAAAAGTCCTATAAAAAATGAGAATTTCAAAGTAATACCATTGCAGTGTCTCATCTAATTGCAAAATGCCTATTATAACAGCCACGTTATCCCTCTGCTTTATACCCACTCATCTGGAAACATAGTAACTAGTAAGTAGTATAAAGCAATCCAAGGTGTACTTACATGTTGCAATAAATTTCTCAAACTAGACTAGATTATGCAATACTCCAAGCCCAAGAATAAACGTAACAAATCACATGATAAATTAGAATTTCCAGGTTTTAATAAATTGACTTACGTTTTCAAGTCAAGAGACATTTCTTCAATTGGAGTCAATTTTTTCTCTGATGATCCTGCATATTGAAATTTAACAAGCCATTATATTAAATCCTTTACATCTAATATGTAAATAGTAAAACAAGTCATCATCTCTGTGCCAAAAACATCTGCAATAAACTAGCATAAGCCAAAGCTAGGGAAAACCAACAAAGCCAGAAAGGATTAGTAAGAAGATATTTATAGCTGCTTTGTTTTTAATCAAAGACAGTGCCTTCATTGACAGAAGTCAATATGTGTTACTCCCACACCAAAAAAAAAAAAATGGAGTGAGAAACATTTCAACGTGAGTGGGAAACAATTAAGAGACTGACCCTATTTAATTGGGATTTAAGAATTAGTTGGGTTGAGTTGAGAAATGAGTAAGACTTGTTCATTTGATGGTAACTGAACGTAACAAACTACAAAGAGAATGACATAAGATTTTGGGAATGGTACTTAAGCGCACACCATCTAGAGCTAAAGTACACAAAATTCTGCCAAAATGCTAATTACAAATTTATAATTCTCCAGATGTTAAAAAATAAGTCCCATTGCATATTTGGGATGACCAATTCTGTCAAAAATTACACTACTTTCTGTCTGTCTTTTCTTTCACAACATGCAGAAGCACAATGACATAACACAGACATTCAGGTAATAAAAGTTTTTAAAAAGCCTCTTCCTAAAACATTTCCTACCTTTAGAATCTTAAATTTCCATAAAAACATAAACAGAGGGCAAAATGAATACTTTTCTTTACTACTAGTATTACTGGTAAGGCATACATGCACTCAGTAGGTCTTGAAACCAAGACCTCACACTCCACCTTACACTTATAAAAGAAAGAGATGAAATTTGATTTAGAGTTAATTGGGAGGCCAAAATGCGTACTTAAACATCCCAGCCACCTTCTCCCCAGCAAAAGAAAACATTCAATCAGAAAGGAGCTACTATATTGAAGTTATCATCTCACCCCTGTTCTTCCCAGCAAAGGAAACATTCAAACAGAAAAGATTTGATAGAGCAAGGAGTAAAGAAGGCAGAATAAATATATCCAAAAACAGAACAGATACATGCATAGAGTGTGCCTGTACACACGCATGCCACACATACGCACTCACACACAGACACACAGGTACTTATTATATACCTTCTGACGACTCTGGCCTGTATCTGGCTGTCCTATATTTCTGCAGTTCATGGAGCAAGATCTCCAGTTAAAAGTAAAAACACACGCAAATGCATGCTCACACAGTATTTCAGTAGAAAGCTAATCTAAAGTTAAAAGAAGTCAAGCATAAATACCTGCAAATGACTTTTCACATGATAGATAGTCAACCCTTCAACTTTCATGAGCTTCAGCACACCCTTTGGAGTAGCGCCTGTAAAATGAGCAATAAATAAATTGATGAGAAGCTTTCATACTTTAAGGCAAAGACCACAGTTAGGGCATGAGAGTTACATACGTTCACTACCCCCAAGGAGATTGACAGCCTCCACAAAGGCTTCATGAAGTTCTGGTGTCCAACGCATGCGTGGCTTGGCTGGGGCACTATTTGCCAAGGAAGTGGGGTTAGCAACAGCACGAATTTCTCCAGAAGTAGCAGGAAGCTGAAGAGGAACTTGGGACTGGTGTGCTTGAAAATTTGGAGATGATTTGGACACCGGGAATACCATCTAAAGAAACAAACCCAAAATGTTTCATAATTAATCAAACTAAAAGCTACCCATTTTTACTAATGGACGAATATTAATCATGACATCTTACAAGGACCAAACCTTTGGTTCCAAATCTGTAACACTGGTGTCACCAAGAAGCTCATTCCAATTAGAAGCTAAAGCATCGTCATCGGCGATTAGCTGGTCAGCCCATTTAGTAAATTCCTCGGATGCTAGTACAGCATTACAACTACTGCTTTCTACCTGACTATTCTCGATAGGGGTATTTACAGGAAAATCAAGAAAACTTGAAAGTGAATCAGTTTGCCAGGAAGCACTGTTTTCTTTGGCATAATGTGATGCTGTAGATTGGAGAGATCCCGAAGAATGTGTTATTGGCAAAGATGCCGCATTAGTTGATGACTGAGAAATAAAAGGACTGTGTCTTGAATGCTTTTCATGGGGTGAAAGAGATGAGTAATGAAGATCTGTTGAAAATCCTGAGGATGATGAAAACATGTGACCAACTACGCTACTGTTGGAGGATAAATGACTTGCACGGTTGAGAGGCCTCGTTACAAGTTCTCTTTCCATGGAAACCTGTTGAGAGTCCGGTAATTTGGGATATGTTTCTTCCAAAGGGGTTGGAAGTACTGGTAAAGATGAAGACAGTGCTCCAGACATCCCCATGCTATTAAGCTGCTTTGCACCTGGCCTTTGAAAGGATAAGGCAGGGCGTGCCTCCATTTTTTTCCTTAAATCAGAAAAGAAAGAGTGTATCAGTTATTAAATCAACTAGCTTATAACCACACTTTGCTTCGGTACATTTATTTATTTTCTTTTACTGGCAAGAATTTGGTTATATTTAATTGAATTTTCATTGTAATTACTTTGTATGTATAAAAAATGTAGAAAAAGTTTAGTTAATTTCATTGATCAAGTTTTCATATATTTTATTGAATTGAATTGTAAATTTCTTTAGTTTTATAACAGCATAAATTGTACCTAGTACAAATTAACAATATAAATTGCAAATAAGTATTGAGTTTAAGAATGAGGACCCATCTAAAACTCTCTCTCTCTCTCTCTCTCTCTCTCTCTCTCTCTCTCTCTCTCTTCATGCTTTATTCACTTGCAAACTATATAAACAAAACATACATGTTATTGTCTCTTGTTCACAAAATCTGAATACTGTTGTTGAACTTTCACAGTGACTATCAATTGTTTATATACATAATCTGAATCAGTATAGTCCATTTCTATAATACGTCATATCCAATTAAAGTTGTTTCTTTTCTCTATTGTTGAATTTGTTGATGTGTTTTTGCAAAAAAATGCTAGCCCTAAATGTGAATCAAACTCAAAACAAGCACCTTACATATTTTTCAGTTGTTAAGGGTGTAAGATTCCATGAAATCAATTAAAAATGAAAGATGCTTTTGAATTCTATAAAATTATACACACCTATTAATAAATTTGACACTTGGATATATCTCCAATTTGGGTAGTTTACTACAAGTTGTAGTGATTTCACATGGAATTTCTAACAAAATTTCGTTCGGTATAGGTTGTTTATTGGGTTTTAGTCTCTTCTGATTTTCAGGTCTCTCATTTTTTTTTTTTTTTAATTTATAGAAGTCATAGTAGATATTATTTTCTGTTGTTTTTTGTTAAACTTTGCTTTAGATTATGTTGGTAGTGGAATATTACAATTAATACATATATGACTTTCTTTTAGTTTGGTGTTAGTATTTATTATTTAAAATAACTGTATTATTAATTAAGCTAGCACAATGGTGTATTAGTAGCCTAGTCATGTGGCATACAATGAGCAAATCTAAGAATGCTAGGGCTACACTTTCTCTAAGCTTCAACTTTTATATATTATATTAGATAGATTAACTTTTACACTATTAACTTAGTATGGGCTGTCCACCCTATTACGCTATTAATACTCACCAACTGAAAAGCTACAGAAACCACCCTGGTTGCTTGTTCTCGATATCCACACCAACGAAAATGACATCAAGTTTTACATCTGCAAAAAGAAGTACAACATTAATGTAAACTTCAAACCAAATGGAAGCATGCTGTAACAAGTATTTCTTGGTGGAGAAGAAGATGAGAAGCTTTCCATGAAACCTAAATAAGGCACAATCACATAATTCACAAACAACCCCAAGATTATATAAATACATATGTACATACATAAAAATATACAGAGATACATACATAAACAACATACATATGTACATACAAAAAAATATACAGAGATACGTACATAAACAATATATATGAGATCAGCTCCCTTGAAACTATGAGTGGAAAGAAAATTAATTATCATACGCCTCATCATCTCACATGAACAAATGTGTTTGGTTTGAAGTTAAAACTATAGATCAGATTCTGGCACTCATGAATATTCTAGGACAGACTTAGTCACTTCACCAAGTATGCTTGATGATCCTTTGTATATTTTTTGTTAAGTAATAAAATTTATTGATATAAAAAACGGGATGCCCTAGTACATAGGGAGTGTAAAGGGGTCAACAAATCAAGTACAAAAATTACATAAATCAAGAAAAGAAGAAAATGATTGGTCTCGTAAAGCAGACAACCAATACAATAAGATTCAAAAGAAAATTAACTTGAGGTCTGATATGGATCTCTCATTATCTTCAAAACACCTACCATTTACTTCCCTCCAAAGACACCACATCAAACAATGGGGAACAAGCATCCATATATGACCATTTCAATGACGACCAAACCGACCTTGCCTGCAAGCAAGGAGCCCCACAATTGATTGGCATAACCCAACTTACTCCAAATAAACCCAAAACCATAGACCAGAAATCCACTGGACAATGAAGTAAAAAAAGGTCAACTGATTCACCATTACACTTGCACAAATAACACCAATCCAAAATCCAAACCTTCCTTTTTCTTAAATTGTCAATCGTCAAGCATTTCCCCAAAGCAACATTCCATACAAAGAAAGCCACTCGAAAACAGATCTTACTTCCATATGCTTTTCCAAGGGAAACTAAAATCATTAGAGCCCACTAAAAGACAATAATAAGCACTAACCATAAAGCCCTTATTTCTATCTAGTTTCCAGCTCACTTCATCCTCCCCAATCCCCCTTACAAAAAAACATATATGGTATCCATGAAGCTCGACACAGCCTCCAATTCCCAATCATTAGCAACCCTAAAGAAACTTACATCCCAATGAAGGACCACATTAGTGAACTTCATAAGCTCAACCACACTTGTATCCTTATCTTGGCAAATTCTAAATAATTCTGGATAAGCAAGAGGTGTCTCCCCATGCCATCAATCTCGCCAAAACTTCACCCTCGACCATCACCAATTTCATATAGAATATAACGAGACAAAGAAGGCCATCCCCGGATAATATTTTTCCACAAACTAACACCATAGGGACCAAAAACTGAACCAGTACACCAGCCACCCCATACACATCCATTTTCCACCTCTAGGGTTAGCCACAAAAGCAAGGAAAGGAAATAAAGAGAGAAAATAAGTAGGTAAATTTGATAGATTACTTTAAATTAAATTGACTCTACCTCCCTTGGATAAGTACAAATGTTTCCATCCCGCTAATCTCCTTTCCACCTTCTCTAGAATCAAGCTTCATATTGTCTTATCCTTGAATTTTGCACCCAAAAGAAGACCCAAATATTTCATTAGGAGAGTACCTTGCTTACAACCAAGGACATTCAACAATAACTCAATATTATGAACCACTCCCACATGTACCAATTTTGACTTACCCAGATTTATTTTTAGACCAGAAACGGTCTCAAACCAAATAAGCACCATACAGAGAATCAGAATCTGATCAAGGTCATCATCACAAAAAATTAGAGTGTCATCAGCAAAAAGGAGATTAGACACCACCAAAGATCTTCCCTCTAAATCACCCACACGAAAACCTAACATGCGACCTTCATAGACAGCTTTATCCAACATTCTTCCAAGAGCTTCCATGACCAAAACAAATAACAAAGGAGACAAAGGATCGCCTTGTCTCAACCCTCTGGAGCTCTCGAAAAAACAACATGGAGAACCATTAATAAGAATAAAAAAACAAACAATAGATAGACAAAAGAAAATCCATCTCCTCCACTTATTAGAGAAACCACTACGCTCTAGCAAATTTAGAAGAAAGCCTCAATTTACATGGTCAAAAGCCTTCTCAACATCTAGTTTACAAGGCAACCCTGGTAGACCAATCTTCAATCTACTGTCAAGGTATTCATTAGCACTAAGTACAGGGTCAAGAATCTGCCTATTTAGAACAAAAGCATTCTTGAAGCTGAAATTATATCTCCCATGACCGTGTGTAGTTGAGTAGCCAAAACTTTAGCAATTATTTTATAAACTCCCAACAAGACTAATAGGCCAAAAGTCCCTAACTTCTACTACTGCAGTTTTTTGCAATGAGAGTAATGAAGGTTGCATTCAAGATTTTCTCAAACAGACAATAGCCTAATGAAAAGCTCAGGATGCAGGACATTTAATAAGAAACTAATCCCGAATCAACCATGCCCTAATAGAAGGAACCCAAGCATGCCAAACTATGATATCTGGGGTATTAATAAATAATCCATATGGAGTTGCCTTAGCCTTGCCACAATCAGTTTTGCTTACTCCAATGAAGGATCGCAATTTATATTCACCAAGTCCTTAGGCATTGAAAAATGCAAAACAGTCAAATAAAATCTTCTTCCACCTAGTAGGTAACATTTACCTTCATCATTAGTCTCAAACATTTATCACAAGGAAGCATTATCCAATAACTCCTCCATTTCTTGAAGAAAAAGCAAAAGAATCACCCCGATATGGTGAGAAACAGGTGGGAATAAGTTAATATAACGCATTGAACAAATTGAAGTTCAAAATATTTTCATGGTTTCTTTAATAAATGTAACTTGCACATAATGCGACAAGAATAAAGGTCAACTGTCAGAATACTGTACGTTAACCATGGAGGATTTAACCACTGTTAAAACAGTAAAACCCAGATCAGAAAATTAGAACAATCATGACAATGCATCAAACAACCATCACAGCACTATATAGTCAATAATCATTATCATCTTACTCAAATCTCCCAAGACCTACAAATAAGAAAATAGAGGATAAAATAGGAATTTTCATTATAAAACTTCTTGATGGAAATTGTAGAGAATAGCAGCAACCTTATTTGGCAAGTCTTGCAAAGTGCTAATTCTGCCACAAAATCAATGCCTGCACTAACTAATTCCTATCTCGAGGACAATACCACCTTTTCCTGAACAAAGAATACTTAGGACTACGCCATTGATCCTTGAAGTATAAGTTCCACATATTGATTCATTTGGATTATCTAAAAGGGGAAAAAAATGAAGTGATTTCCTTGTATTGAATGAGGTACTGTATCAATGATTCTAGTGCTGCAACAGTATACTACCAATGCCATTTCCAGAATCAGCTTTGTATAGAACACCAAGCAAAGCCATTAAAGCTGTCTTTACATGAAATGGTTCTCATAAAAATCTCAAGACTGGCAACCCTAGTAAAGCTGTAACATGCTATTACATCCTATTCACCGACACTAATCGATAAGCAAAAGACAATGATATGATATCACACTTCCTAAACATATATGACCAAAACTTCATATTATAGATCATCATTAAAGCACTAGCCAGTCTTTATAGGTAAAGCACTATCCAGGTTAGCCACCCCACCCCAATTCATAAATTTCAGGTTGGCCAAACATAACATCTAGTCAAACATTCCACCTTATCCAGCCAATCCCTCAACTTAATCATTCACAAAAGCTTTCACCACTTACTTTTAACAGTGCCACCCTTAGCTTTATCTTAAGCTACCATAGACATGTAAACCAACCATAAGAAAAATCAACAAAATAAGTGGTAACTGGCTCCAAGAATCAAATATCATCAATACACCCAATTCCACTAAAAACCTGAAATTCACAAAAAAATAGACGCTACCCCACATGCAAATCAATCCCCACATAACAAATCAATGCATATGCATCAAAATTATAGAGATAATACGCCATTACATGTATCAATAAACCAAAACAACATCAAATATCCACGGAAAAGACTAAAGAGAGAGAACCCAATTCAATTTGCACCCCACAGATTGGAAAAAAAAAAATATATATATATATATATATATATACACCAAATTCGAAATAAACTCCAAATGGGTATCCCAAATTATACAGTACCCACCAACATAAAATTCAAATTTAACCCCAAAAAATTGCATAATTTGAACAAAATGATCAAATGGGTATATCGAATTCATACCTAAAAATTCATAGATAGCTCGGAAAGACTGATAGCGAAAGTCTCAGAATCGAATCGAGAATGAAGCAATTTTTTGCTGAGCGCGATGGAGATAGTGCTGTAGTGACAGGCGGGTGTTTTTAAGTTCCGTCACCGGCGTGCTCGAAAGGAAGAAGTGAACGGTGACGAGTGCGCCTAGCGTTGTCTCTCTCTCTCTCTCTCTCTCTCTCTCTCTCTCTGTGTCTCTTTGGGGCCTATTGGGCCAATCGCCTCTGCAATATAAGGGAACAGTGGTGACCACGCGCCATGACAGCGCGTGTGAATAGTGCCATGGAATAGTATTGGTGTGGGTGGGTCCTACATTTGGAGGTTTGTGATTGGTGGGCGATGCAAATATCTGATGGGGTGCACGTGGGGCTTAGCAGTTGCCGTTTGCACCCTCTGATTAGAAAAATGTTCTCTCATCTGCTTATAAAGCTAACGAGAGGGGTCAAATTCTACATTGGATTTTTCTCTTATTCTGCTTCTTTTTGGGTCTTTGCTTCTCGCACTATAAACATGGTCCATGGGAATTTTGGTTGGACACATGTCAATAAAGATGTGGATGGATGTTAACATTGTGGACTTTCCAAGGCCCTTCATGTTGACACAGAATTTCAAGGTGTAATGTGTTTTTTTTTTTTTTTTGAGAAAAAAGGTGTAATGTTTAATCCAAAATAATTGTACACTAGTTGATTTTTAGTATAATTAGTAATAAGCTCGTGCATTCACTCTCTTTTTAAAAGATTTTTTTTCAGTAAATTAGTATTATTATTATTGTGATGCATAAAAGCTCAAAAGTATTGTTGTTTTAAATATTTGATAGAAGTAAAAATTTAACAAAAACGTAACCATAATCAAGAAAAAACAATGGTTGTTTCTACTTACAATAGTTACAAATTAATAGACATTAGTAGTAGCGGGTTCTAGTTAACTCAACTAGTAAAATTTCTTATGATTAGATAAAATATCTGAGGTTCAATCTCTGCCTACACCAAAAATTGATGGATGTCTTAGTCTGATAGTAAAAGAGCGAATGTCATATGTTGAGTTCAATCTCTGCCTACACTAAAAACCAATTAAGTTCATTAAGAACAGACATCATAGGCTGAAAAATAATAAAAAATAAAAACATTATTAGTGAAACAACGAATAAAATTTTATTTATATTATTTGGGTGAATAATATTACATAAAAGGTCCACAAAAATATTTCAATATTTTAACATTATTTATATAACACTCGAAATATTATTATATAAAATTTGAGACTATGCCTTTGCTTTATTAAAAATTCTTTCAACTATAATATATATTATTTAAAAAAAATACTACGATATATAAAATTTTAGTATTAAAATATTTATGGTATCGTTCTTAATGTAAAGGAAAGAAAAATACACGACAATAAAATAAAATTTGATAACAAGATAAAAATTATGGGAAAAGTAAAATATTTTTTTTAATTCCATTAAATGTATAGTGTTAATTTTTTTAACACGTATGCTATTAGTGGGTTTCAATAAAAATATATAAAATAATATGCAACTTTTTTTTAGGACGAATATGTGAAATTCATTTGAACCAAAGATGGAAAACATCCTAGCATGAAAATATTCCGACCAGTTTTGATATTTTGGCCATATCTTTTTACCCCAATATCAAATTGACTTGATTCTTGCGGCAACGGAAATAGGACTTGATGATCTAAAACTTTATAGTTTACCAAAACATCAAAATATGCTATTTTCAAGGCCAAAATCAATCTGGAAGTTGACACACGGTTGAAAAACATGAATTGACATTTTATATTTTCCTTTTTGGGAGCATGTATTTTAGGATTTTAAATGTTATAAATATTAAAGGGATACAAGGACAACCACGTTTTTGCCTACTAGTAAACCTTATTTTTCATCAATTTTTTAGAGTTTTTATTTTCTATTAAAGCTTAAGAACCTAAGCTAGGGTTAAGGGTGAATCCTCAAAGCATGTTTTTCACGTTTTGATTATTGAAATCAATTGTTCTCTTTTTATAATTGTTTTGTTAGATTGATATTTAATTTCTAATTCTTCATAAGTCTATTCTTGAATCATATTATTGTTAGAATAGTGTGAGAGACCAGGGAATTTTGGGGTGCTCTCAAAAAAGGGTGTAGGCATCGGCACCTTCCCTCTTCAGGATGCTATGGAATCGCCACTTATTTTATAAGTAAAATAAGAGAACTTTACAAACTATAATATATCTTGAATATTATGCATCTTTATTGATTGGAAACAATCACACTATGGTAGAAAGAACTTTACATTGCTTTGATTCCTAGTTACAATCTAATAAATAAATAAAAATACAAAGCTTTGTTTCCTAGTTACATTCTACCCAAAATAAAAATAAGACACTAAATCTATGAACCTAAAATTCTAAGGTTTGGGGACTAAGTTACAGGATGGAAAGGTGTTAGGCACCCACCCTGACCATTAATGGTATTCTAGACTTTAAATGACCATTATATACCCATATTCAGAATATCAAATGATGTACCACAAATGTTATGTCAAATCCTAAACCTAGGGTAACAATTCTATTTAAGAACCTTATATCTGCAATTTATGTTGTGTAAAAAGAAGTTTGATGGGAATGCTTGACAAAAATTTAAATTTGGGTTTTTGTGAAAGAAAAAGAATGAATTTTTAATAAAAATTTATATCTGGTTCGGATTTTTTAAATGTAAAAAAAAAAAATAGAATTTTTTTTTTTTATGAAAACACCAATTTTATGTGCAAAATGCAAATCTGGTTTTAATAAATAAATAAGAAGGTCAGATTTTTTATTTTGAAAAATGCAAAGCAAATTTTATTAAAAATACATATCGGATTTTTTTTATTAAAAAACCGACCAAATTTTATAAACAAAATACAGATCAGATTTTTGTAAACAAAATACCTATCAGATTTTGTAAACAAAATACAGATCGGATTTTATAAACAAAATACAAATCAGATTTTTGAAGACTGAATACAAATCGGATTTTTGTAGACAAAACACAAATTAGATTTTTTATTAAAAATTATGGAGAAAAATGTAGATCTGATTTCAGTTTTGAAAAACATGGAGAAAAATGCAGATCTAAAATCTTAAAGAGAAACTTAACCCTAGATCTAGGCATGTTTATCAACTAATCATGTGAATTTTTTAAAAGCAAGAAATAGAGCATGCAATAACATATGACAAACATGGTTATCTAATCACAAGAAACAACATCACATTCATGGAAAATAAAGCATAGATGAAAGCATGTTCTTGAAAAATAAAATCATGTTATGGAAAGTAAAGTTAGAATCATACTTGAATGAACATATTTCACAAGCAAAGAACTATCCTAGAGAATGAATTTTTAAGGATCTATGTAAAGCCACTTAACAAAAAAGAAATTCATAAAGCAAAGCTTCCAGCATTTCTTTAACATTAAGGGGGAGAGAAGTCATAAAGGGGTCCTGATTTCTGGTTTTAGTTCCCTATTTATAGAGGTTTGGTGCTTAAAAAATAAACTAGCTTGGATCAAATACGAATTAGGTTCTTATCCCAAAAAATTTGAAATGGATGTGTTTTAGCTTGATCAGAATGTTTCCGAGCCGGGCCTTGAAGCTATGTCAATCGGCACTAAGGAAGTACTGATCGGCACCTGCCATGTGTCAATCAGCACTTGCCATTTGCCAATCAGCACTCTTGGAGTGCCGATTGGCACTCTCAAGTACCGAGCCCAATTCCCAATTTTGGTTCAATCTGGACTCTTTTTTAGGGATTTTCTGAGTTGGGAATTGTACCTAGACATATTTTTGACTCGTATCCTAAAATAAATCCCTTTTATTTTGATAATCAGGTCCTTAAAACAATAATTATCTGATAGATAAATATTCTAAAAAAACTTAATTATCAACAATTCCCTTATTATTTGATTATCTATTTTATTCCTAATAATGCACAGAAAATCAGTAGGTTGAATGCTCTAGGCTTCAATGGGCTAGTGGTTGCTTGGAAGGCCTGAAAAGAAAGAAACACAAGATCAAAGGTGACCATGATGAACCAGCTAAGAACCCTCCGATGTTTAAGTTAGTTTTCTCTCTAGAACTCAAGAATTCTAACTTTGGGAGTGATGGAAACTTACCTTCATTTGATATGGATGAGTCCTTTTATAGTGAGCTTTGGAGTAGTTACTTGCTTAGTAACTTCCTCAACATGGATGAAAGTTAGAAGGTTCAGACTTAACTTCCACAACTGCTATGGAAGTTAGAAGGTTCAAACTTATCTTTTACAACTACTATCAGAAGTTAAGAACTTAGTGCAAAGTTAGAGCGATGAATAAAGATTTTTCTCATACTTTAGAATAGTAGAATGCGGTCTGAATTATAAGCTCTTGAACATAAATTTACTTTGATAATTTCTAAGTGTTGGGAGGTCGTCCAGGTGCTTCCATGCTGGATGACTTTCTTACACTTGGGCGACCTTCACGTATTTGGACAACCTTTCTGGACTTGGTCGACATTATGGACGAACTAGAGACAGTCCAATTTTTGGTTCACCATCAGTTGCCCCATTTGTCCAAGGGCTGTCCTAGACACTGTGGTAGAACTATTTGCTTTTGACACGTGTCAATATTTTAATGGTCAATGATATGCCACGTGTCGTCCTTGCTTTGGTTAGATTTTGTTGTTTCAGATTACTCCATGTGTCACAATCTTATTGATTAACTTATCGTTGATTTATTTTTCAAGGAATATGCCACGTGTCAGCTTCTTGTTGACCTGCATCGCTTCATTGACCCACCTCTGAGGCCTATAATATATACATTCTCTCTCTTACCCTTTCACTTTTCTGATATTTTCTTTTCTGCCATCTCGTCCAAAAGCTCCATCTAGTCATCCTCGTCTCTAGTCTCTCATCAGGTACTTCCTTCCCTTCATCCTTAGGTTTTCATCTTTTAGGAAATTTTATACATTTTTATAAATATGTCTGCGTCTAGTGGTAGTACAGAGAGAGAAATAGATGAGTATCAGGACAAGTCCCCTAGTAGTAGTGGCAGCTACGAGAGTAGTAGTGATAGCAATTCCCAAGATGGGTATTATTCGTCTGGGACCCTAGAATTCCTTTAAAGGAATTCCAGGAAATGCAATGTAGGACGACTTTTGGGACTGAGGCTAGCTCGTCCAGAAGAAGTAAGTCACCTAGTCCCCCTCAAGACGAAAAGGAGGATGAAAACGTCATCTATAGCTGCACCCTAGAGGTAGCGTCCACTTTGGATGTAAATAAGTTAACAACCCTTGTAGGTAGATACCAAATTCCCCATGACTTTAGACCTTATCTACTTGAGAATGAAGAATGGTGTTGTTCTTCTCTCTCTGGTTTTGGTGTATATGCTTCTTATTTGTTAGCACGTCTTAGGTTTCCTCTTAATTATTTTTGTAGATGTCTCTTCCATAGGTTGGGTATTGGACCAAACTAGCTCAACCCTAATGGATGGAGGACGATAGTGGCCATGCAAGTACCATGGCGTGAGGTATTTGAGGGGAACCATCCAATCATAGTGGACGAGTTCCTCTATTGTTATAAACCCTCAGAAATTAAAAAATCCGCTAGTTTTTACCATTTCTCATCTAAGGACCCTCAATTTAGTTTGATTAAGGATCATATTTCTTCTGATAGGTTATGGAAGAAAGAGTTTTTCTTTATTTCTGAAAATTTGGCTGAGGGCCCAAGTGATGTAAATAATTCCCCCTTTCCTCCTTTTACCAATGCCCCAGGTCGTCTTCGTCTTAAGGGTATGTCTTTCATCCTTTACTTCGTCCTTTCTATTTATTTCTTTCCTCGTCTGATCATGTCTTTTATTTGTGCAGCCATTATTCGTCCACATTTAGACAAGTTTTACTTGGAGCGTATTGACAGAGCTAGTGCTCATCTAGAGAGGTCCTTTCATAGCTTGGTGACCTTTTGTCATCTAGCTGTCTGGGGGCTTGGTCCTAAGCCCACTGAGGAGAATCTTGCACACGAGGAGACTACTCGTCGAAGTAAGTGTCGTCCATCATCTTTCTTTCTTTTTTTCTTTTTTTCTTTTTTAAACCTTTATCTTTCCTCATCACAGGGTTAGCCACCATGAAGGAGAATAATGGGAAGAACATGGCTAGTGGGACTGGAGAGGAGGAAGATGTCTAGGTTCAGGATGAGCCAACTCCCTTAGCCGTCCAGAAGTCTGTCGTCCAAGCTACTGCTGGGAAGAGGAAAAGTATTTCAAGTAGTATTGACCTTGGAAACCTTCCAAGACACCGAGGTCTTAAGAAGCAAAAGTCTGGTAAAACCCCTCCTCCCAAACTTTCAAAACCTCAGGACATGACAGTAGTCTTGGACGACCTAGCAGTCAACCTAGTGCACGTTCAAGCTACTCCTTCAACCGTCCAGCCTACTCCCCTTATGGCCAAGACTCCTCATAGAGTTCATCCTTCAGTTCCAGCCAAACGTCATCCCAACTTGGTGCTGGACGAGGATTATGCCTGGAAGACGTTTAAAGGGATCATCACTAACAAAGAAGTGAATGCATGTTATGATATGTCAGTGAAGGACTTTGAACGCTTTGCCATCCATGATCTTTTCAAGGTATGTAGTTTTCTTACTATTCTCATTTTATTTTTTATGAAATTTTAGGAAAATTTATAACTCTCTTTCGTCCATCTATTTTTCAGACTATGTCAAAGTTTTATACTGTGTCCAGCTAAGCCAAAGAGCTATGTGACAAGGCTAAGGCTGCTAAGGCTAAAAGCAAAGAACTGAAGGACGAGTTCCTTTTGAAGAAGGGGGAAGTGATCAAGCAGACGGAGGAGCTTACTCATCTTTAGGGAATAGAGAAGAAGCTAAGGAATGAGGTGGAAGAGCTCAAAGCAGACTCCATTAAGAAGGAGACTCGTATCAATCACCTTGAGGTGAAATGTCAAGAGTTCACTTTGTCCTTGGGGAAGGCTAAGAAGGAAGCCATTGCAACATTTATGAAGTCAAACAATTTTACCAATCGTCTAGACCAACATTATGCTACTGGTTATAAAGACTTTCACTTTGATGCCAAGGAGGCCTACCCTGAGATAGATTGACTCCTTCCTACTGCAGCAAAAAGTTCCTTGCTTCAGACAAGTTCTGAGGATGTCAATGTCGTGGATGATGCCTCAACAGAGCCTGTTAAGGACGCTGCCGAGCTAGCCAAAGATGACCCAAAGTCTGGGGACAATGCCCCTAGTGGTTTATCTCAATAATGTTTATTTCATTTTAGAAAAATTTATTTTATTTCGTTGGGAATGCCCGTTGTTTTGGGCTTTGTTTAAACTTTATTTAAGTACAATCTCCTCATTCAAGTTTATGGACGAATAACAGATATAATAGCCTTCATTGGCTTAAACTGTATAAGGGTTTTTGGATGATGGTCGTCTACCCTTTTTAAATTTTTATGAATGAATGTCTATTTCCATCTTCATTCTTTATTTATTGTTGAACAAATTGTATTTTGTGTATGAACGAATTTCCTTTGTTTATTTCCATCTTCATTCTTTATTTATTGTTGAACACATTGTATTTTGTGTATGAACGAATTTCCTTTGTTTACATCGTCCATATTATATCCTATGGTTTTAAGTGTGGTCCATCCACCTATGAAGGCATTTAGCTCGTCCATGTTAGGATAATTTTCTCATGTTCAACATTCTACCATTCATTATGTATTACAAGTGTACCTCGTCCATGAATGAAATTTTCTTTGCCAACTTTCTTTATCCATAAATTCGAGTTATAGCTTTCATTAATCTTCGTTCATAGGCTAGACGGCTCCTTATTCGTCTTTGGGCAAGACGTTTCTAGCATTCAATCTTCCAAAGATTGGATTGTTTAGCTGGTCACATTTATCCATGGATTTTAAATTTTTTTGCATGCACGCTTTATCTCGTCCATTAGTTAAACGAATATACCTTAGGTTTATTTTGCTTTTACTAAAGAAATTTTATAGATATTACATCCTTGCATCCAGAGATTTTACTCGTCTTAAGCCTTTAGCCTTCTTGTGGATTAGTTTTAATGAGAACAACAACATGAAAATTGTAAATTCACATAATATTATATACATTGGAAATCCAAATTGTATTTACACAACATAACATCGTCCACAAGCATGGCACATGCTTGAAAGCTGGTGCCTTAAGGGAATTGAAAACACTTATGTACAAACGGACTAAGTTCATGACTTCATCCATTATGATTACATGCATAAACAGTGCGCAAGCTAGAAGCTAGTGCACTTTAGGGAATTAAAATACTAAAAACATGTAGTACCAAATACAAATAAACGCAAGGAAAGTAACACATAACTTAAACTTCGTCCAGGATGATGCTCGTCCAGGGTGATGCTCGTCTTGAATAATGCTCGTCCAAGATGATGCTTCACTGATAATATCTTCTTAGATGCTCAACATTCCAGTGGTGCTCTAATTTTCATCCATCTTGGGCTTCTAAGTAGTATGATCCCTGCCTTTTGCAATTGACAACCCTGTAGGGTCCTTTCCAATTAGGCCTCAGTTTTTCATGGGCTGGGATTTTGGTTGCTAAGGAGACCCTTTTTTGAACAAAGTTCCCAATGTTAAAGCGTCTGGGTTTCACCATTGCATCATATTGTCTAGCCATGAGGTTTTTATACCTCGCCGTTCTCTGTTCTGTATCCATTCTTACCTCGTTTATTAGATCAAGGTTAAGACGAAGTTGTTCTTCATTCTCTTCGTCCTGATACTTCATCACCCTGTGGTTAACTATGTGTACTTCTACAGGTATGACTACTTCACTTCCATAGGCTAGCTTGAAAGGAGTTCCCCTATGAGGGTCCTCACAGTCGTCCTGTAAGCCTATAGAACACCTAGTAACTCATCTGGCCACACTCCCTTTACCCCCTCAAGCCGAGTCTTGATGATCTTTAACAATGATCGATTTACAACTTCAGCCTGTCCATTTGCTTGTGGGTAGAATGGTAAGGAATAATGATTCTTTATTCCAAGTTGCTCACAGAAATTTCTGAAGGGTGTGTTATCAAACAACCTTCCATTATCTAACACTAGTTCCCTAGGAACCCCAAATCAGCAAACCATGCTCTTCTAGACAAAGTTCTTGACATTTTGCTGTGTGATTTTTGCTAAGGGTTCAGCTTCCAACCATTTAGTGAAGTAATCGATCCCCACTACTAAAAACTTCATCTACCTGGTTCCTATTGAAAAGGGACCCAAAATATCCAATCCCCATTGTGCAAAGGGCCATGGGGCCATCAACGAAGTGAGGTACTCCGATGGTTGTCTAAGGACATTGCTGAAGTGTTGACACTAATCACACACCTTAACATAAGTCTTAGCATCTGCTTGAATGGCCGGCCAGTAGTAGTCTGCACAAATGACCTTATGGATGAGTGCTCTTGCTCCTAAATGGTTTCTGCATGCTCCTTCATGAACTTCCCTCAATACATAGTTTGATTTGTCTTGAGCTAAACACCTTAGGTAAGGTTAAGAGAAGCCTCTTTTATATAGCACATCATCTATAAGGACATACTTGGCTGATATGATCCTTAACTTTCTGACTTCGTCTCTTTCTTCTAGAAGCCTACCAACCATTAGGTAAGCTACTATCGAGGTCATCTAATTTTCTTCATCTTCTATATGTTGCACCTCTGGAAGATCTATGCTAGGCATGTACTGGACTTCATCAAACTCGTCGACCGACCCATCTGTTGATGCTGCCTTTGCTAAGGCATCTGCTTCCATGTTTTCCTCCTTTGGAACTTAAAGAAAATTGGCTTCCTTAAATTTCTTAATAAGATGCTTCACCTTGCTGAGATACTTCTTCATCCATTCTTCCTTAGCTTCAGACGTTCCATTCACTTAACCTATAATCAACTGAGAGTCTCCTTGGATGAATACTGACTCTGCCCCTAAGGACTTAGCCAATTCCAGCCCTTTAAGGAGGACTTCATATTCAACTTCGTTGTTGGTTGTCTGGTATTGTAGACGAGTTGCATATTTCAATTTGTTCCCTTCTGGCGATTTCAATATAACTCCTATTCCTCCTGCATATAGTGTGGATAAACCATCTACATAGACGACCCATCTTTTAGCTTCCCACCACGTCTAAAACGCCATGGTTTAGAGTGAATTCTCCAATGAAATCTGCTAAAGCTTGAGCCTTTATTGCAATTCTAGATTGATACCTAATATCAAACTCACTAAGCTTTATAGCCCATTGGATCAATCGTCATGCGGCTTCCAACTTGGTCATTGCCTTTTTGAGTGGATGATCTTTCAATACATTGATGACATGAGCCTGTAAGTAATACCTTAGCTTCGTGGAAGCTGTTATCAGTGCAAAGGCCAACTTCTCCATCATAGGATATCGTCCCTCTTCCCCTTTTAGTGCCCGGCTTGTATAATAAACAGGCTTCTGTAATTTCCCTTCTTCCCTGATTAATGTCGAACTTACTGCATGTAGGGACACTACTAAGTATAAATACAATTCTTCACCTGGTATAGATGGACTTAGCAGAGGAGCCGTTGTAAGATAGACCTTAGGATCTTGGAAGGCTTTCTAACACTCGTCCGTCCATTCAAACGCCTTCTTGAGAACCTTAATAAATGGCAAACATTTGTCAGTGGCTTTCGAAACAAACTTGTTAAGGGTTGCAACTTGTCCAGTGAGAGACTGGACTTCCTTGATATTTCTTGGTGGCTCCATGTCCAATATTGCTTGTAACACCCCAAACCCATACCAAGGATTTAGATGCATAACCTATCTTAGAAATAATCAACAATAATATAATGGAACAGAACGTAATCAAATATCCACAAATAAACTTCAACCCATCAAATCTTTCCTATGAAATCCATAAAAATAAAACTTTAACATTAAAGTCTCCAAATTCAATCTCAAAGAATTCCACAACTATCTAACTCACTATCCTAAAAAAATATACTAAAACAGCTCACCAACTAACATAGCTCCAAAAGAAGTCTTCAATCTAAGGCTCCACTAAACTACCACCAAAAGACATACCACTGCTCTAATATGAAAGGGTGGAGAAATGGAGGTGAGCTAAAAGCCCAATAAGAGACTACATAACATGAGAATGTCTTTCAAAACAAAACATTAGTATCATTGACAAAATATAGTTTTACAAAACATTTACAAATAATTTTAACAGTAATATAATATATTCTATAAAACTATCAAGAATAAAACATTTAACTATAACATTGTAATCATTAAATAAAATAATAACCACTTTAGTTAGCCAAAATACACTAAATAGGTAGAAACAATATATTATAGTAATAAACAATTTTTCCACTTATAAAGGTCAATAACAATAAAATAGTAGTTTGATATGGAAAACATTAAACATTAGTCAGACAAAGACATAAGCTGCTATACACTTGATGGGTGATTCCCATGGGGAACAATAACACTAACCTCAAGAGGCAACACTGATTCCAAAGAGCAAACAACAACATTGGCTCCAAAGAGCAAACGATAACACTGCATCACACCACAACAACACTACATCGGCCAAAGACCAACACTTAACCCTGTGTTGGCAAAGGTTGCAAACTGTCTAGCTGACTGGTTGAAAACATTCTTACTTTATTACAATATTGCCAATACTAATCATATATCATATGACAAATACTTTCTCAAAAATATAATTTTGAGTCATTCTTAGCATATATAGTTTCAAAATAATATACAAAAAATAATAAAATTCTGGTATGTATAAAGCATTGATAATGGTATAAGCTTTTGAAACTTCACTTTTGCAATTATGTATATATAAATATATTTTTACCAAAAATAGATATAAATATACACGTCTTGAGAGACATCATATTCTGAAATCCACTTACCTCTAGTTGCTAAACCAAGTTTCACTTCAATTGTCTGAATCAATGTCAACTAGAACCTAAATAAGGACAAGACGACTCGATAAGAATGGTTACACTAAGGCAGCAAAATTTCACTCTTAAAATTCGTATATCACTACTTATTCTGAAACTACAGCTAATTTAGTACTCAATTGCTTTATCAAGTACTCAAAAAATCAATACCTAGTAAACAATTCTAATGAGCCGAGTATGTAGATCTCTATGTTATTTGATTCTCACAGTACAAGTTGGCTTCCAAATAATCACGCTTGTAGATCATATCAACCCAAAATAAATATATAGCATCCATAAAGCCTCTAATCGTAGGACTTAGTATTCTATAGCATGTATTGACAAAAATTTAGGAACTCGAAACCATGTTATAGATTACCAGGTTCATAAAGTCAGCACCACTAGTAATTAAGCTATGTAAATCCCAAATAAAAAATCATCTAAAAGCTTAAGTCATGAGTTCGTATGGAAAAGTTTGTGCAAGTCTAATATACTACACTAGCTTTATAGGTTATTCCCATAGGTCTTTGTGAGAGAGGCATACCTGATCACACTGATGCAGAAAGTTTCTTGAAATTTTTGCAGTCTCTCTCTCTATGTTTCACAAATTAAACACTATTTTACATTTCAGCTTTACACGTTAAAGCTGTTTTCACTTAGGCGGAAATTAAAATCTACTAAAACTTATCTCTTTAGCATTTAAGAAACCTATAAAACTTAAATAAGCTTTCAAGACTTTAATTCCCACTTAAACTAATATCAAGGTTGTTTAGATAGGCTAGAACTCTAAAGAATTTCAATAACACTTAAACTCCTAATCCAAAAAGGTTTTAATCTCTTATCCTTTTCCTTAACTGATAAGGAGACTAAAAGTTAAATATAAATAATCTACAAAATAACTCTCACATTACATCTTCTTTTATTTATTTTCTTTGTAGTGATCATAATATAAAATAATATCACCTTAAAAATAAATTAAATAATTCATCAATTTCACTCTAGAAGCAATTAAATTAAATTTAAGTGAGGTGGGTGTTACATTGCTTGGATCTTACCAAGATTTGCTTCAATTCCCCTATGTGAAACCATAATTCCTAGGAACTTCCCTGATGAAACCCTGTGTTGAGGAAAAAATTTCGATATTCCCAAATAAAGTATGGGGTAGCCAAGCCGAAACTCGACGATGGGCCTTGAAATAAAGCCCAAAGGCTTTCGGTGTTGTGGAAGTCTGTCCAAGCAAGAAATAGAGGCTGCACCCTAACAAAAAGACAACAATAAAGCCTAATAAACACGTTATTGATGTTAGTTTGTTATATTATTAGTCCTTTTTGCAGTGTCATAGTTCAAATCAGTCCTCCAACGGTAAAAGTGAAATTACACTTAAACGTCCAGAAGTTACTGATTGAATAAATTTATGAAGGTATTCAGTCCTCGGGGTCCTTGTGTGTCTTGGTCAAGGGAATTTATAATACTTTCAGCCATCATTACATCAATGTGAGGGAAAAATGTAATTGTTACAAATACATTATATCCTTCATTTTAACAATAATAAACAAGGATTAAAGGCTGCATAGTTACAAATAAAAGAGGAAGAATAGGATGGAATGAAGGGAGAGAAAGATCCCCAGCTCAGTGCAGCAAGTATTGAAATAAGATTTTGGTGTGTGTATTTATAAGGCATGAATGAGATGAATGTGAGCTTTTTGAGTGAGTGGGATAGGATTAGTGCTGAGATTGGAACTTTTTGTGAGTAATGGGTTGTTTGTGACTAGTTGGAGGGACATTTATAGGCTGTGATTGTGTGAAGGTGTGAGAGGAATATCTGGGTAAGATGGGTATAAATTAAAGATGATGGGTGATAAGTTTAAGGAGAGCTAAACCACTAGCAAAAATGGCAAACGAACCCAGAGTTTCAGAGGGGGGTGGCTGGTTCTTTGTTGTTAGTTTGCTTGTCTATTTATAATGGAGCGATAAGAAGGCATTAATTGACAAGAATCCAAAAAAGAATGACGACTCAGAGATGACGAAATCAAGATCAAGTTTCTTGAGATTTTTGGTCAGAAGTAGGGGATTTACTTTTGGAGCTGCCTTGCTTCTTTGGGAAATGATGGATTTTTGCATTAATTACCAAGATTTCTGGGGCTGAGATGAATCAATATGATTATGGCGTGTATCAAGAGCAAATCCTAAAGCTGCAACTGAGATTTGGTCCCCTAAGAAGTGAGATTCAACACCCCAAGCCATGTGTCAAACTCTAGTCTACTTCAGGAGATTCCGCTGGAGATCCCTTTATGCCCTCCAAACCACATGTTCCCAATTTTTTCCCCTTTAGGATTCATGGGCTTGGTACATGAATCATGTCTTGAACGTTTGGATAACTTGGCTTCAGCTCCCCTTCCGCTGGAGGTACAGCTTTGAGAAAGATGATGGAGTTTGATCACCCTTTAGACTTCAACTGATATGACAACTCTTTGGCATTGTTCACGTCAGGCAGAGGGTGGCAGAAAACTGATGGACAGCCCTTAGTTCATTCTCAATGGCTTGGTTCTCTTATTGGGGTCTCTAGTTGTTTTTTGGTTAAGGATGAACAAGGGCTAGTTGCCCTCTCTTAAGCCTCTTGCTGGGGACTTTTTTGGGCTAGAACTTTGCTCCATTTCAGCAATTTTAGTTGGGCCACATGGCTCTTTCTTTGCTTGGGCATGTTCCCTACTTCATGAGATTCTTGGGCCTACAAAATGGGCATTAAAGACATGCTTTGCCATGGGTTTTTTACTCCTCATGGGCTTTAGTAGAAATAAAATGAATTCAAGAGCTTTAATAAATATTTATGATAGATTTTGGGTATTAATTCTCATGGGATAACAACTTGTATAGTTTTTCATGAGTTTCTCTATAGATAATCATAATGGACATGTAGGATGAATAATTATCATGAGTTTTGGTAATAAATATTATAAATATTGTGATATAAGATAAATAGTGAACATGAGTTTATAACATGAAATAAATAAATGTCATGGGTCTAATCATAAACTTTCCATGGGTTTTTATAAGATGATTGCCATGGGTTTTGAGAATAGATAATTCATAAATTCCATGAGCTTGTAATATTATAGTAATAAGTTTAAGGATCTAAAGTATTGTTCATTATTGGACTTTTACGTGGAATAATTATGATATAGTATTTTTGCCAGGTATTAATAACCTTGGGCTTTTGAAAGAATAGTGCCAAGTAGTTAGCTTAGGCTTTTAAGAGTACCGACGTAAGTTAAGCTTTTGATATTGCCAATGAGAATTGGGATTTAATATTGCCAATGAGAATTGGGTTTTAAATATTCCTAGCGAGAGCTGGGCTTTGATATTGCCAATGAGAATTGGGTTTTAATGTTGCCAATGGAAATTGGGCTTTAATATTGCCAATGAGAGTTAGACTTTGATGTTGCCAATGAGAATTGGGCTTTAAATATTGCCAGCGAGAACTGGGCTTTGATTATGGATTTGAATTCCATTGATAAAATTGTTTTTCCATGGACTTAAATCATAGGCTTTTCAAATATTGTCAAGCATAAGTATTCTTGGGCTTTAAATAGAATAGGATGTGTTTATTGGGTTCATAGGGCTAGTTTTAGACTTAGCTAAATAATGATAATAAAATTGGATAAAATATGAGTTTTAGGGATTTTTGTGATAGTTTATATCATAATCCAATTTAGATAATGAGATATGAAACATTTGTGATTAACATAATAATAGAGCAAAAAATATATTTGGGAAAACCCAATAACTTATTAGTGGTATAAATAAGTAGTACTTGAGTAAAATTAGGTGTAAAATTAAAAAGTACCCTAACACCCTGAAGGTACACTTGCTTCGATTCAGCTTCATGTTACATCGTCTAAGCGTGTCAAAGGTCTCCTGTAGGTCATCCAGATGTTTCTTCTCGCCCAAGCTTTTCACCAACATGTCATCTACATATAATTCTACATCCAGTCCTATCTATGGACGAAACATATGATTGACCAGAATCTGATAGGTTGCCCCCGCGTTCTTCAAACCGAAGGGCATTACTTTGTAGCAAAACAAGCCTTGGCTAGTAATAAAGGATGTATTCTCTTGATTTGTCTCGTCCATCTTTATTTGGTTATAACCTAAGAAGGAGTCCATGAAGTTTAGTAATTGATGATCCGCTGTTGAGTGTATCAACTGGTCAATACGTGGCAATGGATAAATATCCTTGGGGCATGCCTTGTTTAAATTGGTGAAGTCTACACACATCCTCTATTTGCCATTAGCCTTCTTGACCATCACTACATTAGCTAACCAATCTGGGTAATAAACTTCCCGAATAAATTCTACTGTAGTTAACTTTTGGACCTCTTCCTTGATAGCATTATCCCGTTCAGGAGCAAAAACCATTTTCTTCTGATGAATAGGCTTGGAGGAAGGAGATACATTCAAACGATGGGTAATGACACTCGGGTCAATTCCTAGCATGTCTTCATGACTCAATGCAAAAACATCAATGCTCTTCCTTAAGAACTGGACAAGGTCTTACTTCGTCTTCTCTTGCATACTTGTTCTAATTCTAGTAAACCTCTCAAGATTACCTTCGTCCAGAGGAACGTCTTTTAGTACTTCAATGGGTTCTGCAGCAACCCTTCTCTCTTTTATATTTATCGTCTGCACATGCTCGTCCATTGCCAACATGGCTAAGTAGCATTCTCTAGCTGCTAACTGATCTTCTTACACTTGTCATATTCCATAATCTATTGGAAACTTGACAGATAGGTGGTAAGTAGATGCTACTGGCTTCTAATTATTCAAAGTTGGTCATCCAATGATGGCATTGTAAGAAGACGAACAATCTACGACGAGGAAATTTACTTCTTTAGCTATCTGCTGTGGATACGCCCCTAACACAATGGGTAAAGTACTAGGGCCCACTGGTTGTACCTTCATTCCTCCAAATCCAACTAAGGGCGAATTCACTGGACGAAATTAATATCGTCCAAGCCTCATTTGCTGGAAGGCGGGATAATATAAGATATCTGCCGAACTCCCATTATCTATTAACACCCTTCTAGTCATGTAGTCTACAATGAGTAAAGTTATGATGATTGTATCATTATGTGGATGATGGACCCTTCCAGCACTTTCGACCGTGAAGGTAATAGCCTGCTCGTCTGCCTCCTTTGTCCTTGGTGGTCGTCAAGAGAGTTGAACGCTCTACACCACCTCCAGGTAGGTTTTCCTTGACTTGGAAGATTATTCTGCTGAAGTTCCTCCTACAATAACTTTTATTTCTCTAAATGGGGGCCGTGATGGCTCTTTTACCTTTCCTTTTAACTTCTCGTCCTTATGATCGCGTCCAAGAAAATTTCTAAACTTTCCCTATCTAATGTGATTCTTAATCTACTGCTTCAAGTCATAGCATTTGTTCGTGTCATGCCCGTGATCTTTATGGAAGCAACAATACTTATTCTTATTATGCTTGTTTGGATCCCCCTTCATCTTCTCTAGCCACTTCAAGGATAGATCATCCTTGATCTTCACAAACACTTGATCAAGCAAAACATTCAAGGGCGTGTAATGCAGATTTCGTCCTGAAGACGAACTTGCCTTCCTATTATTTCTATCCTTCTTCTCTCCCGTCCGGGCCTTCTTTGGGTGAGGGCCTTGTTCAGGATGATATGGGAGCTCTGCTTCTATCTGCTTTGCTCTCTTCCTCTTCTTGGCAATGATCACATCCTCTACATTCAAGAAACTTTGGGCTGAATGGACGAGTTCAACCATAGTCCGTGGTTCTTGATCATAAAGCTTATGGATGAATAAATCTGAATTAACTTCACTGTGGAAGGTTGCCAACAGCAACTTTTTATCCATCTCGTCTACCGCCAAGGCTTCCTTGTTGAAGCAAGTGATGAAGGACCGCAAACTTTCATTATCTCCTTGCTCTATAGTCAGCAGGCTGGACAAGGAGTGTTTATGTCTTTAACCTCCAAGGAATTTATTAACGAACAACTTACTCAACTCCTCGAAAGAACTAACGGTATTTGGAGGTATCTTACTAAACCACACTCGTGCTGGCCCCTTAAGGGTGGTTGGGAAGACCCTAAACATTATCTCATCTGAAACCCCTTGAAGGTGCATTGTGGTCTTGAAGGTTGCAATGTGGTCACATGGGTCACGCGTTCTATCATACGAATCCAACGAATGCATTTTAAACTTAGAAGGCAGGGGATGACTATTGATGGAAGTTATGCAAGGGGAATCGGTTCGATGAACTATATCATCTACGTGATTCATCCTTCTCATATTTTCCCTCATCTCGTCCATGGTCGTCCTCATTTGATCCATCTCCTTTTCCAAGTGTGGCACCCTACGCGATGCTGTACCCCTTGAATAATTCTCGCGCTCAACATTTTCTCCTTCTCTAACATCTTGACTCTGAGCTTATCCTTCCACACACCATTCATGACATAGCCATCTTTGGTTGATCTCCTGAGTTAACTCCTAATTCTAATAGGTTAATTCTGCCATGGCAGCTGCCATGGATTGCATTTGTTGGACAGAAGGCAGTTGCACAATAAGTGCGAACTGTTGAGCATGATTGGGGTGGCTGAAAGAGTTTCCACTCTCTTGGTGGCCTGGACTAGTGGCCATTGACTTTGTCTAAACCATATAGCCTTTTGTCAAAGAAAGATAAATTGCAAAACACAAATTTAACTTTTCCACAAACAGCGCCAACTGATAGTGCACTAAAAATCAATAAGCTAAATGCTCTGGGCTTCAATGGGCTAGTGATTGCTTAAAAGGCCTAAAAAGAAAGAAACACAAGATCAAAAGTGACTGGGGTGAACCGGCCAAGAACCCTCTGATGCTTAAGTTAGCTTTCTCTCTAGAACTTAAGAATTCCAACTTTAGGAGTGATGGAAATTTACCTTCATTTGATATGGATAGATCCTTTTATAGTGAGTTTTGAAGTGGTTACTTGTTTAGTAACTTCCTCAATGTGGATGGAAGTTAGAAGGTTTAGACTTAACTTCCACAACTGCTATGAAAGTTAGAAGGTTCAAACTTATCTCTTCCAACTGCTAAGGAACTTATTGGGAAGTTAGAACGATGAATAAGGATTTTTCTTATACTTCAGAATGGTAAAGCATGGTTTGAATTATAAGCTTTTGAACATAAATTTACTCTGATAATTTCTAAGTATTGGGAGGTCGTCCGGGTGCTTCCATGTTGGACGGACCTTCTTACACTTGGGCTACCTTCTCGTATTGGGACAACCTTTCTGGACTTGGACAACACTATGGACGAACTGGAGATAGTCCAATTTTTGGTTCACCATCAATTCCTATGCAACCAAGCTTATTTCTAATAAAAACCAACAACCAATCACACAATTATTTAATTAATTTTAATTATTTAACCGATCAGAATTAATTTTAACTAATCACACATGATCAGCTTCACCCTCATACAATGCATGCAAACCGTGAAAACTTGATCTTGTGATATCTTTCAATCTAACGGGCCGATTTGGGAATCAGGCATACCGTCATGACCGTTAGAATCTCAAACTCATTTTTATGATATGCAATGAATGATCTAATACATGTAATGCAACTATAATTTTTGGGTATTTGAAATGGTCATTTTAGTCATCTTCCAAAACTAAATTATGGATGCAAAATCAAGTGTCTACAAATAAGGTTTTATATTCTCTCTAGCAAAACGTAGTAATCTTGTTAGATATTACTTTTTCCATAGTATTGTCTCTAGGGTATGTAATGTTCTTGGGTTTTTCTAGCAAAGTTATTATTTTCTAGACTAAATTGTTGGAATAATTGATGAATATAATCAACCAAAGAGAGTTTTATTAATAAAGCTTATTTCCAAATCTTCCAATCGCATAGTTTTTGTGTTTACCCAATTTTGTACTAAATTGGATTGGAAGTGAATGCTTAACAATATTGGTGGACAAACCCTAATGCCCTAGTGATTTTAATTATTTAATTTTACCAAATTTTCTTTTTCCTAAGTTTCAATCATATTTTTCTATATATTATTAGTGCTTTTGACATGTTCTTGTTTTCCTTTTCTCGATGGAACGACAACCTTAACTACACTACAATTTCCGTTACAAAATTGAATGATATCACACTTTCATAAAATTGAAATAAAATTTCTTATTTGAAACATAAAAGGAAAGGTTGTATGTATGTGAGAGACCGCGCCCCTCAGGCCCTAAAGCAAATGGGGCGAAAGCCATGTTGGTTGCCTCTTGAGAAATAGTGGAGAGGATTTTACTGTTGTTATTTTCCCTCCTAGATCAAGAGTTTTACTATGAAGTCACCACTTATTTTAATAAAGAAAATAAGAAACTAAATTGAAAAGATACATCACTTGTATTGGTGAATTGAAAATTGTACATCTTTTGAAAATAACTAAAAATTACATTGATTTGGTCCTAAATTTGATTTAAAACAAAACACAATGCTTTGATTTCTAGTTACAACTTACAATCTAAAATGAGAAAATTACTAGGATAAGTCTAATTTATTAACCCTTGATCTAAGTTTGGAGACTAGATCACAAATTGAAAATGTGTTAGGCACCTAACCTACCTGATGAATCCCGTCATCTAGATTGTGGTGGTCAATGATCATCTCAAATCATTCAAACATTTTATATCATCCATGGGCTTGTTGGCTTATTGACAGGCCATGGGCTTAATTAATTTAAGCCATAGGTCAAGCAGCATTTCAAAACCATTTTTTAGAAAATGCCCATTTTATTTAGAAAAATGGTTTTATGAGAAAATACCCTCGAGGCTTTTCAAAAGAAAGTATTGGGGTTTTTAATGGAAGGTAAAACTATACTATTGATCTCTAAAGTTTATCTTATAAGTGCAATTAGTCTCTCAAGTTTCAAATGAGCATTATTGGTCTTCTATGTTTTAAAAAAGGGCATTGTTAATTCTTCTATTAATTGTTGTTAGTGTTATTGTCTATGTGACTATCGGAATAATGACAGTATCTTTTTAACTAATGTGACATTTTTATATTAAAATATTTTAAAAAAATGAATTTACACGTCAAGAACAAACCTATCCATTCCAAAATCAAATCTTAAAGCTATTCTGAATTTATTAAAAGATTCTGTTCAAGTGAGATTTTTGCAGTTTCAAGCCACATGGTATCAAGGTTAGCCTTTTTGCTGCTAGTGATGGACCACTTTCCTCTGGCAGCACACTCGGGATCATCCCATTTGGGTTCAATTCCAGCTCTGAACAAGTGAAAATTAGCATTTGGAAGCAACTTGCTAGGCTTGAAATCTGATCATAAAAACTGCACAAAGAGTTACATTTTTAATTAAACTTAAATGCTAGCGAACCCAGTATAAATATTGATCAATATGAGGAAAAATGAATCAATACACAACCTATAATTGTTCTAGATCTAATAAATAAAATGCCTCTTTTACCAGCAAGCTATATTTGCACTTCTTAACCAAACAAAAAAAATCAAAGAAGGGAAAGATGAAGAGGAACTCAGATCATGAATTAAAGAAATAGCCAGAAGAAAGTGAATAATTGAGGAAGGTTGGAAAGGTACCACCAGAAATCTTCGATGGTGTCGAGAGTGTAGTTCTTAGGGAGAGAGGTGCCCCGCACCACACAGCACCTTGCTTGGGTTTCGACTGGTTGTCGAACCAGAACGTCCACTTGCTCTCCAACCTTTGCAGTTCTTTTGTCATTGCCTTCATCTCTATCAGTGCCGCGGTAGTACCACTGCCTTCCAAAATCAAGTCTTAATGCTATCCTTGTTTAAAAGATTTGATCTGGGAACCCGGCCAATTTGTTCTTAACGTGTAAATTCATTTTTGTAATATTTTTATACAAATTCTACCTTAGTTAAAAAATGTCACGTAATCATTCCATTTCATTAGCCACATAGACAATGATATTAACGGTAGTTATTAGAAGGACTAACAATACTTATTTTTTACCACTACGCACCCTTAACGTGATAGTCACTTCACAAGTATAAGTGATTTGTGAAATGTGGAGGACAAGGGTTGGAGTTCAAGTCTCTAAAAGGGAACTTCACACACATATTTACTTATAGTTGTTGGGGGCGTTTTTTGGGCGTAGCCACATATTTTCTACTAAAGGTGTGACTTTGCTAAACCCAGATTTGTTTTGAGGAGTCCAACCCGGAACTCAACATTGGGCCGTATAAACCAATGGCTTCCGGTGTATTTTTAAGCCTACAAAATAGATAACGTCCAAAGTCTTAGAATCATGATAATAGTTGAAATAAATAAATAAATAAATAATATGCTAAGCATGATAGCTTTGATTAGTATATAAAGTGATGTCCAATGTTAGAAAATAATTAATTAGGTGTCAAATGTCCAACAATAGGATGAGTCCAATAGTCCATGTCAAGTTGCGGTTCATAGTTCATGTTCGATATAATAAGGTATGTCCGGTAATGGTCCATGTTCAAGTAATGTATATTCCTCAATGGTCTATGTCCAAATAATGTATGTCCAATAGTGATTCATGTCCAAATAATATACGTCCAATTTCAATGGTGGTTCATATCCAAATAATATAAGTCTAGTAGTGATATAGATTCAATTTATTAGTACATATATTTATTAATGAAGTATTAGTGAGACCATGTTTATTAAATGGTAAGATAATAGTAAGATGATAATGAGTTAACATATACTTAATAATGCAATTTCAAAGATGTAGAAAACATAGACTTATCTTTTATATTCTGCAGCTCTAGCCGTAACATCACTTCATGTTCTGCAGCTCCAGCCATAGCATCAGTGGACTTAGCATTTCAGCAACCTTCATGTTCTGCAGCTCCAGCCGTAGCATCAGTGGACTTAACATTTCAGCAACCTTCATATTTGAAAGGGAAAAGTGGGTGCAACTGGAGGGAGAGAGAGCATGTCCAATCGTGTGCATCGGTTGGTTAAATGTGTCCCCTTAATCATGCACTTAAATGATTTTCCCCATGTAATGTTCTTTTAGCTTTTTGTCAAATTTAAGTGATGTTGCCTTCCATAAAAAGGGCTTTTGATCTTATAAGTTTTTGGCTTTCATAATAAAGGACTTTTAGTAATGAGTTCTTGGAAGAGTGTTTGATATGTTTTAAGATGTGTGGAGGTGGTAAGAAATACATATATATATATATATATATATATATATATATATGTTGTGAGATATGGTGTTTGTATTATGTATGAGAATTATATGTAGATACTTTGTTAGACATGGAATTTAAAAATGTATGAGAGGTATGTATGAGTATTTTGTGGGGAATGTGTTTGTGAAATATATGAAAGTGTAAGATAGATGATATGAAGGTTAAATGTGGTAAATACATGAGATTAGGGCTGTTGCTGCTGAAGTGGTTTTTTGTGTTATGTCATGAGTTATGTTGCTTTCTAAGAATGGAGATTTTTGTAAGGGAGATAAAGAATGAGATGGAGATGTGTTTTTGGGCAGCAAAAATGATGAAGTTTTAGAATCATGAAGTGTGGAAAAGATGAATAATGGATAATAATGTGTTGTAATATGTGTGTTGTGTTGTTATTTATGAAGAGGAATTTGGTAAGGGAGGTGGGGAAGTAGGAAAATATGTATGTGGCAGCAAAATGGGTGGAACTTCAGAACCATGGAGTGGGAGAGGAATGGATCCTTTAGTGTGTAGCTTGGTTCTCTTTATATAGAGTCAAGCTATGTAACTAGATCATAACTTAGTTGAAGGAAAAATAGCAAATAAGGAAAAGTCCTTGACAAGGTAAGTGGTCTTTTGTTTTTCAACCAAAAGAAGAAAATTTGGGACATCATTGTTGCTGACACAGCTGGATGATGTCATCTAAATGACATCATTTGCTTGAAGGAGAATACTTGCCATTAAACTCATGGTTAAGCTTAAAATGATAAGATAATCTTTATGGAATCCTTTTGTTTCTTTAGGTATGACAGCAAGCTATTGAGATTAGGCATTAATGAGCAAGTAATGTCATTTTTAGGACATGTGGCAACCTGCTAGAGCTTCTGCAGCTTAGCTGGAGCTGTTACAGCTTCTGTAGAAGCCGTTTGCAGCTTCCGCTGGAGCTGTTTTTTTGGTATTTTCAGTTAAGTTTTATTTTTTGGAAAAAATTATATGTTTAGTTCATATATAATTTTGGTAAGTAATAGACTTATTGGTTGATATTTGGTGAAGTTTTAGAAATGTAATTGTGGTCTTTTTGTATTTTAACCAAATCTTGGAGAGTAAATAGAGCATTTAATGCTAGATATGAGATGCTAATATATATTTAGCCATGTGCTTGGAATTGATTTGTATGAACATAATAATGTGATATAATTATATTTTTAAACTTATATTATATGATGGACATTAATTTTTATGTAAAGAGCATGGGGAGTTTTATCATTTTAAGTGTTATGTGATATGAGAAGTTTACCAAATGTTACCTATTGCACACTAACCCGTCAGAGTTCAGGAAATTGGGGAAAACATGCCAAGCAACATGCTTTCCTTTATCAACTTTGAACCGCTGGAGCTTTACTGAATATACTTCTTAACCCTCCAAACCACAACTCCCAAAATTCTCCCGATGAGACTCATGAGCTTGGATCATGAGCCGAAAATAAAATGTTGTGCCACGAGCTCGAACTATGGGCTTTGATGAGATTGTATCGCCATGAGTTTTGGACTGTGGGCTTCGGTATCTTTTTTGTGTAAATATGGGTTTTTTGGGCTTTAGAATAGATTTTCCCAAAATCCATGATAGTGTTGATGTGGTGGGGGTTGCCAATGAAATGAAGCCATGTAGTGTGAAAAATTTGTCCTCAACAATGGTCTGTTTGGATTGAGGGAGAGGAAGGGAAAGTAGAGTAGAGTAGAGTAGAATTGACCCAAAATAAGCCTATTTTCAACCGACTCTACTTCCCTCCACTCCCCATTCCCTCCTCTCTCAATTCAAACGGGCCCTTAGATAAGGCTAAAGTAGAATTTCAATCTAGTATAAATAAAAAATAAAAAATAAAAACAGTACTCACAGGATAAACTTCAAGGACCAATAATATAGTTTCACCTTAATGAAAATGACCCCCTATGGATTTTTTTAATGATAAATACCCTCGAAGAGCCTTTAAAAGAAATACTTTCCATAGGTTTTTGTTAGGAAATACCCTCAATGTGTCTTTCAATGAAAATACCCTTCATGGGTTTTTTTTTTTGCAAAAATCACACACACACACACACACACACACACACACACACACACACATATAATAAAAGTCAAAGCTTAGAGAAAATTCAGTTAGATTTCAATTGGATTCATAATTTTATGCCACGTGTCTCATTTAATATTTTATTTTTGTGCCAAATGAATTATTGAGTGTAAAATTCGAAGAGTTCAAATCCAATCAAATTCTAAATTAGATTTCAATTGAAGTCCAATTTTGCGCCACATGTCCATTTATTTTTTAAATATTTGTGGCAAGTAAATTATTGGGTGTAAAAACCGTAAAGTCCAAATTCAATTAATTCTAAATCATTCGTGTGTGTGTGTGTGTGTGTGTGTGTGTGTGACAAACCATTACATATTTTAGAAATGTATGGTTTAAAAAAGGTATAACCTAATACTATGTATAATTTAAATCTCTTATAAAAAAAAATGTATAATTTAAAACGTGTAATTGTAATTGTTTTTAATTGTAATTGTGCATATGCACAGAATTACACACTAGTGAATTTTAATACTAGATTAACCTCAAAGAGTTTTTAATGAAAATCTCATGAGATTTAGGGTGCAAACACCCTTTTGGAAAAGAGAAGTTCTATGTCCATAGCATTTTCACAACAAAGCATAGATGTTAAGTTGTTATTGGTTCTAATTTGAACCCACAATTGAAATGATTTTTTTGCTCACCAATAACAATCACTAACAACTTGCCACTTTAGATTTGTTATGAAGATGTTGTGTACATTTCTCTTTGGAAAACCCAAGAGATTTTTTAGATCAAAAACTCTCTTAAGGGACTTTTTGAAAAGTTTTTGAAATCCATGTCTTCTTTCTAGAAAATAGGGTGCAACCATTTTTGGCAAAGTTTCAAGAGAACTTATAATCAAGGGTTTCTCTTGGATGCATCTTAGGAAAATTTATGGAAACATCTTCTCTTTTTTTTTTTTTTTTTTAAAGGGGGATATATAAGTAGAGAACTCACAATCGGTGTGGAGCTAAGTATGAAAAGTCGTCGATCAGGGACCCTTTGTCGGCCATATGAAATGCTGGATGGCTAGGCGTATGACAGCCATCTTGGGCCTCACCAAAGGCATGGAGGCCTAAAGCTCCCTTGGGAGCCTGATGTTAATAAGTCTGATGACACAATAGAAGCATGATGATCTTTTTTTGCCTAACTAAGCCAATGTGGTGCCACACTCCCTCAATGATCGAAAATTCTTTTGGTGACTAAAGACTCTTATGGTGAGCTCATGATGCTTTTGTTTACTGAGGACGCTCTTAGTGACGAAGGTGCTTTTAGTGACTGAAGACTCTAGGATATTAGAAAAATTTTCAAGATTGTGAAAATATTCCCTATCAGAACCTATGGAAACTAGTTATCCAGGCCTTTGCAAGGATTCCAAGTTTGAAGAAAACAGAGCTTTTGAAGACCTCTAAACAGTGGCCCGAAATAAATTCATAAAAAAGGAAAATTTAGAAAATCGAAAAAGAAGAATGGAGAAGCTTATAGAAGAATGAGGAGTGGCAACTGGCATTACAACTAGTGCTACAGCTAGTGAATACCATGGGGTGAGCCAGCTGCCCCTCCTTTTCTCCTATAAATATCTCCCCCTCCTCTTGGAAAAATCATGAGCAAATAGGCATAAAAACTCCCAAAAATTCTCTCATCTCTCTTTCTCATTGAAATTTCTCTAGCCTTAGTTTATTTTTCCATAGGAGACCCACCTAAAAACATATCTAGCCCCTCTCTCCTCCATTTCACACCCTTAAAAAATCTTAAGTAAGATTGGTAAGCTATGTAATAAAATTGGGTTGGTTTTGTCTATAGCTGTACCCATTTCTTTCCTTCATTCCTTATAAATACTTCATTATATATATATAGATGCTCTCTTTTATTGTTCATTTACTTGCTTATTCTTTACATATTGATCTCTATCTATCTATTTATTGTTTATGCTCTTTCTTGCTTTCCCCACACTTATAAAAAAAATATTTTCTACCCTTTTTCTTTTGTTGTCTTCTCACTTGAGAAAACAACCCAACATCTATGATAAATTATCATCTTCCTAACTAGACAGTATGCGGAGGATTTTTTCCTCATGCACGACCAACCTTAGTGGGGAAATGGTGACTTACCATATATGAGTTTTTCTTAAATGAGTTTTAAACCTTATTCCTAAGCATAATATGGGTATGCTTCCTAGAAGGTGGTAGAAGCCTCTAAACTCCCATCTCTCATTATGGAAAAGGACCCATAAGCTTGGATGTGACAAGATCAGAGCTTATTTAGGAAAATTTTCTAAAAAAAGAATTTCTAATCAACTCATTTACTTTGTTGTCTTGTCTTTAAACTCCTTTATTTTCTAGCACTTTATATTATTGTTTTGTCTTTAAATTCCTTTATTTTATAGCACTTTACATTCTTGTCTGGTCTTTAAATTCATTTAATTTCAAGCATTTTACTTTATTGTCTCATCTTTAAATTCCTTCAATTTCGAGCACTTTACATTATGTCCTTTTATATTATGCCCTTTTATTTTATGCACTTGAAGCCTACTTTATTTTTCATTTTTCCTTTCTCATGAGTGATAGGATTTAAGGTTGCTAGCTTTCTAGCTAACACCATAATCCTAGATTACCATAGGGTAAAAAGCTTGGGTAAACAAACCTCTAAACTAGGTGTTTTTCAAAAGATAAAAAAATGGTTCCAATGGCCATCCCCTTTGTAAAGTTGTGATTTACAACTATGTTTATGTTAACTTTAATTCTGTGTCAAATTTGATTGTAATTCTGTTCAATTAATTCCCTATATTTTTGTGAGATTTTATGTAAGGCCTATGTGTGAGAGTTTAGTGAAGAATTTGTGAAGAAGTGGTTTTCGTGACTTACTCACAACTGCTGACCCGCGAAACAAGCCACGTGAGAAGCACATGCTAGAATTTGAAGAGTCCATGACAGGCTGGATTTTGCGAGTGACTCGCAACTCAGGCTAAGTCCAAGTGACCTGCAAAACTCACTGCCTGTTGCTTTTTGAAGTGTGACTTTTCCCATTCTTTACCAACACTATATAAACCCTCATTACCCACAAAATGTAAGAAGAATGAGTAGTTTTCAGAAGAAACTTTTGAGAGAGAAACCCAAGCAAAACACTTAAGAGTTTGAGATTATTTTACTAACAATCCTATACATCATTTCTCTAAAGTTTACATCTACTCCCACCTCTCCATTTATACATCTTTGAGAGGTTTTTAGCCCAAACACTTACCTCACCCATTCTGAGTATTGAGAGAAGTTTTGGTGCCTTTGGAAAGTATTGGAAGAAGCCATTGAGTGGCGGATGCAATCGGGCAGAATTGTGGGATCTAAATAATTAGTGAAGACATGACTCCAAGAAGTCCGTTGGTAACAAGAGCTTAGGGGGCTCAAGTACGTTGGGTAGATTAGGCTTGGAGGATCTTTTTGATATTCTTGTACTCTAACTTATTCACTAGTAAATCGATTTTGGCTTGGAGGGCCGTGGAGAGGTTTTTCGCCAAGTATTTTGATTTCCTCTTCGATAACACATCTCGGTATTATCTTTGTATTTGCATCTATCTTCCCTACTCTTTAAGCTTTACATTTATTACTTATTGTACTTACTTATGGCTTAGAGTAGTTTTCCGATTTATTGCGCATATTTTACTCTTGTTTCGCACTTATATAAATTAGAGTAAAAGTAATTAAGCTATAATTTAAAATTGGGGTTCTAAACAAGTAGTAGTGTTTTCACACTAATTGAGCTTTCACCCTTTTCTTAAAAAAAAAATGAATGCTTTCAAAAGAAAGTTTCCTTTTAAATCCATAAAAGCCTTCCAAAGGGGCATTTTCTTAGTATTTTTTCCAAAAACCCTTTTCCTTTCTCCTTCTTTCAAAGATTTTGAATACAAAAATAGGTTTTTCCATCTTCTTTCAAAACCCTTGGAAACCCCCTTTTGAATTTCACTTAAATGGGTTCTAAAATTTATTCCTAGGCACAATATGGGTATGTTTCCTTAAAAATAGTAGAAGTCTTCAAGACACCCATTTTTTTCATGTGGAAAAGAACCCATAAGCTTGGATGAGATCAGGTTTAAAACTTTTCTGAGAAAAATTCCATAAGCCTTCCAAAGGGGCATTAGGGTTTTTTAAAAACAACTTTCTTACATTACGTTTTTCAAGAATGAATAAAACCATAGATTTTTAACCCTAAAACATCCTTTTTCAAAAGAAAACCCATGGAAACAATTTTCTTTAAATCAATTCTTTTCTCATATTTCAAAAACATCTTTCCTGATAAATTGTCTTTTCCCTTACTTCAATCTTTTTTTTAAAATATTTTTAAACTTAAACTTTGCTTTTTTGGAAACTCTTTTGGTCGTCTTTTTACAAAAAACATAAAGTTTAACCCTCTTTGAAAATTGAAGAAAAACATTTGTTTTCAATGAAACATGGGATCCATTTTCTCTTAAAACCCCAACTCTTTCTCACAAAAAATGCTTTTGTTTTCCAATATCTTTTCCTTAAAATCAACACTTTTTATGCTTTTTTTTTTACATTAAAAAAACCTTTTTCCATAAAAAATCAAGGGAAGCTCTTTTTTTCCCAAAAATGTGTGAACCTTACTTTCAATAAAAGAAGCTTCTTTTATTGTGGGAGCACTTTTTGTCCGTCCTCGGCAAGGCTCTGGGCGCAGTGCTGAGGAGGTTGCCAGAGTCCCACATCGAAGAGAACTTCCCCTACTTGCTACCTTATAAGCTGTGAAGCGAAGGAAGTAGTGTACCATCATTACTCGAGTTCGAACACGGTAATGATAGTACACTACTTCCTTCGCTTCACAGCTTATAAGGTAGCAAGTGGGGAAAGCTCTCTTCGATGTGGGACTCTGGCAACCTCCTCGGCACTGCGCCCAGAGCCTTGCCGAGGACGGACAAAAAGTGCTCCCACAATACTCATTCCAAACAATCGTTCTGTTTGGATGAGAAAAAGTTCCTATGGTTGAGCTTATACTCTTTTGGTCCCTGATCTAATTCTTTCAATCTTTGTAGAACTTTTCATACATTGAATGCAATATCCTCATGCATTTGTGCATCATGCATCTATTTATATGCATTGTTTCTGTTGATCTTACTTTAATGTTTTTGTTTTGAGTGAGTAAAAAATCCAAAAACTCATAAAAAGTATAAAATCTCAAAAAGTTTGATCGCTTGTGTTGTATCATATCACACATTGAGTTTGGCTTAGGACCTTCATACTAATGGTATAGTGCATTTACGAACTTAACTTGTTAAGTATGCACATTTTAAATGTGAGCGATATCTAGAAATATATGTTTGATTATTGTTAATAGATCTTCAAGCTTGTCATGAATATCTAGCCAATTGTCTTATTTGATCTTGATAAATGCATAGACTTGATCCTATACATCTCCTCACATTTATTTTTATGTCAAAAATCTCTTCAAACGTCAATCTCTAAAAAGAGAAAGAACTGAAAAAGCCTTGCTTCGAAAACTAGTTTGACAAGGAAAAGGTGGAGCAAAAATGTATTTAAAATGTATGATGTCAAAGCCAAAGGCTTATTCCTTAAAGAAATATCAAAAACTTCATGGCATCGTTATTCAAAAAATTGAGTTGTATTGATCAAAAAGTATGAAAAATGGAAGCCAAATTAAAAGCTCTCAATCAATGTAAACACTTTGGTGAGGGGTCATATATGTTCATTTCTACTAGTGAGAGAGGTCACTTGACTTCGTGCTATTTGTGTATGACTTAATTAAATTGATCATTGAAGCTTCATACTAGACTATGGACTAGTTCATACTTGATTCCTACACACAACACACAAGTATATTGTTCAATGAATGCCTATTTCATTTGTGTGATTGTACGTGTTCAAATGTGTTTTGTATATGCTCAATTGCTTGATGATCAAACCCAAAAAGATTTTTAAGTGTTTCATGTGTTTCTGGAGGTGATTTTTTCACTTTGGTCCTTAAAGTTTTTCTCATAAATGTCAAATTTTTAGTGTTGAAAAACTTTGTTTTTGGCCTTTTGGAACTGCTTTCGCGAATGGCCTTCAGTAAGGCCACTCACGAAATTCTTAAGAAATTTTAATTTCTAAAAATTTCAGGCAGAAAGTTTCATGAGTCCCTCATAATAAACCCTTAATTTTTGTGAAAATTAATTCTTTGTTTGATAAATTAATTGTTCGTTTAATGGTAAGCATGCACATTGCACACACATAATTAATCCAATCATCACTCATTAATAAACCCTTAATTTTTGTGAAAATTAATTCTTCATTTGATTTAATGTAACACTAATTGAGGTTCCATGATGTCTGGTTATGATTAATTAGGTGGAAAACTTGGGAAAAATCAAAGAATTAAAAAATCAAAGCTAAAAAAGGTAGATGATGGGCTGTTACTAAGTCCGAGTGTTAATTGGCGCTTGGAGACAACTAACCCCAAAACCTTCAATTTTTGGTTATGCTTGCTTACTGCTCCCACCAACTCCAAATTCAATGCACCAACTCCTCCAAGGCCTTCCCCACTCCACAAATAGAGGAGAAATCCTCATTCCAAAGCACTCCATTCACCCCAAACCCAAAAGGGTCCAAAGCAAAAGAAAACGAACCATGTAGGGGATTTTCTTTTTCTTTTCATATGATAAAAATGTAAAATACTAAAATCTCCACAATTTAAGTCAAAGCTCTATGACATGTTTATAGTTGATACAAATACAAATCACGTGTCCCCAAAATATACATAAATATATTCCAACACTAAATTATTCAACCACAAAGTCACCAAGCCCACACACAAGCCACCAAGTCCACACACAAGCAACCAGCCAACAAGCCACCATTGCTATGCACCACCAAATAAGGTCAGCACCACCTACTACTGGCCATCATCAAAACCAACTCTGCCCACCATGGTCCTACTCTGCCATGGCCTTGGGGCATCATGTGGAGCAAGGTGCCTCTACATGCTGCCCCCTCATCCTGCTCATTGATCCAACTCGAGTAGGAAGACTGGGCATGTCTCCCTTAAAGAGTCCTTAGGAGCATTACTAATCTAGCAGCAACACATGGTGGAATTTGATTAGTGTCATATGTCACAATTTGAATGGAGGAGCTTTAAAACTTTTTCTCCAAGACACACGCCATCATTTGATTGGCCGAAATGTCTTAATTTTCAAGATGACACAACTCAACACTCGATTGGCTTGCTTGTGTCAACGTGTGATTGGCTTTTGCATGTTTTTTATGCTTTTGTTTCAGTGATACTTGGCAAATTTATGTTGGTCTCTAAATATTGGCAATGGAACCCACTAGTAGTATGTAGCTCTTTGTAATTGACGATACCGTGTGGACTTAGTGGTATGATGTGGTAGCTTATGATAGGGCAAGAATTTTACTTCTCTACAAAAGGTTCAATAGTAATGTCATATTAAAAAAATTTTAGTATGATAATTAACCCATAACTCCTTTTCTTCTTACCTTTTTCTTTTCTTTTCTTTCCTCAATCTTTTAGGGCACGTTTTGTATATTGTAATGATGATTATTTAACAATAGAAATAGGTATTCGATGATGAAGCATATTGTAGACATCAAATTTTATAATGTATTCACAACCTTTTGATTGATCATGATCAAATATTTGTGATTAAGTTAATTTTCAATTGATAATGTGTTAATAATGCACAATCAGTAAATGAAATCAAGCCACATGTCAAATCTTTAAATTACCACGACTACATAAAATTACATGTTTCCAAGCCACATGGAAACTTCAAATAAAGAAAGTCATGTGGTCAGAAGAAAAGATGCACGTGGAATGTTCTTATTAAATGCAAGACCAAAATTAAATTCAAAATTTGTAATTAGCTCTTAATAAATGTTGAGAGAAAATTCCTAATTAAAGAACATTGAGTCTCCTATAAATAGAGGTTTCTCATATAAGAAAAATGACAGAAACTTTGAGAGAAAACTCTACTGACATTGCCAAAATAGAGAGTCGCCTCTAAGTCCAAAAAGATAAATCTTGCTCCTTCAAAATCAAAATTTGTAACTAACTCTCAATAAATGCCGGGAGAAAATTCAAAATTAAAGATCATTGAGTCGCCTATAAATAGAGGCTTCTCATATGAGAAAAATTACAAAAACTTAGAGAGAAAACCCTACTGAAACTCTGTCAAAATAGAGAGTCACCTCTAAGTCCAATAAAATGCACTCTTGCTCCTTCAAAATCAAGGTTCATTCTTACTTCTTCAAATCAAAGTAAGGATTTTCCTTCAACTTTTATTTGATTTAGTTCGAGATCAAGCCAATAGCCCCTCAACCTCAAATCAAATACATCCAATCACACATCCAACTTGGAGACATCAAAGCATGATTCAAAATCAAGTTTCATAGCCCTTTGGATTGAAAAGTACTATGGAAATCGAATCAGAGGAGCATATTGTATTCTTTCATTACAAAGAGTCATACAGAAAATTGTACTTGCTTTCATATAAATCAATATAAATTGATTATTTGTAACTCTGTTTCGCCATGTGATTTATCATTATGAAATTTGTGTGTACACATATCACCTCACAAATTAGGCACATCAACAATGTGAAAGAGTTATACAAAAACCTATTCTTATATGACACTTTCAACTGACTTTTTGGACAGTACGGCCGTTGAAATATTTTCTTAAAGATAAAATAGAGTTCGATTCTGATTTTTCTGAGAGGAGATGGCAATAGCTTTGGAATCATGTAGGACGCCATACATGGTATATACCCACACGAATTGATGCATGTAAATGTTGGATTAGAGAACAACGTCTACAATATAAGTTGCATAGAAACCGACTTTTCATATGGACAATTGGTTAGGTCAAGTCCGAATAAATGTTCTTTCCAAATTGCATCAAATCTTGAACTTTCAATATGATAAGAATAGATTCAATCCGATTAGCCCTTCCCCTTTTTCCTTTTTTCTTTTTTATTTGGGTTTTTAAGATTGAAGTTCGTTACATAAACTGTCCCAAAAATAAATAAATAAGAATAACCCAAAATATCTCATAACTACAACTAGTTAGGAAATGATTGGTAGCCGATTGCAACACTTGATGGAATTCCATTTCAATAAGTTCGCATAGTCGGTGGGAAGTAAGGTTTAACGGTTAATATTTTATTACTTCGATTTGAGATTGTCACATAGAGGGAAGGGAACATGATTATTTCCATTTTAAGAATCTATTTCACAGTTAACATTTTTTTTTTTTTTTTTTTTGATACAGTCACAGTTAACATTTTATTTCTTCGATTTTAGAGTGTCATGTAGAGGGAACATGATTATTTTCATTATTTTAAGAGTCTATTTTACGGTGTTAACATTTTATTTCTTCAATTTGAGAGTCACATAATTTAAAGTTTTAAATGACTTGATATTTGATATAGCTTAAGATTTTTAATATTAATTTGAAATATGAAATGAATTCATTTCAAATGGAGATCGAGATCCTAATATCATGTAGGGTGTGAATTAGAATTTTTTTTTTTCAAATGAATTTTCATATTTATAAAAGCATGTTTCATGTGATTCACTTCAAATACTCACTCTTTAAGCATTTGTTTATCAATGGATGAATTTGTTTTAATGATCAACAACTTATTATAAGATATTCATTCATAGTTCTCGCATATACACAAGTGTAATTAAGAACAATCATAATTAGATATATTAAACAAAATTATTCAATCTAACTGTAATATTATGGTGGTAGGGGATAAAGCAAGTTCTTCACTTGCATGAAAATGACTAGACAAACAAAACATGTTAACATTGGGCCTAGCCGACCCGGCCTACTCTCGTAATAGCCCACTTGGTTTTTCTCGCTTTTGCTTTTGGTCCTTCTTTCTATGTGAGGGTATTTAACCACTAATTGTGCTTGTGGGATTGGAGAATATATAAAAATGTAAGGAATTTCTACTAATTATTGGGGTTTCTTTAAGGCATGGACAGTCACATGTATTTGGTTGGTTTAATTTGAAGTCCTCACGTCCTCAATCCTAAGTTTAAATATGAAAATAAAAAATAAAAAAGTTTCGGTTAAAGTCATTGTCTTATGCTTAAAATGTATCAAGCCAAAGTTGTGCCTAGTCTCACTGAATTGGAAATAAACAAAAGTAAATTAACAAATATTCATTGAACTAAAAGAAAAACAAAAAACGAAATAATATATGTACTACATAGTTTAAAGCTTACAATTATCAATCTCCAAAAATAAACTAGAAGAAAAATCAAACATTCATTTATGAAACATGTTAATTGGTGCTCGATTGCACTCATTAAGGAAAAAGTAAATGGGTCTCACTGTATTGGAAAGTAACAAAAGCAAATTAACAAATATTCATTGAATTGAATGTTATGCAACTCCTTAAAAAAAGTTGATGATTGCAATAAAAAACTCAACCTTAGCAAATGCACTTCAACAGTCCTTAACTGGAACTTACATTTAATAGGTGGTTAAAACTCATCAATCGTATTCATTATCACATCAGTTTGTAAGTTTTATGTAATAAAATTTATAGTAATTTCAGCATTTTTCATTCTAAAATATTTTCTTTTATTAAATCTTATTCTAAACTAAATCTTTTATTAAAAATTAATCATGTGCTACCTACTTTTCATGAAGTGAGTTTTAAAATAATTTCTTCTATTAATAAAATTTTATGTGAAACTAAAATTTTCATTAAAAAATGAATCACAAGCACTGTAAAATTAACTTTTAATGTATTGCATTAAATTTGTACATGGATCAAGTTGAGTTAGGTTTAAATTTGTGCATTGATCAATTAACGAGGCAATGATCCCAACTAACACAACCCAACCCAACCCAACTTATAGATATCATGTTAGATCGCCAAGTTGGGATCATTGCCTCGTTAATTGAATATTTATGAAGGCATGGTCGCAATATACCTTTTAGCAACAAGAGTAACTACAATAACTTTCAATGCTCTCATGCCTTCATTAATAAGTTTTTACAATGAAATTTGACCTTTTTTATGTTTGTGATTCATTAGAAATCAGAGAAAATTAGACAAAGAAAAAGCATGACTATCATTTGTTGTTCAAAAGATGTTCATTGTCAAATTTTAAAGCTTAAATTGGAGCAACAACATCCGCAACATCACATTACCAAAGTAAATGTTTCATATATATTCATAGCCTTGAACAAAGAGGAAGGTGCAGGATATATGGGGTAAAGAAATTTATTCTATAAGAGACAATCTAGAAGAACAACAATAGCTTGTACTTGAATGAACATGATCTGCTTGAGACTTCTACGCTAGATAATAAATGGAATTGGGTAGTTTGAATGTTCTTTTTGCACTCGGAGGCCCCTCAAAACTGCTCCACTGGTCTCCGATAATTCCCCATATGCGGTACCCTTCATTAATCAAATGTTGCCTTGCTTTTGATTTGTATCTTTGCACTTCCAGTACTTCATCTTCAAGACCCCTGCATTTATAGTTGGTAGATATACTTTTTTAGGATACAGTCTGGCTTTTATCGACTAATTTTAGTCTAACCCTTTTTTTTCCTTTGTTCTTAAGGTAGAATGGAAAAAAAAGTTGCTAAGAGAATTATAACTCAAATGATACTTTCTCATGTTTTCAATTGAGATATCCAGATTCCGGACCTTTCTCTATTGTTATAACTATTGAATTATAAAAAAATTTTAAAAATGGCAAATTTTTTTTAGTCTTTAATTGATAATATTCAATTATTTATTAAAGATGTCGACCAGCCTTTTTTAAAATAATGGATTAATATTCAATGGAAAAGTTCTCTAATAAAATAATGTAGCATACAGTCATATATCACTGTAAAATATTGCCCATATTTCAGAACAATAATGATTTCAATTATATGTGACTAACACTGTGAATCTCTTAACATCTTCTTGATAAGGAGAACATTTTAAGTTTTCATAAAATTTGGTTCAGTAAAGCATTATTAAACAGAAGAAAAAAAAATCATGTACAAAATGTGTTGTAATTATATTGTTCATTTTAAAGCCATGGCTGAGTTCATGTGGAAGCAACGAAGGGGAGAGAAAATTTAAGAAGAAGTCACACACATTTTAGAGGATGAACATACCTTAGCATAAGACTTGTCCATCCATGGTACCCAACCTTGATGAGGTTATCAACCGTGAAAGACCTGAGTGTTTCCTTCCTTGAAGAAATCAAAAAGATCTTAAGCCCTCTGTCTTTGATCTCATGGAAGAGCTTGAGTGTGTGCTCAAGAGCTGGTGCCTTACTCTCTCATCCATGCTTCCAAAGAGGTTGCATTCAACTTCTTTCCCCTGATTTGAGTTTTATAACACCAAATCAATTAGTCTATTAAAAAACTAAAACATACAATTGTATTCGCAATTAATAATAAGAGCATTCACAACTGGCTTAGGTGGCAAGTTTTACTTCTCATAAGGTGTTACTTCAACAAATTGTGAAATAAATTTATTTGAGCACTTTAGTCTAACGCTTTTGAACGGACCTTAATTAGAAAATTAAAATGAGGCCCAATTTTGTTCAAGTCAGTCAAATAAATATGCAGTCCTAAATTAGGGGGGGATCATTCCTCACAAATGAATCAAATACAAAATAATAAGTAAAATTCTCTACATTGTACCAAAATAGCGCAAAAAATTAGTTCAGACGCAATAAATTTCACTACTTTTTCACTATTTATTGAGGTGATAGATTTTAATTAGTGTAACACCACCTTATCATACATAAATCATAATCTTTTACCTCAACAATTGTATTAAAAAAAATACTGTGAATTTTGTTACGTCAATACATTGCTTAGACTCGTTTCATCCTCACTATAGAAAAACAAAGCCAAGATAATAGCAGTGCATAAAAAAGGGATACAATTTCTTAGAACACCATATCTACTTAAAGTAAGAAATTACACAATTTATTAGAAACGCATTTCTATTTAAGGTAAACTGTCTGATCTGACACTTTCTAGATTTGAAATTAACAGACCTTAATTTGTCAATGCACTTACTTGGAGAGTCCTAATTAAAAAAACAACTTTTATAACAGTTTCCCATATGATCTATCAAAATGTACCATTATAGGAATCATGTGAGATGAGTTTGGACTTACCCAAAACCATGTTTCTTGAAGTAAGGCACCGTAGACAAAAGAGTATCATCAACATCAAAAATCCATGCATCTTTACCATCACCATTCAAACTGCAACAACTGGTTAGGTAGAGTGTGACCTCTTCAATTGCCCTCTCAGAGTCAGCTTTATATTGTGAAGATGTCATATATTTCTGGATGTACTCCACGCATTCTTGGGGTACAACTTCAAATCCCCTTATGTTATTTAGCTCAACATTGATCCTCCAACTCTCACAGTAATTCTTCAAGCTAGATCCAACCCCATTTTTTCTTTTTTGGTTCAAAATGTTCCAATCTGCAGCCACTAAGCCAATGAATAGGGTTGAGGAGAGTAGTAGGAATCCTAGGAGTTTTCCCATTTGCATTCTCACAAAACAAGGCAGAGGGAGAGAGAGGAGAAAATTGATGCAACTATTTTAGAGAGTTTGTGAGGGTTCATGATAGAAGGGTCAGATCAAGAGTGGGACATGGTGTCATGGCCTGTTTTCGAAAATCACGGGTAATTGATTGCATTGGAGTTGAAGTAAACTAATTTATTAAATGAAATACATAATGGACTAGTAGACAAAAGGCAAATTCATGCTTCACAACTCGTAGTTGTTGTCTTGTTACCCATGTGCTTATGTCTAATTTTTGTTTTGTTTTATACTTTTTATGTGCCATGATAAAAGGCAAACTCATATTGTAACGAGGACTTAGGATTTCAAATTAGGAGAGCCAAAGTAAAAGAAAAAAAAAAATTAAATAGGTATTCATATAATACTAACAAATTATCAATCAAGATCAAACACAAAATTATTATTTCTTAATACATTAAGATACAATCATTTATCAACAAAGATAAAAAAAATACAAAATAATATTATTTTTTAAGAGCATCAACTGTTGCAAAAAAAAAATATTTTCACAAACCAAAACTTGCTTTTGCTACTTTAATATAGCACTTGAAATGTCTCGTACAGTGTATTTTTGGTATTTGGTATTCTAAATACTAAATATTTACTATTTAGAACACCTAATATTAGTACTCTATTACTGGGCTGACTGAAATTTTTTATTTTTTATTTTAAAATTTTGTTTTTGTTGAGTTTTTGAGTTGAGCAGTTGCTAGTTAGATTAGGCAAATTAAAAGGAATGGAGTCTAAATTTTTAAAAGAGTGAGGCACAATTTTAGAAATAAAAAAATAAAAAGAGTAAATTCTTTTTTTTTTCTTTGGGCTAGGGGGCCAATTTTTTTTTTCTTTTTCTTTCTTTGGCCAAAGGGGGCCCCTAGCCCAAATTTTTTTTTTTTTTTTTATCCTTTTGTTTTTTCTTTGGCCAAGGGGGCCGGGGCCCCCTTGGCCCCCCTTGGTACTGTCCCTATCATATTGTCATCTTTTTACAGTCTTCTGGGGCTTTTTTTTTTTTTTTTCCACTACTTTTTTAATTGAATATGTAATTTTATTTTAAATATACAATAACAAGTAGTAGTGGATTTTAATTTTCATATTTTATTTAATTAATGGATGACGTGACAGTCTCTCATTAAAACAAAAAAAAATCCAGTTAAAAAAATACTGGAAGTAAGCCACACCCATCATTTAATTACACATTCAATTTCACAATATGTTAATGGAGTAATTATTGAGTACTCTCGAAATATCATAAATATGTACTCCTCCCTCTCACACAATTGTGGGTCTCACTAATTAAATTTATAGTGTGACCCACAATTTATGTGAGAGAGGGGAGTATGCATTTATGGTACTCTTGGAGTATTCAAAAAACTTTCTATGTTAATGTGTACAATTGTAAGTGATAGATACTTTTTATCGGCTCCTATTTTCTTAAATCCACTTTCTTTTCTTTTTTTAGAATTGCATATGTTAACAAGAAGGGAAATTGTGCGTAGATTCGGGTGTTCTTATTAAGTTATTAGCAATAGCATGCCTTTTGACTTTGATATTTGATCCATGAATATAAGCTGCTCGGTTTAAGGAGTCATTGTGGCTTCACGTGGAGGTCCCTCAACACAAAATGTTAATTACAAGCAAAGGTTTAAGGAATACAAGCAAAGGAGGGACCTCAACGTCGATTTTGGCCCATAACGGAAACTGATACAAGCCATGCATCAATTACAAGCAAAGGTTTTAGGATTGGCGGATTGGCCCACAGAAAGAGGGGACCAAAAATGAAGAATCATGACATGGATGAACAGTCACTCTAGCCGTTGAGAAGAGTCCAGTATCAATATTTAAATGCCTAAATTATATGTTCTAAAAAAACAAAAAAACAAAACAAAAACCCAAAAATTAGCTAGGGGGTTCCAAATACCAGGTTGATATTCATGAGATCTTAAATTCATAATCTCTTACTTCCATCTTAGGGCTACTTTCAAATAAATTTTTTTTTTTTTTTTTTTATAATAACATACATTTGAGAGAATAATCAAATACACGAAAAGGTATGAATCAAAAAAAAAAATCTTGATTTTTCTTCTAAATTAAACTAAAAGTTTTCTTTTTTTTTGGGGGAGGGGGGGGGGGGGGGGGGGGGGGTGTTGGTATACATAATTCTACGTAGTTAGGTCAAGGCTTCCACATACACTGGTTCAAATTTTGCCACTGTCATTTATGAACTTCCCTCGAGAGGGATATTTCTGTCACATTAGGAGTCAGATATGAAAATGGTTTTGGGTCAATTTCAAGTCCACAGTTGTTACTAGTGGGTTGCATTATTGCAGTCATCATTTGGTCGGCAAAAAAGATGTGCCTATGGATCGTGGAGGACCCCAAAAAGAAAAGACACTTGTAGGAGTAGAGATGCCAACCATGAAACTCATCTCGAATTGAATGATTCTCGTTTTTTCTTTTATTTATTCTTCTCTTCTTTTGTAAGAGCATTAGCATTGGGGAATGTTAATGCCAAATTTAAGGGATATTTAACATTTCAAGCCCTAAAATGCACTCCATTGGAGAATTCTAAACAGCAATATTGCAAATTTTTTTGCAATACTGCTACAGTGCAATTCTATCTTTAGAATTGCACTGTAGCAAGTATTGTAAAAAAATATATATTTTTTATTATCTCTCTTCTCTCTCTCTCTTCTCTCATTTCCTCTGATTTCCTCTGGGCGTTCTCTCTCTGCCGATTCTCTCATCTCTGACCCATCTCCATCTCTCCGGCTCCGAAGCTTCATCTCCGGCTGCGAAGCTTCATCTCTCCGGCTCCGAAGCTTCATCTCTCCGGCTGCGAAGCTTCATCTCTCCGGCTGCGAAGCTTCATCTCTGACCCATCTCCATCTCCATCTCCATCTCCATCTCCATCTGCTCTCTCATCTCTGAAGGCTGACGGCGGCGATTGAGTGTGGTGGTGTGGGTTTGGGTTCGGCGCGCGCGGATTGGTTGATCGGTGCGGTGGTATGGTGGTTGATCGGTGCGGTGGTGTGGTGGTTGATCGGTGCGGATTGGTTGATCGGTGCGGTGGGGCGTGGTGGTTGATCGGTGCGGATTGGTTGGTTTGGTGATTGATGAAGGTGGAGCCGTGGAGGTGAGGGTTGCCGTGCGGATTGGTTGCTTGGGTTTTGTTTTGGTTTTTTTTTTTTTTTTTTTGTTGGTGTTGATGGTGGTGTATTGCTCCGGTGATGGGCGGAGAGGGACCAGAGGATGGTGTTGATGGTGGCCATGTGGTGATCGTGGTTGCCTGAGTTTTGTTTTGGATTTTTTTTTTTTTTTTTTGTTTGGTGTTGATGGTGGTGTATTGCTCCGGTGATGGTCGGAGAGGGACCAGAGGATGGTGTTGATGGTGGCCATGTGGTGATCGTGGTTGCCTGGGTTTTGTTTTGTTTTTTTTTTTTTTTTTTTTTTGGTGTTGATGGTGGTGTATTGCTCCGGTGATGGTCGGAGAGGGACCAGAGATGATGTTGATGGTGGCCATGTGGTGATCGTGTTTACAGAGAGATGAGAAAGAAATAATAAAGAAAGATTAAAAAATAATATTTTAATAAAAATAGAGTTTTGGGATGCTGGAGGAATGGTAAAATGGTATTGTATAATGATAAAGTAGCTGTTTGAAGTGGTATAATAGAGTAGGAATACAATTCCCCATTGCTAATGCTCTAAAGAGATAAGATTAACAACCGCACCAACCCAAAAAAAAAAAAATCATGACCGAAAATGTTAGCTTTAATCTTGAGAACCATTATTCCTAGGAATAATCTAAAATCCCAAGAATCACTGTTTTTTGTTGAACTATAGTTTTTGAGACAGCTCAAGTCGGAGGTTCCTCAACTTTTTATAACCAAAAAATAAATAAATTTGAGAATGGTCAAATTAATTAAATCTAGATTTTTCAAGAAAGAAACACTGGACTTACCTAACAGAAAATAAAAACAACGTCCATTCCAGCCTAATGATGTGAATATTTAAATTTCTTACAAAAACAATCTAAAGTCTCAATCAGATGAACTGAGAAATCTTCCTTCAAGAGTCCATTAGTTTATGCGATTTCAACGATTTATTCAATGACCCATTTGGTCCATGTCGCATAATAAGAATAAGATACTCTCTTTTTTTTGAGAGTGAGGCCGAAATAAGATTGTTCTTTCTCTTATGGATAATCTCTTTTTCCATCCCCCTAAAAAAGAAAAAAGGGAAAGGAAGACTGATCTCTTTTAATAAAAAGAATATGCATATGGATAACCCAGCCAACAAATAGGTAAGGTATCTTAAAGGGAATATCAGAAACTTGACACTAAATTCAACCTTCATAGGAGTAACACTATGCTCTCTTTCTCTCTCTGTGTAGAATAGAATTTGCAATTTCGAAATTTTATTCACAATTCAGCACTGACGAAATTTTGTCACTTGGGAAAGAATTTAGGATGTTTATTACAAAGCTGTGGCTTAGAAGTGCAGAAGAGTCCTTTTAAAAATAGGACCAAGACTTTAATTTTGTTTAGACTCTACCCTTTTTGTTACTATTTATAAGACATTCTTTCCAGCAAAGTTGCAAATAATTTGTGATCGGAAAAATAAAATGACAATTGGAAATAAAATAAATTGAAAACTTAAGAAAGAAAGTATGCACCCACTTCAAAGAAGAGAACTACATTGGGCAAATTTTGAATACTGTCAAAAAATCCTGTTTTTTTTTTTTTTTTTTTTTTCTTTGCCTTCTTTAAAACATAAAGAAGAAATAAAGAAAAATTCCATGAATAAATTAGAGTACTTCAAAATTTATGAAAGAATTTACCTGGTGCTATAAAAGATACAGGTTGGTGTTTAACAATCTGCCATGATAACAAACTTGCATAACTTCAAGAATTCATTTATTCACATATTATTCCAATATTTTCAAACATTGTGTACAGTATATGCCTCAAATGGCCTCTGAAACAATTATAAAAAAAGACTTGGAACAGTTTATTGCTTGTTGCGGGCAAGTAATCTATTAATTTAAAAGGGGAAAAGAAGAGTCATCTGAAACCATGAGGCGAACCATCATCAAAGTTCAGAGAATAGCTGTGAAGATCATAGCTGTACTGTGCACTGCTCCTTTGCTGATTCAATGCTTGCTTCCACTGTGACTTGAACTTCCAAACCAACTGCCTCAACACATACGATCCATGGCAACAATCCAATGGTGCTCCTCTATTGCCACTCAAAAGTGTGAATCCAGACCCAGCACTTGCAATTCTCTTCCTCAACTTCCAGAACTGCGTTCTCCTGAAGCTACACATGGTTGATATTTTCATTTTAGCTCCAAATTCCACCAATTTCAATGAGGGCTTGTATTGCTAGAACTAGAGGTGGTGAAGCACAAAGAGTCTTATACTCCAGAGAAAACATAAAGATTACACTTCCAACTTGTAAGTGTCAACTTTTATTAGCAAGCATTGCATCATACATGTCACCATTCCATTAGAGAAAGGACCCTTTATCGTCATCTATCCATCCAAGTTAGCTTTTCCCCAGTCAGAAACGGCCCCAGCTTAGAGAGAGAGTGTTGAAGACTTGGCTTTAGTGATGTAGCATCAGTAGTGGTGATTGAGCACTTTTTTGAATAGATAGCCTTAAAAAAAGTCACGGCACTGTTTGTTTTTTTTTTTTTTTTTGATCTTTTTCTTCTATTTTACTCAAAGATATGGAAAACTTTCCCAAGAAGAGTCACTAAAGAAAAAGCAGTAGGATGAGGTCTTCCTTACGTAAATCATCACACCGTCCATATCTAAATTACCTACGAAACAGCCTGCTTAAACACATCAGTTTTTTTTAACTTTATGGCTTTTTGCACGGAAAATTTGGTCATGCTTTTTTGATAAAGAAGGCCCACAAAATATGCAATGTAAAAGGTAAAACGTGGGAAGAGAGTCGTAACTAATGCATTAAAATGAATAAAAAAAATTAATAAGAAATATATACAGATCTTATCTAAGGATAGTAGATACAGAACAAGAAATGTTAGGCATTAATTAGAATTGATTTTTCACACATACGTGCAGTGCACAACAGACAAACATGACCTTCCTCTAAATAGTAATTCAACACAAAATCCTTTCTACCGACCAAACACACAGGCAAATCACTACTGCACATGGAATGAATATAAGGGAAGTAACAAAATTAGAATCAGTGAAACATATATTAAATTTAGCATACTGAATTCAAACCACTTAAGCAAATATTTATCAAAACGATTTCAACATGAGATTGAAATAAAACACAAATAAAAAGTTTAGTAAACTATTCATATTCATGATATTTAAACAAGTTCAAGTTAGACATACTAGAAACACATCCCTTCCTACCAGTGGCGACGCCACTCAAAGTCCAAGGTGTTCCTAGGAACACCCTGACTTGAAAGAAATTTTTTTTTTTATATATAATAATTAAAAAAAAAATTTGTTTACCCTTAAAAAAAAAATGGGAACACCCTCAAGCAATATCAGGAACACCTCAAAATTTTTATGCCAAACAAATTTTGAACTAAAATCTTAAAAAAAAAAATTATAACAGAGCATCTGAAAAGAAAAAAAAAAAAAAGTAAAAAATCATTAGTTTTTGTCACCACCACATTGCCGGTCACTTCCACTTTGTCAATCGCAGTCTACCCACCTGCTTCAACTTCTTCTTCCTCGTCTTTTCTTCTCCATTCTCTGGTTTTCTTCAACTTTTCCGCTTCTCTGTTCTTTGGTGTTTCAGTTTTGAACGCCTAGCCTATTGTTTTGTACACTAGAGCCCCACTCCCCCACGTAAATATTGAAGTCTTTAAATGAGTCAACTGTCAAAAGTTTTCAAACTTATCTCCAACCACCCACGTGTCCTAATTTTAGCTTTTGCACATTAATTTTTATTTTTTTTATTTTTTCATTTCTGCATTTAATAAGTACATGTACTTAGTACTATTATTAAACTACAACTATTCAAAAAAAAATTATAATACAACCATAATTATTAATATTTAAAGAATTATTATGTCAGACTTTAAAATCATTTTATATTTTTAAGAAAAAATGTATATATATATATATATATATATTTAGCGATAATTTTGAAACGATGCACCGATATTAATCAGTATCGAAATATTTCATTTCTTTAGCTAAATCGAAATGGACTCTAATACAGTATCAGAGGGGCAAGAGTGTGTGCACACATAAGATGTGTGCTAGTGTGTGCTAATGCACAGTGGGGTGTGTGCTAGACTGCTGGTAGTTAGTAAAAAAAATTAATGAAGCAACTAAACATCAATAATCAATAATTTAATTAATCAATACATTATAAAAGACAAACAAATTAAATTATGTTAGGCTAAACAACAAATAATAATTTAATAATTAATAAAACAACAATACAGCAAATTATAGTTTATAAAAGACAAACAAATTTAAAAAACAACTAAACAACAATAATTAATAATTTAGTAATATTTCAAATGAACTTATAATTTATTGTACAAGTACCTTTATTCATTTTCTTTCTTTTCATTTTTTTTTTCCTTTTGAGGTTTTTCGGTGTACTTAATACAAATTTGTTTTGGTTTTAAGGACATTTTTTTTTGAAGCACAAACTTCATATTAGCCAAATCTTGAATTTCGACCAGTATTTACCGAAACGTTCCGAAACAGACTGAAATGACCCGAAATTTTTTCAAAGCAGAATAGGAACACCCTGGACAAAATTCTGGAGTCGCCACTGCTTCCTACGCATTGCATTTAGATTGCATGGGGTAGCTTTATTATGCAAGTTTTAAGTTTTTTTTTTTTTTTTTTTTTTTTTTTTCCTTTTGTTGATCTGTATCCTCCAAAGGAAAGTCATCTCATCTCCATATGGACATTTTGAGCACTGCCAATAATTTGCATTAAAAAATATTAGCAAAAAGGCCCGAGAAAGAGTACTCAAAAACAAAATACAGGTTCTTACAGTAATCTAGCCAACTATCAAGCACTACTGGCATCATGCTTTAGATGAGGGCCCAGTACATGAAAGATGTAGAGGCACCAAATTCTCTCAGCAAGTTCACCTGAGAAGAAATGAAATTTAATTTCTTGTATACTTTTAGCAATAAATGACGCTTTTTGATCAGAAACTTGAACATGGAATATAGACATTTATAAATTATACTACCAAAAAATGTCGGGCCTTAGTGCAATGACAAGTGTCTTACACCAAAAGCCACAGGTCATGGATTTGAGTCTAGATATCAGCCTCTCCAAAAACAATTGGGGGTAAAGTTACCTACCAATCACCTCTTCCAAACCCCGCAAAAATAGAAGTATTGTACATTGGCTACAACCTTTTTATAAATTATACCACCAAGGCATATGGTGTAGTGAATAGAAAAACTTATGGGAATGATAATGAGTACGAAAATATTAGAGATGCACTATTTTCTCTGTATGTGCACATGAGCTAGCATCCAGGGTCTATTCAGACAATTTCCACTAGTTCACTGGGCAAGGTTCAACTAGTTCAAGTACACGGCAGAATGAGAAAAATGTTATTAAAAGTTACAATATTGTGACTCAATTTCAAACTTAATTTTCATATATGTATGCAAAAGATGTGCAGGCAAAGTAACTATCAAACAACAGAAGTGTCCATGTATCAATTGGAAAAAGTGTCCATGAGCACAAAGTGTCCCATCGAGTCCACTTGTTATATTTATCACAATGTCCAAAAAATCTACTGAATACTGAATAGCCTACCGATCTTAAGATAAATCTACTGATTATTTCACAATGTCCTTGCATTAAATCACATGCTGAGGTGTTCAATTTATAGATAATAATCACAGAATCCTAAACTAAGTGATGCATGAAGCACGATGACTTATTTATACTAAAATAGTTATATATAATTTAGAAGTCAATTGAATTTTTTGTTAGGTCGTTTTAGTAAATTAGGTTATTAGTATTTTATTTTATTTCCTAAAGCAGAGGTTATATTTGTAATTCAGCAATCGAGATTTCCTAAGTCAGTTAGAATTAGAGTTAGTGGTTATTGGTTCAAATTTGAACCTAATACTAAGATTACTTTTTTGCCCTAACAATAACAACCAGTAACAACCTACCACTTAGGATTTGTTGTAAAAATATTGTGAAAATATTGTGGACATATCATTTCTCTTAAGAGTTAAGTCATAGTAGTCTGCGTAAGCACACTATTATACTCCAGTGGAGAAAGCTTATAGTTTTCTTGTTCAATAAAATTTACATTGAAACTTTTCCAATAGTCTGATGCTGATTTCAGCCAACACTAAATTTTGATTCCTATGTTTTGTTTTCCCTTCTTTCGTGCCAATTCCAAGCAAGCCTAGGTGCTAATTCCTAGGTTATTTTTCCTTATTTAAGTTATTCAACTCCCGTATTGCATCAGTTTTGGTTTTGTCATGCATGAAATTTTGGTATCAAATCTCATTGTTCTACGTCACTAAGATAAATCTACAGAGGATGCCCAGATTTCTCTGTATGTACCACACAGAAGAGGTGGAAAAAAGAAAAGGTGGGTGTTATTGATTGAGTATACTCACAGTCCTTGTGTTCCTCCGTAACTTTAGAACAATTGCAGCATCTACATAACAGAATAAATGCAAATTTCTGATTTGTAAACAGAAGTATTGTTTCACAAGTATCAAATATGTGGAAACACATTATGAGGGAAAAGAAGAAACAAATACAAAACCTTGTCATTGAAAATTTTCCTTTGAATTGAGTCTCAATTTCGCTCAAATACAACCTTAAAAATGGTGACCTGCAAAGTTTTGCCATCATATGATGCAAAAAGAAGAAAGTCAACTGAAAAAAAATATAATGTTTTAAGATAAGTTTCCAAAGCCGATTTTGAAAAAGGCATCTAAATCTCATGGAAACTAAACTAGTCAAATATGGAGATGCCACTACAATTACCCAACAATCAATTGCAACTATTTTCCCTAAACTTTTTTTTTTTATAACATCGGGAACCTTCTAAAGAAGAGTCTTTTGGACTCGCCTCTAGCCAGTAAAACCTATGGGCAACTGACCCCACCCGCCTATTTCCCCTAAAATATGAGGGCACTTACAATGTACACTTTAAACTGTTTTTGCAATCAACATCCTAATTTTCAATTAATTTGCAAGGTTCATCCACCATCTAAATCAGTGTCTAATGTAACATATCAGTGACCAACATATTGATTGTAGAATTTTTGTAGTTTAAGATGGATAACAACCCACCCATCTGTTTATTTAGACATTTATTTGGACAATGAGGTGAAAAATGCAAACTAATCTCACATTTGGATGCTTCATGTAAAATTTTATAGTTTTGGGTGCACATTACAAATGCAACCAAAAATTTAGGATTGAAACTGTGATTAACCATGCATTAAATATTAGGTCCTTAGTAAAAATTATTTTAATGCACCTCCATGCTTGTTTAAAATCTATCTCATTTCAATCCAATCCCAGTGAAAATAAAATGAACTGATACAAATTTCATCTTTCATGCATTAATTACAAAGAACAATCATTGGAATACCAGGATGGAATTGCAGCTGCTGCAAGGGCAGGGGATAATTTCCATAGTTGATGTAGTTGACCACCCAGCACTCCAGTCAGATACTCAAGAATGCTACTTTCCTGGTTTAAAACACCACAATCAACAATAAACAGTCAAACAGTGGCCTCCTTTGGACTGCTAAAACAATAAGAGTAGAAATAAGCAAAGAAAAAAGTTGACCTTGAAGCTGGATGATTACAGCATTGACTAGCAAGAAGAGAAGAACAAAGTACAAATTGACTCAAATGATTTCATATTGAAATTAGTGCAGGATGCAAATCATGATGATCTGCATTTAGAAATGCCACATTTCCCTCAAATAACTTTCAACTGTTAAAGAGTTTAATTATTATGACCCAACAAAAGCGTCAGCCACACCTATGCTATACCCCAAAAAGGCCTAATCACAATCCAAATCAACCTAGTACACAGCCATTAACACCATCACTGTCCAAAAAATCAACACAATTTGAGATATTACATTAATCTAGTAGGAAAGAAAGACACAACTCGCGGGCTATTTTTTAAATGGAACAATTTTCACATCAAATAAAAGAACCAAAATATAGCCAATAAATATTGTTTATATCCAAATGACATGAGCGTATGCACACACAACACAAAAGAAGAAAGAAAAAGGGACATCCCTTGAAACAAGTATGCTACATCAAAGAAACAATCTTGATGGTTGTAATATTTGGTATGGTGGTATATATGTTTCTTCAGGCATAGTCTTTTTTTTCTTTTTCATTTTTTGAATAAGTTGATGCATAGTTAGGATCACAAAAAATCTTTGCAATTGCAGATGCAGCACAATATTCACCTGAGGTGACTGTGACACCTGCCATGAGCAAGGATTCAGCCATGCAGGCCTCCAACATTAGCCACCAAAACCTCAGGGAGGTTAAGGTTTAGGAGGATTTGTGGATCTAGGATTTAGGGCTTAAAATTGGCTAGTGTTTGATGAGTTTTTTATGTCTATTTGATGGGGAAAGCACATGAGGTATAAGGTTTCAATATGTAAGAGAAATATTTGATTTACAGTTAAAAAAGCTAAGAAGCAGATATTCAATTTCCTTACCATCTGTGAACAGTTTCTATAAACAATACACGTGAACCATTCATGTGAACATAAAAATTTCTTCGAAATCACTCTATCTCTAAGAACTAAGAAGCAACATGGACATGACATGACATGAGATGGAACATACCAATTCTTGAAAAATTAAGCCACAACATAGTGGGGATATGACGATTAATATATAGGGTAAATTCCATTAACAAGCCCTAAGGTTTCAGCTTAGGCTAATGCCAGCCAAGTCCAAGACATTTCAAAACTAACCAATTTGGTCCCTGAAACCAACTCAATCCCTAAACATTATTAGGCCCGTTAGTCATTTTTCTCAACTGTCTTAGGGACCAAGTTGGATTTAGGAACCAAATTTGTCAATTTTGAAATGTCTTAGACCTGGTTGGCATTAGCCCAAACCTCAGGGTATGTTAATGGAATTTACCCTAATATCTTTTGGTATATTTTATTTATTTTTAAGCATATTTTATGATTATTTTAAGTTTTCAAAATAAATAACTATCAAAATCTTTAAAATCATAGGAATTTTTTTAAAATTAAAAATTTATACATATTTAGAAACATATCTAAAATAATAGTAATTTAAAATAAAATAATATATATATATATATATATATATATATGCTTTGTCCTCCCAACACATTGAAGACACACCTGCAAGAGTGTCCCCAGCATGTCAATGCTTCTTAGCTCCACCTAATACCTTATGATGATAAATTTCTGCCTTAGGCAGTGAAGTGAAAGTGTCAACAAAATCCAAACTAAAGTTCATCAATCTTAAAGTAACAAATAAGCTAATGAATCTGCAACATTGAATCCAAGAAATTCCTCTCATATTCTTGAACATCATAAGGTTTAATAGCAGAAAAGGTATCTAATGATTGGAAAATTAGTAGAAAAATGAAAGGATTCATCAGTCTCGTTCAGCATATTTTCTCAAATTGAACTTAAAATTAAGAGAAGTAGGAAGAATATGCCAAGTAAGGCCCATCCTTCATATAGAAGGCCTCTTATAAAGAAAATGAACTGAAGGTAGTAGTAAATGTAAAATGCCACAACAAGATTAGATTTATCAAAAAATGCAAATGCATTCCTAGAAACACTTTCAATAAGAAACAGAAAACTACACAGGCATGTGCTTTATTATTTTGAAATTCAATTTTCAGACTTAAGATTTAAGTATAACAGTTACCTTTGAAACCATTGTTTCATCTGTAGAATTAAGACTTTGAGATCTTCCAAAAACTAAATTGCACAACTCATGATATTGCTCTGAGATAGTAAGGGAATAATATGAAACATGCATGAAATGTTCAATTAGACAATTCCATCTGCTTGCAATGCATCCAAGTAACAAGAGCTCCTGGTTCAAGAAAAAAAAAAGTATACATATAATAAGGAAATCACTTTCCGAAAAATATACTCTTGAAGGTTCAATCCATTTAATAAGTCTTGAAAAAAATTGTTCATATAAAACCATATATGACCAAAATTAAGCTTGGCCAAGCAGAGTAGCAGTCCCACAAGGAACCAAAAAAAAAATTTAATTAATCAAACTCAGTTCATATCTAAGAGAAAGGTTCGATATCTTAAGCAAGGGGTACATAGATGAAAAACCCCACAGATTGACCTTAGCTTCAGAATTAATTCTAAATTTTCAATTACAAACAATGTTTACCCCATAGTTTCAAAAATATTACACTTTGAACCCTTAGTTGTAGTAACTAAAAGTAAAAGAAACCCAGAAAATACCTAGGGCCCTATTTAGGACTAAAATTACTTCCATGTAGATCATAGGTGTCCTTTGACACCAAAAAAGATCATAAAACGATGTACTCCTGCATAAAATATCCTAACAAATACACATAGTATAACGGAGATTTATCAATTCGCGGGTTTTTCTTACATCAAAACACTGCTTAACATTCACATGAAAAATTTTTATTGCCCAGATACGTCTCAAGTATTACCTGGGCTTTTTTCCCCTCTTCTAGTTAACAAAGACAAAGACTTGCTAAGGGTCTAAATTGAAATAATTTTAAAACTACAGGGTAAACATTGATGCAATTAAAATTCCAGGATTTTATTTGAAACTAATGTAAACTTTGGAGTTTATTATGTGATTATGTCATACGAAAATGTTTTCCATTCCAATGCACTAAAATTGAAACATAAATCTTCAAGATATGGCTTGATTCCCATAACTTAGGCCAGCAGCAACACTTCAAAAATAGGGTTCCATACTTTTCTAATAGTAAGGTAAGCATTTAAAGTTTAAACACTTTTGCTCTCTCTACTAACTCATAGATCACAGAATCCATCACAGCATTATAGATTAGCATCAAACATAAAGGTGAGAGAGAGACAGAGACAGAGACAGAGACAGAGACAGAATTTAATGGTCTCATTCCTAATAAACCTAAATGAAGATAGTTTGTACTGTAGTTGACTACTTTGATCACTAATACATAATGGATGAAAACCTGTAGAATGGTAACTTTTTCATGTCTTATAAGAAGCTCAAAATGCATGCATCCTAAGGTACCTAATTGTGTAGCCTTGAAAGCTAACCTAGGGGCCAATTGTACCCAGATGCATCTGTGAGCATTTTACATGACTGCTAGTAATAAATTGAAGTATGATAGTGCAAGCAAAAATGAGACTTGTAGAGGTATAGGAACCTCAAAAGACAAGCGCCACAATTACCCATAATTCAATTTTTTTCTTCTTTGTTTTATATTGGTAAGTTACAAATGTACCCAGTGGGTTTTGAACCCAAAACCTCACCTTGCACCTTACTCTTACAAGGAGAGGAGATACCATTTGAGCTAGAGCTCATTGGTGTCGATGATTAGCAATTTTAGAATCATTTCTAGATTCTTTCTTTCCTCAGCCATGCAATATATTGAGAAGTCCATTGTGCTTTCTGGTGCATCTACATATCAAGCATACATATATGTTCATGTGCTTGTGCTTGGGCATTTTCACTCAATATGGATTCACACAGATGAGGAGAATGCTTTGGAACCTAGGTAAGGAGTCAACAGACGCTTTAGTGTCAGGTCTTTTTACAAGGTGTTGAGAGACAGGTTATTTGGATTTCCCCTGGAAAGCTATTTGGCAGGTTAAAAATCCGAGTCTGGTTACTTTTTTTTGTGTGGGCTGAGACATGGGGGAAAGTACTCACTATAGATAAATTAGTGAAAAGTGGCATGATGTTGGAGAATAAATGAGTTGTGTGAAAATAGTGAAGAAACTGTAGATCATTTGTTGTGACATTGTCCTCTAGCAATGGGGTTATGGAACTTCATCTTACAATCTTTTGGAGTAACTTGGGACGTGCCTATGACAGTGTAAGAAATGTTACAAGGATGGCGACGGCAACCAAAATAGTTTAGACATAGGGTATGGACTATGGAATGCAGTTCCAAGAGGTTTAATGAGGTTCAATTTGAGGGAGCATAATAGGAGGATTTTTTAAGACAAAAGTAGCCTCAACCCCTAAGATTCACTTGCAATTTGTAACTTCACTTGTTCACTGGACATCTGTAGAGCCAAATAGACCTTCTACCCTCCATTACTTGATAAAATTTGTTTGTGTAATTTTATTTGAACTAAGGATATGTGACCTGTGTACCCCTTAGATTCTTTGTTGAATTTTCAATTCTTTTTTAATAAGATACTTTTATTACCTATAAAAAAATAAAAAATCATGCAAAGTTGCAAACAATATGAAGACAAAAAATAAACCTTTTAACAAATATTCATTAAACTATGGCAAATATGTTACTGTAATTTATTTCTTGAAATTAACCGACTTACAATTGTTTCACTAAAATCATTATCACTGCTTTTGGCTGAAATATTCAGTCCCTGAAAAACTTGTACCCACTGAACCTTAGGAGCAGAAAATATCAAGCTGGCACCTGAGACTAATCTAACAGTTCTCTTATCAAGAAAATATGAGATATTTCTTGATTTCCAGTGATTCCATGTGATAAACTCCAGTAACGGTTCTACATTCCTGGGGGGAAAAAGGCCAAATACATTCATTCAGGCCAAGCAACAATTAATCCTAAAATTTATCCTCATTCGAGTTCAATTTTCATGAAAAAATTCTACAAACTGCATACCAGTAGACAAGTTGGTTAGCACACCAGAAAAATAAAATAAAACTCACATAGGTCTAAAATAGAATTGGCCGTTATACTAATCATCGGAACTAAAAGAGCCAATTTCTTTTGTAGCAGTGATTCAGTCTCTAAACCATTGTCTAAAAGAATAATGCCATATTAAGGTTGCACTATATGTCATCATGTCTGGTTATATTCAGTAGTTATTGTTTTTTCTCAAAAATGAATACAAACACAACTCTGAGTCAAAACTGCTAAAATGGTAGGTCAATGAGCTCCCAAGTGAATCAAGGGTATTAGCATTCTCAGAAAATGGAAAATATAATGGAAACAAACATATAACATCTCTGAGTTCAGCATCAACTACCTATTAGTATCTATCATTGAGGAAAACTAGGTCTTATGATGCAAAAACCATGAAACAAGTAAACATTGAAGTTTAATTTCTCAGGACAGATGATAGTGGCAACAGTAGAACCGTAGATTTTATCACCTTTTATGCCTAGAAAATAGTACCCATAGCCAACATTCAGTGATATTAATGAGAATAAGCATGGTCTACATTCAATATGTCCATGACTAGCAAATGCAACAGTAGCTATATCTGAACATTTATTTGTTAATGACTCAGTCCAGATATTTCTGATCATGCATAGGGTATTGCCCTGCTAAACCAAGATCCAATACATAAGTAAACATTCGTTACAACCAGATCAACTCCCAACATATTAAATTCCAATCCTAAATCCTGAAGATACAGCAAAGCAAAATCTATCTTTAAAGTGGTTATTTAAGAATTTATTTGATGCAGAACAGAAAATTGACTTTTTGTTTAATAAACTGACAGTTGTAATAATCACATTGATTTAATAAGTAACTAGGGACCTGAACCATATAAAATTTTATGACATATTATAGACTTCATAGCAACAACAATAACAAAAAGTTTACTACGTTGGAGCTTTTTCATTCATTAGTTTTAAACAGCAAAGATACAACTTACGTTGAAGATTTTTCATGCTTTAGTTGTTCTTTGAGTAACTTATTGTCAGACTCGCTGTTATGTCTGACGGTGTTCAAAATAATATCTAAGCCTGTCTCAACTGCTGATATGCAAGACACTGCACACTTCCTCTTCAAAATCTCTTGCAGAGCATACTTTGTAAGATCATCACCAATGCTTTTTTCATTCTTCTTAATTGGAGCCATTTTCCAAGATGAAATAACTGAACCCTTCAAAAAATCTTTCTTATCTGGAACTGAAATAAGTGACCTATTCTGCAGAGTCAATTTCTTCAGATATGCATTTAGGCAATCATACTCCGTTTCTGATAGCTCATCAAGCTCCATCTCAATAACTGCAGTCAGAAACTCTCTGAGATGTGCAACCCTCAAAGGTAAAGTATGGATAAGATGTTCTAATACATATCCACGTGCCTTAGCAAGAGTAGCAGATGACAAATGTGCAAGACCCTTATATAACAAAGCAATCACGTAGAATTTGTTAGAAGTAATAATTAATTTTAAAATCAAGGTACATAAACAAAACACTATCCACAACCTGAGGGAAAGACGCATCAGAAGTCATTTCAGATAGAGCTGCATCAAGTTCCTCCACCGAGTCTTGGTAAGCATCTGAACCACTCAAACGGCTAAACACCTAGACATTTTTTTTTTTTTTTTTGGATTGTTAAGAACACCTAGACATTATTTCTAAAAATAAAAAAAATAAAAAAAAAATACGCAAAGCCAGATAAAAACAAAGAACTGACTCATATCCTTGTATAAAAAGCAAAACCAAATATAAAGTTCAATTACGAAGATATAACAAATGTGAACACATTTTTTAGTGAAAAACAGCATTCAACCCCATGACCAACACAACAAACAAAATGTACCCCAAAGAACAGCAATCGATTAAGGTATCCCATTAACAGAACAAAAAGGGTTTCAAAAATCAAAAGGGGCATGATATACAGATGAGACTTCTGAATACTACATCAATTATCATCAACTGATTGAAATCTTTGGTGCAAACTTTCTTGGAGAAAGTCACAAGTAAAAGGGTATCCTTTTTTTATCTTCAAAGGACTTGTGGAAAATCCATAGAACAGCACAGATACAAATCTAAAAAAAATAAGGAGTCAGTTAACATCTTGCCAAAAGTTAAATTTTGAAAATGGGACAACAATCATTATGAAGAACCATCGAAATTGGCTCAACAAAAGAACAACAATGATGTCGATTACATTTTCCTACGAAATTAATATGTGCTAGGAACAAAATCATTTCAAAACAACAAACATATGCTTAATCATCAAAATCTCAATACTTAAGAGAATCTTAATAATATCCCATGAAACCGATAATCCAATAACATAAACTAATAACCCCAACCACACACACAATTAAAGAGAGGAAGGTTACTGACATTTTCGAAGAAAAGGCCCCAGTGGAAGGTTTTCTTGATGTTTTGGGCGTCCCAGTGGGCAATACGACCAGAAGACTGATACCCAGATGCTAAAATCAGTATATCTACAAACCCTTTTGTCAGTTTCACCATTTCCTCCAAGCTTATATCAGGGTGCACCCACCCCATATTTTTCTTTGGCGACAGGGAAATCACTTTCTCCGTGAAAGAAAACTCCCTTGGAAAGTAAAGCAAAACTCTCGAGAAAGAGAATTCATAATTGACAGGAAATTCATCAGTGTCTTTGATGGCATTCCTGGTTTTCCCGCTCGCCCAAAAAAAAAAAGTTTGTAATTTTCAAAAAGTCTAATCAGACGGCAAATTCATCTCAAAAATAAATAATTAAATAAAAAAGTTTAGTTATAAAATGTATAGTAGCATGAGACTACAACTTTATTTAATATATTTTTATTTGATGTGAATTTTAACAAATCTATCATTATATTACATCTTCTTCTTATATACTTCATGTTTGCAAAATTTTTAAAAAATTTAAGATCAATAGCATATGTAATCAATAAATTATTTAAATTGTAATTTTTTATAGTTTAAAATTATACATAAAATATAAGCTTATAGATCATATAATAAATAATATCCGATTGACACAAAATTTGATATGTATATTAAGAACAAAAAAAACATGTAATTCAACGGTTAAATTTTCAAAATTTGTAATAATGTTAATTTTATTAAGTAAGATTGTAACTTTAGGTTACAACCAATTTTGTAGTTAAACTTTGTCTATAATTAAATCTCACAGCAAATTTTACAACATTTTGTAAGGTGATGCGTCAATGGTAATATTTTACTTGATAAGTTGTGGAGAAAAAATGCGAAATTTACCATGATTGTAGCATTGTTGCTTATTTTTATCTCAACTAAAAGTTTCATGAATATCAATTGTTTCTTTTCTTTCTTTCTTTTTTGGCTAAAATTCAATTTAATCTCTTTATTCTTCTTTCGATTGTCAAATTAGTTGACATTTAGTTTTCATCATTTTTGTCTCTAAAGAATCGACTTACTCCTTCATTTAAGATTTGATAATAAATATCGTTAAATAGGAATAATAAGTTGATGTATGAATTGAATCATGGGTGTTCTATCCCTACCCCATCCCATTTTTAGGACGAAGAAAACTCAAGCAAAGCAAGTCAAGGTGAGGCATAGTATGAAGGCTTTTTGTTGTTCCTATTAGGTGGTTTTGTCACCAATGAGATACAAATAAGGGAGAAGTGGTGATAAGAAAGTTTTTATAAAAAAATGTTTAGAATATGATAATATAATACGTATTTAAAAAAATTAATTATAAATAGGATATATATATAATAACACATTAAAATTATGTGTAAATAACCTTAATATATATATATATATATACACACACATTCGTGAGAGGGCCAAATGAGGTGAGTCGGGATGCACAAATCTCGTCTCAACCTATCTCCTCTTTAGGGCCAAAAAATAAGTGCTGAAGGGAGCAACACGAGAAATTTTTACCATCTCTAAACTCTTTGAAGTTTAAACAACACGACTTCTAACATCATTTTCAAACCCAAAAAGAAAAAAGGTATCTGATTTTATTCTCCCAAATTACTTCTTCTCCTTCCTCAACCAAAAAAATCTTCCTTCAATAGCCTTACGTGAAGCCACTAATCACTTATATATGGTCCTTGTTTACCTATAGGAGATTACTGAGATGTTTGAGATGCTGTTCTTTAGGTTTCTATATTAAAATTCAACCATGTGGCTACTTAACTAAAAAATACACTTCCATCCCATGAGAAAAAATTCACATGACAAAATCTTAAGAGGAGAACTTAAGGAACAACACTTAAGTATCGTACCTAAGTCTTACCTTGAAAAAAGACAAATAGCTTTTGGATTTGGCTATAATTATAAGCCCTTGTACATACAATGAGAACGCCCATGTTCCATTTTTTTTTTTTTTGAAAATTATATAAAAATACGCAAATTTTATAGTTCCAAATTTTTAATTTTGTTAATAAAAATTTCAAATTTATGAAAAAGCTTTTCAATTTAAAACTCCATATCAATTATTTAGGGCAATAATGAACTTAAGAAAAACGAAAATCAATGATTAAAGCTTGAGTTTCACCTTAAACTTGCACATAAATCAATGACAACAATTGAACCTCTTAGAGCATTTATATCAAGAATACTAAAAAAATATAGTTTTTAGCAATTCAAACATACTACTTTATTTATTTTAACAGTCTACTTTATAATATACGTAAAATTAAAAATTTTATATTTTTTATCATTTTATTGAAATATTATTTCTTTATTATTTTTTAAATATTTATTATTCTTAATCTCATCTCTTCCTCTCTCTGTCTCCCAAACCCACTACAAAACCCAACCCACTACCACTACCCACACCCACTACCACAGCCACCACCACCTACAACCTCAACCCCCAACCACCAAAATCATAAACAAACCCAAACCTAAAACCAAATCACAAACCCAAAATCAAGTCACAACCAAATCACAAACTCACACCCACTACCACAACCACCACCACCCACACCCACACCCACACCCACTGCCATCGCCACCACCACCCACAACCTTAACTCCCAATCACAAAAATCACAAACAGAAGCAAACCCAAAACCAAATCACAAACCAAAAAAAAAAAAAAAATCATAAAACTTCATACCCACCCACCTTCAACCACCACCAATCCACCACAAAAACCCATCAAATGGATACCTACCACCACCAATCCACCACAAACCATACCCACCCACCATCAACCACCATAAACCGATGAAGAAAGGGAGAAAATAATATAGAGAACGAGAGAGAAGATGAGGAGAGAGAAGCAAAATTGACATAAAAGAAAGGAGGCACGCATGAGTTGGTTTAAAATAATATTATTTTATTACAGCATTCAACTACAGTGAGCTGTCATCTCCAGCATTTGAGAGCTTTGATGTGCTAGATATTTTTGTGTATTGGTTGTTAAATTGATTTTTTTAGCATCTTTGATGTAAATGCTCTTAGAGAGAGAGAGAGAAAAACAGCTTTGCTTAGAATGAGAAATTGATTATATCACATTATGATACTTCTAGAATATCTAATAATTTTCTGTGACACTGAAAGTTTTATCAACAATTCCACCACAAAAGATAAACGAAGATGGTTTGGAAATTCATTACAATTTAACTGACAATTACAAACCATTTCCATTAACAATTTTTATGCAATTCCCCCCTCCTTTGTCCAAGGAGAGAAGAGACTACGAATTCGAATTGAGAGAACATCCATGCAACTCTTCCAAACTTTATGCATTAAAAGGATATAAAATAGGTCTGGATGCATTATGAGACTATAAAAAAAATCTGCGCTACAATTGGCTATGTTGATGAGAATATAAATCGGGTCCCTAAGACACTCTGAATGACCTTCCTTAACCACATTCATACAACTGAAGCCATTCGCAGCTTAGTTAGTCAAACCATAAGGCAAAAACAGCTGCTTCTGTCCAGTACAATCAAAAGAATATGGTTTTCGCAACTTGCTTAACTGAAGGCAAATTATAAAATTAAATTAGCACACCACCATGAAAAATTTGCATAAATAGAATAGTGCAATAACACTAACAGCTCTCATTATGAGAAAAGACAAACTATCTCATCACATGTGTCCTAAAAACAAGGAAATGATTATATAAGCTAGGCAAAACTCCCAAAATACCAAATTAGAATCCTACAACCACCAAAAGCACAGAATTCACTTTTAGACAATAGCATTGGCAGCACTGGCAATTCTAGGCCACAGATCAGCACATTCTTTCCCAATTGGACCGGTGATAGCAGAACCTACAATAACCACAACCACCAATTCATATTATAACCAATTGCTCCATAAAATGTTAACAAAAACTAGAACTACAAGAAGTGACAAAAAACTGTATGATTCTTATGTTTCTGAAATAATGAATGATTAATTTAATGGTTTGCATACAGCACTTCAGAATACAACATATAATCACATATCAGAGATGGTAATACCTTTCATTTCTCCCTTGGGGTTCACAATGACACCAGCATTATCTGTAAGAACAGCAAACTAAAACTCAGTAACTGAAGGTTCATGTGTGTAAAAAGTACACAAATATGGATTTAGTATGTACGAACTGAAGTAAAAAATAAATGTACATAGCAAAGGCCTTTCTAACAGTAATCAACAACAGCAACCAACGAAACCTAGCCCAACATAGATCAATATTAGTAGATTAAGAACCCATTATGATCCTAATCAAGTTTCCAGGCAATAATTTAAATTGCCCCAGCTTGGAAATACAGAAATGCAGGGCCACATTAAAAATGTAGCACTGAAACCTGAATCATACAATCGCTCACCATTGAATCCAGCATCAGGAATACATGTTTTGAAACCAACCCAAGCCATACAGTTGTTGGAACATCCTTTTTTTTTTTGGTATTTGATCTACTTATCAAGATTGTCATTCGACCTAATGGTCATTGGCCTAGCTCTATTTTATTTACCTTAACAACAATAATACGGACACAATTTCAAACCCTGCTTCACAACTTGACACATAACACATAGTTGGGTGTGAAATTGGGAGCGTCCCTAGATTTATTGTTAAACCTCCATTTGTAGATAATGGCCAAATGAAGCTCTATAGAATTTAGAATCACTTTTTTTCTCCTGATTGCAAGAATATCTGAACACCTATTGTGGAATTCAAAAAGTCTAGATCTCACAAAGTGGATGAAGACAAAAAATAAACACTCTAAAATCAAGGCGGTAGAGACCTTCAATTAGAAATCAGATTTACCAGAAGACAGGTAACACAATGCAGAGGGATGAACATCATGCTGTTAAATACTGGCACATAACTATCAATTTATGCTTCTAACAAACAACAAATGACCAACAATTTATTTGGCCACTCATTTTAACAAACCTAGAAGCAACAACAATAAAAACCAATCATGGGTTCCAGTTAGTTCAACTCGTAAACTCTCTTGTTGTCAAATAAGAAACCTGGGTTTGAACCCGCCTACACCAAAAACCGATTTGACCAATTGGGTATCTATCAAAAAAAAAAAAACAACAACAAAAACCAAACATAATTTCATTAATACCTTCGAAGTACATGAAAACACCGTCCTTTCGGCGCCAAGGTTTGCGCTGGCGAACAATGACAGCAGGAAGAACCTTCTTACGCAAATCAGGCTTGCCTTTCTTGACAGTGGCCATGACCATGTCACCAACGCAAGCTGAAGGCAAGCGATTGAGCCTACCTTTGATCCCTTTGACGGATATGATGTAGAGATTCTTAGCACCCGTGTTGTCTGCGCAGTTCACAGTTGCTGCCACGGGAAGACCCAGTGACATCCTGAACTTGTTCCCAGCCGATCCTCCCCTACCTGCATTGATTTTTCATATGGGTTATAGATTGGAGAAAAAAAGGAATGGTGTTTGGTTGGTGAGAGAGTGATGGGAAATCAGAAATGAGAAGAGTTACCTCGCTTCGACATGGTTGATCGCCTGTGTCTCCTTCCGTGTGTGTGTGTGTGTTTTGGGAGAATAAGTTGATTATATATATGGGAGAGCGGTGTCTGACGACTACTAGGGTTTGGGTTGGCTTAGCGGGGGTGTTTGGATATGTGTTCTAGCCTGTTCTACTTTAAAACCACACCCTCTTTCTTTTCTTTTTTAATGAAAAGATCCGCACAAACATTAGTATTTTTTTTTTTTTTTTTTGGAAAGTAGAATTTATACGTTCACTTCTAAAGATAACTCTTTTATTATCAGACCAAAATATCAATCGATTTTTGGTATAAATGAAGATTGAACCTTATATCTTTTATTTAATCATCAGAAACTTTATCAATCAAAAACCTTACAAATTTTAGTATGTTTGGGTCTTGATTGCTCTCTTTTTTTTTTACCAGTCCTTTTCTAGTTTTATTTTGGACAAATTGCAATCTACCCAATTGGGCCGAAATTTAAGTTGTTTATATGTGATTTAAAATTTGATATTTTACCTACATGAGATTAATTTAGTTAGAAGTTCATAACCCACATTGTTAAAAACAGAAATAAATATGTAATTTTGCTCTACTTTTATGTCTCTCTCTTCCAAAAACACAAAAAATATAAAAATACAATATCAAATAAGATCACAAATAATCTAGCAGAATACTTGTATCATGGGATTTCAAACCACAGGTAGGCAATATAAATTTCAGTCAAATCTCATGTGGGTAAAATATCAAATTTCAAATTACAAATAGGTAACTCAAATTTCAGTCAAACCACAGGTAGATAAGTTGTAATTTGCCATTTTTTTTTTAGCTTTAATGATTTTATCTATATTACTTTCAACAAAAAAACTATTCTCATACAGACACTTATGTAGTACCATTTATTTATTTATTTTTGAAAATTAGCAAAACTTGGCCTTGACTTAGAAGTTCATAAAAGAATGAAATGAGTGAATTATAAATGAATGAAATGTATTTGAGTTATGTAAAGTAATGGAAAATAAATTAATTGAATAGAAGTAATCTTGTATTAATGTTTTAAAATAAAGAAATGAAATGTTTTTGTCCTTTTTATTTTTTTGGCTTTAATGATTTGATCTATATTACTTTCAGTAAAAAATTATTCTCAAACGGACACTTATGTAATACCATTTATTTATTTTTTTTTTAAATTAGCAAAACTTAGCCTTCGCTTAGAAGTTCGTAAAAAAAAAAAAAAGGAATAAGTAAATCATAAAAGAATAGAATGTATTTGAGTTATGTAAAGTAATGGAAAATAATTTTTTTTTTTTTTTTTGGCTACCAAACCATGATGGATGGGTTTGGCCCATTAATCCATGGGCTAGGGGTCTTCTGCCAGTGTTGAAGGCTCTACCGTGACAAACCCAACATAGATCCAACCACTTTTATTACCTCACTTGATAACAAGCCTAGAAAAATAAATTAATTGAATAAAAGTAATCTTGTTTTAATTTTTTAAAATAAAGAAATAAAATATAAATAACCTTATTTGAGAGTTATACAAAATGAATGAAATGAAATCATTTAATAACAATATTAATATTATAGTTATACTCCTGTTTTAAAGTTAAAAGTTGAAATGCTAAATGTATGGGAGTCTTTTAGGAGTGTTAATGAAAAAATCATTAAATTTAATTCATTTCCTTCCATTCCTCTCAATTTTGAGGTAAACGAAAAATTGAGGTTTTCAAGAAAAATGTAAAAAATGAGTACTCCCTTTACCCATTTAATTCTCTCTCATTTAAACTTCTAAATTAGGGAATGACTTTTCAATTTTCTCAATTAAAACTCTTAAACAAAAAAATTGAATAAATATTTTAAATTATTGTTTTCATTTCATTCCCTCCTTTTGATACAAAATTACAAATTCTTTAGCAACAAAATTTAAAGAGTCTATTTGGTATATGCTTTTCAGTTTTGCATTTTTTTTTATGTATCTTGAGAAATTGTTATCAAAAATGTTTTTTAGTATTTTCAGCCTTTAAAACTTGTTTAATAATATTTTTGAATTTTTGTTTTCTATGTATCCCCAAACCACAACTGCTTATTTAAAAAAAAAAAAAATAGAAAACAATAACACTAAATTAACCAGAACAACCTAATATTCCAAATCAACCAAATCAAACATCAAGGACGGAAAACCCATATCCAATTGAGAGGTATTTTCGCTCAGAGAGAGAGAGAGAGAGAGAGAGAGAGAGAGAGAGAGAGAGAGAGAGAGAGAGAGAGAGAGAGAGAGAGAGAGAGAGAGAGAGAGAGAGAAGGAAAATGGTAATAAAAATGTAAAATATTACAAAAATGCTATGGACATTGGATTTTGATCCCTTCGACATGTGACCCACTTGCCCCTAATTTTCTTACGAGTTTTAACTTGATGACAAGTGTGCATTTGTGACACTAAGGTAATGTGCGTGTGAGTAAATCTTTTTACTTATTTAATTTTTAAAAATCACCACTAACCATCGGTTTTCTAAATGTGATTGATCACACCTACACTTACATGTAGAAGTGTTTGCGAAACCAAATTACAAATCTATCTATCCCTTTCTAAGGACTCCTAAGCTAATAGGGTAGGATAAAGTAAGGAAAGTATTTCATTTTGTTTTAATCTTAACAATTCACAATTTTGATTCAACCATTGTAAAAATGGTCACTTCTAAGAATTTTTTATTATTATTTTACATTAAGAAAATAAAATATATAAGGTGCTGTCTAGAAATGGGAATAACCAAAAATTCTCACGCACTGCCACTGTTTTCTTTTCCAATATGTTGCACTTGCAGCAAGTCATCAACTAAACAATCACTAGTCACTCCACTAGTCCACTGCAACTAAGGTGACAAAGCAGCAAAAGTGAAGAACCCCCAACAAGTCCCATATCACATCAATCCATCAAATTTCAAAACATGCCCAACTCTTTGCTCCTCGTCTCCCACCTCCCCATTATTCCACCAACACACACAACCCCACGCCACGTCAGCCCTAGAATGTCCCTCAACAACAACAACAACAACAACAACAACAACAACCAAACCCCAAAACCCCCAAACCCTTCTTCCCTTCTCACCTCCCTCCCAAAACTCCTCTGGGGCCCATCACTCCCTCCTGGCCTCTTAATCTCCACCGTCCGTACAGCATGGCACTCCACGTGGCAGCTCATGATGTCCCAGCTCGCCCCCTCCGACTCCTCCGGCCATTACACTAGACCCACCTCCAAATTTCGCCACGTGGCAACTACCCAGTTTTCCCGCCAAAACCTTCACCTCTACGTGGGCCTACCTTGCCCATGGGCCCACAGGACCCTCATAGTCCGAAACCTTAAAGGCCTCGAAGAAACCATTCCTGTCTCAATAGCCTCTCCAGGCCAAGACGGCTCCTGGGAATTTAAGTCTAGTTCAATCCCTGGCCTGGACAAGGATATCCTTATCCCGGGTAAGGATAGTGCAAATGGGTGCAAAAATCTGAGAGAGGTTTATGGGCTTAGGAGAGGTGGGTACAATGGAAGGACCACAGTGCCAATGCTTTGGGATGTGCAGAATAAAGAAGTGGTGTGCAATGAGAGTTATGATATTATTGAATTGTTCAATTCTGGATTAAATGGGTTGGCAAGTAATCCGGGTTTGGATCTCTCACCATTGGAATTGAAGGGAAAGATCGAGCAGTGGAATCGTGTAATTTATCCCAATGTTAACAATGGAGTTTATAGGTAATTTTTTTTTATTCTTCTTAGATTATTTGGGTCATGTTGGCTTTATTTGTAATTTAATATTGCCTTTTACATGGACCCGTCACATGTTTTTTTTTTTTCACTGCTCACAGACAACCAGTTCAATAATTGTGAATTTTTGTAAAAATATTGTGTTCTGATTATTCTTTGAACTTTGCCACTGACACATAATCTGTACTAGGAATATGTCCAGTGAGCTCAACTAGTTCTTTTTGTTTATAATCATCATGGAACAACCCCATATGTTGAATTCCTATCCTATTGATCAAAAAAGTGGTAGGAATAGAATGAATCTTATGAGATGTTTGAATGCTCTTGTATATGAATGCCATGATATTGGTATTGCATTTGGCAGATGTGGATTTGCTCAAAGTCAAGGGGCATATGATACGGCAGTGAGTGAACTGTTCAGTACATTGGACATGTTAGACGATCACTTGGGTAGGTCTCGCTACTTATGTGGAGGTACACTCACCCTTGCAGATATATGCCTGTTTACCACTTTGATTCGGTTCGATCCTGTGTATAACGTTCTGTTCAAGTGCACCAAGAAGAAGCTACTTGAGTATTCCAATCTTCATGCCTATATGCGTGACCTTTACCAGGTACTCTTCACTTTTTCTCAATGCCTGCTTGCTTGTTAGTTGATACTGCTAATGAGAGCTATTGTACTCTGTTGTGGTTCGATGGTATGGAGTCCTTGGACTAATTAAATTGGGTACCGTGATGGGTAAAAAATGTGAATATTTCTTTAAAAACTTTTATGTGTGCGCGCTTAGAAGTTGGTGACAAATGAGGATTCTTAGTGCTTTGGAAACTGGAATAACAACTACTGGAAACTATGAGGTGGAGAGGTGATATGGCGAAAGAATAAAGCAGCGTTTACCAAAAAAAGAAAGAATAAAGCAGCAAGTAATGATTAGTACAAATTCATAATCACTTTTGCATGTACTCATCATTGACATCATTTTTATTATGCGCCAACCATAACATGCCACCTCAACAGTTGTGAATTATTTCGTGTCAATATAGTTATAGACTGTAGTAAAAAATTTCTTTAACATACCATCTAAAAATGGCAATCTACTTTCAGTATCAACGACGGACAAAGCAAGTAGAAATTAACACACTAGGGGCATTCATGCTTTACCAAATCATGCATTATCCCTTTTGTTGCAGACATAAGTTGTCATTTGCTTGTAAACAGCATTCTTTTTACATATATATCTGCTAATATACATCAATTGTTATTTATGATCTGGTTTGTAACTTTGTATTGCTTTGATTGCTCACTAAGCCTGGCACATCTAGTTTTTGCATACTCGTGGGGGCGTTTGTTTGTTTTTTTTAAAACAAAGAGTTCATTGTTTATACAAGCTACCAAAAATTTGTTAAAAGTATGTTACCTCTTAGAATTTAATGACTTAATTCTGCCGTATGCTAAGTGGTGCATGTCTATTTCCTGTCAGATTCCTAAGGTTGCAGTAACTTGCAACTTTACAGCAATTATGGATGGTTACTACAAAACACTTTTTCCTCTGAATCCAGGCAGCATTCAACCTGTCATGCCTTCAGGTTGTGAGCATGAGGCCCTCTCCAGGCCTCATAACAGAGAATCGTTGTCATCGACAGAGAGTAAATATGTACAGGTTCAGTAAGTACACATAGGTTCAAGTTTCATAGAAGCTAGTTCTGAGTTCGGACAGAGTTCAGTATAATGTTGTTGGTATTCAGTTATGCGTAATTTCTTATATCGCCTTCATTCTTTCCATCGTCAAATCATACTACAACAGCCATGTAGCCTTCATTTTTCAAACCCCCATTTTTGTACGTGTCAGAAAACTCAAACCATAAAATTTTAATAAAGCATATCCTCTTTTGCGTATAGTAGCATTGTCAACGTAAAAAACTCAAAACCATAAAATTTTAATAAAGCATATCCTCTTTTGCGTATAGTAGCATTGTCAACGTAGCTTGTCTAAAGTTTCTCCTTCGCGGCAGTGCTACTTCTCTGCCAGATTGTCTTATTGGTCACAATTAATGGGGATATTAGCCTCCATTCCCTATTCCACTGGATATTGCTGGGACTCCAGATCTAAGTGCTCTTGTCTTGCTTTTGTGTGTAATACTAAGTTACTAACATAATAAAGAAAAATGCTGAATCTACTACAAATTGACAATAAATATAATAGGTGGACTTCAACAACATAATAAATAAAGACTGCTTTTATACGATTAATAAAGCGTCAGTTTTTAAGGGTTATATAACAAAATTTATAGTATTCCTAAAATTACTCTATAATTAAAAAAAGAAAAGAATAGCATTTTTTATGCATGTCGCTAATGTTTGTGATTCTAAGGAGTAGACAAAGTTGCTCCAAACAATCAACGATGGTAAGGCACATCTAGGTAGCAACATAATAGTAATGGCACATTTTGTGTGGTTTCCCAAGAATCCATGATTATAGGAATTTGTACGTTTTTCATAGCAATGGCCAATAGGTTCTTTTGTAGAACTACTACTTTCAGCTTCATCTTCTTGTTTAGTGATATTTCTTGAGATTAAAAAACTCAATCTTGCAAATTTTTTCCGTTCGTTTTATTGATGAGGAAAATCTTTTATCCATTTATGAACCCTATTATCCAAAAAGTAAAGATTTTTTTTTCTCTGAAAAGGGCTATATGGCTTGGATCTCTACTTCGATCTTATATGTTAGATCGTTTAAGAGCCATTGTTTTGAAACCCTTCCAATCAATTAATCTAGGATTTATTTTTGTATCAAAAGGTTTAAATACTTCGTAGCTTTGTTCTAAGCTTTTTAAGAAAAACCACAAACTTTTACTAGAAAGAAATCAACCAAAATCGGCTAAAAGTATATCAGCAAGATGTGGAGGATGTTCCTCCATTCACACCGAAAAACCACCAACATGCCTCGAATGTTTTGCTCGGTTATGAGCTATAAAATTGCCTAATCACAAGTATGAGAAAGAGAAAGAACAAAGGCATACATAGACAATTTTGCAGTAGAAATTAAGTTTCCAAAGGTAGTGAACGACTCATCTTCACTGCTCAAAGCTTTGACGATAATTTCGGAATCTCCCTCTCCAATTACCGATGACAGTCCTAACTCAAAGGCGAAAGATATAGCTTTGGCAGCAGCCATTGCTTCGACATCATCTGAGGATGGGGCAAGGCAAACATTTTTGGCCAGAACCAGCCCCCGGTGATCACAAAAGACCACCCCCAGACCTGCTGCATTAATGTCCTTAAACAGAACACCATCAAAATTTATTTTTAATGAGGAAGCCGGTGGAGGGATCCATCTGACCCTAGGAGAAGTTACTGATGGCTGAGCAGAAGGAGGTGGGGGAGCATGAAGGAAGTCTTGGAGAGCTTGAGAAGCTTGCAGTAGCATTTGAGAAATTGGATAAACTGAAAGCTTGAGCCTAATTTGGTTTCCTTCTATACCAAATATTCCGGCACACCGATGCAAAGCAGTCCAAATTATGCTCCTCATCTATCACGTGTTGCACCACCTCTTTGAATTTAGAGAACACTTGGTTCTTCGGAACAGCCATTGAAGTTAGAGAACACTTGGTTCTTCGGAACAGCCATTGAAGTTAGAGAACACTTTGGTTCTTCAGAACAGCCAGTTAAGATGGCTATTTCCAGGAAAATGCACAGTAAAAAATTTAGATAAGTCTTTTTGTAATATAGACATTTGTTTATAAGTGGTAAATTTAGTAGATGCCCATTTGTAATATAGGACACGTATAGTCCTTTTGTAGTAAGGAAAAAGGTATCATAAATAAAATATCAGCCACTGAAATCAGCTTTAAAGATTGGCATAAACCAAACATCATGTCGAAGGCTAGAGCACAATGAAACGAACGCAGGCAACAATGCAACATTTCCCCCCCTTTCCATATTTTGCATCACATTATACAAGGGGATCATGGAGCAAATCCTAAATATTTCTAACCCATCCAAAGCAGCAACCAGACAAAAATTATAAAGCCCTATCGTTTCAGCAGTGCAATGGCCTGAGAGTTTGCACTAGCAGCAAGATTGTTTGCCTAGATGGCTGACAACCCTGGACCACCTCTATCTACAAAACATTTGGGTTAAATGTAAGGCTTTACATTTAACCCCCATGTTCAACAAAACGAGGTTAACCAGCACCCTGATACTCAGCCACTAGACAGCATAGTCAGAGGGAAGCAATTCAGTTCACTAAAAAATCTGCTTCTTCATTATTTCTTCTACAGAGCAGAAGGCAATTACAACAAAAAAAGATAGCAGATAGAGCATCCCCACTGTTCATCTTGCAATTGATGCAGATCTAGTTCCTGTGTGAAGATGTGAACATGATCATTAGCAACAGCAGTAGCAACGATAACAAGGATAATCATGAATCAAAGCATTTAAGAAATTTTGAAAGCTTTCCTTATTGCACTTATTATAACTCTATATAGTGTTTCATACTCTATTTTTTTATTATTAAATAATATCACATTCTTAAAAAATACACAAATAATGATCCACATTATCAAGAAAGCCCAAAACCCTATTTGGCACCCATCCTTGAAAGCACATTACATACTCTCAATATAAGAAATTTTTATAAAATAGTAACGACATTTATTTCAATTTTGCAATTCAATGAGCACTAACTAAATGGCACTTCCTCCTTCCATAATAATGAAATGGAGAGATGCCATGGACTCAAAAACAGATTGGGTGTGCGTGCAATTTCCTAATTAAAAATTTACCTGCTAATTAATAACTTGCATTATAACATGATAAGCAGGTCCATGCGTTAATGTTTAGTATGACAAAGGGTTGCCTAATTTTTGGGAGAGCACTAAGGATACCAAATTTAAATCATGAGCTACGATTACCCTATGGCACTCCTGGTTCTCCCCATGTAATAAGAGCATACTGCAAAAGGGAGAATTTTGGAGAATGAAACCTTTTTCATTAGAGACAATATACACCAATTCATACACTAGACTGCATAGAGCTTGGCAGATTAACAAAACTAAAATCCATTTAAAATCTGGCTAAAGGGCAGAGGAAAGGAAAATTTTGAGTAATAAGTGATTGTCTCAAATAACTCTATTCTGCAACATTCATTTTTTCTTGGTCAATGACTACCAACCAAAGGCAACTTTGGAATTAACCTCGCTGCTATGCTGCTCCCATTATCAACAATGACATGTGGAACACTTATAACTTAGTTTTATCTGACGTCTATTTGGCAGTCTCTCCTTAGAACATATAAGCATGTAATATATATGTACTAGCTTCCAAAATCTGAAGTCTAGTCAATGTCTTACTGGTAACTGCCAACCAAAGGCAACTTTGGAATCAATCTCCCAGCTACGATGCTCCCATTATCAACAATGACATGTGAAACAGTTATAAATAACCAAATTTCTGATGTCTATTTTGTGGTCTCTCCTTTACAAAATATATAAGGGTGTAATATATAAGTGATAACTTCCAATTCTGAAGTCTCCTTCCAAAAAGACCAAATTGCAAAAATTGAGAATTTTTTTAAAGATGATGAAGCCTTTAGAATTGCTTTGGATCGACACCAAACAAGAGAAAACAAAACCTAGTAATCAGTACCAAGCTATCAAAGAAGAACTACAATAAATTTTATCACTCAAGCAAACTGTTTAACTATCTCCCATTGGAGTACAATAGGGTGCTTATATAGATTATCAGAGCTAAACCCTAATTCTAATTGACTTAGGAAAGCTCAGTTATTGAATTATAAAAATACCCTTGACTCTTGGGAATATAACAAATACTAATAACTTTATTAACAAATAAGACCTTTTTAAAATCCACTAGACCAATAAAAATTCAATTGACATCTAAAGTTATATAAAAATGTATTGAAGTAAAACTGTCTTTGAGCTTCCAGCATCATTCTCTCCTAGTTTTCTTAAAATTTGTTCTCCTGTGTTGAAGTGCTGAAGGATAACAACTCTTGAAACACTTTTAGCAGCATTAAGCACAAAGAGCTTTCTGTTCCACCATATCATTAAATTCATCCAAAATAATAAAATCAATTAGTGAATCAACGTTGCAAAACAACGATCTTATATTGATTCACAAAAATCATGATTGTATCAAGTTTTTCCACTTTATGCACCAAGGAGGGTTGATCAAACTCATTTTTCACAACATGTGCACCTCCTATCACTATCTTTTGGTGGCTCAACATTATTGTCTCTCGTCTCTCGTGTGGGAAGCTTCGCCTTCGTCTCTATTGGTCATTCTCAGCAATTCCAATGACGCGAGTTGGGTATTAATTTGTTCAAACCATGCAGACAAGTCTTGAAAGGCTTTTTGCTATATTTTCTAAGGTTTGCTTCATGGCAGACTAAGAATTGGAACTAGAATCTACACAAGCAATAGTCTTCTTTAAATTGTGCTACTAAATGTTTGTTCTCCCTTGCCAAAGATTGTTTATTCAATCTAGAAATTCATCTGAATGAGATTAGGGTAGATATTTCTCTTGATAGGATTGGGATAGATATATCTCTTTTAAGTTTCCCTTTCATTTTTTACCAATCTTTTTTGGTAGACTTGTCCAGTTGTAGAAAATTCTTAATTCCGTACCTGTATTTTTAGCTGTACCTATGAGGTTCATTGTGGCAAACCTATTTGTTCAAAGAATTAGTCCGTTGCATGTAACCAATTAGAGAAAATATATGGGACCATCAAATGTGGGTTGTCTCAAATATTACTATGGTTCACTAAAATAAAGTTTCAGCAAATAATTGAATCAAGGACCTGGGCTGTCTTACGCTAATTTGGGCCAACCAGGACCTGCTTGGATGTGGCTTTGGCTGTTTGGACATGCAGACTAGGAATACAACTCCTCAACTACACACAAGCCTAGATGTATGGGCTTTGATACCAAATGACCCTTCAAAGTTCCAAATCACTTTGAGCATGCCAAAAACAACTCCCATGAGATCAAAGAACTGTTGCCCACAATCTCCAAGCTCAATCAAACAGTATCGCGTGGTCGCTGGTGGACTACTAATGATGTCACATTCAGGGTTGTTTTATGAACCCATGCATCGCACGGGCATAGTAAAGGGAAATTTAAAAGAAAATGGATGAAAGGAGCTGAAAAAGTAAAGGGAAAAAACAACACTAAACACTTTTTTTTTTTTTTTTTTTTTAAAACAACACTGAACGTTGAAGCCAAAAGACCACCAAGCACATTTTCCAGACGAGTAAGCTGCTTATAAGACTACTCTATAAGGGCCAAAACCATAATGTGCCAACAGTATCTATGGTAGAACTCAATATGGTATAATTTATATTCAGAATACACGCATGCATTTCACAAGAAAATACTAGCCCTCTTCACCCTTTGCAATCCAAAAATAAAATGGTTATATTTTCTTAAAAAGAAACAAACTTAGAACCATCGTGAGAGAGAGAGAGTTAAAATCAAGAAAAAAAAAGCACTGCACAAGAGCAAACCAGGTTCACTATTCTCTCTCAGATTAAAACCATAGCTTCCACATTAAATTTTCCTATCCAATAATAATTTCATAATAAACGCATATATATGTTGAGGAGTACTGACTCTCAACCAAGATCCTTTTTTATTTTTTAATCAGTGATTCTCAACCAAGATCCTAATCAACACAAATGCTATATAGCGAATCACAGAAACTAACTTTATTGTTTTGGCTAGGTTATGTCTGAGGCTTAACATCCAATACTTCATTGTAAATCCTAGCAAACGCTTAAGAAAACTAAAAGGCAACATTGCATATAATAACATTGCAGAAACAAAGTATCTTAGAATCACAAGCAATGAAATCAAGCTACTACAAGTGTGTGAAATCATTAACAAGAAAAAAACAACTGTCAATAAGTAGATGTTTCCAAAAAGAAGGATAAACAAACAGCGTGTATCAGAAAATTGATGAAATATGCTTACTAATTGAACGCTTCATGTTAATGCAGTGCTTGCTACCACATAGGCATTGGAATGCCTTGACAGGTTGACCATCGTCGTCAAGGTAAATGCTATAATCCTGCAGACACATCATGTATAGCAACTTAATAGAGGGCAAATAAAGATTACCCATGGATTTATTGCATACATAAGATAAGCTCAAGGTTGGTTTATTATTTATACTAGTATGAAATTAGTTCAAATCACCAGATAGAACAATACCACTGAATCTACATATCCAAAGAGAACCAGGAACATGTTGCATGACTGAATGTCAAACTAATGTATGCAAGCACATGCATCAAAACATAAAAAGTCAAAGGCTTGTAGACATTGTTAGGTTGCTTTTCTAACCTAAACCCAAACAGTAAGAGGAACATGAAAAAAACACATCTCATACCAGACATAAAACATAATTTTGTTTCAATCATGAGCTCTTAAAACTGAGATACTATGTCAATGTCCATTTAATGGCAATGTAAGTGCTATAACACATCTCGTACATGCATGAAACATAATTTTGTTTCAACCATTAGCTCTTAAAACTGAAATACTATGCCAATGTCCTTCATTTAGTGGCAATATAAAAGAGCACATGCTATAAAAATCTAAACCAAGTTGTGTTATATTTTTTAATAAGTAAAAGCATATCATGTAGACCATGAGCAATATTGTAATGATCAAAAACCTACTCACCCAAGTGAGCTCTTCCAACGCAGCAACCATTCTCGTTGTGAAGAAAGCAAGCTACACAAGGAAAAATACTCCATTAGAATTGCTACAATACAAAATTGAGTCTCCTATCACCAAGCAAGGGCATCACATTGAATGCAAATAAAAGTTTCAGAGATTCCATACATGGTAGTAGGTAAGATCCGGGGTCTCCACTTTAACAGGGATCTCAATCAAGTTTGCATCCCAACACCTAGTGAAATGGAGAACAAAATGATCAGATATTCTGAAAATGAATTTTTATAACCTGGTAAAACATTTGTCTAGCTAGTAAAGGAACAAGCCACAATTTGCCACCATCAATTCAAAAAGATAGCATGAATTCTTTTTTTTTTTTTTTTTTTTTTTTGTATAAATAAGAATATTTTCTGATAAGTAACAGTATTTATTTATTTTTGATAAGTAACAATGTTAGCCAAGTACACAGAGTATACTATTTGTACATTAAAATAAAGTTCTTATAGTACAATGATCAAGAAAATTTAAGAGTGGAAAAGGAAGATTCGCCTATAGCTAGCATCCACTCATGCAAAGATTTGGAAAACAGTTTCAGATCTAGAATAGTCCTCTCACATCCCCCTCAAAGCAGCGAGCATTCCTTTCCGTCCAAAGACACCTCATAAAAAAGTGGGGAACCACCCTCCAAATTTCTATATGCTGAATTAGTAACTACGCTTGCCAACAAGTTAACAGCTCTAGAAAGGATAAATATTAATTTATTTTAATAAAATAGACAAGATAGTTGACTCACACACACACACACACACACACAAAGTGGACAGGATAGCATGCAGTCTTCTCATATGCTGTCTTATATCGGTTCGTACATCATTCAATCAAAAAAAAAATCTGCTATCCATTGATCATTAATGTGTCTACTGCACAAGATTTCACTATGCTGCCAAGGGAGGAAGGAGCATTTTAATTTGTCCCTTCAGCTACTATGATTTCTGTGATGGTTCAAATGGAGCCATTTTCAGATGCAAATCTTCAACTGTCAGCTCTATGTCATGGTCAAATAGTCTTCCTAATTCCTAGAACTCGGGAGACACCCTTAAAGACTCTCAGGTCCACTCAATTTTCCAGGGGACAGCCAGGTCCTCCTGTGTTACCAGAGCATCAGCACAGCATGCTTTTATTATGCCATACTATAATATCTGTTATATTAGTATGACTTATCATTGAGTGCTGACCACTATATATATATATATATATATACACACACACACACATATATATATACATATTGCATTTTATCTACAGAAAATTCTGACAATATCTTGGTGCAACGAAATAAGTTTTTGAGGAATTCTAATTCATTTAAAAAAAAAAAAATTCAATATTCATGCTCTTTTGATGGGAGAAGGGAGCTTGTCTACTGCATCATTTATGATTGTGAATAATAAAGTACCACAAAAATAATAAATAAGGATTCTCATTTAATATTTCAAAACAAGCACAGACAAGCCAGGTACCAAATTCATGGGTACACTCATAGCAGCACCTTCACTGAACTAATTAAATGAAGTATGTAAAGTTTAGTATTAACAAAAAAATAAACAGAAACAGACAAATAGATAGAGGCCACAGTGTGGTTGAGGTTTAAGCATATACCTATGGTTAATGAATCTAGCAACATTGCCAAAATATGTTGCATCCAAACAGAGAGCTTCTTCATTCTTTAGAACCCCTGAACCCCAGTCTGCATCTAATAGCACTGAGTAGGTATGTTTCCCACTTTTTTTACTCTCTGTGTTCCTCTCGAACAATTCGGTGTTGGTTAGTATTTCTCCGACATACTCACACACAAATGCACCTTTTGGAAGGTCCTCTAGCGTTCGGAGACCCCACCCTTTACCTTCAGGAGTGCAAAACACCTGAAATACAGAAAGAAATAATCATGGAAGCTGCATATGAAAGATCTAGGTGGTTTTCCATGAGCAATTATAGGGCATTCCAAGAGCAAAGATTAAGAATAATGAGATACAAATATCTTCACAAAGATCATACACATACAGATGATTATTACATTAGCATAGAAAAATAACACTGTAACTTCAAATTCTAGTGGAAAAACTAAGCCACAATTCCCCACCTGCAACTTGCATGTAATGCCACGCTGAACCACTCGATTTCCACAGTTTCTACTGCAGCCGCATTTGCTCCAGCATTCATTGATAAATTTCCTCCTTAAGTGACCTTTGCATGGTTCTAAACAGTCATCATTCCTCAGTCTTCGAATTGGGCATTCTCTACAATACAAGTGCTGTTGTCTTTGCGGGTCACGAGTCATGGAGATGCACTCTTCCAAGAAGTCTTCCCTAAGAAGGCCTTCTTTTGTGTATGCAAACTGGCCTCCAGTTTCATTTGCACAGGGACAAGGTGTGGATAAGGAAAGGCAATCACCCAAACAAGCCAAACAACAATCCTCATCCCTGATATGAGAGAGTGTGAAGTTGACATGAGCACTCTCGAAAACAAGGTTTTGAGGTATATACATAAATGCTGGTAGACAATCATTGTTGATTTCATTGACCCATGAAATTTTGACCCTTTCTTCTCCTTTTGTTAGGTCATTAGCATCATAGATAGACCTTACATCACTAGGAGTTATTTGAAATTGTGGGACAACCACCAAACTACACGAATTTGTTAATTCATGGTTTTCAGATTCCTTTTCATGTTCACTTTCAGCACCACCATTCACATTAATCTTCTTACTGGCTTGTATGTCACTACCAGGTCCATTCAAAGATGATGGAACTCTTGGGGGAGACACTGCAGCAGAGCATTGAACATTGGCTGATCCATTTGGAGTACAGGATGGAGTGCACAAACTTTGTTCATTGCTTCCAATCCCCAAAGAATCCCGCACAGAAGATTTCTTCAATACATCCAGAGTCGGAATTATATTTAGTGATCCTTCCTGCGATTCATCAGTGGAATCAGTTGCCAATTGCAAGAAGCACGCACACATATCGTTCAACAGATTCACGACAGAAAAATTTGGGTCAATGATTTTATAAGTCCGCAAACATTTATCCTCCATCAGTTTTATAACCTCATCTCGACTAGGCAAATGGAAATCTGGTCTTCCAAGAGTGGAGTTGCAGCTCAGAGAAATTTTTACCTCTCCTGTGGGCGAGGAGCCAATCTCCAAATTAGCAGGAGATTCCTCCAGGACGGTTGAAAGCTTGCGGTTGGTTTCCCTCTCACTGGATGAAGCTAGAATACCATCAACTGAAGAACCCACCTTACCTGGAAGGTTAGAATTTCCTTCATTTAAGCGTTGGGATGCTGGAATTCCTGGACCACCTTGTTTTTCAACTGTATCATTCCCAACTGAAGCGCCTATCTTGCTTGATGGATCTGTAAGAAAAACAACCCGTTAGAAGAGTATGAATTACACTTTTAATATCCAACAGAATTCATCCAACAGCACCAAGCCTTTTATTTCAAAGCTTAGCAGTAATTTACATGTCTCATTCACGGTTCATATTACCCAGATTATTATTGATCCAACCATTAGAAGCAAACCAGAGCATGATAAATCTAAGAAGAATTTGTCTAGTGTGCTTGTGTTCGGTTAAGGTTAAAGAGGATTTGTGGATCTAGGGTTAATAACTACTTAAAGAAGGGTTTCATAGGGAAAAGCAAATATGTAATTTAGGGTTAAACAAAAGTAAGCAGAAACTAAAAAATTGTTTACCAAAAAAAAAAAAAAAACTGAAAAATTGAATTCCTACATGGTCTGTAAACAGTATGCGTGCATAGAGAACATGAACAGTACATGTGAATAGTGCACATGAACAGTACATCAAGAAGAGAAGAAAAAAGGAGAAAAAATAAAATAAGTCCTACGTGTCTTAATACTCAAAACACCATGCTCTATTGATCAACTTCTTATTTGAATACAATAAGACCCCCCTAAATCTTAACATCTCCTAATAGCACCAAGACTTGTACTTAGACCAGTAAACTAAAGCCCACACATAAAGACCCAAAAACTATATTAACAAATAAAATCCAAGGCCCACAACCATGGCCCACAGCTAATAATTTCAAAATTACTAAAATACCCTTGCTCTAGAATAACCAAAAAAACGTAAAATAAAATGCTCATAATCCATTTAGCTACATAGGCACTTATTTTTAGGTTTCACTTAATCATAAGCTTCCAAATGGGATATTTATTCTCTAACCATGCATGCTATGGTTGCAGCATCACTTTGATTACCTAACTAGACCAATATTGTCACTTTTTATACATAGAATGAAAGCACGCATGTTTGTCCAAAAATCATTATGTCACCACCATATGTAAAGCCCATTAATCAAATCAGATTAACTTAGTTGTAGAAGCTCAAGTGGCCCAGACCTACAGGGTAATAAACTATCCCAATAGAGAAGGTTGACCAATAATAATTGAGAAAAATAAGTTTGTATACTGAATAAAAAATTACAAAAAGCATGCCATCAATTTTTTTAAAATGTAACAATAAAATAGCAAAAGTTGCCACAAAACATAAAATTTTAATAAGAAATGATGAACAGCTTAAAGTCAGATCCCATAAACTTAATTTCCTTTTTCAGTAATGAGATGTCACCAATATAGACCACTCATAAGGGGTTTTTAACAAAGACCTTAGGAACAAAAGGAGAAAAATAGATCACGCAGAAACATGGGAAGGGGGTGGGTGGATTTTGCTATCACTATCTTCTTAGGCTGAAATCATGTGTTTGATTCTGTATCAAACTTCATGCCTAATTCATGATATGTCAAACAAATTCACACATAAAGACAAAAAGACACTAAAAACCAAACTTTGGTAGAAGTGGCTCAGTACTGTCACAAATTGATAATGGCAAGCTTCTCTAATTCTAGTTGTAGAAGCTTTTGTAGCCCAAATCTACAGGGTAGACAACTATCTTAACGGAGAAGAAGTGACCAATAATAATGGAAAAAATAAGGTAACACTATTGAATCAAACATAACATAAAGCTTCTCGAATTTAATTTTTGAACTGTAACAATAAAATAGCGAAGGTTGCAACAAAACATAAAGGATGATAAGAAATTATGAACAGCTTAAAGTCAGATCCCATCAACTTAAGTGTGCGTTTGGCTCCAGCTTAAAAAGCCAACTTATTTTCTTATTCAGTTTATTTTTGCTACTGTTCATAGTCCCACTGAACTTTTTGGTACTATTCATAGGTCACACTGGACTATTTCGGCTAATTTTTACTTTTATCTATAATCCTTTCAACAAAATAAGCAGATCCCAAACAGACTCTAAGTATCTTTTTCAAAAATGAGATGTCACCAATACAGACCACTCATGAGGGGTTTAATGAAAACCAAGGAACAAAAGGAGAAAAATAAATCATGCAGAACATGGGAAAGGGGCAGAGGGGGTGAAGTTTTCTGTCACTATCTTCTTAGGTAAATTTGTGTTTAATTCTGTAACAAACTTCACGCCTAATTCATGTTGTCAATCAAATTCACACATATACAGACACAAAAAAACTAAAAGCCAAACTTTGGAAGAAGTCGCCCAGTGTTGTCACAAATCAATATCAGCAGGCTAAGCCCTCTGATTTTGTAAAACAAAATTTTCAGGAAGTGTGGATGATGGAAGTGGAACTTACAAAACAATATGTTCAAAACTGTGGATGATGAAAGCGGAGCCTATTATCAATTAAACACACAAACAGATACATATAATCATAAAAACTATTTATATAAACCAAGCAGAAACTCATTATGGGAAGATCAATACCTTGCTAAGAACCTCAAGTTGAGATATGAGTGCAACTCAACCAAGGTATTAAGGGTACGTTTGGTACACTGAATGGAGATTAAGACAAGAATCGTAATTTTTATTACTTGGAATAAAATGTGTTGTAAAGTAATAACTAAACCTATTTATAAGTTTGGCTGTGAGTTATAACATTAGAATAAAACTTAAGATTTATTTTAGGAAAAATCTTACTCATTCAATTATATCTCCTTAAAAATTATTATATTTTAAATTTAAGAGATTGCTGAGCCAGTGTACCAATACAATTATGGGAAGAAATGCCCTTGGATTACTCGGTAACTGGTTCTGGCGGGTGGGGTTAATTGCTTGCAGGAGTTTGATTAACAGTGAGGATTGTTGTACAGTATGCTTTGCAACGTGCAACTAATCTGAGTGAAGTTCTCTTATGTCACCAAAATATATATATATATATATATATATATGGGAAGAAATGCCTTTTATCTGAATTGTTGGGTTTGGATGCAATTATATCAATACAAGCCACCGTGGGAAGATCAATACTCATTATGGGAAGAAATGCCTTTTATCTGAATTGTTGGGTTTGGATTCTAGGGAGGACTTGTTAGGTCTTTCACAGGAGGATCAAACTTGTCGTATTCAGATTAAAGGCGAGATTGCACATCTTGCCTCTTTGGAGGAGATTTCTTGGAGACAAAAGTCCCGGTTGTTTTTGTGAAGGAGGGGGACAATAATACTCGCTTCTTCCATTGAGTAGTTAACTCCCATAGAAGAACTAATCATATTCGGGGTTTAGAGGTGGATGGTGTCCTCTATGAGGATGAGGAAGAGGTGCGGGCTAAGGTGGTCCATTTTTATCAGGGTTTGTACACTGCGTCAGATTCTTGGCGCCCTTCTATGGATGGATTAGAGTTTGCTAGTATTAAGGAGGATGAGCGGCTTGATCTAGAGAGGGATTTTTCTAAGGAGGAAGTGGTAAAGGTTCTTCAAGAGATGGAGGGTGATAAAGCCCCAAGTCCTAATGGTTTCACTATGGCATTTTTTCAAAAATGCTGGAGTGTAGTGAAAAAAGACGTCATGGCCTTTTTTGATCATTTCCATAGAAGCTCAGAGTTTGAACGGTCTCTGAATGCTTCTTTTCTATCTTTGATTCCCAAGAAAAATAATGAATAGAATATCAAAGATTTTAGGCCAATCAGCTTAGTGGGCAGTGTGTATAAGTTATTGTCTAAGGTTTTGGCAAATAGATTGAGGCGGGTGCTAGATAAACTTATTTCAGAGTCACAGAATTCTTTTGTTGGTGGCAGACAGATTTTGGATTCAGTGCTTATTGCTAACGAATGCTTAGACAATGCTTAGACAGTAGACTGAAATGTCGTACCCCGGGGGTGGTGTGTAAGTTAGACATTGAGAAAGCATACGATCATATGAATTGGGACACTTTGTTTTATCTGTTGGAAAGGATGGGCTTTGGGGATAGATGGAGGAGATGGCTAAATACTTGTGTCACTACTGTTCGTTTCTCAGTTTTGGTTAATAGATCTCTTGTTGGTTTCTTTGGTAGCTCTAGAGGTCTTAGACAAGGTGATCCTTTGTCTCCCTTTCTCTTTCTTTTGATCATGGAAGTTTTAAGTCGTATCCTGAAGAAAGCTGAGGAAGGAGGTTTCATTCAGGGTTTTCATGCGGGTCCTACTTTTGCAAATGGTATCCATATTTCTCACCTATTATTTGCTGATGATACCATTCTTTTCTGTGATGCCTCTAGTGAGCAGATTCTTTCTATTAGGCTGGTTTTGACTTATTTTCAAGCTTTTACTGGTTTGAAGGTGAATGTGGGGAAAAGTGAAATTGCCCCTATTGGGGAGGTGAGTAACATTCTGACTTTGGCAAATATTCTTCAATGAAGAGTGGGCAGTTTGCCTATGATTTACTTGGGTATGCCATTGGGAACCTTGTATAAAACAGCCTCTATTTGGAATCCGATCCTTGAGAGGATGGAAAAGAAGCTTTCTGGCTAGAAGCGGCTTTATTCGTCTAAAGGTGGTAGACTCACTTTGCTGAAAAGTACCCTTTCAAGCCTTCCAACTTATCACCTTTCCCTTTTTACAATCCCTAATGTTGTGGCTACTAGATTGGAACGCATTCAGAGGAACTTCTTGTGGGGTTCGTCAGTTGAGTGTTTCAAATATCCTTTGGTGGCTTGGGAAAAGGTTTGCCTACCACGCGAGTTGGGTGGGTTGGGAATTCAAAATTTGGCGTCTTTTAATCAGGCCCTACTTGGGAAATGGCTTTGGAGGTTTGGCCATGAAACCACTCATCTGTGGCGAAGGGTCATAGCCATGAAATATGGGGAGGGAAAAGGGGGTTGGTGCACTAGAGCTAGTAGAATAGCTCATAATTGTGGGTTATGGCGGAGTATTAGTGAAGGGTGGGATACTTTCGCTAAACATTACTCTTTTGTGGTGGGGGGTGGTTCTCGTATTCTTTTTTGGCAAGATAAGTGGATTGGGGATGTTCCTCTTAAAATTCTTTAACCTCAATTATTTTCGTTTCAAATATCCTTTGGTGGCTTAGGAAAAGGTTTGCCAACCACGCGAGTTGGGTGGGTTGGGAATTCGGAATTTGGCGTCTTTTAATCAAGCCCTACTTGGGAAATGGCTCTAGAGGTTTGGCCATGAAACCACTCATCTGTGGTGAAGGGCCATAGCCATGAAATATGGGGAGGGAAAAGGGGGTTGCTGCACTAGAGCTAGTAGAAGGGCTCATGGTTGTGGGTTATGGCGGAGTATTAGTGAAGGGTGGGATACTTTCGCTAAACCTCTTTTGTGGTGGGGGATGGTTCTCGTATGCTTTTTTGGCATAATAAGTGGATTGTGGTTCAGTTATTAGAGCTTTGCCAACGGACCCTTTTTGATTGGTCTCATTGTTGGGGTTTCTCGAATTGTTCTACCCTTAGGGATTTTCTTTTGTCTATTAAAATAGATTAGGAGTCGCTTCTGTCTTTTTGTTTCTTTTTTCCTTCGTTCACTACTGTGAACTCCTTGTTTTTTCCTTGCTTTTCTTTTATTAATAATATTCTCTTCTTACTTATCAAAAAAAAAGAAAAAGAAAAAAAGAGAGAGATATGTGATATTTTTTATGATTTTTTATTTTTATAATTGTTAGATGTATATGGGAAGTTTGTTTATTTGGAAATATATTAAGTTTTGAAATTATTGCACTTACTAAAGAATAGATAATACAACCCTTTGTTATTCCTCATTTTGAGGAATATCTATTCATAAGGAATGACTATTTCTTGTAATAAAAAATAATTAAACTAAAGAATAACTAAACCATAGGAATAACTATTACATTACAATACTTTTTATAGTTTACTAAACATGCCCTAAGTAAATAGTAATTAAACCCAGTGGCTTTGTATCCACAAATCTTATCTCACACTCCACCTTGCTCTTATAAGAGGACGAGGTGCCATTTGAGCTAAACAATTTTTTTATGGGTAAGTTATATACACACACCCAATGGGTCCTAGTGGGTCTTGAACCCACGATCTCACCCTCCATACCACACTATTATAGGTGGAAGAAGTGCCGTTGAGCCATAGCTTATTGTAATACTAATATCTAATCCCCATATGTTCAAAGAACAATTGAACATATAGACACTAGAAAGAAAACATAATACAGATAACGGATACATTCAAGTTTAAAATAGTCCAAACACTAAAATGTATCAAAAGATTCAATACACATAAGCTACGTTATCCTAAGGGGAAGGGAAAGAGCAACAACAACAACCAAACAAAGAGAAAAGAGCATGCATATATGCATCAAAATTAACAAACACAAATGACATATGCAGCTGCCTCTGTTAAGTCTTAATTATGGTAATTTGAATAAAAATAAATAAATAAAGAACTATCCCATGTTCCCTACTTTATCAATTACTTTGGCGAGTCTGTTTGGCATAGCTAAATTGTTCATTGGCTTATTTGGCTTAAAAAATAAAGTGTAAAAGTACAGTTGTAGCTAAGTAAAATATAGAGGCTTTAAGAAAGCTTATAAGCTTATATAAATGCACACTCAAGATATGGCTAGAAAGTTTGCATATATAGCTCATACAAATTTACTGCATTAATGAGTTGATGCGTCTAATCACATTAGCCACACATCTATGGAACAAATTGCTGCAGTGAAATCAGCATTCAATTTGAGGCTACTCATTGTAGGCTCGCTGTAATGCAACTAAGCCATTAACTATATAACACCAATCTATAATGTCATCAAACTTACAGTTCCAGTTTCCAACTATCTATAGGGATGCATAAGATAAGACACAATGTCATTATATATGCTCACAGTTAAAAACATTGCCACTGAGATGTCATACTCATTCTAACAAAATGGCAAGAAAAAAACAAGAAATATTCGTCCAGGGGAATGGAGATGCACCTGGATGGATCACTGCAATAGGAACCTCATAGCGTGACACATCATTATTATATGTATCATCAGTAAAGGGCTCATCTTTTGGCGTTATCAATGCATGAATATCAGGAACCTTCTGCTTGGGCAAAAGAACAATGCCTGGCTCGGCAGTTGGCTCTTTGATGCGCACAGCATGAGATGCTCTCTCAGACATAGGTCTTTTCCCTAGAGAAGCAACTTGAGGTATGAGAGGTTGCTTTCCCTTGTTAACAATACCACGTTGGGGTGAGATTGGTTGATGATGAGGTGAGATTGGTTGACGGGGTGAGATTGGTTGAGGCTGCTGCTGCAAACAAGTTTTGGGTAGTTCATCCTCCTCCACTTTTGGCCTTTTTAATGAACTTGTACCCGCACTATGGTTGCTGGCATTCGCTGGAGGTGAAACCTGACTTTGGCTTCTTAAGCGCAACCTCTTTAGAGGACGTTCAGGCTCATCATGCACCTGAGTTTCTTCCTCCAAATCATCCTCCTGTTAAAGGGAAGTAGGCAGGTTAGCAGATATGAGCAAAAAAATGAGCACACAACCCAAAACAAACAACATCATTGCAAGGAATAGAAATGAGTGACATACATCAGCATCGTTACATATCTTCCTCTTCTCCACAGCCTGATTGATAGGATCAATAATGTAAGATAAGCATACATGTGAGAGAGAGAAAAATTAGGTTAAAACAGATCCAATTAATTCTAAGTGAGAATTGTACCTCATTTTCATCCTCTTCAAATACAGCATCTGCAAGAACTCTATAATTTTCTTCTTCAATAAGTTGCCAGTTTTTATCATACAATTTTAGAAGTTTTTTTAATACTGGTTTAACTTTATCTTCTTTAACTCCAATATCTTTCATAGCACGAAAGGCTGCTGCAACTTTTGGATTTGGTGCCATTGATGATCATCCACCAGCTATTATACCAGAGATAGACAAATGCCAAATACACCTAAATTTTCCAAAGTATATGAGTATGGGGGTGAAAAAAGCATCCTAAAAACAAGTCCAAAATTTTTTTCAAATGTAAATTTTTTTTGTTTTTTGTTTTTTTTTTTTGTTTTGGTTATTGGTAAAAGTAAAATTAAATTGCTTTAGTGGAGAAGAAAACAGAAACTCTGTTTTAAACACTTGTTAAGATACTGAAAGTGAAACAAGGAAATAACCAAAGAGAAAACAGAATACAACACACACAAAAAAGTAAAGAAGTACCAACTGAAAGAAAATATAGTATATTTTGCCCCTTTAGATAAGTAGATTTAATATTGACCCTAAAATGTATCATCCTTGAGACATGTCAAGACCCAAAAATGGTATTTATTAAAAATCATCTTATTTTCCCATTCTACATGTTCCAGTCAAAGATAACATTCTTACTTATCAAAAAAGCGTCAAGATAACATTCTTAAAATGGGATCAATCACCAGATATCAACTCAGAAAAGATATCTTTTCAAGTTGGAAAACACCAAATATCAATTATAGTTGATTGGGGTCTGTATTTACATAAACTAGAATCGTTTACCATCGCCTTGGCCAAAGCGTGCCATTTTCACTTAACGAAATATTAATTTACATTTCTTAGTTTGTTTTGCAATGGCTTTCCAAGGTAACAAAAACCAAACATCAATATGTATTTCTCAATTTGTTCTCAGTAAATGAATGCTGCACGTGCACGGTGCACTTGTCATTTCCCAATGCTTTTAAGGAAACCATTATGCAACAGAGAGATTTGATTAATCCGAACTTGATAAATATGAATTTCGTATCACTTCAAAGTCTTTCTGTATTCATGACCTTTCATCACTTAAATACTCCACAGCAACTAAGAAACTCCCTCTTAATTCACTAGACATCAGTTGCATAGCTAACTAAAGAAAACAAGAAAACACTAGTAATTTCACATTTAGAATTAGAAATAAATACTTGAAACACAATCCATAACATACAATACTTCTTTACCTCACACCTTCAACTGACAACACAACTCTCTCCCATTTGGCTTCTCTTTAAGTGGAAATAGCACACCCAATCTCCAAAACTAAATCAAATTTGACCTACTTGACCTACTTCTTTTTTAATAGATACAATACATCTGAAACCTACGGCATTTGATCCATGACGATTGCTCTTATCAGCCAAGAGCCTTGTACCTCTGTGGCATTGGTCTCCTGTATGGAAAGAACCAAGGCTCGATTCCCCCCTCCCCAACTTTTAAAACAATTGAATTATAAAACTTATAAATAAATAAAAGGCTAAAATATTTTTTTTTGTCCCGAAAGTTGGCATAAAGTTTTCTTTTTCCGTCCCTAAACTTTGTAAAGAGCCTTTTTCAATAATTTACGGCGAAAATAGCAACAACAAAAATATACTTTTTAAAGTTTTAAGACAGAGTGAAACATTTTCATAGTTTAAGGACGAGAAACAGACCTTTTAAAGTTTAGGACAAAAAAAAATTCATTCAAACTTCAGGAACGAAAACAATATTTTAGCCAAAAAAAAAAAAAAAAGATGATGGTTGATCTTTATCACAGCTTCTAAACCTCACCATAAAAGAAATTAACTAAAAAAATTAGCTTAATGTGGGTACGTAATTCATAAAATCACAATTACAAAGGTGCAAAAAGCACTTAATTTGGGGTAATAAATTAATCAACATCGCTTTTGGAAGATTATTCACACAAACACACACACACACATTCAAAAAGAGTAACATGCAAAAAGAACTATATCAAATTAAGAATATTCTTACCAAACCCAAATCCTCTCCAAGCTTGATCTCAAGCCATCACCACCTGAAAATTACCCTAAAACCCACAAAGAGAAAAAGATAAATTAAGCTTAAAAACAACAAGTGTAATACATTCTTGTGAAAAAGAACGAAAACTAGAGTAACAATTTTGTTCTCTTTTGGAACATTTTCTCAGCAACCAAACAACATGATCGTACGGAAATAAACACAAACGTTTCCACCACACCAAAAAAAAAAAAACCCTAAAACCCACAGAGAGAGAGACACAATGACGCTTTAGAAACAACAAGTGTAACAAATTTGTGTTCTTTGGGTACATTTTCTCAGCAACCAAACAGAGACAGAAATGCAGCCAGCAAGAAAACCTGGAAAAGGACCAAACAAGACCGATTGTATGGAAACAAACACAAACATTTTCAAACAAAAAAAAAAAAAATCAAAAACAGCTAAAGATGCAAGGAAAACCTAGAAAGAACCAAATTGTAATGAAACAAACACACACATTTTCAAAATTAAAAAAATTTGGAAGCATTTAAAAAAAAAAATTAGAAAACCTTAAATTTCTTGTGTGAAATTGAAAAAAAAAAAAAAAAAATAGCTTTAAGAATGTGAAATATTTTGGAAGCAAAAAAGTTTACCAACATTTTAGGGAGAGCATGAGAGTTTCTGAAAAGGGTTTTTGTTGGGCAGTGACATTAGGGCACCAGTAAAGAGGAAATTTTGGTCGTTTTTGATTTTGGAGAGAGCGAGCGAAAGTGAGAAATAGAGCCAACAGAGAGTCACACTCGAGGACTCAGCTGAGGAGCCCCATTGAGGTTATTTTATTTTTTAAGGAGAATCGGAATATCTGTCACGCGCCGAGGAAGCGCGTGTTGGGCACTAATCGGAGATGTTGGAGGAAGAGCCGGTTTATGATAGTTTCAATTTAAAAAAAAAAAAAAAAACTTCGCATTGCCCGTGTTGCAGGGAGGTGCGTTATTTGTACGCGCATTGTGCGAGAGTGGTGCATCGGAATTAGAGGCAACGGGCTTTGAGTGAGTGCATGGGAATTGGTGATAGAATTGGCTTTCAAAGAGTAAATAAAGTTTTTTAAGGCACCAGAGACAACAGTGAACAGTCCCTTCGGGAATCCTGTTGAGAACCGTTACATTTCCTTATTTAAGGGGGACATTATAACTTTAATAGTTTTTTTTTTTTTGGATGAATATTACTTTCGTAGTTACTTCATACTTCTATTTTTATTATGGATCTATTGCACAAAATAATGTCAATAATTAAGAAAAAAAATTCTAAAAACTATTGTTTTCTGTAAAATTATAGGCCTTTGAAACTTTTGATAACTCAAGAGGCAAGAACGTTTGTATTAGTTTGTGTAAATTCAAATTTGTCTATTTTAACATAATAACTCATATTTTTCTTTTTTACACCGTCACTTTTCAAAAACATCCCTATCGAATTAACTATTTTATATTCAATTTTATTTAAATAATTATTTTAATTTTTTTATTATTATTTTTATTTAGGATCTGTTTGGATACTGCTGAAAACTGAAAATTGAAATGAAAACTGAAATATACTGTAGCAAAATAATTTTTAAATGTGTAAATAGTGCCGTGGGACCTATTTTTAATTAAAAAGTTGCTAAAAAGTGGTATTTATGGGTCCTGTGAATAGTACATGGGACTCACTGATGTGCTAAAAATGAGTTGAAAAGTCAAATAGTGCGGCTACTGTTCATGAACAGTGCATAAATAATAACCAAACAGTACATTTTGTCCCCAAAATGAGCGCAGAAAAAAAAAAAGAGGAAACACAGTCGTGGACGCTCAAACGCGCAATTTAAACGTAGACTTAGTCTCTCTCTCTCCTCTCATCCCAAACCTCTCTTGCCTCTCACTTTTGTCTTAGACATAATCGTTGCTCCACTTCTTCGTTGTCACTATTGCTCTACTTCTTCTTTGTCGTCACTACTTTACTTCTTCTTCTTCACAATGTAGATTTGATGATTTATATGGATTTATATTTACGTGTTTAATGAGATTAGGATCTAGATTTAGGATGGATTTGATGAATTTGCAAAGCATGTTGCTATGAATCAAGACGAGATATAAAAGGAATAGATTCAAGGAAGAGAGAGAATCTGATGGAAGACGTGAGAGAAAAAATGTTAAGAAATTAAATTACAAAGTTATAGTAGTCGTATATACATAGTTACTGTAACAAAAATGTAAATATATAGTATTGTACGTGGACTAATGTGGGTAGTTTTTGAACAAAATTTTTCTATTATACACTCATTGATGCGTGTGCTCTAATAGTGAAAGGATTTGAACATTGGATGTTTATATATTGCTACACAAAGATATACCAATTGAAATACATGACTTTTGACTATTGGCCCCAAAACTTATAATAACTTTCTTTATACATAGTTTAATTAAGGATCCATTTCGTTGGAGATGGAAAAGTAAGAGAATAGAAAAAATTTTATGCTATATTTGGTATTAGTTTTTGTTTTTTATTTTCAAAAACTTGTTTTTGGGAATATAAAGAAAAAATAATTTTCTTGTATTTTTAAAATCAAAAACATGTGTTGGTTAGTTGAAATTAAAAAAAAAAAAAGTTTTTTGAAGAAAAAAATAGAAAATACTAAAATATGTTGTTATTAGGAATTGAACTCTAATACTAACTCATTAAATGAGACTGATTCATTAAATCAAATGCGTGTTGTTATTGATTTTTGAAAACTAGAAACTGAAAACAGCTTTTTTCATGTTTTCAGTTTCCTTTACAAATTGAGTTTTGAGAGCCATTTTATATTTCTGTCCATTTTGAGTTACCAAACAAGTTTTTTAGTCTCAAAAATAGAAAATTATTTTTGGAAACAAAAAATAAGGGTAAAAAATAATTACCAAACATGCCTTTAGTTTTCCCTCATTTTGTGAGGACAGAAAATGTAAATTGTATACATTTTCTCTCATATCTTTAGTTTTTTTTTCTTTTAAATATCTTATAAGAAAAATAAAAACCAAAATTAAGGTAAAAATAATAAAGCCAAAAGTGTAACTTTAAATGGAATGTGGGGAGGATTGAAGGTAGATTGGTAATTCCATCGGCCCCTTCTTCCTCCCCTACCCTCTTCTCCCCCCCCCCCCCTAACCATAATTTTTTCACCATTTTGGGGGATTGAATTTTAGTGAGCCTGAAGAGAAAACTGTCGAGTTTCACTTTAATAAAATAATTTTTCTCTCTTTTTTATTTTTAGTTTAAATATGAAATTTAATAATTATGATTTTTTAAGAATTAATTATGGTAATTATAAGTAACCATTATATTGAGACAAAATTTAGTTACAAATTTGGTTGTAGCCAATATCTTTTATTAGATGTGAGTTTTAAGTCTTCTAAAAAAAAAGATGTGAATTTTAAGAAATCCATTATTAGATTATATTTTCTTCTTATATCCTCATACTTACAAAATTTTCTAAAGATTAAAGATTAATAATTAAGTCATTAATCAAATGTTTAAATTTCAAATTTTAGTCTAAAACTATGCATAAACAATAAGTTTATTGATCGAATAACAAATAACATTTAATTGGTACGAAATTTAACATGCGTGTTAAGAATATAAAAACATATGCAATTCAACAATTAGATTTTCAAAATATATAACAATGTTAATATTTTTAGTGGAAGTTAACCAAGTTTGTAACTAAGCTTTATTTTTTACATTGTATTGTACATGAAAGTATGGAATTATCTATTCTACCATTGAAAGAAAATATGGTATGACAAGTTCTAATAGAGGTTTTTCTCAACAAAAAAAAAAAAAAAGGTTCTAATAGAGGTTTTAAATATAGAGAACAAAGTTTAAAATCAATTAGAAACACACACACACACACACATATATAGGAAAAAAAAATGTATATCCTCAATTTCTCTGTTGAAAAAGTCAACGGATTTTGCAATTTTTTTCAATCTATCTAAAATTTCTAAATTTATACAAAAGAAAGAAAAAAAAAAAGAGAATATATATATATATATATAATCAACAGTGCCATTTATTTGGCATTATCGCTAAAATTGATGAGTACTGTGCCTATATTTTTTACTAACATCTCGAGTCTCTAAGACTCGATTTTGGCCTATAAATTGAGTCTCAAAGACTCGATTTCCCTGATCTGATCACGTCTGATGTGACATTTTTTTCACATGGCATCTACCTGAAAATCGAGTCTCTAAGACTCGATTTTGATCATGCGCCAAGGAGCTAGTCAGGCCTTTAGCTTGCACGTCTCCCCTCTAAACTTTGTTTTCCCTCCTCGAGAAGTGGTAAAGAAGATGGGAAAACAAACAGCTCAATGTGGAACAAAAGAAGACAACACGTGAACAAACTTTTAATTGAAAATATTGAGTTGACAGTACACTTCCCAAGTCACACTAGCTTAGATACACACGGCAACCACTTACTTTTATAAGATACACTCAGTCACCGAAATACACTTGCTTCACTCTACATACTTCACACTTCACAAATGAGAACCAAAAAAGACTTTGCAGAGAACAAACAAAAGAAGAGAGTCCATGCCATGTGAGAGGTCTGGTGAGGAGCAAAAGAAGAGCACTGAACCCGATCCCTAGCCACGAGCAATGAAGACCACCGAAGGCCACCCACGCCCCACGACCACACATGGCCCACGCCGAGTTGAAGCCATCGACGCTGGTATGAAGCAACTCCGATCCCGATCTTCGTAGTTTCTGGGGTTTTTTTTTTTTTTTTTTCTCTCTCATTTTTCACCTTCTGTTTCTGGTTTTTTTTTTTTTTTTTTTTCTCATTCTTCACCTTTTGTTTCTGGGGGTTTTTTTTTTCTCTCTTTCTTGTGTAAAGGCTATGTGCGTTTCTGTTTCTAGGTTTTTTTTTTTTTTCTCTCTTTCTTATGTAAAGGCTGTGTGCGTTTTTGTTTTTAGGTTTTTTTCTTTTTTTCTTTCTGGCCGTGTGCTTTTTAAAACATTATAGTTGATTTGTTTATAAATCGAGTTTCAAAGACTCAATTTCTAGCTAGACAACACGTGAAAAAAATGCCACATCAGACATGATTAGAACACTAAAATCGAGTCTCAAATACTCGATTTATAAACCCAAAATCGAGTCTCTCAGACTCCAGATGTTAGTAAAAAATATAATTTGAAAACAGTGCCTACTAATTATATTGTATGAAAAACGTTGCTAATTTCCAATTTTGGCCTAGATGTAAATTAAAAATAAAATTAGTGTGAATGTGTGATTAAATAGTGTTATATATGAATAAGGTCCAGAGTATCTCCTTAACATTCTGCATAGTGGTAATCCCTTCTTGTTGATTGGACAATTGTGTCTCAGTGCCTATGCATTGGATTAAGTTTACTATATTGCACTTTGTAACAACTATTCACAAAATATACAACGAAGAATTTTCTGTCAAAGAACCATGATTTCACCTACCACTCCCATAATATATCAAATTGAATATATGTACACTTACTAGACTGAGCTATATGATCTCACTAAACCATCAAACACATTGCCATTAAATTAAAATCTTGCATAATTAGTTCAGGGTATTTATTTTTATTCAAATTCAATTATCAAAAAAAAAAAAAAAAAACAAGTGGCATACATTGTAAAAAAGCTACAACATAAGGTTTAGTCAGGGTTGTCGAGGGGCGTTTTTTGTTGCTAATATGATATTTGGGAAGCTAAGACCGATACTCCACGTTGGGTTTAGAATATGGCCCAAAGGCTATCGGTGAAGTGAAAAAATGTTCATTTTTGCTCAAGATCCGGATTGCATCCGACAAAAATTATGATAAGGTCTTAATAATACCTCTTGCAGAGATAAGTTAGCACAAAAATGGTCCACCACAATAAGTACTTAGATAATAGTCCAGCGATAAACAAGAGAAATGTCCAGCGATAGATGTTTGACATATTAGTAAATTTATTTGCATTGTAAAAATCATGCATTTCCTCCATTACTATTATCTCCTTAATAAAATATTTAGGGAGTTCGAAACCAAGACTCAATGTTGGGCTTTAACGCATGGTCCAAAAGCTTTCGGTATCATGTGATGGCATGAGTTCATCCTTAGCTCGAGATATAGGTTGCATCTTAGCAAGAACAATAACAAAACCCAAAATGCATTTCCACAATAGTTGGTTAATAAAAAAGTGGGTCCATTATAACTAGCACACAAGAGGAAAATGGTCCAATGGTGAATATGACAAAACTCGACAATTGACAAATTAATAAGTGTTTTTACATAATAAAATCATATATTTTCTCCATTGTTATTGAGCCAACATGAGGGAAAACTTTCATAGTAACCAAGATAATATAACCTTCATTGTAATAGCAATAAATAAGGATTAAAGGCTCCATAATTACAAGTAAAAGAGAAAATTTTAGAATGGAATGAAAGGAGAGAAGGAATCTAGCTTAGTGCAGCAAATATTTAACCAAGATTCTTATACCCATGATAGAATATGTGAAAGTATGTATTGTAAATGGTGGAAACTGCTCTTATATGAGTGGGTGAGTAAATATATGGTGATGTGGGTGTAAGAGACGGTGTCCCTCAAAATAGAGATTCATGTATTTTTTTAGGGCACCTTTCTTTTTGGGTAAGTGATATGGAGTCGTCACTTATTTTTTATGTACAAAAAATAAGAAAAACTAAATTAAAAATAATGATTGAATTGTCCTTCTCATTGATTGAATAATAAAATACATAATTGAAAATTTGAACTTTACATAGCTTTGAGTCCTAGTTACAATCTACCAGATATACATGACTTTTTGTCCTAGTTACATTCTACTCAAAACAAATAAAGATAAGGCTAGATCTACTTAGCCAAAGACCTAAATCTGGAGGCTAGGTTTCGGAATGGGAAGGTGTTAGGCACCCATTCCGCCTAGACAGAGTCTGGTCTTCTAGACTCTTGTGACCAATGTACCATTTTATGCATGTTATGTATGATATGTTGAACATGTGAATTAAAAACTAAATCACAAAAATTCATTTATGAATGAAATCTCTTCTTTTTTTTTTTTGAAAATAATCGATCTGTTTTAATGATAAAAAAATTGGTTTTTGATAATAGAAAAATCAGACCTGTTTTGTAATATATAAAGAAAAAGGTTTTTGGAGATAAAAATTCAGATCTATGTTGTAATGATAAATAAAAAAAAAAGAAAAAAAGAAAAGAAAAGGTTTTTGATGATAAAAAATCAGATTTGTTTTTTTATATGTTTTAAAAGAATAAAAAAGACTTTTTAAGAAGAGAGTTTCACTAAATCAGTTTTGATGTGAGAAAATTTAGATTTGCATCCAAAGAAGATGCAGATCCCTTTTATTTTGAAGAAAAATTCAAATCTACATCTAAGAAAGATGCAGATCTGTTTTATTTGAAGAAAAATATAGGTTTGCATCTAAGAAAGATGCAGATCTGTTTTATTTGAAGAAAAATTCATATCTGCATCTTAGAAAGATGCAGATCCGTTTTATTTGAAGAAAAATTCAAATCTGCATCTAAGAAAGATGCAAATCTGTTTTATTTGAAGAAAATTCAGATTTGCATCTAAGAGAGATGCAGGTCTATTTTATTTTGAAAAAAAGCATTGACTACATGCAAATCTTTAAAACTAAGAAAAAAAATATATCAACAATGAAGGAATCAAGAACACACTTTCATAAACTAAATTAACAGGAAATATGAATATATAAAACAATCAAACATGCATCATCATGATAAAGAAAAGCATAAAAACGAATGGGTTAGAAAACAACCTCTTGCATGTGCACACTTTGTTCCTGAGAGGATATTTTAGGGTTCAAAGAAACTTATTCAGTTATCTTTGAAACCTAAAACCCTAATTTAATTTTTGCAGCAAAACTCAGAGAGGGGATCAGAAAATATGAGCAATTTGAAAGCCTAAAATGTATGCCTCTCAGAGCGTAAAAAAAAAAGTGCTGAATTATGAGGTTCAGTCTCTATTTATAGAGGCTTGAGGACCCTAAAAAATAGGCACAGACGATTAGGATGTGAATCCAGACTCATCTTTTAGTGAAAAGATCGAAAAGGGTAAGCATTATCGTCACCCGAAGGCCATTGGGCCAAAGCCCACATCATAGCAATTTGGCACTTTTAGAGTACTGTTCAGCACTCCAAAAGTGCCGTTCGACACCCCAAAAGTGCTGAATTGGCCCTATGGCTCCGAATGCATTTTCATGTTTTGGACTCCTCTTCTAGGTTTTTTTGGCCGGCCCTTGTACCTAGCCGCATTTTCATTCTCCGTTTATGATTTTTTTTTTCTCTTTTCTGGATAATTTAGGCTTTTTAAGAGCAATTATCTTGTAGATAAATCCCTTAAAATAAATCTTGATAAAGTTCAGATTATCCACAATTTTATTGTTATCCAATCACCCTTTTTATTCCTATGCATGCAATCCTACTTTAAACACCAATTATCAACCAATCACAAAATTATCTAATTAATTTTAATTGTTTGACCAATCAGAATTAATTTAAATAAATCGTGCGTGGTCGACTCTTCCTGGACATAATGCATATGGACCATGCAAACTTGGTCATGCAATATCTTTCAACCCGATGGTCCGATTTGAAAACCGAAAACACTATTGCGACCGTTAGAATCTCAAGATCATTTTTATAATATGCAATGAATGAATTAATTCATGTAATGCAAAGACAAAATGATGCATGTAATGCAAGAACAAGTTGATGCATGTAATGCAATTATGATTTTTAGGGTACATGAATTGGTCATTCAAGTCATTCTTCTTGATTAAATTATGAGTGCAAAATTGAGTGTTTACAGAATGCCGCTTATTAACAATGCTTGAAAAGCGAACGTGAATGTAAAACAAAGGCACCGATTTTAGCGACCATGATTTAATTGAGGTTGAACTTTCATAGATTACCTAGCCCTCAAACCTAAAACCTTGGAACATAGAACTAGCCTTATCTTTTGACACAAAAAATGAAAATATCGAACTTAGCTAATAGTTGATGACTCTGGACATGATTCTTATCAATTGGGGTGACCAGGAATCTTTCCTATCCTGATCTTGAAAATGGAGTTGTCTGGGATAACAATCAAAGGGGTCTCCTCTACCTCGATCTGGCTTTTGGGATGATGATCAAAGGGATCTCCTCTACTTTGACAATCTGGAACTGAAATGATGATAAAGGAGATCTCCTCTCCCTCGACCTGTCTTTGGGATGATGATCAAAGGGATCTACTCTACTTTGATAATCTGGATTTGCTTTCTGCAATGATGATCAAATGGATCTCCTCTACCTCGCCTTGTCTTTGGGATGATGATCAAAGGAATCTACTCTACTTTGATAATCTGGATTTGCTTTCCGCAATGATGATCAAGGGGATCTCCTCTACCTCAACCTGTCTTTGGGATGATGATCAAAGGGATCTACTCTACTTTGATAATCTAGATTTGCTTTCTACAATGATGATCAAGGGGATCTTCTCTACCTCGATAATCTAGATTTACTTTCTGCAATGATGATCAAATGGATCTAATCTATTTTGATAATTTGGATTTGGATTTGCTTTCTGCAATGATGATCAAAGGGATCTACTCTACTTTGATAATTTGGATTTGCTTTCTGCGATGATGATCGAAGGGATCTCCTCTACGTCTATCTGTCTTTGGGATGATGATCAAAGAGATCTACTCTACTTTGATAATCTAGATTTGCTTTCTGCGATGATGATCAAAGGGATCTCCTCTACGTCGATCTGTCTTTGGGATGATGATCAAAGGGATCTACTCTACTTTGATAATCTGGATTTGCTTTCTGCAATGATGATCAAAGGGATCTCCTATACCTCTACCTGTCTTTGGTATGATGATCAAAGGGATCTCCTCTACCTCTACCTGTCTTTGGTATGATGATAAAAGGGATCTACTCTACTTTGATAATCTGGATTTGCTTTCTACAATGATGATCAAGGGGATCTCCTCACCTCGACCTGTCTTTAGGATGATGATCAAAGGGATCTACTCTACTTTGATAATCTGGATTTTCTTTCTGCAAAAAAAATAGCCAAAATTTAGAGTTAGACTATAACTGATAGGTGCTTCGTGGTCCCATTGTTTCTGAGATGTGTGATTTTTATTTGTTCCTTCTTAATTGAATTTTATCAAGAAAAACTTTGATTGAAAAAGATTTGATTTTTTGGAAGCTTGGAAGTTTTGAAATTGAGATTTAAAACTTCGAGATTTTGATTTGAAATTTGGAAATTGAAATCTGAAATTTTAAGAATTTGGAATTTTGAAAAGTAAGACTTGAAATTTTGATCAAGAAATCAGGGGTCTAAATTTTTCCTCTTTAAAAGCTGTAGGTTTGGATTTGTAAAAATATTTGGTATTGAAAAAAATGTGAATTTTTTCCTTTTTCTTTCTTCTTCTTCTTCTTCTTCTTCTTTTTTTTTTCTTCTTAGGGTTGGCTCAGCCTTGGCTAAGTTCAAGCATGTGGGGGCCGAAAATTTGGCTCCCCACTCCCCTTTTGTCTTTTTTTTTTTTTTTTTTTTTTTTTTTTGTTTGTTTCATCTTTCTCTACCTCTCTTCCTCCATTGGCACTATTCATCTTCTTCTTCCCCTTGGATTTTCTCCTTCATTTCATCATTTCTTCCCACAAAAAAAGACTTTTCTAAGCTTCTCAAGCTTCCCTCATCCATCTCTATCAATATTTCTTTAGATCCTTGTGTTTTGAGCATTTTCATTACATACCCATTTTGGTGAAACCCATTTTCCAAAAATCATTTTCTTTTCATCAAAATGGCTTCTTCCTCCAAGGGGTCTTATTTTCTAGCGTCTCATGGTAAGAAATATGATCCAACATTTGAGTGGAATGACGATGATGGACTTCTTCAAGACCCTAAGACCCATGCTCCATATTGTCATGTAGACACTAAGGTGAGTTTTTCTTTGGTTTCTTGGCTTGGAAAAATATTGTTGCATGTTTTATTGAAAGTTTCATGGTGAGATATTGTCACTTTTGAAATTTTGGGAGCATTGTGTGATTGATCATGTTTGGAATGTTGGCTTTGGAGCATTCTTGAAGTGTGTTCTTTCTTTTTTCATGATGCAATTTGGGCAATGTTGGTGGCTTTTAGAATTTTGACAATGTAGGTAGATTGTGATGTTGTTGGATAAACTTTGGTTTTGGATTTTGAGAGTATTGCATTGTGGAAAATTTGTGCTAGGCTTATATGAATGTGTTCATAGTTTATGTGGGAAAAGTTTATTGGTATATGTAAACTTTGTTTTTATGGAAAAATTTTGTGGGTATGAAGTTTTTACTTGTGGAAAAAGAATTTGGTTGGGTGTGTGATGTTAATTCTTGGAAAATTTGTGTGATTATGATTTTGGCTATGTGAGAATTTATTTGTGCATGAACTTGTGGGAATTTTCATCTTGGCCATATGGGAACTTTTTCTTTTTGCATGGCTATGGAAAAAACTTGGTAATTGTGTATAGATATGTGAAAAATTTTGATTATGGTGAAATTTTTGTGGGGCAATGATTTTTTGTGGTGGTGGGGCATTGCTTTTCTTTTTTCTTTTTTTTTTTTTAATTATTGTGGGGACATTGACATTTTGGGTTTATAGGAATTTTTGGACATGTGGGTTTTGGTTATGGAAAAATTTTGTCATGGGAAATGTTTAATCATGTAGTTTTGGTTATGGGAATTTTTTGGACACGTGAATTTGGGCATAGGAATTTTTTGGACACGTGACTTTGGTCATTGGGGATTTTTTTTGGACATGTGGTTTTGGTCATGGGAAATTTTTTTTGGACTTGTGGTTTTGGTCATGGGAAATTTTTTTTGGACTTGTGGTTTTGGTCATGGGAAATTTTTAGACATTTGGTTTTGGTCATGAGAATAAACAAGCTGAACTTTTATGTTATAGAGTCTCAAGAGTTGAGGTAGTCTCCAAATGTTGAAAAGTGCATAGGCATCCTTGTCTCCTAGCATCAAAATCATCATCAATGAAGCAGGCTTTGATACTTTCTTCGAAACTTTGTTAAATCATGAGACACATGATTACAAAGATCTTCAGTTACTTCTTACTTTGGCAGAGCGCTTTTAGGACACTACTTGCACCTTCCATTTTCCAAGTATTGGGAAGATAATGTTAACACCTTATGACTTTTCTGTTATCACCGGTCTGAGGTTGGGTGGTGAAAGAATTCTTTTCAATGATTCCATTACTTCAGCCGAACTCAAAAAAACTTCTAGGTGTAGTGCCTTCTAGAATGAAGAGTAACAATATTCCTTTGTCTTGGCTATGTAAGAACATTCCCCAATGTGAGACTGTTGCAAAGAGTGTCCGCATGTTCATGCTTCTTTTTATTGGGATCTTCTTGTGTCCGGATTTAGGAGGTACTGTGAATCTGCACTACTTAGGGAGCTTGAGAAAAATTGAACAAATCCAGAATTATGATTGGGGTGGAATGGCCTATACTGCTTTAATGCACTTCATGACCCCCAACTCTCTAGGCGAAGCCTTTCAAGCTTGGGTGGAGTTCCATTTGTATGGCATGTGAGGTTTGGTATTTATTTGGCTATGTGTAGTTTGTGGAAAATTATTTTGACTATATGGTAATGATGTTGTGAATTTTTCAAGTTTGGATGTATGAGTATTTTGGGGTTGGTCTAGAAATTCAAGAGAAAGTTGCTGACATTTTTCCTAGATTTCTCCGTTGGTTGCCCAAACATCGTTTGCCTATACTCCCCAGACGTTCTTTGTCAGTGATTAACAATCTGACCATTAATGATGTGAGTTCCTTCTTCCTTCTCTTTTTAAATCTTTGGCACTTGGTTATAATTCAACCTCTTCTCTTTCTGAGTTCCTTTTTGTGATTTTTCAGATGAACTTAAATCCTTGGGCTGAGTGTGAGCGGGCTCTAAAACTGAATGGCCACCAAGTGTTGTTTGAACGTGGGAATGGAAAGTATTGGTATCTTGGTGATCGAGTGTCACCCCAAGTTGAACATGTCTATCCTCTTACCACAATTCCAACTTCTCCTTGTCTCACTGTTTGGTTGGCTGAACTCTTGGCTGATGAAGAGATTGCTCGGGCCCGTGATAGCCATATTGTTGCAAGAGTAGAAGGAAATTACTCTGAATTTGTTTGGGATCATCTGCAAGGCTGCTTGGTTGACGGAACTGTATTTATCTTCCCTTCTAAGATCAAACTTTTATTCTACAAATTCCTTTTCATGTTTCTGCTTGGTAATGATACTTGCATGTTGTATTTTCAGCCTCCACCTTCCAAAGGAAAGGAAAGGGGAAAGGAAGAGGAAGAGATTCCCTCTCCTCACCATGCTGGTAGTTCTTCTAGTTCCTTTGTAGAGACTTATCCTCATTTTTCAATATGGCAGTATGATGTGATGAATCCTGATGGAACGTATAGTTCCATGCCTTTGACTAGGCTAAAGCATGTACCAAATATTCCTTGGCTCAATTCGGTGTGTTTTTGAATGTTCAGTTCTTTGTCCTTATTTCTTCTTATCTTGATGAATGGCTTCTAATCTGATGACACTTGATCTGGCAAATTTGTGCTTCAGGTTGATGTGGATCTCGTAGAAGAAAGCTATTGGGGTTTATGCCCTAAAATCCAATTTATTGGCATGTCATAAATGATTAAATTGTTTAATTATATGAGATTATTTATTAATGAACTAATGAGACATTATCTTAGTCCATGAGATGCATAATATGTGATTTAGTCACAGAAGATACAAGTTCTTTGTAAACTCAGAATTTTAGTTCGTAGTCGGTGATGAAATTGGACATTTCATCTGTGAAAACTATAACATATCAACTAAGATGATTTGTCTTGATCATGGAAGTGGAAACTTCTAGTTGGTATGTTGATATGTTTTAAGAGTTAAGACATATTGAACTGGACCGTTGTGAGATTTATTATTCTCCTAATGACTGTTAAATGAATAATAAATCTCACGACTTCTATTTACATCAACTCTAAATCCTGAGAGAATAATGGACCTAATTATGAGCTGTAGGTTGCTGTGATATATCAGGAGTGAGATCTATAAGTCACGATCAAAACCTCAGTATGTTGGGCAGCCGCATTTAATGTTGATGGAACATATATTCTCAAGATGGAATTTATAATCTCTTAACGGAGATATAAAATATTCCCTTGAGATAAGTTTAATGAGTTTGGTTATTCAAAGTGTTGGGTCCAACCACCTTAATAAAGAGTTACTAAAGTATATATTTATGAAATTGGATTTCATAAATATATGATGAATAACATAAAGGATTAAATCGGGTACTCAAGGATTAAGATGTAATTTTCAAAGTGGCAGTCAATTTTCATGACTTTGTATTACTATGAAATTTTTAATGAAGGGGTTACATGTATAATAAAGTCTTGGGATATAATTTATTAATAAGGCCTAGAATGCAATTATATTCTTATAGTGGTATTGAATATAATTAATGGTAACTTTGGACTTGTCAAGAGTTGACAGAAAAGCCCGAGGCCTATTGGAGTTAGAGTCTTATTTGTTCCATTTGGTCCCATCTCAAGTCACAAACTAAAGCCCAATTGGGTAGGCCCAAAAGGCTAATCCAATTAGATAATCAGTTTTTATTTAATAAGATTTATTAAATAAGTAACTACCAAGGGTAGTGTGAATGTACGTATGATTAAAAGAAAAGAAAACAGTATATCTCCACAAGGAGATGAAGAAGGATTTTTCTTTAAGAATCAACGTACAAAAGACTGATTGAGAGACCACACTTCTTGGGCAACATGTGGAATTAGGATGAAGATTAGAGGTATTCTCAAGTCTTGGTTTTGACTTTCACTGCATCAAGGTACGCTTTCTATTCTTTGTTCTAGAATTCAAGGTTACATGTTATCTCTCATAAATGAAGTAGATCTATGATTGTTGCTTCCGCTGTGTGTTTTGTATGAGATGCAAAACCAAATTTTCCAACAAAAGCATTGGATGGTTGGAGGCTCGTAGTCATTGGTTCACACTTAATCCTCCTAATATGTGCTCAATGACGCGAGCTGGGTATGCTATGTTTCTTTCTAAGCATCTCTTGCTTGAATTATGCTTGACAGAATTAATACTTAATTCTACTGACTTTTCAAGCACATGAAATGGAAACTACTGACTCTTCCTCGAGAGCTTTAGAGGAAAGGATTAAGAGCCTTGAACTTGAAAATCGTCAGTATGATCCCCGCTTTTTCTCAAGTCAAGAAGGAAATACTAAGGGTGGCTCCTCTAGAGGTGGATCTAGGAGATCCTCACGCAGGTGGACTCGAAGTCCCAATGATGTATGACATGTGTTTTATTTTTCCTGCAAAAGAAAAGGATGTGCTCCTTAGATAATCTTGTATTACTTTCCATGTTTAGCACTTTTGCCCCTTGGATCATGTAGAGACTTTAACTAAGACAAGTTTAGAATTCACCTGATGATGTCTTGTAATACTTATTTAAACTTATCTTGATTGGTTCTGATGAAGTTTGCATTTACTTGAGTAAGGCGGGGCCGAATGCCCCTAGTTTGGAAATGAATGCATGATTTTTTTTTTTTTTGGTTTTTTGAAATCTTGAAATCTTAGTTTTTCATGAAAAGATGATGATGGTGATCCCCATTTTTTAAAAATGAATGAGGCATGGCCGAATGCCCCTAGTTTGCATATTGATGCATGACTTTTCGAAAACCTTATATTTGAGGAAAAGATGATTTTTTTTTCTTTTTTTTCTTTTTTTCTTATGGATGAGGCATGGCTGAATGCCCCTAGTTTAAAAAGAGATGCATGATTTTTGAAAATCTTGATTTTTTATGAAAATATGATGATAATGATTTTTTTTTTTTGAAAATGAATAAGGCGTGGTCGAATGCCCCTAGTTTAAAAATCAATGTGAATTTTGAAAAATCTTATTGTGTAGGGGCCTCAATAAAGAAAAAAATTGAGTAAAACATGATCAAAATCACAAAACTGGGCAAAATAAGGACTACTGGAATGATGGGCCAACGGGCTCTGCTGGAGTGCCAATTGGCACATCTAAACTAAAGGTTGGTGGTGATTGTTAAGTAGATGAAAAATCCACGTCCACCTCCTGTAAAAGATTCTTCTTATGAACTTGTTAGTACTCAATTATTATAAAAACTAGTGTTTAACCTGCGCAATGCGCGGGATCATTTGAAATCTCATAAATAGAAGATAAATTTGGCTAATAAAATAAATTTTTAAAGAAAAAATTTGTTGCAAAGTGTGTAAGAAATTATTACTATACATTCTAAAGACTCTCAGTCATCACAACCCAAACTTTGGTGGTATTTACGAAGGATCCTGACAAATTACATTGAAATAAAACAAACATACCTTTTCACTGTAACATTCAATTTCAACTAAAGAAAATGCCTGCTTGTGGAGGTAATAGACTCCCTTGAGATCTTAAAATGGCAGATTTTGATCGAATCAGCGTAGGTGAAATAGAGTGGACACCATCAATTGGTGTTGAAGATTCGGATGGATGCATTTTGCCAGCAGCAAAACTGTACCTATTCACCAAACTGACTCAATACAGCAGCATTTTCATATCCAATAATCTAATGAGCTTATTCAGATAGCCGAACACACATAACTTAAAATAATGGTCAACCTAGCAAGTAAATCTACTTTGTACTCAAACCTCAACACATCATACTTCTCACTTTTCAGCAACAGAACAAAAGGAGAAAATCTATTTATTTTAATCATTTGTGTTGGGAAATCATCATGTTTGTATCGCATACAAAACATACGCAGCGGAAAATAAACGGATCTACTTCATTCGCAATTGATAACATGCACTATGTAGGTTTCAGAATATAAGAACAAGAGAGTGTACCTTGATGCGGTGAAATTCACAACCGAATGAAGAGGTACTCGGGAAGACTTTCAATCTTCACTCCAATTCCACTTGATGCCCAAGATGTGTGGTCTCTCAATCAGTTCTATGTTTTCTAGAGAGAATATGAAAAAGTGTCTCTCTTCCTTATATTCACCACCTTACACATACAAACCATTTCATTCTATATAAAATTCTGTATGTTTCTCTCCACATAACTGATTATCTAATTGGGCTAGCCTTTTGGGCCTTCCCAATTGGGCTTTAGTGTGTGGCTTGGAGTGCGACCAAAAGGGAACAAATAAGACACTAGCTCCAATGGGCCTTGGGCTTTTCTGTCAACTCTTGACAAGTCCAAAGTTACCATTAATTATATTTAATACCACTATATAAATATAATTGCACTCTAGGCCTCATTAATAAATTATATCCCAAAACTTTATTATACACGTAACCCCTTCATAAAATATTCGTAGTAATACAAAGCCATGAATATAGACTGCCACTTTGTAAATTACTACATCTTAATCCTTGAGTACCCGGTTTAATCCTTTTAAATTATTCATCATATATTTATGAAATCCAATTTCATAAATATATACTTTAGTCTTACTAAAGTGGTTAGGCCTAACTCTTTGAATAACTGTACCCATTAAACTTATCTCAAGGGAATATTTTATATCTCCGTTAAGAGACTATGAATTCCATCTTGAGAATATATGTTCCATCAATACTAAATGTGGCTGCCCAACATACTGAGGTTTTGACCGTTACTTTAGATCTCACTCCTGATATATCAAAGCATCCTACATTTCATGATCAGGTCCATTATTCTCTCAGGATTAAGAGTTCATGTGAATACAAGTCGTGAGATTTATTATTCAGTTGACAGTCGTTAGGAGAATAATAAATCTCACAGCGGTCCAGTTCAATATGTCTTAACTCTTAAAACATATCAACATATTAACTAGAAGTCACCACTTCCATGATCAAGACAAATCATCGTAGTTAATATGTTATAGTCTTCGCAGATGAAATGCCCAATTTCATCACCAACTACGAACCAAAATTCTGAGTTTACAAAGAACTTGTGATCTATATCTTCTGTGACTAAATCACATAAATCACATACTATGCATCTCATGGACTATTTGATAATGTCCGAATATTCATGTTACCATTATTTTAGATAAGAATAAAACAACTTTATTAAACACAATATTAAGTCATACATGATTTTTCACATAGTGTCATATATAATATCATACATAGCATCATACAATAGGATTTAAGGGCACATATCCTAACAATCTCCCACTTGCCCTAAAGACTATTGTGCACTAATCTAACTCCCATTCCTTCTAAATGTGACTCGAAGGTCCTTTGAGGCAAGGCTTTGGTAAAGGGATCTGCTAGATTATTTGCACTTTCAATCTTTGCAACCACCACATCTCCACGAGCAACAATGTCTCGAATGATGTGATACTTTCTCTCAATGTGCTTTCCTTTCTTGTGATTCCTTGGATCTTTGGATTGTGCAACTGCTCTACTATTGTCACAAAATAATGTGATAGGAACTTGCTCCATTCTCATTACACCAAGATCAGAAAGGAATTTCTTGAGCCAAACAGCTTCCTTTGCCGCCTCACAAGCAGCAACATATTCAGTTTCCATGGTGGAGTCCGCAATATAAGATTGCTTAACACTCCTCTAACTTATGGCTCCACCTCCCAAGGTGAAAACACATCCTGACGTGGACTTTCTGAAATCTAGATCTGATTGAAAGTCTGAATCTGTATAGCCAACGGGAATCAAATCCTCACAACGGTAAACAAGCATATAATCTCTCGTTCTCCGTAGATATTTGAGAATATGCTTTACAGCTTGCCAATGTTGTGGTCCTGGATTTGATTGATATCGGCTGACCATGCCAACTGAAAAACAGATATCCGGTCTAGTACAAAGCATGGCATACATGAGACTTCCTACTGCAGAAGCATAAGGAACTTGTCTCATCATATCTACTTCCTCTTGAGTCTTAGGCCTTTGGTCATCAGACAGAGGAACTCCATGTCTGAAAGGAATTAATCCTTTCTTGGAGTTTTGCATGCTAAACCGTTCTAGAACCTTATCTATATAACCAGCTTGTGATAAGCCTAACATCTTATTTTTACGATCTCGCCAAAGCTTGATCCCTAGAATAAAGTTAGCCTTACCCAAGTCCTTCATATCAAATTGGCTTGACAACCAAACCTTTACTGATGACATTACACCTACATCGTTTCCAATGAGTAGAATATCATCAACATAAAGCACTAGGAACATTACTACTTTGTCTTGATGTCTTTTGTACACACATGGTTCATCAAGATTTTGTTCAAAACCAAATGATTTGATTGCTTGATCAAATCTGATGTTCCATGACCTAGATGCTTGCTTAAGTCCATAAATGGACCTATTCAACTTGCATACCATATGCTCTTGGTTCTTTGCTATGAAACCTTCTGGTTGCTTCATATAGATTTCCTCTTCAAGATTGCCATTAAGAAATGCAGTCTTGACATTCATTTGCCAAATCTCATAATCATAATGAGCAGCAATGGATAAGAAAATTCTGATAGATTTAAGCATTGCTACTGGTGAAAAGGTTTCCTCATAATCAATACCTTCTTTTTGAGTATACCCTTTTGCCACTAGCCTTGCTTTAAAGGTTTCAACCTTTCCATCTATCCCTCTCTTCCTCTTGTAAACCCATTTGCAACCAACAGGTTTAATGCCGTTAGGCGCCTTTACAAGATCCCAAACTTGATTGGAATACATGGAATCTAATTCTGATTTCATAGCTTGGACCCAATGATGTGCATCTATATCATTCATTGCTTCTTCATAAGTGTAAGGATCAGTTTCAGCCTCCTCTGAGATAGCCTCACAAGTCTCTCCAAGACCTATGAATCTTATAGGTGGCCTAACATTCCTCCCATTACGATGAGGCAACTGTGTACTAGACATCTCATGAGTAGTATCTTGTGGTGTATCCAATACAGCCACATCATCCCTAGTTTGAACTATTGGTTGTTCAATTACAGGTTCATTCATTTCAGCCAAGACAACTCTACTTCTAGGAGTAAAATTATTCATATAGTCATTTTCCAAGAATTTAGCATTTGTACTAACAAAAACTTTGTTATCTTTATGACTATAGAATAAATAACCTCTAGTTTCTTTTGGATAACCCACAAGCAAACATACTTCTGATTTTGGTTCCAACTTATCAGACTTCCCTTTTAACACATGTGCTGGACAACCCTAAATGTGGAGATATTTCATACTAGGCTTACGCCCACTCCACAATTCCATGGGTGTTTTGGGAACAGATTTTGATGGAACTAAATTCAAAAGATGTATTGCTGTATCTAAGGCATAACCCCAAAAAGAAATAGGTAAAGTTGAGTAACTCATCATGGACCTAACCATTTCTAAAAGAGTCCTATTCCTTCTTTCTGCTACACCATTTTGTTGGGGAGTTCCAGGTGCAGTCAATTGGGATACAATCCCATTTTGAGTTAAGTAATCCTTGAAATCCCCAAGAAGATATTCGCCACCACGATCAGATCGAATGGCCTCTATGTGTTTACCCAATTGATTCTCAACTTCAGCCCTAAACTCTTTGAATTTTTCAAAAGCTTCGGACTTCCGTCTCATTAGGTACACATAACCAAATTTAGAGTAATCATCGGTAAAAGTGATGAAGTACTCATAACCTCCTTTTGCTTGGGTTGACATAGGACCACAAACATCCGTATGAACTAATTCTAGCAACTCTTGGGCTCTTCTACCTTTTGCATTAAAAGGTCGTTTTGTCATTTTGCCTTCCAAACAAGATTCACAAACTGGAAATTCATCAAAGTCCAATGGCTCTAAGAGACCATCTTTGATCAGTCTTTGAATTCTGTTTGGATTAATATGACCCAAACGCAAGTGCCAAAGATATGCATTATTAGTAGAAGGAAACTTTCTCTTTAATGATTTTACATGAGAGTTATTATCTAATTCAGAATTGTATAATTCATGCTTATCAGGAGTTAAAATATAAAGACCATCCACAATATTGCCAGAACAGATAAACATTTTATCCTTCTTTATTACAACATTGTCTTTAAGGATAACACAATATCCATTTTTACCTAAATAAGTTGCAGAAATTAAATTCCTACGAACATTAGGTACAAATAAACAGTCTTCCAATATTAAAACCCTAGTTTCAAAGCATAAATTAAACACTCCGATAGCTACAAATGGAATCCTACTCCCATCAGCCAAGGTCAGAAACAACTCTCCTTCTTAAGTCTTCTGGTCTCTTGGAACCCCTGCAAAGAATTGCAGATATGATTAGTACAACCTGAATCCACACACCAGGAATCCGTGGAATTTTGTACCAAACATATTTCAAAAAGGAATGAAATTTTCATACCCTTATTGGCAGCCTTGAACTTTGGACAATTCCTCTTCCAATGTCCTTTCTCACCACAATGGAAACATTTTCTTTTCAGCTTCTTTCCTTTGTTGGCAACCCCTAAGACAATTTGTTTACCCTCCTGCTTAGTGAAGTCCTTCTTCTTCTTCTTCTTCTTACCCTTGCCTTTCGAGTTAGGTTGAGAAGTAGAAGCTTCACCCACATTGGCTTCAACATTAGAAGTACCAAGGATGCCTTCCGCCGCTACCAACTCATTCATTAATTCAGACAAAGAATAAATCTTTTTGTTCATGCTATAATTAAGTCTGAATTCCTTGAATGATTCCGGTAGTGACTGGAGTATCATATCCACTTGGGATTCTCCATCAATGTCGGCACCCAAAACTTCTAATGTATTCAAATTAGAGATCATTGTAAGACAATGTTCTCTCACTGAACTACCTTCAGCCATTTTGGTATTATAAATTTGCCTCATGGTTTCTTGCCTTGCAGAACGGCCTTGCTCACCAAACATCTCCTTCAGACTTTGCATAATGTCCGAAGCTAGTTCTACATCCTGCATTTGATGCTGTAGAACATTTGAGATGGACGCTAGGATGTAGCACTTGGCCATTTCATTAGATTTCTGCCAACAATCATATCGTTGTTTTTCCTCAGGAGGAGCATCTAATGAAGGAAAGTTAGGACATGGTTGAGTAAGCACATATTTGTGCTCTTCAGCTGTGAGAACTATGTCCAAGTTTCTTTTCCAGTCAACATAATTGGTTCCAGTCAGTTTGTTTTGATTAAGAATGCTAACAAGTGGGCTAAATGATGCCATGTTCAAATCTGAAATAATAGACATGAATATAATAAGTACACTGGACATTATCAATTTAGCATATAAACATATAATATGGAACTTTAATAAAACCATAATATAATATATGCAACGACAACCCAATCCCGCAATTAATATTCCTCGGTAGCGAGGTCATACCGATCACTATGATTAAGCAAGGATTATCCTCATTATTAATGCCATCATGGTAACTCTTATCAAACAAAAATAATGTGCCGCTTATCCTTTAGCCTCTAAGTGATAATGACATAGCTCCGTAGGGAGGTTAACATCATACTTAGTCTAGTGTACACCATTGTCTAGAATCAATGTGAGTCACCAAGTAACTCCACGGTAGCGTGGTCGCTCTTAATGTAAAAACACACTTCATCTATCATTAAGAAGTTTAACCTGTAGTACCATGAATTAAACACCCTCCGTAGGGAGCAAGGCATATACGCCAAGGCGAGGTGATTAATCACACTACTATAAACTGACAATGGATGCCGTGAGACCCAACCCTTGAATCTCTCTCCCACTAGATGTCTTAAATTAAAGGTTTTTATCTTTTAAACATGCATAAACTAATTATACACAGCCTTGCACTTTATACTAAGCACTTTATACTAAGCACTTTATAAACTAATCACACACTTTTAAGTTTGAAAACACTTAGAAAAATTCAGATTTTCCTTCTTTCGATCGATCGAATGTGCCCCTCGATCGGTCGAAAAAATTAAACAATTCGAACTTGACCTTCTGTCCTTTTCGATTGATACTCGATCGCCTCTCGATCGATCGAAAAGAAAATTCGATCGATCGACTAGCAATCGAATATCAATCATTCCAAAAGGATTGGTTTCTGTTTTACTCGATCGATCGAAAGTAAATTTCGATCGATCGAAACTCGTAAAACTCGAATTTCCAGAAATTCTTCTAAGGTAGTTTTCAACGGTTTTGCATGAATTAACAACCATCATATGAACATGATAGACAGAGATTGATATCAAAACTGAAATCTATTGATGCTATAGCCTTAAAGATCAATTTAACATTCTTAAATTCATATTTAAACAACATTATAATATCAATATCAGTTTTTATCAAATCATAGTTTCAATAACCATGCAGAAAATTAAATGAATAATCCTCTATCAACTTGAAACTATTATCTCTAAATCCAAAACGCACAAAACATGTTATACAGATTCGAAATGAAGACCGCTCTGATACCAATGTTGGGAAATCATCATGTTTGTATCGCATACAAAACATACGCAGCGGAAAATAAACGGATCTACTTCATTCGCAATTGATAACATGCACTATGTAGGTTTCAGAATATAAGAACAAGAGAGTGTACCTTGATGCGGTGAAATTCACAACCGAATGAAGAGGTACTCGGGAAGACTTTCAATCTTCACTCCAATTCCACTTGATGCCCAAGATGTGTGGTCTCTCAATCAGTTCTATGTTTTCTAGAGAGAATATGAAAAAGTGTCTCTCTTCCTTATATTCACCACTTTACACATACAAACCATTTCATTCTATATAAAATTCTGTATGTTTCTCTCCACATAACTGATTATCTAATTGGGCTAGCCTTTTGGGCCTTCCCAATTGGGCTTTAGTGTGTGGCTTGAAGTGGGACTAAAAGGGAACAAATAAGACACTAGCTCCAATGGGCCTTGGGCTTTTCTGTCAACTCTTGACAAGTCCAAAGTTACCATTAATTATATTTAATACCACTATATAAATATAATTGCACTCTAGGCCTCATTAATAAATTATATTCCAAAACTTTATTATACACGTAACCCCTTCATAAAATATTCGTAGTAATACAAAACCATGAATATAGACTGCCACTTTGTAAATTACTACATCTTAATCCTTGAGTACCCGGTTTATTCCTTTTAAGTTATTCATCATATATTTATGAAATCCAATTTCATAAATATATACTTTAGTCTTACTAAAGTGGTTAGGCCTAACTCTCTGAATAACTGTACCCATTAAACTTATCTTAAGGGAATATTTTATATCTCCGTTAAGAGACTATGAATTTCATCTTGAGAATATATGTTCCATCAACACTAAATGTGGCTGCCCAACATACTGAGGTTTTGACCATTACTTTAGATCTCACTCCTGATATATCAAAGCATCCTACATTTCATGATCATATCCATTATTCTCTCAGGATTAAGAGTTCATGTGAATACAAGTCGTGAGATTTATTATTCAGTTGACAGTCGTTAGGAGAATAATAAATCTCACAGCGGTCCAGTTCAATATGTCTTAACTCTTAAAACATATCAACATATTAACTAGAAGTCACCACTTCCATGATCAAGACAAATCATCGTAGTTAATATGTTATAGTCTTCGCAGATGAAATGCCCAATTTCATCATCGACTACGAACCAAAATTCTGAGTTTACAAAGAATTTGTGATCTATATCTTCTGTGACTAAATCACATAAATCACATACTATGCATCTCATGGACTATTTGATAATATTCGAATATTCATGTTACCATTATTTTAGATAAGAATAAAACAACTTTATTAAACACAATATTAAGTCATACATGATTTCTCACATAGTGTCATACATAATATCATACATAGCATCATACAATAGGATTTAAGGGCACATATCCTAACACCCCCTCCCTCGAGTCGACACACTAGTAGACTCTACGGCCCGGCACCAGCTGCTGAGCTTTATGGACGCATTCTCAGGATACAATCAGATCCGGATGAACGAGGCAGATCAAGAGAAAATCTCGTTCGTCACCAGCCAGGGACTTTTCTGCTACAAGGTGATGCCGTTTGGACTAAAAAATGCGGGCGCCACATATCAAAGACTCATGAACAAGATGTTCGCCGACCAGATAGGAAGGAATGTTCAAGTATACGTCGATGACATGCTAGTGAAAAGTCGAAGGAAAGAGGACCATTTGAGGGATCTCGAAGAAACAATTGGCACCCTCCGCTCCTACGACATGAAGCTCAACCCGTCAAAATGTGCGTTCGGAGTGACGGCAGGAAAATTTCTCGTCTTCATGGTGTCTCAGAGAGGCATCGAGGCCAACCCGGACAAGATCCGAGCCATAATGGGGCTGGCTCCCCCGAAGAATGCGAAAGAGGTACAAAGCTTAAACAGAAAGGTGGCCGCCCTGAACAGATTCGTATCAAGGGCAACAGACAAGTGTCTTCCCTTCTTCTGCACGCTGAAGAAAAACTACGAGTGGACGGACGAATGCCAAAAGGCGTTCGAAGAACTGAAGGCCTACCTTTCCTCACCTCCATTGCTGAGTCCTTCGCAGTCAGGGGAGGAACTCTTCCTCTACTTAGCTGTCTCCCCAGCAGCCGTCAGCGCGGCCTTGATCAGAGAGGAAGACGGGGTCTAGAAGCCCGTGTACTACGCCAGCCGAGCGTTTCAGGGAGCAAAAGAAAGGTATCCGCCCATGGAGAAACTCGCCTTCACCTTGATTACTGCGGCATGAAAGCTCAAACTGTACTTCCAAGCCCATACGATAGTCGTTTTAACCGACAAGCCCTTGCAGCGGGCGATGCACAATACCGAAGCCGCTGGTCGCCTAGCCTTATGGGCAATAGAGTTGATCGAGTTCGACATTCGATACAGCCCACGCACCGCCATCAAAGGGCAGGCCGTTGCCCACTTCATAGTCGAATTCACCAGCGGGGAGGACCAAGGGGCAAGCGACTGCCCTCCGTGGAATGTATATACAGATGGGTCATCAACAAGACAGGCTGGTGGAGTAGGTGTCGTACTTCACTCCCCCGAGGGAGATCAAATTGAATGCATGATCTGCCTGGACTTCCCCACCACCAACAACGAAACGGAGTATGAAGCTTTGATAACTGGGTTGGACCTCGCCAAAGCAATAGGAGCAGCCCGAGTGGTAGTCTCCTGCGAGTCCCAGGTCGTCGTCAACCAAGTAAATGGAGACTACGAGTGTAGAGGCGACAAAATAAAAAAATATCTCCATCAAGCGAAGAGAAGGGTGGACGAACTGAAGGCAGAGATAGTCCAAATCCCCAGAGAAGAAAATTAGCAAGCCGACCGCCTTGCCAAAGCCGCCTTGTCGGAACACATAACTACCCTTGACAATGTGCTCGGTTTTGTATAGGTTTCCCCGCTAATAGACTCTGTCGATATGTAGGATATAGGCTCTGAAAGTGATTTGACCACGCCATTAGTCTCCTACCTGAAAGATGGCGTCCTGCCGGATGAAAAAGAAGCCGCTAGAAGGCCGAAGGTCCGAACGGCAAGGTTCGTATTGATGAAGGACGTCCTGTACAAAAGGGGTTTCTTTCGCCCATACCTAAGGTGTTTGGGTCCCGAAGAAGCAGACTACATCATGAGGGAAGTACACGAGGGAATATGCGGAAATCATTCGGGGTCGCGGTCACTGGCGCATAAGCTGATTCGGGCAGGATACTACTGGCCCACGATACAAAAAGACACGCAAGCTTATGTCAAAGCCTGCGACAAGTGCCAGAGGTCCAACAACATTATCAAACAGCCATCCGAAGAGCTGACCCCCATGACGGCCCCATGGCCGTTCACTCAATGGGGACTAGACATCATGGGCCCATTCCCAACAGCTATGCGACAGCTGAAGTTCCTGGTGGTGGGCATAGACTACTTCACGAAATGGGTAGAAGCTGAAGTTTTGGCCACTATTACAGAGAAAAACATACGAAGCTTTGTCTGGAGGTCCATCATATGCAGGTTCGGAATTCCCAGAGTCCTGGTCTCAAACAACAGGAAGCAATTCGACAATGGCCCCTTCCGAAAGTTCTGCACGCAACTGGGAATAAAGAATCATTACTCCTTCCCCGCCCACCCCCACCCCCAGGCCAACGGCCAAGTAGAAGTAACAAACCGATCCTTGCTTAAGATTATCAAGACTTGGCTCGAGGGGGCAAAGGGGATATGGCCGAAAGAACTGCCAAGCGTATTATGGGTATACAAGACGACAGCAAGGACCCCTACAGGAGAAACACCGTTCTGGCTAACCTACGGAAGCGAGGCAGTCATCCCTGCCGAAGTAGGACTCACAAGCTACAGGGTGAACACCCATGATGAAGGCAGGAACAACGAGGCCTTGCGCCTACATCTCGACCTGATCGACGAAAACAGAGCAGTAGCAGAACAAAGGCTCACGTGGTACCAAGATCGCATGGCTAAACACTACAACTCCTGTGTCAAGCACAGGGAATTCCAGGTCGGAGACCTTGTTCTAAGAAAGATCATGGGTGCAACTAGAGACCCCGCACAAGGAAAGCTCGGTCCCAACTGGGAAGGACTTTACCAGATCACAGCATGGCAAAGATATGGCACCTACCATTTGGAAACACTGGAAGGATAGAAGCTACACCATCCATAGAATGCCGAGCACCTACGGAAGTACTACCAGTAAGAAAGAATGGCAACCCCCTACTTGTAATCTGCTTTAATGTATTTTGGCAGCACAAAGGGCATGTTTCCCCCCTTAGTAAAATTTATGCAAGATTCAAAAGTTTATTCAAAGTCTCTTATATACTTTGCAAAGTATTGAGCAAGAAGCTGACGGCCTAAAATCGACGACTCAATCCTAAGGATAGGAAGCATAAAAACTGGTCAAGCATAAAAGCTGACGGTTTAAAAGCTGACAACTCCATCCTAAAGGTTGTAAGGCAAAAAGCCTAAGCATAAAAACCGGTCAAGCATAAAAGCTGACGGTTTAAAAGTTGACGACTCCATCCTAAAAGGGGGTAAGGCAAAAAGCCTACTCATAAAAACCGGTCAAGCACAAACGCTGACAGTTTAGAAGCCGACGACTCCATCCTAAAAAGGATATAAGGCAAAAAGCCTAAGTACAGAAACCAGTTAAGCATAAAAGCTGAAGGTTTCAAAGACGACGGCCTAAAGGCGACAACATTATTATTAAAGGGCAAAAAGCCTAAGTACAGAAACCAGTTAAGCATAAAAGCTGACGGTTTCAAAGACGACGGCCTAAAGGCAACAACATTATCCTAAAAGTTAAAAAGCCTAAGTACAGAAACAAGTCAAGCATAAAAGCTGATGGCATAAAAGGCGACGGCCCGAAAAGTTAAGAGGCATAAAGGCCTAAGAATCAATGCAAACGGCCTAGAAAGACAACGGCCCGAATACAACGGTACTATCCTAAGTTGATGTGAGGCATCAAAGCCTAAATAACAAAGCCGAAGGCCTAAGTATAAAAGCCTATGGTACTATCCTAAGTGGATACACAAGGCAAAAAGCCAAAGTACAAAACCGACGGCCCTAGAAGATAACGGCTTATGTGTTGACGGCCCTATCCTAACAAATAAAAAGGCATTAAAGCCCGTTAAACATGAAAGTTGACGACCTCATTGGGAGGTTATGACTTCAACACAAAAAGCATCAAAAATCCAAAATTGGGCTACCATGAAGTAAACAAAGAAGAAAAGGAAATCATCCACAAAGCTTAAATAAAAACAAGCAATACATACAAGGACGGGTTCAAAATAGAAAGTACATTAATAAAAATGCCTTTAAAGGCAATATTGTTCATGATGGTTCAAAAATTAATCTTTCTACAAAAAAAAAAAAAAAAGTACAAGGCTACTGGACGGGGGAATCAACAATCTTTGCTTCAACATCTGTGTCTTGAGCATGAACCTGGGCGGTTGTTCCTACTTCGTCGCCCTTCTGCCCGTCACCCTTAACGTCCTCATCTTCATTAAATAAACGACTCGTACTGTCAGAAGCAGCAGGAAGGACGGACGTCTGAGCTTGGGCCTCGTCAATGCTCACATGAGAAACATCCAGCCCCGGGTGAGAGGCCTTCACTTGACGGAGGGCATCGTCAAAGCCATCTGCGAAGGTGCTGCCCAACTCCTTCAGGTAGACTTCGGAGTCATAGTACTCTCTAATAGCGTCGTCCTTCGCCGGACGAAGTTGGTCCTTGACGGATAGAATCTACTTCTCTTTGTCGCCAAGGACTCTTTGCAGCACCTCCGTCTGCTTCTCTAACTCAGCCCTCTCTTGCTCAGACACTGAAAGCTTCTTCTCAATATTTACCCTCTAAGCCTTGAATTGGGAAAGCTCATCCTCCGTCTCAGCTGCCTTGGCCCGTACAAGGCCCAGAGCCATCTCCTGATGGACACAACGGTCCATCAGGCCCTTTATCATAACCACGGCCTAGAATGGAAAAAGTTTAGGTCACCCATCGCCTCCATCGCGTGGTTTCCCAGGTCTTCATAGTCCTCTGACGTCATGATGGAAGATAGCTTCTCCAAGGCGTACTTGGAATCCTCGCGAAGGAGGATGGGTGGCTTCTCTACGTTGGGCACCGGGCCACCCGTCATCAGGCCCTTTCCCTTGCCATGCTTGACAGGGACCTTCTTCACCTCCGCCTCTAGCCCAACGACGGTCTTAGGCATAACCTTGGCCTTCTTGGCATGACGGTCTGCCTCCTGACTTGGTTTTCTTTTTGTAATGGACGGCTTGGGAGCGTCCGTCCCAACTGTCTGAGCAACCTTCTTCTTCGCGGCTGCTTGTTGTTTGATGAAAGCTCTCCTCTTTGCATCGTCCATTTCTGTAAAAGAGTACAGTACATAAGTTAATGACAAAAAATTACTAAGTGCGAAACTTGTGTGAAAGGACTCACGTGCTTGAACTTGGTCCTCGTACTTGATCGCCTCCTCAGACGATTCAGGTCCGTCGCAGTGCCAATGAATGGTTTTTAGGCTCACCAATTTGGCCCAAGATCTATCCTTCAACTCAGTCTTTTGGAAAATTTTCTCCAAAACTCCACTGTTCAAGAGAAACTTGTGGACGGTCCTGAGCTGCAAAAAGAAGACGGTTAGAAATCAACGGTGTTTAGAGTCTAAAAGAAAAGAATGTGAACGGACGTATACCAGACGAGGGTAGTACACCCTATGTTGTATCAACTGGAATGAACTCAGTCTCGCCAGGATGACACATCCATTCATTACCGTCCATAAAAAAGTACCTAGACTTCCAGTCCCTATTGGAATCTGGAGTGTCACTCACTAGCCTCAATAATGGGCTCTTGGCTATAAAACTATACATTTCTCGTGACTTTGTTATCTCTACTGGATGGTAGTAATGGAAGAACTCCTCCACTGTTAGTCTTTTCTTCCCCTTGGACATTGTTCCGTACAGGACCTTTACCCCCAGGAAGATCCTCCTAGCATTTGGGGAGACTTGGTTGACGGATAATCCTAGATAGTGTAGGAGTTGACGGTGTAGTTGAGTCAAGGGAAACCTCAACCCGGCCTTGAGCATTTGCTCATAGATTCTGACACCCTTGACTCCGTGGTAGTAACACTTCTTTGTTTTATTGGGTAGACGGATAGGTATGTTGACGGGTATTTGGTATTTGTTCCTAAATGTTTTGAAGTGAGACTCTTTGATTGTGGACACAAAATCATTTACCGTCCATAGTGAAATCATTATAAACTTCCTCATCCCGTCAGAGTCTACGATGGATTGGACTTGTGGCTCGGTTTCCCCTAGACCGTCACTAAGGTTACTTTCTACCCTATCACTACTTGAGGAAGAAGAGCTGGTAGATGAACTGTCTTCACTAGAAGTGTCAGGATCTCTTGGACTCGACGGGTGAACTTCATCGTAGCCCGTTCCGTCGCGGACAAACGACTGATTACTGGACGCACTAGACATCTGTCACCTACATGTGACGGAAAACCCTAAGTATAACTAGTCTAAAGACATTGGATGGTGATAAAGATGAATAAATCAGTTATGAATACTTACCGGTTGTGTTTGCTGTTGAAGAATGTAAATGACGGATATAAGAACGTGACGGTCGAGCATGTTGACGGATCAAACGCTGTTGGCTAGGTGAACGGATGTGCTCTAATCTCTTGATTTCAGTGAAAAGTGAAAAATGAAGGAGAAAAAGGAAGGTTTATATATGAGGAGTAGCGCGGAAGGTGAGGGGATGCCTCGTTCTTGGCACACGGTCGTTAAGTTGACGACACGTGTCCTACATTTATTACCCAGCATTAATTACCATATGACAGCATGTCCAGCTGGGTCTCTCCTATTGTGAACTGAAACCGTCATCCCATTAGCCCGTCCTCCATGAGGTCACGGACTGATGGGCTGAGGGGGCACTTGATAGGGATAAAACTTCCACTAGACGCCGGCAGCCTGCGCGGGCTGACGATGTGAGGTATGATGACGGACATGGATGACGGATACGACACCTTGACGACACGACTCTTAAACGAGATGACGGGAGCAACGGTCGATGGGGTGAGGCAAGGGGCACCAAAGCGTATCTTGTCACGCACACTTCCCTGAGGAAATGAGTCTTGCCACGCATGCTCATACTTGGACAGATATCTTGCGCAACACGATTGCTCCCCATAGGGATGACTTGCCCAACACACTTGTTGCCCAAAGGGTATCTTGCGCCACACACTAATCAGGGGTAATTCTAGTATGGAGGTATCTTCTCCAGTAAGCCTTAGCTAAGGACCCCATGCTACTATAAATACTTTCAGGCCCTCCCAAATCGAGGTACGCATGATTCTACCCGACTTTGGCACTCTAGAGTTGTGAGCAATACTAACTTAACCATCGGAGGGTCGTTGACCGGTACCACGCCGGTACCTCCCTTTGAGGTTCTTTTTACTTGTGCAGGTTCGTCCGAAGTACGTGAAGGCCCTGCAGCTTACTGAGTTGATTCTTGACATCATCAAATACTATCTTTAGTGACATGGATGGATGGTCGATGTTTCCTGCTTTGTGTTTGTTAGGATAGAACTAGACATCCCATTAAGGAAAGGGGGAAGGCTTTACTTATTGGCCCAGTTGATGAAATCAGAGTGTGTGAATTATGATGGCTTTGGAATGTTTGTTTGATGTTTGAGATGTAAAATATTGTTTTCCTTGGCTTCCTTTTCTATAGGATGACTATCAGTTGGTGAATTGATATTGTATGTATGATGGGAGGGAGTGAAAGGTGCATTAAGGTATCAACTCCTACACTGGGGGTTGATGGATCTTTATAGGCAACCAAAAGGATCTTTTTCCATCACTATGATTATCTAATGTCCCTAATAACCTTTTAATGTAGCAAGGAGGGGACTGCCCCTAATATGTGTATCCAGGGTCTACCTGGGAGAAGGTTACAAAGCTACATCCACGACCAAGTCTTGAAAGATTGCCTTTAATATGGTCAGCCCAATTTCTACTTCCAGGTTAATTTATTTCTCCAAAAACCTCTCCTTCGGTTCCATCGAATTCTGGAACAATCGTAGTACTTGAACTAAGGTGTGCACAATTTACCTTCAGTCTTGATCAATTAGTACTTGAGCTACTATCATATCTTTGGATTTGATAGTAATGTGGAGGGCCTGGATGTGTCTTATCCCTTCAGGTGAAAGTTCTTCATCAAAGAAGATGATGTGATTGGTGGCCATATCGAACTTGTAACATTTTCCAAGCATATGTTTCATTTAAAATTTTGAGCAAAGTATTATGGGGTGTCTTTGATGTCAAGATGAAAAGAGTATTGAGATCTAGGTAGGCAGGCTGTTCAGTCTTTGGACGACATTATATTCACTTTGCACTATTTTTAAGAAGTTCGTAAGCCGTTGTTCGGTGACTAGCTATTTCAACTTCTCTGGTAGAGCTTATTTTCTCATTTTCTAGATCTCTACTTCATCAGATACAAAGATCATCCCACCACTAGTTAAATCTGTTCTCTATTATAGGTTTCCAAATTTAATTTCCTATTTTAAGGACAAGATTTTTAGGGAGTAAGTCCAAGGAACTTCTTTTGTCATATGGTATGGGAAAGTGGTTGGAATAGTAATTCTGAGACTTGTGAGATCTGCAATTCCTGCTTGTATAGGACTGGGGTTTCCTTTGTTGGGTATTCTATTTTGAAAACAGGAGAGTTGTTCCAGCTTATGGTTAATGAAGCTTTCAATGTCATCTTTTAGAACTCATTGTGTTATGAATGTTAAATTTTTAGACCCCTATAAACTAGATTGTTTAACCTAATTAATTAACCAAGTGAATACTTAGTTTTATTATTCAGATGTAGGTTAAACAAAACAATCATATCATGTAAAGCAGCGGAAAATATAAAGAACACAACGATATGATAACCTAGGAAAACCAAATCAGTAAAAAACCTGGGGAGGATTTAACCTAGCTATCCTCAAGGTAAAAAACAAATCAACTATGAAAGAATTGAAGTTTTATAATAGCGACTTAGACCACTAACATCCTATTACTACCTCTAGTAAAAAACTTACTACCACGACCACGTGACAGCTCTGAGTCCACAGACTACTTCTTTCTAGCATTCACAACAACCACAAGTACTCCCACTTGTGTCTTCTTTAAGCTCTTTATGCAGCAACGGAAGCGATCACCAAGCTCTCAACATCAATCTCGATTTTGATAACCCTAAGTATGTATGAAGGCAAACACATCTAGATCTCACAAGAGATTCACACACACATCATAACACAACCTCTCAAAAACGTGGCTAAGGTTTTTCCTTTTATACTTAGAGCAAAACATAAAACCCTACAAGTCGTGTGGGCTTGGACTAAGTTGGAAAATTCTACAGAAAAACAATCTACACGAACTTCGATCGATCGAATCTAATTTTCGATCAATCGAGCTTTGTAGAAATTGAACAGTAATTTTCTGCAATTACTCGATTTCAACTTTACACATACAACACTTTGAGTAGCCTAAATCTAGACTCCAAGTTTTGATCATGGTTTGCCAACGTTACATATTGAAGTTCTAATACATTAGTTCCTAATTTCTTAAAATCTAACAAACTCCCTTTTTGGCAATCCGTGACAAAGCATATAATACAACAAAATGCTCAAAATTACAAAATCAGCTCATTACAATAAAATTGCCCAACCAACAAAAACAACCTAACTACAATCTATCAATTGCAAGTGTAGACAACAACACGATTGAATTAACCTGTATATTCTTGTAACATTCAACAAACACATAAACACATGAGTGGAAAATACAAACAAAAACAAAATAAATTCTTGATTTCACAAAATAGAAAATAAAAGACATATATCATGAATAAACTCATAATATAGATCAATAATCAATATAGCACAAGTGAAACAAGAAATAGTAATAGAAATAAAAACATAAAAATATCTCCATCTAACATATAAAATCCATAAAAGTAAATACATCAAGATAAACACATCACGAGACAAAAAGATAAGTACAAGATGAAGCACCTAGATACAATCTAAAGCTCCGAAGCTCCAAACTCAAAACTCCCCCTATCTCCATCATCAATATGTACTCCCCCTTTTTGTGACGAATTCCTAAAGGGGAATCAAGGCTCATCATCAAAAGGAGGTGGTGGAGTAGATCGCCGAATGCTCGCTAACTCCACACACAAAGCCTGAAGCTCCGTGAGCTAACTCCAAAAGCTGACCATGCGCCACGTGAACGGTTATAACAATATCCAACATACTCCAAATGTTAGAATCACCTGAAGTAGAAGGTGGAGGATCAACAACGATAGTGGGATCAACATAAGTCTCAGCAGAAGGGTCACTTGAAGTAGGAGGCTATGATGCAGCACCTGTAGAAGACTCTGCTCTAGGGCGTTTAGAGCTAACTTTCATCTGAGCTACTCTCTGGCTAAGGAAGGTGGCACCTATGGGAGCTATAATATGTACAGACTCAGACACAGGAAAACCCTCTAAACCTAGATGTAACAAAATCTAATGTATAAAGACAGGGAAGAAAAGACCATGTGACCTAGAACTACTCCTATGTACCTCAACCAAGGAACGAATGAAAAGAGTAGGAAAACTCATAGGAGCATCAGTCCTAAAGGCATACAAAAATGCACATCTCTCAATAGGAATAGTGTGCAAATGAAAGATGAGGCAGATAGAATGACAAGAAATCTAGAAAAACAAATAATTGATCTCGGTAAGCTCATTGGAGGTAATACGAGGATCAGTACCCCACAGAATGGAAGTACCGATGAGATATGACATAATGTCATCAAGTGGAGGGGTTTCATCAAAAGGGTAGATTGGTTGTCATACCAAAGGTACCCCAAAAGCAGAGGCCACTACTGAAGGAGTAATGGTATACTCTTCACTCCTTATCCAACTCATCACATACTGTTCGCTGGAATCATTGGAGTGGACAAAGAGGTTTGAGTAGAACTCTCTAATCAAGACAGCCATAAGAGGATGAAAAATGTCCAACAAAGGTAACCAGCCCCTACGCTCAAAGTTCCTCCTAATCTCTCCATCAAGCTCATCTAAAATTACTTTGCTTTCAGCCTAAACAGACCTAAATATGTTCAACTGATCATAGGCTTCTTGGTTTTTCTCAAACGGAAACTTATCATTCTCAAAGGATGGGATGGAGGTGGAGGTGGTTTTCCTATTGGCTCTAGTCTTCCTAACCATGATGCTAAGGATTGGAAAGGATAGACAGAAAAGAAATCAAAGAAAGAAAACAAAGAAAACCCAAGGGCAGACTGCATCAGACAAGATTAGAGCAAAAATATACAAAAGAACAATCTAAATGATTCATGAACAGTATAAACACATGATGCATGCTCTAATGCATTGAGAACAGTTCAGTTATACTTTAAAACCACAGAATTGGCTTGAACTTAGAGTTTTAGAACAAAAACCCAAACTTTGAAAATCCCTATTTCAAAAATCCCAACAAATTGATCAATTTATTATTACACAAGTTAGATAACCGTATATAATGACATAATTAATCAATTACACACGCCAATTTCATCAAATTAATTTCAATTGAACAAAATCCCCAAATTCGTTGAGTTACAAGCCCTAGAATTTCAAATTCTTCCCAATTCACCAAATTGATCAATATAAACCATGAGAAACATGTTTACATCATCCAATAACAAAAACCCATTGATCAATTTTGAAAGAAAATCACCTCAAACATCAAAAACCCTAAAAGTTAATAGGATCGAAAATTTCCCTAAAATCCATGAAAAAAAAAATGCATGAAAAATGAGATTAAACTAAAAAAGAAAGGGTAGAATGGTCTTATTGGCGCTAGAAGACAAAAACTTTGAGAAAAAATTTGAGGGAAAACAACACAAATTTGACTCTGAATCTGGATCGGTCGAAGAGAGAGAGAATAGCTTTTTGAAAACTTTTGAAATAGTGAAGAACACGTGAAAAGCTCATGTTTAAAAAAAAAAAAAACCACTCTGACCAATTTTCGATCAGTCAAAAAATAAATTCAATCGATCAAAAAAAATATTCGATCGATCCAGCATCAATCGAGTAGTGATCGAGCCAAGCAGATTCAAACCAAAATTTTTAATCGCAATTTCGATCGGTCGAGCAACAGGTTCGATTGATCGAAAATCTGGAAAAATCAAATTTTTAAAAAACAAAGCATTTTAATGCAGAAACTTCTCAAAGCACAATGTTTTATGAATAAAATGCATGAGTATAAGATGAAAAGTTTTTCAAAAACCCTTGAATTTAACCCAGATCTTCCAAAACAAGATTTTCAATCAATTTGTCCTCAAATCTTAAACTTTAAACACATTTTGCATTAAAATCAAGGAACTTTTTAATCTTGGATGGCTACAACAAGATCACACACAACATAATGTATTAAGTTTAGCAAAGAGTAACTTGTGTAGTGTGTGCAACTAGCAAGAGCTTGAGATACATGTGAAGTGATAGGTAAATAGTGATCAATCACAATTTCTGCAAAATTCATCACATAAGTTCGAAAGAAACTATCACCTAAAGAGTTACATCATATAACTCTCACATTTCCAAGAATAAAAGCTTGCAATCATGTAAGTTTCTTGATTTGCCTCATAATGTACACACCAATTTTATTTGATTTGAAACTTATTAAATTGTCAGGATAATGTACGCACCAATTTTATTTGATTATGAGTTAATTATAGTTCAATAATGCATACACCAATTTTAGCATTAAACTGAGGCTACACCTTATGTTTTTTTTGTGCATGTGCTACACTTTCTCGAGCACAAAATCTTATGATATGCACAAAGGCGTTCATGATTGGCTAGTAAACAGTGGTGAGATGGTTATTTATGTTTTTCTCATTAAGTTCAAGTTCAACATTCAAAGGCGTGTAACTTCAAGATCAAGACCATGTGATCAAAAACTATAAACAACTCCCACACAATATGCACTAAAAAGCTAAAACTAGTAAAGTGCAGTAAAATAAGCTCATCTAAGCTAAACAAGGTACATAAACATGTTATGTAAAGATAATATGGTTAACCTTGATTTCAAATCCAAGAAAAACAATGCAAACACATTTTTCCTTCCTTTTCCTCCTTTAAAAAAAACACTAATAACAACAAAAGCAATCTAGCATAAAATGCATGAATGTCATACAATGCAAATCCTAAAACAAAGAAAGAAAAAAAAAAAAAACAACAAAGAAGAATGGTCACAAAGAATAGAGAGATGAAGCACAAGGACCATGTCAGAAAGACTCAATTTGATTGAGCCTTTTGCATCCAAAACTTTTTAGATGCAACTCTTGCATTGGAGTTATTATTCATATTAGAATGATGAGTAACTTCAGGATTGAAATAAAGGTTTAAAGCCTTTACCAACTCACCAATAAGTACCATAGGATCTTGTGCTTAAGGCATAGGTACTTTTGGTTTATTTGCTCGCTTTGCAGCATGCAACTTAAAATAATTTGGACGAATATGTCCAGTCTTTCCACAAAAATGACAAACCCATAAAGGTCTATCATGCTCCTTACCCTTAGGAATGGTAGGATTCTTAGGCTTAGGCTTAGATTCTTTAAGATCAACCCTAATCTTCTTAGGAGGTGTAAATTCTACAAGTTTGACAATCTCACTCATGAGGGGCTCAGAAGAAGAAACAAAATTTGTGGAATAAGTCTTAGGCACAGAGATGCTATCTCCAAAACCTAGACCAGTTTTGTCTAAGGGAGACTTCTGAATACTCAACATATATTCAAGTTTGGAACTAGCAGATCCATTTGTTTGTTCTTTAGAAACAGATAATTCAAGTTCCAAGTTCTTAACTTTATCAAGCAACAACATGTTCTCAGTCTTCACCTTATCAAGCAATTCATTAGCATCAAACAATTTCAAGAGCAAATTTTTCTTATCAAGTTCAAGAGAAGCAATTTTCTGTAAACCTAAATCAACATTCATAGCATCCTTTGCAACAACCTTGCAAAGTTTATTATAGGCTTTGTGCAAATTAGCATTTTTAGAGAGTTCCCCATTAGAAGGGTTCTTATCAACCACAACACTTTCATCAACTACAGCAGTAGCTGTGAAAGTAATGAAGTTTCCATCCTCATCACTACCAGATTCATGATCAGAAACTTCATCATCACTAAGGGTTACAGCCATAGTTTTATCCTTTAATCTCAGGAATGTAAGACATTCTGATTTCACATGACCATACCTTTGACAACAAAAACATTGTTGACCCATAAAATTATTAGAGGTTTGACCTACTTTCTCTTTAGGTTTTTCAGTATTGTTCACTTTAGTGGGATCAATCCTCCTAAAATTTCTAGGTTCAGCATTGTTTTTACCTCTTGCCCTTCTGTTATTGTTTCTAAGAAAATTTCTAAAGTTCTTGGCAAGATATGCAATCTCTGTAGAAGAGAGTTCAGCATCAAATCCATTCTCATCAACATCATTAATTGACTTAAAAGCCATTGATTTGGATTTGTTTGTCTTGGGTATGTCTAACTCATAGGATTGGAGAGATCCTACAAGTTTATCAACAGGGATGGAGTCCACATCCTTACTTTCAGTAATGACAGTCGCTTTGGGTCTAAAATGCTCAGTCAAATATCTAAGTATCTTCTTAATAATCTTAGGTTAATCATAGATTTCACCCAAATTATAAGCAGAGTTAACTATATCATTCATTTTAACATAGAATTTATCAAAACTTTCATCATCAGACATCCTAATGCTTTCAAATCTAGTTGTTAACTGTTACAACTTATTGATCTTAACTACCTTGGTGCCTTCATGCACAGTTTGGAGAATATTCCATGCAGTGTGAGCAACCTTAACATTAGAGATTCTTTTGAATTCCTCCATAGAGACAGCATTAAAGTTTTCCATTTGCTTACAGGAGTAGTTGGCTTCTCCCATCCATATTCAACGGAATTCCAAACTTTCCCATTAATAGATTTGAAGAATGCTTTCATCCTTACTTTCCAGTAGGCATAGTTGTTCTCATCAAAGTGAGGTGGGATCACAAAAGAGTGACCGTGTTCCATGACAACAGGGGTCAAGGATCAGCTCTTAGATCAAAGAATCTAAACATAAGAGCTAACCTGCTTTGATACCACTTGTTAAATTTTTAGATCCCTGTAAACTAGATTGTTTAACCTAATTAATTAACCAAGTGAATACTTAAGTTTATTATTCAAATCTAGGTTAAAACATAACAATCATATCATGTAAAGCAGCAGAAAATATAAAGAACACAACGATATGATAACTTAGGAAAACCAAACCGGTAAAAAACATGGGGAGGATTTAACCTAGCTATCCTCAAGGTAAAAAACAAATCCACTGCGAAAGAATTGAAGTTTTACAATAGTGATTTAGACCACTAATATCCTATTGCTACCTCGAGTTGAAAACTTACTACTACAACCACGTGACAGCTCCGAGTCCACGGACTACTTCTTTCTTGGATTCATAGCAACCACAAGTACTCCCACTTATGTCTTCTTTATGCAGCAACTGAAGAGATCACCAAGCTTTCGATATCAATTTCGATCTTGATAACCTTAATTATGTATGAAGGCAAACACTTCTAGATCTCACAAAATATTCACACACACAGCATAACACAACCTCTCTAAAACGTGGCTAGTGTTTTTCCTTTTATACTTGAACCAGAACATAAAACCCTACACGTCATATGGGTTTGTGCTAAGTTGAAAAATTCTGCAGAAAAACAATCTGCACGAGCTTTGATTGATTGAGTCTAATTTTCGATCGATCGAGCCTTGCAGAAATTGAACAGTAATTTTTTGCAATTACTCGATTCCAACTTTACACATACAACACTTTGAGCAGCCTAAATCATGACTCTAAGTTTTGATCATGGTTTGCCAACTTTACATATTGAAGTTCTAATACATTAATTCTTAATTTCTTAGAACCTAACAATGAAAAACAATACTTGCAAACACCCAGAAGGTTCATTATGGAATTGATGAGAAAAGTGGTTAATTTCTAGGTGAAATTTAGACAACTCTTTCCAAGGAACTTTGCAAAATAGCCTCTGAACTTCAAGATAAGGGTGCATCCTTAGAAAGGGAGTTGCGGTAACGAAGCTCGAGTGACTATTTACCATAGACATAGGTGTCTGAAAAGTCCAATAATCATGTATGGAAAATGACTCTGCCTAGTGACCTAATAATGACAGGGGAATTGGTGATCGAGGCTGAGTTTCTAATCAAGCCATATGAAATAATGACATTCACTGGTTGAAAAATGATTTTAAAATGAGGGTGAATATATGGAATTAAAATTTGTTGATTCTAATTCATCCTTATGTGTAACGAAAGTCAAATAAAATCTTAGGTCTTATTCATTCAATTGAAAGTTTATAAATCATGACCATGCATGCATTGGAAAAATCCTACAAAATAATGGTAGAATTACTAATTATCAAACAATCGATTTCTTTTAATAAAAAATAAAAAATAATTACATTGATAATATGGAAAACCTTATCCAAATTAGAATCATCCTATTCCAAAGAAGAGTCCATTCTGATTAAGAAATTGTGGATTTATATCCTTTTAAACAATTAGAAATAAAATCAGATAAGGTGTAAGAAAGACTCGTTTAGAGTATCCATTGGTATTTTGACTAGGCTTTAAAGTAACAAGTAGCTTTTACATATATCAATTGACTCTCGGAGGGGCCAGATTAGTAATTAATTTTCCCAACTTTAAACGGTATTCATTTTCCTGGTTTTTTCTTGTCGAATTTTTCCCTAACCTTTTTTTGGTTGAATACATTAAATTTTTTCAATTCAAATGAGGTTTCCCAAGTTTTTAGAACTCCAATACTTTTTCACAAAAAAGGGGAAATTTTAACAAAATTGCTCCCTCCCTCCCCCTTTTCCTTCCATCATTTAACTACTTATTAGAAAATTCTTTTATTCCCTCGGGCCCTTCTGCAAAACTAGGAAATTTCTTTTAAACAACTAGTAAGTTACCCATGCGATGCATGAATAATGTTGTAATATTTTATATACGATGGTTTTAGAATGTTGTATAAGTATTATAACATAATTGTTATAGAACTTTAATTGTAATGAGTTCATTATAAAAAACAACAGTTATAAATTTTACACACATATCCAATATAAATATTCAATTGCAATGATGAGAAATAAAATAAAAATGAAAAAACTTTGGAGGAATATTATAGAATAAAAGTTGATATAGAATGTGTCATTTTCTTTCTCCTTAATTCTTTAAAAAAAAAAAAAAACACTACACATCCTAAACGCCCACAGTCAATCACATCATTTACAAAACTCACAAGTCCATAACGTCTGACTTTAACATCAAAATATTAATTGTTGTATGTTGTCACTTAATATAAAATGCAAGCCCTCCTTCCTTGGTTATAGCCAACTCATATGAGTTAGGATTAGATAAAACAACAATGTTAGAGTTAGGTAGGTGTCATCGAAAGATTGAAGGTAAATGATATCGTCTTTTGTTTGTGTATTTGATATGGAATGGCATAAAAGGCAATGGGTAGGTATATATAACAGGGTAGAACTGCAAGAGGTGAAAATGATGAATTAAAATGCAAAGAGGTTTGTGTATATGTGTGATGGATGAAAAGTTTTGAAACATTCAACCAAAGGATACAAATAATATTTATTTTTTAATTAGAAAAGTCTTGAAACATTGAACCAAAAAATCAATAATTAATTTGTACTTATCTTGAGAATATTTCAATTTTCTTTACATAGAATGCGTCATTTAGCAGAACTTCATGCTCTCTCACGTAAGGCCTCTACTTTTATATATATATATATATATATATATATTAGTGTGACACTATACAAAATATAGTCCTTCCCACCTGAGAGGGTATATCATGTTTCAGATGTATAAATCTAGCTCTCTCACAACACGTGGAACCCACACCCACCGCTAAAGGAGAAAAGAAAGTAAGAAATGCATTAAAGCTACTACCATATACAAATATTGGGCATTTTAAAAATAACGATGAACTTGGGTTTTTTTTTTCTTAACGGATTCACATAGTAGTGTTCTAGCGATAAAAGAGTACTCTTTAGTTAGGATCTACAGATTTATATCTATGGATTAATATGTTACCAATTAACGAACAATCTGAAGACACGAGTTAGCATATACACTAAAAATTAACCAAGACTAATGCGCCAATACATCTCTCTTCTTTTATGAATTAGAAATTTCATTAATTAAGAACAACACTTCCTACAAATACAGCTTGAAAAGAAAATAAAAGAAAATGATAAAATGATAATAATGATAGACTCAAGCCTTGTATGATTCTTTAACAAACTAAATAATTATCTCCCATCATCAAGTACCGATATTTTAACCTGGCTATTTATGCTGTCGTAACATGCAGAATCACAATTAGCACCACTGAGACAATCATCATCTGGTTTACTGAGTAAGTACTCAGTCTCTTCTAAATCCATATTGCCTTTAACACATGGAGGTTTCTCCATTGCTTTCAAGCCCTCGAGCTCCAACGCTACTTCTTTCATGGTAGGCCTCTCTTCTCCCTTCAAGCTTAAGCATCTCTTCACTAACACGGCAACCTCCATAACTTGCTCCGCATTTCCCTCATTCAACACTCTGCTGTCAAGAATTTCAAACAAGCGGTTCTCTTTCATTGCTAAGACAAAATGCATGGCTAAGTTTCTCTCTGCTTCTGGCCTATCAAAAGAAAGTGCTTTCTTTCCAGTTAGTAACTCTGCAAGGAGAACTCCAAAACTATAAACATCACTCTTTTCAGTTAACTGGCTTGATTGAAAGTATTCAGGATCCAAGTATCCAAGTGTCCCTTGCACCAATGTGGTTAACTGAGTTTGATCCAGAGGAACCAGCCTCGAAGCTCCAAAATCGGATACCTTAGCTATGTAATTATCATCTAAGAGTACATTAGTGCTCTTGATATCTCTATGAATGATCGGAGTGGAAGCAGCAAAATGCAAATAAGAAAGTGCCCCGGCAGTCTCTGTGGCTATTTGCAATCGTAATTGCCAATGAAGTGTGGAAGAATGGTCTGTGTGGTGTATATGGTTGAAAAGCGTACCATTGGTAACAAATTCATATACCAACATAGGAACTTGAGTCTCCAAACAACATCCCAATAATTTTACCACATTCCTATGGTTCACTTGGGAAAGCACAATCACTTCATTAATGAATTGTTCAATTTGACTCCGATCTATTGTTCTGGACTTCTTAATGGCAACTATTCTATTATCTGATAATATTCCTTTGTACACAGTCCCTTGGCCTCCCTGGCCTAGGATTCTATGTTCATGGTAATTGTTTGTTGCCTTCATGAGTTCTTCAGCTGTAAATATTTGAGTTGTTTCCACAGATCCTTTGTGCCTGGAAAGTTGTTGCTGTAGCATAAAGCCACCATTTTGTTCAAAAAACTTCTGTTTGAGTTTGGTATGCTTTCTTTGCCGGAGTCCCAAGTATAACCAAGAAATGCCCAAAAGTAGCAGCAGGAGGCTGACACTTACACCTAAACATACATGTAACGCATTAAAGCTTCTCAACCAGAAAAGCAAAGTTTTGTGAACGTAATTCTAAATAGAGATGCTACATCCACAATATTTTTATAACACTTTCACTATAAATTCTAAAAGTAATTTAAGAGGTGGGTTTAAATTAGAACTAGTAACAACTTAGCACTTATGATTGATTGTGAAAACATTGTAGACGCAACATTTTATTTTTAAATATCAAAAGATGGGAAAAAAAGAAAAAACATATGGATATTCTAGGGAGCATTTATTGGCTTTTATTTGCGCTGATCCCAGGGACATCACAACCGTAGAAAAAAAAAATTCAAATTTATATATATAACGTTTTTTTTTTTTTTGAGAAGATATATATGTAACATATGATTATGAAGCGGTCAATGTCTCTTACCTAGCGCAATCCTATTCATCAAGGGAAAAGTAGTCTGAGACTTTGGTATGGGTGGTGGTGGTGGTGGTGGTGCTATTGGTGGTGGTATGGGTTTGCAGCCGGATCCATCAATTTCTTTGCCTTCATCTTCAAATCCTGGCAGACAGGAACAATTATATGCACCGTTTAAATTGATGCATGTTGAATTTTTGTGGCAAAGGTTGGGATTTCGCTCGCACTCGTTAATATCTGCAAGAAAATGTAGAGATGGATTTTAAAAAACAGAATAAAAAAAGTCTGCAATCCATTGAAAAAAGACAATGGTATTCTATAGTCAATATAACATTGTATATTGAAATTGGTATTGTAACCTTGGCAGCCATTTGGAAGGTAAGGGTTGCCTTCGAAACCCGCAGAACAATTGCACAAATACCCTGGACCATTGTCTGAATCATAACAATGACTGTTATTTTTGCATGCGTACTTTTGAGGATGATCTCTTTCAGCTTCAAAGCAAGTTTGATTCCCTATTGCCCAATTGAGCACCACATGGGTCGTCTCATTTCTTTTTGTAAAATCTTTCAGATCTTTTGAAGAAAACTTGTAAGTACCTTCCTCTGCTACAAAAGCGTAGCTGCAAGGATTGAAGTTATACACTTCTTGGTGGTTAAAATAGCTACTAACATTGATTCTGTAATCCATGACTCCCTTTGGAATAGCAGTCTGGCAACAACCAATGCCAGAGCAAGACCCCTCCACCAGTTCACTGACGTTAGAACATAGAGACATGCACCCAGTTGTGTATGCTGTCCCACGAGAACCTTTTATCAAAGCATATGTGTCACAACCAATGGCCGTGAACTTGTTTCGAGTGCTGGAGATGGGGAATTTGGACAAGTTGATCCAAGAGTCTTGATTATAATTAATCGGATCCGATGAACGAATATATGGATTGGTTCTCACACCACCTTGTGTGTAGCAATCCTGGGCAACGACGACAGAAACACGCAATTCACCCGTAAGCCATATGCCCGTCACAATTATATTGCTCTTACGCAAAAACGCTGTGGGAGGGTCGTGGGTGCGATTGCAAGTGATGAGGAATTCTTCATTCATGTAACATCCTGCCCTTGTGCCAAATGGGTATAAAATATTGAGGCTGCCACAGTACCTGTCAATATCATTACAATTTTTCGAAGGCATCTCATCATAAACAACTGCTGCTCCTGCTTCTGTTGTCCATAGTAAGATCGATGTGAAGAGTAGTGACTTATGCCAGTTGCCAATGGCAATAGTGCCACCTTGTGCATTACGGCCATAAAACATTTTAAGTAACTTTTGTACCTTTTTTTTTGTAGGTTTTTCTTGGCTAGGGAGGCGGTGATGAGTGATGACTGGGGGAAGTTACAAGAATGGAAATAAAATTTCTATATTTCGAAACTTGGGGAAATGAGGCATGTATAGTCTTGAGCAACTATATATGTTTCTCAACAGAGATTTATTCTGTTGTGTTTGGATGTGCTTCAAGATCTTGCTCGGTTGCTCCTTTTGTACTAGTATTAGGATCATGATCCTTTGCACTAGGCACAGGGATTAAAGACCCAAGTCAATGCTTAGGTTACTAAGAAATTTCGTCCTGGCTGGGACCCTCCAAAAATAAGAGTACTGAGTGCTCTCTCTCTCTCTCTCTCTCTCTCTCTCTCTCTCCCCCCCCCCCCCCCCCCTTTTTTTCTAACAAGAAATCTACACCATTCTTGTAATTTGGTTGCTTACTTTTTTATTCTATCTTATAATTTTTTTTTATAACAAATATCACTGTGAATTGGACTTTGAGTGAGTATCAATTTCATCCTTTATTAATTAAATTTTATTTTATCAATAATTAATTAACTATTGGACATTAAATTTATGTTCAAATTTTTTGTAAAAATATTGTAAATATAACATATCATTAATATTTTTTTTTGCATTCAATTATTACTTTTTATAAGAGTATAATAGGTATAAGCCCACACGATTTGTGGTTAATCTGCATTTTTGCTGATGTAAACAAACTGACGTATGAGTTTGATGATTTGTCCACGTTAAAGTCGTGGACGAACCCTCCCGGCCACTATTTCTTTTTCAGTGATTCCCCCAAAATTTGTGTTATTGTTTCTCCTGAATTATTCTCTCTCTTGTCCCAGACTATTTTTTAACCTCTCCTACTTTATGAAAGCCACTTGTGTGGAAGGGCTTCTCTCATTAATTATTGGATTTTTCATGACGCACACTTTTTTTCGCTCAAATAATAAATTTTCTGTTTGAAGTTGGTAGGGATATATAGTGGATTCACACGCTCAAACTCACAGCTAACAAAAAGAGGGTTAGAGAATGAAGAGGACACTTCTCTATTTTATTTATCTTCTTACGCTCTAAGTTTCAAATTGATGGATGCACTTAAAATAAATATTTTTTTTTGGATTTGGCTTACTTCTAGAATTTTTTTAATTGAAATTTCTTTTTGTTTTAATAAGAAGCTGCCACATTACTCACTAATTAAATAAAATGTGGAGATTAAAATATAATACCACTTGCCATTATATACTCAAAACAAAAAGAGGTATCGAGTTGAAAACGTACCAATGATAAGTCAAACCCTATCGACTCTGCATGCAACTATAATTTCCTTTTTAGTTATTAACTTATTATAGATAACATCATGATATATTCTTAGTTCTTTCTTTTTTTAGAATTAAAAAAAAAAAAATTCATTCCATAAACTTTCCACATTTATTACAAAATTCATGTTTTTTTTGGTTTCCCAAGGTGTCCCTAGGTTTTATCCTAGGACTAATCCTTCGAGATACTGTCGGGTGCCAAGGCAACCTCTCCCAAGAAAGTTTGCTGCATCCACAAAAGCTCGAAACCGAGACCACTTGTTTAAGCGACCAGAGCCCCTTCCACTCAAGCCAACCTTCGTTGGTACAAATTCATGGATTATTCCATACTAACTCATCTCATAAATAAACTTTATTTAAAAGATAAGGTCTGATTGGTAAAGACCATTCAATAAGAGTGTATTAAATTTATCTGTAGAGCCCATTTTTATGGGAGAAATTATTTATTCCTCTAGGAGGACAAAGTCACTATAGGGAAACGTATAGATGTTTACAAAGGTTAAATTTTTAAAAAGTTTGACGAAACCACTAACCTTCCGTATTTCTCTCACTTCTCATCACAGATTTTTCCTCACCAAGAAAAGAAAAAAGAAAAAAACGATATCATTAATTAGGTTTTATTATTTATTTTTTAATAGGACAGGGAGATGTGATTTGTGTGTGTGTGTGTGTGTGTGTGTGTGTGTGAGTATTTGTGTTTGTGTCCACGTGGTGATATATAATATACTTGTCTTTGGAAAATTAGTGGGAAGCATTCAATGCAATATTACATATATCTGGTTTAAGTTTATTTTTAGTAGTGATTAGAAACTTTTTTTCTTGAAATAATTAGAAACATTTGGGTGTAAGTTAATTTGCCTTTAAAGCATAGAATTGTACTAAACTTTAAAAAAAAATGTGCATTTTGAAATTGACAAAGTTTAATTACAAACTTAGTTATATAGTAAATGACTACAATTCTACTCATTATAGTTTTATTAGATGTAAATTTTGACAAATTTACTATTGAATTGTATTTTCTTCTTAAACTCTCTATGCTAAACAAATCCACCAAACAATTTTTTTTATTTAATTAAGGGCAAAAACCGAAAACCGATCGAAATCAAAATACCCAAAACTGATTGGGATTTTGACCTATTTTGATTGAGATTTTTAAAAACTGACCAATTCAGTTCAATCTAAAAAACACACTCAAAATCGACTGAACCAAAACCTATTACACCCTTAATACCTCATGCATTACAGACATAATACATTTTTGTCATGTGAAAGCTCAAATATTTTAAAACACTATAGCTTGTTTAGACCCTCAATTTTAAAAACACAGCTTAATTGCTTTTACTCTAACTTATCTAAGTGCAGAACAAGAGTAAATGATACGTAATAACCGGGACTATTCTCTAAGCCATAACACAAGCAAGCAAAAACAAATATAAATCTTACAGAGTAAGGGAAGAGAGATGCAAACACAAGATAACACCGAGATATGTCATCGAAGAGAAAACTGAAGAATTCGGCGAAAAACTTCTTTGCGACCCTCCAAGTCAAAATGATCTACTAGTGAATAAGTTGGAATACAAGGATACCAAAAAGACCCTCCAAACCTAATCTACCCAAAGTACTTGAGCTCTCCAAGCTCTATTTGCCAAAGGATTTCTCGGAATCTTGTCTTCACTAGCTTCCTGGATCCTGCAACATCGCCCGATTGCATTTGCCAAGCCTCACCGGCTTATTTTGGCAAATCTCCAATGCTTCCCGAGCTCTAAATCACTCTCTACACTCTAAATAGGTATAGGTTGTGTTTGAGCACAAATCTTCTCTCAAGGGATGAGTAGCTCTCTCTAAAATGGTGGGTGTTGTAGAAACCTCTTTAGGATTTTCTTTTGAATAGTCTCCTTTCAAATTTGTGGGTAATGAAGGTGTATATAGTATGGGTGAAGGGTATAAGAGTCACACTTAAAATCTCAGTTATTAGTACATTTTGCGGATAATCTCGTGAGTTGGCCAAGTCGCGAGATGAGTCGCGAAACACATTGAATCTTCAGTTTCCAGCACGTGCTCCTCATGTGACTTTCGCGGGTTGCACCACTCGCGAGCCAAGTCACGAGATCAACTTCTTGAGCAATCTTTACCAACTTAATAATAAACTCATTACAATTAAATCTCACAAAATATAAGGAAATAAATTAATGAAATTACAACACTTTTTGTCATGGAATAAAGCTAACATAAATGTTATGTGAAAAAACATAACATTATGGATCAAGTAGTGAGTTCTAATTAGTTCAATTGGTAAAGTCTCTAATGGTTGAATAAGAGATTTGAGATTTAATTCTTGCCTACACAAAAAACCGATTGATGTTTTGGTCTGATAATAAAGAGCTATCATTAGGGGTGAACGTCATAAATTAAAACTCTCTTAAAAAAAAAAACATCATGAATCAAGGGACAAAATTGGCCTATGCCCTTTTCACACAAACAAAGCAACATTTTGCCCCCTTTCCCAAACTAATTAGAAAAATGTCCCTCTTTTAAAAATCGATTTTCTAAAAATCGAGTTAAGCCCTATAGTGACGTTTTGAGGACATATAGTGACGTTTTGAAACTCGACCTCTACAAAGTCGAGTTATAGGCAAAAAAAAAAAAAAATGAAAAAAATTGTCTATAACTCGATTTCATGGAGATCGAGTTATAAAACGTTACTATAGGTCCTTAAAACGTCACTATAGGCTCATTAAAATGCCACTATAGGGCTCCAAATTTTTATTTATTTTTTTAACTCGATTTTGAGAAAATCGAGTTTCAAAAGAGAGACATTTCCCTAATTAGTTTTGAAAAGATGGCAAAATGTTGCTTTGTTTGCATGAAAAGGGCATTTGCCCATTTCATCCTGAATCAAGTAACTTTTGTACTTCTTGTAGGAATTGCTTAGGGAGATGAATAAGTCGTCCATAAAAGTTACAAGAATGTAAATGGAATTTTTATTTTCTCCAAAACTTTTGAGGCAGCGGAGCATTTCTTTAGTAACTTTGCTTCTCAACAGAGATTTGTTCTATTGTGTTTGGAATCTTTGGATGTGCTTCATTATCTTGGTAAGTTTACTAGGAATCCTCTTCCTTTGTAGTAGGGCATAGGGAACGAAGACCCAAGTCAATGCCTTATTCTTGGGGTCAGAAATTTCCCCGAAGGGACCCCCCCTGAAGAAAAAAGAGTACACTTGGAGAGCAGTGTCTATCCCTCCCCCTTCCTAACAAGAAATCTTCCACATTATAATTTGAATGCTTTTTGTCTCTTTTGTTTTTTTCCAAGGACCACCAAGATTCAAATCTTTCCTGCCGATTGTTTTAATTATCAATTTTTTATTTAAAAAAAAACATATATAATTATGTTAGTATCTTTTGTCCAAGTCTGAAGAATATAATCCAGTGGTATGTGTATGATAATAATGATGTTTAAAAATTGTTAATGTTTTATTAAAAGGCATGTTCACTTCAAGTAAGAAAATCCATTTGGCTTGAGTAAACAATATTAACAAAAGGTTTGATTTAATTTATCACGTGCCTAATATCTGTGAGTTAATTATTCAAATTGAAATGTCAAATTCCAAAGTGATATTCGTAAAAATATTGTCCCAAACTTTATTAACAAAAAATGAAGAAAATGTTTTGTATTCTATCACTGTCTTTTAAGTTTCAAAAGATATAAAAATGAAAACAAAAGGTAGGGAAGAAAAGAAAAGAAATTAAAAAAAAAAAACAATTATGTTTAATCTAAGAGAAGGAAAATACAATATAAAAGAACATTAATTGCCATACTATTTAAAATTGATAAAAATTTGTTCTTTATTCAATAATTTATTCTAGCTACTTCATGAAATTTTATGTTTCAACTGCTAATTAAATTTGTTTTGCTACTTTATGTGTTTATTAGTTTAGTTCATTTTTGTTTCTATATATGAATTCTTGTTGAATTTAACGCATATACATTTCTCTTGAGGTGTGAATTTTATGAATTTTGATACGTCCAAACCCGAATAGTATCTATTTAGTATCATTTTTCCTTTAAGCCTTTTGCTTTACAAATTCACCTAAAAATAAATAAGTGAACTTATTTTAATTTATCTCACATCTCAACAAATAAATTATTGCAAAATACGAGACATCAAACTTACTCCAAATATTGTCCCTTTTTTTCTTCCTTTTTTGAGGTTATTATAAAACAATAAGTCTAAAATACAAAGTTTTTTACAATATTTTTTTAACCATTGAAATGATATATTTAGATCAACGTCAATAAAACTTTTTTTTTTTATAACAATAGGTTTTTTTTAATATAATTATATAAGCCCACGCGAAAATTACCAATAAAAAGACGATGGTTGGTTATTTTTCTTGTTGGGTATATAAGCGAAAGTGAAGCTCCAAGGTGTTGTCGCTCCAACATTAATGCTGATGTAACCAAACTGATGTAATCAGTTCTAGAAAGTTTTTCCACCTGGAAAATCATTGCTGTACACCATTTTCTTTTTCCTTTTTGACGGATCCCTCTTCCTTTTTCTCTTTGCCCTTCCTCGTGTCTTCCTCCCTTGTCCTTTTTATCTCTTTTTATTATTATTATTTTTTTTAATTATCTACTTTCCTCCTTTGTGTCCCCTGAATTCATCTTTTTTTTTTTTTTTTTTTACTGACTTTTGCCCTCTCTTGTCTTGTCTTCCTCTTCTTTAGTTCTTATCTATTCCTGTTTTACCTAACAAAGTTGCTTGGAGGGTTGCATGGAAAAGAGAACTCGCTTAGATCTCTCTCTCTCTTGATAGGTTATACATACAGAACGAAAAGGACAAAAAAAAAAAAAAAGGCTCTTTTCTTTTTTATTTATTTTCATACTCTTGGTTTCAAGTTGACCGAATGTATATTATATACTTATATGTACACATTCCACATGCAAGCATAAATTTCCATAATTACTAAAAGAATGTTTATTCCTATACAAACTCATATTAATGGTCTATTTATCATTCTTACGTTCTTCTTTTTTAGAGAGTTTCACAATTTATGGCATTCCTTCTTGATAATAGTTTTTTATCATCAAATCACGACACTAATTGGTTTTTGGTGTAGGCAGGGATTGAGTCACAGATTTCTTATTCAACTATTAAAGACTTTATTGGTTGAGTTAATTGGAATCCACTTATCACTTTTACCTTGATTGTAAATTTGGCTTGTGTTGATATGGGTATTGATTTTTACATGTAGTGCTCAAGTGAAACTTTAAATTTAGAAAGATGTTTTGGCAAGCTTTAAATTGATGCTTTCCAAGAGGAAAGGGGACTAGTCATATAAGGGCTTGTTAGGACTAGGGGATTGGTCACATATAGCCATATAGGCTAGGCCTTCAGGTTTCATATACAAATGAAGTCATCCAGATAATTTTGTATTAATGGTTAAGCTTATTACTCTTCTTCCACCTTATATTTACAATATGGATGCTATAGTACGAGATACACAAAGGGATGAGTTGTTGACAGCGGGGGTTGAAAGATTGAAGGTATAAATACTTATTTCTAGTATGATAATTACTGTTTGCTTGAAAATTCTCTTATAAATATACTTTTGTCCTACTCTATAGGAAATTAAAAAGTGTTGGGTTACAACTTACAAGCCACACTCTAGAGAAACAGAAAGATGTTTATATTTGTTAGGGTTGCTTCATTAAAAAGAGGCAATAAATTCTGTCAGCCATTTGGAGTATGTGAAACCTTTAAAAGTAAAATAAACATTCTTACACTTCACTTCCGCTATAATCTAGAACAGAGCTTTAAGTATTACTCTTTGCCCATTGCTTATATAAAGTAAGAATTGCTAGGACTAGATTTTAATTCATATTCAGCAACATGAAATGCTTGTTTTTATGATCAATGCATCTTTATTCGTAATAGATCAGTTTTAGTACTGCTACATATATGAATATATGATGTAAGAGACAGATCTTACACGCAGAAGTTGGGAGATAACTACAATTGCTATAGGTGGGCTAATTCTTCAATTTAGGTTTGGAGGAACATAAGGTATAGTGAATATGTATCATACAATAGGGTCTATCGGTTTATGGGCAGAACTTCCTTGAAAATGACCCTCATTGCAATGTAGTCCATGTGGAACTAAGAGGACGAACTTTCAGGGCGTGCATCTGACTGTTGAACATAATAAATTGGACTAAGAACCTCTTGCTTTTGCTGCTTAAGAATGGGGTTCATTTTATGTGCTCATAACTTAAAATGCCACGTTAGTAGATTTCTATTTATCATTCTTGGTGATACATAATGCATATACATACAGCAAGCAGGACGGAGTCAAGAATTAGAGTTAGGGGGGGGGGGGGGGGGGCAGCTTTGCTACTCACTGTGTACGACAGCTCCGGTCTTTGACCCTACTGCTTTACCACTAAGGATTTTTTAATGCTTTACTACTAAGGATTTCTGTTTTAAAACTTTTTAAAGGGCCAAGTTATTTGTTTTGGATAAAATAGGTTAATTGAGCTTAATTTTTTTTAGCTTTATTATTGGTAATTTTTGTTGTTGGGTTAATTTTTTGGGCTTGTATATTTTGTTTTAGATTTAATCTATTAATTTTTCATAGTCTTTAAAAGGTGAAAAATGCTAAAACTACAAAATTTTTACAAATTGCTAATATGCTAAGTGATTATTGGTAAATAAAAAATTATGCAAGTGTGCGAACCAATAAAAATTTGCTACCTTAATAATTTGTAAAAAAGTTTGTGGCTATAATATTATTTTTTTAAAAATTGGTGGCATTATTAAGGGGGGCAAAGTGTAATTTTATCAAACAAAATTACTAAAATTAGTACCTATTAATATACTAATAGTTTTTTTAAAAACTTAGGGGGGGCCATTGCGCCCCCTAGTCCATATATTTCATCCACCGTGATAGCAAGAACAGTTATTAATGAGAGGGGTCCATCTAGTCGTGTTTAGCTTTGGCAACAAGCTATCATTATTTTTATTTTCTTTTTTCTTTGTTTAAATAAGTTTTTATTACTATCTGAATATATACAAAAGGATTTTCTTTTTTCAACTGGATTTTTATGTGGTTTAAAAATACCCTCATTAATGAAAGATAATTTTATTTAGAAATAGGGTCATAAATGTCAAAAAAAAATTTCATTTTGAATTCAAAAAGAGAATTTCTAAAATTTAGGATTTTTTTTTTCTTTTACGTTCAAAAAAGAAATTACAGTTGCTGCTTCTCTCTAAAGTTTATCCTTTTTATTTGTTTGAAAAATAAAAATATATACTTTCATTGTGTTCTTATTAAGGAAATGGAAGTCTTGGTCAAGCTTTGTACAGCATCAAAGCTTTTAAGTAGTTCAAGAATTCTCAAGGTCAAGAGTAATTGTTAATTCATCATAACCACGAAGTTGCTTGTTTTCTTCAATTTTACTAGGGTTTTCCAACATATTTGTTCCTAACATTATGTTAATTAGTTGCAACCCCGCGCGATGTGTGAGAATATTTAATTATTTTAAAATAAAATGTAATATATAATTTATTTTTTAAAATATTCATAAAATTATATATTAGGACTAAGATAGTGTTTTCTCATAAGAGAATTTCATTTTAAATGTATTAAACTATTAACTAAGAATTTTTTTTATATATATATAACTATTTACGAAACCAAAAAAGGGCAAGGGTCTTTTGGTAATGAATTTTGTGTTCCCTATAAATAAAAAATTATATATTTTTTATTTTATTCTATATTAAGATTATTTTCATCTATTCATATTATGAGCCAATTTGCTAGTGATTGAATATAATGTGGATTAAAATTTTCCAATTATGACATTTAGAAAGGAATGAGAAAAATAGATTTTTCCCACCATTAATAAATTTCAACTTGTAGCATCATATTTTAATTTTATCTTTAACTCCAAACCAATCTATCTCTTTTGAAGTATACAAAGTATAACCATGATCTCTCTTTTTGAATACATTACTTATCTCAATACATCCATAAAATACATCGAATCAAAACATACCTATATAAAGATGCTTTGCAAAACAACAAAATGTCTCATCAATCATCATTTTTGCAAAATGTCATATCAATCATTGCTTAACAATGATTAATTTGATTGATTAGGAAAATAATTTTTATTTATAATCTATTAAAATTATTTTCTCTGCAGAAACTGCAAATTTGTTCGCTCAAAAAGATTATAGAATAAAAAATTATTAGCAAAATCTCATAATTAAGTTTCTATGTGCATCATTATAATAATTAATAATAATAACAACAACAATAACAACAAAAAATAATAATGAAATAAAATTGTGAAAGCTAAAATATGTCACTCATTCAATTATTTCCATTTGATTACCGTTTCTTTTATCTAAATAAGTGGCATTATAGAGTATTTCTAATATAATTTTTAAGAGTATTTTTTCTACAAAACCTACAGTTTTGTTCACCCAAAATGATTTAAAAATAAACAAAACATAGTAAAGTCTCATAGTTTAACATCTAATTGAATCACTAAAAAAAGGATTTTTTTTATCGAGAATTAGAATACCAAAATACCTAAATATGCCTAAAAGTCAATACAAATTTGCCATAAAGAGAAACAAATGTGAAGTGACAATTAAACCAACAACAACAAAAAGAACCATTAGGGGTAAAAAAATGGTGTAAACAATAAAAAAAAATAAAAAAAAAATCAAAAGAGACAAAATTGGAGAGAGACAAAGACAGAGACACAAAGAAAGAGAGAGAATTGAACTTTTTTGTAGTGAACAACTTGGAAGGAATAAGGGAGAGAGGTGGAAATGAAGTAAAAGAAATTTATAAGAAAATGATGTTGGAGGAGGAGGAGTGAAAGTAGATGAAAGGTTCAAAAAAGTGAAATCGTAGAATTTATGAAGATGAAAGGTTGGAAGGGTGGAAGTAGATGAAAGGTTCAAAAAAGTGAAATCATAGAATTTATGAAGATATAAAGGTAAAATTTTATAAATTTATAAAGGAAATCAAATGAAAAAAATTTAAGAAGTCAATGATTGGAGAAGATGAAAAATTGAACTAAGAAGACAATCGTTGAAAAAGATGAAATGTTAAACAAAGTAAAAATTGCAAAAAAAAAAAAAAAAAAAAAAGCTGCTAATGACATGGCACAAAAAGAGCTCTTGTAAAATTTATCTTAAAGCTTCCATTATTATATAATAGTATAGATAGATATGTATAGACATTGTTTTTGGTTTTAGATTCTTCATTGATTTTATTGCTCAGTTAAAACATCTAAATTAAAGTAGACAAATGTGTAAAGACAAATTTATATACAAAGTTAAAATCGCTCAAGATGAATGTGTAAAGTCATTCTACATATATATAATATTTTCAAAAAAATATTTATATATTTATATTGTCAACAAAATTTAGGAATAAAAAATAAAAAATAAAAAGAATGATTATGTAGTCAATGACATGGTGAATGAGGTGACACAATATAAGCATAGTAATAATAAATGCTACGCTTCTGCTTTTAGATATATAAATATATATATATATATATATGTGATAAGCCAAGAATATATTGACCATTTGTGATAAATTAATTAATTAATTAGCCAAGTTAATTAATTAATTTAATTAACATGCAATATGAATGGCAGTACAAAAATATCACCAACTAAAATAAAATGCAGCAGAAAATAAAGTTGACAAGGTGATTAATTTACGAATGGGGAAGACCTCCAAGGCAAAAATCCCACCGGGTGATTTTAAAGTCACCATTCCCAAAAATCTACTATTATCACAACAAGTGGTTACAAGTAAAGGAATCCTAGTACCTTATACTAACCTACAGTTGAACCCTTACCCTAATACCCAATTGAACTTGTTCTGTAGTGACAATCGCTCCTTTTCAATGCACGACTCCTAGCACGTGACTAACTAATTGATTCGCGGATCCAAGTACACGACTTACTCACTAACTTGAGAAAGATGTTGACTACAAAGTTCTTCAGTTCATCAACACGATGAAGATTACGAAGCTTCTTAGTCACAAAACCCAACGACGTACAAACGCAGCAACTTCTTCAAGAGAAAGATGAACTAGGGGAAATTCTGTCTCTGGTCACAATTTGCATGAACAAAACTTTGCCTCACACTTGTGCTACCTTTGACGGCCCTTAAAATAATCCTTATATATGTTTAGGGTTGTGAGAAAAGAAAACATAAACATGTATACACGGATTGTCATGAAATTAGATCTGAAAATCTGATTTTCATAAATTTCGGTAGATAGGTTATTTATCGGGCAGCTGTCGAGCATCGATCTAAAATTGTCTTTTAAACCACGATAGATGCTATCTGTCGAGCTAGTTGTTGAGTTTTAAAATCTAGTATTTCTTCACTTGATTCTTGAATAGACTTCATGACTTTAACACTTGGACTTGAACTCTTGTTCCTTAAAGTATTAAACACGTCCTATATCTACCCAATTATAAGTAAAGTGCGTTTTGTCAAAAGATTAGCCAATTCTAAATGACATATGTTCTTAACATCATTCACATATGTCCTAACAATCTTCCTCTTTGGCAATCCATGACAAAACCACAACAAACAATTGAACAAATGAGAGAAGTCATTAATCACTCAACTCATATTCACTTGTTGAATACAATAAAATTTATCCTAACACAAACTCTTGAAAAATTTTGCAAGAAGAGAGTTCATGACAAGAAGACTTTGACAACCGGTATTTCTGAAACACTTTAAAACAAAACCCATTAAGGCATCTTAGTATGAAATAGAAATAAAAGATTGCATACAAGTAATAAGAAGCATGTGCATAAAGAGAGAAAAGAAAAAACACATTAAGAGATAGGTGAAGAAACATACATCAATATATATATATATATATATATATATATCAAAAGATAAGTATAATGTATGTCAAATGGTTACAAGACCAGTTTACATGAGGTAAAAGTAAAAGAAAGAAAAGAAAATACAAGATAACCTCATTACATCCCTGAAAAATATAGACACTTCCCTTAACAAAAATATCTATCTCCTATACTAATTCTCCCCCTAAATACATGACTATTATCATCCCAAAACTACTTCCCCTTTTGTCACGAATGACAAAGAACAAGTAACTCAAGCAGTCATCTCGTCGTCATTGGAAGAGCTAGCAGTCTCATCCTCATCAGAATCACCACCATCAGAGTCGCCATCAACGTCCTCGTCGTCTGAAGCCTCTAGAGAAGGAGAGGGAGACTCTACGAAGCCACCAAGGTGAGCCTGTCGTCTAGCAATACGACTGACACAGGTGTTCACCTGACATAACTCATCATTGACTGTGTCAAGGTGAGCATCTATGCGCTGAAACTACGCCATGATCGCCTCAAAGGTCACACCATCCACAGAAGAAGAAGGAACGGATGTAGATGGAGCTGAAGAAGTTGGAGGAGTCGCCGTCTCGGTCCGTGGCTGCTTTGGTCTAAGCTGAGCCTCGCTTCGTTTAACGGTAGCAGCGTCGATAGCACCTATAATGGGGAAGTGATTTGACTCAGGATAGGAGACAGAGAAGTGGCGAATGATCTGCGTGATAGCAGAAGGAAAGATAAGTTTATCATGGGTCGTTGTATCCTTATAGACATTTATAAGGGATAGGATGAAGTGAGAGGGGAAGTCTATGGTAAGCCTCTCAAGGAGGGACAACAGAAATCAAGCACGAGGCTCTGTGATAGAGTTATAGTGAGACAATGGATGGAGAACGAATGTCATCATCTTGTTAAGGAATCTCAGACCTTTAGCAAAGGTCGAGCAAGAGGTGTTTTGATGACCACCCCAAGATGAAGGTGTCTCACAAAATAGAGACATGAGTTCATCTTTGAACACAGTCCTAAGATGCTAACAGCCTGGGTAATCAGCAAACTCTACCCTCGGTACGTGTAACTCCTTTGATTTAAGATTCGGAGTGACTATGATGCGTGTACCTCAAACGCGAGTGAAGAAATGAGATACAGAATAAAAAAATCCGTGCATATTGGAGAAAAACTCCTGTATGATCATGGAGGGACAAGTGATGGGGATACCATACAGTGACTCCCAACCTTTACTGTAGATGACAATGGGAAGGTTAGTATCGAAAAAGTCCGATAAAATGACTTGGCGTTTCGAATGAATGCTGCATCGGGAAAAGTTCTTCGAAAAGTCATTTCGGGTTTTATCAACACGAAACCTGACGTGAGATGGAGTAGAATCAACGAGGAGAGAAGAAGAAGATGCCCCAGAACGAAGAGGGTTCTGGAATGGAGTAGATTTCCGTTTAGGTGCCATAGAGCAACTAACGAAAGAAAGAGAGAGAGAAAGAAACACAGAAAAGCACCAACACAGATCAATATCAAAATAGAGATAAATGAAGGTACGTATGCATGAAAAATGTATGAACATGTGAGATGCAACATTAAAAACATCATGGGCTCAGCCCAATCTAAACTTATCGGCATGCATTATTTCAACATATTAAGCACACATCTAAAATGCATGAATCATTGTTAAAATGCAAATGTGATGGAATGCATGATGATACATGATCATTTGAACACAACCCATACCAAAATTTCATAAAAACTTCATCAATTTTGAAAAACCCCAAAAAATTTTCAAAAACCCAAAAGTTAGGTCACAAAGGATGAAATGCATGAAAAGATGAGAAAAAGAGAATCATACCGGAGGAAGAAATCAACCTTGAGACCGAAGATTGAGCGGGGATGAAGTTTAGAGTGAGAGAGAGGTGTTTGGGAAGGTAAGGAGGTTGAAAGAGTCAATAGAGATCGAGAAAAATAAGTGAGAAATTGCACTGACCCTTTATATAGAAAATCATAAAGCTCGATGGATCGAGAGGTGTCGAGATTTTTTTTTTTTTGACAGATACAGCTATCGAGAAGCTATCGAGAGGTGTCCACTGCAAAGTGACCTCGATGGATCGAGAAGCTATCAAGTATCTATCGAGCATACAGAAAATTCCTTGATGGATCGAGAAGCTGTTGAGAAGCTATCGAGACTAAATCTCAAAAACCTCGATGGATCGAAAATGTGATAATAGCTATAGAGAAAGGAAGCTTAAGAGACTCGACAGATAGCCTAGCTATCGAGAAGTATCGAGAAGTTGTCAAGATTGCTCAAAAACAGTTTTTTAAAGAATAGAAAAACACCAATATGAATGCAATCAAGCATGCTACTCAACCAAAGATCCAAACAACATTTTTAACTCTCAAAATCATCTAAAAAAAATGTCAGGCATATAGATCCAAAACACACACACACACACACACACACACACACACACACACACACACACACACTAAACAAGTCTAACTAATTTTATATTTAAAAAACAAGTCAAGACAGTTTAGTGAGCATACATTAAAACATGTATTCCTTGTGATGGCCAAATCACATTGTACCTGCACATGTATCAAAAATAGTAAAGAATATTGCATGTTGTGAGTGAAGAACATCGCAAAATTGCATAAGTGTCTACATGTTATGATAATTTGAGATATGAGAAAATCAATTTAACTCACACACAATCATAACTGTTTGATGGGGACTATCACTTTCGAGGTACATCCTATAACTCTCATAATTCCTAGATGACATGCTTGCAATCATATATAAAGCATTTTGATTCTTTTAGCTTTTATTTTTCTTTGCATATATTTCTTTTAAGAAAATCATGCATTGACATATAATAGAGAGAAAAGAAATACCCAATCATGTTAAGCTTTTGACATTGCATTTTTGCTATGCCGAAGCATACAGATGTCATTTCATGATTGGCGGGCAATAATGGTGAGATGGTTATTTATGCCTTTTTCATAGGATTTTCTAGTCCTTCCTGTTAAAAAAAGTGATACGAGTGTTAAGTACAAGAGATTACTTAATCTTACTCATCACAAACACGAGTCAAAAAGCTCACTTGCTTAGTTGTGCATAGAGATGCTAATCTAAGCTACAAAAGATATAAAGTTTAGAAAACTTTGTTTAAATGGTCATCTAAGGTACACAAGTACCAATGTACACAAAACACACACTGTTTTTGTATTTTTCTGATTTTTCAATTTTTTTTTTATTTTTATGAAAACAAAATAAAGCAAAATTGAAAACAAACAAACAAAAACATGTTAAACAAAGCAAAGTATAAAACTGGACTAACTCAAAACAAGAAAGCAAAACACATAAGTAATGCAATAAAAAAAAAAAGAGGGAGCAAGAGAAAAGTGACAAAATCACTTCGAGTTTTTTTCCTTCACACCTTGGGAGAACCTTTCCGTTTGGTGTACCCTTGATTTGGCAATGAGGAGGAAGAATTGAAACCATTCAAGTTTGAAAGGAACATGAGAGCTTTGAGTAGATCTTCAAGAGGAGCAAGAGAGGATGGAAACCAATTCTAGTTTCCCGATGAGATCATACGGTTGCTCTGTTGAGTGGCTAACCATTTATAGTAATTTGGTCGAATATGTCTAGTTGCTCCACAGTGATGACAGATATGCTGCTTCTTCTGTTTAGGCTTTTAAGTATTGTCCTTTTTAGCCTTAGGGTTTTTAGTCTCTTTCTTATCAAGCTTAGGGGATGCTCCTAAGATAGATTTACCCTTATCTAAGTTCTCACTAGCTAAAGTAGTTTTGACATCAGTGTACTCAGATTCAATATTATTAGTAGGAGAAACAAAAACAATAGTACTAGAGGAAGCAATATTAGGAGAAGAGAAATCATACCTAAACCAGTTTGGTTAGAAGTAGATTTCTGAAGGCTGAGCATCCCATTAAGTTTTGCACTTGAAATCCTTTCCAGCTGAGCTCTGACTTGAAATAGCTCCGCTTCAAGCTTCTTGGTCTTCTCAGCCAAGAAATTATTCTCAATTCTCAGTGCTCCAATGGTTTGATTTGCTTCATCAAACTTTGTGGAGATTTCTTCTCATTCAAGCTCCATATCACTGAGCTTCTTGGTGGCCAGCCTATACCGTTTCTCATGCTTCTCAGATATCTTGTATACTTTCTCATAGGCTTTGTGGATGTCATCTTGTTCATCCACCTTCTCAAATTTAGATTCCACCTAGTCCTCTTCTTCATCCACATCTTCAACAATCTCCTCAGTAGGATTTACGGTGGTAGTAAAGGCATTTAGGATTCCATCATTCTCATTATTAGAATCATCCTTAGGCTCGGTGTTGCTCAATGTAGCAGCAAATGGCTTGTTTTTCCCAATGGTCTTGAGATACGTAGGGCACTCTTTTTTTATGTGACCAATGCCTTGAAACCCAAAGCACTTTGGTCCTGAGGGAACAGTGTACTGACCGCCATCCCTAGCATCCTTCTTTCCTTTATCTTGACTCTTGAACTGTGAATAACTAGATTGCTTTCGGTCATTGTCAGATCCTTTCGCGTTGTCATTCTTCATAAACTTTTTGAACTACCTCGTGTTATAGGATTTCATCTTATAATCTTCATCATCAAAAGACTCATTAATGTCACTGCTTTTGGCCTTCAGTGCCATGCTCTTTCCCTTACTAAATTTCCTAATCCTTGTTAAACCCAACTCATAGGTCTGCAGATTGCCAACCAGCTCTATCAAAGGAATTTTGTCAATATCCTTTGATTCCTCAATTGCGATGATCTTGGCATGAAATCTCTTGGGTAGAGATCTGAGCACCTTTCTAACAATCTTGGGTTTGGGAATGGTTTCTCCAAGACTAAAGGCTGAGTTCACTATGTCCTTAAGCTTGGCATAGAACTCATCGAATGATTCATTCTTTTCCATCTAGATCTCTTCAAAGCTTGTAGTGAGCCTCTGAAGTTTTGAATCCTTGACAGCCTTAGTTCCTTCATAGGTTGTTTGGAGGATGGTCCATGCTTCCTTCGCAGTTTCAATAGAGAATATCTTCTTGAACTCCTCATTTGGGACTACACTGAATAAAGCTTTCAATGCCCTACTTTTAAAGTTTGCTGCCTTGATCTTAGCATCATCCCAATCAACCAACGCTTCCTTTGGCTTGGTCCAGCCTATCTCCATAGCTTGCCATACTTTCTTATCTAAAGACTGCAAGAAAGCTCTCATGTGTACTTTTCAGTATGCATAGTTAATGTAACACCCGTCTCACTTAAATTTAATTTAACTGCTTCTAGAGTGGATTTGATGAATTGCTTAATTTATTTTGGAGGAGATATTATTTTATATTATGATTTCTACAAAGTAATAATAATAATAATAACAATAATAATAATAATAATAACAATAATAATAATAACAATAATAATAATAATAATAATAATAATAATAATAATAATAATAATAATAAATATAATGGGTAACGTGAATAGTTATTTTTGTGGGTTATTCAAATTTAACCTTTAGTCTCCTTATCAGTTAAGGAAAAGGATAAGAGACTAAAACCTACTTGGGCTAGGAGTTTAATTGTTATTGGAATTCTTTAGGGTTTTAGCCTATTTAAACAACCTTAATATGAGTTTTAGTGGGAATGAAAGTCTTGGAAGCTTATTTTAGATTTTAGTGGGTTTTAAATTTTCGGCCCAAGTGAAACAGTTTTAACGTGCTAGTAGGTTAGGGCTTCTTGCGGAAAGAAAGAGAGAGAAACTGTGAGATTACAAAAAAAAAAAAAAAAAAAAAATTTGCTGCGTCCGTGTTCAGGTATGCCTCTCTCACAATGATCTATGGGATAATCTCCAAAGCTAGGGTAGTATTTTTTTATTCTTGCATGAACGTTTCCATGCAATCTCTTAATTTAAGCCTTTAGATGATTTTGTTGTTGGGTTTTACGCAAGATTTGGTAGTGGTGCTAGCTTCCTTGCATTTGTAATCTACATAATGGTTTCAAGCTTTTAGAATTTTGTCAATGAAAGATACGGGTTACGAGGTCCTAGGAGTAGAAATAACTTTGTAAGCTTATGGCATCCTTCCTATGTCTTGCGGGAAGAAACCTTATTGGATGCCATATATATATATATATATATATATATTCGGGATAATATGATCTATAAGCATAAAAATTGATTGGAGGCCAACTCATACTGGGAGAATTTAATAATATAGAGATCTGCATATTTGGCTCATTATAGTTGTTTACTAAGTATTGATTTTTGGAGTACTTGATAAAGCAATTTGTGTACTAGGTTAGCTGTAGTTTCAGAATAAAATGTAAGATACGAATTTTAAGAGTGAAATTTATAATTTTTGTCATTGCTGCCTTAGTGTATCCATTCTTATTGAGTTGTCTTATCCTTATTTAGGTTTTAGTTGACAGTGATTCAGACAATTGAGTTGAAGCTTGGTTTAATAACTAAAGGTAAGTAGACTACAGCACATGACGTCTCTCAGGACGTATATATATATGAATAAATAAATATATATATATATATATATATACATATATATATATATATATATACGTGGTAAAAATATATTTATCTATATATATATAATTGCAAAAGTGAAGTTCCAAAAACTTATACCATTGTTAGTGCTTTGCACATTCTCGAATTTTATTATTTATTGTATATTATTATGAAACTGTATATATCAAGAATGTTTCAAATGGTCAACTAGACAGTCTGCAACCTTTGCCAACACAGGGTTAAGTGTTGGTCTTCGGCCGAAGTAGTGTTAGTGTGGTGTGGTGCAGTGTTACTGTTGCTCTTTGGAGCTAGTGTTGCCTCTATGAGGTTAGTGTTATTGTTCCCATGGGAATCACCCACCGAGTGTTTAGCAGCTTTTGTCTGTGTTTGACTAATATTTTCTATATTGAACTACTGTTTTATTGCTACTGATCTTTGTAAGTGGAAAATTCTTTATTTTCATAATAAATTGTTTCTACTCATTTAGTGTATATTGGCATATTAAGTGGTTATTATTTTATTTAATAATTACAGTATTATAGTGAAATGTTTTATTTTAACAGTTTTATAGAATATATTATATTTCTGTTTAAACTATTTGTACATGTTTCGTGAAGACTATATATTGTCAATGATACTAATGTTTTGTTTTGAAAGACATCCTCATGTTATGTAGTCTCTTATTGAGCCTCTAGCTCACCTCCTTTTTCCACCCTTTCAGATTAGAGATATGGAGTGTCTTTTGGTGGTAGATCAGTGGAGCCTTAGATTGATGACTTCGTTTGGAGCTATGTTAGTTGGTGAATTGTTTTAATAAAATTTCTTCAGGACAATGAGTTTAACATTGTGGAACTATTTTGAGATTGTATTTATAGACTTTATTGTGGAGGATTTTGTGTTTTACGAATTTATAAGGAAATATGATGATGGATAGATGTTTATTTGAGGATAATTATTACGCTCTGTTCCATTATATTATTGTTGATTATTTCTAAGACAGGTTATGCATCCAAATCCTTGGTATGGGTTTGGGTTGTTACAGTTAGTGCCATCAAATAAAGAAGGTATAATAAGAAACTGTCCTCTATCCATGACAAACAGGGGTCAATGGATCACACAACAAAAATTAAAACCTAATCAGAGTGCACCTGCTCTGATACCACTTAATAGGCCAAGAATGTATTGATCCCTTGTGATAAATTAACCAATTTATTAGTAAAGTCAATTAATTAATTTAATTAGCATGCAATATGCATGGCAGCACAAACAAATCACCAACTAAGTTAATATGCAGCAAAAAATAAAGTTGGCATGGTGATTTATTTACGAATTGGGAAAACCTCTAAGGCAAAAACCCCACCAGGTGATTTTAAGGTCACCATTCTTGAGAATCTACTATTATCACAATAAGCAGTTACAAGTAAAGGAATCTCAGTACCTTATACCAACCTACAGTTGAACCCTTACCCCAATACCCAATTGGACTTGTTTTGTTGTGACAATCTCTCCTGTTCAATGCACGGCTCCCATTACGTGACTAACCAATCGATGCGCGGATCTCAGTACACAATTTACTCACCAACATGAGAAAGATGTTGGCTGCAAAGTTCTTCAGTTTATCAACACGACGAAGATCACGAAGCTCCTTGGTCACAAAACCCAACGGTGTATAAACGCAGCAGCTTCTTCAAGAGAAAGATGAGCTAGGGCAAATTCTATCTCCAGTCACAATTTGCATGAACAAAACTTTGCCTCACACTTGTGCTACCTTTGACGGCCCTTAAAATAATCCTTATATATGTTTAGGGTTATGAGAAAAGAAAACCTAAACATGTATACACGGATTGGCATGAAATCAAATTTGAAAAACTAATTTTCATAAATCTCGATAGATAGGTTATCTATCGAGCAGTTGTCGAGCATCAGGCTAAAACTGCCTTTTAAAGCTCGATAGATGCTATCTGTTGAGCTAGTTGTTAAGCTTTAAAATCCATCACTTCTTCACTTGATTCTTGGATAGACTTGCATGGCTTTAACACTTGGACTTGAACTCTTGTTCCTTGAAGTATTAAACACATCCTAGATCTACCTAATTACAAGTAAAGTGTGTTTTGTCAAAGGATTCGCCAATTCTAAATGAAATATGTTCCTAACATCATTCACATATGTCCTAACAATATATAGATTAGTTGGTTACTTAAGAGGCGTTTGGTTCACCGTGATGTGCCTTTAATGTGATGCACATTATGATAATGTGAGATTAAAGTGTTTGGTTCACTTGATTTTTTCTAACATTAAGGTAATGTAACATTACAAGACATATCACATCACCTTAATCTCATTATTTTCTTAAATAGGTGTGATTTTACATTAACTAGAGTTTAACCCGCGTAATGCTTGGAGTCATTTTACTTATTAGAAGACAATAAAATACTTTAAAATTCTACTGGGGCATGTTGTATAATTTAACGGATTGTTAAAATAAACCAACGTTAAACTTAAATTATGGAAACAATATTTCATAGCAATTATAAAATAGCCAAATTGAACAAATTAATATAAAAATTATATACATAAAAAATCAATAGACATATACAAATGTTATAATGAATTATAGAAACAATTTAAAATGTAAGATAAATATATGTGGTACAAATAAATAAATATAAGGTTTGTCAAGCGAGATCAGGTTTGGCAAAAAAAGAAGAAGTCTATCTACATCTTACGATAATGATGAAGACATAACAGGAATTGATAAGGTTAATTTCTATCTTCACCTTTTGATCATGATGAAGATGCAACAACTAGCAACCTATTATTATATAGCACATCAATGGAAATAATTAATAAATCAATCAAAGAATTAAACATACTAAGGACGCATAAACATAAACAAAAACAAAAACAAAACTCTCACTAAAGTGTTTAACTTCCTTAGACAATGTAGCTCAAGCAACAACAAACCTTTTAGATGTAAATTAATAGGGGGGAAAACCCAAATACTATGACACTTCACAGCAAAGATTGAATAATTACAAAAATGGAAAATAAATTGAATCTAAATCAAGTCAAATCAATGTTAATATAAGATTAAAAAAAACATTTTTTTCACAGCAAATTTAATAAAGAAAATTGAGTCTAATTTTTTTTTTTTCATTTGGATTGTAACACATATCCAGTAAAGAAAATTGTAAAAAAAAAAAAAAAAAAAAACTTCAAATCATCCAAGTTCAACCAAATGTAACTATCAATTTATATAAACAGAAAAGCTGACATAGTAACTTCACTTTTTTGCTTAGCATCAACACAAAACAATTAATTATGAAATTCAAATAAATAAAGCCTTAAGCCTCGTCTTTGGACTTGTTCATAATACAACAATACATATAATTAATAGAAATAAAGAAATGTGATTGGCCAAGAATGTATTGACCCCTTGTGATAAATTATTCAATTAACATGCAAAAACGCATGGTAACACAAAAGAATCACCAACTAAGTTAATATGCAGTGGAAAATAAAGTTGACACGTTGATTTGTTTACGAATGGGGAAAACCTCCAAGGCAAAAACCCCACCGAGTGATTTTAAGGTCACCATTCCCGAGAATTCACTATTATCACAACAAGCAGTTACAAGTAAAGGAATCCCAGTACCTTATATTAACCTATAGTTGAACCCTTACCTCAATATCCAATTGAACTTGTTCTGTAGTGACAATCTCTCCTTTTAATGCACAGCTCCTAGTACGTGACTAACCAATTTGATGCACGGATCCCAATATGCGACTTACTCCCTAACTTGAGAAGAATGTTGGCTGAAAGTTCTTCATTTCATCAATACGATGAAGATCACGAACCTCCTTGGTTACAAAACCCTACGGCGAACAAACGCAGCAACTTCTTCAAGAGAAAGATGAACTAGGGCAAATTTTATTTCCGATCACAATTTGCATGAACAAAACTTTGTCTCATACCTGCGCAACCTTTGATGGCCCTTAAAATAATCCTTATATATGTTTAGGGTTGTGAAAAAAGAAAACCTAAACATATATACATGGATTGGAACGAAATCAGGTTTGAAGAACTAATTTCTGTAAATCTCGATAGATAGGTTATCTATCGAGCAGCTGTCGAGCATCGAGTAAAAGCTGCCTTTTAATTCTCGATAGATGCTATCTGTCGAGCTAGCTGTCAAGCTTTAAAATTCAACACTTCTTCACTTGATTCTTGGACAAACTTGCATGGCTTTAACATTTGGACTTGAACTTTTTTTCCTCGAAGTATTAAACACATCCTAGATCTACCCAATTACAAGTAAAGTGCGTTTTGTCAAACGATTAGCCAATTCTAAATGACATATGTTCCTAACATGATTCACATATGTCCTAACAAAATGCACTTGTTCAAAAATAATAATTAATTAAAATAAAAAAGAAGTTGTGCTTATTAAAATCTTTCAAATACTATATTCCTTGCTTAATGACTTCATGCTTCATTTCTAAATCTTGTAGGTCCAAAGTTGTCAACAACCATGCCTTTGAACATTAGGTTTAATCTCATAATTTTTTCATGAGCTAAGCATATCATAAATATCATTAGCCAATGTCAAAAATATCCCTAAACCTAGAAAAGCTTACATAATGCAAGTTCAATCTTGACCAAGGAAAATCTAATAAATAAGAAAAACAAAGTAAAAGTATACATGATATGATAAAAATTCAAAGATGGCTTGGTTATATTTATACACATAAAAGTAAAAGTGATATTTTAGCTTGGTTATATTTATACATATAAAGTACAAAGCAAAATAATAATAATAATAATAATAATAATAATAATAATAATAATAATAATAATAATAACAATAATTAGTTTAGAATACCTGCAATCGCCTTTTATAATCACTTGCTTCAATCTATCATATAATTCAGTCCTCAATATACATTGGTTACACACCCACATAAGTCAATTTTCTTTAATAAATGTGTGTGCACCAACCTGTAATTGTTGAAACAATCGGCCACTATAAACCAAAGTATGTCTCTCATCTTCACGTTTGCTAGAACCTTTTTTATCATCCATATTTAAATAAAGAGTAAAATCACATAATATTCATAAAGTTTTAATATAAATATAGTAAGAATGACAAAGTTTGACTACAAACTCACTTGTAGCCATTGGCTATAACTCCCACTAAGAAAATTAACTGAATTACATATTTTGAAAATTGAACTGTTGGATTGCATATTTTTTAGGAAAAAGTTTAACTACAAAATTGGTTGTAGCCTTAGGTTGCGACTTTACTCAATATCTTTTTATTAGAGGTGAATTTTGATAAATCCACAATTGGATTACATCTTCTTCATATATCCTCTATGCTTTCAAAATTTCTTGACAATTAAAGATCAATAACTATGTCATCAATAAGTTATTTAAATTGCAAATTTTTGTAATTTAAAATTATTCATAAAATATAAAATATAAAATTATATAGTAAATAATATCCGATTGACACAAAATTTGATGTGTGTATTAACAGAGTAAAGAACATACAATTCAACGGTTAGTTTTTAAAATATGTAGTAATGTTTATTTTAATGAGTAAGGGTGCAGTTTTAGGCTACAACTAATTTTGTAGCTAAAATTTGTCCTATTCATTATGTTCTTAATACGTGTGTCAAATTTCATACAAATTAAATTACTATTCAATATGAAAAAAAAAAGCTGTAAAATAAGGAAAAAAATGACCCTTGAATAGCTAAATTAGGTTGTTGCATAATATCACAATTTTCCAAAGTACTATGTAATCATAAGTTGGTACTTTGGTGATACTTAGTGTGAAAGTATTCAAGTTTTCTAATTGCTACATAAAATCACAGTGTCAGTCAAAATTATTCAATACACTTAGAGAGAATTTAGTACCAATTCAGACTTGATAATTCAACATTTATAAATTAGAAAGCAAAGATGATCAATATTAAATCTGGATAACCCATTTCACCTAAAAAACATTCATATCCTAACACTAATTGATCAAAAAAAAAAAAAAAAATCTATATTAGAATTTGTAAGGTTGAAATTTATCAACCATTTTGTTGGCTTTATTCCATGCCAATTTGCTTATATTTTAGCACTTAGAAACCTGTATTTAGGTGGGAATCATGTAAGAGTAGTGTGTGAGAGAGTGTGAAGAAATGCTCAAGATTGTGCAGTGAAGCAGAGACTCGCGGCTGGGTCTCGTGAGTAGCTCGCGACTGGCAAGCCGCCAGAAGATGCACACGAGTGAAGCATGTGGAGAAGCTGAACCATCTGCCAACTGTTGTACTACACGACAAAATATCCAGCTTGGCCATTCAATTAGCTTGCGGCTTGAACTCGCGACTCAATCAAGTCACGAGGTCAAGTCGCCAGCCAGCTCTGTTTTGAAAAACTGACTCTTCGCATTCCTTTCTCACCCCAGTATAAATACCCCTTATACCCATGAAATGTAGAGAGCTTCCAGAGAGAACTTTGAGAGAGAAACCCTAGAGAAAAACAAGATTGACTCATCCACAATCTTCATATAGTGATTCTTCAAATTCCTCTATTCTCATCCTCTCCATTGTTAGATCCTTGAGAGGTTCATTACCCAAATCCTTTTCTCACCATACCCATATCTGTGAGAAGGCTCTTTGGCACTTTGGGAAGCAATTAGGAAGGGACCAATTAATATTGGTTGATGCTCTGGGCTATAGCGGAATCCGAGAAGCTAAAGAAGAAATAAGTTCGGCATAACCTCGTTGGAGTAGGAGCTTAGAGGGTTTAGGTACACTGGGTAGATTAGGTTTGGAGGGTCTACTGCTGTCCATGTATCCCAACTACATTCTTTAGTGGATTTTTGACAGCTTGGAGGGCGGCAAAGAGGTTTAACGCCGAGGGCTTCAGTTTCCTCTTTGATAATACATCGTTGTGTTGTCCTTGTGTTTGCATCTCTCTTCCCTTAATCTTTGCCATTTAATTTTTGCTGTGGATGTAATTTTATTTGGTTTAGATTATTTATCAATTCTGGTATAAGGTTATGTTCATGTTCCGCACATAATTTGTTTGATATTAAGCTTGAATTGGTAATTTGTAAATTGGGGGTTTAAACGTTCATAGTGTTTTATATGCTATTTGAACTTTCAGAATTAATTTCTAGAGGAATAATCACCAAATTCAAATTTAATAACTGCATAAATTAAAATAATTCAAAGACCTGCATCATGAAAGTTTGATAAAGTTGTAAGGTGCAATGAATAGAGAAGAAATTTCTAATTTTGTCAAGGTGAATAGCTACATTTAAAATTACTTGATTTTTTTTTCTATCCTTCTCATGCTTTCAAAAATATTCTTAAGTACCTCTTTGTTTAATTTTTGAATGCCCTTACAAACACAAAATGTCATTAAGCAGCATTTAGAAATTCACCCAGTGAAAGATTTTTAAAATTCTGTACTTTGAGAAATAAAATTGAAATCTTATAGACATGCAAATGTACTTAGTGATGCTAGTGGAACACACTTGAACAACATGACTAACCCTCCAAGATAGCAAAATACTATAACAAATTATGATGCAAAAAACATGAAAAGAGCAAGAAACTAAATTCATATGAATAAATAAATAAGAAAGGATAACGCATTAAAATTTAAAACAACAATTCCATAGCCAAAGAGTAAAGGGTTCTTCAAATTGTTCATATTGCTAAACTCATGTCTCAAAGGAAACAACAATTTTTGAAAATTTTATTGTTTCAATTCTTTTAAAAAACAAGTGGTGCACATCATTAAACAAAAATTTGAAATAAATAGATATTGGGACTCAAAGCTCAAATATTTGACATCTTAAAATATTTGTCACGGTCTGTATTCTCTACATACCTGTTGGTTTGTACTTCTCTGCTGTATTCAACTTCTTGTTTCCTCTGTATTTGGATTTTAGGGCTGTCTTATATGTATTTGTTTTCATCTGTTATCAATAAAATAGGAACGAAAATCCAATTCAGATGCAAAGTCTACAATCTTAGCCCTATTGACCAAATATGGCAAACCTCATTCTCTAACATTGCAAAGTGTGTGTATAACAACGAAATACAATTTAAAAATAAAATTGACGCAATCACAAAGATATGTGAACTATATGGGGAAAAACTTTATTTTAAGATAAGTATATACTTAACAATGCTAGAAAAGAAACATCGGAAACGAAATTATAAAGAGGAAAAAATGTTTCAAAAAAAAAATTTTTAAAAGAATAAATAAAATGAAAGCTTTAATTTTGGGCAACATATATCTATGTTCTTCAGCACCAAATTGATTCTTGAGAGTTTTTTTTTTTTTTTTTTTTGATAAATAATGATATTTCATAAATCAAAAGCCCCAAGTACACCGAAAGTGTACATGGAAAGGATTATGCAAGGAATGTAGGTTTGATTGTAGCTGAATTCAAGGACAACCTTACCTCCAGAACAGAATGGTAGGAGAGAGAGAGAGAGAGAGAGAGAGAGAGAGAGAGAGAGAGAGAGAGAGAGAGAGAGAGAGAGAGAGAGAGGAAATAAGAAGATTAAGATAAGAAGAAGGTTAATTGCTTTAACAACTTGCTTGCCTTCCTCATTGAACATGGTCGTAGCCCTTTATACAATGTACAAGATGTGCCACTCTGTTATTCCTAACTAACTCTTCACCACTTCACTAACTAACCAACCACCGCAGCCTAACTAACTAACATAGATACAATCACCCCACTTAACCAAACCATGGACCCTTTAAACCAGAGTTAGTTAACTAAAAAAACAGTAAAAATAAATGCAACAGTAATATCTGTTAGGATATGTGCCCTTAAATCCTATTGTATGATGCTATGTATAATATTATGTATGACATTATGTGAGAAATGATGTATGACTTAATATTGTGTTTAATAAAGTTGTTTTATTCTTATAAAAAATAATGGTAACATGAATATTCAGACATTATCAAATAGTCCATGACATGCATAGTATGTGATTTATGTGAAAAGTCACAGAAGATATAGATCACAAGTTCTTTGTAAACTCAGAATTTTGGTTCGTAGTCGGTGATGAAATTGGGCATTTCATCTGCGAAGACTATAACATATTAACTACGATGATTTGTCTTGATCATGGAAATGGTGATTTCTAGTTAATATGTTGATATGTTTTAAGAGTTAAGACATATTAAACTGGACCGCTGTGAGATTTATTATTCTCCTAACGACTGTCAATTGAATAATAAATCTCACGACTTGTATTCACATGAACTCTTAATCCTGAGAGAATAATGGACCTGATCATGAAATGTAGGTTACTTTGATATATCAGGAGTGAGATCTAAAGTAACGGTCAAAATCTCAGTATGTTGGGCAGCCACATTTAGTGTTGATGGAACATATATTCTCAAGATGGAATTCATAGTCTCTTAACAGAGATATAAAATATTCCCTTGAGATAAGTTTAATGGATACAGTTATTCAGAGAGTTAGGCCTAACCACTTTAGTAAGACTAAAGTATATATTTATGAAATTGGATTTCATAAATATATGGTGAATAACTCATAAGGATTAAACCGGGTACTCAAGGATTAAGATGTAGTAATTCACAAAGTGGCAATCTATATTTATGACTTTGTGTTACTACGAATATTTTATGAAGGGGTTGCATGTATAATAAAATCTTGGGATATAATTTATTAATGAGGCCTAGAGTGCAATTATATTTATATAATGGTATTAAATATAATTAATGGTAACTTTGGACTTGTCAAGAGTTGACAGAAAAGCCCAAGGCCCATTGGAGCTAGTGTCTTATTTGTTCCCTTTTGGTCCCACTCCAAGCCACACACTAAAGCCCAATTGGAAAGGCCCAAAGGCTAGCCCAATTAGATAATCAGTTATGTGGAGAGAAACATACAGAATTTTATATAGAATAAAATGGTTTGTATGTTTTATTATAATTATGGTAATGAAATAAGAAAGAGAGACACTCTTTCATATTCTCTCTAGAAACATAGAACTGATTGAGAGACCATACATCTTGGGCATCAAGTGGAATTGGAGTGAAGATTGAAAGTCTTCCCGAGTACTTCTTCATTCGGTTTTGAATTTCACCGCATCAAGGTACACTCTCTTGTTCTTATATTCTGAAACTTACATAGTGCATGTTATCGATTGCGAATGAAGTAGATCTGTTTATTTTCCGCTGCGTATGTTTTGTATTCGATGCAAACATGTATAGTACCCAACATTGGTATCAGAGCCAGGTCTTCATTTCGAATCTGTATAACATGTTTTGTTCGTTTTGGAATTAGAGATTATAGTTTCAAGTTGATAGATTTCTGCATGGTTGTTGAAACTATGATTTGATAAAAACTGATATTGATGTTATGATGTTGTTTAAATATGAATTTGAGAATGTTAAATTGATCTTTAAGGCTATAGCATCAATAGATTTCAGTTTTGATATCAATTTTTGTCTGTCATTTTCGTATGATGGTTGTTTATTCATGCAAAACGGTTGAAAACTGCCTTAGAAGAATTTCTGGAATTCGAGTTTCACGAGTTTCGATCGATCGAAATTTACTTTCGATCGATCGAGTGAAACAAAGACTAATCCTTTTGAATCGATTAATTTTCGATTGCTAGTCAATCGATCGAATTTTATTTTCGATCGATCGAGAGGCGATCGAGTATCAATCGAATCAGACAGAAGGTTTAGTTCGAATTGTTTAATTTTTTCGATCGATCGAGAGAGATAGTTTAGTTCGAATTGTGTATAATTAGTTTATGCATGTTTATAAGATAAAAACCTTTAATTTAAAATATCTAGTGGGAGAGAGATACAAGGGTTGGATCTCACGACCTTCATTGTTGGTTCATAGTAGTGTGAAATATATATTTTGTCTTAGCTTCGAGCTTTGCATTCCATGCGGAGAATATGTATTTCATGGTCCTACAAGATTGAATTTCTTGGTTTATAGTGGTTTGATCAAACACCTTGTCTTAGCTTCGAGCTTTGCATTCCATGCGGAGGGTGTTTTGTATCATGGTACTACATGATAAGCCTATTAAGGGGATGAAATGTGGCTACACATGATTCTAGACAATTGTATACACTAGACTAAATATTATAGTATCCTCTATGCTGAGTTCTTGCTATAATCATTTAGAGGCCAAATGTATAACGGCATATTATTAAGTGTTTGATAAGAGTTATCATGATAGCACTAATAATGAGAATAGTTCTCAATCAATCATAGTATTTAATATTCACTCTATGCTGAGGGATATTGAGTATGGGATTGGGTTGTCGTTGCATATATTATATTATGGTTTTATTAAGGTTCCATAGTATATGTTTATATGCTAAATTGATAATGTCCAGTTTACTTATTATATTCATGTTTATTATTTCAGATTTGAACATGGCATCATTTAGCCCACTTGTTAGCATTCTTAATCAAAACAAACTGATTGGAACCAATTATGTTGACTGGAAAAGAAACTTGGACATAGTTCTCACAGCTGAAGAGCACAAATATGTGCTTACTCAACCATGTCCTAGCTTTCCTTCATTAGATGCTCCTCCCGAGGAAAAACAACGATATGATCGTTGGCAGAAATCTAATGAAATGGCCAAGTGCTACATCCTAGCGTCCATCTCAAATGTTCCACAGCATCAAATGCAGGATGTAGAACTAGCTTCAGACATTATGCAAAGTCTGAAAGAGATGTTTGGTGAGCAAGGCCGTTCTGCAAGGCAAGAAACCATGAGGCAAATTTATAATACCAAAATGGCTGAAGGTAGTTCAGTGAGAGAACATTGTCTTACAATGATCTCTAATCTGAATACATTGGAAGTTTTGGGTGCCGACATTGATGGAGAATCTCAAGTGGATATGATACTCCAGTCACTACCGGAGTCATTCAAGGAATTCAGACTTAATTATAACATGAACAAAAAGATTTATTCTTTGTCTGAATTAATGAATGAGTTGGTAGCGGCGGAAGGCATCCTTGGTACTGCTAATGTTGAAGCCAATGTGGATGAAGCTTCTACTTCTCAACCTAAGTCGAAAGGCAAGGGTAAGAAGAAGAAGAAGAAGGACTTCACTAAGCAAGAGGGTAAACAAATTGTCTTAGGGGTTGCCGACAAAGGAAAGAAGCTGAAAGGATAATGTTTCCATTGTGGTGAGAAAGGACATTGGAAGAGAAATTGTCCAAAGTTCAAGGCTGCCAATAAGGGTATGAAAATTTCATTCCTTCTTGAAATATGTTTAGTACAAAATCCCACGGATTCCTGGTGTGTGGATACAGATTGTACTAATCATATCTGCAATTCTTTGCAGGGGTTCCAGGAGACCAAAAGACTTAAAGAAGGAGAGTTGTTTCTGACCTTGGCTGATAGGAGTAGAATTCCAGTTGTAGCTATTGGAGTTTTTAATTTATGCTTTGATACTAGAGTTTTAATATTGCAAGACTGTCTGTATGTACCTAATGTTCGTAGGAATTTAATTTCTGCAACTTATTTAGGTAAGAGTGAATATTGTGTTATCCTTAAAGACAATGTTGTAATAAAGAAGGGTAAAACATTTATCTGTTCTGGCAATATTGTGAATGGTCTTTATATTTTAACTCCTGATAAGCATGAATTATACAATTCTGAATTAGATAATAACTCTCATGTAAAATCATTAAAGAGAAAGTTTCCTTCTACTAATGATGCATATCTTTGGCACTTGCGTTTGGGTCATATTAATCCAAACAGAATTCAAAGACTGATCAAAGATGGTCTCTTAGAGCCATTGGACTTTGATGAATTTCCAGTTTGTAAATCTTGTTTGGAAGGCAAAATGACCAAACGACCTTTTAATGCAAAAGGTAGAAGAGCCCAGGAGTTGCTAGAATTAGTTCATTCAGATGTTTGTGGTCCTATGTCAATCCAAGCAAGAGGTGGCTATGAGTATTTCATTACATTCACTGATGATTACTCTAGATTTGGTTATGTGTACCTAATGAAACGGAAGTCCGAAGCCTTTGAAAAGTTCAAAGAGTTTAGGGCTGAAGTTGAGAATCAATTGGGTAAACGCATAAAGGCCATTCGATCTGATCGTGGTGGCGAATACCTTCTTGGGGATTTTAAGGATTACTTAACTCAAAATGGGATCGTATCCCAATTGACTGCACCTGGAACTCCACAACAAAATGGTGTAGCGGAAAGAAGGAATAGGACTCTTTTAGATATGGTTAGGTCCATGTTGAGTTATTCGACTCTACCAACTTCTTTTTGGGGATATGCCTTAAATACTGCAATGTATCTTATGAATTTAGTACCTTCAAAGTCTGTTCCTAAAACACCTGTAGAGTTGTGGAATGGGCGTAAGCCTAGTATGAGACATCTCCATATTTGGGGTTGTCTAGTACATGTGTTAAAAGGAAAGTCTGACAAGTTACAGTCTAAAACAGAAGTGGTATTCTTTGTAGGGTATCCAAAAGGAACTGCTGGAGGTTTATTCTATAGTCATAAAGATAATAAAGTGTTTGTTAGTACAAATGCCAAATTCTTGGAAAATGACTATATGAATGATTTCACTCCTAGAAGTAGAGTTGTCTTGACTGAAATGAATGAACCTGTAATTGAACAACCAATGGTTGAAACTAGGGATGATGTGGCTGTATTGGATACACCACAAGATACTACTCATGAGATTTCTAGTACACAGGTGCCTCGTCGTAGTGGGAGGAATGTTAGGCCACCTATAAGATTCATAGGTCTTGGAGAGACTTATGAGGCTATCTCAGAGGAGGCTGAAACTGATCCTTACACTTATGAAGAAGCAATGAATGATATAGATGCACATCATTGGGTCCAAGCTATGAAATCAGAATTAGATTCTATGTATTCCAATCAAGTTTGGGATCTTGTAAAGGTGCCTAACGGCATTAAACCTGTTGGTTGCAAATGGGTTTACAAGAGGAAGAGAGGGATAGATAGAAAGGTTGAAATCTTTAAAGCAAGGCTAGTAGCAAAAGGGTATACTCAAAAAGAAGGTATTGATTATGAGGAAACCTTTTCACCAGTAGCAATGCTTAAATCTATCAGAATTCTCTTATCCATTGCTGCTCATTATGATTATGAGATTTGGCAAATGGATGTCAAGACTGCATTTCTTAATGGCAGTCTTGAAGAAGAAATCTATATGACGCAACCAGAAGGTTTCATAGCAAAGAACTAAGAGCATATGGTATGCAAGTTAAATAGGTCCATTTATGGACTTAAGCAAGCATCTAGGTCATGGAACATCAGATTTGATCAAGCAATCAAATCATTTGGTTTTGAACAAAATCTTGATGAACCATATGTGTACAAAAGACATCAAGACAAAGTAGTAATGTTCCTAGTGCTTTATGTTGATGATATTCTACTCATTGGAAATGATGTAGGGGTAATGTCATCAGTAAAGGTTTGGTTGTCAAGCCAATTTGATATGAAGGACTTGGGTGAGGCTAATTTTATTCTAGGGATCAAGCTTTGGCGAGATCGTAAGAATAAGATATTAGGCTTATCACAAGCTGGATATATAGATAAGGTTCTAGAACGGTTTAGCATGCAAAACTCCAAGAAAGGATTACTTCCTTTCAGACATGGAGTTCCTCTGTCTGATGACCAAAGGCCTAAGACTCAAGAGGAAGTAGATATGATAAGACAAGTTCCTTATGCTTCTGCAGTAGGAAGTCTCATGTATGCCATGCTTTGTACTAGACCGGATATCTGTTTTTCAGTTGGCATGGTCAGCCGATATCAATCAAATCCAGGACCACAACATTGGCAAGCTGTAAAGCATATTCTCAAGTATCTACAAAGAACGAGAGATTATATGCTTGTTTACCATTGTGAGGATTTGATTCCCATTGGCTATATAGATTCAGACTTTCAATCAGATCTAGATTTCAGAAAGTCCACGTCAGGATGTGTATTCACCTTGGGAGGTGGAGCCATAAGTTGGAGGAGTGTTAAGCAATCTTGTATTGCAGACTCCACCATGGAAGCTGAATATGTTGCTGCTTGTGAGGCGGCAAAGGAAGCTGTTTGGCTCAAGAAATTCCTTTCTGATCTTGGTGTAATGAGAATGGAGCAAGTTCCTATCACATTGTTTTGTGACAATAGTGGAGCGGTTGCACAATCCAAAGATCCAAGGAATCACAAGAAAGGAAAGCACATTGAAAGGAAGTATCACATCATTCGAGACATTGTTGCTCGTGGAGATGTGGTGGTGGCAAAGATTGAAAGTGCAAATAATCTAGCAGATCCCTTTACCAAAGTCTTGCCTCAAAGGACCTTCGAGTTACATTTGGAGGGAATGGGAGTTAGATTAGTGCACAATAGTCTTTAGGGCAAGTGGGAGATTATTAGGATATATGCCCTTAAATCCTATTGTATGATGCTATGTATAATATTATGTATAACATTATGTGAGAAATGATGTATGACTTAATATTGTGTTTAATAAAGTTGTTTTATTCTTATCTAAAATAATGGTAACATGAATATTCGGACATTATCAAATAGTCTATGAGATGCATAGTATGTGATTTATGTGAAAAGTCACAGAAGATATAGATCACAAGTTCTTTGTAAACTCAGAATTTTGGTTCGTAGTCGGTGATGAAATTGGGCATTTCATCTGCGAAGACTATAACATATTAACTACGATGATTTGTCTTGATCATGGAAATGGTGATTTCTAGTTAATATGTTGATATGTTTTAAGAGTTAAGACATATTGAACTGGACCGCTGTGAGATTTATTATTCTCCTAACGACTGTTAATTGAATAATAAATCTCAGGACTTGTATTCACATGAACTCTTAATCCTGAGAGAATAATGGACCTGATCATGAAATGTAGGTTGCTTTGATATATCAGGAGTGAGATCTAAAGTAACAGTCAAAACCTCAGTATGTTGGGCAGCCACATTTAGTGTTGATGGAACATATATTCTCAAGATGGAATTCATAGTCTCTTAACGGAGATATAAAATATTTCCTTGAGATAAGTTTAATGGGTACAGTTATTCAGAGAGTTAGGCCTAACCACTTTAGTAAGACTAAAGTATATATTTATGAAATTAGATTTCATAAATATATGGTGAATAACTCATAAGGATTAAACCGGGTACTCAAGGATTAAGATGTAGTAATTCACAAAGTGGCAGTCTATATTTATGACTTTGTGTTACTACGAATATTTTATGAAAGGGTTGCATGTATAATAAAGTCTTGGGATATAATTTATTAATGAGGCCTAGAGTGCAATTATATTTATATAGTGGTATTAAATATAATTAATGGTAACTTTGGACTTGTCAAGAGTTGACAGAAAAGCCCAAGGCCCATTGGAGCTAGTGTCTTATTTGTTCCCTTTCGGTCCCACTCCAAGCCACACACTAAAGCCCAATTGGAAAGGCCCAAAAGGCTAGCCCAATTAGATAATCAGTTATGTAGAGAGAAACATACAGAATTTTATATAGAATAAAATGGTTTGTATGTTTTATTATAATTATGGTAATGAAATAAGAAAGAGAGACACTCTTTCATATTCTCTCTAGAAACATAGAACTGATTGAGAGATCACACATCTTGGGCATCAAGTGGAATTGGAGTGAAGATTGAAAGTCTTCCCGAGTACTTCTTCATTCGGTTTTGAATTTCACCGCATCAAAGTACACTCTCTTGTTCTTATATTCTGAAACTTACATAGTGCATGTTATCGATTGCGAATGAAGTAGATCCGTTTATTTTCCGCTGCGTATGTTTTGTATTCGATGCAAACATGTATAGTACCCAACAATATCAATATAATAGTCTTGGTAAATCCTAACAATTCCCCCCCCCCCCCACCTCTAGAGCACCTTGCCCACAAGGTGAGGAAACTTAGCTTGCAAATCATATAACACTTCCCAAGTAGCATCATCCTTGCTTTCACCCTGCCATTACACTAAAACTTGAGTCACAATCTTGCTTTTCAACTGAATAGACCTTCTATCAAAGATCAGCACAGGTTCTGGAGTGACCACCAAATCTGCATTCACAGCAGACAAAGTAGGTCTAGGCACTACTTGATTTCCTAACTTGACCTTAAGATTAGACACATGGAACACAGGATGAATGAGGGAACCAAGAGGTAAATTTAATTTGTAAGAAACATTCCCAATTTTTTGAATGACCTAAAATGGACCGTAGTACCTAGGAGCTAGTTTCCTAAGCTTTCTGTGATGCACTGATGACTGGTTATAGGGCTGCAACCTCAGGTACACCCAATCCCATACTGCAAATGACCTCTCCACCCTCTTCTTGTTAGCAAACCACCTCATCCTCTCTTGAGTAGAGCACAAATTCTGCTCAAGTAAGGACAAGAGTTGCTGTCTATCCTTAAGCAGCAAGTCCACTGTCCTAACCCTTGTAGTCCCAGCTACATAATCTAATACCTAAGGAGGTGGATAGCCATATAAAGCTTCAAAAGGTGTCATCCTAGTGGAAATTTGTACCCAAACACAACCCACACATTTTCAGAGTTTAAAGAGTGTTTTGGAGCTTTGGGGATTTGCAAAAAGAAGCCGATAAGGCTTGGCGGATGCAATTGAGCGTATTGCGGGATCCAAAGAGTTAGAGAAGACAAGACTTCGTTAAGTTAGTTGGTAGCAGGAGCTTGGAGGACTCAAGTACATTAGGTAGACTAGGCTTGGAAGGTCTTTTGTTATTTGTGTACTCTAACTTTATTCTCCAGTGGATCGATTACCGCTTGGAGAGTGGCGCAGAGGTTTTTCGCCAAGTTTTTCGGTTTCTTCTTCGATAACACATCTTGGTGTTATCTTGTGGTTGCATCTCTCTTCCCTTACTCTTGTGCTTTACTTTTATTGTTTATTTTTCATGTTTATGCACTAGAGTAATTATCGGTTTATTGCGCTTCATTTACTCTTGTTCCGCACTTAGACAAGTTAGAGTAAAAGCAATCTAGCCGTTTTTTTTTAATTGAAGGTCTAAACAAGCTCTTTTGTTTTCACACAAATTCAAGCTTTCAAATATATAGTAGACTGGATGTGAAACTAGAATTTTGTTTATATAAAAGAATTTATGGTAGTCTCTAGCTTTAGAGTCAATAGAAATTACCATGAAATTTTATACATAAATCCATCGTATATGATTTTTGGGATTTAAAAAAAAGAAAAAGAAAAAAGAGTTAAAGATGATAAAATTGAAATATATTATTATTATTATTATTATTATTATTATTATTATTATTATTATTATTATTATTATTTTGTTAACCTTAAATTGATGTTAGTTTTATTTTTCCTTTGTTAAAAATTTTTTTGAAATGAATCATCTATTAATTTAGGCAAAAATTCAAAACTAACTCTCTAACTTTCAGTTTTTGTCATTTCAGTCCTCTAACTTTTAATTTTTTTCAATGTAGTCTTCTGTTAGAGCTCCGTTAGTATTTTCCATTAAGGGCTCAAAACGATGTTGTTTTGTTTTTTTTTTTTTAATAATTTTCAGAATTAAAGGAATTCTAAAAAAAAGCTGTTAAAAAAAAAAAAAAACAAAAAACCAAAAAAAAAAAAAAAAGAATTGTCTCGTGTACTAAGTGGGGTTTCAACAAAATTACTTCTTGAGCCAACTTTAGATTCCCCACAGTAGAGAGTAATCAACGTCGCTCTTGCCCCTATATCTGGTTTGGGAATTTTGTTGAACGGGTGGAGAGCATAAGCAATATTGGATAATTTGCAACAGATATCCATCAGACGGTTGAGGATGTGGCCACATGGCGTGAACCCAGAAGCTATCATATGGGCATGGGTGGTTCGATCTATGAAGAGGTTGATCTTTGGGAGCAACATAGTTGCCGTTGTGTGGCGTAACGATTGGCCACCGTTCAGATGTCCAATGTGTTTCTCACATTTAGAGAGCTTGCAAGTCGTGGTTCTCTTCCAGTCTCAGTCCCAGTCCCAACATGGTTTTTTTTTTTTTTTTTCTCTTTTTTTTTTAACATCTTTTTAAAAAATTCCTTCAATTCTGAAATTATTAAAAAAAAAAAAAAAGCCAAAACAGCATCGTTTTGAGCCTTTAACGGAAAACACTAACGGAGCTCTAACATAAGGCTATATTGAAAAAAATTGAAAGTTAGAAGGTCAATTTTGGATTTTTGCTATTAATTTAATATTGAATCTTTTATAAATTCTCCTTATTAAATGTTAATTTTTTTTTTTTTTTTTCATACTTTAGCCCCTAAAGGTTAAATTTTGGTTTCATCCACTTTTTTTTTTTTCTTCCCTTTGTTTGACAGTTCAATAAGAGAACTTTAAATTTTAGATGTCGCCATTCGAAATATTAGCTAGGATGACTCCATCAATGATTATTAATACTTTTTTGTTATATAATTTTCAGTGAAAAGTAATAACTATCATAAGGCTTACCATGTTCCTTTTGTTTACTAAATATAGAGTGCTTGACAGATTAGAAGTCCACATATGTGAATGAAGCTAAAGGAAGATCCTTCCTGAGTTGAACTTTGGCCTCCTTCAATTTGTGGTTGAAATATTGAGTTACATCATTATAAGGCTTTGCGCAACCATAATTGTCCCTTTGAGCTGATGGAAAATTGTCCAAAACAAAGGGAATGCAGGCGATTGGTCCCATGTTGTGAATCCAAAACGATCTAGCTCCCTAGTTATATATGTTCTACATCATAACTTCACTTGGTTAGCAATAAAAGAAAACAAACTCCAGTTACCTTATGTTTTTGATTTTCCCTTGCTAATTGCTTTAACAAGTGGTTGTTTCTTCTTGAAGTAGTAGGCCAGGGCCAAGGCAGCCCAATTTCAATGACAAATTTAGTACAAATTTACCTTAACATTAATGGAGAACTTGTTTACAATATCAGGTATAGAAGCATTGACTTCCTCTATAGTCATGTTACCAAAAAAGAACCCCTCAGCAAGATCATTTTGACCGATATCGAATGTGTATAAGGCTTTCGAAAAATAATCCCCCTTGGGCATTAAATTTGCATATATTCCTCCTACAAGAAAATCAAAGGTCCAATATAAAGGAAAAATGCATTTGATAATATAGATGTTTGTTATAAGTTGTTTATCCAAAAAAAAAAAAAGTTGTTTGTTATAAGTCAATTCTCAACAAATGCATAATATTACGAACAAGTGTTTACCCATTGACCCACTTTACCTTTTTGCCTTAACAAATGTGATCTGAACTTGGACTGTAAAAATTGTGAGTATTGGACATCGAGGTAGAAGGGACTAAATGTACCAGCAGGTATAATACTGGTTGGTAGTCCGATTGTGGATGCATATGTGGCAAAATTTGCACCATGTGTGAAATTGGTCCCCAAAGAATCAAGGCAAGCGCTCAAATATGGGAGACCAAGACTCTTTGCTATAACCATGCAATGTGATCACATCAAACAGTTGATAATTGGGCACAGTGCTTATATGTATAATGGGAATGAATTATGCTAAAAACAAGGCACATACCCATGAAATCGATCATGAGCCGGCCATCCGAGAACCTTTTAGCCGGTTTGTGAAAGTAGGTCTCTCCATAAGGTGGCATTGGTGTTCTAAAGGTAGCAGACAATCCATCAGTATCAGAATTTGAGTCACCAAAGTTGAAAATTGCCGGAAAGTTGCAATTATTTAAACCAAAGATAGGGTTCATTGTGGAAGCATACAATAAAAGCAGACAAAAACAAGGGAGAGAAGCTGTAAATTTGAGAATGCTAAGAGAATCCATATTGGATAAAGAAAGAGAGACGGAAATGAGACGGAAACAAAGAGCGAAAGTTTGATGTTTATATTGCAAGGAAAGATGCACTTCCCTATCATATATCTATATATAGAGTGATACAAGCAAATAAATTAGGAGAAAAGGTTGATGACAAACTGACCGCAAACAAGAATCTTTTTGAAAATTAAAATTGCTGTTTAGCTTATGGATTGCATATTTGCATTTTATTAAAAATACGTTTAAATATATATATATATATATATATATATCTATACTATTATTTAAATGGTTTCTCTTGTTTGAATTTCTCATTTTTTTGTTAAAAAATGTCCCTACATCCCTATGTTTATGTAAAGACAAAACTAAAGGACAATCCGGTAAAAATACAACTCTAACTGTTAGGTTCTAAGAATTAGGAACTAATGTATTAGAACTTCAATTTGTAATGTTGGCAAACCATGATCAAAACATTCTTTAAGTTGTGTGTTAGACTTGCTCAAAGTATGGCTCTTCATGTAAAGTTGGAATCGAGTTTTATGCAGAATTCACTGTGCACTTTCTACCTGACTCGATCGATCAAAAATTAGGCTCGATCGATCGAAAGTCGTGCAGATTGTTTTTCTGCAGAATTTTCCAACTCAGCCCTAGTCCATTTAATGTATAGGGTTTTATGTTTTGCCCTAAGTATATAAGGGAAAACCCTAGCCACGTTTTTAGAGTTCTGTTTTGCTGTGTTTGTGAATCTCATTGTGAGATCTAGAGGTGTTTGCCTTCACATACACTTAGGGTTTACAAACTCAAGACTCATGTCTAGAGCTTGGTAAATCATACAGTTGCAGAATCAAAGATCTTCAAGAAATACAAGCAGGTGCGCTTGTGGATTGCTGAAGAATTCAAGAAAGAAGGAGTCCGTGGATCTCGGAGCTATCATGGAGTCGTGGTAGTAAGTTTCCTACACTTGGGTAGCAATAGGATGTTAGTGGTCTAAGTCTTATTGTGTAAACTTCAATTCTTTCATAGTGAATTCAGTTTTACCTTGAGGATAGCTAGGTTAAATCTTCCCCAGGTTTTTTATCGGTTTGGTTTTCCTGGGTCATCAGATCTTTGTGTTCTTTATTTTCCGCTGCTTTATTGTTTTTCATTATACTTGTGTTAACCTAGTTCTGCTTAAATTACCTACGTTAATCACTTGGCTAATTCTCTAGGTTAATCTGTTGGGTTTAAGGGGTCTAAACGAACTGACAAGTGATATCAGAGCGGGTAGCTTTTGTTTTTGATCCTTTGATCTTTTAGCTGATCCTTGACCCCTGTTGTCATGGAACACGGACACTCTCTTGTTGTTCCACCTCACTTTGATGGAAACAATTATGCTTATTGGAAAGTAAGGATGAAAGCATTCCTGAAATCCATTGATGAGAGAGTTTGGAATTCCGTTGAGTACGGATGGGAGAAGCCCACTACTCTTGTGAGTGAGTGGCAAACTTCTCAAAAGGAGGCAGCCGCTTTCAATAGCAAAGCTATGAATGCTATTTTTAATGCTGTTTCCATGGAGGAATTTAAGAGAATCTCTAATGTTGAGGTTGCTCATACTGCTTGGAAAATCCTCCAGACTGTGCATGAAGGCACAAAGGCAGTTAAAATAATTAAATTGCAGCAATTAACCTCTAGATTTGAAAGCATTAGAATGAATGATGATGAATCTTTTGATGAGTTCTATGCTAAACTGAATGACATTGTTAATTCTGCATATAATTTGGGTGAAATCTATGATCAACCTAAAATTGTTTAGAAGATTCTTAGATCTTTAACTGAGAATTTTAGACCCAAAGTGACTGCCATCACTGAGAGCAAGAATGTGGACTCCATCCCTGTTGATGAACTTATAGGATCTCTTCAGTCCTATGAGTTAGACCTACCCAAGACAAACAAATCCAAATCAATGGCTCTTAAGTATGTTGATGATGTTGAGGATGGTGGATTTGATGATGAACTCTTTGCTACAGAGATCGCCTATCTTGCCAAGAACTTTAGAAACTTTCTTAGAATAATAACAGAAGGGTAAGAGGCAAGAACACTGTTGAACCTAGAAATTTTAGGAGGAATGATCCCACTAAGGTCAATAACACTGAAAAACCTAAAGAGAAAGTAGGTCAACCTTCTAATAATTCTTTGGGACAATAATGTTATGGTTGTCAAGGGTATGGTCATTTGAAATCTGAATGTCCTACATACTTAAAGTCCAAGGGTAAGTCTATGGCTGTAACCCTTAGTGATGATGAAGTTTCTGACAATGAATCCGCTAGTGATGAGGATGGAAACTTCATTGCTTTCACTGCTACTACTGTAGTTAATGAAAGCATGTCTGTTGAAGAGAACTCTTCTGATGGGGAACTCTCTGAGGATGCAGATTTACAGGAAGCTTATAATAAACTTTGCAAAGTTGCTGCAAAGGATGCCATGAATGTTGATTTAGGCTTGAAGAAAATTGCATCTTTGGAACTTGAAAAGAAAAATTTACTTGTGAAATTGTTTGATGCAAATGAGCTTTTGAATAATGTGACAACTGAGAACATGCTGTTACTTGATAAAGTCAAATGTTTGGAACTTGAATTATCTGTTGCTAGAGAACAAACTAATAGGTCTGCAAGCTCCAAACTTGATCACATACTGAGTGTTCAAAAGTCTCCTTCTGACAAAACCGGCTTAGGTTTTGAGGAAAGTATTTCTATACTTGAATTTTCTTCCACTAAATTTGTTCCCTCTTCTGAACCTCTTAAGAGTGTGATTGTCAAACCCTTGGTGAGTGAACTTGTCAAACCTATAGATGTTACTCCACCTAGAAATACTAGGGTTGATCTTCAAGCTTCTCATTCTAGAGCTTCTACTTCTACTAAGGGCAAATTGCATGATAAGCCTGCATGGGTTTGTCATCTTTGTGAAAAGCCTGGATACATACGTCCAAATTGTTTTAAGTTGCAAGCTGCTAAGCGAGCAAATAAAACTAAAGTATCTGTGCCCCAAGCACATGATCCAATGGTACTTATTGGTGAATTGGTAAAGGTGTTAAACCTTTATTCCAATCCTGGAGTTGCTCAGAATTCTAATGTGAATCATAACTCCAATGCAAGAATTGCATCTAAAAAGTTTTGGATGCAAAAGGCTCAACCTAATTGAGTCTGTCTGACATGGTCCTTGTGCTTCATTACTCTATCTTTTGTGACCTTTGTTTCTAGGATTTGCATTGCATAACATTCATGCATTTCATTCTAGGATGTGTGTTTCTTTTATAATAAAAAAAAAAAATTTGCAAATTGTGTTTTTGCTATTTTTCTTTGAATCTGAAGACAAGGTTGGTCAATCAAATTTTGCATAACATGTTTATGTACCTTGTTTAGCTTTGATGCACTTATGGAGATTGCACTTTACTAGCTAAAGTTTTGTTGTGCATGTTGTGTGGGAAGATGCTATATTTGTTGATCACATGATCTTGATCTTGAAGTCTCATGTCGTTGATTGTCGGACTTGTTCTTATTGAAAAAGGCATAAATAACCATCTCACCACTGTTTATTAGCCAATCATGAACACCTTAGTGCATATCGTAAGATTTTGTGCTCGAGAAAGTGTAGCACATGCACAAAAAGAACATAAGGTGTAGCCTCTATTAAAATTGGTGTGTACATTATTGGGCTATAATAATCTCACAAATTCAAATAAAATTGGTGTGTACATTATCCCGGCTATATTATTAAGTTTCTAATCAATTAAATTGAATAATGAGGCAAATCAAGAAACTTACATAATTGCAAGCTTTTATTCTAGGAGATGTGAGAATTATATGATGTAACTCTTTAAGTAAAAGTCTCTTTCAATTTCATGTGATGGATTTTGTAGAAATTGTGATTAATCAATATGTGTGTATCACCTCACATGTTTCTCTTGCTTATGCTAGTTGCACACACTATACAAGCTATTTTTTGCTAAACTATGTACATGTTATTGTGTGTGTTTTTGGCCTGACCAACCACGTTTGAGTATTTCTGGAAATTGATGCAAAACATGTTTGCTTGTCTGATTGGTTGAGAGATATCATGAGAAAATCTTCTTTGAGAGATCTGGGTTGAAAATATGGGTTTTTGATAAACATTTCATCTCATACTCATGCATTGTTTTCATAAAAATCTAATGCTTTGAGGAGATTTTGAGCTAATTTGTTTCAATTTTCAAAAATTCATTTTTCCAGACTTTCGATCAATCGAGTCTGTTTTTCGATCGATCGAAAATGTTTTTAAAATCTCAGTAAACTCTCTGTGTGTTTCGATCGGTTCTCGATTGATTCAGGATCAATCGAAGGATTTTCGACCGATCGAATCTGTTTTTCGATCGATCGAAAATCGGGCTGAATGAATTTTAAAAGGACTTTTCTCACGTGGATTCTTTACTTTTCAAAACTTTTTCAAAAGCTTTTGTCTCCTCACCAACCGGTCAAAGCTATTTTTGGAGATTTTGTCGTTTTCTTCAAATCTTTTTGCATAATCTCTCTCTCCCCATACCGGTAAGACGTTTTTGCCCTCTCCTTTGTTTTTATTTTCTAGTTTCATGCTTTTTTTCATGCATTTTTGGGCTATTTTCGGCATTTTAGTTTTTGTTAAATTTGGAATTGATTTAGGGAGTTTCTTTCCAATTTTAATCATGGGTTTTTGTGGGGACACTTTATCTAAGCACTACATGTGGTTTAATTTGATTAGTTTGGTGCTTTGTGAGAAATTTGAATACCTAGGGCTTGAAATTGATAAAATTGGGGTTTTTGTTCAATTTGATTGAAATTGATGAAATTGGCTTGTTAGATTGACTAATTTGATCATTATGTTGTGTCAATTAACTGTTGTGATGATCAATTTATCAATTTGTTGTGTTTTGAAAACTTAGGTTTTTCAAATTGAGTATTTTTGATAAAAATTACTTACACAAGCCAATTTTGTTAATTTAGATTATATTTGAACTTGTCACTGCATTAGTTCATGCATCATTAGCATATTTTGTTCATGCATCATATAGATTTGTTTTTTTTTTATATTTTTTATGTTGTGCTAACTTGCAGTCTGCCTTTGGTATTTGTTTTTTCTCTTCTATTTTTGTGTCTCTCCTTTCTTTCCTTAGCACCATGCCTAGGAAAACTAGAGCCCATAGGACTTCTGACCCTTCACCTTTTTTTGATAGTGATCGGTTTCCTAGTGAGTCAAACTAAGTGACCTATGAGACCCTGAACCTTAGGCGTCATATCTGGGCTGAGCGTAGGGTCATACTAGATGAGGTAGATCCTGAGGTGAGACGTAACTTTGAGCGTCGGGGTTGGTTATCTTTGCTCGAGTATGAGCATCCTCCTCCTCCAGCCACCCTGATTAGAGAGTTCTATTCGAACCTCTCTATCCACATCTATGATATCAACACCTTGGTTAAGGTTTGGTTACGAGGTGTAGAGTATCGCATTACCCCTACGGTTGTGTCGGATGCTCTTGGGGTACCCATTGTTGACCATCCTGTTTTTCCTTATGAGGAGTCTCCGCCTCTAGATGATGTGCTTTCTTACATCACTGGATCTTCTATCCAGTGGGGTTCTGATCCTCGGATCACTTCAGCTGAGCTTTCCAAGCTTCACTACCTTTTCTTTAGGATAGCGTATCATTCTTTGTGGCATATTTCTCATGTCCACACCATCCCTCTTGAGCGATGTGTGTTTTTGTACGCGCTTGTTACTGATACTCCTATCAGTTTTCCTCATCTGTTCCTTCGTTCTTTGAACGAGGTTCATCGGTCTAGTTCTACGGCTCATGCGTTATTCTTTCCCGTTTTTATTCATAGGATTCTCCTTTTTCTTGGTTTAGGTAATTTTCCTGCGTCTGAGCCTGTTCATGTTATTGCTCCTATAGGTGCTACCTTTTTGAGGCAAAGGGCTGCTCAACTTCGAGCTAGTTCTAAGCGTCCTCGGGAAGAACCTTCCGGTGTCACTCCACCCCCTTCTTCTTCTTCAGATACTCCTGCAGCTGGGACGTCTTCTGATCCTGCTGTTGCTGCTGCTGCTGATGTTCCTCCACTGTTTGATGATTTTTCTGACATTCGTCGGACTCTTGATACTGTCGTGACCATTCAGGAGGCTCATGGTCAGCTTCTGGTGGACATCCTTGATGAGCTACGTGCATTGCGAGCAGATTTGGCGAGTTCTCGTCATTCTCTTCCATCTCCTTTTGATGATGAGTGAATGCCCTTTGGCAATTCGTCACAAAAAGGGGGAGTGCATTCTATTGTGTAGTTCTTATGTATTTAGGAGATTTTTGGGGAGATTTTCATTTTAGGGAGAGTTTTGTACTTAGTAGTGATACTGCGGAGCTTGTGGAGTTATTAGATTGTATCTAGGTGCTTCACTGTGTATTTACATTTTTAGCTCTTGATTAGGAGATATTTTTGAGACACATTTTGATGTATATGTTTCTTGTTTCACTATGCTACTCTGCTTATTGATTTATATTTATGATGTTATTCATGATATATGTCTTTATTTTGTGTCATGTGAAATCAAGAAGTTATTTTTTATATATTTCCTGTTTTTTTTCCACACATGCGTTTATGTGTTTGTTAAGTATTACAGGAATATACAGGTTGATTCAGTCGTGCTGCTGTCTACTTTGTAACTGTTAGATAGTAGTTAGGTTGAATTGTTTAAGTGACTTTTTATTTTGTAATGGGCTGTTTTATTTTGTAAAGTTTGAGCTTGTGTTAAGTCTGTGTTTTGTCACGGATTGCCAAAGGGGGAGTTTGTTAGGTTCTAAGAATTAGGAACTAATATATTAGAACTTCAATTTGTAATGTTGGCAAACCATGATCAAAACATTCTTTAAGTTGTGTGTTAGACTTGCTCAAAGTATGGCTCTTCATGTAAAGTTGGAATCGAGTTTTATGCAGAATTCACTGTGCACTTTCTGCTTGACTCGATCGATCGAAAGTTGTGCAGATTGTTTTTCTGCAGAATTTTCCAATTCAGCCCTAGTCCATTTAATGTATAGGGTTTTATGTTTTGCCCTAAGTATATAAGGGAAAACCCTAGCCACGTTTTTAGAGTTCTGTTTTGCTGTGTTTGTGAATCTCATTGTGAGATCTAGAGGTGTTTGCCTTCACATACACTTAGGGTTTACAAACTCAAAACTCATGTCTAGAGCTTGGTAAATCATACAGTTGCAGAATCAAAGATCTTCAAGAAATACAAGCAGGTGCGCTTGTGGATTGCTGAAGAATTCAAGAAAAAAGGAGTCCGTGGATCTCGGAGCTATCACGGGGTCGTAGTAGTAAGTTTCCTACACTTGGGTAGCAATAGGATGTTAGTGGTCTAAGTCTTATTGTGTAAATTTCAATTCTTTCATAGTGAATTCAATTTTACCTTAAGGATAGCTAGGTTAAATCCTCCCCAGGTTTTTTACCGGTTTGGTTTTCCTGGGTCATCAGATCTTTGTGTTCTTTATTTTCCACTGCTTTATTGTTTTTCATTATACTTGTGTTAACCTAATTCTGCTTAAATTACCTAAGTTAATCACTTGGCTAATTCTCTAGGTTAATCTGTTGGGTTTAAGGGGTCTAAACGAACTGACACTAACTCTCACTAAAATATTGCCTAAAAAATAAGACCGCTCTCCTATTAATTTTCAAATTGATTTATTGACTTTTAAATTAGATTTTCAAAATAAAAATTATATATATATATAAAATAAAATAAAAACACAGTTTTTTTTTTTTTACAAAATAGGACCGCTAAAAAATAAAAATAAAAAAGGCTGCGCGTGCAATGAGGTTAGTATATATATATATATATATATATATATATATATATATATATATACATAGGGCTGAGTTCAAGTTACACCTAGTGTAATTCTAAGCAATGTTACACCAATTAATATTTTTTAATTGGATGTGAATTTTGACAAATCGACCGTTGATTTACATTATCTTTTGTATGTTTTCCATGCTTGCAAAATTTTAAGATGATCAAAGATCAATAATGAAGTCATCTATCAATTGTATAAATTCAAGTTTTTGTAGTTTAAAATTATGCATAAAAGATGAGTTTATGGATCGAATGATAAATAGCATCTAATTGATATGAAAATTGACATGTATGTTTAGAATATATAGAACATGTAATCTAATGGTGGAATTTTTAAAATATAAATTCATTAACAAGTTATTGAGTGATGTAAGTTACATTTTATCAATCACATAAGTTGGCAGGTTATACCGCCATGGTTATCATCATATCATTATTTTCAGCATACAATTAATTTTAGTCAATTAATTATGTTGAATTCTCCCATTCCCCATATTTTGTTTTATATCTATTTTATGATAACTCTTCCATTTTTATTCATTTATTTCTTCATGTGTTACTATTTCATCATCTTCTTTTACCTATACACTTGGTAATCCAGTTTCTTCTTCTATCTACTTATTATTCTGTGTTATTTGTTTAGTTAACCAGTTATCTCCTAGTTATCCGCATTTTCTAGTTCATGTATTTTTCCCCACAATTTGTTGCAGATGAGTACTATTGTGACTCGTAAGACTAGTTCAGTGTAGGTGTTTGACCTACTCAGTCTTTGGTGTCCCGGGAAGTAGCCGTTTGAGCAGGAGATAGGCGTTTAGGCGAAATTGAACTTTAAGCAGTTGGTCATTGTGTGCACAGAAAGGAAACCGTCATAGAAAAGCACTCCCTGTTACAAATCTAAGGTCAGATCCAGTAGCTTGAAGATAAAGGTGATTAGGTTTTGATTGTTTAGCTCAAGCTTTTGATCTAGAACAATGAATAGATTGTTTAGAAGTAACTCTTCTATCAGTCATAAGTCATCCCTCCCAAAAATCCCCCCCCCTGAGATTCCACAGGACAGAATTCTCAATTCAGAATCATATGAGTTATCAGATTTAGATCTAAAATTAAGAGATTGGAATATCCCTAAAGTCCCCACTCATCAGATCTATAAGTCTTCATGGTCCTTGAAAAAGGCTTTCATGATAGATTACCATGTTAAGACCATAGAACAAGTTTATAGTCTGAACAAGGAGTACAAAACATGCTACTTGTTGACCCCTTCTACCCTGTTAGCGCATAGGAAGGAAGGACACAATTATCTTCACATAGGTTTAGTCCAGGTTGGAGTTAAACCTTTGATTAGAGAAGGGTTGAATTGTTCAATCCTTATAGCCCTTAGAGACACCAGTCACATTAGGTTTGATGACAGTCTCTTAGGAACTATAGAAACTAGTCTTAGTTGTGGACTAGTCCATTTCGACTGTTTTCCCAATTTCACAGTCAACTTACATGACCCGCATATCATGAAAGCCCTCACCCTAAATATCAAGACTTATGGAACCCTCATGGTACAGGGAACCCAGTAGTTAGCCTTGACATACAGAGTCTATAACAAGTGCATCAGAACAAACTTGAATGTGCAGGCAATAAACAAAGAAAGATGGGAGAAACCACTCTCATCCAAACCACAAACCTTAGATCCAAAATTCAGGTACCCAGAACCCTGAAATGATTCGAGGTCTCATTTCCCCAGAATTGGACTCTAGAGAATGAAAATTATCCTCTCTAGATCCAAAACCCTGACCAAAATCTAGATTTAGACTTTGTCCAACAATTTGCAGATGGAACTGTTAGGCTAAGTTTTGACCAGTCTAGGTTTAGAACACCTTTAGACTATGACCAATATATATATATATATATATATATATATATAATTCATATTAATGGATATCCTTAGGATAATTGTAAATAAACCATTACAACAAAGTTTTGACATCACTTTTATGGAAAATATTTTTATGGAAAATATAAAAAACTGTCAACAACATTTATTGTTTTATCATTCTCTCAATAAAATGTTTCTAAAAATAGTTCCTAACTGGTTAACATTTCCCCATATATATATATATATATATATATATGACTTCAAAAATTTATAGCCAAAGAAACACACAACAAACGGCATTTCTTGTGAACTTTATATTTGAATTGTATTCCATATTAATATTGAACTTTAGACATCTTTTATGTGCCTGGACAACAATTTTTGACTTCTCTAGTCATCTTGCATTTTTACATTGGTTAGGAGAGAGTTTAATGGAGTAACTATGTGCTCTTACTATGGCTTGTTTGGATTGAGGAGAGGGAGAGGGAGAGGGAGAAAAGGGAAGTACAATAGAGTTATCGAAATAGGTCATAATGTGGTTTTGATGATCAATGTTCTTTAATTTTCCTGGACAACTATTTTCGACTTCTCTAGTCATCTTGCTTTTTTACATGGGTTAGGAGAAAGTTTAACGGGGTAACTATGTGCTCTTATTAAATAGTCTGTTTAGATTGAGGAGAAAAAGGGGGAGAAAAGGGAAGTATATTAGAGTTATCGAAACAAGTCATAATGTGGTTTTGATGATCAATGTTCTTTAATTTTCTTGGACAACTATTTTTGACTTCTCTAGTCATCTTGCTTTTTTACATGGGTTAGGAGAGAGTTTAATGGGGTAACTATGGTCTGTTTGGATTGAGGAAAGGGGAAGTGAGAAAAGGGAAGTAGAGTAGAGTTATCAAAGCAAGTTATAATGTGGTTTTGATGATCAATGTTCTTTAATTTGCCTGGACAACTATTTTTGACTTCTCTAGTCATCTTGCTTTTTTACATGAGTTAGGAGAGAGTTTAACAGGGTAACTATGTGCTCTTACTTCAATGGTCTGTTTGGATTAATAAGAGGGAGAAGGAGAGAGGGAAAGTAGAGTAAAGTTATCGAAACAAGTAGTAATGTGGTTTTGATGATCAATATTCTTTAATTTGTAATAATTCTTTCTTGCCCCACTGTGTTTGGGAAGCTTGGAAGAAAGATTCTGTATTTGTGTCTTAGTGATAATGCAAGTTTGGTTTTAGTAAAGAAAACACACACACACACACACACACAAAAATGACTTGGTCATGATTGCAACTTTACAACCAAATGTACACTATTTGATTGTCAGGACTCTCTGAAATAGCATGAGAGCCAAATATGGAGAATGAACTCAATAAAATACCACATTAACGTTCCTATGCAATGGGCTTGCTGAACCCCTTAGCAAGTTAGGCAAATGCCCAAGGCCCCAAATGAAGAAAGACTGAATTTTTAACCAATAGGATATCTCTTTATTTGTGGGAGTATTGATTAAGTCTCAAATTAGTCAAAATATCACCCGATAGTTGGGTCTACCAAACTTGTCTGAAAAGTTTTCATATGACTTTTTAGTTTTAAGTGCAACCATTGAACTGCTACTTTATAAGCCTAACATGCACGAAAATAAAACCTTAATTTACACAAAATGAAGGAAGGACACTATTTTACCATTTGAGAGAATTTCTTGTATTCTCCCATTGACCATCTTTGAGAGGAGAAGTTTACCAAAACATTAAGCATAGCCTTAAGTGATTTGGATTGCTGGAAAACCACAGAGACTTGCTGAAATTTTCGAAAGGCCTTGGAATGTTCGAGAGATTGAACTTGCAATCAGTGTGCTTGACTTGGATTTTGAGACTCTGAAGAAAAAAGGTTGGTGCAATCTACTGCTAGCAGGAGTTGAAGGCTTTGAGTATATGTACATTGCTTAACTGGAGGTTTTATGTACTGCAACTATTTTCATAGTGAATTTCGTTGTAGAGTGTTTTTTCCTGAAGGTTTCTCTCCATAAAACTTCTTGTCTCTCTATGTGTGCTTTGTGATTTATTTTCTGATGTGTTCTTCTATGTGTTTGCTATTTGGATTGAATTGATTGATCACTTGGAGTCAAGCCGTTCTAGAATTCTAATCGTAACTTCCAAAAAGCGATGGCATCTTTGTCATTAGATTATGAAATATGTTTGAATTTTCTTAATAATTAAATGATATTTAATAGGGTAACAAAAATTACTTGATGAAAGATATATTGAAAGTTTAGGAATCTTGACAAAGATCACTTTTTCAAGCACGTGGTTTCTATTATTGTGAACGTTTAGCTGTTTTGATCATCTATTGATGTAGAACAGACCGTCATGGATATTTTGGACTCTCACACGCACCTGAAATTATCATGCAAAGGCAAAAAGACACTAGTAGAAATCATAGGCCTTGGAGTCGGAATCGCGTGAAATTTGGCAAGCTGAAGCGAAATGGTCTTTTAAGTAATAGTCGTTACTTTTCCATGAGGTACCCCTTGAAATTGGTGAATTCCTCCACTTAGCCCTTGAAAACTACGATTTTGCTGTTTATAGTAATTTTTTGTTTTCTTAATAACTTTTTGCTCAAAAGTCAGAATAAGGCCCCGCTTGTTTTAGGACGACCCTTAAGGTCAATAGTTTATGATTTTGCATCTAACTCAATTTTGCTATTCTTGGTAAATTTCGGTATTTGTCACCTAATTGCATAATTAGCGCGAATTAGGGTTTTCGACGTTTCCTAATCGTCCTAGGGTTTTAATTTCTCAGTATTTATATGTTTTGCAGCTATTAGAGGCAAATTAGATTATTATTATTATTATTATTATTATTATTATTATTATTATTAAAATACAGACTTTTTGTCGAATTCTTTCTCTAGTGGATTCTAGTTTATCGTCTTGTGGATTCAAGGAACCCCTCGTGGATTTGAGATTTACTACCAGAAACTAACAGCTTAGTTTTTGTTCCATCAAAGAGAGTATTGTGTATGCTTTCTTAGACTTCCACGACATCATCTATAAACTTGAAAAAAGATAGTTATGAACTTGAAAAAAGATAGTGCTAGTCTAAGATCGGTGAAAGTTTATTACAATTTTCTTTTGGACAAAATTTGCAAACTTGGTTGTAGTCAATGACTACAATTTCCACTAAAAAAATGACACGACTATATATTTTAAAAATCTAACTATTAAATTGCATATTCTTTATGTTTTTAACACATGTCAAATTTCATGCCAATTGGAAGTTATTTACTATTCTATCTATAAACTTATTTGTAATGCATAAATATAAACAACAACAGAACTTGAAATTTAAAGATTTGATTAATGACACCACCGCACACCCTTGGTGCAGTGGTTACTCCACAAATATAAATGCTTGTGGGGTGTAGGGGGCAAGGGCTGGGGTTAAAGTCTCCAGGAAGGAACTTCACACACATATACACTTAGATTAAGCTAAAGTAGAAATTCTATCTTGTATAAAAAAAAATTTTTTGATTAATGACATAGCTATTAATATTTGATCTTTTGGAAATTTTACAAAAGTACATAATATAATAAAAAAAATTAATCCGATTGTGGATTTCTCAAGATATCCAATAAAATGATATGGAGTGAAGTTTTAGCCATTGATTACAACCAAATTTGTAGCTAAAACTTTTCATTTTTTTATAGAAAGATTTTTTTTGTTGTTGGGAATATTTTTCTAGTTATAACTGTTAAAAAAAAAAGATATTAAGTGAATTGGAAATTTTTTTTATATATAAGATAGAATTTCTACTCTAGATAATAATAAGAAATTGTAATCCAATTGTAGATTTCTCAATACATCCAATAAAATGATATTCAGTGAAGTTTTAGCCATTGGTTACAACTAAATTTGTTACTAAACTTTGTCCTTTTTTTATATAGACAGTTTTTTTTTTTTTTTTTTTTTTTTTTTTTTTGCAAATATTTTTTAGTTGTAACTATTAGAAAAAGGAAATTAAGTGAACTAGGCTTTTTTATACAAGATAGAAATTCTACTCTATCCCAATCTAAGTGTATATTTATGTAAAACTCCTTCATTGGTTTAAGTTGATCTCCAGGAAGAAGCTTCACACACATATACACTTAGATTAGACTATAGTAGAATTTCAATCTTGAATACAAAAGATTTTACTACTTTGTTTTCCAAAAATAAAGAACAATGTAGCTTTTCCAAATGGATATTTATTCATTCTTTGATAAGTGTATGTGTGGATGTGTGTGTTTTGAAAAGTCAAAGAAATAATAAAAAAATGAATAAAGAAAGAATGTTTAAATAAAATAGAGTTTTGAATAAAGAATTAGATTTGAGATTTTTGAAAAGTGATTAGTTAAAAAAAATAGAGTTTTATTCTAAAATAGAGAGAAAATTATGCCCAAACCATTATGCATACTGCATAGTGTTAAACACAGGCAATAGAATGTTTAACCACAAATTGAAGTGAAATAAGCAAAAATGGGTGGTTGAAAATTTTAGGAAAATCTTCAATTTTTTTTTCGAGAAACCAGCCAAGGCTTTATATTAAATGGACTGAAAAATTCTGTCAATTATTAAAAGATTGGTTGCATCGTGATGGATGTCTTCTAACCAAATTTGAGGATCAAGCGAGTACACTACAAAAAAAAGGACCTTAGGCCGCGTTTTAAAAACGCGGCCTAAGGTCAGAAAAACGCGGCTATAGGCCTCTGGGGCCTATAGCCGCGGTTTTTTAGGCCGCAGTTTTGAATGAGGCTTAAACCCCGCGACTATAGACCACAGGGGTCTATGGCCTCATTTTTAAAAACGCAGCCTAAGGACAAGGCTTATGGCCGCGTTTTAAACGTGGCCTAAGATAGAATCTATAGCCACATTTAAAACGCGGCCATAGGCCATAGTCTTAGGCCGCGTTTAAAACGTGGCCATAGGCCATATATTATTCTTAACGTATTTATCCATCCACATCAAATCTGTTTCCAAATTCCACATATGTATATATCAGAATGATATTTCAAAACTAATCAGTAAATAAAATTATATGACTTCAAGGAATCAAACTCACTTTCAATCATCTTTTTAGTAAACACCAAACCTAACCAACTTGAGAAACCACTGAAAGTATGAACAAATAACTTGTTATACGCATCATATGGAAAACAATAACATGAAATATAAGTAAATAAAACCAAATAAGCACAACAATGTAAAACACCAATTAGATACCAATTAAATACTAAAAATGACTTGCCCAATGATTGATAATTTGATATCCAACAGAAACATGAACACAAAACCCAAAATGAGACATCAATTTTGACAATCTGTGAAGGAAAGACATCAATTTTGACACACTTGTTGATCTAGTGTTTTAATGCATTGGACCGGACACAATGAGCACAACAATGTAAAACACCAATTAGATACCACCAATTTTTAACTCTGGATCCAGAGTTAAAAATTTGATCTATCGTACAACCACTACAAGTATCTATAAAATCTTAAAGCATGAAAATGGTAAAGAGTACATAGAGATTTGGTTAAAAAGTTCATAAAAAAAAAAAAAAAAAAAAACAAACAAACAAACAAACAAACCAGCCAATTCACCTCCCACTATAGTTGCTGCAAAACTCTAGAATTCTTCTAAAAAAATCTCGTGAAAAAGTGAACTTGTTTCAAATTATCAAAACTTTGATGCTCTAAAGTCTAAAGACACTGCACAACCACCACAAAACTATCTGGCAATATGTTGAGAAGAGTTAGACAGCTAGAGATGGGATATTGTGGGCATAGCTAAAGAGATGACTTAATCAGCTGCCTGAAGCATACCTTCAGTTTATGAGAAATATATGCAAATACTTAATAGTCCATATCAAATGCATCCAATTAGAATTTATATCACTTCTACTGCATAATGGACTTTGCTTAGATACTAACATGAGCTGCTTAGAATTTATCTCTCAATAAAATATACGTAAATGTATTTTCACAAATATAAGCTTGGTGTGAATTGTGGTGGCTAGCTATGGATTGGCGTAATCTCTTTCTTCTCTTATTTATTTAAGACCTCTTGAGTTGTGATGCATACATTGACAGTTACATTTATTGTAAAACTTAAACTTAAAATAAAAAGTAGAATAAAACAGTTAAGATTACTTGACGTAGTGGGAACAAGCTAATATGTCTTTTTATTTATTTTTGATCAGTTTGGCCCCAAGAAGAATGGGGAGGGGATATTCACACTTGTGATCTTTGCTTTGCTAGGCATGATTCTAGCCAATCGTAGTAGCCCTTGGGGTTGTAAAAATGTTTTATAACTTACATATAGAATGGCTAAAATACAACTGTGATTTACCAAGTTTGGTTCCAGGCTAATCATCAGAAAATTGTTCAAAGAGTTCTGATGATCAAGCCAAATTATAATAAAAATAAAAAAATCAAAACTCATAAAAAACACAAAGTCAAGCAAGACATCCAAAGATTGACAAAAGTTTCAAAGGGCTCAAAGAATATCTAAAACTCTACATACAATCAAGAGAGTTGTGGATCAAACAGTAATGTTCAAATTGATCAATATCATGATTTACATAAACATGATTTCACGAAGAAGCTTAAGGAACAGGGGGCAGGGGTTTGGATTATAATTTCAGCATGATTCAGATATTCAAAATAGCAGGTGTTGTTTGTGAAAAAAAGTTGCTTTGTGTCAAATTAATTTATAGCAGAGAATGCCAACTTTCCTTGACATTTACAACAAGCGTGCATGAACATGCACATATCTTAAATGTGACACCGGTAACATTAAAAATAGATTCTTCCATTTTGACATCACAACATGTATATCAATCAGAACAACTACAAACTGAATCTGCATTGGCTATTACACATCAATTTTTACAACAATAATGAACAATTCTATTCTTACCTCGTTTGGACTTTTCAATATTCGGAAGGATCTCAATCTAACATGTGTCCTTAAATGAAGTTAGCACAAATATCTTGACTCCAAACTGCAAACATATAGTAAGACATGCATCATTCTTCAACCATAGAGGGTTTACACACACACACACACACACACACACACACACACACACACACACAGATATCAATGAATTATGAAGCAAAAATCACTAAAACACTCTTGCAGCACATATTACATCAACGCAGAAGGAGGGGGAGGGGTGGGGGAGAAAGTAACACTTCTAAGACAACTTACAGGAAAACGCATATTGCAGATTTGCTTTGAAAAAAAAAAAACTCTACAAAAACTCTAAAAAATTCACTAGTTGTTGACTAATTCATTTGCTTGTGAAAAAGAAGAGAGTAAGATTGAGAGAATTGTCAGACTTATATGTGGAAACAGAGCTATCAAAAAAAGAAAAAAAATTGGTAAACTCATTATAAATCACTTGTTGTAATACTAATTTGTTGTGAAAAACATGTTAACGTAATTTGATAAACTCTAGTTACTCTATGCCTACATTCAAGAGCAACACTAACCCAAACCACAATACTAAAAACCACAGTACAAATATAACCAACAGAGCACAAACACAAATAAAGCAAGATTAAATACAAAAATATAAATTCATACAGGGAGATAAGGCCGGGCTCTTGAGGCGATGAGGGAGATGAGGCCGGCTAGGGTTGAAGAGGGCGATGAGGGCTGAGATCGCGATGAGGGTGATGAGGGTTGAGATCGGCTGTTGAGGCGATCGTCTCAAGAGCCGATCTCACCCTCATCGCCCTCGTCACCCTCATCGCGATGAGGGCTGAGATCGGCTCTTGAGGCAATCGCGTCAAGAGCCGATCTCACCCTCATCGATCGCCTCATCGCCCTCGTCACCCTCATCGCGGCAATGAGGCGATGAGGGTGATGTGTGGGAGATGAGATCGGGGTGATGAGGGATGAGAACGGCTCTTGAGGAGATGAGGGTGATCAATGTGGGAGATGAGATCGGGGCGATGAGGGAGATGAGGCTGATGTGTGGGAGAGGCCGGCTAGGGTTGACATGCACTTTTTGACCAATAGTATATATAGAAAGCCTAAAGCCGTGTGTTTAACATGCGGCTATAGGCAAAATCTGAGGCCGCGTTTTAAAAAACGCAGCCCCATTCCAAACTGAAGCCATGTTTTAAACACGCGGCTTCAGAAAAAATGTAAAGCCACGTGTGAAACGCGCGGCTTCAGACCTTTTTTTGGGCCGCGTCTAAAAAACGCGGCCCTTCAGAATAAATTAAGCCGCGTTCTATTAAACGCGGCTTTAAAACGTTTTGGGCCGCGTTTTTGCAAACGCGGCCCAAAAAAACGGGGCCTAAGGCCCGCGTTTTTAGTAGTAGTACTTCGCAAGTTTTGTGAGCTTATCAGCCACTGCATTACAACAACGTTTTACATGAGAAAAAGATGCATTTCATAACCTTGAGACAAGTTACCATGACTCCTCAATGATGTGTGCCTACTCACTCCCAAGTGCAAGAATCCCAAGTGCAGGAGATCATAACAATATAATTCTCAGAGTATTGAGGTCGAATCACAAGGAGCAGGATAAATTCAAAGACAATATAATTAAACAACAATTTGGGTGAAGAAGAAATGTACTTTTGCTCGGTGATTGTTAACAAGAATAATAATAAAAACTGATTCAAATCAATAATGTAAATATTAGGGCATCGAGATGTTTCCCTATATTGATATGAAATTCTTTGTGATCTAAGAAAATATATATTTTATAATTGATTATTCTTATACAATTAAAAACTTATGATTCGTTGAACAAAGACAATTCAAGAACGCATGATAACCTAGATTAATAATGCGATTAGAATAGTTTTCAAAAAAACCCATTCACTTTAAAACGTTATTTCTATTTGAAACTATTAAAAATTCATCTAAACAATAAGAAAAATATGATTGAACTAATTGAAAGTATGGAAAATCTAATACATCGAAAGAAATCTAATTGAACAATCAAATATGTTATTGTCTAAAATCTTAGAAAGAATCACATTGAATATTCATACCGTATAAAAGAAACATAACCCCTAGCCCTAGCAAGGAATTTAGGCTGCCATTAGAGAAAGGAAAATACAAGTTTTTTTCCTCCAAAATTCGTTCTGCTTAGCCTCCATTCAAAACCCTAACGTCAAAGTGTCCAAAGAAAAATAAAACTTTTACTATTTTAATTTTTGTCCAGATTTACAGCAATAACTTATGAGTTAACTTCGGCCTTCAAAACTTGTGAATTTCGAAAAACTCAAAACTGGAAAGTTGTAGATATTTAAGTCACAGTTCCAATCCATCTAGCCTTGTGTCAATTGGATTTTTGAAGAGAGAGATACATCCAAAATACTAATCAGTACTCAAATTTAATTTTTCCTTTTCAAATTCTACCTCTTTGATTTCTTTCCTTATTTGAAGCTTCCAAACATAGTAGACAACCCAAGAACTCCAGCTGCACCTCCTTATACATTTAAGAATGGTCCTTAGCTCCACTTTTATTCTAGTTTGGCCTCCATTCTCTCACAAACTCCTGTAAACTCATCTTTTTCACATGATTTTTTGAAAACGAAAAATTACACGCAATGAATGACATCTTATTCAAGAAATTATGTAAAGATAAATAATAGGGAATAATGCAAATCATGGCTTAATTATACAAATTAAGTATCGTAATAAGGAGATAATACCCACATAAATATATAACAAGTATACATTTTAAGGTGTTATCAATGTGTCTGAATGAGCCCAGATAAGTCAAGTCGGTGGTGATATGTTTAAACACAAATTTAGAGTCTCCCTCGAAGATTACATCCTGTAGGCCAATTGCTACGGGGATCGATTTTCTGCAAGCCAATGCTTCCAAAACGTCTATTGATGGGGGTAAAGGGACTCGTTCCAATAATGCATAAATTATCATACCTTCGGAATCTCTAATGACAACATAGTTGGCTTTATACTGTGCAGGTGATGGTGGAAGTCAGTGAGCAGGGTGAGTAGCTTCTAGTAGTGGCAATGGGGTATCATTGGCCAATTGATACTCGTGGAGTCATTCCACTGCATCCTTGTAGATTCTTGAGATTGGCAAAGACTAAATGTCAACTCTAATGGCATTTCAATTAAACCATATGCTCCAAGCAATAAAGCTGAATAATTCAGCAAGTTTTTGGTTCCTATGAGGTAGAATACCATGGAATAAATCTCTAAAATTTGAAAACTGTTCCGTCAAGAAGGGTAGCCACTGTTCCACTTCCCATTAGATTTCTTTTATACCCTGACAACCCCATACAGCATGCAATAAGTCTTTAATTTCACAACAGCATCGGTCACACAGTGCATCATGTGCAAAATTTCTTTTGAACAAATTTTGTTTTGTAGGTAAAGAATCATTGCAAGCTCTACAAATGAAATGGCGGATTTTATTTAGGATGTCGAGAGACCAAATATACTCCTAGAATTTCTTGTGTGCCTTTGAATTTGGGCCTATGGTGGAATTTGAAACTTCATTAGTGAGAAGCCAATATGCAGTCTTGGTTAAGTACCTTCCATTTTTTGTTGCTGACCATATTAGAACATCCTCAGACCAGTTCTGGCACAATGGAAGACTGAGAATGGCGATTTCTTCATGAGGGAAGAATTTAGAGAGAACACAATCTTCTATCCAACAAGAATTGTCTTCATCAATGAGGGCACAAACCTGGGTGTTACTAGGAAATTTTCTTATGGGAGATATGATTCGATTGGAATTCAAATCTAGTAGCCATCTGTCCTTCGGAATCACAACTAATTTGTCGTCACCAATACGCCATCTAGAGCCCAATCTCACAACCCGCCAAGCTTTCATAATGCTTTGCCAGACATACGAACCCTAACTTTACCTCCTTATCCATGAACGAACAGTTAGGAAAGTATTTTGGTTTGAACACCTTGTAGAACAGCGAATCCTTGTTGTGAACAAGCCTCCATACCTGCTTTCCCAACAATGCTTGGTTGTCATTCTCATTATCCTTAAAGCCTAGACCCCCTTGGCATTTCAATAAGCAAAGTTTCTTCCCCCCCACCTAGTGGATTTTCCTTGAATCCCCCTTGTATCCCCACCAAAACTTGCGGATTAGAGATTCAATGTCTTTGCATAAACACTTGGCAGCAAAAAACATCCCATTGAGAAAGTCGGCATTGCTTGAAGAATGGCTTTGACAAGGACTTCTCTATAGCCTTGAGATAGCAGTTTTTCCCTCCAGCCTTGGATTTTATGCCAAATTCGCTCCTGGATAAAACTGAAACTCTGTCGTTTGGACTTGCCAACAAAAGATGGTAAACCCTAGTATGATTCATAATGAGTTGAGGTGGTCGAAACTCCTAGTACACCCTTGATGTGTTCTTGCATTTCATGATCAGTGTTGGTGCTGAAGAAAAGTTGTGTTTTGTCATTTATTTGCTAACCCAAGGCTGCCTCATATAGTTGTAGAATTTCCTTAATTGTGTTGCAATCTTGCTAGTTTGCTCGACAAAAAAGCAAACTGTCATCAGCAAAAAACAGGTGGGACACCTTTGGGCCGGCTCTATAAAGAGACACTCCTTGGATTAGTCTAGCAACTTCAGTTTGTTGTATAAAAGCATGTAGACCCTCTGCACACAAGAGAAATAAGTAAAGTGATAAGGGATCCCCTTGATGGAGTCTTCTATTAGGTGTAAAGTGCTCGTGGGGTTCACCATTTACCAAAACTAAGAATGACACCAAGCACATACAAGAGACAATAAGAGAAGTCCAACTGCCTGCAAATCCTGATTTCTCCATAAATTTTTCAATAGAGATCCATTCCACTCTATTATATGCTTTGCTCATATCTAGTTTTAGAGCCATAAACCCCAATTTCCCCTTCCTCTTATTTTTTAGGTGATGAAGTGTTTTGAAAGCTACAAGAATATTATCTAAAATCAACCTATTAAACATGAAGGTGCTTGGGGATTCTGAAACTAATTTGGGTAGGAGCTTTTTTAGGCGGTTTATTATGGTCTTGGATATTTTCTTGTATAGGACATTACAAAGACTTATATGTCGAAAATCTTTGGCTGTTTCTGGTGATTTAACCTTAGGAAGGAGAGATATGAAAGTAAAATTCTTATTTTTCAGGCATTGACCCCGAATTAAGGATTGAAAGGGATGCAGCAATCACATCCTGTTCAATAAACTTCCAGCAAGATTTATAAAAGATTAGAGACATACCGTCAAGCCCCGAGGCTGATAATGCTTTCATTTATTTCAATGTTTTTTCCATCTCCCAATCTATAAACTCCCAAGTCAATTTTGTATTCATAGGAGCTGTGACTTTCGGTTCAATACCTTAGAGAATCAACTCAAACAGTGATGGACCTGCCTTAGCTTTAAATTTTCTTGAAATAATCAACCATGGTTGCCCCAATCAAGTTCTCATCCTCCAAAACCGCACCATCCTCCAAAACTAGCTTTGAGATGAAATTTCTCTTGTTCCATTGAGTTGCGTGATTGTGGAAATAGTGTTCATATCTCTCCTCTTCAACCAATCAACCCGTGACCATTGATGCCACATGCAATCCTCCTTGACCATAAGATCATAGACTTTGCCTTTGTGGATCTTTACTTGATCATGATTAAGCCCTCCCATTGACAATGCTTCTTCTTCAGCTAGTTGTTTCTTTTTTTGAGCTAGAGTTCGACAAATGTTTCCGAAGGATAATCTACTCCAACTCCGAAGACTAGTGCAATAAGCATCGATTTTTGACATCGCCCGTTAAATCTATTCACCTGAGTTTTGGCCATCCCAAGCATGTTTAATTACTCCTTCACACCTTTCATCCTTCAACTAAACAGCTTCAAAATGAAAGGGTCAGTTTCGTTTGTAAAATCTAGCATTCTCATCGTCTGAGCTTAACCATAGAGGGCAATGATCAGATAATGATCTAGCCACATGATGAACCCGAACTGTGGGAAACATTTGAGACCACAAAGGTGTAGCCACTCCTCTGTCAAGCAGGATCCATGTTACCCCTGCCTCAAAGTGATTGTTGCACCAGGTGAAAGGCGAACCCACAAAATACAAATCTCAAAAACTTCAGAAATCCAAAGCTTCTCTAAACTCTCTCATCTGTCGTTCTCTTCTAATTGCCCCTCCCATTTTTTCCTCAGCTTTAACAATTTCATTAAAATCTCCCACACATAGCCTAGGAAGATCCATCTTGAGACATAAATGTTTTATTAGCGCCCAAGAGTGTTCCCGATTAGCCATTACCGAATTTCCATAGAAACCCATTAACTGCTAGGCGTCATCCACTCTTGGGTTAACTACTGCATCAATGTAGGTTGGGGAAGAGCACATAACATTGAGATCAATACCATTTCTCCAATAAAGAGTGAAACCCCCCCTATGTTGGTCCAAGGGACAATGAACACGTTTTCAAGGTGTGATTTTGGGCATAGTTTCTTCAAAAAGCTTTCCTTCGACTTTGGTTCCATTAGAAAAATAATCGATAGGGAATATTTTTAGACCAACTATGTGAGTTCCATAATTGCACATGATTGGGCCAAACCACGGCAATTCCAACTGATGCAGTTCATTGATGCTAGCAGGGCTGACATCCAGCCTCCACCACTTTGAAAAACTCATCTATAACACCCTGAATAGCTTGCCGCCGCTTGAAAGGTATTTCACCATCAATCACCACTGGTGGTGTTTCTCTTTTTATCCGAAGATGTGATCAGAATTGTGGCCTTCGGCTGAGCTTGCTGGGCAAGTTCTACGAGTCTAGGTTGGCAGGATACAATGTTTAGGAGAAGAGGCCAAAACCCTAGTCATCAAGTTTTGATCAGTGACTCACTTAACTAGGATGTGTTTAAATTCTTATAAACAGGTGGTGATGGTTTCTAGTTTTGTCCTTAATCAGTTTTCTCATTATCGAATTTTGCCATCTCGGCATCAATCCCATTTAATTCTGATTCAAAGTCCTTTTGAGGATTATCAAGAACGTCTCTGATTTGGATACGTTATTGATAACGCACTTATCAGCTTTCATACCCTCAAGTAACGTTTCTTCATGCCAATTCATAGGATTTTGGCGTTACTAGCTAATTTGTGACTCGCCAAGTTTTTTGTAACGTCTTCCTCTTCATCTCTTCAAACTCCTTAAGCCATCTGAACTCTGGTTTTCACCGGTGGGAGGTCTGGAATATCAAATTCCATAGCAAATTGTGAATTGCTTCCTTCATTTTTTTTTTCCGTGATGCGTAAAACCCTGGCACAAACAAAACAGACCTTCATGATGGAACAAAGGCTGGTGCACGTAGACTTGGTCCAAATTGTCAATCTTCTGAATTAAGCGTACCTTCGCTCTCAATCCAAATTTCGCAATCCTTGTCATCGTGGGTGAGATGACCACATTAGTAGCATAAATTTGGGAGCCGATTTGAAACTTACCCAAATTTGTTTCCCATTCTCTAAAAATATGAGCCGCTCTCAACATAAATGGAGAGAAAGATCAATAGTGACCTTCAGACGTATGAAATTTCCCCCATCAGTCTCCTTTGGATTAATTGGTTGAATAACTTCCCCAATTACAGAGATGATCTTCACTACAGCCTCCATTTTCAGACATCGGATGGGATGCCTTGCAATTGTACCCAAAAACTTTTTTGATTAAAAGATAGTTCCTAAATGGCCGAATCCTTCTCATACAGTTGCATGACGACCAGGTGCTTACCAAAACTCCATGGTTCACTCGAAAGAATTCGATCGACATCCGCTTTGTTATCAAAAATAAATAGGATAATGTGATATCCCAAGTTCTGAATCTTGAAGCCATTACGAGCCCTCCACAAGGGGTTGAAAGTTCTTGCAATAACCTCGACATACAGAGCTCTTTTTGTTAGAAATTTTACAGCTATTGTAAAATCCATGGAACTGTCATCCTTTTTCAGATTACATCCAGGGCCTTCCCTATCAGACATAGTGAGTCGACTCCAATTCTGTGCCAAGTACTCCGTAGATTAGTGGATTTTTGTGACAGCACCAACTCCTGTTTCCCAATCCCCAGAAAGAGAAAACACCCCCTAGCCGAGGAACAAACTTGTTATTCTAAGGAAACTGACCAACACCTTCGTACTGAAGGGACACAAATTCTACTGAACACTAGAAAATCCCCTTCCTACTGCTACAGAGAAACTTTCATCAGTGAAAGAAAAGGGATTTCCGTGTGGGGAAGAAATGTGGCATTATTTGTAGCCCATAAATATTCAACTTCAAACCAAAAGAAAAGGGACTTCCGTGTGGGGTTCCAACTTACAAAATGTAACAGTTGAGAATACGTTTATTGATATGTGGAAATTTCTCACACGGAATCAACAAATGAAATCCCTGGCTTGCCCTAGTTAAGGTTTAGAAGTTATAGTGAATTAATGACTGAAGTCACAAAATTAAGTTTATATACAAATTTTTTGTATCATAACTTTTTCCACAAGTTTTAGTTGATGGACCTTGAGTTTGTGGGTGATAGAGAAAAAGTCATATAAAAGTGATTATCTATCACTCATACCATATCATCAAATTATGGCACATGGAGTAGCCATAGAACTACAAAATGTTTCACAAATGTTGAGGTAACAAGTTGTTAATAGTTGATAATAAATTTTTTTTTTTTTTGAGGAACAATAGTCGGTGATAAAGTGATTGTCGGATATATTGTGCATAATAATTTACTCTTGTGATTTTGTAAACAAAAACAACAAACAAAAAAAGTATGTAAAATAAATAAATAAATAAATAAAAATAATTAAATATACCCATAGACCAGATGAATGTAAAATGATAAGTGCAAATCTAGTCAAGCACAACAATATTTAGATGCTCACACTATTTACTCTTAGATGTCAAGCACTAAAATATAAGTTCACAACGAAAAAAAAATGTCTCTTTCTCTCTCTAAATGAAATGAGAGAATCACTATTTATAGACACACTTGCACCATTTCATAAAAGATGCAACACTAACAAACACAATTCTAGAATAAAAAAATATTGCACCTACACAAGTGTATAAACTCATAAAATGACTAATTTATTTTATATGTGAGACTCAAAGATTTCATCACTTTAATTATATTTAGCAGGCACTTTAGTAGTCAATTTCTCACCTACTCTTTAATGGTTTTGGACTAGGAATCGCATGGCAAGTTGGGTATCATGAATATCCACCCCAACTTGAGGGAAGTGTTGATGAAGACAAACTCTATATGGCAAGCTCACCAACCAAATCAGGAAGAGTTGAAGACCAACCCAATATGGAAATTACACCAACCAAATCACCGAGTAATCAACAAATTTAAACACACAAAGAAGCAAAGGATACATGCATAAATGCATATTAAATATATGTAGGGATGTCGTTTGTGAAAACCATGAATATAAAGGATCCTCTCTAACACAACACAAAAGAAGGTGAAATAGAGAAACAAAAGACTGAAAGAGCTCTGTGAACGTAGGCTCTTTATGATCGAACCACGTTAAATGGGTTTTCTTGCCCTATGGTTTCCTTTATTTTTCTCAGAATGGTTTCTATCGACAACATTATTGATAACCTCAAATGAAAAATAACAAACTTTAATTTTTGCTCTGCAATGAGAGCGTTGTTCTGGCTATATATTTATTTAATTATACAATCATAATGAAGAAAAAAAATGTCCAAAGTCCGTTTAAATATGATAATTTATTCATTCTAGTTTATATAATAGGACTATTTTCAGTACAAAGCAGGCTGTTTCAGAATTAAACCAATATTAATAAGGGAGATGTAATTAAAGAGTACATAATAATCTGCAGTACAAGATTATTTTGATTTATATAGAGTTGCCTGGGCGGCTGTGCCTATAAGTCTAAATTTTGTGACAAGCCATTTCCAAGGGTATTGGTGGATCTGAAAAGGCTCCGTTTGAAATTTTGTCGAAAACGAACTTGTTAGCAGCCTCTGTATAGTGAATTCCGTCCCAATTTACTCTAACTGAGGGGCGTTCACATGAACCAACAAATATCTGGCTTCCATTGACTGTGATTGTTGTTCCACAGTCAATACTGCTGCTAAAATTGTATATGCCACCATAGCCACAACAAGCAATGAGGGGAAGCTCAAATCCTGATATTTTCAACCAAACAAATTATAAACTTGAAATTTTGTTTCATTTCTAAAAAATTTTGTCAGTTAAGCATAATTCATTTTATAAAAATGTTAAAAAATGATAAATATTAATAGGCATCTCAGTTTATAAGGTCGATCATTATTCATTATTAGTACTTCTCTGGTTATATAATATCGTAAGTCTTACCATATTCCTTTGGTTTACTATATAGCGAGTACTTGACAGAGTAGATGTCCACATATGTGATTGCAGCTAAAGGAAGATCCTTCCTGAGTTGAACTATGGCCTCCTTCAACTTGTGGTTGAAATATTGAGCTACATCATTATAAGGCTTTGCGCAACCATAGCTATCCCTTTGAGCTGATAGAAAAGTTGCCAAAATAAAGGGAAGGCAGCCAATTGGTCCCGTGTTGTGGATCCAAAACGATCTAGCTCCCAAGTTATATATATTCTACATCATAACTTTCACTTGATTAGCATTAAAAGAAAACAAACTTCGCCTGTTTTTATTGTCTCTCTTTTTTCTTTTTTCTTTTTTACTAATTGGTTTAACAATTGTATGTTTCTTCTTGAAGTAGTAGGCCAAGGCCAACAAGGCAGCCCATTTTCAATGACAAATCGTAGTATATATTTAATTTACCTTAACATTAATGGAGAACTTGTTTACTATATCAGGGATAGAAGCACTGACTTCCTCTATAGTCATGTTACCCAAGAACCCCTCAGCAAGATCATTCTGACCAATATCGAACGTGTATAAAGCTTTTGGAAAATAATACTCCTTGGGCATTAAATATGCATATATACCTCCTACAAGAAAATCAAAGGCACAACATAAAGCAAAAATGCATTCGGTAATGCAGATGTTTGTTACCCATTGCCCCATTTTACCTTTTTGCCTTAGCACTTGTGATCTGAACTTGAACTGTACGAATTCCGAGTATTCGACATTGAGGTAGATGGGACTAAATGTACCAGCAGGTATAATACTGATTGGTAGTCTGATTGTGGATGCATATGTAGCAAAATTTGCACCGTGTGTGAAGTTGGTACCCAAGGAATCAAGGTAAGCGCTCAGATATGGGAGACCAAGACTATTTGCTGTAACCATACAATGTGATTAAAGTAAACAATTGATAATTAAGCATTGCGCTTATAGTGGAAATTATTAAATTAATCTTGACAATGCTGCAGACAGTAAATTTCACAATCTTTTTCACAACTTATTGAGCAACATATGTGAACATTCACATCAGTTTATGCAAAAAATATTGTCTATTATTACATATCAATTAACAATTATAGAAATGTTATGAAATTTGTTTTTGTGTTTAGATTTATTTATTTAATTTAGACCTGAATAAACGGTTAGTCCCCTAGATTTTACCAACTAGCAACTGCCAAGTGATGGCAAGGATGGTTGCTAAAAAAAAATTTCCTTAACCGTACTTAATCTAATTGCCGGCCTTTGGATGTGTTTATTTTATTTTTAAAAAATAACGGACAACTTTTTAAAATATCCATTTTTTTAGAGTTATTATATTTTTACATAATAAAAAAAATAAGATGGTGGAAATTAAATCATCAAGCGCACACTAATTATAAAAAACTTAGCCTAGAATGCTTAAGAATTTAAAAAAGAAAGTTTAAATTGCAAGATTAGCAACATATTGTAACTATTTTTTTAGAAAAAATAAAAAAATACATTAGAGTAGAAGAACAATAGTTACACAACCCAGCCCAACTCGTCGATGGAGAGAGTTTCCGTTTTGGACGAAGACATTATTTAGTTCTTTTACTTTTTGGTCTAGCTGTGAGGCAATTTTTTTCTTTTTTATTACTCAAATGAGAAATCTACCACTTTAGCTAATCAATTTTCTCATTACCTACACACAAGAGAGGGAAAAAATAAATAAATAAAAGGAAAAACTGCTAATACTTCTCAATATATCATATTGATAAAGAATCCCACATTATTTGGGTGTGTGTGTATATATATATATGAAAACAGTCGAGTTGTATGCAAAGAAACGAAGCTGAAGTGTCTTTTCCTATGGTCAAGTGACTGAATCTTTACAATTTAGAACAAGAAAATTCTGCTAAACCTATCCTGAGTCTAACTTTAGAAAAGAGAAATGGGGAGTTTTCATTGCAATTTCTGCTTGCCGCCTACCACATTACCTGATTAGAGTAACCAATTATATTAATTTGATCAGGGATTGCTTATTTAGTTTTTATAACGTAAATACTTAAATAGTAAATCTCATTATAAAAATATATATATATATATATTTTTTTTTGCTGTAGAACATAAAAATAGATATACGTATTGGTTGGTCTCTCCAATTTACAAAATAAGTTTTTGAGTTTTTTTTTTTTTTTTTTTTTTGAACAAGAACATAAGTTTTTCAGTTGGACGTTCTTAAAAATTGGGAAAAAAAATCCTTTACTACTAATGAATCATTGGGATTGGGGGTTTAAGCAATATCTCATAAATTAGATAATTAGGGTTGTGGTTTAAGTGATAACTTAATGGTAATATTAGTTTTTGTAATATTTATATTTGTGATTTGAATCTCACATTTTCTCTCACACACACATAAAGAAAGAAGAATTGTTAAGGCAAGAAACTTGGATATAATTATCCCTCTTTTCTTTTCTTACAAAAAAAAAAAAAAAAATGCAAACTTTAAACTAGTGTCCAATTTCACTCCTCAATATTCCTTAATTTTGATGCCTTTACATATCTCTCTCCTTCATCTTTGACTATTTGGGAGCCTCAGCCAATTCAGCTCTCATCTCTTATGTCACCTTTGACCTTTTTTTTTGAGAATTTTTTTCTTTCCAATGGTGCCTCTGTCCTATTGGCGAAATTTTCTGTCTATTGGTGTTGGAGCCTCTAGGCTCTAGGTCGGGGACAGAGTTATTTGTAAACCTGAAATTTAATACACACACGCAGACACGACAAGGAAGACACGCACACCAAATCTAAAAATAAAATATTAGAGGGTGTTTGGTACATATATTTGAAAACATGTGTTTTGTAGTTTGAAAACATGTGTGGCAATACGTGTGGGTGAAAAATTATATAAAAATACATGTAATATTATTTAAAAACTGAAAATGTGTGTTTGAGTGGGTGTTCGTACCAAACACCCCCTTTAGGGCCGGTTCAACAACTTTAGGGGCCTTAGGCGAAAATGTTAAATGAGGTCTTTTTAATATTTAAATATTTATTAAATAATATTTAATATTTAAGGAAGACACGCACACCAAATCTAAAAATAAAATATTAGAGGGTGTTTGGTACATATATTTGAAAACATGTGTTTTGTAGTTTAAAAACATGTGTGGCAATACGTGTGGGTGAAAAATTATATAAAAATACATGTAATATTATTTAAAAACTGAAAATGTGTGTTTGAGTGGGTGTTCGTACCAAACACCCCCTTTAGGGCCGGCTCAACAACTTTAGGGGCCTTAGGCGAAAATGTTAAATGAGGTCTTTTTAATATTTAAATATTTATTAAATAATATTTATTAAAATTTTTTATTTAAAATATATTTTTCTTGCTTTTGAGATGCAAAATTACTAATTGGTTATTGCAAATTTTCTAAAACTATAACCACTTTATACTATAAAGTCTAAACCTGCACAAATAAAAATTAATATATTACATGGTTCAATAAATTAGTATCACTATAATATAATTGAGTTGATATAATATACATCAAATTATTAATTAGTGTGATAATTTATAATAATTCATAAAATAAAAGCTTGCATAAAAAATATATATATTAATTTGAGTGGTTATACATTAAGTGTGGGTGTGGCTCGTGTGGGTGGGTTACTGGGTTAGTGAATGTGTAAGCAATGTAGCTGTGTGGCTGGGAGCTAGGCTGGCTGGCTAGCTAATAGCTATATGTAGAGATCTCTTGCACTTGCACAGTAGTTATGAAAATTTTTTCAACTTTTTTAGATTCTAAAATATTATATATTCAACAGTCTATCAGCCTATTATTCTATTCTATCTAGCTGTGTGCAGTGTGCACTGTTTTTGTGGATAGAATGTGACCTTTTTAATGCATTTTATTGACTAATAAAAAGATTAAAAAATTTTATTTTTGTAATTAAAATATATAGATAATTATATTATATATATATATGTATTTTTTTTACAAGTGGGGCCTTCTTTTATTTGGGGGCCTTAAGCAATTGCATTAATTGCATTCATGTTTCAGCCGGCCCTGACCCCCTTAATCACTTAAACTATATATGTTTAGCATTATGGTTTGCTTAATTGATATTTGAGACCTAAATTTAAAATTTTGTTTGTTTTTTTCTACTTAAAAGCTATAATTTAAACTATGATATTAAAATGGTATTAAATATGATTTTCAACTTTCCTGGTTGATAATATTTCCTTTATATAATGATTGTAATTTTATGGACAAAATTTAGACACAAAATTGGTTATAACCTAAAACTACAACCTTACTTAAGAAAATAAATATTACTACATAATTTAAAAATCTAACTTTTAAATTGCATATTCTTTACGTACTTAATACACATGTCAAATTTTGTGTCATTCAAATATTATTTACTATATAGACAAAGCTTATGTACAGCGTTTTAGATGCTGTTCCTTAGGTTCTCGTCTTAAGATTCTGTTATGTGGTTACTTAACTTAAAAAATACACTTCCATTCATGAGAAAAAAGCCATATGGTAGAATCTTAAAAGATGAACCTAAGGAACAACACCTAAATACTGTATATAAGTCTTGCTCTTTACTATATAATCTATAAGCTTATATTTTATGTATAATTTTAAACTACAAAATCCTACAATGTAAACAATTTGTTGATGACATAGTTATTAATTTTTAATTTTCTATAAATTTTTCAAGCATGAAGATATAAGAAGAAGATGTAATCCAATGATGGATTTGTCAAAATTCACCTCAAATAAAAATATATTAAGGTTATAGTCTAAGGTTACAACTAATTTTGTAACTAAACTTTCTCTATAATTTTATTTACTTTTCCAGTTTATATCACAATTATGAAATAATTTATTTTCAATCATGAATAATATCAGAAGTCAAAACTAGACTTCACTGCAAAATAAAGAATAATTTTATAATGGATTCTTTAATTTTATATATTCAAAGAAAAATTGTTGCAACATTTAACTCGGAATCAATCATAGGTGATTACTGCGAATTAAAAGACATTCGAGTAACATTTGAATAGATCATAAATTATTTAATAGAATGTATTAAATTTTTTTTTTAATTTTGTTAAAACTGAATAGATGTTAATTTTATTTTTCTATATTAATTTATTATTAAATTTTAATATATATACTTTTTTTTTGGCTTTGGTGGTCAAATTTCTTTTTCATACTTTTGGCCCTCCTCAGAAACAATCTTGGCTCTAAAACTATTCAAACTGGCAATGAGTTTGTTGACATGGATCCTTCCACTTGAATGTGTATTTTTCAAGGGATTTGGTCCAGAGCAACTTGACATTGGACCTATTTCTTACCTTCTTCGACAAGCTATTCTTGCATTGAATTATTATGGCTAAATTATATTATAGCATCTTCTAATTTATTAATAATAATAAATACTACCCAACTCTCTACTCCCTGAAATATATATATATATATATATATATATTTATATATTTATTTTTTTATAGAAACACACATCGTGTACCCCCTACAATGATTTCGTTATCAAAATACACATGTTCCTAATTAAAATATCATTCAAAATCAACTCAAAATATTATTTTTTAACCCCCAAACAGTATATATAAAATAATAATTTTTAAAAAAATAGTATATATAAAATTAGAACTCCAAACATTTAGTAAATTTTGCATGCATGATAAAACCCCAAACGTTAAGGAAATTCAGTATGATTTACCTTATATTGGATTTTTTTTTTTTTTTGCATCAAATTCTTTCATGTATGGTATAACTATCGAATTATAAAAAAATTTTAAAAAAATTCTATTATTAAGAATACTCTGATTAATTTTCTAATGGAGACATTCATAATTTGAAATTCAAATCCCTCATCCTCCAATAATTGTAACTATTCGATTACAAAAAGAAAAAAAGAAAAAAAAAAAGGACCCATCCGACCAATGGCTAGGCCTTTCCAAACCAGCAGGCTCTTCCCTGCTAAAATAGTGTGGATATATAATGCTTATAAATATAATGCTACTTATGCACCATTTGTTTCACTATAAAATATTATACTGTAAGATTTCGTCAAATCTTAATATATATTGTTTTTTTAGCATTGATAACTAAACGACCTCACTTACTTAACTTGTGCATATAAAGAAAACTAGGCTACAACAGTGGCTATGACTATCATGAGAATCTAATTTCGAAATTCTTAGTTTATAAGAGTAAGATATGCTAAAAATAAACAAGGTACATACCCATGAAATCCATCATGAGCCGGCCATCCGAAAACCTTCCGGCAGGTTTGTGAAAATAGGTCTCCCCATAAGGTGGTGTTGGTGTTTTAAGGGACGTAGCAGACAATCCACCGGTATCAGAATTTGAGTCACCAAAGTTAAAAATTGCTGGAAAGTTGCACTTTTTCAAACCAATTAACACAGGATTCACGGTGGAAGCAAACAACAAAAGCATGCAACAAAAGAAAGGGACAGAAATTGCAAAGTTGAGATTAATGCTAGGAGACTTCATACTGGATGAAGAAAATGAGACGCAAATGATATTGAAAACAAGAACTAAAGTTTGTTGCTTATATTATGTTGGAATATTTTTATATAAAATACAATAGTTTAAATATTAATTAATTGCTGACTTAAGTGATTTAATATTTGTACTTTTTATCATCAAAATCTGTCTATTTACAGCTTTTATCTTTAGGGTCCGGTTTGCTCCATTCAATGAGCATTTTATGCTCACGCAGTTTGCTATCCAGATCTTCAGCGGTAGCCATTAATGGTATTGCTAAAAGTAAGGCTACCTACGCATGCTACGTGGTATCTAGAAGAGAATTATTATTATCAAAGCAAGAAGAGAATTAATTATTACTAAGCCACCTAGTTGCTTTCAAATTTTTTCAAATTGACAGTGTCCAATAATCTACATTAAGCAAGGTTCACAGTTAGTACATGTAGGATGAGGGGTTGGGAAAGAAACCAATTGCCTTAACAGGTTAATTTAGATAACAACTAGTCTTTGCTACCCTTTAATCATATTTAGTTGTTTAAAAAAAACCATATGGGCCAGATTGGCAAATCAAGAACTGTATCCTTGAACATGTTTTTGGTTAATTGACCAGCATTGAGTACAATTGTGTTCAGCCTTTCTTTTATTGTTTTTAATATGATTCTTCAAAACGGTTAAATTGATGTTCATAATTTTGCTTCACAAGTTAGTATAATCCTCATGTTGGATCTATATTTATATTATTTTTTGAATGGTGGATATATATATATATATATATATATATATATATATATATATAATTACAATGTAAGGAAAACAAAATTATGTACAAGCATAAGAAATTGATGGCTCAAGCAATTTAATTTATATTTTTTCTTTGTCATGATCCCAGGGGAGGTTAAAAAAGAAAGGGTGGCGATTCATAAATGCATTGACCTTATATTATGTGACCAGAAAAGACTAATTACCACTTGGACTTTATATAAACAAAAAGTTTGTTTACTCTCAAACTTTCATTTAAAATTTTGTTGAAAATGGTGCACAAAATTTTGGAATCGGTTATGATTATGAGTCCATGAGCGAGTAAATATGTTATTGTTATCTAATTATAAGGATTTTGGAGGAACTGAAGAAGCACAGTAATCAAAATACCCAAATCACACCATTTTAGTCACAAATTTAAAAATACCCAAATCAGTACTCAAAATGTCAGATACCACAAACCACATATCTTAACTCGTAAGTCTTTACCACAAATCATATCACAAAAATCATTACAAAACAAAATTAAAAAGAAAAAGAAAAAAGAAGAGAGAAAGAATAGAGGGATACCTGAGATTGGCAAAAACCCCTAAAGCAATGGGCTGAGGAAGGCAGCGGCGGCTTCGGCAGAGATAAGTTGGGCTTCGAAGTGAGCAAGGAGGATGATGACTCCGGTCGGCGATGGTGAGGAGGTTGATGTATCGGGCCGAGTTTGTGGATGACGATGATGGGAATCGGTGAGAGTTTGTGGATGAGGATGATGGGAATTGGTGAAGTTTGAGAGATGAGAGTTTGAGCGGTGTTCGTGAGAGATGAGAGTTTGTGGAGGAGGAGATCGAGTTTTACGCGGTGTCTGTGAGAGATGAGAGGTTCAGACTAAATTTTAGGGTTTGTGAAATATTATGCTATTTATACAAAGCCCAAAAAATGCGGCCCCAGCCTAAAAAAAACGCGGCTTCAGACTGGGCCTAAGGCCCCGGGTTTAGAACGCGGCCCAATATTTTCGTTTAAGCCGCGTTTCATAAAAACGCGGCTTTAGTTTGTCTGGGGCCGCGTTTTTATAAACGCGGCCTGAAAAAACGCGGCCCAAGGCCCGCGTTTTTTGTAGTGATTTTTCAATTATACGTCACTATAATTATTGCCAAACGTTTTGAATACAAAAATGTCAGAAATCACGTTGGAAATAAACATGTGATTTAATGACCAGTTGGCACTTTGCACGAATCTTTTCCTATATGTCCGGTCCATGATAGAGATATAGAAGAGAAACTTTTACCTATATATATATTTTCATATAATAGAAAACTATCTATATATACTTTGTTAGTTTTCTCATCTTTTATGAAAATAATATATTCTTGTATATACTCTATTTCTGGGTGAAAAAAAAAAGGTACTATTAAAAGCTTTCTATATTACAAGCGGAATTGACTTGAAAGGATGATCAGTAAGGTGGCTAGCTTATTATATCTTAGGGCAACACAACAATGTTTTTAGTTTAATTACTACATTGAAAATCTTGTAGACTACGTGTATTGTCTCATTATAGTGATATGGTCTACACCTCAAATTTGCCATCTAAAAACTTATGAATTGACGGTAAAAATTATACTCATATTATGAGACTACTTTAAAACATCATTGAGGTAATAAGTTTACATTCTCTAATTTTATGATAAATTCTAATTTATGTGATTATTATTATTTAAATATTAATTTAAATATTATTTATTTATCAATTATTGTTCTTAGAAACAACATGTATCCATATAAAAGGATGGTTGTCAAAGGCATAGATTTCGCATTCTTCTTTGAAATCTGCTGATGATGAATGTTATGTAACTTTAAATTAATTTAAATATTTTTTATAGGTCAATGAATCTGTCGGTTCATGTGTATTTTGAAGTAAGATGTGGTTTCACAAGGAGAAAATCTAGGACCACAATTTTTTGTACACACAACTTTGCCACAACTCTATTATAACAAACTGTGAGTGATATGAAAATAATAATAAATTCATGTGAAAGTGATAGGCAAACACAAAAAGTAGTTCATGTGAAAGTAATAGACAAATACAAAAAATTGATATCTTTGGAACAATTTAAAATGTTTGTGTACTAGAATACAGATATTTTATGATTGTTTATTTTTTACTTCTTACAAAATTAAAATAAGAGTGAGATTCTTGTACAAAAGTTGAAAGAAAAAAGTGTTGACAAAATGGATCTTTTTGGACATTAAAAGGCATTGACGTATACTCCATCAATCAACCATATCACGATAATAACAAAAAGTATGACTCAAAGTTGTGTATAAATATTTTCTTTTATATCTTATTCTTAACACATGTTCTATGTGCTGGTGGACAACCATACATCTTTGGCTTACCAAGTCATCTGAAACCATCTTTTATGTGCCTAGTGGACATCTATCTTTGTCTTACAAGTCATCTGAATCCGATAAGAGTCCCAAAATGTTGAACATATGATTTGTTCATGATTACTTTACCACCCCACGTACGCAATTGTAGTTTAAAAATAAAAAAAAAGTAAACAATTTTTTCCTAATTTTATTTTACGTAGAATAAAGTAAACGATTTGATTGGGAACTAAAGGCTGAACACAAGCCAGGATGTTTGACCTGAAAGCTGAAAGCGAAGTGAAATAAGAATAACTAGAAATATGGGTGATGGAAATAGTACCTTGTCAAATTAAATAAAAAGATATTTGGGAATAAATTGTGAGCTTACTTGTGCGCGGATAATGATTACTTTCAAACCCAAAGATTTGGGTAGAGTTCCGTATTTGGGGTTCCAACGTTGGCTACTTGGCTTGTTCCAATAAAAGTATACAAGATAGAAAAATTATGCAATATAAAATAAAATTTTATTTTTTCACATAAATATAAAGTTTTTTTTTTATGAGAAATTTGTAACTTTATTAAGAAGAACATAAATTCAATATATCATGAGCAATAGCTGACTCAATCAGCGATGGATTTTCCTCTATCCATGTTACATAATTATCAGCATTATCTATTTTTTTGGCAAACTTTGCTAGAAGATGTGCAGATTTATTGTCTTGACGCACATGAGACATTAGAACTGATATAAAATCTTGAAATTTGTATGCAATACCAATCAGAACATTTGAGACAATCATAGGAGGGGTACATAATCCCAGAGTCAACTACAATCTTGGAATCACTTTCAACTACCACATCCCTTATACCGGTATCCCACACAAATCACACTCCAATTTCCATAGCTTTCACTTCAATGTCCAGGGGACCCAAAGGTTGAAGAAGTTTCCTGCTCATTGCTGCTGCAACCCTTCCTTCATGATCACGGATCACCACCCCGACCCCAGAGCCCCGAATATCACTAAAAACTGTACCATCCATGTTTACCTTGTATTTTGTGCCTTTGGTAATGTCCGTGAATCATTCATCTCCATCCTCAGTGAAGTAATAACATGGTTTGCTCCCTGAAATTCATCGAGCAAAGTCCAAGCTTTTTGCACCACCACTGTTGCCGATTAACAAACACTCCCATGTCAGACTGCATTCCTATTGAACCACATGCACCAAGCTACCATAAAAATCATCTCCAAAGTGTCATCTCTAGCGTGTTGGATGAAAATCAAATACCATACCAAATCTGCAAATTCTTGATAATGGATTCCTCATGTCTTAAACACAATACCAGATAAACTCCACACTTTTGGTGCTTTCCCACACTCCTAGAACGCATGGCCACTAGATTCTTCCCCTAGACTGCAAGCTTCACACCGAGCTTTATTAATGACCTGTCTCTGACATAGATTCATTTTTGTAGGGAGGACATTACAACAAACTCTTCATGCGAAAGACTTAATTTTATTTGGCAGATTCAGGTCCCATAGTTTTCTCCAAGATGTTTTTTGTGTATTAGCATTGGAGGACCCACCATACTCTCTGCCAGAAATTTAGTCACTGCAAGCTTGTACGCATTTCGAACTGAAAACCGTCCCTTTGGAGTATAAGCCCACACTAGCCTATCATGTGGAAGACGATTACTTAAAGGAGTGCTGAGGATTAAGTGGACATCTGCTAGAATAAAAATTCGAAGCACTAGCTCTTCACGCCATGCACTTGTTTGGGGATCAATGAGTACACTCACCGTAGATTGAGCGGGGATGGTGCTTGGCTAGGACAACACTTGTAGATAAGAAAAATCATTAAGCCATTTATCAGTCCAAATACCAATTGATTTCTCATCACCCACTTGTCGTTTACACCCTTTTTTGACAATATTCTGTGTCGCAATAATGTTTCGCCATGCAAACGATGGTCGAGAGCCCGATTCAGCCCTAAGAAAGTCACTATCTGGAAAATACCTCGCCTTTAAAACTCTATAGACCAGAGATGATGTATTTGTTTGAAGCCTCCACCTTTGTTTGGCTAAAAGTGCAAGATTAAAAGTTTTAAGATCTCGAAAGCCTAAGCCACCCTTTTCTTTTGGAGTACAAACTTTGTTCCAACCAAATCATGCCATCTTAGTTTTTTCATTAGTTTGCTCCCACCAAAATTTTCAGACCATACTTATCATCTCTTCACATAAAGTGTTTGGTAATTTAAAGACACCCATAGTGTACGTCAATATTGCTTGTGCAACTGTCTTAATAAGAATCTCCTTTCTAGCCTGTGAATGCATTTTCCTTCCATCCTGCTAATTTATTATCCAACCTCTCCTTCAAATTTCAAAAAGTATTGCATTTAGACTTACCCACCAAGGATGGCAATCCCAAATATGTCTCATGTTGCTTAAAACTTCAGCCCTAAAGCAGAATTTTATATCATCCTAAATGTCCTGTGGTGTATTACTACTAAAAAAACAAAAAAGTCTTATCCCTATTTAGTTGCTAGCCAGATGCGTGCTCATAAGTTCCTAGAATATTCTCCAAGTTGGTGCAATCTTCCTTTGTGGCTCGGCAAAAAATAAGACTATCATCTGTAAAAAAACAAGTGTGATATTGCTGGCCCTCTCAAGTATGCTGCTACACCTTTCAGTAAACCATCCTTCACAAATTTCGTTAAAAAAGTGGATAGACCCTCTGCATAAATCAAAAATAAGTAGGACAGAGGAGGGCCCCTTGGCGCAAACCCCGTGTAGGGGTAATATGGCCACAAGGTTTCCCATTAATTCTGATTGAATAAGAAATAGAGCGTACACAACTCATCATAATATTGATCCACTTCACATGGAAACCCATCTTAAGCATAATTTTCTTTAAACAACCCAATTCAACTCGATCATAAGCCTTACCCATATCAAGCTTCACCGCCATCTCTCCAACCTTCCTTGACTTCTTTTGATTGATATGATGCATTGTTTCAAAAGCAACTAGTACATTATTAGTAATAAGACGTTTAAACATAAAAGCACTTTGATTCTCGCTAATGATATGTGGAAATAGTTGTTTTAACATGTTGGCTAGAACCTTAGAGGCTAATTTGGAGATGACATTACTAAGGCTAATAGGCCTAAATTGGGTGAACTTTGTGGGGTTTTTAATTTTAGGAATGAGCACCACATGTGTTTCATTGAAATTAGGAGGACTGATACCATGATTCAAAAAATCCAGGACAGTTTTAGTGACACAATTACCAACTAAAGACCAATAATGCTGATAAAACAAAGAGGGCATACTGTTAGGTCCCTAAGCTTTTTTAGAATGCATTTGTTTCAAAGCCTTAATCACCTCAGCTACTTGGAAATGAGTTAAACCAGTATTCATGACATTGGTCACCATGGTCTTGATACAATTTACCACCGGTGAGGAATTTAATGGACCATTGGATTTAAAGATGTTAGTAAAGTAATCCACCAAAATGCTTTGAATTCTTTTATCATCCTCTTGCCAAACACCCGCTACATCACATAGACCCCAAATCGAGTTTCGTTGGTGCTGATGTGAAGCCTTTGCATGAAAAAAACTAGTATTTTGATCCCCATCCACTAGCCACATGTTTCTAGACCGTTAATTCCACACTACTGATTCTGTATCCAACCACCCATTTAGTGCACGTCGAACCTCTTCTATTTCCCCATTTACAGTGTCTCCATTCTGTAGTTCCCACCACTATAGTTGTTTCTGTAGCTCAGCCATCTTCCTTCCAACATGGCCAAATTCCAACTTTTTCCAAGAAACAAGTCTATTTCGGACTCTCCAAGCAATTCTCAAACTGACAACCACCTAACTTAAATAAGCCATTATGCCAAGCTTCCTGAACAACTTCATCACACCTAGGATCTCAGAGCCACATTGCTTCAAAGTGAAATAACTTCCCCCCCTTTCGAGTTTGTTTTCTCTCCAAAGGAAAACATAAAACAAGTAAAGAATGGTCAGAAGAAGACATGGAAATATGGTGTAGATTTAAGCCCAGGAACTTTGCTATCCATTCATTATTTGCTAGTGCACGATCCAATCGAACTTGTATTCTCCCTTCCTCCTTATTATTTTTTGACCAAGTAAATGGTGAACCCACAAAACCTAAGTCATGGAAAGCACACAAATTTATGACTGTTCTGAATCTATCCATCTGTCTAGCCGACCTAGGATTCCCCCCTTTCTTCTCATTACTACAGGTTATCTTAATGAAATCTCCAACGCAAAGCCATGGATACTGATTATGTGTTCTGAAATATTCAAGAATCAACCAAGTCTCCTTTCTTTTACTTGTGTCAGGCTGACCATAGAAGCCTCTTAACCTCCAGACCTCCCTCATGTTGTCATAATCTATGTAAGCATCAATGTACCACCGTGAAAGTCTCCTAACCTCCACCTTTGATTCTGGTTTCCATAAAAGAACCAAACCCCACTCTGTCCATCACTTGATACAACTAACACTTGAGTATAACCTAACTCATGCTTTAAAAAATTCAATCTTTCCTATGGTAATTTTGTCCCCATGAGAAAGACGACCTTGGGAGCTTCATCTTGTAGCACACTTTTAAGGGGACGAACTGTTCGACAGTTCCCAAGGCCCCTGCAGTTCCAGCTTAAGATACTCAGTGGACCCGACGGTGCTGCTTAGCAGCCACCACCGATCCTAAGTGTTGGGCCATAAGTTTGGTTGAGAATGAAATATATATTTTTATGAAAGTGAAATTATTATTTTAATCCCTATATTTTGTGGTCATTTTCAAAAGCCAGCTTAACGAATTTTGAGCCAAAGTGGAAACTTTTTTTTTATTTTTAAATATTAATTAAAAAAATATTTTTTTATTTAAAATCTATTTTTCTTACTTTTTGAGATACAAAATTACTACTTAAATTTTTGTATTCAAGTTACACTAACATTTCTCTTTTGTTGATATTATAGTTAATCCACTTAATCTTTCATCAGTTTCATGTGACATATTCGACCTTAAATAGAATTTTACTAATTTTAATTTGAAAAACTTCTTTCTAAATGTGCAATTATAACAGGCATTGTTAGTAATATTATGTAAGCGAAATATACATTTGGAAAAAAAATCCAGTCTCTTTATATAATAATTACATTAATTGGAGTATTTTCATCTATTTTAAAACTTTTAAATCTAAGTCCTAGTGGAGAAAACTTTTTCGCTCAACGAGGTGATGGAGACCCATTCCAAATCCCTTATCCTACCGTCGAGTCAGTTCATGGACCTTCCTCAAGAAGAAGAAGAAGAAGAAGAAGAAGAAGGTAGTTCATGGACAAGCCTTGAGTACGCAGTCTAGATGCAACACATCGAGTATTGAGATATAGCAAACAAACACCAGGCCAAGGAAATTCATGACATTTGATGGTTCAATCCAATTGCAAGCATATTATGACATAACTTCGGCTAAATACAGGGACACTCGTAAATCAACAAATGGATAAAGCATACTACGTGGTAAATTACTTGTTTTCTAGAAAACCAAGAAAAAAAAATCGGTCATTCTTTAGCTTAGCTATGGTAGAATTTAGATCAATGGTGACAACTTTTTTGTGAGGCCATTGGGCTAAACCTAGGATGCATGGACACTTCATTTGGGGTGTCGTACTATTGACACCCCATTTTGTAACCCGCATTTAACCTCACATGAAGGGTTAAAGGGTAATTTGACCTTGGAAATATGCATTTTGATTCTGAACATTAGATCCTTAATCTCACTTCATCAAAAAGATCTTGATGTTGTAACGATCAAATCGATTGGTCATAAGCCCTAATTGGACCATCAAATTTAAAGTTATCATTAAAACAAGTTTTAATAGCCGAGATGTATTATCACAAATTGAGTCCCACTATATGTGATTATGAACAATTGATTCCAATTAGTTATAATTATAATCAATTTGAGATTAATGACGTGTCATAATTTGATTGGCTAGGACTACATTTTATGGTAAGCTTACACACAGTTAATTAATTAGATAATTAAACATAAATTATTTAATGAGTAATTTGTGCGATTATCTTTTATAAGGGTAAATTTGGAACTAGTTAAGTCTGAGATGAGAGTGATTAGAGCCTATTAATGTTAATTGGAAACTAATTAGGGACTATTAATATTAATTGTGCTAAAATTGTTTTCTAACAAATGATCTTTGCTCACCATTTTGTTGATATCTCTCAGAATATTTTGAAATTGTGAATGAAGTTAATTTTTCCAGAAACAAAACATCTGGGGCTTCAATTTGAGCACAAGAACTAGACAATTCCAATCAGAATTGAGTAAGATATGATTTTTTGAATTTGGCTCTATAGGCTGTTATAGTAGCTACAAAAAACCGAATTTTGTTTGCTCCTCACTCCTACCAATCTCTACATTTAATGCACCCAATTTCCCCAAAGGATAATATATGGTCTAAGTTCATGATTCTTTGTCAGCCTTCATTAAATAACCTTCCATTCATATTTTCTCTGTCACTACAATATAAACCCCCCTCTTCTCCATTCCAAGACACAAAAACCCCCCTCTCTTCTCCTCTATTGAGTTCTAGTGAAGTAGAGTAGTCTTGTCATATCTTGGTCTTCTTGAGACTCAAGGTATTGAGTGAGACACACTCTCCCTCTCCTTGTTCTTCTTTTCCTCCACCATTAGGAACTCTACCAAGAGTCTCTTTCTCCACTGTATGGATCTTGCGTGAAGGTATAATCCCTTTTCTTAACTTTTTTTTTATGTTGCCATGATGAGAATTTAAGATTAAAGCATAATAGTAATTATTTAAATTCTCTTGAATATGTTTTAATGTTCTTAAATCTTCTTATGTGTTCTTCACATGTTCTTGGTTGTTCATCACATGTTCATGCATAACACTAGTTTTAATCTTAAATCTACATCAAAAATATGAAAAAAAAAAATGTTTGTTTCATAATTCTTTCAAATCCTTTGATCTAGGATATCACCATCCACACACACTCATTAAAATTTATTTTTCAATCCAAATGCAATGCTTAATAAATTGAATTAGGGTTCATCACATGCACACACATTAAATTCAACATGCAAATTGATTGACATATTGAATGATATAATATGAATGTTGGCCACCATAATCTAGAAGACTGGTTCCACAGGGCAAGATGGGTGTGCCTAACACCTTCCCACCTTGTAACATAGCCTCCGAGTTTAGATCAAGGGTTAGTAGATCAAATGCTTATTCATATAATTTTTTATTTTTAGATTGTAACTAGGAAACAAAACCATGTACTTTACCTTAGATTATATATAGGACCAAAGCCATGTATTTCCTATGATTAATGTAAATTCAATTTCAAATCAATAAAATGATGAATTTTTTAATTATGGTTTTCTTATTTATTCCCATAATTAAATAAGTGGTGACTCCATTGTAAAACTCTTAATCTAAAGGGGAAAATATAATCATTCGAACATCTATTTTGAGAGATAATAACACGACTCCACCCATTCACGTGAGTTTGGCCAAACAACGTAAAAAAGGGTTGGGGCCTGGTCTCTCACACATACTCGTGTCGTAACAGTGTTCTATTTGCCGTATCATGTTATAAATTTTCAAAAACTGCTTGTGTCATCATGTAGTACCCATACCCATATCTGTGTCCTTGTCCATGCATCCTAGGCTAAAACCTCTCTTAGCAGACCTTAATATATCACTCTCATAACCGACCAGTTATGCTACGACAACAAGGTTTCCATTTATATAGATTCAAATCCAATTTTCCATTGTTAGAAACTGAAAAGAAAATGGATAGACACCCAAAGTGGGCATGTCCCTCTATATACCTCAGAATAATTGTAACATGCAGGAGTTGTGAAGTAATGGTTTGAAACGTTACTCTACCCCACTAAGTCCACTATCCCACTCAATATTAATGGAATGGTGTGTATATAAACACTAAGAGTGGACCCATTTTATAGTGAACGAATTTAGTATTTCTCATCGTGTTTATAGAGTGTTGTGGGGTTCTTAGGTTGTGTGTTATATTTGCATCACTCTAGTAGTGTGCAACACCGTCGAGAAACATTTTTGGTTCGTGGGTTATACAAACTGGAATTCAAAACATGTTTGAATAGTTGGTTTGAGTGGAGGCTAGCTCTAGACAGCGTAGAACAATCTCAAAACTCCTGTGTGATTGTCGGTTTAGGCCAAGAGAGGTATGCCAAAAAACTGATTATTTATATTCCGCTGCAAGTCTCTATTTCTTACATTGGTATCAAAGAATTTATAGGTTGTTCTCGATGTCATACGCATATATGATTAGTTCTTAATCCGTTTTATGCTTCTAAGATTGTAATGAATTTCTATGCACCTCACATGGCCTTTAATGGCAAGTTTTGATTTTGAGCATTTCGTGCCTTGAAATTATGTTGTTTATATTACATGTATTAATATCAACGTTAAGTTTTGTAGCAAATCTCTAAGTGTGCCATGAGATATAGTTTAACAAAACTTAGAACACTGAACTTTTAAGGACAAAACTGCTCTTATACGATTTCTATTTGCAAAATATGATTTCATATTATGAATCTATATGTTATAAGCTTTAAATCGGTATATGGTACGTTAATTATGGACTTGAAATGAAGAAGATATAAAACTTTAAAGTTCATGTCTGAAACTCTTTTTTTTTTTTTTTTTTTTTTTGCTGAAAGAAATTGACAACCTGTTTTAGGCGTTTAGCATATCACGTGTCTGCCACTTGCTAAAAGGGCTAGAGTGACTGCCAATGAAATACAAAAAGGAGTCCCACAATTGTTTACTTCTTTTGCTCTGTTAGTGTGCACTAATCAGTGTGTACATATGCCCCGTTTGGGGTCCTTGATTCTTGAGAGATTTTTTTTTTTGTTGGTATATTAAGCCTATTGCAATTGTTTCACCATTTTTTTTAAAAAGGGCCTAAGTACATGACCAACTCTATATCATGGCCAGTGATAAATTTGCGATAATTTATATAGATTAAAACTCTATTAAATTCATCCAATTATTTCATTGAAACATATACCATACAAGCCTAGCATATATTTCTCATGAAATGTAAAAGGTATATGCGTAAATGATATGGAATTGATTTAATTTTGTAAATTTTTTAATTCCATTATTATATCTTAGTGAATTATGGTATAAACGATAAATATTATATTTAACGCGACAAAGCAATAATTGTTTCCTAGTGAAATAATGAGATGCCTATTAGAATTGTTCTCATGAGTTCAAATTGTGATAGAGTGTTTGGCTTAAGAGTTAATTGATAATATTGGTGAATTATTTTCAATACATATATTTTGTAAATATGTTTAGAATTGAAATATAGTATAGTGGGAATATGATTGAGTTGTGTTATCTCCCATACGTGATTTTGCACAAATAGATTAAAATCAAGCTTAGTAATAAATACTAGTGGCGCAAGGGATGACTAAGAAGCTTAGCGAATTTTTGATCTTGTGACATGTGTTGATTTATAAGTTTATTTTAGATTGAACATCAAAATTTTTTGAAATGTGTGTAATGTCCCATTTGTAAAATTTTGTAGTGAAATGGCTTCCAAAGGTATAGTTGCTGACCTTAATAAAGGAGAGAAACTGGATGGTGAAAATTACGATATATGGCACCACAAAATCCAGTATGTGCTGAATGGGCAAGAAGTCCTAGAGACTTTGACTCATTTTTTGAGTAAGCCCGATGAGGGAAGTACTGAGCAACACCAACGTGATCTTATTGCCTATGAAAGTTGGCGTAAGAAAGATTTGTGTGCATGCTTTACAATGTTGAGCAACATGCACAATGACTTGATTGGTGAATTTGAGCAGTATACAACTACGCAAGACATGTGGAAAGCTCTAAAGTTAAGATATGGAGGGACATCAGCCACTAGACTGTATGGCTTAACAATGAAATTTGATTCATAGAAGATGCGCTCTGAACATACAATGAAGCAACATCTTAGGGTGATGTCATCCATGATTCTAGAGCTCAAATTAGCTGGAAACAATCTTACTGACGAACAACAAGTCTAGGCAGTGATTCATTCACTACCAAGTTCATGGGAGACGATGTGTCAAAACTTGACACATAATGAGAACATTAAAACAATTGATGATGTGGCTCGTCACTTGGAACTTGAAGTTGAGCACCTCAAAGCAGTCAAGCTGATTAGTTTTGTGCACATGGATGAGACTAGCTCGCGTAATGCATTTAGGCCTAAATGCAAGCAACCTGATTACCCTCTTGGGCAAGAGAGACCTAATGGGCCACCGCCTAAGATGGCTAAGTTTGTCAAGCGCAATACTAGAGGAAAGCGCGCAAAGAAGGAAAAGTCTATGTTGACTTATTATAATTCCGGAAAGAAAGGACATTTTGCTCTTGATTGCATTGAGCCAAAAAAGGTAACATCTAATCCTACATCTCACCAAGTTTTTGTAACTAGTCATGTCCTTGTCGCTAATTCTGCTCCTATGTGGACTGTAGACTTAGCAGCAACCGAACATGTAGCAAAAGATAAAGTAGGATTTATGGAGTAACACTGGATTCCTATTGGGAGTAGAGACATCAAGGTGGAAAATGGAGCTAGCGTGGAGGTACTTGGAATTGGTACCTACAAGCTAGAATTGTGAGATGGTCGCACTTTGTTACTCCATGACATATTGTATGCTCCAAAGATCCGGAGGAACTTACTCTCCGTAGTTACTTTGTTTAGACTTAGTTTCCAGTTACATTTATTATGGCCGAAGTTTTATTTCAAATGGTTTTTTTTTTGGATATTGAATATTATAATAATGATAGTTCAGTTTTTTTGACTTCATGTGATAATGCTTCTGATAATTCAATTATATGGCATGCTAGGCTTGGCCATATAGGGCAAGAGAGGATGACTAGGTTAGCTAGAGAAGGCCTTATGGGCAATCTCGCTAAGGTCACTTTGTCCACATGTGAACATTGTCTAGTGGGAAAGTAAAAAAGAAAACTGTTTGGAAAAGCCACAAGGGCATCTTTTCCATTGCAACTAATCCACTCTGATATATGTGGTCTAATGAGGGCAAGGCATGAAGGTTTCTACTTCATCACATTTATAGATGACTATACACGTTACGATCATATCTATTTGATTTCTCATAAGTCTGAGGCTTTAGATTGCTTTAGACAATACATGAGATTGGTTGAGAATCAATTAGACAAGAGTATTAAGGCTCTTAAAACTGATCGTGGGCATGAGTATCTATCTGAGTAATTTAAGGAGCTCTGTGATGAAAAGGGAATTGCAAGGCTGTTAATGATGCCTAATACACCGCAATAAAATGGTGTGGTGGAAAGGAGAAATCGAACACTACTAGAGATGGTTATGTCAATGATGGCGCAATCAAACCTACCGAATTCATATTGGAAGGGATGCATTTTTTACTGCAGCCTATATACTTAATCGAGTGCCCTCTAAATCAGTATTTTCCACACCTTATGAACTATGGACTGGCAAGAAACCTGACTTGAATAACTTGCGGCCATAGGGTTCAGCAGGTTATGTTCACAATACTTCTCATAGATAGTTGTAGCGCCACAAAATTTATATATAATAATTTAAAATTTTTTATTTGTTTACCCTTAAAAAAAATTAGGAACTCCCTTCAGCAAAATTAGGAACACCCTCAAATAAATAAATAAAAATTTATATGTTCTACTTTCAAGCAAAAAAAAAAGCCTAAAAAAAATTTGAACTAAAATTTGAAAAAAAAAAAATTATAACAGAGCAAGCCTACCAGGGAAAAAAAGCCCAACATCAAAATGAATAGAATACAAATGGTAGCAAACCCACGGATTCTCAAAAAAAAAAAAAAAAACAAACAAACAAACAAACCAAAACCCAATATAAGCGTCGAATTCATCAAGTAAAGAAAAAACTGAAATAAAAAACCTAACTTAAAGAAAAAAACCTCATCAGCCATCAACGACAACAACCAATGGACGATGTGAGCTCTAGAGCACATCGGTCATCAGTGATTGGGCCTCAAACTCGAGCTCCAGAACACATCGGGCTTCGAAGATCGAAGATTGGTCTGATTGGATCGGAGATCGGTCATGCCTCGACTTGCTGCCTGACGGCATCGTCCCTCAGCTCAGCCTCAGGCCTCCCTGCTCCCTCAACCTCAAGGTATTTCATCTTTTTATCTCTTTAGTCTCTTACATATACTGCTTAATAGGTTAATAGGTATGGGTTTCTCTCTTAGACTCTCTATCTCTCTCTCTCTCTTTATCTGAAGATTGAAAGCAAATGAGAGTTTCTCTCTCTCTTTGAGACTTTATTAGATTTCTTAGCTTTACCTTATCACTTTATTAATATTTGCCTTTGTTTTTGGCTTTATCCGTTGGTGTTGGTGACTGTTGGTGTTGGTGAGATACAATTAATTGTCTTTTAGTGTATTGTGATTTGTGATTGTGAATTTATCTGATTGACTCTTGTGATTGGGGGCCACGGGGCTTGTCTGCTGAGGGGGGTAGATAGGGGCATGGGGTCGGGGTGGGATGTTTGAATTGGGGGAAGTAAATGCACATGGGGTGTATGCTAGTGCAACTAATAAACAATCCAATAATTAATTAGGGGAAGCAACTTATAAACAATAATTAATAATTTAATTAACCAATACATTATAAAAGACAAACAAAATTAAAATATGTTATGTTAAACAACAACTAATAATTTTATAATTAATGAAACAACAACATAACAAATTATAGTTTAAATACGACAAACAAATTAATGAGACAACTAAACAACAATAATTAATAATTTTATTAATATTTCAAATGAACTTATAGTTTATTGTTTATTCTTTTGCTAGAATTATTTATTTGCGTGTTTTTGATTGTTGTTGTTATCAATATATGAATTTCTCTTTTTATTAGATTGTGTAATTTATCTTTCTTAAGGAATACCCTGAGAAATATTCCTGGAGCCGTCACTGCTCATAGATATGGGAAGTTAGTGTCTAGAGGAAAGAAGTGTATTTTTATAAGATTTTCTAAGCATTCCAAAGGCTATGTGTTGATAGGTGAACAACCAGATGGAAGTGTAACTGAATTGGAGTCACGTGATGTTGATTTCATTGAAAGTGAATTCCCTAACAAAGGTAAGGTTGAAAAGAACTTGGCTCTTTATGAAATGATGGATCAAGAGGGAGGCGCCCCAAGTAGACTAGTAGAGGACAAAGATGAAATTCCTGAAACTCCTAGAGACAGTGGGAGTGACTCACAATCTAGTAGGAGCACATCACTAGAAGTTGATCCACAACAACCTTAGCCACGTAGAAGCAACCGTGGTAATGTTCCTCGTCGTCGTATTGAGATTGAGGGGGAAGTTTTCATGATTGCTTCACAAGATGATGATGAACCAAAAACTGTGCAAGAGGCTCTCTCATCTTCTGTTAGTGATTAGTGGATGAAAGCAATGAATGATGAAATGGAGTCTATGAGGATTAATCAGGTCTGGGATCTGGTAGACCTAATGTCAGGGCAAAGAGCAATTGGGAACAAATGGGTTCTTAAAATCAAACGCAAGGCGGATGAGTCAATAGAAAGGTATAAAGCTCGATTAATGGCGAAAGGATACACTCAAAATGAGGGTGTTGACTACGAGGCAACCTTTTCTTTGATTGTGAGGTTTGCCTTTGTTTGACTTGTTTAGGCCATTGTTGCAAACTTGAATTTGGAATTATACCAAATGGACGTTAAGACAGTTTTTCTTAATGGAGAACTAGATGAAGAAATCTATATAGATCAACCTATTGGCTTTGTGACCAAAGGTTAAGAGCACAAAATGTGCAAACTTAAGCGATCCATATATGGTTTAAAGCAGTCATCTAGACAGTGGTATCTGAGATTTCATCGAGCCATTCTATCAAATGGGTTTACAATGATCAAAGAAGATCATTGTGTCTACATAAAACGATCCAAAGGAAGTTTCATTGTTTTGTCATTGTATGTCAATGACATATTATTGGCCGGTAATGGAGATGATTATCGCCACAAAAGGGTGGTTGTCCTTTAACTTTAAGACGAAGGACATGGGTGAGGCAGATTATAGTGAGTCGACTCCAATTCTGTGCCAGGTCCTCCATAGATTAGTGGATTTTTGTGACAGCACCAACTCCTGTTTCCCAATCCCCAGAAAGAGAAAACACCCCCTAGCCGAGGAATGTTATTCCAAGGAAACTGACCAACACCTTCGTACTGAAGGGACACAAATTCTACTGAACACTAGAAAATCCCCTTCCTACTGCTACAGAGAAACTTTCATCAGTGAAAGAAAAGGGATTTCCGTGTGGGGAAGAAATGTGGCATTATTTGTAGCCCATAAATATTCAATTTCAAACCAAAAGAAAAGGGACTTCCGTGTGGGGTTCCAACTTACAAAATGTAACAGTTGAGAAAACGTTTATTGATATGTGGAAATTTCTCACACGGAATCAACAAATGAAATCCCTGGCTTGCCCCGGTTAAGGTTTAGAAGTTATAGTGAATTAATGACTGAAGTCACAAAATTAAGTTTATATACAAATTTTTTGTATCATAACTTTTTCCACAAGTTTTAGTTGATGGACCTTGAGTTTGTGGGTGATAGAGAAAAAGACATATAAAAGTGATTATCTATCACTCATACCATATCATCAAATTATGGCACATAGAGTAGCCATAGAACTACAAAATGTTTTACAAATATTGAAGTAACAAGTTGTTAATAGTTGATAATAAATTTTTTTTTTTTTTTGAGGAACAATAGTCGATGATAAAGTGATTGTCAGATATATTGTGCATAATAATTTTCTCTTGTGATTTTGTAAACAAAAACAACAAACAAAAAAAGTATGTAAAATAAATAAATAAATAAATAAAAATAATTAAATATACCCATAGACCAGATGAATGTAAAATGATAAGTGCAAATCTAATCAAGCACAACAATATTTAGATGCTCACACTATTTACTCTTAGATGTCAAGTACAAAAATATAAGTTCACAACGAAAAAAAAATGTCTCTTTCTCTCTCTAAATGAAATGAGAGAATCACTATTTATAGACACACTTGCACCATTTCATAAAAGATGCAACACTAACAAACACAATTCTAGAATAAAAAAATATTGCACCTACACAAGTGTATAAACTCATAAAATGACTAATTTATTTTATATGTGAGACTCAAAGATTTCATCACTTCAATTATGTCTAGCGGGCACTTTAGTAGTCAATTTCTCACTTACTCTTTAATGGTTTTGGACTAGGAATCGCATGGCAAGTTGGGTATCATGAATATCCACCCCAACCCCAACTTGAGGGAAGTGTTGATGAAGACAAACTCTATATGGCAAGCTCACCAACCAAATCAGGAAGAGTTGAAGACCAACCCAATATGGAAATTACACCAACCAAATCACCGAGTAATCAGCAAATTCAAACACACAAAGAAGCAAAGGATACATGCATAAATGCAGATTAAATATATGTAGGGATGTCGTTTGTGAAAACCATGAATATAAAGGATCCTCTCTAACACAATACAAAAGAAGGTGAAATAGAGAAACAAAAGACTGAAAGAGCTCTGTGAACGTAGGCTATTTATGATCGAACCACGTTAAATGGGTTTTCTTGCCCTATGGTTTCCTTTATATTTCTCAGAATGGTTTCTATCGACAACATTATTGATAACCTCAAATGAAAAATAACAAACTTTAATTTTTGCTCTGCAATGAGAGCGTTGTTCTGGCTATTTATTTAATTATACAATCATAATGAAGAAAAAAAATGTCCAAAGTCCGTTTAAATATGATAATTTATTCATTCTAGTTTATATAATAGGACTATTTTCAGTACAAAGCAGGCTGTTTCAGAATTAAACCAATATTAATAAGGGAGATGTAATTAAAGAGTACATAATAATCTGCAGTACAAGATTATTTTGATTTATATAGAGTTGCCTGTGCGGCTGTGCCTTAAGTCTTAATTTTGTGACAAGCCATTTTCAAGGGTATTGGTGGATCTGAAAAGGCTCCGTTTGAAATTTTGTCGAAAACAAACTTGTTAGCAGCCTCTGTATAGTGAATTCCATCCCAATTTACTCTAACTGAGGGGCGTTCACATGAACCAACAAATATCTGGCTTCCATTGACTGTGATTGTTGTTCCACAGTCAATACTGCTGCTAAAATTGTATATGCCACCATAGCCACAACAAGCAATGAGGGGAAGCTCAAATCCTGATATTTTCAACCAAACAAATTATAAACTTGAATTTTTGTTTTATTTCTAAAAAATTTTGTCACTTGAGCATAATTCATTTTATACAAATGTTAAAAAATGATAAATATTAATAGGCATCTCAGTTTATAATGTCGATCATTATTCATTATTAGTACTTTTCTGGTTATATAATATCGTAAGTCTTACCATATTCCTTTGGTTTACTATATAGCGAGTACTTGACAGAGTAGATGTCCACATATGTGATTGCAGCTAAAGGAAGATCCTTCCTGAGTTGAACTATGGCCTCCTTCAACTTGTGGTTGAAATATTGAGCTACATCATTATAAGGCTTTGCGCAACCATAGCTATCCCTTTGAGCTGATAGAAAAGTTGCCAAAATAAGGGGAAGGCAGCCAATTGGTCCCGTGTTGTGGATCCAAAACGATCTAGCTCCCAAGTTATATATATTCTACATCATAACTTTCACTTGATTAGCATTAAAAGAAAACAAACTTTATTCGCCTGTTTTTATTGTCTCTCTTTTTTCTTTTTTACTAATTGGTTTAACAATTTTATGTTTCTTCTTGAAGTAGTAGGCCAAGGCCAACAAGGCAGCCCATTTTCAATGACAAATCGTAGTATATATTTAATTACCTTAATATTAACGGAGAACTTGTTTACTATATCAGGGATAGAAGCACTGACTTCCTCTATAGTCATGTTACCCAAGAACCCCTCAGCAAGATCATTCTGACCAATATCGAACGTGTATAAAGCTTTTGGAAAATAATACCCCTTGGGCATTAAATATGCATATATACCTCCTACAAGAAAATCAAAGGCTCAATATAAAGCAAAAATGCATTCGGTAATGCAGATGTTTGTTACCCATTGACCCATTTTACCTTTTCGCCTTAGCACTTGTGATCTGAACTTGAACTGTACGAATTCCGAGTATTCGACATTGAGGTAGATGGGACTAAATGTACCAGCAGGTATAATACTGATTGGTAGTCTGATTGTGGATGCATATGTAGCAAAATTTGCACCGTGTGTGAAGTTGGTACCCAAGGAATCAAGGTAAGCGCTCAGATATGGGAGACCAAGACTCTTTGCTGTAACCATACAATGTGATTAAAGTAAACAATTGATAATTAAGCATTGCGCTTATAGTGGAAATTATTAAATTAATCTTGACAATGCTGCAGACAGTAAATTTCATAATCTTTTTCACAACTTATTGAGCAACATATGTGAACATTCACATCAGTTTATGCAAAAAATATTGTCTATTATTACATATCAATTAACAATTATAGAAATGTTATGAAATTTGTTTTTGTGTTTAGATTTATTTATTTAATTTAGACCTGAATAAACGGTTAGTCCCCTAGATTTTACCAACTAGCAACTGCCAAGTGATGGCAAGGATGGTTGCTAAAAAAAAATTTCCCTAACCGTACTTAATCTAATTGCCGGCCTTTGGATGTGTTTATTTTATTTTTAAAAAATAACGGACAACTTTTTAAAATATCCATTTTTTTAGAGTTATTATATTTTTACATAATTAAAAAAATAAGATGGTGGAAATTAAATCATCAAGCGCACACTAATTATAAAAAACTTAGCCTAGAATGCTTAAGAATTTAAAAAAGAAAGTTTAAATTGCAAGATTAGCAACATATTGTAACTATTCTTTTAGAAAAAATAAAAAAATACATTAGAGTAGAAGAACAATAGTTACACAACCCAGCCCAACTCATCGATGGAGAGAGTTTCCGTTTTGGACGAAGACATTATTTAGTTCTTTTACTTTTTGGTCTAGCTGTGAGGCAATTTTTTTCTTTTTTATTACTCAAATGAGAAATCTACCACTTTAGCTAATCAATTTTCTCATTACCTACACACAAGAGAGGGAAAAAAAAAAATAAATAAAAGGAAAAACTGCTAATACTTCTCAATATATCATATTGATAAAGAATCCCACATTATTTGGGTGTGTGTGTATATATATATATATATGAAAACAGTCGAGTTGTATGCAAAGAAACGAAGCTGAAGTGTCTCTTCCTATGGTCAAGTGACTGAATCTTTACAATTTAGAACAAGAAAATTCTGCTAAACCTATCCTGAGTCTAACTTTAGAAAAGAGAAATGGGGAGTTTTCATTGCAATTTCTGCTTGCGGCCTACCACATTACCTGATTAGAGTAACCAATTATATTAATTTGATCAGGGATTGCTTATTTAGTTTTTATAACATAAATACTTAAATAGTAAATCTCATTATAAAAATATTTTATTTTATTTTTTTGCTGTAGAACATAAAAATAGATATACGTATTGGTTGGTCTCTCCAATTTACAAAATAAGTTTTTGAGTTTTTTTTTTTTTTTTTTTTTTAAACAAGAACATAAGTTTTTCAGTTGGACGTTCTTAAAAATTGGGAAAAAAAATCCTTTACTACTAATGAATCATTGGGATTGGGGGTTTAAGCAATATCTCATAAATTAGATAATTAGGGTTGTGGTTTAAGTGATAACTTAATGGTAATATTAGTTTTTGTAATATTTATATTTGTGATTTGAATCTCACATTTTCTCTCACACACACATAAAGAAAGAAGAATTGTTAAGGCAAGAAACTTGGATATAATTATCCCTCTTTTCTTTTCTTACAAAAAAAAAAAAAATGCAAACTTTAAACTAGTGTCCAATTTCACTCCTCAATATTCCTTAATTTTGATGCCTTTACATATCTCTCTCCTTCATCTTTGACTATTTGGGAGCCTCAGCCAATTCAGCTCTCATCTCTTATGTCACCTTTGACCTTTTTTTTTTGAGAATTTTTTTCTTTCCAATGGTGCCTCTGTCCTATTGGCGAAATTTTCTGTCTATTGGTGGTGGAGCCTCTAGGCTCTAGGTCGGGGACAGAGTTATTTGTAAACCTGAAATTTAATACACACACGCCGACATGACAAGGAAGACACGCACACCAAATCTAAAAATAAAATATTAGAGGGTGTTTGGTACATATATTTGAAAACATGTGTTTTGTTGTTTGAAAACATGTGTGGCAATACGTGTGAGTGAAAAAGTGTATGAAAATACGTGTAATATTATTTAAAAACTGAAAATGTGTGTTTGAGTGGGTGTACGTACCAAACACCCCCTTAATCACTTAAACTATATATGTTTAGCATTACGGTTTGCTTAATTGATATTTGAGACCTAAATTTAAAATTTTGTTTGTTTGTTTGTTTTTTTTTACTTAAAAGCTATAATTAAAAGTATGATATTAAAATGGTATTAAATATGATTTTCAACTTTCCTGGTTGATAATATTTCCTTTATATAATGATTGTAATTTTATGGACAAAATTTAGACACAAAATTGGTTATAACCTAAAACTACAACCTTACTTAAGAAATTAAATATTACTACATAGTTTAAAAATCTAACTTAAATATTACTACATAGTTTACTTAAATATTACGTGCTTAATACATATGTCAAATTTTGTGTCATTCAAATATTATTTACTATATAGACAAAACTTATGTACAGCGCTTTAGATGTTGTTCCATAGGTTCTCCTCTTAAGATTCGGCTATGTGGCTACTTAACTTAAAAAATACACTTCCATTCATGAGAAAAAAGCCATATGGTAGAATCTTAAAAGATAAACCTAAGGAACAACACCTAAATACTGTACATAAGTCTTGCTCTTTACTATATGATTTATAAGCGTATATTTTATATATAATTTTAAACTACAAAAACCTACAATGTAAACAATTTGTTGATGACATAGCTATTAATTTTTAATTTTCTATAAATTTTTCAAGTATAAAGATATAAGAAGAAGATGTAATCTAATGATGGATTTGTCAAAATTCACCTCAAATAAAAATATATTAAGTAAGGTTATAGTCTAAGATTACAACTAATTTTGTAACTAAACATTCTCTATAATTTTATTTACTTTTCCAGTTTATATCACAATTATGAAATAATTTATTTTCAAACATGAATAATATCAAAAGTCAAAACTAGACTTCACTGCAAAATAAAGAATAATTTTATAATGGATTCTTTAATTTTATATATTCAAAGAAAAATTGTTGCAACATTTAACGCGGAATCAATCATAGGTGATTACTGCGAATTAAAAGACATTCGAGTAACATTTGAATAGATCATAAATTATTTAATAGAATGTATTAAAAAAATTATTATTTTTTAATTTTGTTAAAACTGAATAGATGTTAATTTTATTTTTCTATATTAATTTATTATTGAATTTTAATATATATACTTTTTTTTGGCTTGGATGGTCAAATTTCTTTTTCATACTTTTGGCCCTCCTCGGAAACAATCTTGGCTCTAAAACTATTCAAACTGGCAATGAGTTTGTTGACATGGATCCTTCCACTTGAATGTGTATTTTTCAAGGGATTTGGTCCAGAGCAACTTGACATTGGACCTATTTCTTACCTTCTTCGACAAGCTATTCTTGCATTGAATTATTATGGCTAAATTATATTATTGTATCTTCTAATTTATTAATAATAATAAATACTACCCAACTCCCTACTACCTGAAATATATATATATATATATATATATTTATTTTTTTTATAGAAACACACATCGTTTACCCCCTACAATGATTTCGTTATCAAAATACACATGTTCCAAATTAAAATATCATTCAAAATCAACTCAAAATATTATTTTTTAACCCCCAAACAGTATATATAAAATAATAATTTTTTTAAAAATAGTATATATAAAATTAGACCCCCAAACATTTAGTAAATTTTGCATGATAAAACCCCAAACGTTAAGGAAATTCAGTATGATTTACCTTATATTGGATTTTTTTTTTTTGCATCAAATTCTTTCATGTATGGTATAACTATCGAATTATAAAAAAAAATTTTAAAAATCCTATTATTAAGAATACTCTGATTAATTTTCTAACGGAGACATTCATAATTTGAAATTCAAATCCCGCGTCCTCCAATAATTGTAACTATTCGATTACAAAAAGAAAAAAAGAAAAAAAAAGAAAAGAAAAGGACCCATCCGACCAATGGCTAGGCCTTTCCAAACCAACAGGCTCTTCCCTGCTAAAATAGTGTGGATATATAATGCTTATAAATATAATACTACTTATGCACCATTTGTTTCACTATAAAATATTATATGGAAAATATTTTTAGCATTTACCAAGTTTATTTTACTGTAAAATTTCGTCAAATCTTAATATATATTGTTTTACCATAAAATCATTAATAAAATGTTATAAATGCTTTACAAAATTGTATCTTTTTAACGTTGGTTAAATATTTAACAAATACACATAGTAGTTCTCATCCAATCAAGGATGGAGGCAGAACTTCAAGGATGGAGGCAGAACTTCAAGTTTGGGAGATATAATATAAAAAGAAAATTATTATAAAATTCGAATGAGTATTAAAAAACTGTCACAAAAACACAACTATTAACTATACCAATTATCTATTTTTTATCATTTGTGGCTAAAACAAATTCAATAATAATAATCATCATCATCATCATCATCGTCGTCGTCGTCATCATCATCGTCGTCATCGTCGTCGTCATCATCATCCACTAACATAATTGGGTCCCGTCTCATGTATTTATTGCTATTCTTATAAGGACAAAATTTAGCTACAAAATTGGTTGCAGTTTAAGATTATAACTTTACTCAAAATTATTAATATTACTACATATTTCAGAAATCAAATCGTTGAATTGCATGTTCTTTACGCTTTTAATATACATATCAAAATTTTGTGTCAATCAGATATTATTTACTATAAGATTTATAAAATTATATTTTATACATAATTTTAAACTACAAAAACTTGCAATTTAAACAATTTATTGATGACATAGCTATTGATTTTTAACTTTTTAGAAATTTTGCAAGTATGGAGGATATAATAAGAAAATGAAATCTAATAGTAGATTTGTCAAAATTCACCTCCAATAAAATGATGTTGAGTAAGGTTGTAGCTTTAGGGTTATAACCACTTTTTTATATAAATTTTGTCCTACTTATAATGATTGCAGGAACATAGGTGAAATTTTTTATCCAAACTGTAATTTTGGACCCATTTGATGGTCAAAATGGCCAAGCACCACTATTTGGCAAAATATGTATAGATCTATCATTATTTATGAAATAATTATGGATTTACTACCTTTTTAAAACTCAAGTTTGTGAAACTCGAGTTTCACAAAATCAAGTTCTATAGAAAATAGCTACCATTTTTTTATGGAACTAGAATTCCATAAAAAATAGCAGGGCAAACTTGAAAGCTATTTTTTTTAAAGAACTCGAATTTCTGGAATTTGAATTACACCACAAACTCGCGTTTGTGAAACTCATGGGTCATTATTGAATCAGAGAAAGGGAGAAAGATGGAGGCATAAAGCTCTCTGCCCCTCTCTCTTCCCTATTTCAGATAGTATACGGGAATCGAGAAAGTGAGAGGATAGAGATCTCTTGCTCAAATGAGAGAGAGAGAAAGACAAAAATAACAAATTTAGGGGCTGGAGCGCAGCTTTGCCATATGTGAAATTTTTTTTTTCATTAAAAATATTTTATGTTTACATAAAGTGAAACAAATGGAACGTTAAGAGTTTGGATTTGAAACAAAATTATAGAAAAGCTTTGGTTTTGGTACTTCATTTATCCTATTGGTGTAAATGCAGCATCCTAATATTTTTGTCCACTCTGGGGTGCTCTAGAAAGTTCTCTGTAGAATAACACGACTCTTCTATTATGTCAATGTGGATAAACCGGGATGATCTATGAGAAAATGAATGTCCGTGAATCTTCATGGGCTTACTAGTAGTGCAAAGGGCAAACTTAATCTTTGTACTATGTTTTTTATTTGTGCAATATTTAACAGAACAAAAGGCAGTACTTTCTAATTTCTATTAACACTGCATTGATAACTAAACGACCTCACTTACTTAACTTGTGCATATAAAGAAAACTAGGCTACAACAGTGGCTATGACTATGATGAGAATCTAATTTCGAAATTCTTAGTTTATAAGAGTAAGATATGCTAAAAATAAACAAGGTACATACCCATGAAATCCACCATGAGCCGGCCATCCGAAAACCTTCCGGCAGGTTTGTGAAAATAGGTCTCCCCATAAGGTGGTGTTGGTGTTTTAAGGGACGTTGCAGACAATCCACCGGTATCAGAATTTGAGTCACCAAAGTTAAAAATTGCTGGAAAGTTGCACTTTTTCAAACCAAACACAGGATTCACTGTGGAAGCAAACAACAAAAGCATGCAAGAAAAGAAAGGGACAGAAATTGCAAAGTTGAGATTAATGCTAGGATACTTCATACTGGATGAAGAAAATGAGACGCAAATGATATTGAAAACAAGAACTAAAGTTTGTTGCTTATATTATGTTGGAATATTTTTATATAAAATACAATAGTTTAAATATTAATTAATTGCTGACTTAAGTGATTTAATATTTGTACTTTTTATCATCAAAATCTGTCTATTTACAGCTTTTATCTTTAGGGTCCGGTTTGCTCCATTCAATGAGCATTTTATACTCACGCGGTTTGCTATCCAGATCTTCAGCGGTAGCCATTTTTCAATTATACGTCACTATAATTATTGTCAAACGTTTTGAATACAAAAACGTCAGAAATCACGTTGGAAATAAACATGTGATTTAATGACCAGTTGGCACTTTGCACGAATCTTTTCCTATATGTCCGGTCCATGATAGAGATATAGAAGAGAAACTTTTACCTATATATATTTTCATATAATAGAAAACTATCTATATATACTTTGTTAGTTTTTTCATCTTTTATGAAAATAATATATTCTTGTATATACTCTATTTCTAGGTGAAAAAAAAAAAAGGTACTATTAAAAGCTTTCTATATTACAAGCGGAATTGACTTGTAAGGATGATTAATAAGGTGGCTAAGTTATTGTATTTTGGGGCAACACAACAATGTTTTTAGTTTACTACACTGAAAATCTCGTAAAATACGTGTATTGTCTCATTATAGTGATATGGTCCACACCTCAACTTTGCCATCTAAAAACTTACGAATTAACGGTAAAAATTATTCTCATATTATGAGACTACTTTAAAACATCATTGAGGTAATAAGTTTACATTCTCTAATTTTATGATAAATTCTAATTTATGTGATTATTATTATTTAAATATTAATTTAAATATTATTTATTTATCAATTATTGTTCTTAGAAACAACATGTTGCAAGAAAATGTGCACTTCCCTATCCTATATTCATATAAAAGGATGGTTGTCAAAGGCATAGATTTCGCATTCTCCTTTGAAATCTGCTGATGATGAATGTTATGTAACTTTAAATTAATTTAAATATTTTTTTATAGGTGGTCAATGAATCTGTCAGTTCATGTGTATTTTGAAGTAAGATATGGTTTCACAAGGAGAAAATCTAGGACCACAATTTTTTGTACACACAACTTTGCCACAACTCTATTATAACAAAGTGTGAGTGATATAAAAATAATAATAAGTTCATGTGAAAGTGATAGGCAAACACAAAAAGTAGTTCATGTGAAAGTAATAGACAAACACAAAAAATTGATATCTTGGAACAATTTGAAAATGTTTGTGTACTAGAATACAGATATTTTATGATTGTTTATTTTTTACTTCTTACAAAATTAAAATAAGAGTGAGATTCTTGTACATAAGTTGAAAGAAAAATGTGTTGACAAAATGGATCTTTTTGGACATTAAAAGGCATTGACGTATACTCCATCAAGCAACCATATCACGATAATAACAAAAAGTACGACTCAAAGTTGTGTATAAATATTTTCTTTTATATCTTATTCTTAACACATGTTCTATGTGCTGGTGGACAACCATACATCTTTGGCTTACCAAGTCATCTGAAACCATCTTTTATGTGCCTAGTGGACATCTATCTTTGTCTTACAAGTCATCTGAATCCGATAAGAGTCCCAAAATGTTGAACATATGATTTGTTCATGATTACTTTACCACCCAACGTACGCAATTGTAGTTTAAAAATAAAAAAAGTAAACAATTTTTTTTAATTTTATTTTTCGTAGAATAAAGTAAACGATTTGATTGGGAACTAGAGGCTGAACACAAGCCAGGATGTTTGACCTGAAAGCTGAAAGCGAAGTGAAATAAGAATAACCAGAAATATGGGTGATGGAAATAGTACCTTGTCAAATTAAATAAAAAGATATTTGGGAATAAATTGTGAGCTTACTTGTGCGCGGATAATGATTTACTTTCAAACCCAAAGATTTGGGTAGAGTTCCGTATTTGGGGTTCCAACGTTGGCTACTTGGCTTGTTCCAATAAAAGTACACAAGATAGAAAAATTATGCAATAGAAAATAAAATTTTATTTTTTCACATAAATATAAAGTTTTTTTTTTTTATGAGAAATTTGTAACTTTATTAAGAAGAACATAAATTCAATATATCATGAGCAATAGCTGCCTCAATCAACGATAGATTTCCCTCTATCCATGTTACATAATTATCAGTATTATCTATTTTTTTGGCAAACTTTGCCAGAAGATGTGCAGGTTTATTGCCTTGACGCACATGAGACACTTGAACTGATCTAAAATCTTGAAATTCGTATGCAATACCAGTCAGAACATTTGAGACAACCATAGGAGGAGTACATAATCCCAGTAGAGAGTCAACTACAATCTTGGAATCACTTTCAACTACCACATCCCTTATACCAGTATCCCACACAAATCACACTCCAATTTCATAGCTTTCACTTCAATTTCCAGGGGACCCAAAGGTTGAAGAAGTTTCTTGCTCATTGCTGCTGCAACCCTTCCTTCATGATCACGGATCACCACCCCGATCCCAGAGCCCCGAATATGACTAAAAACTCTACCATCCATGTTTACCTTGTATTTTGGGCCGTTGGTAATGTCCATGAATCATTCATCTCCATCCTCAGTGAAGCAATAACACGGTTTGCTCCCTGAAATTCAGCGAGCAAAGTCCAAGCTTTTTGCACCACCACTGTTGCCGATTAACGAACACTCCCATGTTAGACTGCATTTCTATTGAACCACATGCACCAAGCTACCATGAAAATCATCTCCAAAGTGTCATCTCCAGCGTGTTGGATGAAAATCAAATACCATACCAAATCTGCAAATTCTTGATAATGGATTCCTCGTGTCTTAAACACAATACCAGATAAACTCCACACTTTTGGTGCTTTCCCACACTCCTAGAACGCATGGCCACTAGATTCTTCCCCCAGACTGCAAGCTTCACACCAAGCTTTATTAATGACCTGTCTCTGACATAGATTCATTTTTGTAGGGAGGACATTACAACAAACTCTTCAGGCGAAAGACTTAATTTTATTTGGCAGATTTAGGCCCCATAGTTTTCTCCAAGATGTTTTGTGTGTATCAGCATTGGAGGACCCACCGTACGCTCCACCAGAAATTTAGTCACTGCAAGCTTGTACGCACTTCGAACTGAAAACCGTCCCTTTGGAGTATAAGGCCACACTAGCCTGTCATGTGGAAGACGATTACTTAAAGGAATGCTGAGGATTGAATGGACATCTGCTAGAATAAAAATTCAACGCACTAGCTCTTCACGCCATGCACTTGTTTGGGGATCAATGAGTACACTCACCGTAGATTGAGCGGGGATGGTGCTTGGCTAGGACAACACTTGTAGATAAGAAAAATCATTAAGCCATTTATCAGTCCAAATACCAATTGATTTCTCATCACCCACTTGTCGTTTACACCCTTTTCTGACAATATTCTGTGTCGCAATAATGTTTCGCCATGGAAACGATGGTCAAGAGCCCGATTCAACCCTAAGAAAGTCACTATCTAGAAAATACCTTGCCTTTAAAACTCCATAGACCAGAGATGATGTATTTGTTTGAAGCCTCCATCTTTGTTTGGCTAAAAGTGCAAGATTAAAAGTTTTAAGATCTCGAAAGTCTAAGCCACTCTTTTCTTTTGGAGTACAAACTTTGTCCCAACTAAGTCATGCCATCTTAGTTTTTTCATTAGTTTGCCCCCACCAAAATTTTCAGACCATACTTTTCATCTCTTCACATAAAGTGTTTGGTAATTTAAAGACACCCATAGTGTACGTCAATATTGCTTGTGCAACTACCTTACTAAGAATCTCCTTTCTAGCCTGTGAATGCATTTTCCTTCCATCCTGCTAATTTATTATCCAACCTCTCCTTCAAATTTCAAAAAGTATTGCATTTAGACATACCCACCAAGGATGGCAATCCCAAATATGTCTCATGTTGCTTAAAACTTCAGCCCTAAAGCATAATTTTATATCATCCTAAATGTCCTGTGGTGTATTACTACTAAAAAAAAAAAAAGCCTTATCCCTGTTTAGTTGCTAGCTAGATGCATGCTCATAAGTTCCTAGAATATTCTCCAAGTTGGTGCAATCTTCCTTTGTGGCTCAGCAAAAAATAAGACTATCATCTGTAAAAAAACAAGTGTGATATTGCTGGCCCTCTCAAGTATGCTGCTACACCTTTCAGTAAACCATCCTCCACAAATTTCGTTAAAAAAGTGGATAGACCCTCTGCATAAATCAAAAATAAGTAGGATAGAGGAGGTCCCCTTGGCGCAAACCCATGTAGGGGTAATATGGCCACAAGGTTTCCCATTAATTCTGATAGAATAAGAAATAGAGCGTACACAACTCATCATAATATTGATCCACTTCACATGGAAACCCATCTTAAGCATAATTTTCTTTAAACAACCCAATTCAACTCGATCATAAGCCTTACCCATATCAAGCTTCACCGCCATCTCTCCAACGTTCCTTGACTTCTTTTGATTGATATGATGTATTGTTTCAAAAGCAACTAGTACATTATTAGTAATAAGACGTTTAAACATAAAAGCACTTTGATTCTCGCTAATGATATGTGGAAATAGTTGTTTTAACATGTTGGCTAGAACCTTAGAGGCTAATCTAGAGATGACATTACTAAGGCTAATAGGCCTAAATTGGGTGAACTTTGTGGGGTTTTTAATTTTAGGAATGAGCACCACATGTGTTTCATTGAAATTAGGAGGACTAATACCATGATTCAAAAAATCCAAGATAGTTTTAGTGACACAATTACCAAGTAAAGACCAATAATGTTGATAAAACAAAGAGGGCATAATGTTAGGTCCCTGAGCTTTTTTAGAATGCATTTGTTTCAAAGCCTTAATCACCTCAGCTACTTGGAAATCTTGAGTTAAACCAGTATTCATGACATTGGTCACCACGGGCTTGATAGCATTTACCACCAGTGAGGAATTTAATGGACCATTGGATTTAAAGATGTTAGTTAAGTAATCCACCAAAATGCTTTAAATTCTTTTATCATCCTCTTGCCAAACACACGCTGTAGCACATAGACCCCAAATTGAGTTTCGTTGGTGCTGATGTGAAGCCTTTGCATGAAAAAAAACTAGTATTTTGATCCCCATCCACTAGCCACATGTTTCTAGACCGTTAATTCCACACTACTGATTCTGTATCCAACCACCCATTTAGTGCACGTCGAGCCTCTTCTATTTCCCCATTTACAGTGTCTCCATTCTGTAGTTCCCACCACTATAGTTGTTTCTGTAGCTCAGCCATCTTCCTTCCAACATGGCCAAATTCCAACTTATTCCAAGAAACAAGTCTATTTTGGACTCTCCAAGCAATTCTTAAACTAACAACCACCTAACTTAAATAAGCCATTATGCTAAGCTTCCTGAACAACTTCATCACACCTAGGATCTTAGAGCCACATTGCCTCAAAGCGAAATAACTTCCCCCCCTTTCGAGTTTGTTTTCTCTCCAAAGGAAAACATAAAACAAGTAAAGAATTGTCAGAAGAAGACATGGAAATATGGTGTAGATTAAAGCCCAGGAACTTTGCTGTCCATTCATTATTTGCTAGTGCACGATCCAATCGAACTTGTATTCTCCCTTCCTCCTCATTATTTTTTGACCAAGTAAATGGTGAACCCACAAAACCTAAGTCATGGAAAGCACACAAATTTATGACCGTTCTGAATCTGTCCATCTATCTAACCGACCTAGGATTCCCCCCTTTCTTCTCATTACTACAGGTTATCTTAATGAAATCTCCAACGCAAAGCCATGGATACTGATTATGTGTTCTGAAATATTGAAGAATCAACCAAGTCTCCTTTCTTTTACTTGTGTCGGGCTGACCATAGAAGCCTCTTAGCCTCCAGACCTCCCTCATGTTGTCATAATCTATGTAAGCATCAATGTACCACCGTGAAAGTCTCCTAACCTCCACCTTTGATTCTGGTTTCCATAAAAGAACCAACCCCCCACTCTGTCCATCACTTGATACAACTAACCCTTGAGTATAACCCAACTCATGCTTTAAAAAATTCAACCTTTCCTATGGTCTTTTTGTACCCATGAGAAAGACGACCTTGGGAGCTTCATCTTGTAGCACACTTTTAAGGGGACGAACTGTCCGACGGTTCCCAAGCTCCCGGCAGTTCCAGCTTAAGATACTCATTGGACCCAACGGTGCTGCTTAGCAGCCATAACCGATCCTAAGTGTTGGGCCATAAGCTTGGTTGAGAATGAAATATATATTTTTATGAAAGTGAAATTATTATTTTAATCCCTATATTTTGTAGTCATTTTCAAAAGCCAGCTTAACGAATTTTGAGCCAAAGTGGAAACTTTTTTTAATATTTAAATATTAATTAAAAAAGTGATTTTTTTATTTAAAATCTATTTTTCTTACTTTTTGAGATACAGAATTACTACTTAAATTTTTGTATTCAAGTTACACTAACATTTCTCTTTTGTTGATATTATAGTTAATCCACTTAATCTTTCATCAGTTTCATGTGACATATTCGACCTTAAATAGAATTTTACTAATTTTAATTTGAAAAACTTCTTTCTACATGTGCAATTATAACAGGCATTGTTAGTAATATTATGTAAGCGAAATATACATTTGGAAGAAAAATCCAGTCTCTTTATATAATAATTACATTAATTGGAGTATTTTCATCTATTTTAAAACTTTTAAATCTAAGTCCCAATGGAGAAAACTTTGTCGCTCAACGAGGTGATGGAGACCCATTCCAAATCCCTTATCCTACCGTCGAGTCAGTTCATGGACCTTCCTCAAGAAGAAGAAGAAGAAGAAGAAGAAGAAGAAGGTAGTTCATGGACAAGCCTTGAGTACCCAGTCTAGATGCAAGACATCGAGTATTGAGATATAGCAAACAAACACCAGGCCAAGGAAATTCATGACATTTGATGGTTCAATCCAATTGCAAGAATATTATGACATAACTTCGGCTAAATACAAGGACACTCGTAAATCAACTACTGGATAAAGCATACTACGTGGTAAATTACTTGTTTTCTAGAAAACCAAGAAAAAAAAAAGTCGGTCATTCTTTAGCTTAGCTATAATAGAATTTAGATCAATGGTGACAACTATTTTGTGAGGCCATCCGGCTAAAACCTAGGATGCATGGACACTTCATTTGGGGTGTCGTACTATTGACACCCCATTTTGTAACTCGCATTTAACCTCACATGAAGGGTTAAAGGGTAATTTGACCTTGAAAATATGCATCTTGATTCTGAACATTAGATCCTTAATCTCATTTCATCAAAAAGATCTTGATGTTGTAACGATCAAATCGATTGGTCATAAGCCCTAATCGGACCATCAAATATAAAGTTATCATTAAAACAAGTTTTAATAGCCGAGATGTACTATCACAAATTGAGTCCCACTATATGTGATTATGAACAATTGATTCCAATTGGTTATAATTATAATCAATTTAAGATTAATGACGTGTCATAATTTGATTGGCTAGGACTACATTTTATGGTAAGCTTGCACACTTAATTAATTAGATAATTAAACATAAATTATTTAATGAGTAATTTGTGTGAGTATCTTTTATAAGGTTACATTTGGAACTAATTAAGTTTGAGATGAGAGTGATTGGAGCCTATTAATGTTAATTGGAAACTAATTAGGGACTATTAATATTAATTGTGCTGAAATTGTTTTCTAACAAGTGACCTCTGCTCACCATTTCATTGATATCTTTCAGAATATTTTGAATTTGTGAATGAAGTTAATTTTTCCAGAAACAAGACATCTGGGGCTTCAATTTGAGCACAAGAACGAGACAATTCCAATTAGAATTAAGTAAGATATGATTTTTTGAATTTGGCTCTATAGGCTGTTACAGTAGCTACGGAAAACCGAATTTTGTTTGCTCCTCACTCCCACCAATCTCTACATTTAATGCACCCGATTTCCCCAAAGGATAATATAAGGTCTAAGCTCATGATTCTTTGTCAGCCTTCATTAAATAACCTTCCATTCATATTTTCTCTACCACTACTATATAAATCCCCCTCTTCTCCTTTCCAAGACACAAAAACCCCCCTCTCTTCTCCTCTATTGAGTTCTAGTGAAGTAGAGTAGTCTTGTCATATCTTGGTCTTCCTGAGACTCAAGGTATTGAGTGAGACACACTCTCCCTCTCCTTGCTCTTCTTTTCCTCCACCATTGGAACTCCACCAAGAGTCTTCTTCTCCATTGTATAGATCTTGCATGAAGGTATAATCCCTTTCCCTAACTTGTTTTTTATATTGCCATGATGAGAATTTAAGATTAAAGCATAATAGTAATTATTTAAATTCCCTTGAATATGTTTGAATGTTCTTAAATCTTCTTATGTGTTCTTCACATGTTCTTGGTTGTTCATCACATGTTCATGCATAACACTAGTTTTAATCTTAAATCTACATCAAAAATATGAAAAAAAAAATATGTTTGTTTCATAATTCTTTCAAATCCTTTGATCTAGGATATCACCATCCACACACACTCATTAAAATTTATTTTTCAATCCAAATGCAATGCTTAATAAATTGAATTAGGGTTTATCACATGCACACACATTAAATTCAACATGCAAATTGATTGACATATTGAATGATATAATATGAATGTTGGCCACCATAGTCTAGAAGACCGGTTCCACATGCAAGATGGGTGTGCCTAACACCTTCCCACCTTGTAACATAGCCTCCGAGCTTAGATCAAGGGTTAGTAGATCTAGATCAAATGCTTATACATGTAATTTTCAATTTTTAGATTGTAACTAGGAAACAAAGTCATGTACTTTACCTTAGATTATATATAGGACCAAAGCCATGTAATTTCCTATGATTAATGTAAATTCAATTTCAAATCAATAAAATGATGAATTTTTCAATTATGGTTTTCTTATTTATTCCCACAATTAAATAAGTGGTGACTCTATTGTAAAACTCTTAATCTAAAGGGAAAAATATAATCATTCGAACCTCTATTTTCTGAGATAATAACATGACTCCACCCATTCACGTGAGTTTGGCCAAACAACATAAAAAAGGGTCGAGGCCCGGTCTCTCACACATACTCGTGTCATAACAGTGTTCTATTTGCCGTATCATGTTATAAATTTTCAAAAACTGCTTGTGTCATCATGTAGTACCCATACCCATATCTGTGTCCTTGTCCATGCATCCTAGGCTAAAACCTCTCTTAGCAGACCTTAATATATCACTCTCATAATCGACCCAGTTATGTTACGACAACAAGGTTTCCATTCATATAGATTCAAATCTAATTTTCCATTGTTAGAAATTGAAAAGAAAATGGACAGACACTCAAAGTAGGCATGTCCCTCTATATACCTCAGAATAATTGTGACATCCAGGAGTTGTGGAGTAATGGTTAGAACTGTTACTCTACCCCACTAAGTCCACTATCCCACTCAATATTAATGGAGTGGTGTGTATATAAACACTAAGAGTGGACCCATTGTATAGTGAACGAATTTTGTATTTCTCATCGTGTTTATAGAGTGTTGTGGGGTTCTTAGGTTGTGTGTTATATTTGCATCACTCTAGTAGTGTGCAACACCGTTGAGAAACATTTTTGGTTCGTGGGTTATACAAACTGGAATTCAAAACGTGTTTGAATAGTTGGTTTGAGTGGAGACTGGCTCTAGACAGCGTAGAACAATCTCAAAACTCTTGTGTGATCGTCGGTTTAGGCCAAGAGAGGTATGCCAAAAAACTGATTATTTATATTCCACTGCAAATCTTTATTTCTTACATTGGTATCGAAGAATTTATAGGTTGTTCTCGATGTCATAGGCATATATGATTAGTTCTTAATGCATGTTATGCTTCTAAGATTGTAATGAATTTCTATGCACCTCACATGGCCTTTAATGGCAAGTTTTGATTTTGAGCATTTCGTGCCTTGAAATTATGTTGTTTATATTACATGTATTAATATCCACGTTAAGTTTTATAGCAAATCTCTAAGTGTGCCATGAGATATAGTTTAACAAAACTTAAAACACCAAAATTTTATGGACAAAATTGCTCTTATACGATTTCTATTTGCAAAATATGATTTCATATTATGAATCTATATGTTATAAGCTTTAAATCGGTATATGGTACGTTAATTATGGACTTGAAATGAAGAAGATATAAAACTTTAAAGTTCATGTCAGAAACTCTTTTTTTTTTTTTTTTTTTTTTTTTTTTTTTTTTTTTGCTGAAAGAAATTGACAACCTGTTTTAGGCGTTTAGCATATCACGTGTCTGCCACTTGCCAAAAGGGCTAGAGTGACAGCCAATGAAATACAAAAAGGAGTCCCACAATTGTTTACTTCTTTTGCTCTGTTAGTGTGCACTAATCAGTGTGTACATGTGCCCCGTTTGGGGTCCTTGATTCTTGTGAGATTTTTTTTTTTTGGTATATTAAGCCTATTGCAATTGTTTCACCATTTTTTTAAAAAAGGGCCTAAGTACATGAGCAACTCTATATCATGGTCAGTGATAAATTTGCGATAATTTATCTAGATTAAAACTCTATTAAATTCATCCAATTATTTCATTGAAACATATACCATACAAGCCTAGCGTATATTTCTCATGAAATGTAAAAGGTATATGCGTAAATGATATGGAATTGATTTAATTTTGTAAATAGTTTAATTCCATTATTATATCTTAGTGAATTATGGTATAAACGATAAATATTATATTTAACACGACAAAGCCATAATTGTTTCTTAGTGAAATAATGAGATGCCTATTAGAATTGTTCTCATGAGTTTAAATTGTGATAGCGTGTTTGGCTTAATAGTTAATTGATAATATTGGTGAATTATTTTCAATGCATATATTTTGTAAATATGTTTAGGATTGAAATATAGTATAGTGGGAATATGGTTGAGTTGTGTTATCTCCCATACATAATTTTGCACGAATAGATTAAAATCAAGCTTAGTAATAAATACTAGTGGTGTAAGGGATGATTAAGAAGCTTAGCGAATTTTTGATCTTGTGACGTGTGTTGATTATCTAAGTTTATTTTAGATTGAACATCAAAATTTTTTGAAATATGTGTGTAATGTCCCATTTGTAAAATTTTGTAGTGAAATGGCTTCCAAAGGTATAGTTACTGACCTTAATAAAGGAGAGAAACTGGATGGTGAAAATTACAATATTTGGCACCGCAAAATCCAGTATGTGTTGAATGGGCAAGAAGTCCTGGAGACTTTGACTCATTCGTTGAGTAAACCTGATGAGGGAAGTACTGAGCAACACCAACGTGATCTTACTACCTATGAAAGTTGGCATAAGAAAGATTTGTGTGCATGCTTTACAATGTTGAGCAACATGCACAATGACTTGATTGGTGAATTTGAGCAGTATACAACTGCGCAAGACATGTGGAAAGCTCTAAAGTTAAGATATGGAGGGACATCAGCCACTATACTGTATGGCTTAACAATGAAATTTGATTCATAGAAGATGCGCTGTGAACATACAATGAAGCAGCATCTTAGGGTGATGTCGTCCATGATTCTGAGCTCAAATTAGCTGGAAACAATCTTACTGACGAACAACAAGTCTAGGCAGTGATTCGTTGACTACCAAGTTCATGGGAGACGATGTGTCAAAATTTGACACATAATGAGAACATCAAAACAATTGATGATGTGGCTCGTCACTTGGAACTTGAAGTTGAGCACCTCAAAGCAGTCAAGCCCATTAGATTTGTGCACATGGATGAGACTAGCTCGCGTAATGCATTTAGGCCTAAACGCAAGCAACCTGATTACGCTCTTGGACAAGAGAGACCTAATGGGCCACCGCCTAAGATGGCTAAGTTTGTCAAGCGCAATACTAGAGGAAAGCGCGCAAAGAAGGACAAGTCTATGTTGACTTGTTATAATTCCGGAAAGAAAGGACATTTTGCTCGTGATTGCATTGAGCCAAAAAAGGTAACACTTAATCCTACATCTCACCATGTTTTTGTAACTAGTCATCTCCTTGTCGCTAATTCTGCTCCTATGTGGACTGTAGATTTAGCAGCAACAGAACATGTAGTGAAAGATAAAGTAGGATTTATGGAGTAACACTGGATTCCTATTGGGAGTAGAGACATCAAGGTGGAAAATGGAGCTAGCGTGGAGGTACTTGGAATTGGTACCTACAAGCTAGAGTTGCGAGATGGTTGCAATTTGTTACTCCATGACATATTGTATGCTCCAAAGATCCGGAGGAACTTACTTTCCGTAGTTACTTTGTTCAGACTTAGTTTCCGGTTACAGTTTATTATGGCCGAAGTTTTATTTCAAATGGTTTTTTTTTTTTTGGACATTGAATATTATAATAATGATAGTTCAATTTTTTGACTTCATGTGATAATGCTTCTGATAATTCAATTATATGGCATGCTAGGCTTGGCCATATAGGGCAAGAGAGGATGACTAGGTTAGCTAAAGAAGGCCTTATGGGCAATCTCGCTATGGTCACTTTGTCCACATGTGAACATTCTCTAGTGGGAAAGTAAAAAAGAAAACTGCTTGGAAAAGCCACAAGGGCATCTTTTCCATTGCAACTAATCCACTCTGATATATGTGATCTAATGAGGGCAAGGCATGAAGGTTTCTACTTCATCACATTTATAGATGACTATACACATTATGATCATATCTATTTGATTTCTCATAAGTCTGAGGCTTAGATTGCTTTAGACAATTCATGAGATTGGTTGAGAATCAATTAGACAAAAGTATCAAGGCTCTCAAAACTGATTGTGGGCGTGAGTATCTATCTGAGTAATTTAAGGAGCTCTGTGATGAAAAGGGAATTGCAAGACTGTTAACGATGCCTAATACACCGCAATAAAATGGTGTGGTGGAAAGGAGAAATCGAACACTACTAGAGATGGTTATGTCAATGATGGCGCAAACAAACCTACCGAATTCATATTGGAAGGGATGCATTTTTTACTGCAGCCTATATACTTAATCGAGTGCCCTCTAAATCAGTATTTTCCACACCTTATGAACTATGGACCAGCAAGAAACCTGACTTGAATAACTTGCGGCCATGGGGTTCAACAGGTTATGTTCACAATACTTCTCATAGATAGTGGCGACGCCACAAAATTTATATATAATAATTTAAAATTTTTATTTGTTTACCCTTAAAAAAAATTAGGAACTCCCTCAAGCAAAATTAGGAACACCCTCAAATAAATAAATAAAAATTTATATGTTCTACTTTCAAGCAAAAAAAAAGCCCAAAAAAAAAAATTTGAACTAAAATTTGAAAAAAAAAAAATTATAACAGAGCAAGCCTACCAGGGAAAAAAAGCCCAACATCAAAATGAACAGATTACAAATGGTAGCAAACCCACAGATTCACAAAAAAAAAAAAAAAAAAAAAAAAAAAAAAAAAAAACCCAATATATGTGTCTAATTCATCAAGTAAAGAAAAAACTGAAATCATAAACCTAACTTAAAGGAAAAAACCTCATCAGCCATCAACGACAACAACCAATGGACGATGTGAGCTCTAGAGCACATCGGTCATCAGTGATCGGGCCTCAAACTCGAGCTCCAGAACACGTCGGGCTTCGAAGATCGGAGATTGGTTCGATTGGATCGGAGATCGATCATGCCTCGTGTGCTGCCTGACGGCACCGCCCCTCAGCTTAGCCTCAGGCCTCCCTGCTCCCTCAACCTCATGGTATTTCATCTTTTTATCTTTTTAGTCTCTTACATATACTGCTTAATAGGTTAATAGGTATGAGTTTCTCTCTTAGACTCTCTGTCTCTCTCTCTTTATCTAAAGACTGAAAGCAAATGAGAGTTTCTCTCTCTCTTTGAGACTTTATTTGATTGCTTAGCTTTACCTTATCACTTTATTAATATTTGCCTTTGTTTTTGGCTTTATCTGTTGGTGTTGGTGACTGTTGGTGTTGGTGAGATACAATTAATTATCTTTTAGTGTATTGTGATTTGTGATTATGAATTTATCTGATTGGCTCTTGTGATTAGGGGCCACGGGGCTTGTCTGCTGAGAGGGGGGGGGGGGAGGGGGGTAGATAGGCGCATGGGGTTGGGGTGGGATATTTGAATTGGGGGAAGTAAATGCACATGGGATGTATGCTAGTGCAACTAATAAACAATCCAATAATTAATTAGGGGAAGCAACTAATAAACAATAATTAATAATTTAATTAACCAAAACATTATAAAAGACAAACAAAATTAAAATATGTTTGGTTAAACAACAACTAATAATTTTATAATTAATGAAACAACAACATAGCAAATTATAGTTTAAATACGACAAACAAATTAATGAGACAACTAAACAACAATAATTAATAATTTTATTAATATTTCAAATGAACTTATAGTTTATTGTTTATTCTTTTGCTAGAATTATTTATTTACGTGTTTTTGATTGTTGTTGCTCTCAATATATGAATTTCTCTTTTTATTAGATTGTGTAATTTATCTTTCTTAAGGAACACCCTGAGAAATATTCCTAGAGCCGCCACTACTCATAGATATGGGAAGTTAGTGCCTAGAGGAAAGAAGTGTATCTTTATAAGATATTCTAAGCATTCCAGAGGCTATGTGTTGATAGGTAAACAACCAAATGGAAGTGTAACTGAATTGGAGTCACGTGATGTTGATTTCATTGAAAGTGAATTCCCTAACAAAGGTGAGGTTGAAAAGAAATTGGCTCTTTATGAAATGATGGATCAAGAGGGAGGCTCCCCAAGTAGAGTAGTAATGGACAAGGAAGAAATTCCTGAAACTCCTAGAGACAATGGGAGTGACTTACAATCTAGTAGGAGCACATTACTAGAAGTTGATCCACAACAACCTTAGCCACGTAGAAGCAACCGTGGTAATGTTCCTCGTCGTTGTATTGAGATTGAGGGGAAGTTTTCATGATTGCTTCACAAGATGATGATGAGCCAAAAACTGTGCAAGAGGCTCTCTCATCTTCTGTTAGTGATTAGTGGATGAAAACAATGAATGATGAAATGGAGTCTATGAGGACTAATCAGGTCTGGGATCTGGTAGACCTACTGTCAAGGCGAAGAGCAATTGGGAACAAATGGGTTCTTAAAATCAAACACAAGGCGGATGAGTCAATAGAAAGGTATAAAGCTCGATTAGTAGCGAAAGGATACACTCAAAAGGAGGGTGTTGACTACGAGGCAACCTTTTCTCTGATTGTGAGGTTTGCCTTTGTTCGACTCATTTTGGCCATTGTTGCAAACTTGAATTTGGAAATATACCAATTGGACGTTAAGACAGTTTTCCTTAATGGAGAACTAGATGAAGAAATCTATATGGATCAACCTATTGGCTTTGTGACCAAAGGTCAAGAGCACAAAATGTGCAAACTTAAGCGATCCATATATGGTTTAAAGCAGCCATCTAGACAATAATACCTGAGATTTCATCGAGCCATTCTATCAAATGGGTTTACGATGATCAAAGAAGATCATTGTGTCTATGTAAAACAATCCAAGGGAAGTTTCATTGTTTTGTCATTGTATGTCAATGACATATTATTGGCCGGTAACGATATGGAGATGATTATTGCCACAAAAGGGTGGTTGTCCTTTAACTTTAAGACGAAGGACATGGGTGAGGCAGATTATATTCTGGGAGTTAAAATCCTCAGGGATCGCTTAAAGAAACTTTTAGGTTTAACACAACCAACCTACATTAAGAAAGTTCTTAATTGTTTCGAAATGCATAATTGCAAACCCATAGATACTCCAATTGCAAAAAATGACAGCTTAAGCCTGGATATGTGTCCTAAGACTCAAGATGAAAAAGAAAAGATGGCTCGTGTTCCTTATGCTAATGCAGTTGGAAGCTTGATGTATGCAATGATGTATACTCGGCCTGATATTTGTTATGCTGTTGGATTAGTCAGTAGATTTCAGTCTAATCCAGGACTTGCTCATTGAAAAACTGTCAAGAGGATATTAAGGTATCTTAAAGGGACAACATACTATGTCCTTTGTTATCAGGGTTTAGATTTACGTATGATTGGCTGTAGTGATGCTGATTGGGGTAGTGACCTAGATGAATGCAAATCTACATTTGGATATACTTTCTTGCTAAATAATGGTGCCATCACTTGGAGTAGCAAGAAACAACCCTGTATAGCACTATCAACTATGGAAGCTAAGTATGTAGCATGTTCAACAGTTGTTCAGGAAACAGTTTAGTTGAAGAGGTTCTTTTAGAATCTTGAGGTTGTCAAGGATGCCTTAGATCCCGTTACGGTACATTGTGATAGCATGGCAGCACTTGCCTATGCTAAAGACTCTAAGTATCACGGTAAAACCAAACACATTGATATACGATATCACTACATTCGACACATGGTTGCTCACAATGAAGTGGTTCTAAAACAAATTTCTACAAGCCTTATGATTGCTAATCTTCTTACAAAGCCTATAGGAAGGGATGCCCTTCAGGCTCATGTTAGGAGTTTAGGGCTACGTAGAATATAATGATATGTTGTCTTTAGTTACCATTTATTGTACTCTTTTGGGATTTTTTTAATGCATGTGATGTTATTTAGTTAATAATATGTATGTTTACACATGCATATACCATATAATGAGTTTTGTATGTTGGCAAGCTTAGGTCGGCTCACTCACATGAGCGATCACCTCTAGCGCTTGAGTAGTGAGCAGAGATGAGGCACTGTGTCATTTAATGCTTATATAGCATATATACATGGTTGACACAAATATATGTTGCCTTAGTTGGAACTAAGATGAGGTCTATAGTATATTTATCTTAATTAGACCGTACATGGATAGCCCATGATCCATGTAGCCTGTGATTAGCCAGATGCGAGACCTTAATATATTTATCTTAAAGGACTCGAGTTAGGCGCTTGAGTAGCGACTAGACTAAGATTTGTACAATGTATTAAGTTAAGACATATGCTCTTAAGAAAACTCCATCGTAGCATGTATTTCATACTTCATGTGCTTGCTTGACCAAAAGCAGAGGTGAGAGAATAAATCCCTGCTTCTTCACCGCGTAAGTCCCATGGATCTTTCATTAAGATCCTACTTATGCCCTTGTTACTTTTGACTATGTCATGAAGCTGGGTTTGATGTCTACTACTTTGGCATGTTACCTATGGCCATGTTGGATTCGGTTTAGAGGGACATTACTGGGAAAATGATTGGACCAAAGTTAAAGGACATAAGTGCAAAGGGAAGATTATTTTTGTAACATATCCTTATATTTGTACTCTCTGTCGATAGGTTATAACGCTTATGGTAACGAAATAACTGTGATTACTTCTAGATAGTTATGATGGATCAAGCATAAGTCTAAGTATTAAACTCAAGAGGGGTTAGAGATGTTTGATTTGATGTGATTATATATGTCTAGGGCATAACAAGACACTTTAGGGACGTTACTATGCTAGTCTTGGTATAAGATTTAGTATAGTGCTCCAAATTTTTTTTTTTTCAGGTGTACTCCACGATTACACAACCTATTTGCCAGTATGAATGCATTGAGAAACACATTGAGAGATGGATAATAGGGCAATGCCCACAATGGATGAGTGGGAGATGTTAGAAATTGAAAACAATATAGACAAATAGCCAAAGTGGGCATGTCCTTCTGTATACCTTAGAATAATTGTAACATCCAGGAGTTGTGGAATAATGGTTTGGACCGTTACTCTATCCCACTAAGTCCACTATCCCACTCAATATTAATAGAATGGTGTGTATATAAACACCAAGAGTGGTACCCATTGTATAGTGAATGAATTTTGCATTTCTCATAGTTTTTATAGAGTGTTGTGAGGCTTCTAGGTTGTGGGTTATGTTTGAATCACTTTAGTAGTGTGCAACATAGTCGAGAAATGTTTTTGGTTCGTGGGTTATACAAATCGAAATTCAAAATATGTTTGAATAGCTGGTCTGTGTGGAGGCTAGCTCTAGACAGCGTAGAGCAATCTTAAAGCTCCTATGTGATCGTTGGTTTAGGTCAAGAGAGGTATGCCAAAAAATCGATTATTTATATTCCACTGCAAGTCTCTATTTCTTACATCCATGAATGCACAAAGCACATAGAAATAAACTACCATATGGTAGAAACTTCAAAATGAGTTAATCTAAACCGCGTGTCTCAACAAACTAACAACCAACAAATTTGTTAAGCACTCTGTAAAGCTGAATTTATTCAACCAGGTGTTGGCTTTATTCCGTGCCAAATTTGCTTGTAATTCAGGATTTAGAAACCCTGTATTTAGGTGGAAATAATGTAAGAGTTGTGTGTGAGAGAGTGTGAAGAATTGATTAATTGAGTGCTTTAAGAGGCAACTCGTGACGGGATCTTACGACTGACTCACAAGTGGTAACTCACCAGAATGTAGCACACGTGTGAAGCATGCAGGAAGTTGAAGAATCAGGACAGCTGGATCACTACAGGACAAAAAGTACAGTCTAGCCATTCTGTTAACTAACGACTGGAACTTGCAACTCATCCTAGTCGCTAGTTACTGGCCAGGGCACCCTGTTTTGCTGAAAACTGACTTTTCACATTCTATCTCATACCCTACTATAAATACCGTTATACCCATGAAATGTAGAGAGCTTCCAGAAAGAATTTTGAGAGAGAAGCCCTAGAGAAAAAACAAGATTGATTCATCCATACTCTTATACATTTGATTCTCTAAATTCCTCTACTTTCACCCTCTCCACCTCACCAAATTCATAGTAGTGAGAAGGTTCTTGGTGTTTGGGAAGTAGTTCAAGAAAGAACCAATTCATGTTTCTTGATGCAATAGGCTGATCGCGGGATCCGGTAAGCTAGAGAAGACAAGGTTAAGCGTAACCCTGTTGGAGCAAGAAGTTTGAAGGGCTTAGGTGCATTGGGTAGATTAGGCTTGGAGGGTCTATTGCTATTCATGTATCCAAACTAATTTTCTATTGGATCACTTTACCGCTTGGAGGGCGGCGGAGAGATTTTTTGCCGAGTTCTTTGGTTTCCTCTTCGATAACATGTGCCAATGTTATCTTGTGTTTGCTTCTCCCTATCCTTTACTCTTTGCTTTCAATAACCGCTGAGTTGTGATTAAAATAATGCTTAGAGTAGTTTTCATATTTGGGTATAGCTTATATTTCATATTCCGCACATATATTGTTTGAATATAAGCTTGTTTTGGATAATTTGATTTTGGGGGTCTAAACATTCACAAGTGTTTTACACACTAAGTGAGCTTTCAATTGGTATCAAAGCGGGTATACTTTGATGCATTTCTATATCCTTAGTGTGATCCTTGACTCCTAGGATGGATAGGTCTTAATCCCTCAATGCATCTCCCTTCTTTGATGGGAGTAATTACGCATTTTGGAAATTGCGTATGTGTGCATTTTTTTGCCCCTTTGATGAGAGTGTGTGGGATGCAGTTGAAGTTGGTTGGACAAGGCTAGAGGTTGCCAAATCTACTTAGGCTAGAGTGTGTGGGATGCAGCTCTTACAGTGGCTAATGCAAATAACAAAGCACTTAATGCTATATTTTGTGGTGTCTCACTAGATGAATTTCACAGGATTTCTCATGTGTCAATTGCCAAGGAGGCATGACAAATTTTGAAGACCACCTACGAAGGCACCAAGAAGATGAAGGATACCAAGCTTCAATTGCTTACCACTCAGTTTGAAGAATTGAAGATGCTTGAAGATGAATCATTTGACTCATTCTATGGAAAGTTGAATGAAGTGGTAATCGGGAAATTGAACTTGAGTGAGAAGATGGAAGACTCCAAAGTAGTAAGAAAGATTCTTAGATCATTGTCAGAGAGCTTTCGAGCCAAGATGACTGCCATTGAGGAGAGCAAGGATCTTGATGAGATAAAGGTCCAAGAACTTATCGGTTCTCTTCAAATATATGAGCTCTCTATACCATCTCAAAAGAAGAGCCATTCCCTTGCTCTTAAGACAATCAATGAGAGATTTGAAGCTCAAGATTCCTTAGATGAAGATGAGGTTAAAAAAGAGGTGGCATTCCTTGCAAAGAACTTTCGTAAGTTCTTGAAATTCAAAAAGGATGAGAAGTCCTTTACAAAAGGAAAATTCTCCAATTTTAAGAAAGACAAAAAGGACTTCAAAAGGAAGGAATTCAAAGACTCTTCTCCTTCTCAAGCAGTCACTTGTTATGAGTGCAACGGGCATGATCATGTGAAGAAAGAATGCCCCACCTATTTGAAGGGAAAGGGTAGAGCTCTTGCTACAACCTTTAGTGATTCGAATAGCTCAAACTCCGATTCTGAAGAAAGCTATGATAGGGAAGGAAACTACTCCCCTCTCATAACCATTGTACCTGTAGACTTTTCGGAAGATTTAAGCAATCTAGTGGAAGAGCTTGGTGAGCATACTGAATTGAAATCTATTGGTGTTGGAGATGAATCCGATGATGATGAAGAAGAATGTAGTTATGAAGGAACAAATAGATTGCAGGAATCCTACAATGCATTTCTTGAAAAGAGAGGAGAATATATAGGACTGGCTAAGGAAACTGAGGATGCAAAAAATCAACAGTTGAGCTTTTCGTCGTAGCGGATGGACGATGCTGTGAATCAGGTCGTCTCTATGGATAAGAATCCTGCAAAATGAACCAAGGGGAAGAGTAACACGACGGTGTGGTGTCAGCCAAACCGCCTCTAATACTTAAGTCAACAAGGGAGAAGGATTCTAGAAAGGAAATAAGTTGAGAGTGATTTAGTAGAGTATTAGTGCGTACCTTTGGCTTCTGTTATCTTCTCTTCTATAGTTGTATGCCTCATCAATAGGCAATGATGTGTTGCGTTTATGCTCAACGGCTAGTGCATTACAGAATCTTTGTCTAGCCACATCTCATTCTGTGACCGTTGGTTCGTCAATTACATTTTGTCATTAATGATCGTAATAAATGTATAACATCTTCTCTAGGTAATTGACAACCTTTGTTTAATGATGACCATAAATTTCTGGTTCATCAGTTGCCCCTTTGTTCGTTATCTCATCTTTTAGACGAGATAAGAACAAATTCGTCTGACGCTTCGTATTCCGTGTGCTGCGCATTTATGGCAGTTTGATGTCTGGGTAATTAAGCGCCACGTGTATGGCTAGGATATGTTCGATGTGCAAACATGTCTTGGTTTTCCTGCATAAGTTTTGGCCACTTGTTTTGCATTTTTCCCTCCTTTTTCCTTTCTTCTGTATTTTTCCTTATTCAGTTCTCTGTTCTAGGGTTTATTTATCCTCCAGTCCTTCTTTCTCTGTTTTGCGTTTCCTGGTAAGTCCTTCATGCTTCTTCTTCTTTTCTGATTCTTCCATGGTAGATTATTCTGTTGTTAAAGCGGATTATCCCTTCATAGCTTTCTTTTTTGCTCATTTAGGTAGTTTACTTGAGTTCGTACAGAAAGAGTGTCTTGAATGGATCAGTTCTTTCGTTGGAAAGTACCGTCTGTATACTTCTGTTCTGTCTTCCTTGTTTCCTTTAGTTTCCCGTTCTGCTGAAGTAGCTAGATTGTTGAGGATGTCCGAGGTAAGGTCAAGTGACCTGGAGACGAGGTTATTCTCTTTTGATTATCGTGTGGTCTCGGAGGCCACTTTTGTTTCTACCCCCTATAAGGCTTGGAACATCTCGTGTTCACTTTCCAAAAAGGACAAATTTCAGTTCCCTGATTCTGTAAAAATTAGGATCCCGAGTTATGAAGAAAGTGCTTGTCACTCATATGCTGATGAGGTTTGTTTCTACAAGGCCGATTTTACCAGTGGCCTTCGTTTCCCTATTCATCCCATTGTTAGGGAACTTTTTTCCTATTTGCATCTTGCTCCGACGCAGTTGGTGCCTAAGTCTTGGTGAATCCTTGTTTCTTGCATGGTGGTATGAATGTCTGCCAATGAGGGTGATGTCATTAAGAGGGATGAAGTCCTCCATTTTTATCGTTTGAGGAAGTCTAAGGACGCCTACTATTATGAGTTTAAGCTATGGGATAGGGCTTCTAGGTTAATCCTTGATTACCCCTCGTCTCTCCGAAACTGGAAGCCAAATTTCTTTTTTATCTCTGGAAATGGTTGAGAGTTTGTCCCTGGTGAGGACTTGGACGAAGCCCCTAAATATTTTTGTAGTTGGGGAGTTCTCGTGTCTGGTGCGTCTTCCTCGTCTTTTCACCTATTTCTTCTTCTTTTTTTCTTTTTTTTTTTTCTAGTAGTGACGGTGATAGGTAACTTACTTGTTTTCTTGTTTTACAGTTGCCCAGCGTCCTCGTCTGAAGAAGAGGTATCAGCTACGTGTGGAAAAAGTAAGGGAATACTTGGAGACCGCCAAGGATTTTGACGAGCTCATCTCTCCTCAATCTTTATTTCTTCATTTTTTGGGTTCAAAACCAACTACTAAGGTTCAGAAGGACTTGGAAGTTGTGAAAAAGAGTAAGTGCCCTCTTTTTCTTTTTCTTTTTTTGTCTTCTTCTCCCCCTTTTTTTTTTAAAAAAAAAACCTTTTCTTCATCCTTTCAAGAATGACGACTAGGTTCAACAAGCAAAAGTTAGCTGAGGTTTAAGAAAAGAAGGCCAAAGGTGGAACCGTCAGTGGCCTTTTGTCCAAAAAGAAAGTTGGTGATGTTGTTAAGAAGGAATCCATGAAAACGCCTCCTACTACCAAATGCCCTGCCTCTCTCACTTCGTCACTGGAGATGACTGCCTCTGGTGGAGAGGAGAGTAGGAAGAAGAAGAAATCAAGTGGTAAATCTTTCCTTCCTACTTTCTAGGACAATGCTGATGTAGCAGCTCTGAAGGCCCACAAGGCACTTTCTGTGGACGATCTGAGTCCTTTAATGGCGAAATTGTCCAGCGAGGTGATGTCGTCTCACATTTAGAAGCTTGTACAGGTAAGCATTGTAGGCCATTTTTACTTCTTCTTTTCCTTTGCTTTATTTTTGCAAAGGGAGGTTTCTTGCAGGCTTTAGGGGAGTCTCTGTTCACCTCTGGGAAGTTCTTCGACTTGGAAAAGAAGATGGCTTTGTCAGAGCCTTTGATCAAGTCTTTATTTGTTAAGAACGAGACGTTTAAGAATAAGGTTGCCATCCTTGCTGTTGAAGCTAATAATGACAAAGAGCGCATGGCAACCTTGGAGAAAAGCCTACAAGTGGAGAAGGACTTCTGCAAGCTAAAGGACAAGTAGATTGGTGGCCTAGAGCTGAGGCTACAGAATGTTGGGGTCACGGCAGTACAGGATTTTAAGGACTCTAACGAGTACTCTGATGAACTATGCAACTACTACGTAGAGGGCATTGGTCTTCTTGTGAAGTGGATGGCAAAGCATCACCCTAGCTTGGACCTCTCTGGCTTGGCTGTCGAGGACATTGAAAAAGAGCTTATGTCTGATTGTTGTTCTAAGGCTACAATAGAGAATGTGACGAAGGAGGCCACAAATGTTGCTGAAGGAGTGAGGGAGGCCACTGTTGTAACCCCAACAGACCCTATCCCTGAAGATCAGTAATTTTTTATTTTTTATTTTATTCCTTGCAAGGCAAGAACAATATTTCTCTTTGGGCCCGTTATTTTGGGCAACTAAACAATATCTTTGATGATAATAGATAGGTTTATGGATTCCCTGCTTTCAGTTGTAGTAAACAACTCTTTTGTGCTTGGACAACCCTTTATGACGATGTTAGTTGTGTTGAGACAACTCATATGTTTAGCTTGCGTTTGAGCAGCTTTTTACCTTCAGTTGCGATGGGATGATTTTTATTGAGTCATATTTGACTAGCTTAGCGACGATCTTTGGTTGTGTTCGAATAACTTAGTTTTTTTTAGCTGTGTCTGAACAGCTTTTATTGAGTCATGTTTGAATGATGCTGTTAGTCGGGTTTGAACAACTTAGTATTTTTAGTTGTGTTTGAACAACTTTTTAGTGAGTCATGTTTGAATGACAATGCTAGTTGTGTTTGAAAAACTTAGTATTTTTAACTATGTTTGAACAACTTTTGAGTGAGTCATGTTTGAATGACGATGCTAGTTGTGGTTAAACAACTTAGTACTTTTAGCTGTGTTTGAACAGCTTTTTATTGAACCATGTTTGAATGACGATGATGTGCTCTACTCGTGACTTAGGGTCGTGGTATTGGAGCGTCTTTTAGGTTAACTGTTTTTTGTTTTGTCTTGAATGACGATTATGTTGGTTGCATTTAAACAACTCTAATTTAGTTGACTTTGGTTGTTGTGTATAAACAACTTCAAAGGTTGTGATGTAGTTGGTTGTGTGCGAATAACTTTTAATTTGAAATTTTGATGACGGAGATCCTTGAGACGTCTCCCAAGGACGACTCCTAAGCGTTGCACATGTTTTGATAGTGATAGATCATGGATAATCATTGTTAAATATTTATTGTACATGCTGTGACAAGTCAGGGATAATCATTGATAAATACGTATGGATAATGCTTTCATGTATTATTGGTTTTATGAATGACAAAAGTAATGGTTGTCATGCATACTAATATGAAATTAACTTGAGAATGTAAAGCATTCCTAACTGGTCATATTTCTTCAAGTGTTCTATGCTCCATGGTCAAGGCAATTCTTGGCCGTCTAAGAACTTCAAGTAGTAGAAGCCTTCTCTAGAATGACGGATTACCTCGTAGGGGCCTTCCCAAGTTGGTCCTAGTTTTCCTTGGGATGGGTCCTTTGTTACTAGTGACACCTTCCTAAGAATGAGGTCTCCTGTGTTGAATCTTCTCACCTTAACCATTCCGTTATAGTATTTGGCCATTGCTTCCTTGTGCTTGGCCATTCGCTTCATAGCTTCTTCTCTGACTTCGTCAATTAAGTCCAGGTTGCTGTTAAGCTCCTACTGATTCCTCTGGTCTTCATATGTTTTGACTCAGTAGCTCGTCAGTCCTACTTCCACCAATATGACGGCCTCAATGCCAAATGTCAGTCTAAATGGTGTTTCTCTTGTTGGAACTCTTGTGGTCGTCCTATATGCCCAAAGGACATTTTGTAGTTCTTCAGACCATACCTCCTCAAGCCTAGTTTTGATAATTTTGAGCAAGCTTCTGTTCGTCACTTCCACTTGGCCATTGGCCTAAGGGTTTCTACGAGAAGAATAGTGACATGTAAGACTCCAAAACTTGGGACTTTCAAACTACTTTCCATTGTTTGATATTATGACATGTGAGACTCCAAACCTGCAAATGATGTTTTTCCACACAAAGCTTGTGACTTTAGCCTCTATTATCGTCGTCACTGGCTCTACTTCTACCCATTTTGTGAAGTAATCAATTGCATCTATTAGAAATCTGAGTCTTCTTCCCTAAAGGGAATAGACCCATAATATCTATTCTCCATTGGGCGAAGGGCCATGGTGAGGAGATGGGTGTCAACATCTGGACATTTGTGAAGCGTTGACACTTGTCACATGCTCTAACGATGTTGTATGTGTCTTTTTGTAGGGTTGGCTAGTAATATCTTGCTCTAAGCGCCTTTCTTGCTAAGGATCTTGCCCCAGCATGGTTTCCATAGGTTCCCTCATGTATCTCGCAGAGCACATAATCTGCTTCTTCTGAGCTGGCGCATCTTAGATATGGGAGCGAATATCCTTGTCTGTACAGCACGTTGTCAATAATGATAAAGCGAGCTACTCTGATCTATATCTTCCTTGCTTCCGTTTTATCTTTAGGGAGCCATCCTTCTTTCAGATAAAGGACGATGGGAACCATCCATTCGTCTTGTTCTTTTTGTAGGAAAAACTAGTTTTGTATCTCATACAAAACACACAGCGGAAGCAACAAAGATGGATCTATTTCACTCATGATTGATAACAGGCACTATGTAAATTTCAGAATTTAAGAACGAGATTGCGTACCTTGGTGCGGTGAAATTCAAAACAAAAGATTAGAAATACTTGGGAACATTTTTAATCTTCACTCCAATTCCACTTTTCGCCCAAGAAGTGTGGTCTCTCAATCAGATTCTAAGGGAGAATAATTGAGTGGCTTCACTCGCACATACACATCACTTCACAATGATGTCTCTTTTTTCTTATGAAAAAATTTTGTATGTTTCTCCTTTTATAACCAACTAATTATCTAATTGGGCCGGCCAATTGGGCCTTTCCAATTAGGCTTTAGTGTGTAGCTTAGAGTGGGACTAAAAGGGACTAATAAGACACTAGCTCCAATGGGCTTTAGGCTTTTCTATCAACTCTTGACAAGCCCAAAGTAACCATTAATTATATTTAATACTACTATATAAATATAATTGCACTCTAGGCCTTATTAATAAATTATATCCCAAGATTTTATTATACATGCAACCCCTTCATAAAATATTCGTAGTAATACAAAGTCATGAATATAGACTGCTACTTTGTTAATTACTACATCTTAATTTTTGAGTACCCGGTTTAATCCTTTTAAGTTATTCATCATATATTTATGAAATCCAATTTCATAAATATATACTTTAGTATATTCTTACTAAAGTGATTAGGCCTAACACTCTGAATAACCAAACCCATTAAACTTATCTCAAGGGAATATTTTCTATCTTCGTTAAGAGATTATGAATTCCATCTTGAGAATATATGTTCCATCAACACTGAATGTGGCTGCCCAACATACTGAGGTTTTGATCGTGACTTTAGATCTCACTCCTAATATATCAAAGCAACCTACACTTCATGATCAGGTCTATTATTCTCTCAGGATTAAGAGTTCATGCAAATAGAAGTCGTGAGATTTATTATTCAATTGACAGTCGTTATGAGAATAATAAATCTCACAGCGGTCCAGTTCAATATGTCTTAACTCTTAAAACATATCAACATATTAACTAGAAGTCTCCACTTCTATGATCAAGACAAATCATCTTAGTTAATATGTTATAGTCTTCGCAGATGAAATGCCCAATTTCATCACCGACTACGAACTATAATTCTGAGTTTACAAAGAACTTGTGATTTATATCTTCCGTGACTAAATCACATAAATCACATAAATCACATACTACGCATCTCATGGACTATATGATAATGTCCAAATATTCATGTTACCATTATTTTAGATAATAATAAAATAACTTTATTAATCATAACATTAAGTCATATATAATGTCATACATAGCATCATACAATAGGATTTAAGGGTATATATTCTAACATTTTTATCATTAGGACTTGTTCACCTTCAGTGCTAAGCTACCCCCTTATTTCTACACATAGTTCGGAGGTCGCATCATAATCGCTTGACAAGGCCAATCTTGTTAGAAAATTAGCTTTTGCATTTTTGGATTGAGGGATTTGCACAAATTTTAAACTTTCAAAGTGCTGTGAGAGTCATTGGACAATCTTTAAGTACTTCTGCATCCTTTCTTCTTTGGCTTCATAATCTCCCTTCACTTGTCCTACTATTAGCTGAGAATCAAGATGAACGATGAAACTCTTTGCACTTAAAGCTTTTGCTAGGCTTAGCCTGGTCAGTAATGCCTCGAACTCTGCCTTGTTGTTGGTTGTTAGGAACTACAATCTGACTGCATATTTCAATGTTTCTCCTTCTGGAGGTATAAGAACTACTCCTGCGCCTCCCACTTTCTTCGTTGTTGACCCATCTATTTGGACCGTCCATATTTCCATGGGGGATTCTTCTTCTTCACAAGGATAAGTGAATTCTGCAATGAAGTCCGCCAGTACTTGGGCTTTGATTGCTGCTCGAGGCCGATATTCGATGTCAAATTGGCCCAATTCAATTGCCTATTGAATAAGTTGTCCTACTGTGTCTATCTTGTTCATCGTCTTTCTTATGGGTTGGTCCGTCATAACGACGATGGGGTGTGCTTGGAAATAAGGACGGAGCTTTCTGAAGGCAATTAATAATGTGAAAGCTATCTTTTCCATCCTTAGGTAACTTGCCTTTACACCTTGGAATGCCTAGCTGGTATAATAAACTGGCTTCTGGACGTTCTCTACTTTTCTGATCAGTGTCGAACTTATTGCAGTGTTAGATACTGCTAGGTAGAGATACAACTTCTCTCCCATCACTGAGGGACCTAACAGTGGTGGCTTCGTCAAGAACTCTTTCAATTTGGCAAGAGCTTCTTCGCATTTGTCAGTCCACTGGAAGGCCTTGTTCAATACATTGAAAAATGACATTCATTTGTCTGTTGCCCTAAAGTCGAACCTGTTTAGGGCTGCAACCTTTCTTGTCAGGCTCTGCACCTCCTTCACTGTGTTTGGTGATCTGACCTCGACTATTTCTTTTACTTTATTTGGATTTGCCTTTATTCCTCATTGGGACACCATGAATCCCAAGAATTTTCCTGAAGCAACAGCAAAAACACATTTTGCAGGGATTAATTTCATATTGTACTTACGTAGTGTGCTAAAAGTTTCTTTGAGATCAACCAAGTGGTTGGCTTCATCCTTGCTTTTTATCAGCATATCGTCTACATACACCTCCATGTTCCTTCCAATCTGATAAAAGAACATATGGTTCACCAACCTTTGGTAGGTGGCTACTGCGTTCTTCAGTCCAAAGGGCATAACCTTGTAGCAGTATAACCCTTGGCTGGTAACGAATGAGGTTTTCTCTTAATCGTCTTCGCCCATGAGAATCTGGTTATATCCAGAAAATGCATCCATCAAACTCAAAAGCTTGTGTCCAGCAGTCGAGTCTACTAGTTGGTCAATCCTTGGCAATGGGAAGCTGTCCTTTGGGTAGGCCTTATATAGATCTGTGAAGTCGGCACACATTCTCTAGTTGCCATTGCTTTTCTTTACCATAACCACATTTGCAAGCCAATCTAGATAGAAGACTTCTCTAATAAAATCAGCTTCTAGTAGTTTCTCCACTTCTTCAGTTACAGCTTTGTTGCGTTTTGGTGCAAACACGCTCCGCTTCTGCTGTACAGGTTTGCATTCCGGGTTGATGTCCAGACGATGTTGTATGATCTTCCTATCAATCTCGGGCATATCCTCATGTTTCCAAGCGAAAACATCTTGGTTTGCCCTTAAGAAGGAGATCATTTTCTCTTTCTCAAAGGCTAGAAGTGTCGTTCTGATCTTCAATATCTTCGACGAGTCTCCTGGGACGATCTCCACTTCTTGTGGTGTTTCTAACAGTTCAGGAATGGGCTCTAGTTCGTTGATCATCCATGTGTGATTCTTTCCAGATGCTAAGGTAGCTTGATAGCACTCTCTTGCCAAAACTTGGTCTCTTTTTATTTCTCCTACCCCATGAGTTGTTGGAAACTTCACTTTCAAGTATTATGTTGACGTTGCTGCTCTTAGTCTGTTGAGTGTAGGTCTTCCCAAGATGATGTTGTATGTTGAAGGACAATCAACTATAAGGAAATCAATTTCCTTGATGACCTATTCCGGATAAGTTCTTGCAATCACAGTTAGAGTGATGATGCCTCTAAGGACGATTCCATCCCCCGTGAAGCTTATTAGGGGTGAGGTGAAAGGTCTGATCTTCTTCTTATCCAGCTTTATTTGCTGAAATGCAGGCAAGTAGATGATATCTGCTGAGCTTCCGTTGTTAATGAGCACCCAGTGGATGTTGAACTCTTCTACCCTAAGCATGATTACAAGTGGATCATCATGGGGTTGCTTGATGCCACGACCATCTCTTTCTAAGAAGACAATATCAGCCCAGAGTTCTGTCTTGGTTGTCCTTCCGTTGGTACCTGTATGGCTCCGTCTTTTTAACGTATTTCTGCAACTTCCCTTGCCGGATTAAATTTTCCATTTGGTCTTTCAAGTGCCTACACTCATAAGTACGATGCCCGTGGTCCTGATGGAATCTACAATACTTACTCTTGTCTCTTTTCTCTATTGGAGTGGCCATTGCAGGGAAGGATCGTTTCTTATCTGCATAAGGACCTGCTCAATTGGCATTATTAGAGGAGTGAAGTTGGTAAACCTGGGTTTCCTATCTGGAAGCTCCATCTTTTTCCTTGTGGTTTACCCACCACTTTGTGTCTCCTTCTTCTTATCCCAATTGCTGTTTGTTCTTTCGTCTCTCTTCCGTTTCGCCTTCATCTCCTTTGCGAGCACTACATCCTCTGCATATATGTACTTCTAGGCTTTCCAGAGCAACTCCGCTACTGTTTTTGGTGGACTTTTAGTAATTGAGAAGAAGAAATCTCTTGGCAGCAATCTTGCTTGGAAGGTTGTTAGGATGACTTGATCTTCAACTTTGTCTACCTGCAGCAGTTCCTTGTTGAACCGAGTGACATACTGCCTCAGTGATTCTCCTTTGCCCACCAATGAGATGATGAACAAAACCTTTGCTGAGTTGTTCAAAATCTGCAATGATTCATGGGGGTATTTTGCTGAACCATACTCTAACTGCTCCCTTCAGTGTTGTCAAGAATGCCCTACACATCACTTCATTTGGGGTCATCTGTAATAGCATCAGCGTCTTGAATGATTCAAAGTGATCAAAGGGATCTTCGGAACCGTCATATTACTCCAACCGTGGGAGACGAAATTTTGGTGGGAGAGGATGGTTCAGTACTTCAGTAGTGAAGGGTGAGTCCGTCCTTCAAATCATCCTATCCAGATTTTCCCTGCCTTTGTCCTTCATAACACTTTTTAGTTCGTCCACCTCCTTCCCCATGTTGCAGAGCTCATTCTCCACCCTGATGAAATCTTCTCCTGAAGTTCTGACTCACCTATTAGCTTGAGAATTTGATTCTTCTTCATTCTGGTTTTCACCTATTTCTTGACGTTCTATGTTTTGAGACTCCATTGTCTTTCGTAGCTCTTCATTCTGGCGAGTCAGCTCTTCCACTTTTACCAAGAATGCTTGGATTTGTTGTTGTTGCACAGCATCTAGCTGAGGTCCAATTTTCACTTCCATCTTGTACTTCGAGGAACTCTTTTGTCACTGGGGAAGATGGCTTGAATGATTAGTGTCCCTACAGACGGCGCCAAACTGATGATGTAAAAAATCAATAGTTAAGCTCTTCGTCGTACCGAATGGACGATGCTGGGAATGGGGTCATCTCTGTGGATAAGAATCCTGCAAAATGAACCAAGGGAAAGAGTAACACGTCGGTATGGTGTTAGCCAAATTGCCTCCGATGCTTAAGTCAGTAAGGGAGAAGGATTTTAGAGAGGAAATGAGTTGAGAGTGATTTCGTAGAGTATTTGTGCGTACCTTTGGATTCTGTTATCTTCTCTTTTATAGTTGTATGCCTCATTAATGGGCAATGATGTCCTGCATTGATGCTCAATGGCTAGTGCATTACAAAATCTTTGTCTAGAGGTCACAGCTCATTCTGTGACCGTTAGTCCATCAATTACGTTTTGTCATCAATGATCATAATAAATGTGTAACGTCTTCTCTGGGTGAATGACAACCTTTGTATAATGATGACCATAAATTTCTGGTTCATCAGTAACCATTAGAAAGATGAAGAAAGCCGAACAGGATTATAAAAGCATCCTCGTGCAGTACAAAGAGATCAAGTGTGAAGTTAAAGGGTTAAATGAAGAACTAACCAATGCCTATTCCAGGATAAAGTTTCTTGAGCTTGAGCTCATTCAAGCAAATGCCAAAGTGGAGTATGTTGCTTCCAAGAAACTTGATGAAGTGCTTGCCTATCAAAAGCCCTCTTCGGATAGAAGTAGCTTAGGGTATACTGCAGAAAGTAGCTCAAGCTCTGAGTGTCTAAGGAAATGAAGTTTTTCAAGGCTAAAGATCCATAAACTCCTCTTGTTGATAATGTTAAATCTGAAAAGAAGCCAAATGTGGTGAATCAAAAGGTTTTGACAAAGTCTCCAAATCCAATTGTGGCTACGCCTAAGGCAAATGGAAAGTCTCTTCCTAAGGCACAAAGAGGTCCACAAACACAACACTATTGCCATCATTGTGGAATCTGAAGGCACACTAGGCCAAATTGCTAAAAGCTCCAAGCATTGAAGAATGCGGATCTTCAAAAGCCAAGAAGACAAGGCAAATGCAATGGGAAACCCAAGCAACCAAAAGGACAAGAAGAAGAACCAGTTATGAGTGATGTGATGAAGATGATTGTCACCATCACCTCATGTTTTGCCAATTTCATCTTAAGGTTTGAGAATCGTGGCTTAAGTACCTAATCCCCAAAGGATATCACCCCAAACGCACAATTGATTTAAATTAATTATGATTGGTTAAACAATTAAAATTAATTAAATAATTTTATGATTGGTTGATAATTAGTATCTAAAATAGAATTGCTTGAATATAAATAATAGGGATAACTGGATCACAATAAAATTGTGGATAATCTGAATTTTATCAAAATTTATTTTAGGGTATTTATCTACAAGATAATTGTTCTTGAAAATATTTGAATTATCTAGAAAAAAGATAAAAATCTTACAATACAAATTGAAAACACGTTTAGGTGCAAGGACCGACTAAAAAAAAACCTAAAATGGGAGTCCAAAACGCACCCAAACATGTAAGTATGTTTGGTGCCTAAGAGTACCATTCGGCACTTTTGGAGTGCCGAATGGCACTTTAAAAGTGCCGAATGGCACTTTAAAAGTGCCGAATGGCACTCTTTTGGGCTTTGTCCCAATTCCCTTTGGGTGCTGATAAGGCACACTCTTTTCGACTTTTTTGTAGAAAGAAGCGTCTTGGTTCGCATTCTAATTGTCTGAGCTATTTTTTAGAGTTTTCCAGCCTCTATAAATAAAGACTGGATCTCATAATTTAGCACACTATTTTATGCTTTAAGAGGCACATATTTTTACGCTCAAGGAGAGACACCTTTTTACACACTCAAATTTCTCACCCCCTTTTTCTGGTGTTCTTTTTTAAATTAGGATTTTTAGGTTTCAAAGATAATTGAATAAATTTCTTTGAACCTTAAAACATCCTCTCAAGAAGAAGAAGTGCTCCATGCAAGAGGTTGTTTTCAATTACCCTTTTCTTTTCTTTATGTCTTTCTTTTATGATGATGCATGAATGGTTTTTTAGTTTAGTTGTGTCAAATATCTACAATATGAATTGTTAATTATTGTATTGTTAAAGCATGATCTTGAATCTTTTATTGTAATTGTGATCTTTTTCTTAATTTTAAATATCTACGTATAACCAATCCCTTTTTTAAAATAAAATGGATCTACATCTTTATTAGATGTAAATATGAATTTATCTTCAATAAAAAATGGATCTACATCTTCATTAGATGTAGATCTGAATTTTTTCTTCAAAATAAAACGGATCTGCATCTTCCTTTGATGTATATCTGAATTTTTTCTTCAAAATAAAACGGATCTGCATCTTCATTAGATGTAGATCTGAATTTTTCTTAAATGAAACGGATCTGCATCTTCCTTAGATGCAGATCTAAATTTCTTTAAAATTAAAATGGATCTGCATCTTCCTTAGGTGTAGATTTGAATTTTTCTCAAAAGCAAAAATTGGTTTGTATCTTCCTTAGATACAAATCTGAATTTTTCTTAAAACAAAAAACTGATTTGTATCTTTCTTAGATGAAGATCTGATTTTTTTTAACATATGCAGATTTTGAAATAAAGAAAAAGATCATGCATGATTATGTATATGGTTATTTGTTTTGTTTGGTTCATATAGCATAAATTTGTTTCTATGAATGAAATTCTCTTCATAAAAAAAAAATATTTTTCATATTTTCGAACATGTAAAAACAGATCTAGCTTATGTAATTTAGTTTTTGTTTCTCATGTGTAATATATCATTCATAGCATGCATAAAAGGGTACATAGGTCACAAGATTCTAGAAGACCAGACTCTATTTGGGCGGAATGGGTGCTTAACACTTTTACATTCTATAACCTGGCCTTCGAATTTAGGTCTTTGGATAAGTAAATCTAAGCCTTGTCTTTATTTTTATTTTGGGTAGAATGTAACTAGGATAAAAAGCCATGTATTTTGGTAGATTGTAACTAGAACCCAAAGCCATGTAATTTTCCATTTTTCAAACATGTTTTTTCTTTTATTCAATCAATGAAATGAAACAATTCAGCCATGTAAAGTATTATATAGTTTTTCTTATTTTTTGTATAAAAAAATAAGTGGTAACTCCACATCACTTACCCAAAAAGAGAGGTGCCCTAAAAAGCACACTCAAAATCTCTCTTTTTTGAGAGGCCCTAATTTCTTGGTCTTTCACAGTGGTGACTCCGCTGGGGATGTCGAGGGCAAAGTTTCATGTTAGATTTAAGTGACCAAATGTGTACCCTTGTTTTGCATGGTCTTGCATGATATTGTTGTTTATTTGTTTATTTATGTTTGTTGAGATGTTGTATGATTTTTTTTTTTGTATGAAATTTTGCTGTTTGTATTATTTGTTAAAAGCATTCCCTAACCGTCATAGTGTATGCCATCTAAACAACAATGTATGCACCCCTTTTCAACAACTTGTGGTGGTAGTAACCATGGATCACCGGTCTTCATTAGATTCGGGTACCTAATGGCGAACTCACCAACTCATAGCCTAAAGTCACTGGATCATTTCCTATTGACTATAAAGGACAAATCATGCCATTTGGACCAATGCAATGTTCATTACATTACAAGTTAGGAGGTGTAATGTCCTAGCTATGGGAAACAATGAAACAATAAATCCACCTGACAACGTAATGACTTAGAACCTACCTTTAGGTCGATCCCGGTTAAAATTGCATTGCATGCAGTGTGTGTTTGTTTGGTTGATTAATGTGGATGGGGTCTTAGCATTGATTAACCCGACCAAACCTGTCATTAGGGGAGAATTTGATCAAGATCTAAAGGAATGCTAAAAAGAGAACCTAAGCTCGACATTCAAGCCAGTAGCTCCAATTCTAAGCTCGTCACTCCCATCACGATACTGAAGCCCTTAAGCATAGAAGAGACTCCGCTGCTGCAACATCACAACCCCATCTTCAACTTATAAGACAGTTCAAGCCACAAGAAGTTTGAAACTCCTAGCACTATCGCAGAAAAGGGAGAACACTCAAACACCGATAAACCCATGAACACTCAAGAGCTACTCAACACCATGGTAGTTAGTCAAATCCAGCTGAGGGAATACATGAACCGTATGGTGCAACAGTTTCAGAACCTAAAGAGTAATTAAGAAGAAAACAAGGATGATCATGACCCTCTAGCCATAAAGAATAAGAAGAAGATAGATGAGAGAATGAAGAAGATAGATGAGATGATTAGAAGAGCCCGCAAGATGGAGGACCTTATGGACTACGATTCCTTCTCACTTTTTCCTAATGTGAGATTACTTCTTAAGTTCAAGATGCCAACCTTGGACAAGTTTGATGGGACCGGTTGCCCAAAGTCCCATTTGAAGATGTCTATGAGGGCTATGCAGCCCTTAGGCGTGACTGAAGAAGTACTTGCTCAGATGTTCCAAAACACACTGATCGGAGTCGGTCTTAGGTGGTTCCTCAACCTGGATGATGCAAAAGCAAGAAGTTGGGAGGACATCTGCTGTGAGTTTCACAAGCAATACAAGCACAATATAGAAGTGGACATCACAAGGAAAGATCTCGAGACCACCAAGTAAGAGCCGAAAGAATCTTTCTCTACTTTCATCACCAATTGGAGAGCCAAGGCAGCACAAATGATGAATAGGCCGAGTGAAGAGGAACAGTTAGCCATGGTCGTAAATAATTCATTACATGTATACCATAAGTACTTGTTTGCACAATACTTTCCTAATTTTAAAGCTTTGATTGCTGCTGGAACCCAAATTAAGGATGCAATAAATAATGGCACTATAAAGAATGATGACCCACCAAGGTTTAAATAGAATGTAGGATCTAATTCTAAGGCTACAAATATTTCTAATATCCATAAAAATAATTGATTACACTCTTTGCTCCTATGCAAGTACCACAAAGGCCTAGACCTAGGAAGGAATTTCATGAGTTGTATATGCCTATAAGCCAAGTGTTTGACAAGCTAAAAGCAAAAGGGTTATTGATACCCTTAGCACCAAGACCGATTCCAAACCCCTTGCCCTCAAACTTTGATGTGAATAAGAGGTGTGCTTACCACCAAGGCCCTGGCCATGATACTGATCGTTGTTTTGGCCTTCGTTATGCAATTCAGGACGTATTAGACAATAAGGTGATTACGCCACCTACAAGGCCTAGCATTACTAACAATCCCTTAACCAATCATAATTTTGGGAAAGGACCAATGATTAATTGCCTGATGACTAAAGAGGAGTGTAAAGAAGACCCATCTGACCTGATCTATGACTTAACCAAATATTTTATAATGGCATGGGAAGAATTATTGGATAGGACATCTATTACCACCACAAGATATGATTTATGGAATGAATAAGTACCAAAACCTGAGGGTTACTAAACACCCATAAACGGGGGGAGACACTTCAAACCCCGAGAAAACAACCAAACACCACCTACAAGGCCTAGCATTACTAACAATCCCTTACCCAATCATAATTTTGGGAAAGGACCAATGATTAATTGCCTGATGACTGAAGAGGAGTGTAAAGAAGACCCATCTGACCTGATCTATGACTTAACCAAATATTTTATAATGGCATGGGAAGAATTATTGGATAGGACATCTATTACCACCACAAGATATGATAAATGGAATGAAAAAGTACCAAAACCTGAGGGTTACTAAACACCCATAAACGGAGGGAGACACTTCAAACCTCGAGAAAACAACCAAACACCTACACATGGGGGGAGATACTTCGAACCCTAATCAAATTACCTAACATCCATAAACGGGGGGAGACACTTCAAACCCCAAGTAAATATCCAAACACCCACAAATGGGGAAGAAACTTTAAACCCCAAGACACCGATCCCAATGACCAAACAAAATTTGCTCATATCACAAGGGGGGAGACACATTAAACCCTCACATATTGAGACCAAAAACCCGGTAGAAGCCCTGAATAGATCTACCCAACAAACACCTGCCAAAGGGGATGAGGTCCTCAAGCAACTACAAAAGACACAAGCCAACATATCCTTATGGGGTTTACTCATGGCCTCATACAAACACCACAAAGCCTAGTAGACCTTCTCAACCAAATCCAAGTCCCTACGACCACAACCTCCCAGGATTTGAATGCTATAATTCGGTCCATAAATAGGAAACTCACCATTTCCTATTCTGATAAGGATCTGACCAAGAAAGGGAAGCACTACAACGACCCATTGCATATCACTGTAGATGCCATGGGGAAGAGGAAACTGATGGTTTTGATAGATGATAGAAGTGCTTTGAACGTGTGTCCTTTAAAGACTGCAAGTTGTTTAGGGTTAAGCATTGAAGACTTTGTGCCTACCGATCAGCATGTGAGAGCATACGACAACAGTAGAAGAGTGGTCTTGGGAACCATAACATTAGATCTTACCATAGGACCGATGGTTATGAATTTGGGTTTTCAAGTCCGTAATATAGCCTCATGCTTCAAAATGCTCCTTAGGCGACCGTGGATCCATGACACAAAGGCTGTACCTTGCTTTCTATATCAAAAGGTTCAGTTACCACTTGAAGAAGCTATTGTGACCATATATAGGGATACTTTGACTCTGCCTAAGCCTATTTTCAGTATTGATTCTGAGAAAGAGCCATTGACCTTGGATGGCTTTGAGATTGAGATGCCTGGCTTTAAAAGGAGAGAACAAGAAATGGAGAAGATCCCGATGGACTTTGCTCCCTATGGTAACAACAATGTGGTAGCGATGATGAGGAGAATGAACTACCTCACGAGGATGAACTTGGGGAGAATTGTGAAGAAACCTATTGTTCAAGTCCCGATGATTCCTACCACCACACCACCTTTTAAGCTAGGCTATAAGCCCATTGATGATGATTTGTTAGAAATGGAAGTGAGAAAGATGGCTCGAGCCAAAGCCAAAGCAAAATGACTCCCTTGTCCTCCAAAACCTCTGAAGCCTTACACTCCTACATTGAATGGGAAGTTTGTAAAAGCTGGAGAAAGTTATCGTTATTAGGGATTCCCTGAACCAAGATTTGATCCTGTGACAAAGACAATGGTGCCTAGGTTTGAAATACTATTTGATTGCAACAACAAGGTTCCAAAATTGAAGAAAGAAGATGCAACTTGGGTTCCAACAGATTGGGCTAATTACATGGATCCTGAGATCCTCACTCTTGTCATCACTTCCATCCTTAGAGATCCTATTTGCAATATAGAAGAAGAAGAATATTAGGAGGCTTGCTAACACACATTGAAGAGCCCGTATGAGCTAAGAGCCAATGATGAAGATGTGGAAGAGGGAGTAGCCCCTAGCGATGATGAGGATGGAAGTGATGACAAGAGTAATAGTAGTAGTGATAGCAGCAACAGTGATAGTGGACATGATGATGATGACAGCAGCATCGATAGTGAGGACAACAGCAGCAGAGATTATGATAGCCTGTACAGTGGCAATGATTAGTATGAACCCCCTAGTGATAGAGAAGATGAAGACGTAGATCTGTTCTATGAAGAATATGATGATGATGTGGACTGTTATGATGAAGACATTGAAGATGATGCCGAAGCTAACAGGTGGAGCGACACTAATAATGACCAATATAGGCTGATAAATGTGTTAGAGAATAGAAAAGGGGAGAATAAACAAGCTAATGAAATATACTATGATGAATACCCCTATAGGCATCTTTCAGAATGGAGCGATATCACTGATGTCAGTTCAAGGTCTGGCCCCCGGTATGACAAGCATGGAAGAGAGATTCCAGAATGGGGGTCGTATTATGATTTAAAACCAAGTTCACCAACCCCACATACGAAAGAGGAGGATGACATAGATGCTAGGTTGGCCACTCTAGACCAAAACCTGATGGTCCACAATCTCAAAATCATGACACTTGAAAATGTTGAATGTAATGATGAGAGGATGGAAGGGGGCGAGTCAAAACATCTCCCTCAACACACCTACTTACGCAGCAGGGGCAAGCATGACCTGTTTGATGAATGGATAAATAGCATAAAGCGCCTGGATGCTTTTGTGACCGATAGACCTATAGACATGGAGATTGACAAAGAAGCCATAGATTATATGGATGAAGATCCCACAGTACTAATGCTGAAGGAAGAAAGAACTTATTGGGAGCCACCTGCCATTGTTGAAGCCACGACTGAGTTGAAGAACTGGGCATGGGAGGGAGCCGCCCACCCCATGGAAGACTCCGTGAGGAAGATCAAGACCGTCAAGTCAGTCACTTTTGCCAAAAAGATCCAGACTGCTGAGCCAGTCACCCCGGCCAAGAACATTGTTTTTGTCCCTATTGAGTCTATTTTCTGCTAGTATTTCTATTCCAGTTAAGTCTGTTTACGATAGTTTTTCCAGTTGAGCCTGATTTAGTTAAGTCCATTGAGTCTGTGGAGTCTGCTAAGAACTCTTTCCCTTTTAATATAATTTCTGATTCTGCTTATTTGTTGGTTTTGAATGTTTTTATTTTTGAAATTGGTAAAGAAACCATTAATAATAAGGAATTAAAACATGGACACTAGAGCCCATAAAAAAAAGAAACCCAACCCAATAACCAAGGAATTGATGATGAACCTAAAATGATACAAGTGGGCAATACTCTAACCGCCTCAAAGAAAGATGCATTAATGGAAGTGCTGACAGAGTTCAAGGAAGTCTTTGTGTGGTTATACGAAGACATGCTTGGGATTGATACAGATATAGTACAGCATTGCATTCCAACAGATCCAAGAAGCCAGTCAAGCAGAAGTTGAGAAGAATAAAGCCAAAGTGGACTCTCAAGATCAAGGAAGAAGTGGAGAAACAGTACAATGCAGGATTCCTGAGAGTGGTTAACTATCCAAAATGGTTAGCTAATATGGTTCCGGTACCAAAGAAGGATGGGAAGATCAGAATGTGTATAGATTTTCGAGATCTAAATAAGGTCAGCCCAAAAGATGATTTTCCTTTGCCTCACATTGATATCCTAGTTGACAACACAGCAAGTCATGCTTTGCTATTGTCTATGGATGGATTTTCACGGTACAATCAGATTAAGATAGCTCCAGAAGATATGGAGAAAACCTTCTTTATTACACCATAGGGGACATATTACTACAAGGTCATGCCATTTGGTCTTAAAAATGCTGGTACTACTTACCAACGTGCAGCTACTACTTTGCAACATGATTTGATCCATAAAGAAGTAGAAGTTTATGTTGATGATATGATAGTGCAGTCCAAAGACCGTGAAGGACACATACCGACTTTGAGGAAGTTCTTTGAAAGAATCTGGTTCTACAAGTTACTGTTGAATCCAAAGAAATACACTTTCGGAGTTACATCCGGAAAACTATTAGGGTTTATGGTAAGCCAAAGTGGAATAGAAGTCGATCCTGAAAAAATCAAGGCAATTGTAGAAATGAAGCCCTCGAGAACTAGAAAAGAGATTCGAGGATTTCTGGGGAGGATACAGTACATCAGCAGGTTCATAACTTAACTCACCATGACATGTGAACCAATCTTTCGATTACTTAAGAAGGAGGTCCCTATAGTATGGAATGAACAATGCCAAGAGGCCTTTGAAAAGATCAAGAATTATCTGATGAAGCCACCAATACTTGTCCCACCGGTACTCGAAAAGCCATTGTTGTCGTATCTCACCACTGTACATACACTAATGGAGGCTCTACTTGCTCAATGCCTAAAGGAGACTAAAAAAGAGAATGCAATTTACTACATCAGCAAGAAGATGTTGCCTTATGAAGAAAAGTATTTACCATTAGAGAAGACATGTGTAGCACTTGGATTGGCAACCCGCAAACTCAAACATTATATGCTTGCTCATAAATTTTTGTTAATTGTAAGAATGGATCCTTTGAAGTATTTAATGGAAAAACATGTGCAAGATGGGAAGACAGCTAAATGGGTGTTGCTTTTGTCAGAATTTGATATTAAGTATGTGATCTAGAAATTTGTGGAGGGGAGAGCAAGTGCCGATCACCTAGCCTATTATTCACTAGAAGAATCTGAAGAGATTCAAGGAGATTTTTTAGATGAAGACATCATGGGGATTGATGTAGAATCATGGAAAATGCACTTAGATGAAGCAACAAATCAAAATGGAAGTGGAATTGGAGTTCTCTTAATATCCCCAAAAGGGACACACATTCCATTTTCTGGCAGACTCAACTTTCCTGCCACAACCAATGCCACAGAATATGAAACTTGCATTATGGGCCTACAAGCAGCCTTAGGCCTAGGAGTGAAAGAGTTGGAGGTATACGGAGACTCAGCTTTGATAATCTCTCAGATTCAGAATAAATGGAAGGTCAAGGAAGAAAGGCTAATGCCTTATCATAGATGTCTCCAGAAGTGGGCATCAAAATTCAGCAAGATTCAATATCAGTATGTGTCGAGGATGCAGAATCAAATTGCAGATGCTTTAGCAACCATGGCATCCATGATGGATGGGCCAAAAAAAGATGAAGCTAGATCGATAATGTTGGAACAAAAAGAACCAACCTACTGCATGACAATAGAAGAAGATGAGGGAAAGAATGGAGAAGGTGAATGGTATTTAGACATCCTACAATATCTCAACGATAGGACATACCCACCATCTGCAGACAAGAATGATCAATTAACCATCTGGAGGTTGTATACCAATTACATCGTTTATAGTGAAAGGCTTTACAGAAGATCATATAATGGAATTCATCTCCTTTATGTAACCACCAAGGAAGCACAGCAAATAATTAAAGGGGTTCATGAGTCAAGCTATGGGCCACATATGAATGCACACATGTTGTCGAGGAAGAGAATGAGACAAGGGTATTACTAGACTACTATGGAAGCCGACTGTGTGGCTCATGTCTGAAAATGCCATCAATGCCAAGTTTATGGAGATCTGAAACATATGCCACCCATGCCACTACATACCATGATATCACGTTGGCCATTCTCCACATGAGGGATAGACATTATTGGGAAGATTCACCCATCAGTATCCAATGGCCATGAATTCATACTTGTAGCCATTGATTACTTTACTAAATGGGTAGAAGCTACCTCATACAAGGTTCTGAATTCAAAGAAGGTTGCTCAATTCATCCAAACCAATATCATCTATAGATATAGGGTACCACATGAAATTATCTCTGACAATGGGCAGCATTTCAAGGGAGAAATAGAGAAGGTACTACGACAATTCAACATTCAACATCACAACTCTTCACCTTACTGTCCTCAAACCAATGGAGTACTTGAGGCTGCTAATAAAAATATACAGCGAATCTTGAAGAAGAGAACAAAGAATTACAAGGACTAGCACCTACAATTGCCCTATGTACTCTAGGGGTATAGAACATTAATTTGATCTTCCACAAGAGCCACTCCTTATTCATTAGTGTATGGGATGGAAGCAATTCTTCCCATTGAGATAGGTGTCCGTTCACTAAGGACAGTATTAGAAAGCGAAATCCCTGAAGCAAACTAGTTACAAAGTAGATATGATCAGTTGTGCATTCTAGATGAGAAAAGACTCAAGGCCTTGTATCACATTCAAGGTTACCAAAGGAGGCTTAAGAAGGCTTTTCACAAGAAAGTGAGAACCAGAGATTTGAAGTTGGGAGATTTAGTGTTGAAGGAGATTCGAGCCCCGATTCAGGATGTAAATGGGAAGTTCAAGCAAAATTAGGCAGGCCCATACATTATCAAACAGATATACTCTGGGGGAGTAGTAAGGTTGATGGACTTAGATGCAAACCCTTTCACTGAGCCAACCAACACGGATCAATTAAAGAAATACCACGTCTGAGGTGGTAGCCTGAAAGCACCACGTCTGAAGTGGTTGTAAATTATGTTATTTCCCTTCTAGGCTTCAAAAAACAAAAACAAAAAAACAAAAACAAAAAAAACTTGCTAGGTTGAAAACCCGAAAGGGCAGTCTAGGCAAAAATTAAAGCAACAAAAAAAATAAAAACAAAAAATGGGGTAGGTTGAAAACCAAAAAGGGCAATCTATGCAAAAGGAGAGTACAAAAAAAAAAGTGAGAGAGCCTGCTAAGTTAAAAACCCGAAAGGATAGCCTAGGAAAAAATTAAGTCATAAAAAAAATCATCAGCAACGAACTACGTATGTCCTGATCCTTCTACAAAAGGGGTACATAAGCAACCATGCATTGGTTTGGTCACAATTTCTCAAAACCACCATTTGCCCATTAACCCAAGTATCCCAAAATTCAACCATTCCATTAAACCATATCATTACACAAAATCCAAAAACACAAACCCTAAACTAAGCCATAAAAAAATTAAAAAGAAAACCCCCAAAAGCCTATTAAACAGAACCCTTAACCTACAAATCCTAAATAATTCTTAAACATAAGAGTTTTTACATCAACTTCTGAATAACATGTTCAAAGCCAAAAAATAAGAAGGTCAATTTGTCTTCAGTCTTTTCTCCTTTTGTTGATCATTGATTTCTTCTGTGTTAGGTACTTCATCATTCTTGTCCCTTCTTTTGATTTCATAGATGTCTTCATTGTGTCTTTCCCGGTTCTCTCTGAGAAACTGTTTTCTCATGGCAACCATCTCAGCTTCCTTGTCAACAATCTTGTTCACCAACCAGTTAGAGTATTTTGTAGTCATCCTCTGAAAGTGAACCTTGACAAAAGATTAGTCCACTCGGTTAGCCATCTCCAAACCTAATAGCATGTTCTTTATAGAAGTAGGATTTATGTCCACAGGAGTAAAAGATCTTCTTCTTTTTCCACCAGGCATTCCCTGCTCAAACTAAAACTGCCTTAAGAGTCTATCTACCCTGTAGAAAGTTGACCTCCGCAACCCTACAATGAAGATGTGATCAGATCTTGGAGACCGCAGTAGAAGGGGCGGGCACTTCCACCAATAACAATTCCATTGGATTGAGGTGCTGGATTTCTTGTTCAAGAACTTCACCCAGTCACTCTCAGTTTGACACTCAGTTTTGATAACAGTCTTGCTAAGAAAACTGCTAGGCCCATAATTACCAGTTGTAGGCTTGGTAATCATATCTAGTCACTCCATCAGCCATATCAGCAAAGTTAAAGGACTCCCTAGGAAGTTTTGAGATTCTCCACCATGAAATACTGCATCCAGTCCTAGAAGAGTTTCTGCCAAGATCAAAGAAACAGGATTATCACCACCCTTATTTTAATTCACAACACTTATGGCTCAAGCATCCAAAAAACCTTGCTTTCCAGAGCAAAGCAAAAGTTTTCTCGCGAAGCATAGGGCCAAGCCAAAGACTTTCTGCATATTGTCGGTCACTCCATAGGTGCGTTTGTCCATCAATCTGGAAACAATTGCACAAAGATTCACCATATGTCCTTCAATCATACTGCCGGTAATGGAAGTACGAAGACTGATAGTATTAGACAAAGATTCCTTATGCTTGGGATCACAAGAAACCGCTACAAATTTTCTGCTAGGATAATAGCCCAGGATAGCGGAAAATTCTTCAATTGTCGGACAAAGTTCAGCAGTTTTAAACCAGAACACATAAATCTTCGGGATCCCAGAATTTCACAACAGCACGAAGGAAATCCCACTTGATATTGACATTCCTCAGAGCCTTAATTCCCTCTAGTTTGTAGGCTGTAAAATTGGTCTTGGTACTAAAATCAAAGCTATGAACTCATCTGTTGATATCATGAATTTTTGAATGAAAGAAATTATGATTGCTAGACATGAATGACTTTTGCTTGTGATTATTGTGCTTTGCTAACCTTGATGCAGAGATTTATCAGAGGAGAAATCATTTATATAAGCTACATCAGTTCCTAATCAGGTTGGAAATAGGTTTCAGAGAGTTTGTAGCAGAGCAGGAGAGTGTTTCATGGTCACAAATGAAGGAAATATTTTTCAAAAATCATGAAAACGTGAAACATGCATTGGAAAAGCAAAAGGAGTAGTCCTACCATGGAGTAAGCGTCATGACGTGGCCAAGTGCCATTCAGCACTCTAAAAGTGCCGAATGGCACTCCTCATGTGCCAAGTGGCACCTACTCTGGCCATCATACATCCATGCAATTTTGCATTCCTGGACAATTTTTTAAGGTCATTTAACACTCAAAAAAGTTTTTTTTTTTTTTTTTTTTTTGGGTTAAACTGGGGCATTCTGATGTGCCTAACTCACTTGTTTTCAAAAATCATCACTTGCATCATTTTTTTCAAAAATTGATCAAATCATTTTTTTTCAAGACTCATGGATTCATATTCCAAACTAGGGGCATTCGTCCATGTCTCATTCATTTTCAAAAAAAAAAAAAAAAAAAAAAAGACCACCATCATTTTTTCTTTTAAAAAAATCATCATGGAGATTTCAAAAAAAAAAAAAATCATGCATTCATTTTAAACTAGGGGCATTCGGCTCCGCCTCATTCAAGTAAGTAAAGATTCCATCAGAGCCAATCAAGATAAGTTTAAATTGGGACTACAAGACCTCATCAGGTGAATTCTGAACTTGTCTTAATTAAAGTCTCTACATTATCTAAAAGGCAAAGAGCTAAACATGAAATGTAGTACAAGATTGTCAAAGGAACACTTCCCTTTCTTTTGTAGGAAAAATAAAAAATACAAGTCAGACATCATAGGACTCTGTGTCCGACTACGAGAGGACCTCCTTGACCCACCTCTAAAGGAGCTACCTTTTGTATTTCCTTCTTGACATGTGAAAAATCAAGGATCATACTAACGATTTTCCAGTTCAAGGCTCCTGATCCTTTCCTCTAAAGTTCTTCTGGTAGCATCAGCAGCTTCCAGTCGATGTGCCTAAAAAGTCATCAAAATCAAGAGTTAATTCTATCATCAAGAAAAGTTCAAGCAAAAGACACTCAGAAAGCAACATGGCATACCCAGCTCGCATTATTGAGCACAAATTGGGAGGATTGAATAAGAGCCAATGATTGCAAGCCTCCATTCATCCGCATGCTTTCCTCCACAAGATCCACATCAACCTGAAGCACAACTCTACTGGATTAAGAGCCATTCAATAAGCAAAAAAAGAAATAAGGACAAAGGACTAAAAATTCAAAACCATACCGGATGTGTGCTCTGGCCTAGTTAAAGGCATGGAACTATACGTTCCATCAACATTTATCACATCATATTACCAAGCCGGAAAATGGGGATAAGCCTCCATGAAGGAACTAGAAGAGCTACCAGCATGGTGAGGAGAGAAAATCTCTTCCTCTCCCTCTACCCCTCCCTCTCCTTCAGAAGATAGAGGCTGAAAATTCAACGTGCAAATTTTGTTACCAAGCAGAAATATGGAAAAGGAATTTGCAAGATGGAGATTTGACTTTAGAAGGGAAGAGAAGTATCGTTCTGCCAACCAAGCAACTTTGCAGATGAAGTCAAATGAATTCAGAATAATTCCTTTCTACTCTTGCAACAATATAGCCATTACGGGCCTAAGCAATCTCTTCATTAGTCAGAAGGTCAGCCATCTGGACAGTGGAACAAGAAGGAATTGGAACTGTTGTAGGAGGATACTCATGTTCAACTTGGGGCGACACCCGATCACCAAGATACCAATACCTTCAATGCCCACATTCAAACAATACCTGATGACCATTCAACGCCAAATCCCGTTCACACTCTGCATACCCCTCACATCCAGCCCAAGGATCTAAAGACATCTAAAAAATCACAAAGGAACTCAGAATGAGAAAAGCCCAAGCCATTACCAAGTACCAAAGATTCCAAAAAAAAGGAAGGGAAGGAAGAACTCACATCATCAGCAGTCAAATTGTTAATCACCAAGCGCCAAATTTCCAAAGAATGCCTGGAAGGTGTAGATAAATGGTGTTTAGGCAACCAATGGAGAAATCTACGAAAAATGCCAACAACCTCCTCCCGGGTTTCAGGACCAACTCCAAAGTATTCGTATATCCAGACTTGAAAAATTCACAACACCATTACCACATAGCCTAAAATAACTCTCCAAAACACACACATAGCCCAAAAAAAATTTCTAAAACCCACACATACCCAAAAAAATCTCAAACCTCACCTGCCATACAAATGGAGCCTCACCCAAGCTTGAAAGGCTCCGCTTAGAAAGTTGGGTCATGAAATGCAACAGAGTAGCATAAGTCATACCGCCCTAATCATAATTCTAAATTTGCTCAATTTTTCTCAAGCTCCACAAGTAACGCAGATTCATCGTACTGCCTAAATCCGGACACAAGAAAGTCCCGATAAAAAGAAGCATGAACATGCGAGCACCCTTTGCCATAGTCTCACATTGGGGAATATTCTCACATAGCCAAAACAAAGGGATATTGTTACTCCTCATCCTAGAAGGCACTCCACCTAGAAGTTTCTTGATTTCAGTTGAAGTAAGGGAATCATTGACACAAATTCTCTCACCACCCAACCTTAGACCGATGATAATAGAAAAGTCGTAAGGTGTCAACATTACCTCACCAATGCCTAGAAAATGGAAGGTACATGTAGTGTCCCAGAAGTGCTCTGCCAAGGCAAGGAGTAATTGAAGATCCTTGTACTCATTTGTCTCTTGATTTAACAGAGCTTCGAAGAAAGTACCAAAGCCCACTTCATTGATTATGTTTTTGATGTTACAAGACAATGCTTCCCATGTGTTTTTCAACTTTTGAATACTACCTCGACTCTTGAGGCTTTGCAACACAAAAGTTATGCCCATCATTTCCATGACCAAAATCACATGTCCAACAAAAAAATTCCCATAACAAAAACCCACATGTCCAAAAATTTCTTTGCCAACAAAATTCCCATAACCAAAACCCACATGACCAAAAATTTTTCACAACCAAAAATCATGCACCCAAAAAGGTCAATGCCCCATCACCAAAAAAAAAAAAAAAATCAATGCCCACCAAAAATTTCACCACCATCAAAATTTTTCACGTGTCCATACACAACTACAAAATTTTTTCCATAACCATGCACAAAAAATTCCTACCTGACCAAAATAGCCAACAAATAATTTCCTACATGTCCATGCACAACAAGTAAATTCTCACATAGCCAAAATCATAACTACAAAAATTTTCCATGAACCAACATCACATACCCAACAAAATTTTTCCAAAAGTCAAAATTTCATACCCACAAAATTTGCCCATACCCACAAATTTATCCATGCACATACCGCCAAAATTTTGCCATGTCCATAAAACAAAGTTTACACATGCCAACAAAATTTTCCCACATGCATCATGAACACATTCATACAAGCCTACAACACAAATTTTTCACAATGCCAATATTCCCAAAATCCAAACCAAAATTCATCCAACAATTTCACAATTTACCCACATTGTCAAAATTCCATAAGCTACCAACATTGCCCAAATTGCACCATGACCAAAAATAACACTTCAAGAATGCTCCAAAGCCAACATTACAAAATGATCAATCATACAATGCCCCAAATTGCAACAACAAAATGACAATATCTTACCATGAAACTTTCAATGAAACATGAAACAACATTTTGTCCAAGCAAAGAAACCAAAGAAAAACTCACCTTGATGTCTATATGAGAATATGGAGCATGGGTCTTAGGGTCTTGGAGAAGCCTCTCCTCATCATGCCAATCAAATGGTGGATCATATTTCTTACCATGAAAGTAAGAAAAGAGGACTCATTGGAAGAAGAAGCCATGTTGATGCAAAGAAAAATGGGTTTTAAAAAATTGGTTTCACCAAAAATGGGTGTATGGAAAAAGTGCTCAAGAACACAAGGATTTAAAGAAATATTGAGGGAGATGGATGAGGGAAGGTTGAGAAGCTTAGAAAAGTTTTTTTTTTTTTTTTTTTAGAAGAAATGGTGAGATGAAGAAGAAAAATCAAGGGGAAGAAGAAGGTGAATAATGTTAATGGAGGAAAAAAAGATGAAGGAGGAAGAAAAAAGCGAGAGACAAGGAAGTGGAGGGCCAAAAATTTGACCCCATATTAATGATTCAGTTGAGTCACTGAGTCAACTCAGTCAAACAGAGTTGACTCAGTCAATTCCAAAAAGGTTTTTCTTTTTAATTCCTTTCCCCCACTCCTAAAAAATTACATCATAAAAAATATAAAATAAAATAAAAAGAAGAAGAAGAAAAAGAGAAAAATCAAAAATCAAATTTTCAAAAAAAAAAAAAAAGGATGAAACATTTTTGGAATGGACTAAAGATAAAACTTCAAGTTCAAATTTTCAAGTTTTTTTTTTTTTTTTTTTTTTAAAAAAAACTCGAAATCCCAAATTTTCAATTCAAAATTTTCATTCCCAAGTTTAAAAAGTCCACATTTTCAAACCCGATTTTTTTTTTTTTTTAAATCTCTTCACTTTCCAAAATTTCAAATTGCAAAAAAATTTCAAACCTTAGATTTCATGCTCAAAACTTCAAGCCTTAATATTCAAAATCCCAAGTTTTAATTTTCAAAATTTCAAGTTTCAAATCTTTCAAAATCTCAGGTTTCAAATCCCAAGCCTTAAGTTTCAAATTTTCAAGTTTCAAATTTTTCAAAATTTCAAGTTTCAAAAATTTCAAAATCTCAAAGTTTTAAGTTCCAAAGGCTCAAAATTTTAATTTTCAATTTCAAAATTTCCAAGCTTCAAAAAATCAAATGTTTCTCAAAAATAAAATCTTTTGTCAATCAAATTTTTCTTAACAAAGTTCAAATCAAGAAGGGGTAAATGAATATCACACGTCTCAAAAAGCAAAGGAACAACAAAACACTCATCAATTAGAGGCAAATTCCAAATTTTGACTCTTGCAAGCAACAGCTTGGTTGTGAGGATGAAAAGCCTTTGATTCCCTCAGTCAAGATCAGATTCATTGGTCGCAGGCACCTACGTAGCCAAAATCAAGATCGTGGTCGCAGACATTTCCTTAGTTAAAATCAGATTCATTGGTAGCAGGAACCTACATATCCAAGATCAATATCGTGGTCGCAGACATTACCTCAATCAAGATCAGATTCATTGGTCACAGGAACCTATGTATCCAAGATCAATATCGTGGTCGCAAACACTTCTTTCGTCAAGATCGAGGTGCAAAAGCTCCTTGGTCGCAGACAACTCCATTATCAAGATCAAGATGAAAAAGTCTCTCAGTCACTAGTTAGGTCAAGTATTTTCATTTTTTGTTAAGACACTAGTTCTATGTTCCAAAGTTTTAGGTTCGAGGGCTAGGTAATCTTTCAATTAAATCATCGTTGCTAAAATCAGTGTCTTTGTTTTACATTGACATTCGCTTTCCAAGTTCTGTCAATGAAGGGCATTCTGTAGACACTCTATTTTGCATTTATGATTTAATCAAGAAAGATAACTGGAATGACCATCTATGTACCCCAAAAATTATGATTGCATTATATGCATTTATTCATTCATTGCATATCATAAAAATGATCTTGAGATTCTAACGGTCGTAACAGTGCGTCCGGTTTCCATATCGGACAGTCGGATTGAAAGATATCGCATGATCAAGTTTGCACAGTCAGCATGCATTGTGTCTAGGTAGAGTCGACCATGCACGATTGATTTAAATTAATTCTGATTGGTTAAACAATTAAAATTAATTAAATAATTTTGTGATTGGTTGATAATTAGTGTCTAAAATAGAATTGCTTGCATAGGAATAAAAGGGATAACTGGTTCACAATAAAATTATGGATAATCTGAACTTTATCAAAATTTATTTTAGGGTGTTGGTGTGTGGGAAGGTTCAAGAAAGAACCAATTCATATTGGTTGATACAATGGGCTAATTGCAGGATCCGGTAAATTAGAAAGGAGAAAGCTAGCGTAACCCTGTTGGAGCAAGAAGCTTGGAAGGCTTAGGTGTATCGGATAGATTAGACTTGGAGGGTCTATTGATATTCATGTATTCCAACTAATTTTCTAGTGGATCATTTTACCGCTAGGAGGGCGGCGGAGAGGTTTTACGTCGAGTTCTTTGGTTTCCTCTTCAATAACACGTGCCAGTGTTATCTTGTGTTTGCTTCTCTCTATCCCTTACTCTTTACTTTTAATTACCACTGAGTTATGATTAAAATATGGCTTAGAGTAGTTTGTATAATTGGGTATAGCTTATATTTCATATTCCGCACATATATTGTTTGAATATAAGCTTGTTTTGGATAATTTGATTTTGGAGGTCGAAACATTCATAAGTGTTTTACACACTAAGTGAGCTTTCACACTCTAACAATCACAAACTGAATTTCTTCTTTGCAAGTTGGGTATCATGAATATCGACCCCAACTCCAGGGGAAGTGTTGAGAAAGACTAAGCCAATATAGAAATTTGTCGAAACTTATCAAGAACATTGCAACTGTCAAGCTTGTAGTTCAAAAGAAGTAAAGAAAGTAGACATAGAAGCGGTGTACCATTTTATGCTAAAGTCCCAAACTTAGACACGATCTAATAGAGACTAGGAGTATCTTAGAGAGTTCAAAAATCTGTAAATGGATATTTTAGTACAAAAAATGATAAAATCCAAACAGAAAATCTCTTGTTTACTACATCTGATAGTTTAATCCAATTGCATGCATATTATGACACAGAGTGGGCTCACTGTAGGACACTCATAAACCAATTACTACTTGGTAAATCACTTGTTTACTAGAATTTCCACACACAAGAGAGAGAGAGAGAGAGAGAGATAAAAACCTTGCTTACTAGAAGACCAAGAAACAAACAAGCGTTTCTCATTCATCAACAATGGCAAAATTTAGATCAATGGCGACAACTTTTTTGTGAGGTCACCAGCTAAAACATCTTAACAGACCTTAATACGAATTGTACTGCGAAAACAAGGTTGCCATTCATATAGCTTCACATCCAATCTTCCAAAACAATCAAAATGAAGAAGAAGAAGAAAAAACCAAAGTTCATTTAAATGTGATCATTTATTCATTCTAGTTTATATGCTTATGATTGGCAGCTTGATTAAGTTTACACGTGGGTGCATGGCATGATGTCTTAACCATGTAAGACTTTGAGTTGTACTCCGTGTAGGACATGTAAAGCAACCCTAGCTGACTTCTATTTTATGCTAATTAATATATGGGTCGTGTTAACGGGTGCTTATAAGGCAATTATTAATAAATCATATTAGGAAAGTTTTAACACCATTTTTATGGTAAATATAAAAAGTTGTCAAAAAAATTAATTGCATTATCATTTTTCCATAAAATGTTTTAAAAATAGTTCCTAAAAAAATGCCTTTAGGACATCCGTTAACATTTCCTTTAATATAATACACTAGTTATGCGGCTACATGTGAAGCAACCCTAGCCGCAAAAGTAGAATAGGGTTTTTTCTATTCCCTGTTATTTTGGTAGAGTTTTAAGCTATGACTTTATTCTAAAGATTATCAAGTTTCTCTAGTCACTTGTTTCTTGTGAGTGAGAGCTCTTGAGAGTATTTGGAATTTGGGTTTTGTGAGAGTGTTTTGATACTACTTTTTGTAATCTCCTTTTGTTGGTAAAACCTTCTTCTCAACACTATCCATGCATTTAGGCCCAAGGCCGAACCATATAAATTTTTGTTTTCCCGTATGATTATTTTTTTTATTTCTATTTCTATTTTGCATAAACTCATTGTTATTTGGTTATACACACAACAAATAGATATTTACGCCTCCGCTATTCCCAATAAATTGATATTAAAGCTTGCACTTTTGCAACATATATAACAAGACTATCTTAAATAAATAGCAGGCTATTTCAGAATTAAGCCAATATCTAAATGGGAGACGATAATTAATGAGTACATAATAACTTGCAGTACAAGATTATTTTGATTTATATATAGGTGCTTGTGCAGCTGTGACTATGAATCTAAATGTTGTGACAAGCCATTTTCAAGGGTATTGGTAGATCTGAAAAGGCTCCGGTTGAAATTTGGTTGAAAACAAACTTGTTTGCAGCCTCTGTATAGTGAACCCCATCCCAATTTACTCTAACTGAGGGGCGTTCACATGAACCAGCAAATATCTGGCTTCCATTGACTGTGATTGTTCCTCCACAACCAACACTATTATTGTACATGCCACCATAGCCACAACAAGCAACGAGAGGAAGCTCAAATCCTGATATTTTCAAGCAACAATGGGAAATTTTTTGACAATTCAATAATTGAAGGATGAGCAATTTTCATAAAATTTTATGCCACTTAAGAATAATTCATTTTAAATAAATGTTAAAAAAAAAAAGATGAAAAAATGCTAATGAGCATCTCAGTATTTTTTTGAAAATATTCAATAGTTGAAGGATGACCGATTTAAATCTTGGATGTTGCCGTTGAAAATATCAAGATGTCTCTATCCCTAATTATTAATAATTTTTTGTTATATAATTTTCAATGTAAAAAATTATGGGGCTTACCATATTCCTTTGGTTTAGTAAATAGAGAGTACTTGACAGAGTAGACGTCCACATATGTGATTGCAGCTAATGGAAGATCCTTCCTGAGTTGAACTATGGCCTCCTTCAAATTGTGGTTGAAATATTGAGCTACATCGTTATAAGACTGCGCGCAACCATAGCTGTCCCTTTGAGCTGATGGAAAATTGGCCAAAATATAGGGAAGGCAGCCAATCGGTCCCGTGTTGTGAATCCAAAACGATCTAGCTCCCAAATTATATATATTCTACATCATAACATCACTTGATTAGCATTAAAAGAAGACTTTAGTTAATGAATACCCTAAAGGCACACGCTAAAGTGTATTTAATGCTCTGTTAAATTATATTTTTTTTTAAATTAAGTCAAATTATGCACATATATTTAAAAAAAAAACACACACACACACACAAAATCACAATGAAATTATTCCTGCAATTTTTATATATTTTTCAAGAAAAAAATAAATAATAAAAAAAATTTAGTTACCTGCTTTTTGTTGTCTTTTTGTTGTTGTTGTTTGTTTGATCGTTTTTTTACTTTTTCCTTTTTTCTAATTAGTTTAACAAAGTGATCATGTTTCTTCTTAAAGTAGTACGCCAAGGCCAAGCCAGCCTATTTTCAATGACTAATCGAATCGTAGTATAAATTTACCTTAACATTAATGGAGAACTTGTTTACTATATCAGGGATAGAAGCATTGACTTCCTCTATGTTCATGTTACCAAAGAACCCCTCACCAAGATCATTCTGGCCGATATCGAATGTGTATATAATGCTTTTGAAAAATAATCCTCCTTGGGCATTAAAGTTGCAAATATTCCTCCTACAAGAAATTTTAAAAAGCCTAATATAAAGCAAAAATGTATTTGATAATATAGATGGTTATAAGCTTCTCAATTCTCAACAAATATATGAGGTGTTTTACGAGCACAACAAAATATTACATCTTCACAACAAGCTTACGTGTCAACTTATCATAAGTCATAGTAAAATAAAATTTTACTAGGACCCACCACAACTCAAAATAATAGTATTGTAAAAATGCTGTGAGATTTTGTTATATTCATAAACTTTTTCAATACATAATATTATGTTTACGCATTTTAGAATTTTACCCTAAATACATTTTCTTAAATGTTGTACCTTAAGTTCCTACCATGTGCCAATAGTGTTGTAACTTAACTAATATCTTCTGCATCTTTTGGTGTTTTTAATGAAAATATCCAAAGTTTGAATCTCTCATTCCCATCCCCCATTGTAACCTACCATGTAATTGTGTAAATTGATGTAGCAAATCTTTCCATAAAGACACCTAATTCAAATATGGGGTTTATTGATTAATAAATTCACATGTTTGAATATTGGACATCTCTATGGGAAACATAAGGAGATGTCAATTGATTTACAAGACCCTTGACAAAAGCAATAATAATCTAAGAACACCTAAGGAAATACAAATTTGTAACGATTGTTTTATGATAAAAGACAATTAAATAAAATATTATTGTCCTTTTCTAATTAAATCCGATCATATAGTTGAATGTAATTAAAAATTGTAATATATATAACATCTAAGAAACTGTAAATAAAATATTAATCAAAATCAATCATTGAATTTAATCAGAAAATACAGTACATTACACCTAAGAAAGTGTAACTAAAGTTTGATGTTGCTGAAATTACCTTTTTTCCTAATCATTTGTGATCTGGATTTGAACTGCACGAATTGTTGTGAGTATTGTATATCGAGGTAAAAGGGACTAAATCCGCCAGCAGGTATAATATTGGTTGGTAGTCTGATTGTGGATGCAGACGTGGCAAAATTTGCACCGTGTGAGAAATTGGTCCCCAAGGAATCAAGGTAAGCACTCAGATATGCGAGACCAAGACTTTTTGCTGCAACCACACAATGTGAGTGATCAAACAGTTGATAATTAGGCATAGCGCTTATAATGGGAATTAAATTAACTTCAACAATGCTATGGAAACAACAAAATCCACAATTTTTAAAAAAATTTCAACGTCACTTTTATATCCAACTTTCAAATTATGATGTTGGAGCAACATATTATGATATTAAAAAGAAAAAATTAACAAATGTCCTAAGAGTATTGGTTTATAAAATATTATTAAAAAAAAAATTTAGGGGTGTCAAATGGGTGAGTTTGGTGTTTTTGGGGTGGGCATAATTAAGTTGGGTACATAAAACTCATTTACCCATTTAAATAATTACTTCTAACCTAAACCTAACCCGTGAGTTCCAATTAGCTCAACTAGTAAAGTCTCTGATGATTAAATAAGAGATTTGGGCAATCCTTGCCTACCCCAACAAAACCAATTTGGTGTCTTGATCTGATGATAAAAAAAACTATCAATAGGAGCGAACGCCATAGATTGAAACTCTTAAAAATAAAAATAAAAAATAAAAACCCTAAACCCAACCCAACTCAACCTAGTTATTATGGGTAAACCCCAAACCACCCAATACCCCCAAAACCTAAAAATAGACCAAAATACCCCTGAAATCTAAAAAATGACCAAAATACGCCCAAACGTAAAATTGACCAAAATACCCGCTAAAACTAAAAATTGATCAAAATACTCCTGAAACCTTAAAATGACCAAAAGACCCTCGAAACATAAAATTAACCAAAATACCACATAAACCTAAAAAATGACTGAAATACCCCCGAAACCTAAAAAATGACTACAATAACCCCAAAGTCTAAAATTTGACCAAAATAACCCAAACCTAAAAATGACCAAAATACCCCTAAAACCTAAAAACGACCAAATTGCCCCTAAAACTATAAATGACCAAAATACCACCTATAAACCTAAAAAATGATCAAAATACCCCTGAAACCTAAAAATGACTAAAAATATCTTCAAAACTATAAAATGATGAAAATAATCCTAAAACTTTAACATGGCCCAAATAAACCCAAAACCTCTAAAATGATCAGAAATAACCCAAAACTTCTAAAATTACCAAAAATACCCTAAAACCTCTAAAACGACCAAAATAGCTCTAAACCTATAAAACAACCAAACACCCCCTCAAAATATCTAAAATGACCAAAATACCACTAATCGTACAAGATGAACAAAATACACATAAAGCCTCTAAAATTACCAAAATAGGGGATTGGGGTATTTTGGATGTTTCAAGGGTATTTTCGTCCAATTAAAGGTTCTAAGAGTATTTTAGTCATTTTGTAGGTTTCGAGGGAATGTTACTAATATTTTAGGTTTTAGGGGTGTTTTGTTAATTTATATATTTTGCGGCTATTTCTGTAATTTTCTAGGTTTTGGAGATCTTTTAGTCATTTTTAAGGTTTTGGGGATATTTCGGTCATTCATTAGGCTTCGAGAGTATTTTCGTCATTTTTTAGGTTTACGAGGTATTTTGGCCATTTTTTAGATTTAGGAGGGATTTTGGTCATTTTTTAGGTTTAGTGTGTATTTTTATTGTCTTACGGGTTTAAGGGGCATTTTTTTCATTTTAGAGGTTTCAGGGTATTTTGGTCTTTTTTTTTTATGTTTTGGGGATATTTTAGTCATTTTTAGATTTAGGGGTTATTTTGGTCATATTTTGGTTTCAGAGGTATTTTGGTCATTTTTTTAGGTTTTCGGGGTATTTCGAGTAATTTTTAGGTTTCAGGGGTATTTCGGTCATTTTTTAGGTATAAGAGGTATTTTGGTGATTTTTAGATTTCGAGGGTGTTTCTGTCATTTTTTAAGTTTCGCGGGTAATTTGGTCATTTTTTAGGTTTAGGGGTATTTTGGTGATTTTTAGGTTTTCGGGGTATTGTTGTCATTTTCAGATTTAGGGGGTATTTTTGTCAATTTTTAGGTTTTGCGGGTATTTTAGTCATTTTTTAGGTTTAGGGGCATTTTCATCGATTTTTTAGTTTTGGGGGTATTTCAATTATTTTTTAGGTTTAGGGGTATTTTGGTCATTTTTTAGGTTTTGGAGTATTTCAGTCATTTTTGAGGTTTCAGGGGTATTTTGGTCTTTTTGAGGTTTAGGGGGGTATTTTGGTCTTTTTTAAGGTTTTAGAGGCATTTTGGTCAATTTTTAAGTTTCAGGAGTATTTTGATAATTTTTTAGGTTTAGGGATATTTGGTCAATTTTTAGGTTTTGGGAGTATTTCAATCATTTTTTAGGTTTCAGGGGTAGTTTGCTAATTTCTGGATGTAGGGGGTATTTTGGTCTTTTTTAGGTTTTGTAGAGATGATACTTGGATCATAATGAGTTAATACCCATTTAACCCAATTAATAATTAGGTGGATTTGGGTCTCATTTAAGTGATTAGGTTTGAGTGGGCAAATAAGTTTGGGTTGATTTTGCCACCCCTATTTTTTGTTAGAAAGGAAAAAAAAAAAAAAAACTGATTTATTTTACAATCTTCTATATTTCTAATAAAAGATGTATTAAAACTTTTCTAAAATAACCTAATAACAAATGTCCTAAGAATATCTATTACCGGGAACCATATATAACCCATGATTTTAACTTGGCGCTTTGGTTGTTCTATCATTTTAATGTAGATAAAAAGGGATCATCAATGATGAGTGTCTATGGATCTTCATGGGCCTACCGCCTTTTTAGTAGTGCAAACTCTATCTGTATATATTATGCTTTTTATTTGACCAATTTTCTTTTTATTTGCGCAATATTTAACAGAACAAAATGCAATACTTTCTATCATTAACAGTCTAACACTGTCATTGATAACTAAACGACCTCACTTACTCAACTTTTGCATATAAAGAAAGGACAAGGTTTTTATTCAACAGTAACTATGAGAATCTAATTCCAAAATTCTTAGTTTATAAGACTAAGATCTGCTAAAAAGAAGCGAGGTACATACCCATGAAATCGATCATGAGCCGGCCATCGGAGGCCCTTCCAGCAGGTTTGTTAAAATAGGTCTCGCCATAAGGTGGTTTGATTGTTGCAAGGGAAGCAGACAATCCACCGGTATCAGAATTTGAGTCACCAAAGTTAAAAATTGCTGGAAAGTTGCAATTTTTCAAACCAAATACAGGATTCAGTGTGGAAGCAAACAACAAAAGCTTACAAAAGAAAGAGAGAGAAATTGTGAACTTGAGAATGGCAGGAGACTCCATATTGGATAAAGAAAAAGAGACGCAAATAATATTGAAACCAAGAACGAAAGTTTGATATTTATATATATTGCAAGGAAAAGTGCACTACCGTATCCTATATGGCTATATCTATTCCTGGTTGTCAAAGGCCTAGACTTCGCGTTCATCTTTGAATTCTGGTGGTGATGAATATTATGTAAAGACTAGGTCCGTATCTTTCGGTTCATGTTTATTTTGTAAGTAGAGGTTACTAAAATATGATTGATGATGTGAAATTAAAGTTGAAAGATTATTAGATTAAGAACTCCGTTGTCCCTTCCTTTTAGTTTCAAAATGAGAGAGACATGCCCAAGTCTACCCGACATTTGCAGAGACGAATTGACCTACAGTAAGTCGTTGCGTGTGAATTGGTTCAGCGAATCAAAGAATCGTTCAATTTTTTTGGGTGAAGTGAATGAGCTCGAATTGTACGTTAAAGAAAAACTTCACTTGTTTCTTTCTTGGAAGGATACATATATTTAATTCTGTTTAGATACCGCTTATTGTTGAAAATTGAAAACACTGTAACAGAATAAATTTTAAATGTATGAATACCAAGTCCTGTTTTTTCTTCCTAAATGTAAGATATAAGACTCAAAAGAAAAGAAAAAGTGGACAACTAGGTTAAAAACTCAAATTGGACTAGTATTAGCAGCTAGCTCTGTGGCTTGACTGTAAGTTATCGGGCTACTTCTAAGTTTTGATTGCTGTGCTTACAGCTTTCTTGTTATTTAGATATATATATTGCCGCTATATTACAACCTTTGAACGTTAAATTGAGCTTCATTTTATATATTTTTGCAGCATCAACATAGGAAATTGCTATTCATTTTGTCTTCCTAAGTAACCTCCTCCTTTAAGACAGATTTGATATTACGATGATGACCATTGTGTTTTACAATATATAGGAAAGTATTAGCTCGTTTAGCAGAGTCAACCATTAAAAATTTTTTTTTTTTTTTTTTTTTTTTTTTTGGAGAAAGAACCATGAAATTTATTAGTATTGCTTGTAGAAGATAATTATTTTTGAAAATCGCTTGTAGAAGATAATTAATTGTTAGAGAAAGCTTGAAAAAAAAATCATATCCTTTTTGAAGGCCATGAGAAACTGATATTGTGCTCACACGTAATCATAAATAGTCTAGAATGAATGAGGATCTCTTTGATCCTTACAATATAGGACCTGTGAGGGAAATTTAATCAAGTCCTTCTCAATCCATTAATAAATAATAAAAGCTCATGGGTGTAAGCTGCCTACGTGGGTGTAAGCTGCCTAAGTGGTTAAATTCTTTTTGATAATAAATGAGTAAAATTGGAAATCCAATCAATCAATAAATAAAATAATCTTTATTATTATTATCATTGTTCACCATTAGCGTGATGAGTCACTCTATGAGTTCAAGTTCTTATAGGTTGGTTTGACAAAAGTCGGGGTTTAATTCTTCAGAAAATGGCTTCACACACATAAGCCTAATACTAATGGTGTGTTTGGATGACATAACTTGGACATTTGGATTTGGGTCATTAAAATCCAAATATTTTGTTTGGGAAGTGTAAAAAAAGTTCAAAGATTGATATGGTACCAACCAATCTTTAAAATGCTTTGATTTGAAACAACTCCTAAAATCAATAATTTGAAATCAATTGATATGGTAACACTGCATATCATTGCCTAACAACCATGCACACGGTCTATAAAAGCTCCACGAAACCATTTCCTGGCTAACCAAGGAGTTGTAAACATAGAACATACAAAACACTATGAGGCTAGCATTATCTTACTTCCTGTTCTTGTGCTCAATTTTCCTATTCCCACTTTTTCATTTCACTTACTTTTCGTCTTCTACTCGTCTTGCGTGTCGTGATGATGAGAGGTCTGCTTTGCTGCAATTCAAGGAAAGTTTTTCTAAAGTTTTTAGACCCCTTAAAACACAAGTTGTTTAACCTAGTTAATTAACCAAGTGAATACTTAGGATTTTTATTCAGATATAAGTTAAAACAAAACAATCATATCATGTGAATAGTGTGAAAAAGTAAATAACACAACGATATGATAACCCAAGAAAACCAAACCGGTAAAAAATCTGGGGAGGATTTAACCTAGCTATTTTCAAGGTAAACAGATCCACTATAAAAGAATTGAAGTTTTTACAATAAGACTTAGACCACTAACATACTATTGCTACCTCGTGTAGAAAACTTACTACCACGACCACGTGACAACTCCAAGTCCACAAACTACTTCTTTCCTTGATCCACAGCAACTACAAGTTCTCCTACTTATATTTTTCTTTAAGCTCTTGAAACAGCAACCGAAGAGATCACCAAATTCTTGACATCAATCTTGATCTTGATAACCCTAAGTGTGTATGAAGGTAAACACATTTAGATCTCACAAGAGATTCACACACACAACATATCAACCACCTCTAAAACGTGGCTAGGGTTTCTCCTTTTATACTTGAAGCAAAACATAAAACCCTACACGCCATATGGATTTAGGGTGAGTTGGAAATTCTGCAGAAAAAACAATCTGCACAAGGTTCGATCAATCGAGTATAATTTTCGATCGATCAAGCCTTACAAATTTAGTCCAGTAACTTCTGCAATCACTCAATTCCAACTTTACACAAACACACTTTGAGCAGCTTAAATTTAGGCTCTAAGTTTTAATCATAGTTTGTCAACACATTACACATTGAAGTTGTAATACATTAAGTTCCTAAAGTATTAGAACCTAACAGTTTTATCATCAACAACTCCACCTGTCAAGGTCCTGATGATTATCCTAAGGTTGTATCATGGGCGCTTGAAGGAGAAAATAGCAGTTGTTGCTCATGGGATGAGGTTGACTGTGACGAGGTCAATGGTCATGTGATTGGCCTTAACCTCAGCTACAGTTGCCTCTATGGTTCCATCAACTCCGGTAGCAGCCTTTTCCGCCTTGTTCACCTTCGGCGTCTTGACCTCAATTGCAATTCATTCAATCACTCACAAATACCATAGGCAATCTTTCCATGCCGACGTATCTCAACCTCTCTTATTCGTCCTTTCTTGGTCAAATTCCATCAGAAATTTCACTACTCTACAAGTTGTCTGTCCTTGATTTGTCTTATAATTATTATTCACCTTATAATATTACTTATTATTCAACTTATAATTATGATTCACCTGTATCAAGTTTGGAATTCAAAAGACCCAATCTAAAATGCCTAATACAAAATTTAACCAACCTATAGAAACTTGATCTCTCTGCTGTAGACATATTTTCTCCAGTGCCAAATCAGTTGGCAAATATGTCTTCCTTAACTTATCGTGTTCTCAGTTATTGCAGGTTGGTTGGTGAATTTCCAATAGGCATTCTGCAGCTACCAAACCTACAAATCCTTGAGTTATATAATAACTCAGATCTTATAGGTTATTTTCCTGACTCGCATTTGAGCAGTCACCTTAAGTATTTGTCGGTTGGGAGAACAAAATTTTTTGGTGAGATACCTGCCTCAATTGGAAACCTTGTTTCCTTGGAATATTTGGATTTCATAGATTGTAACCTCTCAGGGTTGGTTCCACCTTCACTAGATAACCTTTCCAAGCTCACTAATCTACACCGTACAGGAAATCATTTTAGGGGACAGTAACCTTTTTCCTTCTCAAACCTTACCCAACTAACTCATCTTACAATTTACTCTTTTAACTTGAGTAGTGGACGCTTGTCTTGGCTCAATGAGGTCAACAAAATTACTCATTTGTACCTTGCAAAAACCAATTTGACAGGAGACATCCCATCCTCTCTTGCCAATTTCACCCAACTCACTTATTTGGGCCTAGGCTCTAATAAGTTCACTGGTCGCGTACCTTTTTGGGTTATGAACTTAACCAAATTTAATCATCTAGATCTTTCAAATAATATGTTGCAAGGTTCCATTCCAAGCTCTATCTCTCAACTTGAGAATCTTGAACATCTTGATCTTTTTTCAAATAATTTGAGTAGCACAGCGGAGCTAGACATGTTACTTAGTTTGAAAAGTTTAACCCTGCTATCTATGTCATTCAACAAATTAACATTGCTACTTGCTCCCAAAAACAAGTTCCAATGCTACTCTTCAAAAGTTCGATATTGTGGGGTTGGCTTTATGTAATCTAACTAATTTCCCAGACTTCTTACAAAATCAAAATAAATTGGTTTACTTAAACCTTGCCTTCAATAATATTCATGGCCAGATACCTCATACCTCAATGGTTTTGGAAAACAAGTACAAAAACACTGACGTTTCTGGATCTCTCTCACAACTTTCTAACCAGCTTTAACCAAACCCATGCTATTCTTCCTTGGTCTAGTTTACTCATTCTAAATATAAGCTCAAATAGGTTCCAAGGATCACTCCCAATTCCACCACCCCTCATCTCCTATTATTCAATCTCAATCAATGAGTTCTCAGAAGAAATCCCATCATTGATTTGCAAATTGAATTTCCTTGAAGTTCTTGATTTGTCAAACAACAACTTAAGTGGAAAAATTCCAAAATGTTTAGGAAACTTCGGCCATTTTCTCACCATATTGAATATAGGAAGAAACAACTTGTATGGCACCATTCCTCACACATGGACAAGTGGAAACAAATTAAGGATGGTTAACTTGGGTGAAAACAAGTTGAGCGGGGAGATGCCAAAATCAATAGTCAATTGTGCAATGCTAGAGATTCTTGATCACGGAAACAATAAGATCAATGATACTTTCCCATTTTGGTTGGAAAATCTTCCGAATTTGAAGGTTTCATTCTTCACCCTAATGGATTCCATGGTGCAATAGTGGGTCCTGGATTCAATCTTGCGTTTCCCAAGTTGCGCGTCTTTGACATTTCTTGCAATAGTCTTACTGGTAGTTTGCCTTCAAACCTCTTCCAAAGTTGGAATGCATTGAAAATTGTTGGTGTAGACCACTTATGTTACATGCAAATGCAAACACATAGTTTCATGTGGGGATATCCTGATCATTACGATTATTCAATGATAGTATCAAACAAGGCCTTGACAATGAAATATTACAAAATAATAGAAGCCTTGACAATCATTGATTTCTCACAAAATAGATTTGAATGAGAGATTCCAGAACGTATTCACTGGTCATATACCATCATCTATGGGAAATCTAACACAACTCAAATCAGTGGACCTTGCTCAAAATAAGCTCTCAGGGGAGATTCCTCAACAACTAGTGCAACTCACTTTCCTCGAATTTTTTAACGTGTCTTACAATAATTTCAGAAGACCTATACTGAGAGGAAACCAATTTAACACATTTTCAAACAGTTCATTTGAAGGGAATTTGGGATTGTGTAGAAGAAGAAAATGTGAAGGATCATCGCCCTCAGCCACCAATGAGAATCAGGCTCTGGATCTTCAATTGAAATTGGTTGGAAAGCTGTTTAGATCGGGTATGGAGGTGGTTTCTTAATTGGACTGGTTATTGGCCACATAATGACCACAAGGAAACTTAATTGGCTTGTAACAATTTAGGAATAAGGCATTAAAAAGGCAGACACAGAAGAGGACGGAACGTAGGAACTAAAATGTGTGTGCATACTTCTCGCACAACTATATTTGTCTTTTTTTTTTCTTTTTTTCTTTTTTTTTGAGGGCATATAAAGCCCCATTAAACACTAGCTAGATGTAAATTAAAAATAAAATTAGTGTGAATGTGTGATTAAATAGTGTTATATATGAATAAGGTCCAGAGTAGCTCCTTAACATTCTGCATAGTGGTAATCCATTCTTGTTGATTGGACAATTCTGTCTCAGTGCCTATGCATTGGATTAAGTTTACTATATTGCACTCTGTAACAACCATTCACAAAATATACAACGATGAATTTTCTTTCAAAGAACCCTGATTTCACCTACCACTCCCATAATATATCAAATATGTACACTTACAGATTGAGCTATACGATCTCACTAAACCTCCAAACACATTGCCATTAAATTAAAATCTTGCATAATTAGTTCATGGTATTTATTTATATTCAAATTCAATTATCAAAAAAAAAAAAAAAAAACCAGTGGCATACATTGTAAAAAAGCTACAACATTAGGTTTAGCATGCATTTGTATCAGCTTTTTAGAGTACAAAAAGCGTTTTTTGCTGGCGAAAATCCATTTCCGCGTGTTTGGTGAAGTTTTGGAAGCCCAAAGCTCCAATTGCAAAAAAGTCACAAGCGCGTTTCCTTATAACCGTTGGAAGCTGAGCCAATTTCCCAAATTGCCCATAGTTATTCTTAAAAACCCAATTTTATCCCTTCCTTTAAAACACAATTTTACACGGTGCAAACTTGAGAACCACAAATCAGTAGCTACTACGCAGTAGCAGCCACAGAGAACCAGAGTAGATCGCAGATTCACAAGCTTGATCAACGGTGCAGCCCCAGGTTCCCTTGTAATTATTTTTAAATCCCAATTAACAAAAAAAAAATACCGTCTTGGCTTCATATTGTTGCTAGCTGCTGCTTCTTCTTCTGCTGCTGGCTGCTGGCTGCTGGCTTCTTCTTGTCTTTTTGGGTGAAGAAGCAGAGCTGAAGAATAGAGATGTTGGTGGGTTTCTTCTTGTCTTTTGGGTGAAGAAGCAATAGTGACGTTGGTGGGCGGAGGAAGGAAAGATATTTGATGGGAATTTGTCAAATATCTTTCCTAAATTTTGAGAAATTAAAAAGAAAAATAAAAAGTGGGTAGAGTGGGATACGTGTAAGGAGATTTATAAAATAAAAATTATAATTGTGTTTGGACACAATAAATTATCACAAAATTTTTTGCAAAAGTTGAGGAGTCAAATATTTCATGTTAAAAAAAAATTGATTAATAAAATATTAGACTAGGTTTGATTCCAACTAAAAATAAAGAGTATTTTGAAATTATTGTGACATTTTATTGTGTTTTCAAATTTTTTTAATTAGCGTCTTCAAAAGAAATAGCGTTATTCACGTAATATTTCAATAACAATTTCATAAAAAAGTGTTCTTAACAAATTGTTATTGGTTCTAATCTAAACCTACTATTGGCATTATTAACAATTTATCACATAAACTTTATTGTAAATTTTTTGTGAAATTGTTGTATGCATAACACTCATTAAGGGAAAAAATAATTTGAAAAGAGTCTCATTACTATTAGTTACTATTAATAATAATGAGTATATAATAATTACAAAAAGAAAAATACAAGTCTCCATAAAAACTTATTGCAAAGATTTATACAACTAAATTTATTAAGTCATTAATAATAATAATAATAATAATAATAATATTATTATTATTATTATTATTATTATTAGTATTGAGTTAATAAAAATAAAGAATTCTCTTTATATATATATATATATATATATTATTGTCTTTTTTGGTAATTTACCACTCAAACCATCACTTTTATAAGTAATAGCTAAACACTCAGGGACGGTTTGGTAATGTTGTTCTAGTAATGTTGTTTGTATCTTTTAAAAATACGTGTGAGTGAAAAAATGTATGAAAAATGCGTGTAATGTTGTTTAAAAACTGAAAACATGTTTAAACTCTTATACCAAACAACCCCTCAGTTTTTTAAAAAAACATTTTTTAACAGTTTTTACCAAACTCTCTGCTTTAAAAAATAAATAAATAAATAAAACTGATTTCAAACTACACTTTTTCAAACAGCCACTTTTTAAAAGAGCATAGCTTGAAATAGCTGAACCAAACTCACCTTAATCACGAGCCACAGGTACATGGATAACTGGGAACTAAATCTTGATCCTCTATAAGGTTGCGTTTGGTTCAATGTAAATCGAATTCTGAATGTAAAATGAATGCAGGCGAAAATGAATTCCCGTAAGAAAATTAAAATCCGGACGTTTGGATGTGCAATGAAAAATAGTCCAGAAAACGATTTTCAGTGTTTAATAACATTCTGAAAATGCTATATTCCTACAAATTTTTCACATTTTCTCAGCCATTTTCTCAACTTCCAAACAAACTTTATATCAGAAAATTCACCACCACGCACATACCAGCACCCACAGAAAATACACGATCCACACAAAACCCACCACCACACAAAACAAAAACCACCAAATCACCACCACCCACACCACCACAACAAAAAAAAAAAATTAGAGATCGACGAGTGGCGGACGACGAGATCGAGAAGAGACAATCTGATCGAGAGGGCGGCGGCGACAAGATCAAGAGGAGATAAGCTGACCCAGAGGAGGACGACGCGATCTAAAGGGTGGCGGCAGCGACAATCAGACTCGGTTCAAAAATCAAAACAAAAATCAAAGGCGCGATCTTGCCAGCACGATCTTGACAGGACGATCTCGGCGGTGATGATCTGACCCAGAGGAGGACGGTGCGATTTCGAAGGCGCGATCTCGCTAGCGCGATCTTGACAACACGATCTCGCCGGCGAGATCTTGACGGCGCGATCTTGACGGCGCGATCTCGAAGGCGCGATCTCGAAGGTGCGATCTCACCGACGCGATCTCGAAGGTGCGATCTCGCCGGCGCGTCTGGGGTTAGGGCGCGATCTCGCCGTCTCGAAGGTGGAACTCGTTCACAATTGAGCTTGGAGAGTGCCTTTGAGAAGCTTAAGGCTAGACTGCGTGTGAGAAGCTTGGAGAGTGCCTGTGAGAAGCTTGAGGCTAGACTACATGTGAGAAGCTTAAGAGTGCGTGAGAGGTGTAATTCATTTGAAGGTAGAATAACTCCTGCAAATGATTTCCGAGTCTGAGGGGTATATTTTACGGTCAACGAAAATGATTTTCCGTTTGACCAAATTTTCCATGCGCAACCAAACACACAACTGGGTGTAAAATGATTTCCTAAAATGCTTTTCAGGCGAAACAAACGAACCCTTGAGATTCATAGTAACATGTCAATCATGTCAAAACTGAATAACCAGTATCATACAAACTTCATGTCTAATGAATTGAAATTCTATGCTGAACAAATGAGGTTTTGGAAACACACACAGAACAAATCATAGACTATACAAGAACCATTATGGCTTCCAAGATTAGTCAATTTCAAAGTCTAACTTGGTGCTTCCCCCCCTAGTGACTGCAAAATAGATCAAAAAAATTAGAACAATAGATCACGATATGAGTACTCCCATATTTTCAAAAGAAAATGACTACGTAATAGCAAGACCTTCAGTAATTTGGACCCTGTAATTTGATGGTACATGTGAATTGTAATACGGTAAAAAATATTCAGTTGTGAGCCATGACCAAAGTAATTTTGATTTCAACTAATCTCTTGCGTATTGTATCTGAAGCATTAAGTGATTTTACTCTTTAGCGTCTAGTAGGCATTGCTTCATATATCTCTTCCACGATGTCATTGATGATAAAGTTCATGGATTGAATGGCTTGACCAGATTCCAGGACAGCAAGCTCTTGTTGCATGGCAATGGTTACTAAGCACGAATCAGATTGGAGGCCCCCAGATCCATCAGGCAATATGGCAAACCCTGAAGGCTTTAAGTGATCATATATACATCCTCCAACAAAAAGTGCATTAGTAGCTGCTTGGGTCATTGGTGATGATATGATGAAGTAACAAAATTCATCCCATGAAGCCTCTTGTAACAAATAGTCATGATTCTGTCACATCAAAACAACATTTCATATAAGCAAAAGATTGTGCACCCACCGACAAGTAAATCAGTGAAATCACATGAACAATTATCACCTTTGTGAAATCATTCTGTAGATCTACATTCTTATGTAAAGTGATGCAGTTATTATAATCTTCTGAGGCAAGCTTAATCACTTCTTCAGGCTCTTCCAGAAGGCTTGGCCACTGCAACAAACCAATATGTAAGCACTAAGCAGTCTATATTGATAGATTAGCAAATTGACACACTAACAGAGTAACTTGGCAGAGTTGTTTTGACAGCAGTCAACCTGTAATTTGACATTATTTTTGAGAAGAAATTGAACAACTGAGAATGGTTTTGCTTGAATACGGAAGCTAGTCAAGGCGATGTAATTACTTGAGCCCTGTGTTTCAACATGATTCATGGTCACATCCTTCAAAACCCTTACTTCTCCATCAGACAGAATATCCCATTTCCTTCTGTTAGGAGCCTCATTAATGCATTCCAAGAAATTCTTCTCCATATACTCAGTTAAATTCAGCAGATATGCACGAGCTGCAAAACTCATGATAATATTATAAGTTCTTCATGCTCTCATTAAATCATAAAATTTGTGGAACATAAAAAAGCATCCAACCCTGCTATATAGTATCTCAACATGCATTAGATATTGACCTTTGAACATTTATCAACCTCACAAAATTTGAGAATCATTTATGATACTAACTTTTATAATGATGATTCTAAGCTCTAGCTTTTATGTTGTAAATGAAGACGACATAGGGAAAAAAAATTAAACATCACAGCCATGGTATGGGAATTCCATAACTTTCATTACGTAATCACCTCAGTAGTTATTTAACTTTTAAACCAAAACTGCCAGTAAAAAATGAACAGTGAGTTAAAAAGCTCAAAGTTTTGATTAAAATGACAATGAACAATACATTAACAGCAAGAGGAAACATATGACCAGATGTGCATATCATTAGATTTAATCATTTCACTCACATAAAACTAAAACTAGAGGGAAAGTCAGGTTTCTCATGCATAATGAGAATTGGCACAGCAAAGGACACCATCCCATTGAATGGATTGGGTGGATTTGGCCTGTAGAAAGGCATTAATCTCCAAATGTATCTTGAGTCATGAGTGGATTAGGTTTTAAAAAATCAGCATACGAGTTATATTGGTGACGCCATTATTGGACAGCATAACCAATTTTACTACTTACACTATCCTCGCGTAGTTACTAAAAATGGCACTAACATGTAAAGGTTATAGATAAATTATAAATGTCATACCTTGCTGGTCCACTGGCATTCTAAGATTGAGAAATCTACTATTATTTCGCTTTAACTTCTGCAACAATGTCCTAACACAGCGCTTTGCACAGAATGCAAGGTTCGAGTTAATTATTGATGAGTATATATTTTCTTGGACTTGGTGCTCATTCACTTCCACATTCTCAAGCCATATAACCTGCACTAGGATAGAGACCCAGAATTTGAGAAAACAAATCATTTAGAATATTAAAAATAACCAGTGCATTTATAAGAATCCTTCTATATCCTCTTCAATGAAGTTTTTAATAAACATAATTTTTTGTGGATCATTTGCCTTTACACTAACCTCAGAGTACTCGTCATGCCTCCTGATTATCACCCCAGATGGCCTTCGCTGACACTTTACTTCCAATTTAGAATCTGAAGTTCCATGGTGGAAATAATCATTTGATACATCAACAATGGCCCATATATCTTCCACGATCTTTCTTAGGCATCTCAGGAAACAAAATTTCCTTGTTGGCACAAGTGGTGTGGGCAATTGAAATTCGGCATTCACCTACAAAAAGGATAATAAGTACTAGTAGGGTATAACTGACCTATAACTGGTAAGGAAATGAAAAGGTGATCAAGCATGGTAATCTCCAAATGAGAGCCCCCCAAATCTTACCATTACTATCTTCGTGATTGTTTCATCAGCACGACTCAACTGCTGCAAAACACCAGTTGGCAAATGGCTAGATCCAAAATGGGCAACGCGGGACAAAGTTGAACCCCATCTATCCTTAAAATAGGAAGAAGAAAAAAAAGGCAGCAAAAATGAAAAATGTATAGGGGGAAAAGAAGAAAGATAAACAACTTCAATCCTTTAGCGGGTGTTCATTTTCCCTAACCAAATATAAAGTAACATGGCATTACATGCTCAGATATGCTTTCATGTAGTATATTGAGAATTTCACAAATCATTTCATTGGGATAATCTTTTCAGTCTATTAGGATTTAAACTTCATAGGAACTTTGATAACATTGAGTAGACTCTTCCTTGGATAAATCATAAACGGGTAGAATAAAAGGTTATCCCATTCTGCCATGCTATAGGCAGTAATAATTCAGGTCGTATATGAATGGTTCAAGTTAAAAGCTAGACCTCACCATAGCAGTACAAAACTCAGTTATGGTTTTTCTATTTTACTCAATTATGTAAGATTTGACTGACATAGTGCATCTGAATTAAGAGGCCACTTATTAGAGTATCTTAAACTGCAGATAATACGGACCCTCTTTAATTTCCCTTTCTGATTGCCTGATCACCTTTACCAGCATAATTTATGCAGTTACGTAAATGCAGATGGCCATGTCCATCATTCACACAAAAACAAAGATATAACAGTTCATTATTTGCTTTCCATCTGCAGTACCTCTCATCAACAAGCTGTCAAGTGTCCAGAAAACACACATTACAGACAAGAAATATAAGTGATCCTTAACCCCTTCTTTCTTCAGTAAAACTACCTTTTTAAAGCATAAAGATATTGGGATAGACCAACACAGTATTTTCTAGTTCAGATTTCTAAGGATGTCTCTAGCATGGTTAAGAGGCCTATAAAAAAGTATGCAAGTCAGAAAAAAATAACAAGAACATTCATGACAAAAGTAGATCCCACTAGTCACCATTCATGTTTGGCAGACAGGTCATGCCCAGTTCCAAGTATTTCAATGCTAGTGTTAAGAAATCTCACCACATCCATCAAGACAGAAACCAAGTTCTCAGGGGCAATTGGAACAATTGCAGTCTCAACCGAACATTCGACTCTCATTCCAGGTGGAGGCAAAGTCTTAAACATCTGTTGGAATTCCTCAATTGTACCTAATGCTGGAGTACCAACAACCCAAGTGTTTGCTTCTAAAGCCATACCCATGATTTCCTTGTAAGCTGCCTTGGAGATGTTATTTGCCTCTTGCAGTTTTAGGAACTTACTCTCCACAGAAATACTGTCAGTATGATTAGCCATGGGTGCTTGAACTGGATGCAGAAGCTTAGACGTAGGAAGTTTAGCAGGCTCTGAAGAAATGTCAAGGGAAGATAGTGCAAGATCCTGGCACATAAGTAGAACTTACATGTTACTATTACTATGGCATACCAATCACAGTAAGCAAGACAAATGGGCTGTAATTAAAAAGAAAAGTTAAATGTGGTTTGCTCAGACTAGTTCTCTGGTGTTGCCTGCAGCCTTAGTTCCGGAGCATTGGTCAGAATCTTCCATTCTAGTATGTAGTTTCCTGTAATTATGACTTCGACTATTATATTTTTCATGCTCTGACAAATTTGTCTTGTGTAACCTATTTTCTGACTCAACCTCCTCCCCCGAACTTTGATCCCCCCCACCGCTCTTTGTCAACAATGGACTGTAAACAATGAATATAATAATTAGCTATAATACCACATTAATCATAACAGCTACTTTTTTATAACTATTAATAATAAAACTAAGAAAGTAAAAGTTCCTATATTGGCAATTGAGGTCTGCATAGACCCTAACTTTTGGTCCATCTATCTTGGAATTAAGGTAATTCATCTTTCTTTGTCAAAAAAAAAGGTAATTCATTTTTTAGAACACCTAATTCAACAACCAAGTAATATGTAAGTGAAGGTACTAACTCAAGCCCAATCAAAGACCAATTTCTTAGAGATCAGATCTGTAGCAGTTGTAATGTTGATTCTTATAATAGAAAAATCAACACAAGTATTGCATTTATAGTCCTCTAATATATAAACCATACAAGGATTTGGTTACTTTTTGAGGAACATCAAACTGAAATTTGGTTGGATTAACCAGGTGATTAGTCTAGGCTTTGGAAAACTCTAACACAATGCCGCAAATTACTTATAGGAGCAACTGTTGTTTGATACAGGACATGTGAAGCATTGAGATTTTTCTTTATGGAACTCAATTTGAAGCATTGAGAAAATTAAACTTAATGGAAGAAAATCACAATTCACTATCTTATAATGCAACAACAGTAACTTTATGGTTAATGCATTGAAATTAAGCCGAACCATTCATGTGATGGAAAAAGAACATACAGATACAATGACATGGAGAGAAAAATAAAACTGTTATCTTTCCTATCATAGCTAAAAATGGTAGATCTCACCAGATTTAAGTCAATCTTGAGCAAATTTAACTAATACTTTCTCAAATTAACAAAAATGGACAGAAGATACTAATCAATTTCACAAGTTAAAATTTTTCCTGTAACAACAATAATAATAAGGGGGTAAGTTACACTGATACACCTGAGGTGTAGTGAAATTAAACTTGCTATGCCCAACTTTCAAGAAATGACACTCCACCCCCAAATGATAAAAATAATTGACACCCTACCCTCTTTTTTGAATTATTTTGGGGGTAGTGTTAATTATTTTTGATCATTTGGGGGTATGATGTCATTGAAGAAGAAGAAGAAGAATTGCTACACTCAACTTTCAATAATTGACACTCTCACCCTCTTTTTTAAATTACTTTGGGGGCAGTCTTAATTATTTTGATCATTTGGGGGTGCAATGTCATTTACCCTAATAATGAAGAAGAAGAAGAAAGATAAAAATTCCTGTAAACAGCATTCAAATGATTGGAGAGAGTTTGGATCTCAATACAATCTACCTAAAACTTATCCTGACTTCTAGGGACTGGAGATGCATGTATTCTCCATTCAGCTTACACATATTATAAGTTCCATCAAATTGTAAACAGCTTACACCTTTTTTTAATGTTTGGATAGGTGTAAACAGCTTACACCTGTTGATGAATGTACCCGCCATTCATATAAAGAAGGTAATTTCCAACTGAGCACTTATTGTACCCTTCTGCTTCCATCATAGATTATTAGATCTCCACCATCAAATGTTGCATTTAACTACTTCCTTGAAGTATGCTTTTATGAACTGAAAACTTGGGGGGCACAAATAGGCCAAATTTTTCTGGTAGAGCAGTACGATAAAAGAACAGGGTCATTTTAAAACCACAAGGTATGGACTTGATATATGGATGGAAAACAATTTTTGCACTAAACTGAAATCTCGTTCCAAATTGAGAAAGATCTAAATAGAATAACCTTATAAATATTCAATTATGCTTTATGAAATGATATCAATGTAATTTGCACTAAAAATAAATCGTGACAATAATGATATGTAATTTTGTGGTTTATGACACTTGCAATGTGGGCTGTGGGAAGCAAATAATGGAAGCCCATATGATACTTCTTGAAATACATAAAAGAAAACATTGGTATGAGCTTTGGTCAAGATGAAAATTTATTTTTCATTCTAAATTACCTCAAACCATTCAATTTCTTCTTATGGTATAAAGAAAAATAATTTGTAAATATAGGCAGCTACACCAAACAGGAAAATAAACTTATTATACCAACTAGTATAGCACTTCAAACTAAATGTCTGTGCAGATTTCTTCAATATTATTGAGAAACAACGCAAAAAGAGAAAAAGTAGAAAATTTTAAATTGAGAAGTGTTGAATCCAAGAACAGAACATCAAAGTGAGCTTTATTGCAAACCGGAAAGCAGAGAAAGATCTTCTTCACTTCTAAGGAGGGTTGTCCTTAATTGTGTTGCATCCTAGGAAGCGCACGCACTTCATTTGGGGTGTCCTACCTGTGTCATGCTAGTGTCATACCCACAGTGTCATGTTACAATTTTTTTAGAAATTGCTCGTATCGTTGTGTCCATGTCCATACTTCCTAGGTTGCATCCTATGGTTGGGGTATTCAAATATTTCCTAACTACAAAGCATTTGCTTCACAGTAAATCATCAACAATTGAAACTAATTCACAAAAATTAAAATAAATTTGTGCAAAGAGACATAAACATGCAGGCAAACACGCACGCACATTTAGGAAACACAAATCTTCAAGAATCTTTACTTAGAATTAAAACCCTTCTTTACACTCTAAGTCCCTAACCCATTAATCAGAAGAAGTTGTTTTCGTGACAACTAAATTTATAAAGAAGCTAAGGCTTAATTGGAAACCTAGACAAACATCCATTGCCCCAATTCCTTGATAGCAAAATAAACCAACAAACAAAGTTTAATCATAGAGAAAGAAATTAACAAAATAAAAAATCTAACCCAATACTCAAAGCAACGCATAGTAGCAGTTTTGATAAACATTGGGATTTTTTCATATAAAAAAATTAAAATTAAAATTAAAGTCAAACCTAATACTGATACTTAAAGCAAGGAGTAGAAGCAGAATCTTGATAAAAAAATGAATTAAAGCATAAAATGAGAACAAGAAGGCCCAGTATGAAAACCCTAACCTAAAAATCAAACTAAAGCATTGACTAGGGTCTATCTTGAATACAAACAAAAATTCAGAGATGCAAGAACTCAATTAGAAACTTCAAGAATCATCAACTGCTGCAAAGGAGTGGGTACAAGTATTTTCAAAGAAAAAAAAATGAGCAATAGACAAATACACAGAGAAATATGGAAATTAAAAGAAAGATCTTGAAGAGGAATAAAAGAATATTGAGTACTCACTGAACTGTTCAATCTGAATTTCCCTGAGATTTCTGACAAAACAAACACTCTCTAGAAAGTGAAATGGGTTTTCGGAGAGAATTGGGTTTTTTGGGGTTTGGTCTCTTTAGTCTTTTTCTTCTTCTGTTTGTAGTAGAGAGAAGAGAGTGGATTTTACTTCCCGCCGAGTGCCCTTTCAGTTTTCTGCTTGTTACTTACGTTTCTCCTTCTCCACTCCAGGCCTCTATATATATATAGTTTTGGGACTACTGGGTTTCACGTGATACTCACGTGATGTGTTCTCAAATATATAGCCGAATTTTTTTTCCATTTAACATTATTTTTAAAATATTTTAGTTAGTTGTCATGTTTGTAAAACTATGTAGGAAACTAGCATTTCGAGTCTCTAAAACTCGAGTTCAAAGTGAAATTCGAGTTTTTAAAACCCGAGTTGTGTGTGATGGTAAGTTGATGTAGGAAAAAATCCGCGTAGAAATCAAGTTTTAAAAACTCAATTTCCTGTGTTCACCTAGTCCTTTCTTCTTCCGTGGACTTCTTTCTTCTTTGTTCTTCTTTGTTCACCTAGTCCTGTCTTCTTCCATGAAATCCTTCATCGTGTTCAAATCTTCCCATGCGAACTATTCTTCTACTTCCTCTGGGTTCTTCTCTTCGTCTTCAATTTCTTCAGAATCTCAGATCTCCTTCAGAATCTCAAATTTTCATCGTGTTCTTCAGATTGTTCTTATTCTTTTATGGAAATCAAGTCTTTAACAATCGAGATCTATGTGGCATAATAGTGTCCAACTCAACAAGTAGGAAGCGAATCTTTAAATCTCGAGTTCTATATGGAACTCGAGTTTCTAAAACTCGAGATGCTAATTTGCTATAACCTTTCAAACGTGTGTTAATTTACTATATTTTATCCCTTTACTATGCTACTCCCCAAATATCCCCATATATAGCCTAGGGGTAGGGGATTTTTTTTTTTCCTTTTTTTTTTTCTGTTGAATGCCTAGGGGAGGGAAAATTGAAATTTTGATTTTCAACTCCATATATATTTTTTGGGGTAAACAAGATATAATAGCATAAACTAGAAATTAACAAATCTGTTACAACACATAGAAGTTAGATGGAGGTTCCATAAATACAAAAAAAGAAGTACTAGTGCTCAACCCCGTTCTAGCCAATGCATAAGCATATTAGTTGGCTTCACGATATATGTGCTTTATTTGCTTGTTAGGATGTACAACACTCAATGCATCCAACTCAATTGTGCTAGAAATTAGCTAATGAGCAAGCGGCCCCTTAGGCAAAAATACTTGCTGGAGATTAGTCAAAAACTTTATCAATTCGAACACTTGGGTTCAATTCTCGTCGACATAAAAAAGAAAATCATCGTTAAAACACACATGAAGACAATTGCATAGTAATAGAGTAATGCTAAGGACACACCCCTTTTTACACCCAAAATTCACACCATATTTATGTGTCAACTCTTAATTAGATTTTAGTATTTTCAAATATACGTGGTAGACTCAGGTAAAAGTGTTGAAATCAAATCCAGAATTAACCTTTTTACTAAAGTGTGGATTTGGGGTATGAGAAGGGTTGTGTCTTGCTCCCTAGCATTACTCTTGCATATATTAGCCTATCATACGAGCCCATTAGGTCATTACCATGGCATCCTGATTTAAAAATATAAACGAAAAAACATCAATAGGACGAAAATAAAAAAAGAACAAAATCTTCTAGTCAAATATATGTGGTAGACTCACGTAAAGTGTTGAAATCTAATCCAGAATTAACCTTTTTACTAAAGTGTGAATTTGGGGTATGAGAAGGGTTGTGTCCTGCTCCCTAGCATTACTCTTGCATATATTAGCCTATCATACATGCCCATTAGGCCATTACCATGGCATCCTGATTTAAAAATATAAATGACAAAACATCAATAGGACGAAAATAAAAAAGAACAAAATCTTCTAGTAACTTTGCGGCCCTCCTTGCCAAAGCATTGGCGCAACTGTTAGGTTTCCCTAAAGTAATGCTTCACCCTTGTTTGAGGAATCCTATTTGAGGAGAATCCTACAAACATTAATAAGTGTTAAAAGGGAGCTTAAGTGGCTAGGATTTTGAGTAAGAAATCCATTTGCCACAATGGTTCTTGACGATGCTCCTTTAGCTGTCTGCCTTGGGTTGCTCATGGAGGATCTAATGTAGTGGCGGAGCTATAGCAAAAAATTTCTTTTATTTTATGTATAATTTTTAAAAACTTTAAAGATTTAACTACAAAAATAAGAGTTAGCCCCCCAAATATTTGAGTTAGTCAATAATGCTTTAAAAAAAAAAAAAGGACTTCATGCCAAAGGTCTTATATCTGAATTGGCACTTCCCCATACAAAAAATACTTAGGGGTCTAGGGGGGAAAGGGTTCGAACTGTGGAGTTAGTAGCATGTTGTAATTATCACTCCAAAAATAAAAAGACTTCGTCAATAGTCTAGTAGTTATATAGACAAGGTAGTTTTTGTTTCTTAATTCCTGTACATGTCTAATATCAAACTAAATAACTTTTAGATACTCATTAGAGTTTAAAAGATGATAAATTCTCCTACAAAATTATCTCTTGGATATACATATGTTAAGGTTCATATTTTTGTATACAATGTACTTATAAATTATGACATACTCTAGTATTAAAATATTAAATTTTATATATGTGTGTTTACGCATGTGTGCGATAGTTTTTTTTACTCTAGTCTAATATATTAGCAACCTAATTTAGCCCCCGAACAAAAAATCCTAGCTTCACCCTATATCAGTGTTGAATTTGAACTTTAAACCAATCAACACTTACTTGACCCAACTGACTCTTATTACACCTCTAGTAGACCCAAGCACTTTGGTGAAATGATGAGGCAGTATTCAAGTGCTCCATTCTTAACCTCTAATAAATGAAGCGAAGGATTGGGATTAAGCTGCTAGAAATCAAAATTGTTATATGTTTTATCCAAAGATTCAAATGACAAAAGTGAACAAAGCACCCCAAGAGATAGAGGGTTTTGGGAGTGTGGAGTTACAACACGAAGGAAGGATGGCCATGAGTAGGGTATGGATCAGGTATACCCATACCCTACCCGAAATATTTGCCCATGGATACTTGGATAGCAATACCCATTAGCATCCATACCCAATATCTACCCAGATTTATTATCCATAGATATCCATACCTGACCCGATACCTTTTTTTTTTTTTTAATCCAAAACTTTTTAACTAAAAAATAACCAATAAATTTATCTTTGAAAAGTTGAAAATATATATCACTCAGCTCAAAACAAACCAGAATACACATAATATTTCAATTTACCAATGAAATATAATCCAAAAAAAAATTCATCAGCATTACCATGTATTAAGTATCGAGTATGACCAAGAAATTGGTGGAGATTTTGGTCACCAAAATATAAAGTGGCATATCAAAGCATATGCCAACACTCAACCAATAACCAGGTATATAAAACTATTTGAAAATCAACAAATATTGAAAACATGTTTTCAACTAATGTGAAGGTCCATGGATCAGTAATAAAAGTCTTCTAAACTCCATATGACATACTCTCATCATAGAATACTACTATCATCAAAACTTAGATTCTCAATCTCTCCACCGATGGCCACAGTTTGGATTGCAGCAGACAAAAAAGAGAATCATGCCCTCCTCCCTTTTAGCAGTTGCCTGCACATATTTATAAAAACAAATGGAACAGGTGAAAAATCACTCATCATGAACTCTATCAGCACAAGACCTGTCAAAACAAACATAAATAATATTAAAAAGAACAAACACTACTCAAGAAACAATAAAGGAAGGGAATACCAAGAAAAATAAGAGAGCAGAGAACACCAAGCATCATCCTCAGTCAAACACCAAAAAGAGCTCTAAAAAAAAAAAGCAGCAGGGAAAACAAAGGTAACAACACACTACCCAAGACACTTTCCATTATCTTGCTTGAATACACAATATAAATTCCATAATATCTCATCTCTGTAAACTACACACACACAGTGATACAACGCAATAAACATATACACAGAAAATTCACAATACCTAAATATTGTCTCATATTCACATACACAAACACATCATCCAACTAACAAACCCGACATACCAGTTGCTTTCACATAGCAGAGTAAAATTAGTCTCAATTAAAGAAGAGAGAACATATTAGTAATGTTCTTATCCCTTGGAACATCAACTAATAGCGCGCAGGACCTGTCAAAACAAACATAAATAATCATCAATGTCACATAAATTAATCAATTTATTGTAAGTAGGAGATGAGTTCCAATGTAAAGGGAAAATAGAAATGGAAAACTGTCTAGAAGTTGATATCCACCCATTATTTACTTTTGATCGCAATATGGTGATGCTTCAACAACATGCAAAAAGGTTTGTTTAAACATATATCAAGAGGAGATGAAATATCTGATAGGACAAGAAACAGAACAAGGAATGGTGGATCATATAGTGAAATCTATAAAGTGGCAGATCAAATATGTATAGAACATATTGGGTCAACTTCAAGCAATAGACATTGTAGTGCCTAGACACTGATCAATAGCATAAGTAGACAGTTGCCTCTCAAATGGTGGTTTTTATCTAGAATTGGCAAGTGCTGCAGTGGGAAGTCATTTTAATGCTAGACAGTGAGCAGGATCCAACAGAATCAAGTGGTGGGTAACTGATACAATAAAGAAAATTTTTTGGAAAGAAAGATGCTGATCTAATATATATTCATGAGCATTCAATATCTGACAAACACAACATTTTTGTTTACATCTTTATGTAAGAAGCACTAACAAAATGCCATGATACAACCAAAAACCCCATAAAATGCATATCATTCTAACTCTACCTAAACTAAAGTACCAGTCTCTAAAATCAAGGATAATAATACCTATCCATTAGTCTAAAAGCTCCATGGCATGACTTTCCTCCATTTTATTTTCTGCATAATCATCAAGAACGTTTTGAATGATAGCATTTTTTGGTACACCTTTAAGTTCGCTCCATAACCAATTTTGCCCACACATCAATGCTTCTAAGGTATCATGATGAAAACTTCTACGGTGTGGACTCAACAATCTCCCGCCTGTGCTAAAAGCCGACTCTAAGGCAACTGTTGTCATAGGAATAGCCAAAATATCCCTTGCAATGCGTTGCAAAGTAGGATGCTTACTACCATTATGCCTCCACCAACCCAAAACATCAAATTGATCAGTTCTAGGTGCTACTTTCTCATTAGCATAAAGTTCAAACTCCAATATAATATCCCTACTCCTTTGGCCTATGTTAGTAGTCGCATTACTAACAAACAAATCATAGTCATTCATTGTATCATCATGTTCATGTGCAGCACTTAATGTAAATGTAGAAGATGAAGCTTGAGAATAAATGACTCCTCTATCAATGTTTTATATGTCATACTCCGCAAATAACTCAAAAAGAAGGTCTTTAACCTTGTCAATTTCTTTGTTACCCTTAATAAAATGTCAATAACATCAATTTATATCTTGGATCTAAAACAAACCAAACTCATGATGTCATGAATGTCACTCCAATATTTATCAAACTTAGCTAATATCTTTGCTGTCATTTTCTTAACCAACTCCTCTTCACTTGAAAGCCACTGACTTAATTCCATCTTCAACTGGAAGACCAAAGGAAAATAATAATTAGTCGTAGGATAGGCAGTACCAAAAAGCAACTCAGTAACTTTATGAAAGTAACCCAACTTCTCACAAACAATTTGTGCTACCTCCCAATCCCTATTAGTTGGAGCAGACTGATATTGAGGCTCATAACACAATAAACAGGGAAAGACATCTTCATAAATCAAAGTAGTTGAAAGCGTCAAATATGTAAAGTTCCAACGAGTCCTACAATCAAGTTCCAATTCCTTAGTTTTTGCAATATGGCGAGATATTTTTTCAAAAATTTTTGTTCTTTTTGGCAATTGTGTCCAAAAATATACACTACTTCGAACCTTCTCTATACCATCACCAATTACATTCAAACCCTCTTGAACAACCAAATTTAGAATATGTGCTGCACAACGCACATGCATCAATTTCCCACATAAAATAAGTGAACTAGCCTGAAGCTTATCCGAAACAAGTTTCATCATGCCATCATTATTGCTAGCACTATCGACAGTTATGGCCGATAACTTCAAATGAATGTTCCAATCAGAAAGACACTCCAAAAGGATTTTAGAAAGAGATTACTTATTTGTAAGATTTGGTTTAGAGAAATCAATTAGTGAACTAGGGAAGCCACAATTTAACCAGAAATTTTGTTGCACTAGGGAATCTCTGAACATAGACTACAAGTTCAGCAAACCTGAATGCCTCTATGAGCTAGCAGTTTGACATCAACTTATAAACTTAGCTTTTAGCTCTTAACTTTTATGTACAATTTTTTAAAACTTTACTTTTTTTTCGCATTTTTTCACTTTTTCAAATTTTATCAAGGTGTAAGTACTTTAGCACATTTTTAGTAAAAAAATTTCAGCAAAAAACTAGATAAGCTGTTTCTAATCAGACAATTATAGATTATAAAGTAAAATGTAATAATTTCACATTGTGATTCTTGGTTTGAAAGAGTGTAAGAGATTAGAAAACATTTCCTAAACTGCTCAAAATTCTATTAATACCAAATGTACAATTAATTTACATATAAAACCAATGAATTATAACTCTAATGCAAATGACCCTCCTCCCCTCCCACCGAAAAAATAAAAACATCTTTTAAGAGATTTTTGTTTTAGGACAAGTTGAACCTGTGATATGAGTCGCATTATTGGTAGCATTATTATTCCCTTTATCACCCAATTCTACATAGCAACCACAAAATAATTGACTGTCAAGACTCAAGATCACCACCATATCACTTTTTATGCTTTACCCCATTTTAAAGAGATTTCTGTTTTTGTCAGTGACTTGTTAATAACAATTCTTGCTGCTTTTCTCCCACTTATTAAAAAAGTGCAAAAAAAAAGAAAGTGCTTATAGAGAGGGATTCAAAGTTTTAAACCCAGATTCCCCAATTGGAATACCACTTAATGACTTAACCATAAGGCTTTTGTCTACCCATCTTAAGAAATACTTATTTGTTTTCATTGAGCATTTGTAGCAGTGGAGCTAAATAGCTATATTGCTATTTTAGCTCCATTGATATAACAAAAATGACCCACAGCAGTGGAGTCATTCCTTAAAATTTTAACTAAAGTGCTATAGTACACATCTAAAGATAGATGTGCACTGTAGCACACATCTAAAAAAAAAAATTATTTTTTTATTATCGTTCTCTCTCTTCCCTTGTTAAAAAAATCACATATTCTCACTCTCTCTCTCTCTCTCTCCGGCTTCTCTTCTTTCTTCTTTCTTCCTCATTTTTTTTTCTCTCTAGCTCACCGGCCGGCCAGCTCCCTCGTCTCACCCCAAGCCCATCGCCGATCTCCCTGGGCCGGCCGATTTGTTCCGCTCTTCTTTCTTCTTTCTTCCTCATTTTTTTCTCTCTAGCTCACCGGCCGGCCAGCTCCCTCGTCTCACCTCAAGCCCATCGCCGATCTCCCTGGGCCGGCCGATCTGTTCCGCTCTTCTTTCTTCTTTCTTCCTCATTTTTTTTTCTCTCTAGCTCATTGGCCGGCCAGCTCCCGCGTCTCACCCCATGCCCATCGCCGATATGTTCTTTTTTTTCTTTTCTTTTTTTCTACTGTGGACCACCAGTGGTGGTGGTGGTGGTGGTTGTGGGCGTGGCTGTGGCTATGGCTATGGCTGTGGACCACGTCACTGGTCTGTTCTTTTTTTTTTTCTGCTATGGACCATTGGTGGTGGTGGTTGTGGGCCTGGCTGTGGACCACGTCGACGATCTGTTCTTTTTTTTTTTCTTGCTGTGGACTACCACTGGTTGTGGTTGTGGTTGTAGTTGTGGCTGATGGTAGAGGTGGTTGTAGTTGGTGTGGTGTATATTTTTTAGTAGTGTGATATATTTTTTTATTGTAGGGATGTATTATTTTATTGTTATGTTTATATTATTTTATTATGTTGAAAGCTAAAATAGATCCACTGCTGCAGTACGTGTGTAGCTAAAATAGGTAAAGTAACTTTTGATGAAGCTAAATTGCTAAAATTTTAGCTCTATTGCTGTGAATGCTAACATTTGTGTGATTGGTTGCTATAATAAAACAAAGCTTGGTGATTGGAAAGTTACTTTAAAAAAAAAGTTTATATTTTTAATAATTAACAAGTTCTCTTTTTATTCAATCCGTTCAGACTTGCCATGCAAGGCTGGCTGTCACTTTTCAGGATTTTACCTGGGGGAGGAGAAGATTTCAGAAAGCTATCATTTCAATGTCCCAAAAAATAATCCCAAGTTTATTTTGCTTTGAATTAATTCTTAAAACCAAATTATTCAACTTTGAATTAATACGAGTGTCTGCAAAATTTTTCTCAATTTATAATCTTGAATTATTTTGAGCTTACTTTTACTTTTATTTTGACTGTTTTCTGCCCCCGCAGCTTCTCAAAAAAGTTGTGAAAACAAATAAAAAAATTGTGAAAAGAGGTTAATTGGACAGCAAGGCAGTACCCAACCCTTAAAACCAGTCAGAACCACCTTTGAATTCTTGGTCAAAACACTCCCTGTACTTCTTGGTCCAACTCTGAAACAGAATAAAATCAGATCATACTCTCTTTATCATCACACACACTATCATAATCTGAGTATAGAGTATAGTGTTAACATTTTAAACTCTAAATTTTCTCGCTTTCAATATATTGACAATAAAATAATTATTTCTTTAACTACTCATTAAATATCATTAATGATCTTCTCCAAATTACTATTAATGCAACTGCAAAGTTGGAGCTAGCAAACAAAACATTTAAAGGCACTGAAAAGAGAAAAACTTCCCAAACAAAACCGGACCCAAAAAGTTTCCAAACCCCACCAAGGACGCCCAAATCCCCACACTCTCTTTATATTGCAAAAACTTTAAATTACCCTTTCCTTGATTTCAACCAAAACCCATCTCTGGAAGCTCCTATTCTAAACCCTTCACAAATTAAGCACCCATGGTTTAGAAACAAGTTTCAAACTTTTCCTAATGGGTTTGCACAAAAATTCTTTCTTTCTCTTTTATCTTTCTCTGCTTTCATTCATCAAAATTTTTGTGTTCTTCTTCTTCCCTTATGTCATAATTGCTGCAGATAACACAAACTTGGTGTACAAGGGCTGTGCAGAACAAAATTTCCCAGACCCAGTTTATTCACAAAACCTCAAAACCCTATTGTCTTCTCTAGTTTCACAGGCTTCACAGAAAACTTTCTACACAACCACCAGTGGTGACAGCCAAAATGCCATGATGGGTCTGTATCAATGCAGAGGGGACCTCACTCTCCCTAACTGCTACAGCTGTGTGAGCATGATCATAAGTAGGGCTGACAAGCTCTGTGGCAAAGCTATAGCAGCTAGAATCCAACTCAGTGGATGTTACTTGCGTTATGAGGTTGTTGGGTTCAAACAAGTGCCTAATACTGAGTTGTTGTACAAGACGTGTGGATCAACTCAAGCAAGTCAATCAGGGTTTGAGCAGAAGAGGGACACAGCTTTTGATATGGTGGAGAGTGGGGTTAAGAGTGGTGGTAGTGGTGATGGGGGTTTGTTTTACACAGGGAGCTATGAGTCAGTGTTTGCGTTGGGGCAGTGTGAGGGTGATTTGGGCAGTGATGATTGTGGGGATTGTGTGAAGACAGCTTTGGAGAGAGTCAAAGCTGATTGTGGTGACTCTATCTCTGGACAAGAGTATCTCCAAAAGTGCTATATTAGCTACAGCTATTACCCATATGGTGTCCCCAGCGTAGATTCATCGTCAGGTAAAGGTAGAGATACACATATTTGATATATTCATGTTTTTATGCCCAGTTTGGGAATCCAGAAAAGTCACTTCAGAGAGAGAGAGACACTGAACAAAATAAAATCCACATGTTTTTTTAAAAGAATTGATTCAATTGCATAAATATTAATACAATAGGTCCAATTACACAACACTTTTATTAGTGATGGACCTATTGTTACAATTTATTTAATAATGGCTTCGTATTGGCTATTGTAATTGGTGAACAAAAAAAAATATCATGTGAATGATAAGAATAATATTGTAATCGATGAATAATAAAATTTATAATAGTGATGGAATTAGTGAAATTGATGGAGGTCATATCAGTGTGAAAGTAAATTATGAACAACTTTGTGTATGTCATTGCTCATACTCTTTTAAGTCTTTAACAATCATCTAATGAGTGACAAGGGGTCCTCCCCATATCCCAAGGGTGCAGCGTGCATAAAATATGGGCAGACACGATTTAAGGGAGGGCCTGGGTGACTTCTTTTTTTATTATTGTAAAAATTAAAAACCAATTGATTATTAGTGGAAAGAGAGAGAGGAATTGGTCTTTATGAGTGATTGGGATAGGTGGGTCCTTTATAGTTCTACATTTACTCTTATGGTTATTGCATATAGAGCCAAGCCTATTGTACATGTGACATGCTTGGTTCGTGTAGGAACTGGAAAACAACACACGCAGAGGACAGTAGCCATTGCAGTTGGAGGTTTGGCGGCCTTTGGCTTTGTTATTGTTTGTTTTATGTGTCTTAAGTCAGCGTTGAAGAGAAAAGGTGGTAAGCATGGAGGCTGAGGGTTTGATTGCTAGTATGTATGTTAGCATTCCTGAATCTTTATTAAGCTTTATATCTTATCACAGTATGCATATTACCAAATAATTGAGAATTATGCCCTTTTGTGCAGATCATTGAGGAGAGGAGAGGAGAGGAGAGGGTTGTTGAAGTTTGCGATGCTTTACAAAGATGGGTGGACCAGGTGGTGGGTCTAATTTTTTTGACATTAGCTTTAGTTTTGACAGGATATGATATGAGAGAATAGAGAAAGTAAAGTTAGGGTGAATTTTGGGGAATGTGAAGAGAAAAAAAAGATATCTGTCCCCCACATTACATATACATTCTACTAACTTTTGTTTCAGACTTGCATTTTCTTTATGATGTACAAAGATTTATATTCATAGTAAAGGTGAATAACAATATTTACTTCCCTGCTTGCAGTTTTAGTTACCTCTCAACTAGTCAACTTTGCATGTATAACCATAGAATGAAACTTCAACTTTTGAATCAAGGTATTTTGCATTGGAACTGCTTTAAATTTTGTTTGCTAAAAATTTCTTTTTAAGTAAGTTTAGCTTAACTAGCATTTTCTATTGTTTCAAATAGAGACATACGTATAGAAGGTAAATTCTTCTTCTTCCATTGTAACTATCAAATTTATCAACCAAAAAAAAAAAAAAATCTAAAGAATTACTTCCTTTGCATGTAATTGGCTGCAGGCTTCTGATAAGCAGAGCCATTGTTTTGGAAGTTGGAACTTAAAAAAGTTCCAATCTGAAATAGCTAGTGGATTTCTAGTATTTTTATATTTGAGCCAGCAAACAGAAACATATTGGATACTTGCTTAATTCATTTTGTTTCTGTTGAATTGTTTATGTACTTTAATTCTAGCCAAGTATAGACAAATGTTGAAACGATATTACAAATTTTAGTAAGCCTTTAGAAATTGGCATACTAACTTTTAAACATAAAACAACTAATTTTATTTTATTTATTTATTGCGGTGTTGATATAATATCAATCAAAAAGTAGTTCAAATATGTATCCATCGCCATTATGTTATTGATATGACTGATTGTAATCATATTTATTGTTAGGCCGCTTTATTATTTTTATTTTTTATAAAATAAAATTAATAGTAATTTTAGTTTTTTCTGAGTGGTTTGTATGTTCCTTTGGGCGCCACGCATTGCAATGGAGCAGCTTTCACTAAGAAAAGTCGTGATTTTTTTAGACTTAGAAACTTTATTTCCGATTTTATTTATTCTTCTTTTTAGGATTCTGTATCCATGTACTGGTTGCCTGACATGTAGATTTGGGGTCCATGGATTCATGGTGACCTTATCCATTAAGATCAATATAGTCAATTTTCAGCCCAAAGTTCCGCAAAATATTTCAAGAAAGTTCTAGTGTTCAACTAAATTAGTGGCCAGATATATATATATATATATATATATATATATATATATATAATCATTAAATATTCATGTCTTTCCCATTCTTGGTTGGCATTTTTTGATTGGATTGTCAGATGTTCTCATCAACATTGTTACCTCGTTCATTTCTTCACAATTAAGCAATGCGAAATGGGCCGTATGATAAATCTCTTTATGTTATTTTTTCTCCTTTTCTTGTGTGTTATTAGGGTAACATTTTGAGAAGTAGAAAATAGACAGCTTCGTGATGAAACGGTCATCTTCTCCCATTAAAGAACAACTTTGTATCAATCATTGAGATATTTTGCATTTTTTTCAAAACAAAAACAGGAGAACATCGTAATCACTAATGCTTTTAGATCCACTTTTTTGCACTTTGGCTACAATAAGTACTTTCAATTTTTTATTAATTTATGATTACATTAAATTACGTACTAGATGTTTTAAGGTGTCTTTTTTCTTTCTTTCCCTTTCTTCTTTAAGGGCAGAGCCTAGGGCTCTTGGCTCCCTACCCGTGGTCATGCAGACGTGGTTTGATGTCATGGGTAGCTCATATGAATATGATGTGCAAGGATTGCATTCTAGAAAGTCATAATCAAGAAAAATCATGTTCACACAGAGGCTAAGTCATGAAGTAAGAGTTATTCTAAGACCACAAACAATTAATCCATGCTTATTTTCACAATTATCCTACGTGATAGATTATTGCTATTTATCACTTTCATATGGATCATTATTTTTTCTTTTTTCATCCCTCACAGTTAACCACATCGAATAGCTGTAAAAATAAGTGTGCAATTGGTTGTGGTCCTATAATTTTTTACAAAGGAATAAGCAAATCTTTTTTCTTTTCTTTTTTTCTTTTTCTTTTTTTGATTTTAGGAAGAAGCAAATCTTACAAACAAACCTAAGCTCACATCTAATTACATAACATTTTTGGGTGTCAATTTGTGATTGGATTTCAGCACTTACACATGAGAGCACTATGGGTACTTGCTAGGAAAAAAAAAATTAGGTGCACCAATCATAAGATGACACTTAAACGTGTTATAGAATTAAGTATGTAGTTGGATGTGTCCTAACTTTGTTAGATAGCTCAAAGCATCGAATATGTTAGGGCATATTGGACCACCACCATTCACAACTCACAAGCCATAAAGCCTTGCTTGATGCACTGGTGCCTTTTCTTTTTATGCTAACGTAGTAATATAATGCACTAGTGTCAATATTGTTTTTGTCCCTAGTTTCCTTCACCCACTCAATTTTCCAAATCTTTTTTTCCTTTCCCTCGAAGGAACAATTAACACTAACTAAATTAACATCGTTAGAAAAATAGTGTGGATAAATCACACCTTTTGCATCTACCTCAAATGGATTTAAAACAATGTTAGAGGGCTCCAAAAAAAAAAAAAAAAAAGACTGTCTAAACGTCAACCTTCTTTTATAAGAATATCCGTGTTTATGAGTGGTGCAGCTTAAAGGAGTTCTATTGGCTAAACAACTACCATGAGCATGAAGAAGAACAATGATTTTTTAATTACACTTCCATTACAAATTTGCTTGATTATATTGACATCTCAATTTTGCCCATCCTCATCCTTAGTTTTAGCTTCTTCTTTTTTTTTTCTTTTTTTTTTCTTTTTTTTTTTTGTGTGGAGAAATCTCATCCTTATGTTTGAATCTTGTTGAATTGAGACTCCTCCATAAATATACTACTTAAAAATTAAGAAGTTAGTTATGGTATGGCGGTTTGCTGAGTGAGTGCAAGATGGTGGTTTGTGGCGACCGCTTGGGGTCGAGGTTTGATATGAGATGGGTTGGTGGTTTGTTGCAATGTGTGTAGAAAATAGTATTTCAATAGGATATATTGCAAAATATATAATAACATGTAGGGTGTGTTTTGAAAGTGAGCAATTAAAGTGTCGTTTGGGAATAACTTATTTAATTTTTTGTTGAAAGTGCTGTAGATAAAAGCTAAAAATTAAATAAAAACAAACTGATTTTTTTTTTTTTTGCTGAAAGCATTGTAGACAAAAAGTCAAAAAAAGATATAAAGATATATTGAGCAAGAAACAAAAATATTACCATTCGATGACTTAATTGGCTTGGGACCTGAATAAAAAGGCAAAAAAAGAAAAAGAAAAGCTAAGAGCTCTTCAATAAAAGAGCTAAAACCAAAATCATAGGCAAATTAGAGAGTGAAACCTTAAAAACCAGATCCAGCTGTATTTACAAATTAGGAAAATTGTTTTTGCTCATCTACAGTCACTCTCTTTATTTGGAGGTTACTTTAGATAAGCAGAACAATTTGTTGGCTTAAAAAATTTGTAAATTTGAACTAAAAAACTAATATTTTCTCTTTCCTCTCTCCACTTCTTAGTATCTTTTATCAATATAGTTGATGGGAATGAATTAAAAATATTTAAAAAGAAATGAAGAAATAATATTTAAATGAGATAGAAAAATGATAGATATTAAAGAGTTTATTAAAAGTTGTATTTAAAAAAGTATGTAGATAAGACAAAAGTAATTTTTAACTCTCCAACCAGTGCCAAAATATGGCTAAGCTATTGGAGGCTCTAAACATGAATTGGCTTAAATCAAAAAACAAATAGTGATGTGGCAGGCCCCACAAACAGTACACAAAATAAGAAAATTCTTAGGTACTTCCATAGTACGAAAGAAATATCATTCTTCGTGCTTCGAGAATACTTAAAAATTATTCCACCTAAAAAAGCCAAAACTTGTTAAAGAAGTGGAATCCAAAGCACGCTCAAGTGTAAAAAGTGACTTGATAGAGAAATTATTCCCAACTAGATATAAATGCTATTATAATAGCGCTTTTTCGTTAACATTGGAATCTCATCCCTTCGTTATACATTTAACAATTAAATCGTAACCATCCCACTTCATTAAAAGTATTATGCCAAATGCCAATGCCAATACTAATGCAACCAATTTTAAATACTAAAAAAAATATAGATAAATAAAAGACAATGGACTAACAAATATCAATTCTTGTTTCCTTGAATTTAAATTTTCAAGCATCACATAAGTAAAATAGACTTAAAGTTTTATTTCTTTATTTATTTACTATATTAAAACTAAGCAAGCATTGTTTCATTTTAAAAAAAAAATTATATCACACATGATTCACATAGCTAGCTAGTAGGGCATACTAGCATAGTCCCAATGCCCTTAAAGTCATATATATATATAAAGCCAAGCTTTTTGTCCCTGGCTCCCTGCCCTTCTTTGCTAGCCTCACCATCCACAGGAGGGGAATTCCTGGGTAGTCCCAGCCAATAAAATTAAGCCACCTCACTAAAATGAGGATACATCACCATACTTGCCATGTCAGCCCAATAAGGCTGTCTCTATGTAACGTTTGTTAGCTCTGTTAGACCAAATTCAAATATTTTCAAAAATTTAGGCGTGAATGGGCGGGTCATTGAAAAATCTGGGAATATAAAAACTCTTCAAATCTCGTTTTTTATTTTTCTGTCTTCTGAATAAGGTTGGGTTATATGCGTTCCCTAAATCCACCACCTTCGATGGGGACCTGTTTTAATAATCAGTGGGGATGGTGTCTCCTCCTCCTCGCCTGAAGTTTCAGCTACAAATCGCCCTAAACCCACTCCTTCTCATCTCGGCCTCCATTCCCAGGAATTTAAGGGACTTAGTTTGTGTATTTATTTATTTATTTTTTCCAGTCTTTCACCTTCTTTCTAAGTATGATAGTCATCTATGAACGATTCAAGAGATGGAATGTATAGAAGATGACGAAAAAAAAAAAGGTATAAGTTGGGAAAATTTTATGACAAGAAATGTCAATTGGAGTTTTCTTTTTTTATTTTTGTTCTTTGGCCGTGGAATGGAGATATGGGTATTTGATTTATGCTGTAGTAGTACAAATTTTTTACTATCTCTATTGGTCTTCTCTATTCTCAGATTTTTTTTTTTCCCCCTTGATTTGTGTAGTTAAATATTTCATGAATTTGATGTTGCTTCACTAAATCTTTGTAAAATTTTATATGGAAGGTCAAAGTAATAGGCTTGGTCCGTACGATTACTCTCTTGAAATATTGTCTGCAAAGCGTTTGTGAAAATGCATATTTGATTGGCATTGTCTATTGTCTTATGCTTTCACTTTTGGTGGATGGTAATACAGTGGTGTCATTTGTGGTGGTATTGTTTTAGCTATGTGGTGTTCATGGAGCTATGGGAAGGGGGGAAAGAGGAAAACGTCTGTATAGAACTTTGGTTTGAATAAGGTCTATGTGAGGGCATGACATTTTTTCCTATTTACATGTGTTAACGCGTTTGATAATTATGCATATAAAGTATTTGAGAAAATGCAACTTAATGATAACTATGAATGTTTGAATTGTTCTCATATAGCAAAAAATTAAATCACACATCCAAAGTTTACTAGATTACTGAATAATAATATTATATTGACTTTGTTACTTAAGAATAACTTTAGATTAGTCCTCTTCCATACTGAAGAGTGATAAATTGTAAATTTTTCTGCTCGCTACTATATAAACTAGTTAAAATTATTGTTGGTAATCAACACTACAAATTTTATTTAAACATTCCAATGGTTGTTATTACATGAGATTTGGGCTTTGAATATAAAATCTTGTATTCATTTGGATCTATGGAATTAGAAAACTTTTTTGGGCAAGCTATTTATGGTTAATACAAATATTCTTACTGTGTGGGCTGAAGTATTGTGGCCTCCAATGAAAAGCCAGGCACTGGAGAATTTTCCAGCAGCTATCAGAATTCATGTTTCACTAAGCAAGCTTCATGTACCAAATGTTGCTCCTTTGTTATAAAAAAAAAAAGGCTTAGAAGTATTCAATGATTGATTGAAGTCAATGTATTTTGAAGTTGGCAAGGCTAATTTTCAATTTTAGGCTTTTAGCAACAATTCAAATTTGATATATTCTAGTTTGTAGAACAACTTAGATAATTTTTTTGCACTATAAACACTAAAAGTCAAAGCCCTTAAATCATCATATCAAAAAAAAAAAAAAAAAAAAAACCCTTAAATCATTGCAATCAATATGTACTCATGTATGATAGATTTTCCCATTTATGCGTTGTCTTAAAGAAACTAGAAACCAAAGGAATATGCATTCTTTACATGACTATTAGTTCATAAAGTATTATAAACAATTGAGCAATTACTTCAAGTTGAACAATTTTGATGTCTTGCATTATATCAAAATTTGATCCAAGAGAAAAGTAGACAAAAGATGAACAAAATTTTATTAAAATATACACTTTGATCACAAGGCCATACTGCCTTAATAACAAGAGTCTTACTAAAATATAAAGTTTGATTACAAGGCCATAATAACATTATAGTTCCACATTTGATGCATCTCTTGCTTCTTGACTAAACAATCTGTGAACTCCAATGGTTCTTAACTCGATCACTTTGACTTGCCTCACTCTTTGTTGTGCAAGTTGTTTTGGTATCAAAGCTCACTCTACAATCCATTGAAGCTTCCAGCTGCCGCAAAATCAAATGCCAAGCAACATGAGAGAAATTAGCAATCTCACATCAGATACAATAATATCAAAACACAAGACCAGACAAGTGCCTTGACCCCAAAACAAAAAGAAACAGGGCACTCTCCTAAGTAGCTACAATAGAAACAAAGCAACAACATGCCCTCCAAGTTATTTATGTCATCTGTATATGATGGAATGCTACAAAGAGAGAAGAATTACCCTACTAAAAAACGACAAAAGAAAAAAAAAAAAAAAAAAAGGAATTCCCTCACCTCCCAAAATGTAGTATTTTTCTTATAATCAGTACTCATTTTTCATTGAAACAAGCTAGAGAACCAACAGCAAAACAAGAACAGAATAAAGCCAACAACAACCCAAAATTTAGGTCCAACCACTTGATGCGAGACCACCAACAAAGCTGAAGAACTAAAACAGAACTACAACATTAAAAGGAGAACCAAATTAACAAAGCACAGGTCAATAACAAATACAAACAACATTCTACGAGAAAGAGCCAGCAAACCAAACATTAAACAACTTCAAAAATGTACTATTACTTAAATACAAGATGCTTGGACTCATGATTCGGTAAAAGAACTAAAATATTCAAATATATTTGCAGATCATCAAGGCCAAAAAAAAAAAAAGAAGAAGAAGAAGCAATTTTTAGAACAGAAACGAGAAACCAAAAGAAAATAACTAGGCCAAAGAATTAGACTTCACCATCAAAGCGTCAATACTTAGAAACAAGGTGAAAGACTGGAAAAAAATAAATAAATAAACACAAACTAAATCCCTTAAATTCCTGGGAATGGAGGCTGAGATGAGAAGGAGTGGGTTTACGGCGATTTGCGGCTGAAACTTTAGGCAAGGAGGAGGAGACACCACCTTCACTGATTATTAAAATAGGTCTCCATCGGAGTGCGGTAGATTTATGGCTTGTTTGGAAGTTTAGAGAGGAAGGAGAGTAGAGGGAAGGAGAGTAATGGGGAGGAGAGTAGAGGGGAATGATTCCTCTTTACATTGTTTGGATGTTTTTAAAATTAGGGAGGGGGAATGGGGTAATTAGCCCTTTGGAAAGGGTAATTTTGTTAATTTAGAAAGGGTAAATTAGGGAATTCATTTGGCCAATAACTTATCTACTCTACTCTCCCTCCAAATCTCTCCAATTTGGAGGAATTAAAGATGAAGGGTTAGAGGTAGTTGAAACCCCTCCAAATCCCTCTCCCTCCTTCCTTAAAAAACTTCCAAATAAGGTAATTGAATTACTCTCTCTCCCTCCCTCTACTCTACTCCCCCTTCTTTTTTTAACTCCCAAACATGCTATTAGGGAAAGCATATAACCCAACCTTATTCATAAGACAGAAAAATAAAAATAAATACGAGATTTGAAAAGTTTTTATATTCCCAGATTTTTCAATGACCCGCCCATTTACGTCTAAGTTTTTGAAATTTTTGAATTTGTTCTAATAGAGCTAACAGACGTTACAAGGAGACAGCCTTCTTAGGCTGACATGATGAGTATGGTGATGTAAGCTCATTTTAGTGAGGTGGCTTAATTATATTGGCTGGGACTACAAGGTCAGCTTGCTGACCTTGTAGTCCCGGACTTCCCAAGAATTTCCCCCACACCCACAGGAGAACCATACAATAAACTAGAGTAGAGAGACCTATCAGGATCCTCCCTTTTAGTTTGTAATTTTATTGCTAATTCAGTGTCTGATTCTAAGATGATATGCATATAGCCCAATTTCTATGTCAAGCTTGGAGCTGTATCCTGTATGCATCTGAAACACGTGTTAATTTTTGGTGCTTTGAATAGTTTAGGGTAGTCCTTACTTGAGTTCTGAGCTATTTCTTAGAAATTGGGCTATATGCATATCATCTTAGAATCAGACACTGGCCTTGTTTGGTTTAAAAAAATGGTCACTCATCACTCATCACTCAATTTTCATCACTCATCATTCATTACTCATCACTCATTACTCATCACTCTAAAATATCACACCCAAACAATATCATCACTCAGTTATCATCACTCAATATTTTCACACTATTGTGGGTCCCATATCTGTCATTGGTACAGTTTTTTTTTTTATTATCCAAACTCACTGAACCCAGTGAAATGAAAAAAAAAAAAAAAAAAAAAAAAAAAAAACTGAAACCGAACCCAGGAAAAAAAAGAAAAAAAAAACTTGAAGATCAAACCAGTGAAAAAAAAAAAAAAGGAGGAAGAAGAAGAGCTGAAACCGAACCCAGGAAAAAAAAGAAAAAAAAAACTTGAAGACCGAACCAGTGAAAAAAGAAAAAAAAAAAAAAAAAAAAAAAGAGGAAGAAGAGCTAAAACCGAACCCAGGAAAAAAAAAACTTGAAGACCGAAATCACCGAACTAGTGAAAAAAAAAAATACCTGAAAACCGAACCCAGGAGAAGAAAGGAAAAAAAAAAAAGTCAAACGATCAAAAAGTGCAGCCGTGGGGTCCTCCATGTGTGTTTAATTACAAAAATGCCATTGAGTTATGAGTTATAAAAACTGAAAACAGATAAAATGTGTTTTCAGTTTTCATAACTCATCACTCAAAAATCAGAGAACTGAATGATGAAAACTATAACTCAAAACTCATCTAAACAAAACATCTTGCAATTGAGTGATGAAAACTGAGTATTGAGTGATGAAAACACTCAAACCAAACAGCCTCTGAATTAGCAATAAAATTACAAACTAAAAGGGAGGATCCTGATAGGTCTCTCTACTCTAGTTTATTGTAGTGGTAAGGCAAGCTTGGAGCTGTATCCTGTATGCATCTGAAACACGTGTTAATTTTTGGTGCTTTGAATAATTTAGGGTAGTCCTTACTTGAGTTCTGAGCTATTCCTTCTCCCACTAAGAAATTTTGTGTGTATATATAATGTAAAATGCAATAAAGTAGTTTGATTCCAATCACATTATTTGATTTTTGAATTTGTGATCCAAATGATTTTGTTTTTATGAATAATTCTAATGATATAACTAATTCCATACCTAATTTTATAATTTGTTGATTTGTATGATTGTGAATGGTCAACATTTTATTTATTAAGTACTCCGGAGCTAAAATTCTAAACTTGGGGGGCTAACCTCTAGGACCAAAATAAAATTATATAAAATTCAAATCACATGCGCGTACACACACATAAACGCACACACATACACACAAGGTCGTACATAATTGTGTGTTTACTATTCACCTAAAAATTTGAGCAAATTTTTCATATTTGGTAAGAGATAACTATACTAAACTAAAATTATTGAGAATTTCTTAGTCTAATTACTTCTTTTTAATTTCTATAATTTCATATGTTTTATTTAGATACTATCTTACATATTAAATTGTATAAGTTTTGATTACACACACACACATATAAATATATATAATATATATCTACAAATTTTATATAAAAAATTGAATTTAAATAAAGTATTTATATGTTATTTGTAATACATTTTTAACTTATTATGAGATAATTTTTGCCTTGCTTAAAATTTTGGAGTTTAATTTCAAAAAAAAAAAAAATTATTTACCACTCACAATTCTACAAACTTGTAGAATATACTAAAGGATTAACACACTCTAAAAATTATATATATAAAAAATCAATTTTCTTTTCAACTGATATCTTATGTGACTTTGCACTCTTTTCTATCCCATAAATCAATTAAATACTATAAAAGTAAGAAACATAACAAGAAATTGAAGAAAATATAAATTTAAGTACTCAAGAAAATTATAAAAACTAAACATATTAAAAACATAATTTAAAGTGACAAAAAATAGAACTCTTTAGACAATATTTATTTATCATACAAAATAAGTTTTTTATTTTGGATTTAACAATAAATTTTATTTTACCCGCATGCCTTAAATAGAATTATATTATAATCACTTAATAATTTTCATGTATTATTTTCACAAAAATAAGAAATTTGAGTGGGAGATTTATTAAACATCTTTTGTAATCTTGTTATTTTTAATAATATTAAAACAAATCAAAATTTTCATACATTATTTTTAAAAAAAATAATGAATTTGAATAGAGCTTTTTATAAAATAAAAAAAATTATATTCTATTTGTTTCTTCTTTAGGGGGGGGGCGGGGGGGTGAGATGGCTCCCGTTGGCCCTAATGTAACTCAGTCCCTGAAAGGGTGTTGAATGTTGTGGATTTTGATTTGTGTGGGAAGGGTTTGGTTAGATTTGGTTTTGATCTGGGTTCTCTTGTTTTAGTTGTAAAAATAGATAAAAGAGAGAGCTCTTTGGATGATGCATGAATTTAGAATAGAAAAATTATTGTATTCCCATATTTTGGTTGAAGTGTAGAGTTGTTGCAGGTGAATGGATTTCCAACTACTTTTATGTTTTTTTTTTTTTTTTTGAGAGAAAACTACTTTTATGTTTGTCTTCTAACGCTATCTGCAAAATCTGTTGCATATAATAATGTCTCACTATTGTATTGTTTTTAAGACACTTATTCCTCTAACTAGGTTGGGCCTTTTTTGGTGACAATCAATCTGAGGAAAAGGTATTAAGTATTTTGAAAAAATTCTTAGCTACTTTCGGAGTACGAAAAAATTGTGCTCATTACTCTCACAGTCATGATGAACCCCAATATAAATTTAATGAGTAAACTACACCATAAATATAAGATGAGAGAACACAATTCTCTATGCTCCGGAAATATCTAAAAATTAATCAGTATTTAGACTACATCTAAGCTTTTTGGATTTTGAACCTTGAGCTTTTTTATTTTATTTTTTCTTTTGAACTTTCCTTTGTTATTTTTTAGCAAGACTTATTGTATATTGTTGGAGCAATTTTTTTTTTTTTTTTTTGTAAGATTTGTTGTATATTCTTTAATGCAAATAGATTTGATTTATGAACTTTACATAGAGAGATAAGGTATAGTTTTCATAAGATTCTTCAAGCAACTTTCACAAATACCATTTTTAGATCTTTATTTTTCTAATTTTTTTGTCATAAATGTTTTTAATGCTGAATAAAAGCCGACCCTTTGTAAAAATTTAGGCCCAGCCCATGGCCATACTTGGTTTTTTGTCATACGATATATTTACATATAGTTCTAAAGTTGAAAATCTTGGTTTTTTTTTTTTTTTTTTTTTTTTTTTTTTTTTTTTTTTTTGTGTGTGTGTGTGTGTAAGGTCATCCAAGTGCAAGAAGGTAGTCCAGCATGGAGTCACCTGGACGACCGCCAAACACTTAGAAATTTTCGAAATAATCTATATCCAAAAGCTTATGATTCAGACCACGTTTTACTATTCTGAAGTAGGAGCAAAATTCTTATTCATCGCTCTAACTTCTCACTAAGTTCTTAACTTCTGATAGAAGTTGTAGAAATTACGTATGAACCTTCTAACTTCCATCCACGTTGAGAAAGTTACTAAACAAGTAATTACTCCAAAACTCACTGTAAAAGGACTAAGCCATTTGAAATCAAAGTAAGTTTTTCACCACTTATAGAGTTGAAATTCCTGATTTCAAGAGAGAAAACTAACTTAAGCATCGGAGGGTTCTTGGCCAGTTCACCCCAGTCACCTTAGATCTTGTGCTTCTTTCTTTTCAGACCTTCTAAGCAATCTCAAGCCTATTGAAACCCGAAGCATTCATCCTACTGATTTTCTATGCATCATCAATATATACTATAAAACCGAAGATGTATAACCTTATGTGCTCTCTAATTGTTCTTATGCAACATCTGCAACTTAATCATAGTTGTGTGTTTATTGTGGTGTTTAAGGTTGGAAATAGGGTGACTATACAATTAGCAAGCTATGCAAAAAAATCCAATACAAAGATTGTTGAAAATTTTAAAATTTTCAGTAAACACTTGAATTGAAACTGCAGATCCAGTATGAAATAGTCATCAATCAAGGCTACTACACCAGGTTTTATATTTTTTAGGCATTTTCATTAGATCCATGTGTGCGGAAGTAATAAATGACTGTGTCTAACACGAGTATAACCACCCCAACTAAAGTCTATGCAGTTTTGTTGCATAAAATTATTATTATATTTAGACTCATCTAAAACAAAATAAACATCCCAAAAAATTTCCACAATAACAAAAATTACCAATAAAAAAGCTAAAAACAATTAAGCATAATTGACCGATTTTATCAAAAACAAACAACCTAGTCCTTTTTAAAAAAACTATCAAAATAATTTTGTCATTGAGAGTTTAGCATATCGACCACAATGATAAGTGTGAGCCTCATTTGAGTTAGCAAAGCCTCCACTAGCTAAGTTTGCGAGAGAACCCTAATAGCAATGAAATGTTTTCGTTGTTGAAGACTTATTGGTGCCATAAAGCACTTATCTCTCTCTCTCTCTCTCTCTCTCTCTCTCTCTCTCTCTCTCTCTCTCTCTCTCTCTCTCTCTCTGGGTTTCACAAAATTTATACAAACTCATCATTCTAAAGTCATTTGGTATTTGTTTCTATAAAATATTGGAACGTGTAATTTGAACATAATTGGCTCTTAAAAGGTCAATTTTCATCTCTATACTTTGTTCGAATTAGCATGGTGGCAAGTCTGTATATTTTTTGCCGAGCAACTTTGGTTCGAATCCTTCACGCCTGCAATTTTATTTTTTTGAATTTTCAATTTTCGGTCCATAAGATGAAAAGCCGACAAGATCCTACACCCAAGAAAAACCCTAGTTCATCCTAAATCTTCTTTCCTTCAATGTCAGTGATAACAACCACCGATTTTTCTCTCTTTCTCTGCCTTTTTTTCCAAAGTCTCTACCGTTTCTCGTCACTAAAATCTCATTACGTCTCATCCTTATTCTTTAGTTTTTCATCTGGGGTTTTTGCCATTTAGCTTTTGGTTTCGCTGGGCCAAGGACAGACATAGGTGGGGGCCCTGGCCCCTCTGGCCCAAATTTTTTTTTTAGTAGGTTAATTTTTGAAAAAAAAAAAAAAAAGACTTGGCCTCCCTTACAAAAAGCTTGGGGCTCCTCTGAAATTGTAACCCAATCGGCCAGTCCACATGTAAAAAAAAAAAATTTAAGGAGGTTAATTAAAAAAAAAAAAAGACTTGGCCCCCTTACAAAAAGCTTGAACCTCTTTGAAAATTGTAACTCAGCCGGCCAGCCCACATGTTAAAAAAAATAAAAAATTAAATTAAATTAAAGATGGTTAATTTTCAAAAAAAAAAAAAAAAAAAGACTTGGGCACCTTTTGAAACTGTAACCCAGCCGGCCAGCCCACATGTAACCAAAAAAAAAATAATAAAGTTTAGTCCAAACGGATAAGCAAAAGAAAAAAGAAAAAAAAAAAAAGAAAAGAAAACCTAAAAGGCTGAGGCAAGACAAAGAGAGTGAGAGGCTTTTCCAAAAAAAAAAAAAAAAAAAAAAACAGTGAGAGGCGAGAGACTTTGCCGCTACCCACGCTGTGAGTGAAGCTGCCAAAACGCGAGGTGAGAGCTTGAAATCTTGCTGCTGCCCACGCCGTGACGCCGCCACCACGCGAGAGCGGTGAGACCCATCTCGCAGACCCACGCGACACCCACACCCACCACGCGACATCTATCTCGCCGTGACGCCGCTGCTGGCTTTGATCTGCTCCAGCCTTCACACTCAAGTATTTAATCTATCCTTCAAAATCTCAGAATCTGTGCTTTGGTTTTTGTGTTTTTACTGATGAGGAATCTGTGCTTGTGTTATTTTTTTTGGCTTTTTGGCTCTGTGACTATCTTACTGATGAGTCTGTGTTTGTCTTTGTGAATTGTGACTTTACGTGACTATATTCTATAGATAAGAGAGAAAGTAGAGTCTCTAGAGATTAGAGAAAAGCAATGCCAGACTTCTATCAAATGATACCTTTTTAAATATTTTATGAACAGGTATTAACTTGCAACTCAGTCGTGGTGTGTGGTTGCTGTGTGGGTCTCTTTGGATTGCATATATGGGTTTTATGATTTCTAATTGTGTGTATTGTGTGCTCTTGGCTTGGGTATCTTAAGGGTGAGATTTCTGGGTTTTTTTTTTTCTTTTTTTTTTTTTTTTTTTTTCAATTGGTTGCTAGTTTTTTGGTTGTGCTTGACGTACTGTGTTGGTGGTTGTGGTTTGGTTGTGCCGTGACGATGGAGGTGGATTTTGTTGTGGTTTGGTGATTTTGTTTGGTTTGGGTTGAGGAAAAAGATTGGGGACTTGGGTTGGTGGGTTTTTTTTTTTTCCCTGCTGTGGACTAGTGGTGGTGGTTGTGGGTGTGATTGTTGCTGGTGGTGGAGGTGGTTGTGATTGGTTACTGAAGTTTGCTCTGGAAATTTTTATTATTATTAGTTTTATTTTTTGTATTATTTTAATGAAATAGCTAAAAGTATAGATTTATTACTGCGGGAGTGTGAAATAGATACTTTTGTAGGTGCCAAATCAGTGGATGCTCTAAAAGCCTACCCTTTGTAATAAATTAGGCCCAGCCCATGGCGATTCCTACTTGAGTTTTCTTCCCCAAAACCAAAATTCATTCCTTGTTTGTTTGTTTTGGTCGGTCATCAAGCTTCATTCAAACATGGCTTCTAAGCTCGTCAGGCATAGCCATCTCCGAGCCCTAAGCTCCTTTATCTCCATCAACAACCACATTCGCTCTCCTCACTTCTGTAACCCTAACCGAGCTCCCCTCAGCTTCAGCTATAGGCTCTACTCCAATGCCTCTTCTTCTTCCTCTACTGGAGGATTCCAACAAGCTTCTTCTTTGAAAGACCTCGAGCTCGCTAAATTCGCCTCCATTGCCGAAACCTGGTCAGCTTTTTTCTTTCCTCTTTTTTTTTAATCCTCTGTTTGGTTGGTGAAAAAAAAAAAAAAGAAGAAGAAGAGGAAAATGAAAGAAATTTCAACTTGAAATTTTGAATTAACTTAGCTTCGGTGTTATGAATAGGTGGGATTCTGAAGGGCCATTTAAGCCATTGCATGTGATGAATCCTAGAAGACTTGCTTTCATTCGCTCCACTCTTTGTCAACATTTCGGGTAAATTTTTCTGCTTTACATTACATGTATTATGTATATAATTTTTTTACTCCACCAAGTTTCTGTTGGAAATATAAATTATTGGTTTTATATTGGGTTTTGTAGTTCATTGAGTACTCTTAGAGGTAGAGGAAGGCTTAAAATCTAGGATGCACGGACACAGTATGGTACAATATGGCGACACGGGCAATTTTTGATAAATTATAACATGATAAAATAAATAGTACACTGTTACTTCATGACTACGGCACTCCAAATGAAGTGTTGGTGCATCTAGCTTAAACTAACACTAGTCAAAGTGATATAAAAGGAACATGTTTATTGAGGAGGTTGTAGGAAGTATGATTTTTGATAAAATAGAATGGTGGAGATATATGTAGTCGACCTCGATTAGTCTGTTGAGGATTTATTGCCGACACTAAAAGTTTTGGGACAGTTTTGGGACTAAGGTTTTGTTGTTGTTGTAGTTCATTGGGTATTTCTCGCCTCTCTATTCTCATATTTAGGTTGGCTTAATGGATTAGGTTCATCAAGTACTTGTCTTGCTAGTTGTATGATTGCTTATTAAGATGCAGTTTAAATTTGGGTATACAATGTGGTTACCCTGCAAATTGTTGATTAAATGGTGACTGATGCGGTTTCCCTGCAAATATTACTGTTACTGTTCACTCTTTTTTATTGTTCATATGCTTTGGTGCACTGTTCATATCCCATGAACAGTGCACCAGGTGCTGGTTTAAAAAAAAAAAACGCGCAAATGTGAATGCTGGATCCAAACAGTCACTAAATTTATCTTATAAGTAAGGGGCAGAGGGTTTTAAATATGTAGAGAACATATGCCATTGGGCTTTCAATAATTTACAATTTTAGTTATTGGAAACCTGGAGATACTGCATTAGTTCAATCAGCTCTTATTGTCTTTCTCTCTTCATCATGTCTTTGTTCTTTTCTAGCCCTTTTTTCACCCCTTCTTTTCACAAATCTCTCACCTTCTTTTAATTGGACTAGGGTTTCTGAGAGAGGAATTTAGTTTATTCTTTTTTCTGTTTTAATTCTCCTATTATATTTCTATGTTTTATTCTTAAGTCCTACATTTGGATAAGAATATAGCGACCCTTGTTAGGACTGTATATGACTAGACTAGATAAAGTAAATGACCCTTATTAGGACATTTATAAAAAACCAGACCATAGAATCTGACACTGATAGTTGTCATTTTAGTTTCATCTAGCATGTAAATTGCACTTATCTATGAGTATGCACTTTCACTGCAGCCTATAATAAAAGATTGTCCTTTAGCTTTTTATAAGTATTAAGATATTCATGCTAGGGCTTTCCTTGGAAATATGCTATCATCCACAGCTCTCTCTTTTATTGTTATGCGTGTATGTAATGGTACAACAACAATTTCACTTCCACCTCCCCCACAAATAAATTCTGATTAGTTTTCCTTGTTTCAGTAAGGATCCTAACGGTGCTAGGCCTTTTGAAGGGCTTAAAATAGTTGATGTTGGTTGTGGTGGTGGAATTCTCTCAGAGGTATTCTTACAATATTTTGAATGCTAACATGTCTATTTTGGTTGCACATCCTTGTTAGCTACCAGTATCATCTCAAAAGAAATTATGGATAAGACCTATTTAAAATAACCATCTGTTGAGGCCCTAAAGTTTTTTTAAGATCTATTCCTATATTTCATAATTAGCCTCCCCCGCCCCTCCCCCCCCCCCCCCCCCCCCCAAAAAAAAAAAAAGAGAGAGATAGAAGAATATGAATGTGTGTGAGTGTTAGCAGTCAAGTGTCAGGTCTCCGAGAGTCCAAGTTGGAATTTTACACTCTACTCCCTATAACAAAGCTTCAAAATACCTGGTACTTGAAATGGGCTTGAAGAATCTTTCTTTTCCATGCACTCTATACCTAGGCCATCATGTTGTCCTTCAATCATATGCCATCATGTTTCCATGCAACCTATATCTGGATGTATTCACCACTGCAATCAGAAAGTAGACACAATTGGAATGCAAATGTAATTGTACTAGTCGATGCAAATTATGCTGCCTTACATTACTTGCGTTTGTATATAGTGGCATTAGATTTCTTCTATATATATATATATATATATTAAAATTAGATGTAGTCTTCATCTCATATTTACTCTCTTCTCTTGCTTGTTCAGCCATTAGCTCGAATGGGAGCTACCGTAACAGGAGTTGATGCTGTGGAGAAAAATATCAAGATTGCGCGCATTCATGCTGTATGGTCATTCTCTGATGTAAAATGTGATATCTTAGATTGGAATAGGATTTGAAAAGTATCAAATCATTAAATATTAGCGTTTCCTCTCTGGGGATAGCTCTTTAGCATTCTCTTATGTTAGGACTTTGTTCAGAATTGTTTTGGATCTTTTTCCCTCTAAATCTTCCATCCAAATCGCCAAATGTTAGCTGACTTTCATGCCCATAGGTGGACATGAATTTGGAAAGCACCAAATCACTCACTGATGTGTTGGAATTTCATAATTGATCAGAGAGAGAGAAAGAGAATAGTTCACCTGTTAGAAACTAGTTTCTGGGGGCCTGTGGGAGGTAGTTACGGTAGAGTTAGATATTAAGTATTTAGCTAAATTGTGAATTTTTTAGGAGAGGCTACCTTTTTCATTTTAGCTGCCAGAGTGGCAAGTTATCGGAGCTTTATTCCAGGACTTTTCTTTTCTGGAAATATTTGTGTGCGGTATTTTTTTGACATCGCAATATGCACAAATTCTGAAATTATTTGATAATGTAAACATGGTTTCCAATTTTTGCAACAATCTCTTATAGTCCACTGTATTGTTTTGTACTTATGTGTGCCAAAGATGACTAGTAAAGATTTTTTCAATTTTTTTAACCCTTAATTCCCAACTAATTGAGGTCAGCTTGTCATCCTAGATTCTAAATCTATATTTTCTTGAAGCTTATGGCTTTTTTTTTTTTTTTTGGTATTTTAAATGGTGTATGAAATTTTTTTAGTGGATTGAGAATATCTTGAATGATTATTCTATAACGTTCGGAACTATCTTTTGGTGCTACCCTCTCTCTCTCTTTGCTTCTTTTTTCTTGTTGTATATTCTTGAATTCTTCTGAGCAGAATATATTATGATAAAGTATTTCTGAATTATTTCCAATAATTTCCTGATTAATTCTTGGATTGCTAATTGCTAACAGAAATAACTTTTGGAGATCTTAGCAACTTGGTTAAAATGCATCGTTCATCTATGAGAAAAATCTTAATGAATTGCAATTTGGGATTTCAAGGATTACATTTGTTTTGTTCTTCTAGATTGTATAGACTTCAACATGGAAATTTGTTAACACGCAGGATTTGGATCCAGTGACTGCAACTATTGAGTACTGTTGCACAACAGCTGGTATGTGCCAATCTTGTTTACTACCTCTGTAGGACAGGCTTTATGGTAATGTCATTCCCATGGAGCATTCAAATTGCATTGCTTCTCTGTTGTAAGCTGTGGCATCTTTTACAATGGATGGTTACATCCCTTTTCAAGTGGGACTAAGTGGCTATGTGACATAGACTAAGTAACATAATTGACATTGTTTTGTTGTGTCATATTATTGCAATCTGGTATAAAGTTTTTCTGAATTTGATTTTTGGACAGAAAAGCTAGTAGAGGAAGACAGGAAGTTTGATGCTGTGATTGCTCTAGAAGTATGCTCTCTCTTTCTCTCTCTCTCCTTCTTTCATATATATGTACACATGCTTGTATGTATAAATACTATTATGTAGTTCGTTATTCGTACTGATTACAGATACCCTATGTAATTGTCTTACTTATTTTATGTTGGATCTAAAATCAAGTTCGTTTTACCTAGCACATTTGCTTCTTTTTGAAACATTTAAGTGATATTGCATATTATGTATACTTCTACCATATATTTGCCCTGCTATAGTTATGATATGGCCAAATGATTGGTTGATATCCATCTATTTCTGGTTTTGCATATAATCTTGGACTTCTTCCCTTCATTTACTTATCATGATGAGCATACAAGAGTATTGAAGTTGAAACTTGAAACTCAAAATTCATGAGTTGCTGGGTTCAAGAGATTTAAAAATACAAAAATGAGATTTTAATATTAGATGGCAAAGTCCTCTCATAAGAAATATTTTGTTGTTAAGTCTTCTCTCAAGACCTTTTGAAAGACTATTATGCTAGGATTCAAGTTATTAAAGGTGATCAAAGAATAAAGCAAAAGAATACTGTAAACAAATAGCAAGAGGATTTAAGATCTATCTCTTTTTTTTTTTCTTTTTTTTTTGACCATGCAATAGGATTTCTGGGATTCAAGAAAATAAGAACGCAAATCTGAAATTTTACCATTGGATGGAAAAGTTTCTGGAAAAAGACTCTTCAAAGACATCCCCCCCCCCCCCCCCCCCCTTCTCTTTGATTGGTAAGTTACTCACACACGTTATGGGTCTTGATCCCAAGGCCTCATCCACCATCTCATTATTATGGGAGGAAGAAGTGCCAGTTAAGCTATAGCTCATTGGCAACTCTTCAAAGACTATATATGCTACATTTTGAGATACTTCATGATACTAACCTTAATAGTTGATAGTACTTGATACATATAGCCTTTTAACATTTGACCTTGAAGCTCAATAAACGTCAAGCTTGTAACATGATTCAATGCTCCTGCATTATCAAATTGGATCCCTTGAGTTTGGAAGTCCTCTGTAAATACAGGACAGTTAAACATAATTCACGCAAGATAAATTTAGATTTCCACTATAGATAATACGAGTATCCACCTATGAAATTGAAATTGAAGGTATATTTGTGATGATTAATGGAAAGGTTTAACAAAGGTATAAATATAATGGTGTTCCCAAAACTTTGGGTTTTTCTCAGTACACTTTTCTTCATGCTTCTCTAGAGTGTATTCAAACTGTTTTTAAGTTATGTGTTACCTATTTTTGACCATATCCAATTTGTTTGAAATTGGAATTTTACTTAAGGTAATTGAGCACGTAGCAAATCCTGCTGAATTCTGCAAGTCTCTGGCAGCATTAACTGTTCCTGATGGAGCTACTATAATTTCAACAATTAACCGTTCTATGAGATCATATGCAACTGCCATTGTTGCAGCAGAGTACCTCCTCCATTGGGTATAGTTATTTCCATCATTCTACAGCTTAATATAGCTTCTTGATTATCTATGTAGCACCTCTTGCACTGCTGGATATGCCTTATTTTGAAACTTGGTGACATGCTTTGAAATTTACTTGTGTCTATTTGAGATCCACCTTGATCTCTATATATGTTGATTATCTATTTCAGAAATAGGTGTTATCCTTAAATCATACTACAGGATACATGCCATAGAGGTAAACTGGTTCTTTATACTTGGCAACAAGTTTGTTTTCCTTAAACAGTTGAGGTTTTGGTTTTAACAAGTTGGTTCACGTTGATATTTTTAAGTGTATTCTAGATGACAAGAACTCGATACATATGAGCGTAATGTGGATGATTCAATGAAATGAATCTTTTCTTCTAAAGATTTGAATATTTTCATACAAAGCGTTCTCATCTATGGGTCTGCTGAGGTCATCCACATTTCAGTTTGATCTAGATTAAGTTAGAATTGATCCATAATATTAAGGAATGTTACAATGCCCATGGAATTTAGATTGTTCCATTTTCATTGCCTTCACAGCAACAATTAATAGATTTCAATTAGTCAAATCTGGAGGTGAACTCCACTTGCAAACGGAAAAGTAGATAATTTTTATCTAGAATTGATAGTCCACTATCAGATTATCATGAATTTCATGTAATTTGGTTTTTCAAAAATAAGGCTAAGAAAACTATAAAGCATGTTCTCCTAATGCAGCAGAAACATTTCACGTAGACTATCTGTAAAAGTTCGAGATGCTTCTTGGGTTACCTTGGAACTGTGGTTACCTTATGAAATTGTTAGTAAAGTCAAACGCTTTCAATTTACATTGGTTTAATACCTTAGTTAACTGATCAAGTTATTTATATTTAAATTCTGGATTTCGCACCTATTGGCACCATCTTGATGAACTTAATATTTTACAGCTTCCTAAAGGTACACATGAATGGTCAAGTTTTCTCACTCCTGAAGAACTAGTCCTGATCCTTCAATGTGCCAATATCACTGTGAGTAAAATATGTTCATGATGTTTCATGAATATCTGCCTTATGTTTTAGCGTTACTAACCTCTGCACATTTTAGTAAAGGTTGTTTGCTGTCTGGTTGGCTTTTTGCAGGTCAGGGAAATGGCTGGATTTGTTTACAACCCCTTGACTGGAAGATGGTCTCTATCTGATGATATTAGTGTAAATTTCATTGCTTTTGGTACAAAAAACTGCCAATAGATAAGAATATACCATTATAATTTTCCTAGTTTGTTCTCTTCCTTCTTTTTTGGTTTTTTGTTTTGGTTTTGGTGGGGGGATTGGATGAAATTTTTGTACTTGTTCATACAAATAATGATGGGTAGATCCAACACATTTATTTATATGGGCCATTATTTTGTCATGAATAATGCTAGAGATAATGCAACTTTTATTACAAGCAGTGGCAGCTCTATTAATTTTTTTCATGGTGTTGTTGAGAAACTTAAATTTTAAAAAAATAATAATAAAAATAAAACTTAAACTTAAAATTTTTTTAAAAAATTAATAAAAATAAAACTTGAACTTAATTTTTTTTTTAAATTAATAAAAATAAAATATGGATATATTGACATCACCAAAAAAAAAAAAAAAAACACGTAAATACATAAAGTATAAAATTTTTCATTCTAAAGTTTTCATGTTTTGAAATTATTGTGTAATAGTTTCATTATCAATGTTATCAATTACATCTTTTTCAATATGCATAACCGATCAATCGCTCATCTACTTCTACTAATCTCCTATTCAATTATCAACATCTTATTTAAATAAATAACAATATAAACAAAATATGTTCCTACCAATTTTTGTATTCTTTAAACCAATCAAGATTAAATAGATGCAATGTTCTACTATTTTTATTTTTTTTTTTGGTTGGGAAATCATGGCTAAAAGGTACATAAGAACCTATTTGTAAATATACTCTTCTTATTTCATCTTAATCATTTAGATGAAAATATGAGACATTTTTTTATATCCTAAGATCTGAAAGAAGATTATTCAAGTTAATATGAATTCTCTTAAAAGATTAATCTTGCAATACAGGTGATCTTCTTAACCATGACATTAATTATATTCAATAAAGCATTCAGACATTATTTTAGTGCATATATGTATGTACAAAATGAATTACATAAATTCAACAAATCTATATAGATATAATAATTAGTAAAGCCAAGAGAAACTCAAATGAGAATTTAAAATTAGAGTTTTAATTTTGTCCCATGTGTCCTAAATATTTATATTTATTTCTTAATTTTAGAATTAAACGTGGAACCGCATTATAAATATTCATCCAAATAAGTTATTAAGTACAAAAATCAAAAAGTTTAGAACAAATGAATGGTTAAAAAAAAAAAGTGCTTCAGCATAATAAATAAATAAATAAACATGGATAATTTACATTTTATACCTAATAATATCCTTACAAAATTTTTTAATGAGTTAACAAAATATAAAAATGATTATCAATAGTATTTATATATACTAGTGTTTAACCTGCGCAATGCGCGGGATCATTTTATGAATTAGAAAACAATCAACTTAATATATTATACTTAATTTGATGGTAAAATAGGGAAGGGGATGGATTGTTAATTGTTCAGATAATGATGTTAATGTGTAGGTGTTCTTCTAAAAGACAGACATAACCTAGCATCAACACATGATCTAGAGAAAATGTTAATCGAAATCTCATAAGTTCTAACTAATTGGTTCAAAATTTTTTTAAAGGTTGTGGGTTTGAGTGAATATAGTTATTGAAATATGAAATAAGTAGAAGAGAAATTGGCTAATAAAATCAATTTGTTAAGAAAAAATTTGTTGCAAAGTGTGTAAGATACGTTAGTTATCAATCTGTTTGTTTATTATTTTAAAATGCAATAATTAATCCAAAAAATTCCTTAATTCCATTTGCAAAAAAATTACTATTACTATACATTCTAAAGTATGCATGTTGAAATCTGGTTACGAACATAAAGATTTGCATGATTAATAAAGATTTTCCTTTTGAGTGCTGATCTTCGCTTGGGCCGACTTCGAGGTTAACAGCTTCACTCTCAATCATCACAAACCAAACTTTGGTGGTGTTTATGGAGGAGCCTGACAAATTACATTAAAATAAAACAGACATGCCGATTTGCTGTCATCTTTAAAAGCATAATCTAATAACTTTCTTTTTGAGACCTGAATTTGAAGCAAAGAAATAGAAAGAGAATGTGTAATACAACTGTTAGAGAGAATAAGAAAGAAGAATAGCAACTACAGATCACTATTACCCATAGAAATCCTTAGGTAAAGTATAAGCGAAAACCAGATTTCGCTTATACTTGAGATCACTACATTTTCTATTTTAGAGCATTTTGGTTTCTTAAGTTATACTTATAAGAGACACCTAAAGAGCTGTTACTAATTTTTGTGGTTGGTTGGAGTACTTGGTAGACCCCATTTAAACATTCTTTCTTATGCTGATAATCTCTTTTATTTTCCTGTATTGCAGGGGCAAGTAAATTAGGAACAATGGGCATTTTGTTCTTTGAAACATATTTCTCTGCATCTTGCCATCCTATATCTATGGTAACTTTTTTGTAGCAGGCATTATTCTTTTGATGGACAATTTCTACTTGAGTATAATTTGGTTTTAATGCTCATTTGAGAAATTTGTAATTTGTAAATTTTATTAAATAGCTTACTTGCTGCAAGTATTTTGATCTCTGCTAATTTCTATGTTTTGTGTCATACTATTTTCAATCTTAATGCAATTTTCAATCTTAGGTTGTTTAAGTTAGACTAATAGAACCACAAAAATGCAAGAGTTAGGGAGGCAAAAAAGAAGTAGCTGCTTTGTTTTTTGAAGGGATTGTGTTATTTTTTAGTCAGTTTTGGGTTAGATTTTTGGGCTTTTAGGTATGGGAGCTACTTATAGGACAATCAATAATGGTGTTGGTGTGGTGTTGATGGGTATGATGAGGCCTGAAATGAAGATGAAGTGCATTGTCCTAGTTGTTATGGCTAGAATGCTTGGTTATGCACATTTTGATTGGTATGCCAATTGATATTTTTGGTGATGCTGGTGTTAGGTAAGTTTATAGATTTTTATTTTTGTATTTTAAATTTTATACAAGTATTCTGAATTGTGCATTCAGTTTTTGGGTGGGCTTGCTTTTTGGGGTTGGTTTTTAAAGTTAATTGTTGCTAATGCTTTAGTTTCAAACCACCTATTAATTCATTTGCTTAGTTACATCTTGATTTGATTTGCATAGGTAGTTTACATTTGTTCTAGAGTTCACTTTTGGTGTTGACTCCACTAATTCTAAGTTCTCTAACTTTGTCCATTTCGTTTGGATCTAGCATGCAGTTAACAATTTGAAGTTGTTTTACTTAGATGAGCTTGGCTCATTGTTGTGGTAAGCTTGAGATATTAACATGGGAAACCAACAGAGCAATTGTCATTGGAAATTGAAGAGTGAAAAAACAAATTGTTTTCAAAGTACGTGTTGTGAGTTAAGGCTATGTTTTATCTCTATAAACCCAAAACTTATTATTAAAAAAAAAAAAATCACCCCAACATAAAAGGGCTTTAGTTTGTGTTTAAATTGCTTTGGGTTGGTGCCTATGTGTTTTCAAGGACATATGATGCTCACTATGTGCTTGATATTTTGTTTCTAGATGGACATCATTGTAACATATGATATGTATATATATATATATATATATATATATATATATATTAAATTCTATAAAAGATAATTGGAGTTGATTTTAAATGGAGTGATATTGTATTTTATATATAGCATTCCTGCAAGTAGGACAAATGAGGGGATGTACAACATGCCCTTGACGAATTTTGAATTTTAATGTATTGTTAGATAGCTGGGGTCATTTTTAAACTTTGTTAAATTTTTTTTCTTGACCAATTAATTATTTCTAAGTAACATGGTAATCTAAATGAATGTGTGGGAAATCACTAATGAAATGAAAAAAAAAAAAAAAAAAAAATACATGTCGTTGACCGTTACTAATACGTTGAGGATCCATAGTTGATGCCAAAATTTTAGGACTTAGGCTTGGTTGTTGTTGTTAAGTGAATCTAATACCTTAATGCGAATATGGGATGTGTACTGATTTTAGAAAATGAATGTCTCTATGTACATGATTTTCTTTGACTATATTATGTATGAGTACATGAGTATCTTACTACATGTATTTTCGGGATCTTGGAAGAAATATACATCTATTTTCAACAAAATAGGAATAATAGTAATGAAAATTTTGTAAGAGTCCACAAATAAATTTTTGTACATAAAAACAATTAGAATCCGAGAAAGCAAATATATTCAAATAATTTTAGGTAAATATTTGGTGAAACATTTTGTTTCAAAAATCCTACTTAAATAAATTTAATTAAATAAGTATGTAGCTAATGCAATTGAATTTATAAATTTTAAAAAATAACACTTGGTATGAAATTCAAATTTAAAATGTATATAACACTCAGTATGCTATCCATAAAAATAAGTGTTGTCTTGCAAATAGATTTTCTTTTAAGCCTATTCTAAACAACTAAAACTGTACCATCCATTATGATGGAAAGAAAAATATTTCTAGCAATTGGAAAAAAAAAAAGATTTTCTTTTAAGCCTATTTGAATGAAAGCAAGTCTTGTAGGATTCATCACATGCAATAGCTTAAATGGTCCTTCTTTAGAATCCCATTTATTCATAACACAAGTTAATTTAAAATTCAAGTTGTAATTTCTTTCATTTTCCCTTTTTTTTCCCTCACCAACCAAATAGAGGATTAAAAAAAAATGAGAAAATAAAAAGGCTAACCAGGTTTTGGCAATGGAGGCAAATTTGGTCTTTCAAAGAGGAAGCTCATTGGAATCCTCCAGTAGAGGAAGAAGAAGAGGCATTGGAGAAGAGCCTATAGCTGAGGGGAGCTCGGTTAAGGTTAGGGTTAGAGAAGTGAGGAGAGCGAATGTGGTTGTTGATGCAGATGGAGGAGCTTAGGGCTCGGAGATAGCTATGCCTGATGAGCTTAGAAGCCATGTTTGAAGCTTGATGACCGACCAAAACAAACAACAAGGAATGAGTTTTGGATACGAATGGCAACGGGTCGAGTTCGAATGAAAGCAAGTCTTGTAGGATTCAACACATGCAATGGCTTAAATGGCCCTTCAGAATCCCACCTGTTCATAACACAAGTTAATTTAAAATTTCAAGTTGTAATTTCTTTCATTTTCCCTTTTTTTTTTCCCTCACCAACCAAATAAAGGATTAAAAAAAATGAGGAAATAAAAAGGCTGACTAGGTTTCCGCAATGGAGGCGAATTTAGCGAGCTTGAGGTCTTTCAGAGAGGAAGCTTGTTGGAATCCTCCAGTAGAGGAAGAAGAAGTGGCATTGGAGAAGAGCCTATAGCTGAGGGGAGCTCAGTTAGGGTTAGGGTTAGGGTTAGAGAAGTGAGAAGAGCAAATGTGGTTATTGATGGAGATGGAAGAGCTTAGGGCTCGAAGATGGCTATGCCTAACGAGCTTAGAAGCCATGTTTGAAGCTTGATGACCGACGAAAACAAACAGTAAGGAATGAGTTTTAGGTAGGAATGACAACGGGTCGGGTTCGTGGTGGATTTTTTAATACCCGAACCCAACTCGAGGGCCCTCACCCATGACCCGAACCCAACCCATTTAATGGACAGGCTTTTTTTAAAACCCCAAACCTGGCCTATTGGGCTATGGTACTTCAGGGCCCATTCTGTGGCCCAATAAAAAAAAATGTCTGCCTGATACTGATTTTCTCAGCAACCAAACAGTAGGGGAAAAAGAACACTAAAGAAAATTCAAATCTAAACAGATCGGAAACCAACAAAACCCATTATTTTCTCAACAACCAACAGATCGAAAACCCTTTTTTTTTTCATTACAATATTTTCCCACATCAAAAGTAAAATCATGAATTAACATATAAACCCTAGGTTTTAACAAAAAGACCCTACAAAATCAAATCAAACAAGCCAATCCTATTCCACAAAAATAGCACTTTAATTAGAAAATACAAATTAGATTCTTTGAACAAAAAGAACGAATTTCATTGCAAAAGCTTGAGTTCACAAGGTGAGGGAGATGAGAGAGTTGCAGCGTTGTGAGGTGAAGGAGGGACTGGCAAGGTGAGGGAGGAGTAGCGGCGTCTGCAGGCTGCGGCAAGGCGAGGGAGGCAAGGAGGAAAGACCGGCGAGGTGGAGACTGGAGCTGCGTCGGTGAGGTGAGGTACGTAAGGAGCAGCGGCACCAGCGAAGTGAGCAGCAGCGGTTTTGTTCAAGTGAGAGTGAGAATGAGGGTGAAGGAGAGAATGGGTTTGAGGGATTTAGGGTTGGAAAAGTGAGTATTTATACTTAGGGTTTTTTTTTTAATTTTTAATATTACATATACAGGTCGGGTTCAAGCCGGGTATGCCTAATACCTGGACCCGACCCAAACTTGCTTCGGGTTTTTTAATGAAAACCCAGCCCCAACCCTAAGTTAAACGGGCCGGGTAAAACCCGACCCTTAAGGTCGGGTCGGGCCGGGTCGGGTCGGGCCGGGCCGGGTACCCACGGGTCGGGTACATTTTGCCATCCCTAGTTTTAAGGAAGAAAACTCAAGTAGGAATGGCCATGGGCTGGGCCTAAATTCTTACAAATGGTAGGCTTTTATTTAGCATTAAAAACTGTGGGGTCATGGGCCCAAATCATGCAATTGTCTTAGGCTTTGGCCGAGAGCGTGGGGCTTTGGCCGAGATCGTGAGTAATCCGAGTCTGAGGAAGAATATCTCCTCGGATAAGCTAAACACAGATCAGCTATGGATCCTAGTGATCAAAGTGACCTTCCAGGAAGTTCTAGTGATAGAGACGTATGCTACAAACGTGCAAGAAGGATAGGAACTCAAAAATATCTAAGGGAAGTTGCTAACACCGTATTTATGTAGACAGGACCTCTGAACAGTGCTACCTCGATTATCGCAACTCACTGGACACCAGAGAGGGTGTCTGATGGGACAGGCACTCAAGTATAGGCTTGGATAATCAACAAGGGGAAGGCCCAGATTGTTTGAAAGAGACTATATAATAGGAAAAACCCACCATAAAGAGGAGGAAGGAGGGAGAAAGTACGATAGCAATCTCAAGAACTCTTGTAACCATTCTCATTCAACATTTACTAAAATAAAGCTTCTCGAATTGTGCCGAGGACAAACTTTCTTTGGTAAACTTGGTTCATCTCTGTTTGATTGTCATGAAATCCATATTAACTGTTATCCAAGCACTAAAGCCTAGCTCTTTGACCCACTCTCTACATATTTATTGTATTGGGCTCACTAGGCCAAGATTGCATACATTTTGGGATTAGTCTGAATATTGTGTCCCTACAATTGGCGCCGTTTGTGGGAAGAGCTTGTGTGATAGTGAGTGCAATGGTTAATTATGGTAAGATCAGGCCCCCATCAGCAAGAGTTCTTGGGTAAAGCCATTATGGTGGCTAGTTTACTATGTAAGCAAGTCACTACACGAGGCCAAGGTCTATATTTCGAGGTGTTGATTACATGGGGAGGATTGCTAAATGGGGCACAGTTCTGGGAGCTTTTGACATCAAGTACATGCCGCGTACCTCTGTCAAGGACTAAGTCCTCGCGAATCTAGCGGCCGAATTCGCTAAACCTCCATAAGAGGAAGTGGCAGCAACACAGAGCAGGGATGGAAAATCGATTAGTACAATCTGCCTGCGAGAACCTTTATTCTAGAAGGTATATGTTGATTGTGCAGTAAATCAAAGGGGCTCTGCGATGGGGTTAGTTCTATAAGGTATGTATTGATATCTTCTAATCTTTGTTCGAAGTGCTAAGCAGATCATTAGCTACGTCGAGTCCTCGAACTTACTGCTAAGAAGAGCCTTAATTATGTCGGGTCCTTCAGTCCTTCTGCTAAGTAGATCCTTAGCTACGTTGGGTCCCTCAGACCTCCTGCTAAGTGTTAAACAGAGCCTTAGCTACGTCGGGTTCCTTAGACCTCCTGCTAAGTAGATCCTTAGCTACGTCGAGTCCTCGGACTTCCTGCTAAGAAGAGTCTTAACTACGTCGGGTCCCTCAGACTTTCTGCTAAGCAGAGCCTTAGCTACGTCGAGTGTTCGGACTTCTTGCTAAGAAGAGCCTTAGCTACATCGGGTCCCTCAGACCTTCTGCTAAGTGTTAAATGGAGCCTTAACTACGTTGAGTCCCTCAGACGTCCTGCTAAGCAGAGCCTTAGCTACGTCAAGTCCTCGGACTTCCTGCTAAGAAGAGCCTTAGTTACGTCGGGTCCCTCAGACCTCCTGCTAAGCAGAGCCTTAGCTACGTCGAGTCCTCAGACTTTTTGCTAAGAAGAGCCTTAGCTATGTAGGGTCCTTCAGATCTCCTGCTAAATGTTAAACAAAGCTTAACTACGTCGGGTCCCTTAGACCTCCTGTTAAGTGTTAAACAGAGCCTTAACTACATCGGGTCCCTCAGACCTCCTGTTAAGTAGAGCCTTAGCTACGTTGAGTCCTCGGACTTCCTGCTAAGAACAATTTTAGCTACGTCGGGTCCCTCAGACCTCCTGCTAAGTGTTAAACAGAGCCTTAGCTACGTTGGGTTCCTTAGACCTCTTGCTAAGTAGATCCTTAGCTACGTCGAATTCTCGGACTTCCTGCTAAGAAGAGTCTTAGCTACATCGGGTCTCTCAGACTTCCTGCTAAGCAGAGCCTTGGCTGCGTCGAGTCCTCGAACTTCTTGCTAAGAAGAGCCTTAGCTACATCGGGTCCCTCAAACCTCCTGCTAAGTGTTAAATAGAGCCTTAGCTATGTTGGGTCCCTCAGACTTCCTTCTAAGCAGAGCCTTAGTTACGTCGAGTCCTCGGACTTCCTGCTAAGAAGAGCCTTAGTTACGTCGGGTCCTTCAGACCTCCTACTAAGCAGAGCCTTAGCTACGTCGAGTCCTCGGACTTTTTGCTAAGAAGAGCCTTAGCTACGTAGGGTCCTTCAGACCTCCTGCTAAGTGTTAAACAAAGCCTTAACTACGTCGGGTCCCTTAGACCTCCTGTTAAGTAGAGTCTTAGCTACGTTAAGTCCTCGGACTTCCTACTAAGAACAGCCTTAGCTACGTCGGGTCCCTCAGACCTCCTGCTAAGTGTTAAACAGAGCCTTAGCTATGTCGGGTCCCTCAGATCTCCTACTAAGCAGATCCTTAGCTACGTTGAGTCCTCAGACTTCTTGCTAAGAAGAGCCTTAGCTACGTTGGGTCCCTCAGACCTCTTGCTAAGTAGAGCCTTAGCTACGTCGAGTCCTTGGACTTCTTGCTAATAAGAGCCTTAGCTACGTCGGGTCCCTCAAACCTCCTGCAGCAGAGCCTTAGCTACGTCGAGTCCTCGGACTTCCTGCTAAGAAAAGCCTTAGCTACGTCGGGTCCCTCAAACCTCCTACTAAGTTTTAAACAGAGCCTTAGCTACATCGGGTCCCTCAGACCTCCTGCTAAGCAGATCCTTAGCTACGTCGAGTCCTCAAACTTCATGCTAAGAAAAGTCTTAGTTACATCGGGTCCCTCAGACCTCCTAATAAGTGTTAAACAGATCTTTAGCTACGTCGAGTCCTCGGACTTCCTGCTAAGAAGAGCCTTAGCTACTTCGGGCCCCTCAGACTTCCTGCTAAGTGTTAAACAGAGCCTTAGCTACGTCGGGTCCCTCAGACCTTCTGCTAAGAAGATCCTTAGCTACGTCGAGTCCTCGGAATTCCTGCTAAGAAAAGCCTTAGCTATGTCGTGTCCTTCAGACCTCCTGCTAAGCAAATCCTTAGCTTTGTCGAGTTCTTGGACTTCTTACTAAGAAGAGCCTTAGCTACGTCGAGTCCCTTAGACCTTCTGTTAAGCAGAGCCTTATTTACGTCAAGTCCTCGGACTTCTTGCTAAGAAGAGCCTTAGCTACGTCGGGTCCCTCAAACCTCTTGCTAAGCAGGTCCTTAGTTACGTCGAGTCCTCGGACTTCCTGCTAAGAAGAGTCTTAGCTATGTCGGGTCTCTCAGACTTCCTGCTAAGTGTTAAACAAAGCCTTAGCTACGTCGGGTCCCTCAGACCTCCTGCTAAGCAGATCTTTAGCTACGTCGAGTCCTCAGACTTCTTGCTAAAAGGAGCCTTAGCTACGTTGGGTCCCTCAGACCTCCTACTAAGTAGAGCCTTAACTACGTCGAGTCCTCGGACTTCCTGCTAAGAAGAGCCTTAGCTACGTTGAGTCCTTCAGACCTTCTGCTAAGCAGATTCTTAGCTAAGTCGAGTCCTCGGACTTCCAGCTAAGAAAAGCCTTAGCTACGTCGGGTCCTTCAGACCTTCTACTAAGTATTAAACAGAGCCTTAGCTACGTCGGGTCCCTCAGACCTCCTGCTATGCAGATTCTTAGCTACGTCGAGTCCTCGAACTTCCTGATAAGAAGAGCCTTAGCTACGTCGGGTCCTTCAGATCTCCTGTTAAGTGTTAAACAGAGCCTTAGCTATGTCGGGTCCCTCAGACCTCCTGCTAAGCAGAGCCTTAACTACGTCGATTCCTCGAACTTCCTACTAAGCAGAGCCTTAGCTACGTCAGATCCCTCGAACCTCCTGCTAAGTGTTAAATAAAACCTTAGTCATGTCTGAGTCCTCAGACCACATGCTTTGAGAAAATTAACACACTATCGTATCTCTCAAGTATCAAACGGAACCTTAGTTATGCATGGATCCTTGAACTACATACTTTGAGGAAAGTAACGTTCCATGATATTTATTTGTTTCTCATTAAATGTCAAGACAGGCCTAAGATTATAACCAACTCCTCAGATTGGTAGCCCTGAAAGGAGCAATTTACAGTACAAATATGGGGTGTGTAAAACGGAACTCCCACGGGTGTAGGTCAAAGGATCCAGTAGAATTAACTCTTAAGAATTCAAAACCTCACTTTTCTCCTCGGATGAGAGGAAAAAACCTAAATTTTGAGGAGCTATTTTGGGGGTCATGGGCCCAAATCATGCAATTGGGTCTTGGGCTTTGGCCGAGAGCGGGGGGCTTTAGCCGAGATCATGAGTAGTCCGAGTCCAAGGAAGAATATCTCCTCGGATAAGCTAAACACAGATCAGCTATGGATCCTAGTGATCAAAGTGACCTTCCTAGAAGTTCTAGTGATAGGGACGTGTGCTACAAACGTACAAGAAGGATAGGAACTCAAAAATATCTAGGGGAAAGCTGCTAACATCGCATTTATATGGACAGGACCCCTGAACAGTGCTACATTGGTTACCGCAACTCACAAGACACTAGAGAGGGTGCCTGATGAGATAGGCACTCAAGTATAGGCTTGGATGATCAACAAGGGGAAGGCCCAGATTGTTTGAAAAGGACTATATAATAGGAGAAACCCACCCTGGAGAGAAGGAGGGAGGGAGAAAGCACGATAGCAATCTCAAGAACTCCTGTAACCATTCTCACTCAACATTTACTAGAACAAAGCTCCTCGGATTGTGCCGAGGACAAACTTTCTTTGGTAAACTCGGTTTATTTCTGTTTGATTGTCATGAAATCCATATTAACTATTATCCAAGCACTAAAGCCTAGCTCTTTGACCCACTTTCTACAAATTTATTGTATTGGGCTCATTGGACCAAGATTCCATACATTTTGGGATTTTTCTGAATATCGTGTCCCTACAAAAACATTTATGACAAAAAAATTAGAAAAATAAAGATCTAAAAATGGTATTTGTGAAAGTTGCTTGAAGAATCTTATGAAAACTATACCTTATCTCTCTATGTAAAGTTCATAAATCAAAAAAAAAAAAAAATATTGCTCCAACAATATACAATAAGGCTTACTAAAAAATAACAAAGGAAAGTTTAAAAGAAAAAAGAAAATAAAAAAGCACCCAAGGTTCAAAATCCAAAAAGCTTAGATATAGTCTAAATACTGATTAATTTTTAGATATTTTTAGAGTATAGAGAATTGTGTTCTCTCATCTTACATTTATGGTGTAGTTCACCCATTAAATTTATGTTGGGGTTCATCATGAATGTGAGAGTAATGAACACAATTTTTCTGTACTCTGGAATTAGCTAAGAATCTTTTCAAAATACTAAATACCTTTTCCTCAGATTGATTGTCACCAAAAAAGGCCCAACATAGTTAGAGGAATAAGTGTCTTAAAAACTATACAATAGTGAGACATTATAATATGCAACAGATTTTGCAGATAGTGTTAGAAGACAAACATAAAAGTAGTTTTCTCTCAAAAAAAAAAAAAAAAAAACATAAAAACATAAAAACAGTTGGAAATCCATTCACCTGCAACAACTCTACACTTCAACCAAAATATGGGAATACAATAATTTTTCTATTCTAAATTCTTGCATCATCCAAAGAGCTCTCTCTTTTATCTATTTTTACAACTAAACCAAGAGAACCCAGATCAAAACCAAATCAAACCAACCCCTTCCCACACAAATCAAAATCCACAACATTCAACACCCTTTCAGGGACTGAGTTACATTAAGGCCAACGGGAGCCGTGCCCCCCCCCCCCCCCCCCCTAACAAGAAACAAATAGAATATATATATATATATATATATATATTTTTTTGAAAAGCTCTATACAAATTCATTATTTTTAAAAAATAATGTATGAAAGTTTTGAAGTGTTTAATATAATTAAAAATAACAAGATTACAAAATATATTTAATAAATCTCCAACTCAAATTTCTTATTTTTGTGAAAATAATACATGAAAATTATTAAGTGATTATAATATAATTCTATTTAAGGCATGCGGGTAAATAAAATTTATTGTTAAATCCAAAATAAAAAACTTATTTTGTATGATAAATAAATATTGTCTAAAGAGTTCTATTTTTTGTCACTTTGAATTATGTTTTTAATATGTTTAGTTTTATAATTTTCTTGAGTACTTAAATTTTTATTTTCTTCAATTTCTTGTTATGTTTCTTACTTTTATAGTATTTAATTGATTTATGGGATAGAAAATAGTGCAAAGTCACATAAAAGTTGAAAAGAAAATTAATTATATATATATAATTTTTAGAGTGTGTTAATCCTTTAGTATATTCTACAAGTTTGTAGAATTGTGAGTGGTAAATAAATTTATTTTTTTTTGAAATTAAACTCCAAAATTTTAGGCAAAGCAAAAATTTTCTCATAATAAGTTAAAAATATATTACAAATAACATATAAATACTTTATTTAAATTCAATTTTTTATATAAAATTTGTAGATATATTATATATATATGTAATCAAAACTTATACAATTTAATATGAAAGATAGTATGTAAATAAAACATATGAAATTATAGAAATTAAAAAGAAGAAATTAGACTAAGAAATTCTCAATAATTTTAGTTTAGTTATCTTTTACCAAATATGAAAAATTTGCTCAAATTTTTAGGTGAATAGTGAACACAATTGTGTACGACCTCGTGTGTATGTGTGTGTGTTTATGTGTGTACGCTCGTGTGATTTGAATTTTATATAATTTTATTTTGGTCCAAGAGGTTAGCCCCCCAAGTTAAGAATTTTAGCTCTATACCTGCATCTTCCTTTTGCCTTTGCTTTTATTTTCAACTATTTGGTTTATTTTCAAAAAGCCTTAGAAAGGATATTATAGCATTGTAGAATATTTTTATTTTTTAAAAGACAAACAAAATTCTGGCACATTTGTTAAAGGGTGTTGTGATAATATATATATCAAATTATTTAAGCTTGCAGAATTTTTTTTTTCTTGGTCCCGTTAAGAGAATTAGAAATATTTTCAATGAGTTAGGTCATTGGATGAACGAGGTGTTAGAAAGTAAGGTTTTTTTTTTTTTTTTTTTTTTTTTTTAAGAAAAACACACAGGAGAGAGGAGAGAGAAAGTAAGTTTTGAGTCTTGATGGAGTACTTAATAAATAAATGAAAACGTGTACAAATTTTTCAGAGAAAGGGGAAGATTGCTGGGTACAGGTGGCATTGAACAAGAAAAATATAGTTCACCTATGGATACAACCATTCTTACTCCCAATTTTATAATTTATTGACTTGTGAGATTGTAAGTGTGCAGCATAAAGTGGTGGGTCACACAAGACAGAAAATGTTGATCCACTACAAAAACCGGGGGGTTTAGGCCCCGTTTTTTTGGGCCGCGTTTGAAAAAACGCGGCCCAAAACGGACTAAAGCCGCGTTATTAAAAACGCGGCTTAAGTCCGTCCAATGGGCCGCGTTTTTGCAAACGCGGCCCAAAAAATTGCTTGAGGCCGCGTTTTTCCAAACGCGGCCCAAAAAAAGAGCTTCAAGTCACGTTTCAGACGCGACCTCAAGCTTTTTCTGAAGTTTTTTCTCAAATATTTTGCTCAACCTTGAAGCTTTTTCTCCAAACGCGATCCAGAGCTCCATCTCCCACACACCTCCATCTCTAAACGCGATCCAGAGCTCCATCTCAAATATTTTCCTCATCACGCCTTCATCTCCATCTTCGATTTCCGATCTCGGATCGAGGCTCGGAGATGGAGATGAAGGCGCTCCGATCTCCATCTCCGATCCGATCGGAGATCGAGGCTTGGAGAGCTCCATCTCCGAGCCTCGATCCGAGAGTTTTGCCAGAGCCGGTGGCAGCGTCGACGGCGACGTCCTTGTAGCTACAGAGCCGGCCGGTGGGTTTTAAATTTGCTGGGTTTGTGTTTATGCTTTTGCTGGGTTTGTGTTGAAATATTTGTGTTCTTATTTATATTTGCTGGGTTTGTGTTTAATTTTTTGCTGGGTTTGTGTTCAAATATTTGTGTTCTAGTTTATATTTGCTGGGTTTGTGTTCAAATATTTGTGTTCTTGTTTATATTTGCTGGGTTTGTGTTTATGCTTTTGCTGGGTTTGTGTTCATGTTCATGCTTTTGCTGGGTTTGTGTTCATGCTTTTGCTGGGTTTGTGTTCATGGTTTTTCAGAATTATTTTCTTTTGAATATTTTCAGAATTTTTTTTTTTGAATAAACCTTGGTCTTAGGTCGCGTTTTAAACGCGGCCATAGACCTTGGTTTTAGGCCGCGTTTGAAAAAGTGCGGCCCTAGACCCCGAAGGTCTATAGTTGCGGGGTTTAGGCTACATTTAAAAACGCGGCCTAAAAAAACGCGGCCATAACCTATAGTTGCGTTTTTCGGACCTTAGGCCGCGTTTTTCAAACGCGGCCTAAAGTCTTTTTTTTTTGTAGTGATCATTCATAATCGTACAAATCAACAAATTATAAAATTACGTATGAGATTAGTTATATCACTAGAATTATTCATAAAAACAAAATCATTTGGATCACAAATTCAAAAATCAAATAATGTGATTGGAATCATACTACTTTATTGCAATTTACATTATATATACACACAAAATTTCTTAGTGGTAGAAGAAACAGCTCAAAACTCAAGTAAGGACTACCCTAAATTATTCAAAGCACCAAAAATTAACACCTGTTTCAGATGCATACTGGATACAGCTCCAAGCTTGCCTTATTTTTCCGTCAATATATTCTTCTTCCATGAATGAATCAGCATTGAATCATGTAGCTAGCGTTTTAAGTGCATGGACTTAATCAACCATATTGCAGATAATATATAGTAAGAAAATGAGAAGCAAGCTAATAGAAATAAAAGGAAAAGAAGAAGAATTGTTACGTAAGAGAACTTAAATGTCACAGAATTTGAAGCCAAGAACAACCAAAAAGAAGAAGCCAATGGGAATCCCTGCAATCTTTTCAAGAAGAGGAGCACTTTTGTTGAAACTTCGATTGGGTTTCGTGTATACTGGAATTGTGATTGGAAACCATGGCGCAAGAAGGAGGAGGATCTATCATCAAGGTATATATGTACGTAGTAGACTCATACACTCATACTAACAAGTCCTTGACCATTAAGGCCATCAGAATCGTGTTACACAAACACAACCAATTCTTCAGATTGCCTAAATAAGCCTAAATAAGAAGATCACAATCAAATTTAGAGAAGCTAATAAAACAAAGAAAAGTTAGAAAAAATAATTATTTAAACAATGCTCAACTGCTCAAGCAAATTCCTATATTACTTGATTTATGACTAGGCAAAAAACATGGTCATGCAGTAAGATCACATGATTTAAATTTAACGAGAGTCTAACGTTATGAAATTATTGTAAAATCCGAAATCCTAGAAACTACAGAATCCTTAAAGAATAATATCTCTCTCTCTCTCTCTCTCTCTCTCTCTCATGGGTGTGGGTGTGGGACGTCGAGGAGGCTAGCTTCTTGGAGTTCAAGTTCATTGAGCCGTTGGTCGCGGTCTGTCACAATCAAGAGAGGCACGATGAGGATGAGGATGGTGGTTCCAGCGATCCACGCCGCCTTGATTTACTAGTTGATTTTAGAATTTGAATACCAATCATAAGGTGACACTTAAACGTGTTGTAGAATTGAGTGTGTAGTTAAATATGTCCTAACATTGTTGGATAGCTGAAAGCATCGAATATGTTAAGCCATAAAGCCTTGCTTAATGCACTGGTGTCTTTTTTTTATGCTAACATAGTAATATAATGCACTAGTGTCAATATTGTTTTTGTCTCGAGTTTCCTTCACCCACTCAATTTTCCAAATCTTTTTTCCCTTTCCCTCGAAGGAACAATTAACACTAACTAAATTAACATCATTAGAAAATTAGTGTTGATAAATCACACCCTTTGCATCAACCTCAAGTGGATTTAAAACAATGTTAGGGGACTCAAAAAAAAAGATTGTTTAAAAGTCAACCTTCTTTTATAAGAAGATCCTTGTTTATGAGTGGTGTAAGGGCAGGGTTTGGTTCCTAAGCCCAAAATGTAACTAGATTAGGGCCCAAAGAGCCCAACACAATGAATTTGTAGAGAATGAGCTGAAAAACTACGCTTCAATGGATTATATAGCACGCACAATGGATTAAAGACAAAAAGACAGCATAGAAAAACACGTCTTATGCAAAGAAATCCTTCCTCAGTAAAATCTGAGGAGAGTGATCCTCTAATAGAATTTCAGATGCCTCCCCTTTTTTCCCTGGGGGAGCTCTTACATTATATAGCCTCTCTCAGCTGATCTTGGCCTTTCACTTGTTGATCGTGCAAGACACTACTCGAGTGATTGTTCCATCAGACGCCCTCCCCAGATCCTTTGTGAGTTACGGCAACCAAGACAGCCTGTTTAGGGGTCTTCTCCATATAAATGCGACCAGAGGGTTTGGTGGGATGCATTAAATGTGGTGGCAGCTACCATCCCTCCAGACATGTCAGGGCTAATCCCCTCTTTAAAGTTCTTCCTCTATAGTGAGGCCTCCTCTGGTGATGTTCTATTGACGTGGTCATGGCTCGCCTCCCTGGCCTTGCCATTCGAGGATATGGCATTCTCGGAGCTACACCGGCCTCCTCGGCATCAGGTATGACACGTGTCATTATTACCATATTAAATTTCGGTATCCTACAAATAGCGCAGCTGAAAGGAGTTATATTGGCTAAACAACTACCATGAGCATGAAGAAGGACACTGATCTTTTTAATTACACTTCCATTACAAATTTGCCCATGCTCATCCTTAGGGGTTTTTTTTTTTTTTTTTTGAGAAATCTCATCCTTATGTTTGAATCTTGTTGAATTGAGTCTCCTCCATAAATATGCTAATTAAAAATTAAGAAGTTAGTTATAGTATGGCGATTTGCTGAGTCAGTGCGAGATGGTGGTTTGTGGCGACGGCTTGGGGTCAAGGTTTGATATGAGATAGGTTGGTGGTTTGTTGCTATGTGTCATGTGTGTAGAAAATAGTATTTCAATGGGATATATTGCAAAATAGATAATAACATGTAGTGTGTTTTGAAAGTGAGCAATTAAAGTGTCTTTTGAGAATCAATTATTTAACTTTTTTGTTGAAAATACTATAGATAAAAACTAAAAGCTAAAGAAAACAAGCTATTTTTTTTTCTTGCTTAAAGCATTATAAACAAAAAGTTTAAAGAGATATAAAGATATAAAGATATATTATGCAAGAAACAAAAATATAACCTTTTGATGACTTAATTGGCTTGGGACCTGAATAAAATGGCCAAAAAAAAAAAAAAAAAAACTAAAAGCATCTTCAATAAAAGAGCTAAACCAAAATCATAGGCAAATTAGAGAGTGAAACCTTAAAAACTAGATTCAGCAGTATTTGCAAATTAGGAAAATTGTTTTGCTTATCTTTGGTCACTCTCTTTATCCAGAGGTTACTGTAGCTGAGCAGAACAATTTGTTGGCTTAAAAAATTTGTAAAGATGAATTAAAAAACTAATATTTTCTCTTTCTTCTCTCCACTTCTTAGCATCTTTTATCAATATAGTTGATGGAAATGAATAAAAAATATTTAAAAGGGAATGAACAAATAATATTTAAATGAGATAGAAAAATGATAGAGATTAAAGAGTTTATTGGAAATTATATTTTAAAAAGTATATAGACAAAAGGCAAAAGTAATTTTTTACTCTCAACCAGTATCAGAATATGTCTAGGCTGTTGGAGATGCTTTAAACATGAATTGGCTTAAATCAAAGAAAAAAAAAATAACAAACAGTGATGTGGGCTACGCAAACAATACATAAAATAAGCCAAAATTGGCTAGAGAAGTGGAATCCAAACACACCCTAAAGTGTAAAAAGAGACTTGATATAGAAATTATTCCCAACCAGATATGAATGCTATTATAAAAGCTCTTTTTCCTTAACCTTGGAATCTCATCCCTTCATCGTGCATTTAACAATTAAATCATAACCACCCCACTTCATTAAAAGTATCATACCAATGCCAAACCAATTAGTTAGCTCACGTCGAATAACTAGCCCATCACTGTTGATTTTTTTTTTTTTTTTTTTAAGGAAATCCTATGATCCAATTCTCTTATATGGGGTAAACTTTTTTTTTTTTAAAGAGTTTCAACCTAAAGCGTCCTCTCTTGGGGATAGCTCTTTATCATCAAACCAAAACACTAATTAGTTTGAGACTTTATCAGTTAAACTAGCTGGAACCCATCTTATATGTTGTAAACTTTAAAGTTAAACTTTGATGTAATTTCCTAGATAAAAAAAATTAAAAGAAAAAAAAAAAACGTTGATGTAAACCTATATATTGTGATTGGAGACGATGGTGCAAGAGGAGGATCTATCATCAAGGTATATATGTACGTAGTAGACTCATACACTCATACTAACAAGTCCTTGACCATGAAGGCCAATCAGAATCGAGTTACACAAACACAACCATTCTTCAGATTGCCTAAATAAGAAGATCGCAATCAAATTTAGAGAAGCTAATAATAAAACAAAGAAAAGTTTGAATAAAAAAAAAATTTAAAACAATGCTCAACACTGCTCATTCAGCAAAAAAAAAAAAAACACTGCTCAAGCAAATTCCTCACCACTTATTTATTATTACTTGATTTATGACTATAGGCAAAACACATGGTCATGCAGTAAGATCGCATGATTCTAAGTTTAACGAAAGGCTAACGTTATGAAATTATTGTAAAATCCGAAATCCTAGAAACTACAGATCGAATCCTTAAAGAATAAGAACTCTCTCTCTCTCTCTCATGGGCGTGGGCGTGGGATGCCGAGGAGGCTCGCTTCCTGGAGTTCGAGTTCGTTGAGCCGTTGGTCGCGGTCTGTCACGATCAAGAGAGGGACGACGAGGATGAGGATGGTGGTTCCGGCAACCCACGCTGCCTTGCCAGTGCTTTTCATGAGCTTCTTCGTTACGAGTATGGCGTCGGTGGCGACCTCTCTGCCTCTCGACGACACCATGGAGACGATGGTGGACCCTCTCAGCTTCGAGATGATGCTGCTGTCGACGTTGGGTTTGTTCTTCATGGGGACTCGACTCTCTGGCAAGGAGACTCCGCCTTTTCGTGGTTGGGAAGCCATGGAAACCTTGAAAAGAGCTGATATCAGCAACTCAAAACTCGGGAGGGTTTTGGGTTTATAAGGGGAAGAGGCAAAGAGCCCTTCTCCGACTCCAACACGCTTTAGTAAAAACTAAAAACTCAAATTTTTTTTTAATATAATTTTATTTTATTTTTAAACGTTGCATAATGAAAAACTCAATTAGTTAAATATAAATTAAACTATAAAAAAATACTAAAATTTTATATAAATAAAAATTAAACTTAGGCAAATACAATCTAAATTTTTTGAATTGTCAATAATTAGTGAAATTAGTTTAAATATTGTTTCTAAGAACTTTATAGCTAAATAAACTAATTGGTACCTCTTCGTATTTTTAACAGGAACTCATTGTAACTATAAAATTATAAAAATTAAAAAGAAAAAGTTTAAATTTTGTTAGTTTAGTTTATTAACTTTGAGAACACTATCATTTGATAGTTTGTTAACTTTTGTTTTAATATTCTCAAAACAACACAGTTTCACATTTGTAACATTAAAAAAAAATAGTTTAAAACATTTTAAAGAGTTAACAATCAAACAACAACAAATGGAATGACTAAATGACAATGTTGCTAAAGTTAATGGACTAAAATGACAAAATTTAAACTTAGAATGTGTAAATTATATTTTGTTTTAGAGTCAATAAAATTTATATTTTTCAATTAAAATTCTAATTAGAGTACTATTTTAAAATACTTGAAAGTTGAGTAAAGGGTCTGTTTGGATGGAAAGGGAAAAAAGGGGGAGTGGAGGGAAGTAAAGTAGAGTTGGTTGAAAATAAGCTAATTTTGAATCAAATCTACTCTACCCTACTCTGCTCTACTCTCCCTCAATCTAAATAGACCAATAGTTTCTCCAAAGAAAATTAAAAATTTTCATATAATTATTGTTAATGACATGTAAAAATACGTGAAACAATATAGTTTTACACAATATTTCCAACTAAAGATCATAATAAATATTGAAATAATTATAAAAAAAAAACTAAAATATATAAACAGCCGCCAGATTTTTTCCCCCTTAGTTGGACTAACACTCTTGAACTAAAAGTATTAATACTAATTAAAAATTTTCTTACTCAATTTAATGCTTAAACCATCTAGGACCAGAAGTAGCAAATGATTTCTTCTCTTAACAACAAACCAAATTTATAATGGTAATTTTTTTTTTTTTTTTTTGAGGAACTATAATGGTAAGTTAGGCCTTGTACAGTTGTACTACGTGATTATTAAAAGCGGAATATGAGAAAAGGGGACAAAAGTCACAAAACTAACCTCTCTTAAGGTGGGTTTGGTTTAACTTTCTGGAACTGGGCTTTTTGAAAATGTGAAATTTTCAAAAAGTGCGATATAAAATTAAGCTTTTTGAAAAAGTTGAGTATTTGGTAAAGGCTGTTAAAAAATACATTTTTGAAAAAACCGAGTGTTTAACTAACACTTATAAAAGGGGTGGTTTGAGTGGTAAATTATTAAAAATAACAATGTATATATAAGGGAGTTTATTTCATTTTTAAATCAACTACTTCATAATACTTACTAAAAAAAAAAGGCTACTTAATAATAATAATAAATATATTATTGTCATAATTATTTGTTATTACTATTACTAAATTGGTATTATTTTAATAATGTTAGTTCTTTTTAGTATCAATTATCTGTTATTCTAAAAATTTTGAACCAAGTATGTTATCTGTCTTACTTTAATAATGTTATCTATTTTTAATAATATCAATATCACTATTTTAATAATGTTTTTGTCTTATTGAATATAGTGCTATCTATTCTGACATGATGGTCATGACATGATGGTCAGAAGGGGTTTCAAAAGATAAAGTTGAGTTTTTAATAAAACAAGTGGGTAATTTGGTAATTGAACCAATAATTCCTTAAAGTTGAAGCATGACTTTTTTGCAAAAGCTGGCTGAAGGTCCTTTGGCTTTTTGGAGGTTTTGCATTTTTTGAAAAAACAACTTTTTTGCTAAAGTAATTTTTTAATACCCACCAAACACCTAGGGCACGTTTGGTACAATGTAATGATTATTACATGAGAATATGAATAAGTATTACAAGGAATATATTAAGTTAGAATGTAATAAGTATTACTATTCATTAGTTTGGTGATTATTTAAGAATAAAATCCTGAATATGCATCCACAATTTAGTAGAGTATGAAAATAAGGTGTAATTAAATCATTTTTAAGTCAAATTTCTTAAAATACACTTATTTTAAGGTGTTCAAAATAGGGCTAATAATTAACAACAAAGAAAATTTATTTTCTTTCCTTTTGAAGATGTGACAACTAATGATTTTTTAAGAAATTTTCTTAAAAAGTTATTACATAAGGTGAATAAATAGATATTCAGTACTTTTGATAAGGAATAATTATTCTTCATTTTGAAGAATAATTATTCATAAGGAATAACTATTTATTGTAATAAAAACATAATCAAACAACCGAATAGTTATGCCATAGGAATATCTATTACATTACCGCGTCTATTACAGTCTACTAAACGTGCCCCTAGTATTTTGAACTTTAAAGTAAAAAGTGCTTTTTGCTATCTAAAAGTGCAAACAAACGGCACTTAAGTTATGCCATCCCCTTTCCCAAAAAAAAAAAAAAGAAAAAAAAAAAAAAAGAAAAAAAGTTATGCCATCCCGCAATTTGATCGCATCACTCTTTAACTTACTAAACAATTGTCTTTTTTTACTTCTTTATGAATCTTTCAATAACCAAAATAATCCTCCAAATCAATAATCTAATTAATCAATCACATCCCATTTATGCATTATTTGATAAAAATTGAGACAAAAATTAAAAAGGAACCTCATTTTTCCAACAAAAGGATCATGAAAGTAAAAAAAAAAAAAAAAGGAGTAGCGAGGTCCTTCTTTTTGGGCCAAAGAGCTTTATTTTTAATAAGTAAATATAATGTATGTGATGATGGTCATGACTCATTAGCCTTATAGTTTAATTGGTGGTAACTTGTTGATATTTCCAATAGAAACATTATTTATATTCTTTCTCCTTTATTGTAACTATTGAGTTAAAAAAAAAGTTCTTATAAAAAATAAAATAAAAAGAGAGGCAACTAAAAGTGTTTGGCTGTTCATAAAATAAAATAAAAAACAAAAAATTCTTTATTTAAAATATTTTTACAAAAAGTTTGAAATGGCAAGCAAAAAAAAAATTTTGATTGCGGGTTTAAATTAGAACAAATAATACTTCTAAAAAAAGGGTTTTTTTTTTTTGTTAAATTCAACCACGAAGAAAACATTAGAGTCAGATTTACTGCATAAGTTTCATGAAAATTAATCTAAACAAAGAGGTTTAAAACCCTTTACTGGTCTCTTAAATCAAACCATCTTTTATCATATCATTCATCAACGTACGGTAGAGATCCAACATCCAAAGGGGCCCTCGCTGACAAGTTTCAGCTTGAGAATCCTGTCTTCTTGGTTTTCAAGTCAAGAAATGGAAAATGCCAAAGTATGGCACTTTTCAGTCCCACGTGGTCGTTGCTTCTGTTCAACTCTTTAACTCTGTTCCTCAACTATACATGCATCTAATTCGTTTTTCATTTGTATTTTGTTTCAACTTTCAAGGAGAAACCACACAAGTGAGTTCCATCTTATACCTATCTATGCTTCTTCCATTATTAGCGTTTGTTCTATACTTATATCTTTCTTCTTCTTTCTTATAATCATATGTTTTTTTTAATTACTAGTTGATTTTAGAATTTGAATACAAATTAAAGTCTGATTCTGTCTTACTCAAATTAATCTTTCCATTACCTTTCGTTGCTTTTTGATTTTGAAGTGTAATAAGACCCAAAAGTGAATATTTGCATGTGGGTTTCTGTTCTTTGCATTTTCTGGATTTATTTTTTGTCTATAGCTTTTTGTCTTTTGGGGTGATTTCTAACCTTCTTTAAATTTGCTTTTGGGTTTTGAAGTGTATCCAACTGTGAAGGTGAGGGTAAATGAACAAGACGATCAGTTTCCTCCCCGAAATCATGATAATGGATCAATGCTGTTTTTAAGTCTTATGGATTCCCTGTCCATACAAGGTATATATTATATATTTGATAGTTCTAATACTGAAGATGACGTTTAATCCCCTTTTATAAAGAAGAACTAGTAATGTTACAGAATTACAAGACTTTTAATATTATGTATAAGTACTTATTATTTATATTAATATTGTAACTATTGATACGAATGTCATGGATTCATTTTTTATTGGACATACAATTGAGCTTTTTGTCTGCCTATCTTAGCTATCTATTTCCAGAGAATTTATATTTATTGTGTGAAGGAAAATCTAGACATATTCATTTTGAATAGGATTACAGGATATACCTATAATTTATATGAATGAAATATTTATTGGAAGGATATGCAAAATATATATCTTTGATTGGCCAAGCTTTTCCACTAATCCAAAAAGGAAAAAGAAGTAATACTTTTTGTTTGGTTTAAAAGGTTTGATGATACAAATTGTTCTTGAAAAAGCACTTTATAATATTGAAATTGATAATTTCATTTTAATGTAATATGATAAATTATTATCAATTAATTGTCTCAAAAATTTAAGCGAATAAGAAATGGTAAATTTTATCACTTAATTATTATTCTTAATTGGTTTGACACCTTCTAATGTTTTTAAAAGAGATATTCACGATTTAAATCTCTCATCCCTCAACTATATATTGAATTTAAAAATAAAACACACTCACAATAGAATGCTTATAAGAATATTGTCATAGCTACCGGCAATGAAGCTTAAATTGGTCACATAGTAATTTAATCCTTGGTCAAATTATATTTTCGCAGCAAAGGAGAATCGGATTGATTCCCCTTCATCTATTGCTGGAGTCACAAAGGCTCGTGTCCCAAACTTCTCAGCACAATTGATTTCTATGTCCAAAGGTAAAGTTTTCATTCTGTAATTTTTTTTTACAATTGATTGTTGTTTACAGTTTCTTTTCTAGATAACTTAATAAAAAGAGAGGAGTAGGTAATGTGTGTTTCATGCATATATATAGATATGGATAAAGTTTAGCTACAAAATTAGTTGTAATCTAAGGGTACAACATTACTTAATATCTTTTTATTGGTTGTGAATTTTGACAAATTCACCATTAGATTACATTTTCTTCTTATGTTCTCTATGCTGGCAAAATTTCTAAAAAATTAAATATCAATAGTTATATCATCAATATATTGTTTAAATTGCAAGTTTTTGTAATTTAAAATTATGCATAAAATATAACCTTATAGATCATATAGTAAATAATATTTAACTGATACAAAATTTAGCATGTAAATTAAGAGTGTAAAGAACACGCAATTCAACAATTAGATTTTCAAAATATAAAGTAATGAGTATTTTTTGAGTAAGGTTGTAGTTTTAGGCTACAACCAATTTTGTAGCTAAACTTTGTCCGATAGATATTATCCTATGTAATTTGTCAAATAAATAACTTAATTCTCAGGAACAGTGAAGAAAAACAACAAACAAGTTGATAAGAGTGGTGAACAGAATAGAGCTAATTCAGCTCCACGCCCACGAGCTATCCTATCCAGTCCGGGTAATCAGATTTGTTTTATTGCATTTGCATGAGTATGGGTTGTGCATGTCTAAATTCTAATTAAAGAAGGGTAATGCTACATATATACCATTTTCACAAAGTTTCCTGAGCGGCTGATATAGCAACATCAGTTTCACCTTGGTCCATGACTTTATCATGCACTAATCATAATAGACCATATCACTTTCATTTATAGCTTTTTTCATGCCAAATTTGATAGTATCCTTTTTTTTCCCCCTTTTTTAAGATAACGATGGGATGATTGGAAGTCGGAACAAATTAATGGAAGAAAAATCTTCGGATTATAGTATAAAAAAGAAGATGCAAGCCCAAACTAAGGTTGTGCATAATCAGGTAAAAGCAGCAAGGCCTCCAAACACCAAAAAAGTCTCCCATGGGGTATCAGATGACAAGAGTGGCCCTAAGCAAAGAAAACTTCATGAACCTGTAATCCAAAAACAGAAGCCCCGTTTTAGAGAAGGAAAATCAAGCCTCAATGCAAAGTAAATTTCTACCAAATGCTGCATTATGCTTGTACTTTTGAAAAGTTCGTGTTTGAATAGGCCAAGTGGCTTTTCATGTGTAATGTATAAGTACCCTATAAGGCTTTTGAGAACAGAAGTATTGAGAAACTTCATATTGGGAATCTCCAAATTCATACATTTATAAACGAGTTCTAGCAAAATATAAAAGTGGCACCTAGAGTTTTCCTAATTTTGAAATAGCCCCAAATTCTTATATATTTAGAAGTCATTCCTAACATGATGCTAAAATCTTAATCAGTACTTTAAAGACCTTACCAATATAAAATAAAAAACTAGAACATGAAATTGTTCAAGGTTTTGAGGTTAGGCTGGAAATTTATTGGAGATCAAACCATAATGATATAATGATTAATTAAAATAAAAATAATTGAATCAAGGCAAATAGAAAATAGTAATATATAATAAATTAATTTTTTTAAAATAAAAAACATTAGTAAAAAGCAAGGACTTTACCATCCCTTTTTATGGCTAAAAGGGAAGGGGGCGCAAACAAGCCAGTACTCATAACCAAACAAGAACAATTCGTTACCAACCTCTTTTACTGGTGACAAGATCGATCTTTTGAATACTATTTCAGGGGTTTTTTTATATCAATCATTGGAATGGAATATTTCAATTCCAATGTGTTTGTATATTTATAAATACATATAATATTATACCTTGAGTTATACTAATTAGATTGGATAGGTATGTTGTATGTGCATGTGCCAAATCTCATATTAGGTGTTTATTAGGTCAAATTATACTATATAGTTGATTATAAGGAATCCTAATGGTAACTTGACTAATTCTTTTGTGGTATAATGTAAATGTGATTAGTGTTTACTGAGGCTATGACAAATGGAATCATGGGCTCATAGCCAACATGGTATGCCATGTGGCTCAAGGGCACTATTGCATAATGTAGGCCTTGACAAAGTAGTCAGAAACTCAAATGAAGGGGATTGTGATGCCCTAAATTATGTGGATTGGATTGGATAACTTTGTTGTGCGGGTGTGTGTTTATTCTCACATCATATTGTTTACTAGGTTGAACTAGATTATATAATTAATTATGGGAACCCTAATTGTAACATGACTAATCCTTTTGAGGTATAGGTGCAAATGTGACAAGCACTTTCTTAGGTTGTGACAAATACTCTTCATTAAATAAACATAAGAACTAGGTAATTCATGTCTCCTCATTACCCAATATAAAAGGTTTATAAAATGAAAAAAAAAATCACAAACAATAATTAAATTATTTCATTTGCCCATCTCATAATTATTTTCAAGTAAAAATATATTTTTTTTCATAGAAATAATCCAATAAATTTTGGAATGTACATTATTAGCTTTGATATTAGGGAGGAAAGAAAAACCAAAACATGTTGGATTGATTAGGGCCCGTTTGGTAAGAGATTTCTAAAAATAATATTGTGAAAATACGTGTTGTGATATTCAAACAACAATACCAAACATGTCTCATCGTAATTTAGACATTTTTTAAGCCATTTGTTGTTTATATTTTTCAATTTTGTGGGCTTTAAATCCAAATTGGTGGCAATTCATGGTTGACCTAGTATCACCGGTCAATCTAGTCTAACTTTTATATCATAATCTTAAATGCCATTGTTTTTGAAAAAAATTTGGGAAATAAAATATGTTTTTTCATTAGAAAAAACTTCAAAATATATATTATCCATAATATAAGTTGACCCCAACATGCAAAATAAAATATAATGCATGTCTCTTTAATGCTTCTAATTAACCATTATCGTATTTTTCTATTGGGTACTCCTAAACAAATTCTCATACTCTCTGTAGGGGGCTTGGGCTCGGGTAATCAGTACCGGTCCACTTAACTTAGGTCCAAGATCGGCCTAAGTAGCCAATGCTGGCTCAGAAGATTGAGCTGGGCCCAAACCCTGTAGGAATAGGTCCAGCCCAACGATAAGTATGTCAGGACCTAGAAAGTATTGTTTAGGGAATATCACAACGTTTAGGTCGAGCTAAGCTCACTACCGACTGATAAGACAGTGGGAGATACACAAGGAAATGGTTAAATTTAGGTCAATTCCCAAGTATTGTTAATGCCTTTGGGGAGTTCACTGCTAAACACCATTTGGCGTTTGGAGCAAGTTTTGAGATAATCTTCAGAAGACATAATTGTTTCTGGGGATTTTGGGTAAAAGTAAGATTGCATGGGAAATAGTGAAAACGTAATGTTTTGAACCCCACTAAGGAGAGACTACATAAGGGGAGTGAGGGCAGACAAATGGGGGGTTGGAAAATCTTGGGAAAGATGTGAGAGAAAACTGAGGGAGTGAAACGGAGAAAGTTGAGAGAAAGAAAAAGGAGAAGTTAGAGGGTAAGGGGGTGTTGGACTTAAAATCAAAGAGATAACGGAAATTAGACTGTCAAGGCTGCGTTTGAAACAACTACCCGTAGGACTGTGAAGAAACCCACAAATAAATAAATTGGGAGTTCAATCCTTTGTCCAATATAGCAACTTGCACAAGTTTGGGGGCCACACTCTCTCTATACGTAGCAACTCGCACAAGTTTGAGGGCCACACTCTCTCTATACATCAATGATTGAGTTTACCAATGTTCGAAAACATCGTATGACATGATGGTTTGTATACTTCTAATGAACAAAAAAAATGAGGAAAATACCATGACAGTTATGTTTTTTTTTTTTTAGCGTTTTGTACTCACTATAGTCAAAATTTTGTATTCTCAGGTGTTGTAATCTCTATCATTTTTTTATTATAATAAATATAAATAAAAGTATAGTGTTTGGTACTCATGAAATGAATGTTCGTTGCTTGTTGTTTAAAATGGTTAGGAAATATTAAAAAGTCCAAAAGTCCATCTCCCTGGATACGTTTCCTTGGAAGCAAGTCTAGGTTTGTCAAATCTACTAGAATAAAATATACAATCATAGTGTTTTTTTTTTTTTTTTTTGAGAAAGTACAATCATAGTGTTAATGCTAGACTTCACCAAAATTCACCCAAACTCGGAAAGCGACGTAAGTAAAAAGAGTAATATCATAGAAATAACAATTTCACAACAATACAACAAATTATTACTATAAATCATGCATTATAGGTTATGGCTAACTTAACCGATAAAATTAGTTGTCATGAAATAAAATGCATCAGTTTGAATCTTGTATGCTTTAAAAAGAAACTTTTGGTTCATCATGTAGGGAACATCATAAATTTCAAATCCTACTGAATTTTATAAAGAAAAATTTGTATTTTATACCGACAAAATTTGACTACAACTCAATTTATTAATATTTTTTTATTAGATTTGAATTTTGATAAATTCACTATTAGATTACATTTTCTTCTTATATCTTTTATGTTTGCAAAATTTTTAAAATACCAAAGATCAATAACTATGTAATCAATCAAATATTTAAATTTAATGTTTTTGTAATCTATAATTATTCATAAAAAAATAAATTTATAAATTAAAAAATAAATAACATTCGATTGATACGAAATTTAAAATATATGTTGGTGAAATAAAAAAATGCGATCCAAAAGTTAAAATTTTAAAATATATTATAATATGCTAATTTTTTTTCTTTTTTAAGTAAGAGCTTTAATTATTAGCTACAAGAAGTTTGTAGCAAAAATTTATCATTTTATACAATGGATTGTTTTGAGTCATGTCATGTGCTGTAGCAACAGCCACAAGCCACGAATGGCGTCGCAGACAATGCCACGCGTCAAGTGAACAGTGAAGTGACGGCCCAGATCAAACAATCACCCATATCCAACGGCCCAGATCCAACAATCAAACCCAACACCCCCACAGATATAAAAAAATCTTCCATCCACATTCGCTACCACTGCAAATACACACACTTCTTACAAAAACCTCCCAAACCCAAATCCCACCCACGAAGTCTCCGAAATACGACGCCGTTTTCTGCTTCCTCAGGTACGTACTTTCGTTTCAGTTTATCGCATTTTCGAAACCCTAGGTTCATGGTTTTTCGTTATCTCTGTGAAAGCTGAAAACCTAGTTCTCTGATTCTGTGTAGGGATCTGAACCACTTGTTCTTATTGGTTTTCCTGTTGGTGCTAGTTTTGTGTTGCTTTGGTTGTTGTTTGGTACAATTTGTTGTGGGGTTTTAGTTCACAGTATTCACGCTTTGAGTAATTTTTCAGTTGTGATTTGAGATTGTAATCATTGCTTTGGCTTTGTTATTAGACTATTTCTGAACTTGAAGAGTTTTAGTAGTTTCTGTGGGTGAAATGCTGAAGAACAAGCAAGCACATGATTGTTTTGATGGTTGGGTTATTTATTTGGGCAAGACTTTCGTTAGGTTAGGTTTTTGCTCTGGTTTAAAGTAGATTAGAAAACAGATTTCACTGTTAAATGGGTCTTGTTTAGTACACCATATTTGCAAAAAAATTGAATTCTAGGAAGCAAGGACATGGATACGGACACGGGTGTCGTGTTGTACGACATGAGAAATTTTTGAAAAATTATAACATGACATGGGTATGGTACCCCAAATTAAGTGTCTGTGCTTCCTAGATTGAATTAGAATAAATTTTCCGAGAACTTAAAAGTAGACTGTGTGAAGCAAATGAGCTCTTGCTCAACTGGCACCTCCTCTCCTTATAAGTGTGAAGTGGAGGGTGAGGTCATGGGTTCAAAACCCATTGGGTACGTGTGTATTTTACAACAATAACAACAAAGCCTTAGTTTGAAAATTTTTGAGGTCGGCTTTTATGGATTCTCAACAAATTAGTTAGGGTCAGCTACATGTGTGTATATTTTATTAATTAAAAAGAAAGAAGACTTTATGTACTGTCTGAAGTGATAACACCATCCCTACCACTGCTCCTATACCTCTGCCTGGTTGTTTCTGCTGCCACACCGCTTTGCCTCTCTTAATGTGAACAAATTCCACTACAATTAGTCAATTTCACTATGAGTGACTCTCACCACACCCACGGCAACTAGTGGATTACTAGTTTTATGTTTTAAATGTGTTACCACTGCCACCTCCTTTGGTCCCTTTGATGCAACCATACCATTGTTACTTAGATTTAATGGGTCATTGTCCTCATATATGCATTATATGTCAACAGAGTTGTCCTAGTGTAAAGAAAATTATAAAACACTTAATACTGTCAAGCTAAGTTGCTTGGCTTCCCACTTTACAATAATATTTGAGCTTTTAATCAGAGAGTGAAAAATGACGATAATAAACATGCCCATGATACATTCTCTACCAACATCCATTGCTTTTGTTTGCTGTTTAATACTTGGACGCCTTCATTTGTAATTAAGAATAACATTGGTCAAGAATATTAGTAGGTGATAGTTTGGGCAGTTTAATACTTTTCATTCACCACCCTATATAATGACGTGTTCAATTGTTGTTCACTTAAATCACTTGTTTTATAATAGTCTATTGTACCTGCATGCTCTTCAAAATGCACAAAACATTTCTTGGGCTCTGCTTGTTTTTTGAACAAGCCTAAAATTCTAGCTCAAGCTTGGTTCCCTTGGCTTAGCAAACGGGGTTGAAAAAGTGACTTAAGAACTCTACCTTGAGCTACTTTGTTTGGTTTGCCACTTTACATATTACATAAACCAAACATGTTTGCCCATCACCTGCCCGCCTCCCCCAACATCCTTCTCATATTTTGCTAAATCAATCTTTTTGAATTTGTTTAGTGATTGGTAAATATTTTTTGGATTGTCACAGAAATTGTTTTGTTTGTAAAGAATTGAAGCAAAAAATGCATTAGGGGTGCATTTGAATACATATTGCTCTGATGTCATGCATAATTTTCCTTATTTTTTCAAAATTTTATAGTTGTATTGTTTCTTTTTTTTTGAAGTCTTGAAGCTTGTACCACCGACTAATAATCTGTTCATCGAGTATGGGAGACAGTGAAACAGTACTATCTGAAACATCTGCAGAGATGGGTTATACATCTGGGAGCCACACTTCCACGGGCTACGTTGAGGCCAGCTCAAATGTTGCTCCAGACACGGGTGCTTCCCTCTCTGAGGCTACTGGAGGTTTTGCTGCTTCTGCTGCTCCAGCTGATGTAAATTCTACTGTTCCTGGTGGATCTGATTCAGGAGATGGGAATATAAATAGTACGGAACCTAATCTGGTCATGCAAGAAGCACAAGTTGATACAACATTTGAGACTAAACCAGATGTTGGAGTTGCTAATACTTGTGAGAAAGCTACTGGTCTGGAAAATGCAGCAACAGAGCTTTCACAATCAGCTGGTAATAATTCTTCTGTGAATGGAAGTGTTGTTGAAGCTGGATATCTGGCAGTGGAGAATGGAATTGCTTCAGAGAATGTGGGGAGAGTTGCTGATGAGCAACAGTTTGATGGTTTTGGTATGTTTTTTTTCTCTGCAATTTTTGTTATAATAATATGATATGGGCAAGGAGGTTGTGATTTTTTTATTTGGGTGTTTTAAGATTGTATATTGCATAGTGTTATCTTCATGTTAACTCATGAGCACATAATACTTGGTACATAATTTGAAAATCAGTAAATGGTTGTTGATTTGCTAGAGGAAACTGATTCCTGCAAATTCATAGAAACTATTTATAAATTCTTATTTAATTGAAATAGCATTTTCCTTTTCAATGGACACAGGCACTTTATTTAATTTAATTTTTTCCGTGTTAGTTCTAAATTAGCTAATGCAGGCAGGTCTGCATAGAATTGAAACCTTTATTCAGTAACTGCCTAAGATATTTATACATTCGTACATACACGTGCATTCATAATAGGGAACAGCTCAAGTTAGTTTAGTTTTTTGTTTTAAAAAAAAAAATTAAAAACAATAAACCCTAATTTTATTTTAAAAAGAATTTGGGGTAAGGCTTACTATCAGTATCCTCTCAATGATCTTTTCATCTTTAATTGCACATGAATGATCAATCTGGATTACGTGAAAGTAAAAAGTATCCTCTTACTTTGATAGGGTGTTTTTCAGCCTGATTTTGTGCATGTGCCTATGTGAAGCATTTTGATTGTTTGACTCTTTTGTCCTAGCTTTTATTCATATTTAATACCATAGGTTTAAATTCAGTATAATCCAAGTGTTGGTTGTAGAGGACCATAGGTTTAAATTCAGTATAATCCAAGTGTTGGTTGTATAGCGTCATAGGTGTTGATTTGCATTTGTATATGGCATTCTTAATTTGGTATCTATATATATATTTCATATTTGAAAAGCTGGTACATGACATTCTTAATTGTTAATTCACTGTTCATATATACTTAAGAAGCAAAAATAAAGAGATATTATAGATTCTTTTTTGGACAAGTTTGGCCCTAATGGGAGGAGGAATGAGAGATTCAAACTAGTCACCTCCTCTTCATGAAGCAGTCTCTATCCGATTGTGCTATCCTTTGGGGTTAGATATATTAGGGGAAGTATTTCAAGTGATTGAATTGTAAGAAACATGAAATTTTTTTGGAGATAATATAGTGCGTGTTTGGGACTATCTTATCAACTAGCTTTTTGCTTTTTAGCTTATATGTACAGTTTTTTAAAATCTCACTTAAAAAAAAACCTTTTTGATAGTACATATATACTTTAGCACACTTTTAGCAAAATTTTTTCAGCAAAAAGCTAAATAAATTGTTCCCAAATCGACACTTGTTTTCGGATGAGATTATTTTCATTGGCTAAATTTGTTTGAAAAATAATCAAAGTAAAAGTATTGTTGTACCTAGAAAAAGTGAGACTTAAAAAATTGTACTTAAGTTGGTGATGAAAATAAGCTAGCATTTTAAGCTAAAACAAACACTTTTAGCAAATTTTTTTCAGCAAAAAGCTAAATAAATTATTCCCAAATGGACACTTGTTTTCGGATGAGCTTATTTTCATTGCCTAAATTTGTTTGAAAAATGACCTATGTAAAAGTATTGTTGTATCTAGAAAAAGTGAGACTTAAAAAATTGTACGTAAGTTGGTGATGAAAATAAGCTAGCATTTTAAGCTAAAACAAACCAATTCATGGATCCAATTTTTATTTACTTTTCAGTAAAAATGTAAGAATTTCATTGAAGATGAAAAATGAAGTATGCAGTATACAGGAAGCATACTACAGAAAAAAAAAATATATTTTTTTTTCAAAATTTTTGGTAGTGAGAAATGTCCATATTAATTTTGTTTAGATTGGTAAGTTACACATGCACCCAATGTTTCTTGAACCCACAACTTTATCCTCCACCCCCTTCCCCTTGGAGTTGTCATTTGACCTAGAGCTAATTGGATTGTAAATATTAGGTGTCTTATGTTCCGTTGGAAAATTTGTTAACTTTCAAGCATATTTGCATTCACATGTAAGGGCTTTCTCGTTTTGAATCATAATATAGAAGTATTATTTTGTACATTTAGTTGGAAATCAAAAAGTTAATTGTGAATTATCTTGCTGTAGAATGCCATGGAAGTGCATTGTAGTTTGCTTATCCAATTATAGTTATGGGCCTTGATAGGCCTGAAGCATAATAATTGGGGTTCCAACTCCCTTTTCGGTTTCATGTTGGCCCTTATTTCTGGTAAGTCATATACTAACATGAATTCCTTGGCTTTTAGAACAAAGTTGCATACTTTTAGGATTTGTGTTTATGAGCCACGATTGTAGAAAAAATGGGTTGTGCCTCCATTCGATTATTCTTCAAAATGATTTGATTTCAATGCTGGGTCAGCTTGGAACTTCTCTAGAGAATATTCTATTTGGTTTAGTTTTTGTTTGAAATAGAAAAACTTTTGAGTTTCTAAGCGTGCGTTTGCGTAGAGATGTTTCTGCATTTGCCTTTTTTTTGGCTGGTCCCATGGCATTGTTCATGGACCAGCCAACACCTGAAAAACGCGTGAACAATGTTTTTGTCTTTTAAAAAATATTTTGCTACAGTGTTTTCAGCAATAAGTTTTCAGTTTTCAACAAAATAAGCGGTATTCAAATAAACTCCAAAACAAGAGTATTACATTTTTTAATTGATTTTCAAGAGGATCTTGATTGGTCCAGTTAAGGCATTCCTAGCAAGTTTGCTAGCATAGTTTTAAAGTGCACTAGTCTCTAAAAATATATATGTTTTTCCATATATTGTAAGGGCATATTTCATGGGAGTTGAAGAAGTATACTAAATAAATTTCTATATATATTTTTTGATGTGAGATGCATTTCTCATTGGTATGCTGCCTAGGCTCCCAATTATGACTAGAATTATTTATTGGGTAAATTACAATTTAACGGTTTTCAAAATTTTATCGTTACATTTAACTCCCTAAGTTTGGATCCAAACGAAACTGTAGGAGTTTTGTCAAAATTAACAGATTTTGTATTTTATGGACAAATTTACCCCTTGATTTACCCTCACTTGTTATTCTTCTTCCTTCAATGTCTAATCCAAAATAAAGGAGAATCAAAATTTAATCATCAGAAAAATTCAATTAACCCAGTACTCCTGGTGAGGGTATCAACCCATACTTTCTTTATATGGGTTGCATGAAAAGAAGAATCTGAAGAAAATATCGCAACAAATACAAAGTAGAAAAATATGAATTTTCTTAGCCGTAACCTAATCAAAATCCTTGAGAATTCAGAGTAAATTGAACAATCTGAACAAAATTGTTAAGAATCAAAACAATTTAACCTCAGAAATTGCATTACACCTAGCTGGTTGAGCTGGTTTACATCCAAGGGCCAAGGCCATAATCAGCTCCCCCCCTCCCGTGAGATCCTCACATCAAAAATCATAATTTATGTCAAAAGAACATGGCCCAAAAGCTAAATTCCAACATAAAAAATTTGAAGGGACAGATTAAGAATTTTTTTCCCCAATAAATGAATTGAAAGTTAATACACACACACACACACACACACACACACACACACACACAAAACCTCAAACACTGAATTTTATAGAAAAATCTGAGAAATAATTTCACAAATTGGGAAATTTTGCATAAATATAAGACCAAACACAACTAATGAGAAGGTTAGAGGCAACAAATTCTGGCAGAATCAAATGTCAGAAGAAACTATAACCTTTTACTAAAATCTTTAAGCATCAGTAGGAGAAGCTTTGGGAATATTCAATTCCCTCAAATTTCTTGCAATTGAAATGCCATAGACTGGTACTAGCCCAATAGCAATCAGGAAATTGAAATTCAGAGCTCAGATTGAGCAGAAAAGAAAAGAGGGGAAAAGGAGAGGATGGCCATGGCCTTTGGTCTTCCTAGCCACGACAGCATCTTCATCTTCTTCCACACTCGGTTCATTTTTATTTATTTATTTATTATTATTATTTGCTTTTGTTGTTTTATCACTCTTTCCTGAGGAAAATTGGAGTTTGGAATGATGTTGGTTCTGTTTGGGGTATTTCGTTAAAGCTAATCCCATAAAATTGCTCATGTCCCACGTGCAAAAAAAAAAAAGGTTGAATTTGGATGGATCCCTAACAATTTCATTTTAGACCAAAATTTAGAGGGTTAAAATGTAGCAATTGAAACTTTATGGACTATTGTGAAAGGGATAAACCACAAGGGCCTATATTATAATTTACCTTTTTTTTTTTTGTCTTTTTTCTCTCCCTTTCCGTCTGCTATACATTATTCACCCTAAATAGCAAATATCACTAGAGCCTAACCTTTTCTTGCAAACTATCCTATTCTTTTTTCCTAAGCCAGCTTCAAAATTCTTATTCCTGGTAGTTTGGTCTGAAATTAAAAGGTCCTGCATCTGATATTTTATTAAATCTACCTTACTGCTCTAATTTACGTTGTACTGAAGATTTCCTAGATATTAAATACACTATTTACCTCAAATATACATAAATTTGACAAATATATAAACAATTTGAAAATTTTGTACACCGCTCCCATCTGTCAGTGTATCTACATCTGACACCCTTTTTGATGTCCCCCTTCCCTTTGCTAGTTGAAAATTTACTATTTACTGTTGTAATTCTTCTTACTATGTAATTTTGTACACCACTCCCATATGTAATTTTTGATGTGTCCCTTCCCTCTGCTCTAATTTACTATGTACTGAAGATTTCCTAGATATTAATTACTTACTATTTACCTCAAATACACATAAATTGGACTAAGATATAAACATGTTGAAAATTTTGTACACCACTCCCATCTGTCAATGTTTCTACATCTGACGCCCTTTTTGATGTGTCCCTTCCCTTTGCTAGTTTTATTCTTCTTATTCTTGCACACTTCTATAAGCAGATCTAAGTGAATAACTTTTTGATTGTTTCAAATCCTTTTCCTTTTTATTTATAGTACCGGCTATGTCTGCTGAAGAAGATAGACTGTGGAACATTGTGAGGGCTAATTCATTAGATTTTAATGCTTGGACTTCCCTGATTGAAGAGACTGAGAAGGTGGCTCAGGTATGTCAGCATTAATTTCAAATGTATGATGAATTATTCAGTTAATTTTGCCATCCTCTGTGTGTTTTTATATTTGTTATTTTACCGTGAGGAAGCTTATCAACAAATCAGCATGTTCTTGTCAAATTTACATGTTAGTTTTGCAAGATGTTGTGCAATTTGAAAGGTACATGTTGAATCTGTCTGACATGATACATGGATTTCTTCTTGTTGATTAATCTACGTATCTAATAACAATGTCCCCTGAGATACACATTATGTCACGTATATGCATCTTTGTGTGTCTATATATATATATATATATATATATATATATGCAAGTAGTAATGTAAATTATTGCTTTTTGAAACACCCTAGTATATTAATTTACTTATATGTTAGCACGTTTTGTCCCCCCTCTGTTTTTTTTTTTTTTTTTAATTCTGTTTTGATAAATAATAGAACTCAATTAGCATACAAAGAAAACGCCCAAAAAAATAAAATAAAAGACATTGTACAAACAAATACAAAGATGACTAATGAAAGTTCAATGATTCAAGAACCCTAGAAAGTCCATAGTTAAAAATGTGGTGGAGGTTGAAGTCCAGTCCTAAAGGGTCTTCAAAAATAAGAACTTCAAATTAATCAAGTTTTGTTCTTTCCCTTCAAAGCAACGATCACTTCTTTCCCTTAAAGTTACCACATCAAGCTTGAAGGAGCTTTTTTCCAAATCCTCCCATTACTTCTCTTAGCAAAGTGTCCTTTCAAACATGAGAGAAGCTCCATCACGGATTAAGGCATTATCCAAGAAACACCAAACAAGCAAGAACGAATGACCTTAGTTCTTGAGCCACTACACCACTGAAGGAAGAGATGAACCACACTCTTTCCTTGCCATTTACTCATAAAGCACCAGTCCATAATAATTATCCCTTGTTTCTGAAGAAAGCCACCCTTGGCGGCACACTAGCATTCCAAATGCTCTCCAAGGAAAATTACTTCCTCGGCCTCTCAAAAACTTGTAATGACTTTTCACTTGGAAACTTTGAGTTTTAGAAGGGACCCATATTAATTTTTTTTTTTTTTTTGATAAGTAAGAATGCTATATAAACGAAAGGCTACTCTATGCAAGAAAAAACATAGAGCAAACCCAAAAAATACAAGAAGAAAACAGGAAAAACAAAAAAGAAAACCAAATGACAAAAAAATTACAAAAGAAAAAGAGAGCTAAGAAAAGAGGGTAGAGAATCACTAGACGTGAGTCCCCATGTCCGTGACCAATCAAAAAGAGTCCTACTAAAAGAGGCAATCATCTGAACAGCAGAACTATCCAAATCCTCAAAGTCTTCCGATTCCGTTCCTTCTAAATATACCATATGATGCACAACGGAACTAAGTTCCAAATTTGAGACGAATGCTTCCCCAACCAATTCCACTAGCCAAAAAGCAAATCTGGGATCGATCTAGGCATAACCCAAGACAAACCAAAAGTTATTAAGACAAAGCTCCACAGCTGATAAGCCATCTCACAATGGAGAAGTAAGTGGTCTACCGTCTCTCCACAATGTCGGCACATCCCATATTAATTTGTTTACCTCCCAATGACAAATCTTTGTAATATATATGTCATATAATAATTGTTTCATCGGTCTCTCTATTTACATGGCATGTGAAAGGGAGCGGCACTTTTGTAGATAAAAGCTATAAGTTTGTGACAAGTTCCATCATAGTCCAAACTAATTTTTTTAGTGTTTCTTGATTAATTGTATTTTAAATTTTCAAGAATAGGAACTGTTAAGAACCCCATTTACTGGGGTTTCTTCTTTTACTAATAATTTTTTTTTACAACTTACCAAAAAATTTTTTAATTATGAATGATAACTTTAAATAATACAAAATCCATAGGATCTAGCACTAGTGGTGGAACCAGGATTTGGGGTATGTGTAGTAAATTTGTAAAACTAAGGTTGACTAACCATTTATATTTTAAAGAATATTTCATTTCCATTTTCTAAGCTGTAGGAAAATGTGTAAATATAGTAATATGACATCATAATTTACAATAAACAATCACATAGATTTAAAATCACAAAATTCAAAAGAAACTGAAAGAAAGCTTTTATTTGTAACAAAATTCACAATAAAAAAACCACTCATTAAGTACACAGTTTTGATTATTAAACATATTTAAAGAATCTATTAATTCCAATATATTTAGAGAAACTAAAGTAAGTCTTAATCTCTATTAACTTTTAAACAGTAACATGTATCTTTTTCCAATTAGGTAGAGTTTACGGACACGATATTTGTTTTTATATATGCTCTGTATTATGATTTTAATACATAACTTAGAATATAAAGTGCAAGCCCCACAAATTAGGTTGAATGCAAGATGCTTGTCTTTTGATTTTCCCCTTTTGTTTTCCATTGGGTGGTTGGGGGGCATGTATTGGAAAGTAGACAACCTTAAAGATCAATTAGATACATTTTAGGGAGTTCGGGGGCATCCCCCCTCTTGCTTATGATCATACAAGCAAAACTATGAATGGGATAAAGGAAAAATACATGCTTATCAATTTTTTTTTTTTACTTATAAAAATAAAATAAAGGAAAAATACATTTGATAGAAAAAAAGAAAAAGAAAATAGCTTTTATATACAAGATAATAGCTTTTATTATGCTTGCAAAGGGGAGGTTGGGTGATTTTTATTGGGGAGACTGGATATGTTGCTGCCCTGCCAGTCTTATTCGAAATTGTTTCAATATTGCAAAACTTGGATTTGCTTTTGTGAATGACTGCTTTGAGGGGGTTGGGCTTCCAAATAATCACTTTGAGGGTGATTAGCCTCTGAAGAACTTAGGAATTTTATTCAAAGTTGATAAAAGCCATGCATCTGCCAATGAGTGCTAGCTCAATTGACACCTCCTCCCCACTTATAAGTTCTAGGTGGAGGGTGATGTTATGGGTTCAACACCCATTAGGTGCATGTGTAACTTACCAATCAAAAATAACCATATGTGCATGTGTAACTTGCCAATAAAAATAACCATATGTCATCTACGCCTTTATATGGTACTCAAAAACCTTAATCCACTAGGAACTAAAATTACTCCTAGAATATTATAGACCATTGACCCAAACCAAATAGGCAAAGTACAACTAAGAAAATAAAAAATAATGCCAATAGCCTTGTAGCTCAATGGCATTGCCTAGTCTCCTTGATGAGGAGAACCAAGGTTTGAATCCCCCTCGCCTCACTTGTTGTAACAAGTGAATTATAAAAAAGAAAAGAACAGAAAATAAATAAAAATAAGTAATATAGTGGTGGCAATAATTATGGAACTGTATCGGTGCCTTGTGGACGGGTTAGAGACATGGCTTCTCATATATTTGCTTTCTACATTCCTACCCTTTGATTACGTAACTGGTGTTAATATCTATTTTCTATTTTTTTGTCTCTACACTTTGAAAAGCTGGCCCTGGTGAAACTAATGATTCATCTATGCCCCTCATGCAGGAGAACATATTGAAAATCCGAAAAGTTTATGATGCTTTTTTGGCAGAATTTCCTTTGTGTTATGGTTATTGGAAAAAGTATGCTGACCATGAGGCTCATCTAGGCTCTATTGATAAAGTTGTGGAAGTTTATGAACGGGCGGTTCAAGGAGTGACCTATTCGGTGGACATTTGGTTGCATTATTGCATATTTGCTATTGGCGCATATCAAGATCCAGACACAATCCGAAGGTAATAGACGTTGATTTAGCTCCTTTTTGTTAGACAGTGTTGGGAGATCATGATTGCATGGTTCCCTCAGTCACAAGGCTATAGTGATTTCTTGTTGCTAACATTATTTCCATATGCCTGCTACAGTGGTTCTTCACATTTATGGCGGAAAGGTTTGATAGGATGCACTTCAGAAAAGTTATTTTTTTTTTCTGATGTGCAAACGCTTGATTTGATGCTACTATACAGGGTAGTTGTTTGAAATTTGTTAGGATCTTATTCAATTTCTTTGCCTCATTATACCCCTTTTTTTCCCAAAGCCTGTGTCATAGTCATGTAGTTATCTTTGAATTTTAGCTATCTTTAACTTTGACACTCTGAGGTGCATCAATATGCAAATTGCTGCTGGGAAGATCTCGTCAGTTTAAGGGCTAAGATGGCCTCTATCACTGCTCCATTTCACGGACATAGTATGGGTTTTTTTTGAGGAAGGTAAATGCAGCGTTTGGAAGTGATATGCTGTTAACAGTGAATTGTTTCTTCTCCATGACATTAGTGCCAGTCACCCATTAATGGATATTCTTGCATTACCTGAGTTGATGTTAATACATATAGGATAACGAAACCTTCTATTTTTATGGTATTTCAGGCTTTTTGAGCGAGGATTAGCTTATGTTGGAACGGATTATCTGTCTTTCACCCTTTGGGATAAATATATTGAATACGAATACTTGCAGCAGGAGTGGGGCCACCTTGCTTTGATTTACACCAGGATTTTGGAGTATCCAAATCAACAATTGGATCGTTATTTTAACAGGTAATTCCATGTACATTGCCCATATGTTTATTTGTTTACCTTTCAGTCTTTTGTTTTGGGCTTGAGTTTCTCAAGTTTGCTCTATGGTTCTTGCTCTATGTTTCCCACAAATGTCTTGCTTTTGTCCAGTATTGCATTGAGGAGCATATTTGGGTGGCTGAATGTGTTTGTAGTGGGGTTTGGAAATCTTTTTGTGGTTGGAGAGACCAGTGTTTTTCTCACTCCCTAATTGCGATCTATGAGGATTTAGCTTATTTTTATTCACTTTTGAAAGAACATTTTGGTGCCAACTTGATATCCTCGGATTTATGACTATAATTTGCACTTTACTGGTTTTGATCTTCAGTTTATATGCTTTAATTTTGAACTGCTTCAAAGAGTCCCTGTTTTCCTCAAGATTTCAAATTTGTTTCTAGTTGCTGTGAATTTTGTGTCCCTGGTCATGTATTCCAATATCTCTTTGTGCTTCCGCATACCTTATTTATTGACATAGGGTTTAGTGCACCTCTTCTCTGTTATTTGCATAATAGATTCCTTTTTGAAGTTTTATTTACGTCCCTTGTGCCAATGGTGCTACAGCTTCAAGGAGTTAGCTGGAAGTCGGCCTTTGTCTGAATTAAGGACTGCTGAGGAGGCTGCAGCAGCAGCAGCAAGTGCACCTTCGGAGGCTAGTGTCCAGTTAAATGAGGGAGAGGTTCATCCTGATGCAGTGGAACAATCTCCTAAACCTGTAAGTGCTGGCTTAACAGAAGCAGAGGAGTTGCAGAAGTATATCGCCATTAGAGAAGAGATGTATAGGAAAGCTAAAGAGTTCGATTCTAAGATCATTGGTTTTGAAACAGCTATTAGGAGGCCCTACTTTCATGTGCGGCCCCTCAATGTTGCAGAGCTTGAAAATTGGCATGCCTATTTGGATTTTGTGGAAAGGGAAGGTGACTTTAACAAGGTATTTTGAGTTTGCTTGTTTTCAGTTTCTCTGGTTTGTAGTTTTTAGTTGCCCTCCTTGTTACACTTTGACTCACAGTTAAGTAATATTTGCTGCCCCATATTCTTTATTGGCTAAACCGTTGGATGAAGCAACTTTTTAAACGGGAAATTGAACTGAGACTAAGCATGGACCTTCGATTTGGTTTCTTTAAGGCTAAGTACTTCAAACCCTCATTTGTCAGTGGACGTTCCAGGTTGATGATGTGTTAGTAAATTATATCTGTTTTAAAGTTCCAATGTTATGCATGCAGGTGTCTTCTTATCTTCCTAACCATCTGTCTGTCAGGCAAGGAGGGTCCCTCCTTTCGTATTTGAGGGGCCTCTCTGTTCCGCTAATGGAGTATTTCTTATGCATATCTCCTTCTCCTTTGTGATTTGTGTTACCTTTTTAATTAATTTAAGGTGAATATGATCATATGAGGTGATGCCATTTCTTTTAAAAATGTGAATCAGGTGGTCAAGTTATATGAAAGATGCCTGATTGCATGTGCCAATTATCCTGAGTACTGGATACGCTATATTTTATGCATGGAAGCTAGTGGAAGTTTGGATCTCTCAAATAACGCACTTGCTCGTGCAACCCAAGTCTTTGTCAAGGTAGGAAATTTCTGATACGAATATTTTTCATTGGGAAGTTAGCTTAGAAATAAAGAAGTAAAGGGCAGCAGCAGCCCTGAATATAAATTGATGGGACATGAAATTTTATAGCTTTCCTCTATTGTCATCCTTTTTCTGAGAAGCCTTGATGATAAGATTGAGAAGTGTGGAATTTACTTCCCAGCTCCCCCTTGTTGTTCTTAGTAGGGAGGGAAAGAGAGTATTGATATTAAATTCTAGTGTAATGCCATTATTTAAATGGTTTAAAAAATGGTGGAAAATATGTTTCAAATTTTTTGTTAAGAAATCAACTTCTTCCTCCGATCAACCACTTTTGGGCAAATCGGATTTGGTATTCCTAGAGGGTTACACCTACCCCACTCCCTTTCTACCTCCTTCCAAAAAGGGGATTCCCCCTCCCATCACTTTTTGCCTTCAGCCACTTTTTATCCTTTTGTGTTCTTTTTCCCTTATTTGTTCTTTTAATGAATGGATTATAGTTTGGAATTCCCTTTTAATCAGATACTGTTTTTAGCCCTTCAAGAAATGATCCTATCTTTTAATTTGTTTCCCTCTTTTTTTCTGCGCATTTCAGTATTTAAAACGTGATATTTTGAGTTGTTAATGTTATTTTTAAATGAATCTTACATTGGCATGTATTCTCATCTTCTGATGTAATTTTTGAGCCACGTGATATAACATTTACCATTATTGTCGTATTCCTTTTTTATATTTAATTTCCTTATCCATGATTTATTTGTTTGTCACCCCTGTTTTTTTCTGCTCATTTGAGTATTTAAAACGTGATATTTTGAGTTGTTAATGTTATTTTCAAATGAATCTTACATTGGCATGTATTCTCATCTTCTGATGTAATTGTTGTGCCACGTTATATAACATTTACCATTATTGTCGTATTCCTTTTTTATATTTAATTTCCTTATCTATGATTTATTTGTTTGTCACCAAATATATAACAGAGACAAGCTGAGATTCACCTTTTTGCTGCTCGGTTTAAAGAGCAAAATGGTGATATACCTGGTGCTCGAGGTGCCTATCAACTTGTACATACTGAAATCTCACCTGGACTCCTTGAAGCAATTATTAGGCATGCAAATATGGAACATCGGCTGGTATGTTGGTCTGCAAAAGCTGTTTAAAGTTCAAATTTCTGATAATTATGTACTCTCTTTCCATAATTATTTTTTATTGCAGGGAAATCTTGAAGATGCCTACTCCTTGTATGAGCAGGCAATTGCCATTGAAAAAGGAAAAGAACATTCACAAACGTTACCGATGCTGTATGCGCAATATTCTCGATTTGTATACATGGTAGGTTGGGCAATATGATTTTGCAAATGTTTGTGTTGTGTGTTAGCTTACAGATATAATGCTTTGATTAATGATTAACTATGATATACACCCCTTTTTTCTCATCTTTTTTTGTTATGTTTTATTTTTGTTCCTATCTTACTGCTTACAATATTAAAAGTTTAATCAAAAGATATTTTTTGGGGTTTCAACTTTAGCGAATGAAATTACGTGGACTTGATATTTTGGTCTTTCAATTCAAATAATCTTATTTATATTATTTTTGCCTATTTAGATGTTGATTGTTCCTTCACTTTGTCATATTATAAATGAAAACAAGACACACATGTTTTCTTAAAACATGGAGTTCTAATGAACTAAATTTCTTAGTCCCCAGAAATCAATTTTTATATTCATCCTTTCATTTCTCCCCTTAGTTATTTGTTGAAGTTTATTATTGGTCATGGATTTTATTTTGTAATCTATATGTTATAGCTGATGTCTCTTGTTTCTTTCAATTATATTGGTAGGTTTCTGGTAATGCAGAGAAAGCTAGGGAAATTCTTGTCCAAGCCCTTGAGCACGTGCAGTTGTCAAAACCACTTCTTGAGGTCTCTCTCTTGTATATATCCTTGCAGCCACATTTTGTTTTTTAAATAATATCTCAATAATGTTCTCTTTTCTAATATGTTCTTCCATGATGCTTGCAGGCTTTAATACATTTTGAGGCAATTCAGTCCCTACCAAAGAAAATTGATTATTTAGATTCATTTGTTGTTAAGTTCATAGTTCCTGACCTGGAGAGCCCCAATGTTGCTAGTGCGGCTGATAGGGAAGAGCTCTCTTGCATTTTTTTGGAGGTATATTGTTTAGCAGTAAGACAAATGTAGTTTATTGATTCATAGACATGACTTGTTGAGTTGAAAACAGGAAAAGGGGATTTTGTTTTGTTTTGTTTTGTTTTGCCATTGAAGATCCTGATTGGAAAATTTTCAGCATCCTTTTTTCTTATGAGAAAATAAAATTTGAACAGCAAAGTGGAGGTTGAATTAAGCTCTAGCTCTAATGGCACCTCTTCTCCCTAAAAGGACTAGAATTGAGGGTGAAGTTGTTGATTGCAGGCCCATTGGTTGCATTGTAACTAACCAATCTTGGTAAAAAAAAAAATGAAGATTCAAGAAATATCTTTGAATTAACTGTGGGACATTAACCACTGAAAACTCTTTGCTAATAATGGTGCAAATCCTGTTTGAGAATTTGTAAGATTAAGATTTGACAGTTGCTATGAGCAAAACAAAAGGTGGAAATGCTTTTTTTTTTTTTGAATTTTTATATTTGAAGCAGTTTTTTTCCCTGTTTGAAGCTACCAAAATTCTTTTCCAGATGTCTGGAATTTCAACAAGCAGTTCTACGTTTTTGTTAAATCTTTTATTTCTATTTAACTTTTGATGGGGGATATCTTAATTTTTTCTTTGCATGCTGAGTTATTGATTGGTTATAAGTAGGTTGGGTTTGGGTTGAATGGTAATGTGTCTTCTTTTGACATAAGCCTCTACAATTTTGAGTCCATCACAATTATCTTGTTCTGTTGAGTAATTGTCTTCTGCTTCTTGTAATGGAATTTATTCATACATTGCTTATTATTGTCATATTTGAATATAAATGTGCAGTTTAGGAATTAGTATGCATCTAAGTTGAATATCTTTAAGCATAGCAGATGCTCAGTTCTAAGAATGATATTTGGTTCCAAAATCTCATGTGCTCAAATGGAATTTTCAGTTTCTGAATGTCTTTGGAGATGTACAATCTATCAAGAAGGCTGAGGATCGGCATGCCAAGCTTTTCTTACCCCATAGGAGCACCTCAGAACTGAAAAAGCGCCATGCGGAGGACTATCTAGCATCAGATAAAGCCAAGATAGCTAAGTCCTATTCTGTTCCTTCACCTGCACAGTCCTTGATGGGGGCATATCCAAGTGCTCAAAATCAGTGGACAGCTGGTTATGGTGTACAGCCTCAAACTTGGCCACCAGTTACACAAGCACAGGGACAACAGTGGGCCCCTGGCTATACACAGCAGGTAGATTGTTATTTCTTAATAACATCTTATTTGCATGTATTTTTATGCTTTATACTTGTTTATCATGGGTCCTGCTGAGTAAACTCTTTTAATAGTTTTTTTGTGTCCTAACATTACAAGGATTTCTATTTCATGGTTAGTTCTGGTTTTCTCATTGATGGGTTTTGTTGGTTACGAGGTTTGCTAACCAATATATGAAGTGGGTAGTGTATTTAGATCAGGGAAAAGATGTTATTTCTTTTGCGCTTTTATAGGCAGTGCAATACTGTATTAAAACTCCTGTAAACTCATCGCCCTCAAATATCTTAAAGAATTGATCTTGTCTTTGATAAAAAATAGCCATTGTGTTAAACAGTTGTTTTATTGTCCTGAGTGCATCAAGATTTTTGGTAGTTCAGAATGTCTTAATGTACCAGAGACTGCTATGTGAATTGTGAAATTGGTTCTTTGAGGATAACCTGAGATAATTTATAATTGTGAGAATTGCTTCCTGATTCTAGATAAAATTTGGTAATATTGTTTAGTAGTTCTCCAAAATTCTGTGGGGGTTTGCATGTGGATATGCAAGGTTGTTTCAGCTAGTCCAAATCTTCTTGAAAGACCTACATTTATTACTGCTAAAAATGAACCTTTAAATATTGCAGCAGGCTGCATACAGTGCATATAGCGGTTATGGAAGCAATTACACAAATCCTCAAATGCCAACGTCAGTGCCACAAACTGCTGCTTATGGGGCTTATCCTACAACATATCCAGCCCAGGTACCTAAAAAACATTTGATATTATATTGGAATAGGTTTTGTTTTGAATTTTGACTTTTTTTTCTAAAAAACATTTGTCCCCCTTTGTTTGTTTGTTTTGTTTTATTTTATTTTTTTATTATTTTTTTAATTTTTTTTTTCCCGGGAATGATTTTTGTTAGAATTGTGTGGTTAAATGATTAAATTTACCATATCCTAATAGCTTAAGCTTTTGGGATAATCGGTAATTTAACTGTTTCTATACTAGGCATGTTGGAACTGTTTTTTGTATTTTTTTTAAGAACTCTCTATTCAAGAAAAATATGGAGTCTATTGTTGCCCATAAAAGCACAATTGGGGGTTTATCCTTCGGACTGGTTTTTGCCTACAATCTGTAGCCACCTAATGGTGGCAACCACTATTTTGTTGGTTGGTTCATTTTACCATTGTTGAGGGCAGCATTACTATTTAAATTTGTCTTGTATACTTCTTGTTTTCCAGGATTGAACCTTTTTACCTCTCTTACACTTTGAAAATCAAGAAAGGAAAAAAAGAAGACCGAAAACTTCAGCATAATTCAGTTAGATTAATGTGGTACCACATAAACACATGGCCTGATTTATTTGTTTTTTCATACATTTGACAAAGGGACTTCTGTTTTTAGAATGATTGATATCTTCGTACACGTGTATGCCTTGACCTCTGTATGTAGTTTGCAGTATGTTAATACATAGACTGCAAAGCCTTTGTGTACTTCAGAACTTCTAGTATGGTTATGCACTTTTTGGGACTATGAAAAGTGTTTTTCTTTGAGTGCCCTGTTATATCTAGAGCTGATAAACCTTGTTTATAATTTTAGCAGGCCTTCCCACAACAAAGTTATGCGCAACCTACAGCAGCTGTGGCAATGGCTCCAGTCCAAGTCCAAGCCCAAGCCCAAGCCCAAGTGCAACCCCAGCAAACTGCTTCAGTTCCTCAGGGCTATTATGGGAGTTACTACTGATTTGGCGAGACAATTTATGCACTGTTTTGCCATGTGTAATCTATTCTTTTTAACTTCTTGGTCTCTATTTATACAGACCTGACCCGTACCTTGGGTTTTTTAGACATGGGTATGGTGTAGCTAACTAGAAGAGGGAAGAGACAAGGACGACTCTGTTTTAGTTGTGATACCGGCAATTGTAATTTTAGGTTTTACTAAGTTTATTTTTTTCGATATTTTCATGTATTTTAGTAGAATTTTGTGCTTGTGTTGTGCAATTTTCGACGTTGGGTCAATAAATTGCCCTATTGTAGAGATTGTCAAAATTAGTTGTGCTTGAAAGTTATCACGTCTGCTATTTGAACATGACACCTAACAATATGTACAAGCCAATTAGCTCTTGGTTAAGCCTAAACCCATGTTATATCATTTTGACCAGCCTGGGTTCTGCTCCTCTTTCTTGTTGCAATGAATAGAGACAGAAAGTATGATTAGTTAATGACTGCTATTAATGGTATTCCTATGAGCCTGTAGTAGCTCTCACGGCTCTGATGGCTGGACCATGCACTGCTTGTCACATGAGCCAAGTTGATCCACTGCCGTGGCTCGTCTACACACTGCCTTAGCCTAAGACGCCAAGTTTGTGTTTAGAGAATTTCAATGCTTTAAAAAATGATGGCAAACTAAAAAGAAAGAAAAGATAACAAAACGAGATGTATTAAAAAAAGGGGGGGGGGGGGGGGGAAACCCGACAATGGGTCGCTTTGATGTTATAAGTTTGTACCTACAATGTGACTTAAATTTTTGTTCCTAAAATGTGACGTAATTATCCGACAAATTCAACATTAACAAGGCAACTATTTTATATACATTTAAATGAGTAGTAAATTTGATTCCCAAAAAAAGAAAAAAATATAGTAAACTTATCTGATAAAAAAGGAGGTAAAAAAAAAAAAAAAAAAACTGAACTTGTGGCATAAAATTAGTTAAATTCAGAAACAAAAAAAGGTGCTGAAGACGTTGACAATATCCATTTCCGGAATCTGCAAATATGACGCCCCAAATTGGCAGGCAGTGTCATTCGTTATTCTTATCTTAATTAATTCTTTTAATAGCAAAATCAACCAGTGCTCTGAATAGCACCTGATCATAACTCTCTGGACAATTGCTACTCCTGTGAATTATTTGTTGTCTCCATTTAAGTCCAAGGATGAGTGATGGATAGCACCACACATGTAAACTACATTTGACATTGCCCTTTTTGATACACATATATAATAATATATATTAATATACGTTTTTGAACCAAAAATCTACCTCTTTTTATTTAGTATTTTATTATTATATACTAAATTGTCACTCTCTCTCTTGTCCAAATCAGGACACCAAAATCGACTTCTCTTGTTCCCTTCTCTGCCTAGCAAAAACCATGTATGTGTCTCCGTCTCAGTTACTCTGCCCATGCAAAATAAAGATTTCTACTTGTATTTGGTGAAGTACACAAACCACAGTTTCCTGATTTCTACTTCTGAGTCAGAACAAAATCTTGCCCTCCAATTCCCGCTAGCCACTTCACCAAAAACATCCCTAGTTTAAGTGCTCTGCTGTGTCTTACTTGACCACCGTAAGATCATGTCTACCTTCAAGATCAAATCTCAGCCGTTGACTCTATTATCTCATATCCCCAAGAAAAAAAAAAAATTATACCCATTTTTTTTTCTTCTTTTAAGAAAAGCCACAGCCGTTGATGTCAACTCTCTTTGAATACGCATATGGACGGTCGTGATGTGGGCAGGTCTTTCTAAAGAGTGCCACTATCCTAATCCAACGGCTGTGGTTTCCTATAGTATTCCCCAGCAACATAGTATAAAACCAGCGAAACAAAAAAGCAGACAAAGCAAACCAGTTTAGCAGACAGACAAAGCTCTCTCTCTCTCTCTCTTGCTTGGCAGATCTATCTTCAATCCAAACAAGTCTTCTCGTTTCTCTTTTTCTGTTCTTCTTTCTCTCTCTAAAATCTCTCTCTCTCTCTCTCTAACATAATTTAATCTCCTTTATTTTATTTTATCTGAAAAAAATCTCCAAGCACTGGTTTTTTCTTTGAACTGTGTTTTCTTGGGCTCAGAAAAAAAAAAAAAGCTACAGTTTCATCCAAAACCCTAGTTGTTGTAGATTAGGGTTTGTAATCTACAAAGTGACTGGAAAATGGCCTCTTCATATCAAGGCCCTGTCACTGCTGCTCAGGTGTTTATATTTTATATATATATATATATATATATATTTATATGTGTTTGTGTGTGTTTGTTTTTGTTTAAGGTTGTGTGCATTTTAATGGTTTTTGTGTATTACATGTATATACAGGTGGGGTCGTACTTTGTGACACAGTACTATCAGATTCTTAAGCAACAGCCTGAACTTGTTTACCAGTTCTACTCCGCTGACAGCATCATGGTTCGAATCGATGGAGATTCTACCCAGAAAGCCTCTGAAATCCTGGTAAACTAATCTTTCTCTAACTATTACTATAATATATATGTTCCTTCTTTGCATGTTCGATTTTATTTATGTGCATTCTAGTGGTGGTTTGATTTATTCTTGTGGGTTTTTATTTTTTCATTTTGTTTGAGGAAATATGTAAATCGGATTTGGTAAAAGTATTCTCACTTGGGTTTGTTTTTGTATGCGTTTTTAATGGAATCATTACTATGAAGCTTGGATTCTTGGTTTCAATTAGGATTGAATCAAAATGAATGAAAAAGAAGGAAGGTAAATAAATGCTTATAGCTGTGATTAATCATGTTATGGGCTGGTAGGTTGATATTCTAATTTTCTTTTTATGGTAAAAAGTTGGTGCATATTTCTTTTTCTATTTTTGTTTTGTGGTGGTTAATTTAGATTCTTTTTGTATTGCGTAATCATGTGATGTGAATGTGGGGGAGGGATTCAGGGTCACCGATAACAATTTCTACTACTAGACAAGATAACTTGATGGATTTTCTTCTGTGGTTGTGAAATAGGACACTAGGATTATCTTTTAGAATTTACAAAATCATACGTACTGGTTTACATGCCTGAGATCCATGGTTGGAAAAAAAGTTAATACATATAACAAATGTTATAAGTTTTTGGAATATTGATGAGAACAATTTACACTCCTGTAATTTCTACACTTGTTTTGGTATTTAGGGTGAATTTTTTTTATCCGCATCCAAACAAGCTTCTGAAATGGGTTAATATGAGTGTCATGTTCAGAAGTGCCAAATTTTTGGTGGTGGCAGATCTGTGCAAATCATAGATTTCTCTTCTATTTGGCTTTGCGTAGGCTGTTTTAATTCCAGATTTTTTTTCTTGTTCATGTGTATAATTATTGGAAAATTGGCATGTGGTTCTGGAGAGGAGCACAAAATGACATATTTACATCTTGACTTTTTGACACTTTGTTTAACCAGAAAGGCTATGTTGATATTATTTTTTTGGGTGGGATGGTTTTGAAAAGACATATAGCATTAATGGGCACAAAAGGCACTTGAGAATCTTCACAGTTTTTTCTTCTTTTTGATAATTAAGAGAATAATTTATTAGAATGAAGGATTGCTCAAATGCAAGATCCCTTAAAGAATCACTCATGGACTCATTAGGTCCAACAAATCAACATTGGAACTAAATGACACGCCCCCAATCATTGCAGGATATTCACCAAGAAGTTCTTAGCATTCATTAATTTACATAAGCCATGGTACTACAGATCAATTCATTCTCTTCAGTTCTTGTGCAAGTTGAGTAAAATTCTATACCCCAAGGGGTTGCCCAGTTGGTAGGGGATCACTCCTCATTAAACTGAGGTCATTAATTTGAATCTCCTTTTCCCCCTTCCCTTAAGCGAAAACTTATTTAAAAAAAGTTGGGTGGTACTGTAGGTTTGAATTATGTGGCTAATACATTCAAGTAGTTTAATTTTGAAAACAAATGTGTCAAACAGTGCAATCTAGATGGGGGAGAAAAGAGAAATACTTTTATGATTAAGTATATGTTTGGGAAACATTACTGAAGTTCTTTGATGTTCATGCTAGAATAAGTTTGCATAATTAACATTGGAATCATTCTAAATAAATTTATTCAATCCTAATCAATTCATTCCTGATTTAAACATTACCAAAATCAAAGGTGTGGTTTATGAAATGTCTCAGCTGTTAACAAATGCACGATATACCTTTTCTTTTTGATAGGTAAATGCACAATAATTTCGCAAAATGATGAAATTATGATAACATCAACTTAGATGGAGTTTGATTAGGTAAGATGATAAATATGGTGAGAAGAAATTATTATTTTGGCTCATGTCGACTTTTGAGTTTAATAAAAAATGAATGTATATGTTATAAACGCATGTTAATTTGATTTATTTAGTTAGCTTTGTTAAATATTATTACATGAGTAATGATTAACTTAGTCGTTAGTTGAATATATTTTAAATTTATAGTGAATATATTTTTTTGTATGAATAATTTTATCTTTATTTTTATAAATAAATTTCATTAGGTGTTTGTGTATCTTACGATACACGATATAGAAAAAAAAATCGATTCACATTCATGTTTTGACAATTATGATTATAATTGGTAAGAAAGTGCTTATTTTGGAATGCCCATCTTTTGGGGATTTTAGTTTCCAGAAATGAGATTATTTCATAGAACCCAGCTTTGAGGAATTTGCCAGAACCACTTTCCTTGAACAATTAAGTCACTTAAAAAAAATTGTGATTGTGAAATAATCATTTTAGGGGAATGTGGATAAATAAATCAAACCAGGAAAATCAGAAATAAGAAAAAAGCTGACCTTGTAAGCTCATTTTCTTGTATCTTACCCTCATGTCCCAGAATATAGTCCAAAATTCGACTAGGAAGCTCGTGGATGATATAACCTTAAAATCTTGTCTCATTCTTAGGAGATTTATCTATACATTGCAGTTCATCATTGTATTCCACTTTCTCTAAACTTATCAGATTTAAGAGGAAGGTTGTCTTTGCATGTATTTTCCAAAATTGCTACATTATTCTTGATACAAATTGCTACTTTATACTTGAAAAAATTGCTACAACCTATTTTCTGAGGATACCCCTAATTAGTCAACCCTTTCATTATGCTACATTTCCCAATCTTTTTTGTGTATCTGTTCTTTGGTACAGTTATTTGGTGTGACAAGAGGTGCAAAGTGGAACTTCTTGATTGGCCTGATGCCCCTTGTCCCCTCTCTTCTTTATATTTTTTTGATAGGTAAGTAATGCACTTTTATTAATTAGAGAGAAGAACTTTTGAGTTCATGATGATGAACACAAAGGAGCAAAAGTACAAAATACAAAAAGTATCATATGGACAGTGTAAGCAAAGCTAGAAACTCAAGAATGGATAAGCAATGAGTTGAACCCCAAAATCTGGACGAATCAAAAACAGTGCGGTGAAACACTTTTTTAATTGATCCTAAGAGACTTTAGCGTCCCCAAACAAACTACAATTCCGCTCCTTTCAAACAGCGCACATCAAACAACCCAGTATCAACTACCAAATTCCAAACATTAGAGCCATGCTTCCCGAACCAATTCCTCCAACCAAACAATAAGCTTGCAAAGACCTGGGCATGACCCAATGGACCCCAATCGGAAACACATCCCCCAAGAGAATAAATATGATGAAGAAAAGAGAAGGCTGCCTCAAGTTCCCAATATTGAAAATCTCTATGAAACCTCAAGTTCCAACTCCTATTATCCCTATCCACCTTTTTTTTATAAGTAACAAAAGTTTATTAATCAAAAAAGAGAAAACCCAGGTACACTGGTGGTGTACTTGAGTAACAGGACATAAATCTCTCAAATTACAAAGGTCTAACAAATCTAATAAATTTGAATAGGGAAAAGATTAAAAGCAGTACTCCAATCCAGAAAAGAGTGAAGAAGAATAGATTTAATCTTGAGGATAGACCGTTCATTTCCTCATAGCATCTCACATTCTGTTCCTGCCAAAGACACCACAGAACACAGTGCGGTACAACCCTCCAGCAAACTATATTTCAATGTTTACCAAAAGGACCTTGCCAAGTTGAGAATAAATCAGTGCCACTCTGTGGCATAACCCATAGAAGACCAAACAAATTCCACACCATTGTCCATAGCTCAAAAGCTATGGGTCAATGAAGTAAAAGATGTTCTACCGACTCTCCACTCCTTTTGCACATAAAGTGCCAATCCACGACAGTATCACCTCTATTCCATAAGTTGTCAATAGTCAAAATCTTTCCTAAGGATGCAGTCCAAGAAAAGAAAGCTACCCTAGGAGGAATCTTTGAGCGCCACACAGGCTTCCACAGAAAAAAATGCCAGGAGTTGAGGAAAGGGAGAAATAGTACTCACGCACCTTAAAACCCTTACTTTGTGCTGACTTCCAACAAAGTTTGTCATGTGATGTCCCTCACCCTTAAGTGGCATAGAATATATAAGGTCGATGAAAGCAGTCAAAGGTTGCAACTCCCAATCATGTATAGCTCTAGAAAATAGTATGTCCCAATGCAGCATTGGTTAGGAAAATGCATGACTTCCGCTATAGAGGACTCCTTATTATGTCTAAAGCTATAAATTTCCGGGAAGGCCTCTTGAAGGGTGCAATCCCCACACCACCTGGGGACCCAAACCATTAGAGATAAAAGCTTCCTTATCAGCTGAGCATGCAAAGAGAACAGGGTAAAGAAGTTTAAGAGGAATATCCCCAGCTTACTGATCATTCCAAAATTGAATACGATTACCCACTCCAACTTCAAAAGCCACATGGAAAGAGAATCTATCCCAGATGTGCTTATAAGGGGTCATCTCTCTTCACTGTGTAGAGGTTTTTTCTTCGACTGCTGTGTGCTTTGGGAGGAGAACAAAACCTTGAGGATCTAGGATTCAAAGCAGAAAATATCTACACAATCGAGGCGAGGTCATTATATCTTGGCCCTGCTCTTATACTACACAATAATCCACACCCATGAGCCCCCTACTAACTTCGGTACTTGGGCCCCCATATTGTCTTCCCAATATTTTTTGCCATAAATGACATGCTTCATGCCCAAACCTCCACAACCCTTTCCATAGTAATGCTTGATTAAAACACACAATCCTCCTGTCCCCCAATCCACCAACCTCAACAGGCGAACAAACCTTATCTACTGCCACCAAGGAGCATTTAAACTACTCTCTGAAGTCCCCCACAACATGTTCCTCTTAATTCTTTCAAGTTTATCTGCCACAGATTTTAAGATGGTAAAAAGTGTTAAGTATTTTGTTGGAAGACTTGACAGAGTACTCTTCGACCAAGTGAGTTTACCTTCCTTTGATAAGTAAAGTATCTTCCAACCAGAGAGTTTCCATTCCATCCTTTACAAAATGGGATTCCAATTGAAGTTTCCTTAAACGGAGCACCCAAAGGCATTCCCAAATATTTCATTGTTGAACTATCCACTCTGCAACAAATAATACTTGCTAATGCATCCAAGCTACCGACAGCTTCAAAACAAATCAGATCCATCCTTTGACATATAGCAAGTGTTCCCTAGAAGCATCTCAAAATAAAATGGTGTCATCAGCAAAAGATATGAAATGCTCATCAGTTGTTTTTAATTTACATGTCACCAAATTGCAATTTTCTTGGATTATTATTTATCTAGTGGAAATATGATCTATAGTATATTTTGGTGGTTTATCTTTTCAGATGCAATCAGACTTTCCTTAAATTTTTCTGTTGCCAACTGTGTGTGTATTTTGCTTTGTGACTTGATACATTTCTTATTTTATTTTATTTTTTGTTTCTTCTTCATGTTAATTTATAATTTTTCCCCCCTCTGCAGGATATTCATACGCTCATCATGTCGTTGAATTTCACTTTAATTGAGGTCAAGACATTAAATTCTGTTGATTCTTGGAATCGAGGTGTTCTGGTAATGGTTTCAGGATTGGTTAAAGCAAGGGAATTCAGTGGACGGAGGAAATTTGTTCAGACCTTTTTTCTTGCTCCTCAAGAGAAAGGTTACTTTGTTCTTAATGATATTTTCCAGTTCAATGATGATGATGAAATTATCTATCAACATCAAGCACCTATTCCATCAGAACACCAGTTTGATACACAGCTGAATGCTTCTAGCCCTCTTCCAGAGCCGCCAGGTAATGCAGTTGCTGTGCTACGAGAATTGTTAATTACTAGATATTTGAAATTTGAGCCCAGTAGGTTTCATAGGCAATTTGCATGGCTCCACCATGAGTTTAAACAATTATATGCATATGGGACTCATTTTACAGTGTAGATGTCTATTTAAATTAGCCAACAAGTTTCTAGTTTCCTATTCTTGGGTGTTTGAACTCATCCAAGCTTTTCCCAGTCTTAGACTATGGAAATTGACTAGGCATGTCACAGTTAATGTGAACGAAAAAGGATCAATTTGTGTTTGGTCCCATGCAAGTGTTGGGGTTAGTTATACCATCCTGATTCTTTTTGCCTTTACTTATTTAAGGCGCATTATCAAGTCATCAGTAATATTGCTAGTTGAGGAAGCTTAGTTTGTTTGGTGAACTGTGTGTGCATGAATTTCCTTCTTGTCATGTAACGTAGATATTTTCAAAAATTCTTGGTTGAAAAAATAAAGTTGTCTATAAACTTGGAGTAATTTTCTTGTTTCTTTTTCCCTGAAATCATCAACTTGTGGCTGTTCTAGATTGTTTAGTAAGAGAAGTGTTGCATTTTTGTTTTTATTTTTTTCCATGTCTTTTTTTTTTGGGGGATTATTTTAACCCAGTGGTATTAGCAGTTTCTGACTATGTTTTGGAGGAAGAGGCCCGGGATTATGTTGATTCAATCCATATAGAAGAAGATCCAGTTGATAAGTATAGTCTCCCAGAGCAACAACATCAATATAGTCTCCCAGAGCAACAGCTGCAAGAGGATCATGAAACTGAAATTGTGGTGGACGAAGCTCCTGCAGAGGAGATATCTGCTTCACTTCAAAGTGTGGTAAACACTGTGCATGAAGCCCCGGCTGTAGCTGTGGAGGAGCCTGTGGGAGAGCCACTGAAGAAAACTTACGCTTCTATTGTATGTACCTGTTCTGTTACTCTGGAGTGTGTGTGTGGTGGATGGTGGGGGTTGGTTTACACCTGTGCCACTCTGTTTTCATTTTCAAATGTACTGCTGCATTGTTGTTTTGCCATTATGTCTCAGGATGTGTTTGTTTCCTGCAAGTGCCTTTGGATTTGCTACTTTTCCTTTATTGGAGGTTTATGCGAGTTTGGTTTGCACATGTTTGTATGTTCTTCATATACCTGACATGATCAAAAGACATTTTGTTCATTAATCAATGGGGGAAAAATATTGGATTCATTAGTAAAAAGCATCTATGTCAGAGAGAATCTGGGGTTGGAGAAGATATATGCAAATTTAAAATAAATAAAAAGAAGCAATGGGACCATGCATGGGAGTCAAGACAAGAAGAATTGGGTGTTTTCTGTTGATTCAGATTTGTGCATGGGAGGAGTGGAACCTTTATTGATATGTATTTTGTTTGTTTGTGTGTGTGTGTGTGTGTGTGTGTATACCTTTACTAAAACCAGATCCATCATTAATTGAAATTAGAAATTTATTAGTTTCTGTTGGTTTAATTAACTTATATATTACGTGTTGTGTTTTTAATGGTTGGAACTTGCTAGCTGCGAGTTTCTAGAGGGCAGCCTGCATCATCAGCAGCCGGCCAGCCATCTTTAAATAGAAGTTTCCCAACTGCTTCAGAGTGGAATCATACACCACAGCCTGCTGCTCAGCAGTCAAACTCTGCATTGTCATATGTGCCTGAATATGCGGCAGAGGCAGTGGAGGAGGGTCTGACAATGGAAGAAGGTCTAGTTATTGATACATGTTTTTAAAATTTATCATTTATGTTTTGATGACATTATAGCATTAACTTTATTGCTGGTCTTGGGCTGTCTGTACTCTGTAGTGTTTGTCCTTCCCCTGTTATTGCAGTCTACAATGTATCGTTTAATTAGCTCAATTGGCATCTCCTAGTGTTTCCAATAGAGACATCTAGTGTTCAACTCCCATCACCCCCAACTATTGATTTATCAAAAAAAATATTTGTTTAAGTAATATTTAGTTGGAGATATGGGCTGGGTCCTCCTGTTGAAATAATAATTTACTTATAAAAAAAGTTATATATATGTTATTTGGGGACCATGTGATTGGTTCAAATTCCAATGGTAGTTGTGTGATGTGCCAATATTTCACGTGAAATTTTGAGGATTCCATTTATGAGAGTACACTTGTATTTGAATTTCAGACTTGGAAGGTTATCTCATGTAACTAAGTTGATATGTTTGAGCATTTTCATTTTTGAAGCATTAAGTTGATTCTTCATCTTCCTTCCAGATGAACCAAAATCTGTTTATGTGAGAAACTTGCCTCCTACGATTACTGAAGAAGAAATTGAGCAGGAATTCAAGGACTTTGGCAAAATTATACCTGATGGTGTCTTTATTAGGTTACGCAAGGTGGGATTTTCTTTCTTGATAGTGACTTCGTTGTATGTGACCTTGTGAGCAGCTAAAATAGCAATTGATTTATACAGGAAGTTGGAGTTTGCTATGCCTTTGTTGAGTTCGAAGACCTTATTGGTGTTCAAAATGCACTCAAGGTTTGTATTTCTCTCTCTATTTTTTTTTAATCTTTAAATATATTTGAAAAAGTCTTCAAGGTATTGTAGTGAATATCCTAAGTATTTGGTAATATTTTATTGATATTTTGTGTTACAACTTGAATATAACATGGATGCGTATCAGGTATCTTATCTATTGAAGCTTACTAAAAACTAAATAAACTATGTTTTTAATACTTACAGAATTTGTTATTACTGTTATTTCCATGCAATGTAAATAGAACAGTAAATTGGGATTTTGTTCCCTGAAAGTTGTAATATTTTATTCCATTTTTTCTTTTTATTTTATGGTGCCTGAAAGAACCAGCCTGTCTTATGTGTTGTAATTCTTTTTTTTTTTATCTTCAATAATCTACTGAAATTTTGCAATGATTTATATTTTAAAAATTTTGCAATGAATTGTATTTTAAATGTCAATTCTATAAAATACTGTTAGCTGGGCCTAAATTTGTTTATCTTTGTAGGCATCTCCGATACAGTTGGCTGGAAGGCAAGTCTACATTGAGGAAAGGAGACCTAACAGCAGTGGCATTTCTCGAGGTGGAAGTATGTGCCTTTTATCTATTCCTCTAATTCGTATTATCTAAAAATCAGGCATAGTTTGAGATGTCTTACAAATTGTACTCCAACAAATGTATTTCTTATGGATTATTTGTTCTTTGATCGCATGCTTTATATAGTTTCAAATGTTGAATTGCTAACTGCTTTTATGTCAGTTTGGCTGAAATTATATCTTTAAAATAAATCAACTTATATAAAAAAATCTTTTGAATATTAAGGATAAATGTGCTTTATTCCCAAATTTTTTGGGGTCGGCTTTGGATTCTTAACAGATTAGTCTATATGGGCATGGGCCACATGGATTCTTACCTAAAAAATCTTTCTGGAATGTAAAGAGCAACTGTCAGAATTATTTTTCTTGGAAAAGATAGATTAGATTTTTATATATAGTTGTTACGTGATGTGCGAATATATTTTTGAACAAAAAAAGTTCGTTCCAAAAACCAAGAGACTAGAAAGGAGAGGGACATGGAAATTTTTATGGCGGTACATTGGCATTTTTGACACAATGGTGATGAAGTAGTGGTTATTAGCTTCTGCTATGTGGTAGTTATCATGATAACAAGTCATGGTTATCTTAGTAACAAGCAAACACCTCGTTTCAGAATAGGTAAAATCTGCTGTCTACTAGTCTACTAGGATCAAATTCTTACTGTAATAAATTATTTTCCTTACGGTTGATGTCCAACAAAATAGTGACTATTGGATTCATTGATACTCAAAAAATTTATGGGCCAAACTAGATCTTACATATGTTTGCAGCTAATTCAACTTATGTACTTTTATAGTAGTTATTTTCCTTGTGGCATGGTGTTCTCGGAGTAGCCAATTGTTATTCATCTGTTTTGTTTTAGTGTTGAAATTACGCTGAATTTGTGTATATTAACATCTATTTTGAATTGCCATAACCAGGACGGGGAGGAAGAGGAAGAGGAAGTTTCCAAACAGAGGCTCCAAGGGGGCGTTTTGGTTCACGGAGTCTGGGCAGGGGAAGCTATCAGGATGGTGGTGACAACAGACTAAGAGGCAATGATTTTTATCAGCGTGGTTCACGATGAGATGAAAAGCCTTAGGCGATAAGCATCTAAAGATGGGGAGAAGTTTTTTGAGGGCAGAACTATCCGTTGGTCAAAGCTACTACTCTGATCTGATGGGTGATTTGAGCTATTTAGGCTCATAAGTTTTGCCGATAAAACATTTTCCTTCTGATGGTTTCAGGAAAATATGTTGTACTTTTTTGAGGTGTGCAATTTTACATGAATGGCAGTGGTGAGAGACTTGCTTGTGTTGTTTCTTGTGTGGGTATAGCTATGTTGTTTTTCCCCTTGATTGGGTTTTATCATGCAATTCAAGTGGGAAATTTTTTGGCATTATATGTCCCATGCTTTCAGGAAAACAAGTGCTTAATGAATGACTTTCTGATCTTAGAAATCATACTTTACTCTTCTAGATTCTCTCATATCAAAGTATCATTGTTGTTTATTAGAGTGTGAACAATCTGATATCAATCTTGTTTCCTCTTGTTGATTGTCATGATCTTCTAAACAGCTGGTACAACAATTTTGGTTGGTTCCATGATTGACTTTAAATTCAACGATTTTGTGCTTCCAAGTCGTTTGTTCAGGAATTCTCAAAAAGATGCTGCTGCTTTTGCTTGTACGGGACATTGGTAAGAGAAAAAGGTTTTTCTTTAAACTAGTTTGAAAGGGAAAATTTTCGACCTCCTTATATATCTTTATAGAGAGTAAATTTGAAAAACTTAACCTGATTGTATATTCTTATTATATCTTTCATGCTTGTAAAGTTTCAAGAATATCGAAGATCAATTTTTATATTATCAGTTAAATATTTGAATTTCAAGTATTTGTAATCTAAAGTTGTGTATAAAAAATAAGTTTATCGATTGTATTGTAAACAACATTTGATTTAAACGAAATTTGATATGCATGTAAAGAACATAATGAACATGCAATTTAACGGTTAGATTTTTAAAATTCAAACTTAAAAAAAATATACATTAAGAGTTTGAAGGATTTCTCTTCAAACTTTGTGGTGAGAGCGATCTTTGTTTTCCAGAAGAGGACGTAATGGAGAAAGTAACTCAGGTATTATTTAGATTTTTTTGTTCATACATAAACTTTGAATCATGACAATGAAAAATTCTGGATAATTTTTATTTTCTTTGTATTTTTCGTTCATTTGGTAGATTCCTTTCCTGGTAAGTGTTTTTTGGGGCAAATCACTGGCATGGCTAAATGTTCCATGAAGAATTCTGGATAATTTTTATTTTCTTTGTATTTTTCGTTCATTTGGTAGATTCCCTTCCTGATAAGTGTTTTTTGGGGCAAATCACTGGCATGGCTAAATGGTCATTAGCACCGTATAGTTTACATCGTGTTCAAACTATAGCTACCCAACACCTTCATTTGATATACAAGCCACTGGCAAGATCATCCTGGAAAACCCATCTCTTCCTGTCAACCATTGATATGGCTTAAACGGCTTGATGCTTTATCACAGTCCACATGCTCTGCTCCACAATTTAAGCACTCGCAGAAGCCACGGCTCCATGGAATTGTGATGGCATGGCTTCGACATCTTTTGGCATATCACATTCTTCATATTCCTCTGTATCCCAGAGGAAGCTAGCATATGCTGCTTGAACGTGGCTGAAAACCAAGAATCACAGGTTATATAGTGTGGCAAAGTGCATATCAAGTACTTGAACAAGAAAATTAAAACAGCATCCTAAATTATGTAAAATTTTTTATTCAATGGAGTACACATACCTATCTTCAGGAGAAGCTTGAACTGCTCGTTCAAAGTAGCTTAAAGCCCTGTCTTGGTCATGATGTAGCTCCCATATTAGCTTAGCATACTGTGATAGAATTTTACCATCCTTTGGATCTGCTAGGATAGCACGAGAGTAGTACTCTTCGGCGCACAGAAGGTCCCTCTTTGACTGTCAAAATAATGTGTTGTGCATTACTAACTAGTAACAATGCCCCAGTGAAGCAGAGTATCATTTATAAATTTTATCATTCCCTCGTCAAAATTTAGCTTTAGCTTCTAAAAAGGTTCTTCTAGCTTGTGATATGATAATTGCTTCTTTAGTATCCAGTTATCCATCATTGCAATATGTCTTATATATTGATATGCGTTATCATTACAAATGTTAAGAAAAGCAATATGTCCAATGGAAGCAAAATGTTCATCATTTTGACAAAAATTGCAAAAATATTACCATCAGAGTAACTATATTGGTATGATTTAAGAAAAGCACAAATCTTAGCATCAGTTTTAATCAACAAGAAAAGAAACTAATGGGTAAACAAAGAGAGAACAAAACTAACCTGGTACAAAAATTGAGCATAATTTCTCAGAAACAATGGGTTGCCAGGATTTTCCTCCACCATCCTCTTATAATACTCCTCAACTCCTTGGTTGTCCTTTCCTGAGTTGAAATCTCCACTGCCGCCACCACGTACTCGACCACCATTACCACCACCACCACTGGCACCACCAATGCCAATTTCTCTTGCAAGAAACATCCCTTGACCAAGAAGCTCCCTTTCATCTCCAATACCCGTATTCCAAATTTGATCCTTAACATTCACCTCTTCAGTCAAAATCATGCTGTTCGTTTTGTTCTCCAAACTTAGAGTTTGTGCTCTCATAGCCATGACCCCCTCTTCTCTCTCTTCTTCATCATCATCCTCTATATCACTCTCTTCTTCATCTTCTTCATCTTCATATTCACCTTTCGAATTATAAAATGAGAAAGAAGGTATAGTTTGCAACATGGTGCACTTGGGTCTCGCTGAAAACTTCTTGGGTAGGTTTGTTTCAATGAATTGGTCTTCATTGGTGCTGCAAGAAGCATAGGCTAGCCCTTCCAAGTGTCCATCAGACTGAGCTCTTCGAAAGCCTTTGTTCCGATTGAGGTCAGCAATGGAGGGAGAGATTGGAGAGGAGTTGCATGAGAATGAGGAGAGGTTGAGAGAGCCAGTCTGGTGAAGTGAGAACCTGTTGTTGTGATTTTTGGGAATGGTAGGTGGTGGGTGCTTGATGATTATGTTATTGGTTTCATAGTGATTGCAGTTGTTGTGGTTGGGACTGTCTGAGAAGGATGGAAGGAGGGATCCAAGAACTGGTGTTGAAGAGCTTCTTAGCAGCATTTTTCTTTGACAATATAAAGCTTTAGTGGTAGGCTTTTGTTTTAGATATTAAATCCTGTGGAGAAAAGAAAGGAAGAGGTTGAGAGTTGAGACTGTCGTAAAGGAAAATGTAAATGGAGACAAGGCAAAAGGAATAGAATGATTAGTATAGTTATCTTATTAATTTACCAAGAGCAGTTAATAAATTTGCCCTTTTTTCACAAGGGCATGAGTGTCAGGTTTAAACTAATATCACATTAAAATTATGTGGTAACACCTACTGTTTCAAAACTTAACAGTTTTAAGTGCTGATCCGTTAGTTCCTCTCTTAAGATTCAGTTAGTTATGTGACTACTTAACTTAAAAACACATTTCCATCTTACGAGAAAAAATTCATATGGTAGAATTTTAAAAGGAAAACCTAAGTCTTACTCTAACTTAATAAAATTTATGTGTATACGCATTAATCATAATAAGATTTGAATTTATGGTATTCGTTTTATAACAATAATTACTCTTTATTATTAAAAAGGTATGATTCAAATTTAGATTCTTAATTCGACAATTATGATTACCTTTCACGATTAAAAAGACAGGATTCAATTTTAGATTCCTAATTTGACAATTATCAATTAAGCTAACGCAAACCACACACAAAACTGAAATACTTCTTAAATGACAATAAGAACACATCAGTCCAAAGAGAACATAGGAAAACAATTCATGGAAGGAAAAGAAAAGAGCAACAGCATATAGAGAGTCATCCTTCATGGAGCATGGCATCTTGAAGGAGAGGAAAGGAACACAACTCATGAATTAAAAAGTAGTTTATCGATGTGACATTATTCTTGCAACATAGTTGGAGAAGCAGTGCATATCTCATATCAGAATAAGCTCCAAAAAATTGCAGAAAAAAAATGGAAAGGTGACAGAAACAGAATGAAAAGTACCTCTTTTGAGATGTAGAAAGAGAGTAAAGCAATGATCTCAGAGTACTTCCAATGACCAAAAAAGGGACAAGAAAAGAATATAGATTTTAGAAACTGAACCAATGAGTCCTTTACAGGTCCCTTTATATATTTATAAATAAAGAGAAAGGAGGGCAATGTGATGTTTCCAACATCACACGTTAGCTTTTGTTTGATTCTCAAGAAAATTCAGGAGATAGATAATTGAATGGTGGAGAAAGTGCAATGCAGCTAGCCAGAGAGAAAAATATCAATTTCGTTTTCTTTCTTTAATAAAAGGTCCACGAGGAAGACCATACTATAACCTTAACAGCCTGTATCTGCATACAAAGCAGAGGAGCGTGGGACCACGCTCCATAAGTCTTTGACAGCTTGACCCTGAGTCCTTCTCTTCTAGACACGTTTAAATCACTGAGCATATGTTCCTTGTTTGGTTTTGGTGCATGTTCTTTGAGAATCGTACAGGTGGCAAATGTTGATGTAAGATTGGACTAATCTTCACAATTGTTTAGAGTTTTTATATTGCACGCGTGTGTGTGTGTGTGACGGTGTGAGTGAATAAGGACAGATTCGACAATGACTAACCTATAATCATTGTAGCTGACACGTTTTCTCAGAGCACTACACTTTAGTTGAGTAAAAAAAAAAAAGAAGTACAATCTTAACGTGTGATGGTGGCTCTATGCTTGTAAGATTGCGGAGATATTTTTGTTTTCCAATGTTAGGGAATCACACGATAGTTTGTTTCAAACACTTTTGTTTCTAGATAGATCATTTTATGCTAATGGGCCATCTTAAATGATATCTCGAGATAGTGGGCTTAAGGTTATGAGCTAGTTGTTGGACTCTGGCTTATTCTTGTGTTTTGGCATGACTGGCCTAATTAGTCCTGTAACTTGTGTGTAAAATCCATTACTGCTAATGTTACATCACAAGTAATGCTATAATTGCAAATTATTTTATAACGTTTGTAACAAAATTTTATTAATTTTCATTTTGGTTCACTAATAGCATCACTTTCTTATTTACTAACAACTATTCGTCACATTAGGAATTTGTAAAATAAGTTTGTAGGTTTAACATTTTCATTTTCCTTTCACAAAAGCAATAAACAAATTTAAGGTGTCATGTGTGTTATAAATAGGGCTTATCACTTGATGATTGTTGTGTAGTGAAAATGTTGCAGAGGTAGCATCCCACTATCATTTGCTCTATTATTCAAGCTTCTCTTTTTCTCAAAGACATTTGCAAGAAAAATGCAAACTCTTCTCACCAAGAGTGTTTATTTTTTTTTCATGCACCTGCAGGCTGCAGTACCAGCTTCTTTGCTTGGGCGGCTATGCTCCACCATGAAAAGGCTTTTCCTTTTGAAAGCAAAGTATGATGATAGGGAAGATCCATTACTTCAAGATCCCGTGAAGGCGGTTGCACTTTGCATTGAAGAATCCAAAAAAAAAAAAAAAAAAGTTTTTGTTGGGTTTCAGTAGCCGTTGGGCTTCAGCCCAATGGAGACCCACTTGGTTTTTATTTTGGTTTCTTTCCAATTTTTAATTTGAAAAAAAATATTAATTTGACATAGTTTTGCTAGTATTTATTTAGTATCCAAAGAGGATGACAAAGTTTTGAGTGGGGTTGTGGTGTGCCTTTGTGTTATAACTCCTTTTGTTTTCCCTCTGTATGTGTATTTGTTTCTAAAAAAAAAAGGTTTAGCTACAACTCTATTGAATCTTTTTTTTATTGCATATTCACTGCTGGATCACATTTTTTTTTTATATCATTCATGTTTGCAAAATTTTCAGAAAATCAAAGATTAATAGCTATGCGATCAATTAAATGTTTAAATTTCAAAATTTCAAAATTTTGTAGTCTAAAATTATGCACAAAAAAAAAAAAAAAAATTATGGATTGAATAGTAAATAATATCCAATTGACATGAAATTTGATATGTGTTAAGAACATAGAAAACATGTAATTCAACGGTTAAATTATTAAAATATATAACCATGTTAATTTTTTTAGTTGGAGTTGTGGTCATTGCCTACAAATTTGTCCAAGAAAGAATGGACAAAGTTTAGTTTCAGATCAATTTGAAACTATCTCCTCTAAGTAATTCATAACATGATGATTAATAAGGTTGTGAGGACACTGAGATCGACTCATTAGAATTTATCCGCTTTGGGGAGTCAGGCCCGCACGGTTTATCCCTCTAGCCGCGAGTGTGGGAAGTGGCAAGCGTTGCACTTGGACCAGTAGTCCCACATCGGGTAGAGAGCACTCCCACTCATGGTTCATACGCGAGTGTACGTTTACTCATGGGAGGTCCAGAGCCTTATGAACCATGAGTGGGAGCGCTCTCTACCCGATGTGGGACTGCTGGTCCAAGTGCAACGCTTGCCACTTCCCACACTCGCGGCTAGAGGGATAAACCGTGCGGGCCTGGCTCCCCAAAGCGGATAAATTCTAATGAGTCGATCTCAGTGTCCTCACAAAGGTTATTTGTGTGTTATTTAAATAAGTCACATGACTCATTAAAAAAATGACATGATTAAAACAATGAGAAATTCTACATCCACAGTATTTTCACAACAATCTTAACATATTCTAAGTGGCAAGTTATTATTGGTTCTAATTTAAGGTTACTAAAAAAATTATTTTTATTATCTATCAATAACAACTTGTTATTTAGAATTTATTATGAAATTATTGTAAAAAATATTATAAATGTTGCATTACTCTAAAAATATATATAAATACTTTTTTTTTTCTTTCAAACCTTATGTTTAGGCTCGGAGGAAAATATCTCTGCAACTTTTATTTTTATTTCTATTTTTGGGTAGACAACATGAACTAAATTTTCAAACTTGAGGGGCCCTGCTCTCCACGACCCTCCGAGCCTTGGCCACTCACTTACTAAAGCATGAAAAAAAGGCAACCCAACCCGTTTGATTGCACCCATATGGCCATATATATAAATACATTAAAAATGGTGACCCACCACCAACAAATAGGACAATAAAAAAAAAAAAAAAAAGTATTTTTGAACTCAATTACCTAACAAAACCAACCTCTTCTTTCCAAATGTTCCAATCCATTTCCATGTCTACCCCTTTCGACAAATACTACTCCTCCACCCTCAAAATAGTCAGAGTTTCAACACAGACAACAGAGATCTCGCTCTCTCTATCACTATCAAAAACCAAATAATTGTGTAAGAGGGTCATACTACGTGAACCCTCCAATCTCATAGGAGTTTTTGGAATATGCTGAGAGGGTTCAAAACAAATATACTCTCAGTTTCAGACGCCTTGAAGATCAAAGCTTTGAAAGCCATTTTATTGTATGTGAGAGAGCTTTTTGCGATAATGTTTGGGTGCAAATGCTTTTATTGGAACACACCCGCCGATTTCTCTCAGCCTTTTCAGCCCCAACCCTATTCACTGCCAGCTCCCATTCCTCAATGGCCTGAAGGTAAAAGCTTTTGGTTTTTATTTATTTATTTATTTGTTTGTTTTCTGAAAATAAAATGTGGGTTCTGATTTTTTTTTGGTTTTCTTGTGTAAATTATGTTTTTTTGGTTGATGGGTATGTGGGTTTTGTTGCTAAAGATAGTGTTTTGATTGAGATTTTGTTTTTCTGGTTAATGGGTGTTTCTGGATTGTTGAATTATGGCTTGTAGGGATGGATTATTGGTTAAAGTGCTTTTTTAGTTATGTTTGTTTGTTCTGGTTATTGTTATTTTTGTTTTTGTCAATGTTTCTGTGTTATTTGCGTGGTCATCAGATTTGTACTGCAGAAAGAGCTTGAACTTATCAAATATGTCAAATTTCTTTGATTTCTTGTGGACAGTTAATGATTGTTTCAATTTGAGATTGATTGTGTAGCTTTGCCTTTCTCCTTACTATGAGAATAATATTACATTTGTGCTAAAGGGGCCCTTATTCATTGTTCAATTTCCAGCTGTCTGTTTTCCTTTTTTTTGGTAAGGTGGTTCGTATTGTTTTGTCGGTAGGCTACTTTGTTGTGAGGGAAAAGAAACAAGAAAGAAAAATGCCATTTCATTTGCTCAATATTCTACGCACATAGTCTAGTGTTATTGTGACTTCAATTGTTGCTGTTGAAGTGTGTACTTTGTGGAAAGATATTCAAAGTTGAGTATACGCGTAAAAATGGCGACTACTTGTATGCTTCTATGAAATGTGATGACAAGACCAAGGGTGTGAAAGTAGTGTTGATAAATTCTCTCTGCTCTTACAATTTGTACTTTTGGAACAGCAGGTGATTCTAAATTCTTAGCATGGACAACTTGGTAATATGGTTATTACTTCTAATAGAGGTCATGTAAAGTCAAGTTTTTTTTTTTTTTTTTTTTTTTTTTTTTTTTTTTTTTTTTTTTTTTTTTTTTCAAAGTACTCCTATATTTTTCCATTTTAAGTTCTGTTTAAAGTTCCTTGGAGGGTGTTATTGGTTTGTCAAAGCTTGTAGAGACGGCGGCTTTTTAAGAATCTAGATAATCTTGGTTTTGTATTTTTCTGTGTATAGATTTCTAACCTCAGAGCTCCAGTATTTGAATTAATGGTTTAATGAATATTCTTTTTGCTTGTTTTGTACTATATTTTCTTTTGTACTTCTCATGTTTAAGTGACTCCAAAGAAGGGGGAAAAACGTCATGCTAGGATGGGGGGCTCTTTGTATCTATTGTGCTTTATAGGCAATATTTCACACACACACAGATGTGTATATATATATATATATATATATATATTGATTTAACATCTAAAGGTTATTATGCATTTTTTTTCCTCTTTTTAGAATGAGAATTCAGCTTCTTCATATAAATTACTTAATTGTATGATTGCCTTCTCAGGTGAAAGTTTTGCTTCTGGAAGAATAAGTCTTGGAGAAATACAAGTTATCAAGATCACAAAGTTTGAGCTCATTTGGGGCTACAACCTATCGCAAGACAAGAAGAAAGGTGTTACCTTTTACAAACCAGTGGGAATACCAGATGGATTCTATTGCCTTGGTCACTATTGCCAACCGAGCAACCTGCCTTTACGAGGTTTTGTTCTTGTGGCTAGGGAAGTATCTATTTATTCACCAGAAAATGCTCATACTTGCGACCCTATTAAGCCTCCGGCTCTTCAAGTGCCTCTTGATTATACATTAGTGTGGAGTCCTAATGATGGGGGTGATGAAAAGTATGGTGGCTATGGTTATATTTGGCTACCTCAACCACCTGAGGGTTACAAGCCCGTAGGCTATTTGGTTACCAACAAGCCAGAGAAGCCTGAATTGGATGAAGTGAGATGTGTCAGAAGTGACCTAACGGATGAATGTGAAATTTACCGCCTCATACTTGATGTCGGGTACCAATTTCCAAACTTGCCGTTCCGAGTTTGGAGTATTAGACCCCATCACCGGGGCATACTGGGGAAAGGAGTTCCTGTGGGGACATATTTCTGCAGTAGCTACTGGATTCCTGGAGAAGATATGCCTATTGCATGCTTGAAGAATTTAAATCCTATTCTACCTGCAATGCCAAATCTTGATCAGATTCATGCACTTATCCACCACTATGGACCCACTGTTTTCTTTCATCCTGAAGAGATCTTCTTGCCATCTTCTGTTACATGGTTTTTCAAAAATGGAGCGCAATTGTTCAAAGCTGGCAGTCTATATGGTGAGGATATTGATGCAAATGGCTCAAATTTGCCAGGTGGGGGAACGAATGATGGGGAATTTTGGATTGACTTGCCCAGTGATGATCGCAGAGAGACTGTCAAACATGGGAACTTAGAAAGTGCAAAACTTGTTGTTCATGTGAAGCCAGCTCTAGGTGGTACTTTTACTGACATTGCAATGTGGGTTTTCTGCCCCTTCAATGGCCCTGCCACACTGAAAGTTGGATTATTGAATATTGCTCTTAGCAGGATTGGGGAGCATGTGGGCGATTGGGAGCATTACACACTTCGTATATGCAACTTCACCGGTGAGCTTTGGAGTATATATTTTTCACAGCATAGTGGTGGTCAATGGGTGGAAGCTTATGACTTAGAGTACATGGAGGGAAATAAAGCTGTTGTTTACTCATCAAAGAGTGGACATGCAAGTTACCCTCATCCCGGGATGTATCTCCAGGGGTCTGCAAAGCTCGGGATTGGAGTGAGGAATGATTGTGCTCGGAGTAATTTGTATGTGGATTCAAGCATCCATTATGAGCTTGTTGCAGCTGAATATCTTGGAGACGAGGTTATTACAGAGCCTTTTTGGTTGCATTTTATGAGAGAATGGGGTCCAACTATTGTGTACGATTCAAGAACTGAGCTGGATAAGCTAATTAATCTTCTGCCTGTGATGCTCAGATATTCAGTAGAGAATATATTTGATAAGTTACCTATTGAGCTATCTGGAGAGGAAGGTCCTACTGGGCCCAAGGAGAAGAACAATTGGGTGGGAGATGAAAGAAGCTAGTCAGCCAAATTTGTCACACATCCACCTTGAACTTGATGGATTGTTGTCCCACGTCTCCTGCAGGGTTATGTTGATATAAAAAATATACACGCATAGTGAATATTGTTTAAGGGCTCGTCTTGTTGTAACTCTTATGTGTATCTGTCGTTCTTGTATTTATGCGTTTAGATAGGCTTGCCAAGCCCTCCAATTTAAGCAAAGGAGCGCGATAGGAATATCAATGTTAAGTTAAATTTTGAGTTTTTTATTTTAATTTTTTTATAAATATAGTACGGAAAATATGTTTAATCAATGTATTACATTTTTGAATATTAAAAGCGTATTTTCTTCTAAGTATTTGAATTTTGAACATTAAAGATTCTTTGTGTTACGAAATGCAACGGCTGTGAGGAAAAACATGATAATTGAGTGTTAAAATTTGGATAATATGGATAAGATGTGGAGATCCAACTCTTCTATTAGCTCTAGGACTGAGTGTCCTCCTGATATTGTCAATGAAGAAGATCAAGTTGTTGAAGAGAAAGAAATTCCAGATTTTCAAAGATGGAATATCCCCAAGGTTAATATTAAAAACCAACTCTTCTATTAGCTCTAGGACTGAGTGTCCTCCTGATATTGTCAATGAAGAAGATCAAGTTGTTGAAGAGAAAGAAATTCCAGATTTTCGAAGATGGAATATCCCCAAGGTTAATATTAAAAATATTTACAATACTTCTTGGCATGAGAATACTGGATTTTCTCAGTACCGAGTAAGAACTGTTGAACAAATATTTTCTATTTCTAGACACCATGAAAAATGTTGTTTATTTTCAAAAAAGAATATTAACGAATTTCTTGCTACTAAATTAAAATATTTACACATTGGTCTTGTTCAAGTTGCTGTTAAACCTCTCACAAGAAAAGGTATTAATGCTTCTGCTTTGATGTACTTAAGAGATGCTAGATTTAGAAAGTTTAAAGATAGCATTCTTGGCATGATGGTCCTATTTACTTTGATGTTTACCCTAATATCTGTCTTGCTCTTGATGATCCTAATATTGTTAAAGCCTTGACTTTAAATATGTTAATTTCTGGTTATGATATGGATAAAGGTAGTAAACCTTTTGCTCTTATTTACCGAATATATATATATATATATATATATCTAAAAGCTGAAGCGTAACATTTATTGATGTTACGTTTCTGTCGAGCCACATTAGTGGCCACATCATCTACCTTTTTTTTTTACCTTTTTTTTTTCCCTCTTTTTTAACTTTAATTCTTCCTATTCTCAAAAAAGGAAAAAAAAAAAAAAAAAACTCTTCTTTTCCCTATTAGTCACTGCTACACTTTCTTCAACCTTTGCCCTTCCTCTTTGTTTCTTTATCTCTCCACTACTCTCTACTTTTCCGTTACATTTCTTTCATTACTATCTCTTTCTTAAATTTTGACTCTTTTTCTCCTCATTTATTTTGTATAAATTTGATATCATTTCTCCCATGTAATTCATATTTTTCCCACAAAATGTGAGTACTCTCTCTCCCTCTTGGTGGATTTTTGTTCTTTCTTATAATTTTTTTATGGGTCTTCTTATAATTCTAATTATGGTTGATAGTGTTTTTTTGAATTTTTTTTTGGTTAATAGATAGTTTTTTTTTGAATATTTGGTTTGGGTTAATACATAGTTTTTCTTAGAAATAGGAGTTTGAGTTTCTATCAAAATACAATCTACATGACTATAGTTCTTTTTCTTTTTCTTTGTCCTTTGTAATGAAAATTTAGATCATTGAGCACCGTCGCCTTTTGTCTGCATTGTTGAGCACTGCCTAGATGGTGAGAAAATGAAAGAACCAAGCCACTTCAGTATAGCAGAGAGAACTTGGAAATTGAAAATTAATGAATGACACGAGACTGGAAGAGTAGAAGAAAGGCTAACCAAATAGAAGATGCTCAAAGCGCAATAACGTTTAGTCCAGTAGAATTTTATATTATTTTTACTAGAGGGCTATCTCTGGTCAATAAAGTCCATGCAGTACATGCTTAGTTCACATTGGTCTCTTCTCCTCAACCCACCGAACAGAAAAATAATTTTCTCAACTTTTACAAAGTAATGATCTTTTTTATATGGGAAATACAGCCCATACACTCTATTACATACAATTTTACACACGTACTTGAAACACACTGAAATCTATTTTTTAGGATGTGTAAAATTGTGTATAATAGACGCTCCATTTGTTTTGAAGTAAAATATTTTTTCAAATATCAGTTAAACATTGGATTTGAAATGTTGTTTCTAAATTTATTTGTTGTCGTGTATGCTTAAAAAAATGAATTTATTAGAGAGATTCTACATAATACAAACAAAATTAGCGTATATACTTGGTATAGAGTGAAAAAGAGCTTGGTAAATTCAAGGATGCATATATGCCTAAACAATAGGAGTTTTTTTTTTCTTTCTATGGCTAAGAATATGAGTTCCTTTCCAAAGTAATATTGCTGATCATGGATTGAAAACTTTGATCATTCTTTTTCATTTCTATTTTTCCCTTTTGTGTTAATGTAATTACCGTAGTATGTCCAGACTTATGTTTATTTTTGTTATTGAATTAATAACGTTCTATTTTAGGTATCTAGCTATTTACTTTAGTTGTTTTCAGAGTTTAAGGAAAGAACAATTTTCTATCCGTAGTCATGTCAAATTGCTAGAATAAATTGGGTAGGACAATGTTATCAGAATACGAATAAATGTTTAAAATGTAAGAGTGTGCTTTTTTGTAACAATTATCCACAAACTCATGTGATGCATAGGAATATTTTTAGTGATCATTTAATGGTTAAACTTATTTTAAAGTAAAAAATTTATAATAATAATAATTCATTAAGGATCATTTTGTGAATAGCCAAAAGAAAATTCTTCACAAATAAGTTAATAAACTACCATTATTAAAAAAAAAAAAACCCAAAGATATATAACGTAATGTATTAAATTATTCGAACAAAATCTTTTAAAGAAATCATTTAAATCAACCATCAAATTTATGACATACCCTAGAGACTTTATAATTACATAGCGTAGAGTAAACATAGTTTTACAAAAACATTGAATTTAAATTGGCATACTATGAATAATAATAAAAAAAAAGAAAATGAAAAGCAAACAAATCTTTGTGTAAATTGTTGTGTGGCTGAATATTACTCTTATACGTGTGGGCTCCATATTATGGTATGTTGATATGTTCATACACATCTAGTGAGTAAGAATGTAACTATTATTTGGGCTACATCATTCACTTATTTTCTATCTGTGAAACGTACTCCCCCCTAGATCGAGGGTTTTACATGGAGTCGCCACTTATTTAATTTAAACTAAAAAATAAGAAAACCTTTAATATAAAAAATACTTCTGTTGTATTAATGTAATTGACAATTTACATCAATTTGTAACAAAAATTTACAATGCTTTTTTGTACTAGATACAATCTAAGAAAAGTAAATTTTATTGCTTTATTTCCTAGTTACATTCTAAAAAATGTAAAATTGTATATACAAGAGCATAGTCTAGAACCCTTGATCTTGATTCGGAGGCTAATTTACGAGGTGGGAAGGGATTAAGCACCCATCTCGCCCGGTAAAACCAGTCTCCTAGGTTAAGGTGGCCAATATCATGTCATGTCAAACAAATACAAACAATATGTCATATAAACATGTTAACTTGCAAGAATTGTAAACAAATATGTGTTAGGGGAATTTGACATAAAGAGAAACAAAAAGTGAACTTAGTTAGATAACAATTTTAATGTAAAGAAAACATGAAGGTAATGGCATGTTCATCCAAGAAATCATTGTAACTAGAGAATTCCTAGCCTAGACATGTTCATCTAAGCATGTGAAGAAAAAACAAAGTTGTCATGTTATTTGTTATCAACATAATTGCAAAGAGTAAAAAATAAAATAAAACATTTAAGCATATTTGATCATCCAAGCAATTATAAAAAAAATAAAGAAAAAATCCCTTAGACATGTTCATCTAGAGAAAATCAAAATACTTAGGCATGTTCGTTCAAGCATTTTAAAAAAGTAAAACAACAACCTAGGCATGTTCATCTAAGCATTCAAGGGAAAGTTGTGCTTTAGCCTAGAAGTGTTCATTTAAGCATGTAAGAGAAAATTGTGCTTTAACCTAGAAGTGTTCATCTAAGCATGTAAAAGGAATGTCAATGAGACATATAGGCATGTTCATCCTAGCATATCATAAAAGTAACAAATAATGACTTGTTAAAGATTTATTCAAGCATGTGTAGAAAGTTAAGAACATAATTAACTACTTACCAGCATAGAACATAAATTAAATGGGGGAAGTGATCACTTAAAGGGCTAGGGAGAAAGCAAGGAAGTACTAAACTACAACCAAAGTAAGAACAATGGTTGCTCAATAGCTTTTACTTTTCTGCTTTCTCAATCGCTCTCTAGAGGAAATTAGGGGTTCAGAAAATGGAAGAGGTCTTCTCTATTTATAAGGGAATGGATGGCTTAGCTTTAAAGCTAAGTTATTAGCTTTCTTCTGAAGCTAAGGGTGGAGATAACCTGTTTAAATGAGTTGGAACGGATTTGGTGTTGATCTCCATTTGAATTTTGAAAGGAAGTTGAAGATGATGCTGCACCTGCTTCGTATTTTGGCTCTAACTTTCTGCTCAAAATTCCAATTGATTCATGATTGGCGTTTTTTGAAAGGAAATTCAATTATCTACAACTTTTTCAAAAATAGAGAAACCAAATTTCAACATTTTGCAGGCCAAAAATGCGTTTCAAATTTCTGCTGAAAATAGTAACGTTTTTTGAGCATTTTTGAAATTTTTCACAGGATGTATCTGTTTCTCTATCCAACTTGTTTTACAAAAGCTTTATTCTGAAGCTAAGGGAGGGGATAAGCCTATTAGATAAGATTGATCAGATTGGGTGTTGATCCTCATTTGAAATTTTGAAAGAAAATTGAAGATGATGCTGATTTTGTGTTATCTTCTGCACCTGTTTCGTATTTTGGCCATAGCTTTCTGCTCAAAATTCCAATTGATTCAGAATTGGTGTTTTTTGAAAGGAAATTCAATTCTCTACAACTTTTAAAGAAATAGAGAAAATCAAATTTCAACGATTTCCAGACCAAAAATGCGATTCAAGTTTCTGCTGAAGATAATAACGTTTTTTTTGAGCATTTTTCTCTTTTTTCTATTTATTTTTTATTTTTTTCATGGATCATATCTTTCTCTCTCCAAATTATTTTTTCAAAAGAGTAGATAAGATGCCATAAAGGAAAACATTTTTTTATTAAAATAATAAATAAATAAAATGAAATCTAATCAAAATTCACAGTTAATTAACTTTAAATTAATTCTTGTTGGAGCCAATCAAAATTAAGTGTCCCATGATCATTGAAAATTGTTTGTATGATAACTTTTGATCAGCTGGTCCGATCAAAACCCATGACATACCATTATGATCGTTAGAGCATCAAGATTTGTTTTGTATCACAAATTTGAAGATCTATCGGTTGGTTAAATGCAAGTTGTAAAATGGGTGCCTATAGAATGCCCCTCATTGACAGAACTTGAAAAGCGAATGTCAATGTAAAAGAACAATGAGAATGATCTTCTTCTCATTTTCTACCTCATGAACTATATCAACCACTCTTACATCAGCGAATGTCAATGTAAAAGAACAATGGGAACGATTTTCATAAGCTAACTTTTAACTTTTTTTTCTCACATTATGCGAATTAGCTACCAAAAATAAACAATTCTCAAATAGAAACTAGATATTAAAAAGAGCACTCAGGTGTGAAATTTGGTATGTGGAGACCAATGTTTGGTTGTGCGGCGTTTTTCCCTATCTTGCAACTGATGTCCATTAAGTTACTCACGGAATCTCCCTTTTGGAAACTCATGATGCTTGATTGGGCAGGTGCGAGGTTTATATTAAAGAGAATATATGCTTGCAATGTAGGCGACGATCTTCAACTGACAATTTAATAGTCCAAGTGGAGAGAGTGTTTTTAGATGACCAAGCAACAAGAATAAAAAAAAAAAAAAAAAAAAAGTGAAATTTGGTGATTAAAAATGGATTATGGCCAGTATACTTGGGCTTGTGATTTAAATTTTTTTCAATAGTCTTGGTTTATTTTTTTTATTTATTCAAAGTTTCTAAATTGTTTTTACTTCTGTATTATTTTATAAAATTAATTATTGTTCACTAAAATTTATGAATATAAAATATCATATATATATATATAATTTTCTCATACATTGTTGCACAAGCGAGTAACTAGTTCTATTTTATCTTTAATCAATTTGCCAATTTCCCAACTTGACATATTATTAATTCTTTTTTTATAACATTCTTAAAATTTAAAATTGAGAAAAAATGTAGGCATATTATGATTAACAAAATATTGAAAAATAAATATATTCTTTTGGATTACTATTCGGATATCTTATTAATGAATCTGTCTCATTTAATGAGTTAGAATTAGAGTTCAAATCCTAGTAACAACATATTTAATGAGTTAGAATTAGAGTCCAAATCCTGGTAACAACATATTTAAGTATTTTCTATTTGTTTCTTCAAAGAACTATATTTTTTTTTTAAATTCTAACTAACCAAACCTGTTTTTTGTAGGGATGAAAAGCTCAGGAATGTATATTGGGCTGTGGGCCCTGTTCGAGGACATTTAGTAGTTTGAGGACAGGTAGATGTTAGTGAAGAAGTACAAATCAATGAGTTATGATAGGATTCCGATCATGAGGGTTTGGGGAGGTAGTCCGAGGAGAAATGTCTCCTTGGCTTGATAGAGTAGAGGTCAGAATGGTTGACTTGCCATCGAGAGCAACCCTCAGGGCAATTCTATTGGTAAGGGTGAACGTCAGGAGGGAATAGGATAAATGGAAGCTAAGATATCTCTATGGGAAAGCTGCTACCATCGCATTAAATGTTCTATAGCTAACTCTCTGGCCGCATTAACGTGGAGGTGATACCTGAATAGTGATATTCAACCTTACAGCTACCCCCAAAGACTTTAAGAAGGTGCTGATGGGACAAAGATCAAGACAGGCAACTTGACCTGCACGTGGAGGGTTGAGATGAAGCAAGACAAAGTAATATAAAGGAGAAAAACCTCATTACAAAGGGATGGGCTGAGAATCTGTAGAAAAAACATTGTAGCATTAAGAATTATAATTGTAATCAAGTCTAAGTGAATTATATTCAAGAACTAGTCTCCTCGGACTTTGCTGAGAAAGAATTTCTTCGCATAAAACTTGTTTGTCTTTGTTTTCTTATCATCTTTAATCCATTGTGAGTGTTGTACAATTCATTGAAGCGTAGTTTTCAGTCCACTCTCTACAAATTCTTTGTATTGGACTCTTTGGGCCTTAATCCTTTTACCTTTTGGGTTTAGGATACAAATCCTGCCCTTACAATTGGCGCCGTCTGTGGGAAATAACTTGAGCTTTAGTGACACAATGTTCAGCTATGGTAGGCTTGGGGCCAAACTGGGAAGAGTCTGTTGGTTCACAACGTCAAGACCAATTTCTTAATCTTGAACGAAAGAGGGACCGGGAGATTAGTGCGCATACCACGCATACTAGTGGGAGCCAATCTCAAAGTGGGAGTCACCTCTCTTATGAAGAGAATACTAGAAGCATGTAACTGGAGATTGACCGTTTGCAGAGGAGGTTACGCTGTGAGTAATGTAGAGGAATTCCTTCAAGTTTTGACCCTTCTTCTGATGATAATAGGGATAATAGCTACCGGCCCAAGTCAAGGACTCCTCCCAGCAAATCTTTTTCGTGCGATGAGGATCACCATTATAGGCAAAGAAGGAAGAGTCTGCCTCGCAAAGCTCTAGGTAACGATGCTATGAGTAGGGCGCTGAGCCAGATTTCTAAGTCACCTTTTACACATAGGATTGAAGGGGGAAAACTTCCTTGGCGGTTTACTCAGCCAACGTTCTCCATGGATAATGGCAGAACAGACCCTATGGAGCATGTTAGCCACTTCAACCAAAGAATGACTGTTCACTCTAAGAATGAGACTTTGATGTGTAAGGTGTTCCCATCTAGTTTGGGGCCCGTGGCGATGAGATGGTTCGATGGTCTGATAGAAGTTTCTATTAACTCATTTAAGGAGCTTACTAGAGCATTTGGGGCTCGTTTTGTTACTTGCAGTTAAGTTCCTTGGCCTTTAGACTCCCTATTGTCTATGACTATGTTAGAAGGGGAAACCTTGATGATGTATTCTAAGAGATACTAGGAAATGTTTAATGAGATAGATGAGAACTTTAATGATGTGGCCATAAGGACTTTCAAGGTTGGCCTACCCGTCGAGCATGATTTGAGAAAATCTTTGACAAGGAAGCCTGTTAGGAGTGTGCGTTAGCTCATGGACCGTATTGACGAGTATAAGCAGGTCGAGGAGGACCAACAACAAGGGAAAGAGAAGGTTAAGGTGGTCCCTCAGGATATAAGAGATTTTAGGTCGGATAGATACAACAATAACTGACCTCGAAGAGATTTCGCTAGGCAATCAAGATCTTTTGCTACTCAGGTGGTTAACATTGTGTTCCGAGAACTTATGCACCAAATCTTGGAAAAAAATTAAGAGCGAGTCGTACTTTAAATGGTCAAATAAGGGGAGACCCCACAAAGCGCCACCAAAGCTTTTATTGCCAATACCACCAAGAGTGGGGGCATACTATAGAAGATTGCAGGATGTTGTGGAGTTATTTGGAGTAATTGGTTAAGATTGGGTAGTTAAAGCAATACTTGTATCAACTCAATGGACAAGGTGGTTAGGCAAGGTCGGGAGCTCAGAGAGATGCTTCTACAAGACCACCTTTAGGTACGATTAATGTTATTCTTGCTGCTCTAGGAGGGACTGGTTCTCAGCCATCCAGGGTGATGTTTATAGCTCAGCCCTTGATCTGAAGAGGGGTAGAGTAGAGGTCCGACCAGCTTTGAGTTTTTCCGATAAGGATAAAGTTAGAACCTTGTAGCCCCATGATGATGCTCTAGTAGTTACTCTCAGGATAGGAGGGTATGATGTGAGGAGGGTGCTGATAGATCAGGGCAGCGGTGTAGAGATCATGTACCCTGATTTATATAAGGGGCTTAAATTGAGACCTAGGGACCTGACCTGCTATGATTCTCCTTTGGTGGGTTTTGATGGGAAAACTGTTATCCTGAAGGGCCATATTAGTGTTGGGGTTTATGCCCTAAAATCTAATTTATTGACATGTCATAAATAATTAAATTGTTTAATTATATGAGACTATTTATCAATGAACTAATGGGACATTATTTTAGTCCATGAGATGCATAGTATGTGATTTATGTGAAAAGTCATAGAAGATATAAATCACAAGTTCTTTGTAAACTCAGAATTTTAGTTCGTAGTCGGTGATGAAATTTGGCATTTCATTTGCAAAGACTATAATATATCAACTAAGATGATTTGTCTTGATCATGGAAGTGGAGACTTTTAGTTGATATGTTGATATGTTTTAAGAGTTAAGACATATTGAACTGGACCGCTGTGAGATTTATTATTCTCCTAATGACTGTCAAATGAATAATAAATCTCGCAACTTTTATTTTCATCAACTCTAATACCTGAGAGAATAATGGATCTGATCATGAGGTGTAAGTTGCTTTGATATATCAGGAGTGAGATCTATAAGTCATGATCAAAACCTTAGTATGTTAGGCAGTCGCATTTAGTGTTGATGGAACATATATTCTGAAGATGGAATTCATAATCTCTTAACGGAGATATAAAATATTCCCTTGAGATAAGTTTAATGGGTTTGGTTATTCAGAGTGTTGGGCCTAACCACTTTAGTAAGGAGTTACTAAAGTATATATTTATGGAATTAGATTTCATAAATATATGATGAATAACATAAAGGATTAAACTGGGTACTCAAGGATTAAGATGTAGTAATCTTCGAAGTGCCAGTCTATATTCATTACTTTGTATTATTACGAATATTTTAATGAAGGGGTTGCACATATAATAAAGTCTTGGGATATAATTTATTAAGAAGGCCTAGAGTGCAATTATATTCATGTAATGGTATTGAATATAATTAATGGTAACTTTGGACTTGCCTAGAGTTGACAGAAAAGCCCAAGACCCATTGGAGCTAGAGTCTTATTGGTTCTTTTTTGGTCCCACTCCAAGCCACATATTAGAGCCCAATTGGAATGACTCAAAGTGCTAGCCCAATTAAATAATCAGTTATATATAAGAAGAGAAACATACAGAATTTCATAAGTCTTTTTCATAAAATGTTTTCATTAAGCTCTTACAAGAACATGAAATGGTTTGTATGTGAGTGTTGGACACTCCCTTATTCTCTCCTTAGAAACTGATTGAGAGACCACACTTCTTGGGAATTAAGTAGAATTGGAGTGAAGATTAAAAGTGTTCCCAAGTACTTCTAATCTGTTGTTTTGAATTTCACCACACCAAGATACGCTCTCTTATTCTTAAATTCTGAAACTTACATAATACATGTTATCAATTGCGAATGAAATAGATCCGTTAATTTTTCGCTGCATATGTTTTGTATATGATATAAACATGTATTTTTCCAACAATTAGATTGCCTGCGCAAGCAAAATCAGAATTGGTAGAAGTAGACTTTATTGTGGTGGATGCCTACTCCCCCTACACTGCCATTGTGACAAGACCCTAGCTTTATGCCATGGGGGGCCGTTTTTTCCACCCTGCACTTAAAGGTAAAATATCTGTCCGGGGACTAGGTTGAGGAGCTGGTTGGGAGCTAGTATATGGCTAGGCAGTGCTTGATGGCTACAATTAGACATCAGACTGGAGAGTAGTCCTGGGCCTTTACCGAACAAGGATCATAGCAATCAATGATGCCAGTTTTGTCCACGGAGGTAGTGGGAGAAGGGGTAAAATGTGAGGAATTAGAAAAAATTGTTATTAATAATGATGAGAAGAAGTTTTTCTAGGTTGGAGTTTAGTTGCTTCCTCAGGAGAGGGAAGAGTGATAGTATTTCTCAATGTTAGGGCATATGTAAATCATGTTAGGAACATATGTCAATATTTTATGTAATTGGCTAATCTTTTGACAAAACACACTTTACTTGTAATTGGGTAAATCTAGGATGTGTTTAATGCTTCATGGAATAACGTTTCAAGTTCAAGTGTTAAAACCATGCAAGTTGTCCAAGAATCAAGTGAAGAAGTGCTCGATTTTAAAACTCGACAGCTAGTATCTATCGAGGTTTAAAAGGCTGCTGAAGTTCGAAGCTCGACAGCTTCTCGATAGATAGGGTATCTATTGAGGTTTATGAAATTTAGTTCTTTAGAGCTGATTTCACTCCAATCCGTGAGTATGTGTTTAGGCTTTCTTTTCTCACAATCCTAAAAATATATAAGGATTATTTTAAGGGCCGTCAAAGGTTGTGCAAGTGTCAAGCAAAGTTTTGTTCATGCAAATTGTGACCGGAGATAGAATTTGCCCTAGTTCATCTTTCACTTGAAGAAGTTGCTATGTTTGTATACTGTAGGGTTTTATGACCAAGGAGTTTTGTGATCTTCATCGTGTGATGAACTGAATAACTTTGCAGCCAACATCTTTCTCAAGTTGGAGATTAAGTTGTGTACTGGTATCTGCACATCTATTGGTTAGTCACATATTGGGAGCCGTGCATTAAAAGAAGAGATTGTCACTACAGAACAAGTCCAATTAGGTATTGGGGTAAGAGTTCAACTGTAGGTTGCTATAGGGTACTAGGATTATTTTACTTGTAACCGCTTGTTGTGATAATAGTGAATTCTTGGGAGTGGTGACCATAAAATCACTCGGTGGGGTTTTTGTTGTCTAGGTTTTCTCTATTCGTAAACAAATCATCGTGTCAATTTACTTTCTGCTGCATATTTAGTTATTTGGTGATTTGTTTGTACTACCACGCAAATTGTACGTTAATCTGATTAATTAATCAACTTGGCTAATTAATTGATTAATTCATCACAAGGGGTCAATACATTCTTGGCCTATCACTCAAGAAGAATGTTGATGTGTTTGAGTGGAGTGCTTATGAAGCTGTAGGAGTAGATCCAAATTTTATCTACCATCATTTAAATGTCAATCCATCTATCATTCCCAAAAAGCAACCACCTTGGCGCACATCTAAGGAGCATTCTGATGCTGTCAAGGAGGAGGTGGTCAAGCTTAAGTGGGCAGGGGCTATAAAAAAGGTGTTTTATCTGGAGTGGTTGGTCAATACAGTGGTGGTAAAAAAGAAAAATTGGAAGTGGAGAGTATACGTAGACTTCACAGATTTAAATAAAGCTTGCCTAAAGGGCCCTTTCCCCATGCCTCGAATAAATCAGTTAGTGGATGAAACTGTAGGCCATCTTCGGATGAGTTTTCTAGATGCCTTTCAAAAGTACCATCAAATACCATTAGCTTTGGACGATCTGGAGAAGACCACTTTTGTTACACCCACTGGAAACTATCACTACAGAGTGATGCCTTTTGGGTTGAAAAATACAGGGTCTACCTATTAGAGGATGATGACGAGGGTGCTTGAACCTCAACTGGGCAAAAATATTAAGGTCTACATAGATGGTATGATGGTGAAAAGCAAGGTAGAGTCCGAGCACGGGGATGACCTCGAGAACATTTTTGAAATATTGAGGAAACACAAATTGTGACTTAATGCTTCTAAGTGTTTTTTTGGCGTTAGCTTGGGCAAATTTTTGGGTTATATGGTCACCCATCACAGAATTGAAGTTGACCCTGATCAGATTAGAGCAATTAACAGTTTGCAGCCTCCTCAGAATCCCAAAGAAGTCCAAAATTTGACAGGAATGACTGCTGCTCTGAATTGATTCATCTTTCAATCTACAGATTGGTATAGGCCTTTCTTCTAGTTGTTACATAAATGGAAGGGATTTGAGTGGACCGAAGAGTGTGCTTTGGCCTTTCAGAAGTTGAAGGAATATCTTTCTCTACCACCCATTATGTCTAAGCCCAAGGAAGATGAGGTTTTGTTTGCTTACGTTGCTGTAGCCTTTCATGCTGTAAGCTTAGTACTGATATGAGTTGATAATGGGGTGCAGAGACCAGTTTATTATGTGAGCAAGTCGTTGCATGAAGCTGAAATTCATTATTTACCATTAGAGAAGGCCATTCTGACAGTTGTGCATGCTACACGAAAGCTCCCTCATTACTTCCAGATTGACATAGTGGTGGTTTTAACCCAACTTCCTCTTCAGTCATTACTTCGGAAAGCTGATTACACAGGAAGAATTGCCAAGTGGGGTACAATCCTAGGGGCTTTTGATATTAAGTATATGCCTCGCACCTCTATTAAGGGCTAGGTCCTTGCAGATTTAATGGCCGAGTTTACTGAGTCTCCATTGGAAGAGGATGGAGAGAAGCAGAACATGGATGGAAAATTAGTTAGAATGATATCCTCAAAAGGACCTCTATTTTGGAAGGTATACGTTGATGATGCAGCAAATCAAAGAGGATCTGGAGTGGGGCTAGTTGTAGTATCTCATGAAAGGATTATTATTAAGAAGTCCTTAAGGTTGGGCTTCTTGGTCGTGAACAATGAGGCTGAGTATAAGGCTTTGTTGGTGGGAATGACTATGGTTCAGAAAATGGGAGGAAAAACAGTGGAGGTATTTTTAGATTTAAGGTTGGTTGTAGGCTAGGTAAAGAGAGAATTGGAGGCCAGGGATTTGAGAATGCAAGAGTATTTGAATCAAGTTAGGCACTTGCAATCAGGGTTCGAGTCTTTCACCTTACAACAAATCCCTAGAAGTAAAAATACGCATGCTGACTCTTTTGCCATTCTTGCAACCTCCTCGGCACAAGGTTTACCTTGGGTTATCCTAGTTGAGGATTTATATAAGCCTACTGGGATGAATAGGGGGAAGGTCAAAGTTCATCAAATTGGCCTAGTTGAATGGATTCTATTGTGCTGTTCCTTAAGGATGACGTCTTGCCTGAGGAGAAGGGGGAGGCTAATAAAGTGCAAAGAAAAGCTCTTTATTTTTGGTTGTCCAAAGATAAAAAGTTATACGAGCACTCTTTTTCTGGGCCATATTTGCTATGCGTCCATCCTAAAGAAGCAGAGCCACTCCTAGAGGAGTTACACGAAAGGATTTGTGGAAGTCATACAGGAGGCAGATCATTGTCTCACATGACCCTCACTCAAGGGTATTAGTGGCCAAATATGCAAAAAGAAGCACAAGAATATATGAAGAAGTGTGACCAATGCCAGAGATTTGCTCCAAATATTTATTAGCCAGAGGGTGTCCTTAATTCGCTGTCTAGTCCATGGCCTTTTGTTCAATGGGGCTTAGATATTATAGGGCCCTTCCCTAAAGCAGTAGTATATTGGAGATGACTTTTGTTCATCACTGAAAACTTCACCAAGTGGGTTGAAGTTGAGCCACTGGCAAATATTAGGGATGTGAATGCCAAGAGGTTTGTGTGGAAGAATATTGTCACTCGATTTGGGATTCCTCATACCTTCATCTCAGAAAATAGGCTTCAGTTTGATAGCAAAGCTTTCAGGAGGTAATGTTGTGAATTGGCTATCAAGAATAGGTATTTAACTCCGGCTTATCTATAAGGGAATGGACAGGCCGAGGTTGTCAATAAGGTCATAGTGAACGAACTCAAAAAGAGGTTAGATGATGCAAAGAATAAATGGGTGGAAGAGCCACCATATGTTCTTTGGACATATCAGACTAACCCTCGTAGGTCAATAGGGGAAACACTCTTTTCAATGACTTATAGGGCCGAGGTTGTGATTCATCTGGAGATTGGATTTCTAATGCTGAGGACAAATTTATTCACTCCAAATAGCAATGATAACTTATTAGAGAAGAGCTTGGATTTAATTGAAGAGCGGAGAGAAAATGCCATGGTTCAGCTAGCATATTATCAACGGAATCTCAAATAGGGGTATGACTCAAGTGTGAGGTTAATACCATTAGTGCCTGGAAACTTAATATTAAGAAAGGTTCTTAGTACTGCAAAAAACCTAGCATGGGAAAAGTTGGGGCCCAATTAGGAAGGGCCATACCGTATCACTTCAGTAGCTGGTATAGGGGCTTATTTCCTAGAAGATTTAGATGAAAATGTCATACCACGTTCTTGGAATGTAATTAACCTGAGAAGGTATTATTATTAATGAAAGGTGACTTTGCCATTTTTTTATTTCTGACATTAAGTGTTGTGTTTATTACTTGTTTGAATATTAAATAGAACCTCGGTTATGTCTGGTTCCTCAGACCATAGATCTTGGGTAAATTAATATTCCTGATTATTTGAGGAAGAACTAAACAGAACCTTGGTCATGCCTGGTTCCATAGACCACGTACCTTGGGTAAATTAGTACTTCTCATGGTAAGTTGATATTTCTTATTATTTGATTAGGTATCAAACATAACCTTGGTCATGTCTGGTTCCTCAGACCACATACATTGGGTAAATTGATATTTCTTATTATTTGTTTAGCTATCAAACAGAACTTTGGTAATGCCTGGTTCCTTGGACCATATACCTTGGGTAAATTGATATTTCTTATTATTTGTTTAGGTATCCAACAGAACCTTGGTCATGCCTGGTTCCTTGGACCACATACCTTGGGTAAATTGATATTTCTTATTATTTGTTTAAGTATTAAACAGAATCATGGTCATGCCTGGTTCCTCGAACCACATACCTTGGGTAAATTAATACTTCCTAAGCAAATATTCAAGTGTTAAACAGAACCTTGGTCATACTGGGCTCCTCGGACCATATGCTATGGGTAAATTAACACCAATCACTGTTTTGATATGCTGTCAAGTGTATGGGCAGGTGAAACTGTAAGTAAGTACCTATTTTACCATTATTTAAGGTTGAGAAGAAAAGACTAAAGCACATATAGTCAAGTGAATTACTTGTTTTAGATGTATAATGTACATTTTTGAAGTCAAGAGTACATTCTGTTAAGGGTTATAGGTCTGAAGGACTTAACCTATTATGTTATTGATTGCATAGACTATGGTAGTTATATTATTACTTGAGTAAGAAATTGTTAAAGTCTATCATGAGAGTACATCATGAATTGAAAGGGATTATAGATCGTACTTATATTGATCAAGTTTAGAGTAGGACAGAAATTAGGTTTGGCATTGCACAATTATAATGAAGCATAAAAGAAAGTTAACACTTATCATTAGATAAAGCCTTGAAAAAGGGCAAAAGAAGTACAACTTTAAAGATATAAATTACAGTTACATGAAAAAAAAAGTCTATAGACTTTAGCCTAAGCCCTATTTGATCTTTAGTGAAGGGTTGTCTTTTCCTGTGACCTTGGTGGACTTGGCATTTTCAGCAGCTGTGGAGGTTGGACCTTTGCCCTTGGGATTCTCCTTGGTAGGCATGGGAAGGGTAGCTAGGACAATCTCCAGGCTCTGAGATGTTTTCTTACCCTTAAAGGAGTCCTTAGGTGCTGCTAGAGGCTTGGTGGCATCAGGAACCACCCCTTTAGTTGTATCTTTCTCCCTTTCAGCTATCTCAGTTTGTCCTACCTCTTTGGAAGGACTGTTGGAAGAAGGGAGGGCCTTGGTAGGACTGCCCTGGTTAGGAACTGTCTCTTTGGAAGCAACTTCAACTCTGGAGCTTGGAGGGCCTGATGCTCGAATTGTAGGGGGATAGTAGACATTCTCTACTCTTTTAAAGGTAGAGGAGGCCTCAACCCCAGCTTGGTTGAGGGCCTCATTCCACACTTGGAGGCAGTATGTTCTACACACCCCCGAGACTTCAGCCCTAAGTGCTTCCTTGGTCTCTCTTACCCCCACTTTGTAGCAATCCTGTTCAGCTTTTTCTATGGCCTTCTCAGCCTCTTCCAGCTTTTTCTTCAGGACCCCAATCTACTCTTTGGTTGTAGTTAACTGGTCCTCGGTTTGGCGGGGTTGTTTACGTTGACTCTCCGCTTGCCTATCAACTCCTTGTAGGGTAGCCTCAGCGCTTTTCTTATCTTTGTCAGCCTTGACTAGTTTGTTGTTAAGCTCTTGAATCCTTTTCTCGGCTACATTAAAGGCATCCACAGCTGCAATGTGCCTCCCTTCCTCATCCTTCATTTGCCTATGGGAGCTGTTCACCAACTCCTCGGCCCTATGTGCAGCTTGAGTAGCTTTTCAAGGAAAAAACATAATGGTTAGAAAAAGAAATCATAACCTTAAGTAAAAAAAAAAAAAAAAAAATTTAAAAGGCTTATCAGGGCAAGGTCCCTCTTCAGACTGAGGAACACTTCATGGACCCGAGATCGGCTATGTCCCTTTGCAGCAAAAGGGCCTGCTCCATGGCATTGGCCACATACCCGACCTTCCCTTGTTGGAAGTCCCTTATAGAGGCATTAGTTGGAAGAGGGGCTTTGTCCAACACTAATGCGGTGTTCCAGGCTGGAATCTTAACCTGGCGGTCATTCCCCCTTTCCACCATGGATCCTTCACTTGAGGACCTTGTGTGAGTGGTCTTGGCTACTTTGGCTCCCTTTTGGGGCTTACCTTCCTTGGAAGGAAGGCCCTTCCCTTCCTCTACCACCTCCTTCCCCTTCTGGTCCTTCTTCCTCTTTTTGTCAACAGGGTTAGGTTAGGAAGCCTAAGTAGAGGGAGGGGTGAGAGGCTTGGTCTGGATTACCTTTTCGGGCACATTACCTCCATCATGAGACTCCAACAGATCCAGGAGACTTGATCTGGTTTTGCGTTGTAGCACCATAGCGTCAGGGACAGTAGAAGCTTCCTAGGTGTGGCTTACTTGGGCTGGGGGAAGATGGCTGAAGTCACCAGCTAGAACTTCTAGGGATTGGGGCTGGTTGAAGACCTCGAAGTCATCTTCGGAGTCTGAGACTTCAACAACTTCTTCTTCTTATTCTTCTTCTTTGATGGCTGGCTAGGAAGGAGTCACTTCTTCCTCGGCTGTGTATTAGAAGGATAATTCTACTCGCTATATGCCTTCTAGAACAGGGCCTGGGTTAAGAAAGCCTGGTATGGCGATATTGATTAAGTGAAGGCGGCAGTCTTTCGCTTTGATTACATACTTGGGAGCTTGGAAGCTGGATGAGATGGGGTTGTAGCTGAGGATGAGGTGGGCTGCTCTGAGTTGTCTATCTTTATGGACAAAGATCTCGGCCTTGGGTATGTTGGTCTGGTCTGGTCTGGTTCATTGACGAGGTTGAAGTTTGGGATAGCAGAGTACTTATCTGCAGGTTCATTAGAAGCAAAAATGTTGTTAGAAAACAGCACATATAAAAGAAAAAGTAAATTACAAGTACAAATAGAAAGATTGTGGAAGAAAATGTTAGTAAGAAAAAAAGGCTATTGTTAGAATCATAAACCTAGACCTAAAGTACCCCACCTGGTGTCCTTTCTCTGGTCAGACAGTGAAGCCCATCGTGCCACTCCTTTGAGATGATTAGAAAATCCTTATTCATACCTTTGTTAGAATTAGGGAGACACGATATGAGCCTAACCGCGGGAAATCTAGTTTTTAGGTAATACCCATGCCTTGTTAGTTTATGATGATTGTAAATCCAATTAACGTCATGATAGGTGAGGTTTACACCCATCTTCCGCACTGGGTAGGGGTGGGAAATCAAGTAATCCTTGGTTACTCTACCTAAAGGGATTCTTATCCCACCCTCTATGAAGGCGATCATTGGAATTACCACTTCTCCCTCTTACCTCTGAATGTAACATTCCCCCTGTTTGCAATATCTGATAGAGAAACCTGGTGGGATTCAATATTGAGCTTTGAAGCTCTCTATACCCTCTGGGGTGTCTACTAGGTAAGCGAATCTACCTATGTGACAAAAAAGTTGAAGGTGGTAGGGAGGCAAGGTGAAGTTAGGGGGGCCGAGGAAGAAGAGGCTTTAAATAAAGAAAAATAGAAGAGAAGATGAGAAGAAAAAAGAAATATACAGAAAATGACTTACGGAAGCGGAGAAGGGCTTCTCGGACTAGTTCTTGAGATTTAAAAGTGCAAAAAGTGAAACAAATGAAGTCTTTAGGCAATATATGTATAAGAGGGAAATGAAAGCAAGAGAATTCTCGCCCAAGTCCTCATAAAATCTCTCATCGTTGGATCTCTATCATACCATAGAACGTGGGGAACATAGAGCAGCAGAAATTAAATGCAGACGCGTCCCGGATGTCGAAACGTCAGGAGCGTTCTTTTGGATAGTTGAAAAGACACCTCCATAGACAAAGATGACATGTGGGAAGAACATGGTAATTATTGTAATATCGAAATCCTTCTTTCTTCCTGAGGAGCAAAAAAGCAGAATTTCGAGGGGCTATTATAGGGATGAAAAGCCTAGGAATGTATATTGGGCCATGGGCCTTGTCCAAGGAAATTTAGTAGTTTAAGGACAGGTAGACGTTAGTGAAGAAGTACAAATCAATGAGTTATGATAGGATTCTGGTCATAAGGGTTTGGGGAGGTAGTCCGAGGAGAAATGCCTCCTTGGCTTAACATAGTAAAGGTCAGAAGGGTTGACTTGCCATCAAGAGCAACCGTCAGGGAAATTCTACTGGTAAGGGTAAACGTCTGGAGGGAATAGGACAAAAGGAAACTAAGAAATATCTAAGGGAAAGCTGCTATCACTGCATTAAATGTTCTATAACTAACTCTCTGGCCGCATTAATGTGGAGGTGATACTTGAACAGTGATATTTAGCCTTACAGCTACCCCTAAAGACTTCAAGAAGGTGCTGATGGGAGAAGAATTAAGACAAGCAACTTGATCTGCATGTGGAGAGTTGAGATGAAGCAAGACAGAGTAATATAAAGGAGAAAAACCTCATTACAAAGGGATGGGTTGAGAATCTATAGAAAAAAAATTGTAGCATTAAGAACTATAATTGTAATCAAGTCTAACTAACTAGGACTGTAAACGAGCCGAGCTTTTTCGAGTAGTGAATGTTCAAGCTCAGCTCGATAGCAAAAGTAGAATGTTCAAGCTTGATTTGAGCTTGATACGAGCTAACAAATAATGTTTAAGCTTGAGTTTGTTATAAAGTATAAAAGCTTGAGCTCGGCTTAGCTTGGCTTGGTTCATTAGTCAAGCTAAGCCCGAGCTCTATATCAAGCCCAAACTCAAGCTCAATATCACATTTTTGAGCTTGAGATTCAACACAAGTATATTATCTAGCCTATATGAGTGGTCTCAACCTATAATTAATTAAAGTCTTAGAAGGATATGTGTTTACTTGTCAAGCTCATATTAATTTCATTACAAAACTAATAAATAAGCCTAGACTCAATTTGTTTTGTTACTTTTGTATCGAGCCTTAGTGTTCACGAGCTTGTTTATGAACAATATTTTTTACTTAGGCTTGGCTCGTTTATTAAACAAGCCTAAAACTAAATCTTAAGCTTGACTTGTTTATAAACAAACAAACATGTATGAGCTTTTTATCAAACCAAGTTTGAGCAGTTTATGAACGGCTTGGTTCATTTACAGCCCTAGGTTAGAGAATTATATTCAAGAACGACTCTCCTTGGACTTTGCCGAGGAAGAGTTTCTTTGCATAAAAATTGTTTGACTTTGTTTTCTTATCATCTTTAATCTATTGTGTGTGTTGTCCAATACATTGAAGCCTAGTTTTCAGCCCACTCTCTACAAATTCTTTGTATAGGGCTCTTTGGGCCTTAATCCTTCTACCTTTGAGCTTAGGATACAAACCCCGCCCTTACATTTTTTATTTCAAAAATATAAGAAAATTATTATTTTTTAAATTCCCAAAAACTAGTTTTTGAAAAGAGAATAATAGTACATTAACATCAGGTAAGGTTTTTGATGAGTAACGGCTGCTAGGGGCTGCAGCACTTGTTGATCATGGGTACAAATGAACCCCCTGACTTTAAAAAAAAATTGTATATAATTTTTTTTATTAGTTTATTTTACTCTTAAAAATATTTTTTATTTACATTGGTTGAAATCTTGCACACCCTAATCATAGATTAGTACAACATAAAACTAAACAACAATTAAATATTTAGCAATGGTCTAAATATTTGATAGGTTAAGTGGGCACTTAGTGTAATAATTAGGTACAAATGATTATGGATGTGTGGATTAATCAATAATACAGTGTCAGTGGGTTGCATTTTGTCATTTTAGTTTAAAATATTTTTATAAAAATAATGACAACTGCATAAAAATAAATAAGAGTTATACAAACTTAACAAAATAAAATGGTCACACCAAGCCACATTCATAATAGATAATAAAGAAGAAATTGATAATGACCTATCATGTTATAATTTAAAAATATGAAAAATCTTAAAAGTCGTAAAATTTCATATATTTGCATTTTTTCTTATGACTTGATATATTCAAGTATTTTTTTTTCTACTAAATTTTGTTTAATTTAAATTTCCTAATGACTCCCTAAAAAAATTTCATAAAGCTCTCACTTATGACTGCACATTTTGTTAAACATGTTATACATATTATTAAAATGCATAGCGAATACAAACATACGTCATCACCATAAGAGAAGCTTAGAGAAAAGAGAAGGGTATCGAAAACAACCTTTTGCATGGAGCACTTCTTGTTCTTGAGAGGATATTTTAGGGTTCAAAGAAATTTATTCAATTATCTTTGAAACCTAAAAACCCTAATTTAAGAGAGAATACCAGAAAAGGGAAGTAAGAAATTTGAGAGTGTCCAAATGTGTCTCTCCTTGAGCGTAAAAGAATGTGCTGAATTGAAGACTGGAATGCTTAAAAAATAAGCAACCACGGGTAGAATGCGAATCGGGATGTGTCTTTCTGTGAAAAAGTCAAAAAGGGTTTACCTTATCGGCACCTAAAGAGAATTGGGCCAAAGCCCAAAAGAGAGATATTCGGCACTCCGACAAGTGCCAAATGGTACTCTTGGGTGCTGATCGCATTTTCGTGTTCAGCTGCATTTTGGACTCCTCTTTTAGGTTTTCTTGATCCAGTCCTTGCACTTAGATGTGTTTTCAATTTGTATTCTAAGATTTTTATCTCTTTTCTAGATAATTCAGGTCTTTTTAGGAACAATTATCTTGTAAATAAATACCCTAAAATTAATCTTGATAAAGTTTAGATTATCCACAATTTTATTGTTCTCCAATTATCCCTTTTATTTCTATGTCAACAATCCTATTTTAGACACTAATTATCAACCAATCACAAAATTATTTAATTAATTTTAATTGTTTAACCAATAAAAATTAATTTAAATTAATCATACGTGGTCGACCCTACCTAGACACAATGCATGTTGACCGTGCAAACTTGATCACACGATATCTTTCAATTCGATGGTCCGATTTGGAAACTGGACACACTGTTGTGACCGTTAGAATCCCAAGATCATTTTTATGATATGCAATAAATGAATTAATGCATGTAATGCAATCATGAATTTTGGGTACATGGATGGTCATTCTAGTTATCTTGATTAATCATGGGCGCGAAATCGAGTGTCTACAATTATGTCATATTTGTGCAAATATTCTTCTTGAATGTTTTATTCATGAACATCCAATACTTAATTATCACGTTTGGTTTTGATTGGTATATATATTACAAAACTTCCAAGTTCCAAATAATATCCTAATACTTATTTAATAGGGGATTTCTTTTTGTGAAGCCAAAAATGATGAAGTTGAATAGAAGTCTTTTAATATCCAAAGTATGCTTATTCTATATTTGCAAATGATTTTCTCATTAATAGTCTTCGTATTCTGTCAAAATCTGTTAAACAAGAAGACAAGAATTTTATCACATAATATTGATGCGAACCTCAACAGACTCGCTTTGAGACCTAACAAACAATATTGGAATATTGCCCCAGAAAGCTAAAATTCAGATTTGATAGAAACCCTGACCCAACGTTTATAAGAGAAACGCGAACCAAAGGTATAAGTAACAGACCTTGACCCAATGATTATAAAGGAATCACGAACCAAAGGTATAAAAGTTTGAACGCCACAAGGAAGAATCCTTGATAAGTTCACAGTTCTTGAAGAACCAAAGAGAAGAGCAAAGCCTCACATTTTCAGATTTTTATTCAATAATTCATCCAAAAAAACGTTTACAGACTTAGGTGCCTATTTAAAGGCTCCAGAAAACTTGGCAGACAAGAAAATATATTCTAAAATAACTCCTAATTGATACCTAACCATATCAGGAATCAAATTTGACCTAAAAAAACATACTAAATAATAAAACCCTAATTAAAAACTGATTTGGTCTGAAAATAGAAGATCCAAAATAGGAAAAACCCTAAAAAACGTTCTAAATAATAAAAGCCTAAAATTAAGGAAGATCTAGTCCAAAATTAGAATATCTAAATAAGGAAAAGTATCTGTTAACTGATTTAGAGCTGGAAAGTCAATCAGCCATAAATCTTTGCCATAAATAACGCCCAATTACGTTAGATCAGCCCTCAATAGCTTGGATTAAATTTATTAGGCCTTCATCTTCTTTTGGGCCCAGCTTGGAATGTGAATCAGCCCAAATCCCTTGAATCAGCCCATTAAGTGCTTCTTTGATCTTCTTGGATCTTGCTCTTGTAATTGGCCCATCTGGAACTTGCAACGGATCCTTGAAAGCTTGTTGATTCTCATCAAATATTTTTATGAATCATGTTACAACATAATTTTATTAGGGTTCCTTATGATAGTTTCCAAACTAACATTTAGGATGATAAACGGTTACACACCCTTGGTATTAATCAGCATTCCATGAGCAGCACTGTCATGAAGAAGCATATCGAATATGATGCTCCTTGCTATCATTAAACTAATGACATTAGCTATAAAGTTCATGCTTGCAGCCAATAAATTCGTGTAAAAATCCTTTTGAGAGATTTGCTTTTACACTAGTGCTAGTAAAGTGAATTGGTAACTTGATTTCATATACAAAACCCTCCAATCTATGTAAAATAGTTTGGCCTAAAGGCTTGGGGGGTATAGGTATCCCTACTGTGAAAGCACCCACTAAAAAGTTGACACAAATAGAATTGGTTATACAACCACAGAACATAGCGCTAGTTAGATCGAAAACCAGAAGCTTGCTAATGACAATTTTGTTTGAAAGATTGTGGCAATGCAGGAGAGGTTGGAGCAATAAGAAGCAGACCAACATGAACACAGATACAAAAGCTAATGCATATGGGGCTGTATTTAGGTTAATGCCTACTGGGATTTGAAGAGAGAGAGAGAGAGAGAGAGAGAGAGAGAGAGAGAGAGAGAATGTTGTTCTAATTTCTCATTGTAACCCCCAATATTTTAACCAATTTGACCATAACGCTTCTGAGAAGTTAGAAATTGATGAGTGTGTTAAAAATGAATGAACAAGGAGTATGAGTGGCCTAAAAATTCAAATTTTGAAATTAAAATTTCTATATTTTACAATGCTTTTAATTAAATAAATAAAAACATATGTTTGTGTATTCAAATGAAAAAAACTACTTATTTTTATGTTTATGTTTATTTGTTGATTTCAAAAAAAAAAAAAAAAAAAATCCATGACAGCACAATTTTTTTATTTTTTATTTTTTTGAAAGTCGAGTGTTTATTTTTTTATTTTCATGAACTCGGGTTTCAAAAAAGTGGTATATTGCTACTTATTTTGCAAACAGTGGTATGTTGCTAATAATTTCTGCAAAAAGTGGTAAAAGGCCGATTTGGACGCCATTTGATTGAACTTGAACCCTCACATGCTAGGGTTTACTCGCCTGACCTATTTAACTACCACACCTTGATCATGTTTTGTTTAGGATGAGATTATACTTGTTGAAATACTCTTTTGTTTCTTTGTAGCCAAAGCATCCAGAAACCAAAATAGAAAAAAGTTGTACCAAGTAATACATCACAAGCATTACTCTGTAACTGTACCTTTAAGCCGGAGGAAAAGAAGGAACAACAGAAGGTGAAAACCCAGACCCAAGCCAAAATTCCTTTGCAGTTTGAAAATCCCTAAGGCACATGAATAATGGCCTCTAGTTCTAGACAGAAATCACAGGAAGTATCTCCACGCAACCCTTTCCCAGCCAAGATTGATTTGATAGGATGGCTGATGATAAGTTTATTTTTGACTAAAGCCTAGACACATCATACAAGGAAACTGACGGCACCTACAGATAAATGGCCGATTTGGACGCCACTTGATTGAACTTGAACCCTCACATGCTAGGGTTACCTGCTTGACCTATTTAACTACCACACCTTGATCATGTTTTGTTTAGGACTAGATTATACTTGCTGAAATACTCTTTTGTTTCTTTGTAGCCAAAGCATCCAGACACCAAAATAGAAAAAAGTTGTACCAAGTAATTCATCACAAGCATTACTCTGTAACTGTACCTCTAAGCTGGAGGAAAAGAAGGAACAATAGAAGGTGAAAATCCAGACCCAAGCCAAAATTCCTTTGTAGTCTAAAAATCCCTAAGGCACATGCATAATGGTCTCTAGTTCTAGATAGAAATCGTAGATCTCCATGCAACCCTCTCCCAGCCAATATTGATTTGACAGGATGGCTGATGATAAGTGTATTTTTGACTAAGGCCCAGACACATCATACAAGGAAACTGACAGCACCTTCGGGTCCGTTAGTCCCATAAGAGTAGATGGAGGATCTAGAATGACGACATAAGAAAGAGACAGAGCCACGCTAAAACCCAATAGGATAAAAAGTCCAATGGGTGAGTGAAAGGCCGCCGGGGTGAATAAAAAGCAAACGAGTTCAGCGTGGCCTTACTTGATCCTCATGTAAGTTTGTCTAAGGAAACATCTTGCATATCATGCAAGATGAACCTACTGCAGATTCATATCTCTCTCATATGGAAAGACACCCTACAATCTCGGAAACCCTAGTATTAGATCTTTTCCATAAGGAAAAATTCCCACTCTCAAGGGATCTTAGTTTACCACCAGCTATAATATAAGCATCTGACCTCCACTTTTCTCAGGTACGCAGAAACTCTCTTGCTCTTTCATTATAGAGTTCATAGAGACTTCTCATTCACTAACTTGACCTTCAGAGGATTTTTGGCCGGTACCGCACTGGTGCCTTCTATTTGGTCCTTTTTTTTCCTATTCACAGGTACCATTGGAGTGACTCAGAGCCTACAACTCACTGATGATTTTAGCACACCATCAGTTTGCGCTGTCTGTGGGGAGTAAGTGATAAGCCATATCACTGATTCAAAGAAAAAGAGTTGTATGGTCCTAACACGATCAATGGCCACTACCAACCAAGAGACCGGGAACCTGCCCAACGCATTGGAGAGGTAGGTGCAAACCCTTGCCGCATCGGTTGAGTGGCTCACTTAGCAGAACCACGAATTGGAATGACAGTTGGAGCAGTAGAATGACCAGGAGCTGAATGATCAGGATGACAGACAAGACAAGGACGAACGTGACAACAATCGTCCCCCGAAGAATGATTACCAAGAAAGGGGCGACCAAGAAGAAAGCAATGCCGTCAGCAGACGAGATCAGCAGGATACCAGTCGTCCCTCTGAGTTGGAAGTCGGCACGTTGCACAAGGCACATGAGATGTAGATGGTGAAAGAAAAGATGGACATGATGATGATGTTGGGAAATCATCATGTTTGTAACGAATACAAAACATACGCAGCGGAAAATAAACGGATCTACTTCATTCGCAATTGATAACATTCACTATGTAAGTTTCAGAATATAAGAACAAGAGAGTATATCTTGATGCGGTGAATTTCAAAACCGAATGAAGAAGTACTCGGGAATACTTTCAATCTTCACTCCAATTCCACTCGATGCCCAAGATGTGTGGTCTCTCAATCAGTTCTATGTTTTTAGAGAGAATATGAAAGAATGTCTCTCTTCCTTATTTCATTACCATTATTATGATAAACATACAAACCATTTTATTCTATATAAAATTCTGTATGTTTCTCTCCACATAACTGATTATCTAATTGGGCTAGCCTTTTGGGCCTTCCCAATTGGGCTTTAGTGTGTGGCTTGGAGTGGGACCAAAAGGGAACAAATAAGACACTAGCTCCAATGGGCCTTGGGCTTTTCTGTCAACTCTTGACAAGTCCAAAGTTACCATTAATTATATTTAATACCACTATATAAATATAATTGCACTCTAGGCCTCATTAATAAATTATATCCCAAGACTTTATTATACATGCAACCCCTTCATAAAATATTCGTAGTAACACAAAGTCATAAATATAGACTGCCACTTTGTGAATTACTACATCTTAATCCTTGAGTACCCGGTTTAATCCTTATGAGTTATTCACCATATATTTATGAAATCCAATTTCATAAATATATACTTTAGTCTTACTAAAGTGGTTAGGCCTAACTCTCTGAATAACTGTACCCATTAAACTTATCTCAAGGGAATATTTTATATCTCCGTTAAGAGACTATGAATTCCATCTTGAGAATATATGTTCCATCAACACTAAATGTGGCTGCCCAACATACTGAGGTTTTGACCGTTACTTTAGATCTCACTCCTGATATATCAAAGCAACCTACATTTCATGATCAGGTCCATTATTCTCTCAGGATTAAGAGTTCATGTAAATACAAGTCGTGAGATTTATTATTCAATTGACAGTCGTTAGGAGAATAATAAATCTCACAGCGGTCCAGTTCAATATGTCTTAACTCTTAAAACATATCAACATATTAACTAGAAATCACCATTTCCATGATCAAGACAAATCATCGTAGTTAATATGTTATAGTCTTCGCAGATGAAATGCCCAATTTCATCACCGACTACGAACCAAAATTCTGAGTTTACAAAGAACTTGTGATCTATATCTTCTGTGACTAAATCACATAAATCACATACTATGCATCTCATGGACTATTTGATAATGTCCGAATATTCATGTTACCATTATTTTAGATAAGAATAAAACAACTTTATTAAACATAATATTAAGTCATACATCATTTCTCAAATAATGTCATACATAATATTATACATAGCATCATTATACAATAGGATTTAAGGGCACATATCCTAACAGATGAGTACCCTGAGAGGATGGGTATCCATCAACTTGGATGAACTAGTCCAGTAGACCAACTCACCCTTCACCGTGTAGGTGACTTCCTTCCCTCTTCCGACCAAGTTCTGAATGTTACAAGTGGAGGCATATGATGGTTCGCGAGACCCATTGGACCATTTAGAGATTCAAAACCCTCATGCACTTACAGGAGTTCCAGACGAAATTATGTGCAGGGGTTTCCCTACCATACTGAAGGGGCCAACAAGGGTATGGTTTAGTAAACTTACCTCAAACACTGTCTCGACCTTCAAAGAGTTGAGTGGACACTTTGTCACACACTTCATTGGGGGACAAAGACATAGAAGATCCTCAACGGCCATACTAAGCATTACGCAGCGAGAAGATGAAAGCCTAAGGTCATACGTAACCCGTTTCAACAAAGAGGCCCTCTTGATTGACGAAGCTGACGACAAAGTCCTCGTTACTGCCTTCACTCGTGGGTTAGGACCGGGGGAGTTTTTCTTCTCCCTTTAAAAAAATAACCCAAAGATGATGGTTGAAACATTGTACAAGGCCATAAAATACATGAACGCCGAGGACGCTGGATGGGTCGAGGAAGAGACAAAGACAAGACGACCATCATCCGGATAGAGGAAGAAAGTTGTCTTGAACGAGTAAGCGCGGGGACGAAAGGAGATCAAAACTCCCGTCTGGGAGGATGACAAATTTCACCCCCTTGAATACCCCACTGGATCAAGTCCTCATGCTGATAAGAGATGACGTACCGCTAACATATCCTGACAAGTTGAAAGGCGATCCGAGTAGAAGGCCCCGGAACAAGTACTTTCATTTCCACTGGGACCATGGGCATGATACCTCTTAGTGCTACGACCTTAAACAGCAGATCGAGGCCCTTATTAAATGGGGAAGTTACAACAGTTCGTCAGGGGTGGTGAAAACCGACCAAGGGATCCCGAGCCCAAATTACGGGCTGAAGAAAGATCCATAGCCCCGCTTGGTGAGATAAGAGTAATTGTAGGAGGAAACACCATGGCGGGGTCATCCAAGAAGACTAGGAAGACATATTTACATATGGTGCAGAGCGTCCAAATTTTTGGGTGACCCCTAAAAGCTATGAAGGTCGACGACCCTGCCATTAGCTTCACAGAGGAAGATGCTAGATAACTACACCACCCTCATGACGATGCCCTGGTCATTAGCTTGTCTATTGCGGACTTTAATACCTGACGGGTGCTAGTGAACAACGGGAACTTAGCAGATATCCTTTACTACCCTGCGTTTCAGCAGATGAGGGTTGAATGAGAACATTTCCAACCCTTAGACGTGTTATTGGTAGGATTCGGTGGCACCAAAGTCTTTCTTATAGGAACCATTACTTTGCCAGTAACCATCGGGATGCACGCTCAGCAACTTACTAAGGAGGTCAATCTCCTTGTTGTTGATTGCTCCTCTGCCTACAACGCCATCATTGGTTGTCCCACGCTTAACGCATGGCAGGCGGCCACGTCCACATACCACCTACTGGTAAAGTTTTCAATGGAGTACGGGATAGGAGAAGCGTAAGGAGACTAGATGACCGCCCACAAATGCTACATAGCCATGCTTGAGATGGATGATCATTTGCGAGCCTTGAACATCGAGGAAAGAAAGGTCACTGTAGAACCAACGGAGGATCTAGAAGAAGTCTCCTCGAATGATGATACCCCCGGCCGGATTACTCGTATCGGCACACAAGCCGAACCTTCGGTTCACAAAGAGCTTGCCATTTTCTTAAAGAGCAATCGAGACGTCTTTGCTAGAAGCCACGAGGACATGCTTGGTATTAGTCCTAGTACCATGGTTCACAAGCTCAACATATGCCCGTCCTTCCCCTCGATCCGATAGAAGAAGAGGGCTTGCCCAAGAAAGGGACAATGTCATAGCCGAAGAAGTACACAAGCTGCTGGAGGCAAATTTTATCAGAGAAGTCTACTACCCCGAATGGTTGGTCAACGTGGTCATGGTCAAAAAAGCAAATTGCAAGTGGAGAACGTGCGTAGACTTCACCGACCTGAATAAGGCATGCCCTAAGGACAGCTATCCACTCCCTCGCATTGACCTCCTTGTGGACTCCACGGCTGGTCATTAGTTGCTAAGCTTCATAGACGCCTTCTCGGGGTATAATCAGATCAGGTTAGATGAAGTAGACTAGGAGAAGACTTCATTTGTCACAAGTCAAGGACTTTTCTGCTACAAAGTAATGCCATTTGGATTGAAGAACGCAGGGGTAACATACTAAAGGCTTGTGAACAAGATGTTTGCCTAGCAAATTGGGCAAAACGTGGAAGTGTACATAGACGGCATGCTTGTGAAAAGCATATGGGAAGTTAGCCACTTGGACGACCTCCGGGAGACATTCGATACCCTTCGCCTCTATGATATAAAGCTTAACCCCAGTAAGTGTGTCTTCGGTGCGGCGTCAGGAAAATTCTTAGTTTTCATGGTATCGCAATGCAGAGTAGAAGCCAATCTTTGGAGTCTAAAGCACACATAGGTGAAGAGGCAATTAGATTTTTTTTCAAGGTATGATTTCTCATCATTAGAAACAAAGAACTAAAAATTTATAAGTTCGTTGGAATCCTTGGAGTTTATAAGTTTATAGGCATGACTGTTAGTTTAATTCGGATATACATATATATATATATATATATATATATAAATTATCCTAGATGGAGCCACGGAATTTCAAGCAATCCGTGGCTTTGGCTTTGTACAGGGAATATATACATATATAACAATCCTAGATTAGAGCCATGATTTCAAGAACCCATGATTTGTGGGCTTGTGTCTCCTTCGGTTTTGTACATATAATATATATATATATATATATATATATATATATATATATAATAAGGAAAATGATGCTGCCACAATTTCCTTGAAATTTTGGTACTAAAACCGTGAGGTTATATATTAAAGTTGGAAGTGGCTCTTAAGGGGTTATGGTTCTCACTTGTGGTCCCTAGAATAGGTACTTTGCCATCAAGTCTTCTATTAGAATGGTATATATATGGTCCTTTTAGTTTTGCTATGTTTCCTTGATGACATATTTTAGGATTAATTAACGTTTCTTTTGGGGTATCCTTTGGGCAATATGAGTTACGATTAATGCAAGGGAATGTTTGGTTAGAACGTCATTAGTTAGAGAAATGTTAATTTAGTGTTAAAAGTGTTATTAGTTTAGCAAAGTATAATCCTAGTGAGTCCATTTGTATAGTTCTATAAGCTTTATATTTTTGTAGAAGATATTAAGTATATTTCTGTGATTGATTATAGGTCCTATTTAAGAGTATTTGAGACTATTTGGAGGGTGTTTTAGCTGGACTTTCAGATTGATTCAAGTGCAGTAAGTAATTATGCATAATATGTACAAGTTTCGTCATTTAGGTTCTTAGATGTCAAAGGTTTTCAAAAATTATATTTTTAAGCTTACGTTTTCTAAAATTTATCGAAAGCATTTTTACATCATTGAAAGAGAAACTTCGACTTTTAAATAATGTTTTAAAGAGAAACTTTGAATTTTAAATAACGTTTAAAATTTTCGAATCTCATTAAAAAGATGATTTCTAAACTAAACTCTTTTTAGAAAATAATTGAGTTTCAATGTAAGTTTTCTAAAAAGGTTCTTGTTCATTAAGTTTATTTGAAACCAAGTGATTTCAAAGTCATATTCCTATTTTTTTTTCAAAAAGTATTTAAAACGTTTTTTTAAGCAAAATTGAATTTTCAGCTTTACGCAAGAATTATAAAATATTCATATAAACTCTTCAGTTCTTATTCATTCCCTAAGAGAGTCAAGCATCCGTTGATTCTGTTTCAATTCAATATTATGATATTCGATGTGTCTCTATCTCTGGAATAATTGTTAATATTAAGAAAATTATTCTATATTGTATATATTTTGTTTTGTAATATGTGACTCAAATTAAGTGTTTTTAGAATTGATCAGATATATGTGTAAATCCGCTCACAGGATTGTATGTGAGAATATGTGTTGATCCCTCACCAGCAGGAGTTAGATGTTGGTATCCGCTCACAGGATTGTATGTGAGAATGTGTGATGTGTATATGTGATATTGTGCTCTGATCAATTATCTATATGTGTTTTCGAATGACTTTAAGATTTGATTATATTTGTATTAAGTGATTTGTTATATGTTTGGAAAAATTATATTGAATATTTTGAGTGAAATTGTGAAATTAACTCGTGTTTTGCTTGACTCTTTTCCATTGTGTATTTTGTATAATTACTTACTGGATGTGTGGCTTACCCCATCAATTAATATTTTCAGATTAAAGTGTAGTTGGGAATATAGAACCTGGGATCGCTTTGTATGGTGCAAGGTAGAGCGTGGGAGTTGTAGGCGACTTCAGTGTAACCTAAAGACTTATAGAATTTCTGCTACCTTTATTTTGTAATTTTTTTTTAGTGGAGATTATTTCCAATTTGTGGAGTTTAGGCTTTTGTAAGAGGTTTTATTTAAGAGCATTGTTTCCTTGGAGTTTAATTTATTTTGGAATAATTTTTTTTATGGAGTTATATAAGTTCTGCAGGTTAGTTGTGCATCTAAATTCATGTTCCATGGATTTGGGTCGTGATAGTCGGGGTCTTACTACAGCCATCGGAGGGAGATATAATAGAATGTGCAGTCCACCTCCATTTCTCAACGACCAAAAATGAGGCCGAATATGAACCAGTCTTCTTGGGCCTTGACTTAGCTAAAGCAGCGGGAGTTGAGTCAGCTGTTATACACTGCGATTCACAAGTTGTGGTCAGACACATCAATGGAGACTACGTGGAAAAAGGGGAAAGGATGAAAGAATACTTGAGCATGGTCAAAAGCAAGATGAGCGAGGAATTCTCGGTTAAGTTTGTACAAATCCCAAGGGAGGAGAACGAATAGGCAAACCTCTTGGCCAAAGTAGCATCAGCCAAGAATACAGACGTCCTCGGTCAGGTACTATCCTTCATCCAATATTCCCTTGCAATTGACAAAGAGGAGGTACAGGTCATCCCCTTGGGAGTCAACTAGACAACGGCGATCATATCCTACCTAAGGAATGAGTCATTGCCAGAAGATCACAACACTTCCCATAGGCTGAAGGTACAATTGTCACGTTTCATCATGATGAGGGATGTCCTTTGCAAAAGGGGTTTCTCCCATCCATATCTAAGGTGCTTGGCGAAGCATGCTACGTCATGAGAGAAGTACACGAAGGAATATGCAGGAACCATTCGGGGGCACGCTCACTGGTTCATAAGCTGATACGAGTTGGATACTACTTGCCCATTATGCATAAGGATGCCTAGTTCTACGTAAAGGCGTGTGACAAGTGCCAACGCTTCAGTAACATCATACGACAACTGACTGAGGAACTTACACTAATGAGCACCCCCTGGCCTTTCGCCCAATGGGGATTGGATATAGTTGGGCCCTTCCCTATCACCGTACGACAGGTCAAGTTCCTCGTCATAGGGATCGACTACTTCACTAAATCGGTCGAGGCAGAACCATTGGCCACTATCATAGAAAGAAATGTCTGAAGCTTCGTTAGAAGAGCATCATTTGTCGCTTTGGAATCCCCAGGGTCCTTGTCTCTGAAAATGGAAAGCAATTTGACAATGACGCATTTAGAAATTTTTGCCAACAGTTGGGGATCAAGAACCACTACTCCTCTCCCGCTCACCCCCAGGCCAACGGACAGGTTGAAGTCACTAACCGATCCCTGCTTAAGATGATCAAGACTCGGCTTGAGGGGGTAAAGGGCATATGGCCAGATGAGTTACTCGGTGTCCTATGGGCATATAGGACAATGGTTCACACACCTATAGGGGAGACATCTTTCCGCTTTGCATACGGACACAAAGCCATCATCCTGGCGGAAGTGGGACTGACCAGCAATCGAGTATCCCACCATGATGAAGGAAGGAATGAAGAAGGGATGCGCCTACAGTTAGATCTTCTTGACAAAGTCAAAGCAACGGCAGAACAGAGAATGACTCGTTACCAGGACCTTATGGCAAAGCACTACAACAGCAAGGTCAGGCCTTGCCATTTTCAGGTCGGGGACCTAGTCCTAAGGAAGGTGAAAACGGCCATTAGAGATCCCTCACAGGGTAAGCTGGGCCCCAATTGGGAGGGATCCTACAAGATCTCTAACTGCCATAGGTAGGGGACTTCCTACTTGGAAACCCTCGACAGGTAGAGGCTTCATCACTTGTGGAATACCGAACACTTGAGGAAGTACTACTAGTAGTAGTCAGATGCAGCTTATTTTATTGCTTTCTTTTCGTTTTTCCATTATTATATTATAAGTTGAATGTCAAAAGATGTTGAGACTCTAAGGATGTCAAGTTTCTTTTTTAGCTTTTTCTATTATCAATAAGACTTGGATGCACTATCAAGAACTTTGCTCTACTCTCTAACCATCAGTGGACCATCTAAACCACACTAAAGTCCTACCTACAGGGTGGACAGGCGACCAAGGATACCGACGAGTACCTGGTTTTAGAAATTTTACTAAGTCCTACCTATAGGGTGGACGGACAACCAAGGATACCAACAGGTACTTGGTCTTAGAAATTTTACTAAGTCTTACCTACGAGGTAGACAGATGATCAAGGATATCGACGGGTACTTGGTCTTAGAAATTTCATTGTCCTACCTATGGGTGGACAGAGGATCACCGGTACTGACGGGTACGTGGTCCCAAAATTACGTTAAGCCTTATCTACGGGGTGGACGGATAGAATGAAATGTCAACAGTACCAATACAACAGAGGCATACCTAATTGAAATATAGACAAAATATAACAAGTATAGGTAACAGATAAAAAGCAGTATATGTAGCCCAAACGGGTAAATGTTTCTACATAAAAACCCCAAAAGGAGGGGGTATTAATTACCGTCTTACAAATAATTCTACAAAAAAATTAAATACATAGGAAAAGAAAAATCAAGTCACAGGGGCATCAAGAACAGCCGGGTTCACTACGGGCAGGCCGTTGGCAGTAGTTGGGTTCTCAATAGATGGGACCACAACTGCATCAGGATTGTCGGGAGCAGGTTGGGCAATGACCACACTGCCAGCCTGCTTCACCTCTTGCTTAACTGTATGAACGGAGTCAATGGTCTTATCGCTGATGGTGTCGTCTCCTCTAGGCATTGGTGGGACGGTGTCGTCTATTACAATCTTGGATAAGTTAAGGTTAGGATAAACAACCTTTACTTGCTTCAAGCAATCCTCGAACCCATCACCGTAGTAGATGTCACACGCATCAAAGCTTCAAGCAATCCTTGAACCCATCATCGTAGTAGACGTCACAAGCATCAAAGAATGGTTAAGAAATACGAAATTCTGCCACAGCATCAGCTCTGGCCTTTTCCATCTGTTCACAAAGAGTAGCTAACTCCGTAGCCAAATCGGTCTTCGCTTTCTCCGTCTCCTCGAGCCGACGGGTCTCCTCTGTAGATGCCTTAGTCTTGGCTGTCAACTCCTGGTTAAGAGTGCGTACGACCTCCGAGTACTGAGCTCGCTCCTTGTTTTCGATCTCGTGGTGCTTACGAAACCGTCGGATCACCGTCCCACTGGCGACACACCTGTCTTGAAGGGCCTTCATATGCACCAACGCCTAAAACAAAGCATGACTGTTAAAATTAGAGTAAAAATTTCTTTTGAAGTATAATGTGAGTAAAAAGGACATACCTTTGATAGGTTGTAGAGGCCAAAAGCCCCCAAGTCTTTCGAAGAATGTTCACCACATGGATCCAGGTCTACCTCCTTGATGATTGAAGTAACCATCTCAACAGTGTAAGCTTTGTAAGTAACAAGTCTTTGGACGGGGTTGGGAGTGACGAGTCCTTTCCCAGTCATTATACCCTTCCCAGATCCATGATGAGGGGGAGGGGGCGATAAAGCCTTTTTTTCTATTGTTTCTCCTCAATTAGTGGACTCGTCCCCTTCTTTTATGGTCGGTTGTCCTGTTAGGATATGTGCCCTTAAATCCTATCGTATGGTGCTATGTATGACATTATGTACAACTTAATGTTATGATTAATAAAGTTGTTTTATTATTATCTAAAATAATGGTAACATGAATATTTGGACATTATCATATAGTCCATGAGATGCATAGTATGTGATTTAGTCACGAAAGATATAGATTACAAGTTCTTTGTAAACTCAGAATTATAGTTCGTAGTCGGTGATGAAATTGGGCATTTTATCTGCGAAGACTATAACATATCAACTAAGATGATTTGTCTTGATTATGAAAGTGGAGACTTCTAGTTGATATGTTGATATGTTTTAAGAGTTAAGACATATTGAACTGGATTGTTGTGAGATTTATTATTCTCCTAACGACTGTCAAATGAATAATAAATCCCACGACTTCTATTTGCATGAACTCTTAATCCTGAGAGAATAATAGACTTGATCATGAGGTCTAGGTTGCTTTGATATATCAGGAGTAAGATCTAAAGTCACGATCAAAACCTCAGTATGTTGGGCAGCCACATTTAGTGTTGATGGAACATATATTCTCAAGATGGAATTCATAATCTCTTAACAGAGATATAAAATATTCCCTTGAAATAAGTTTAATGGGTTTGGTTATTCAGAGTGTTAGGCCTAACCACTTTAGTAAAGAGATGCTAAAGTATATATTTATGAAATTGGATTTCATAAATATATGATGAATAACTTAAAGGATTAAACCGGGTACTCAAGGATTAAGATGTAGTAATTTTCAAAGTGGCAGTCTATATTCATGACTTTGTATTACTACGAATATTTTATGAAGGGGTTGCATGTATAATAAAGTCTTGGGATATAATTTATTAATAAGATCTAGAGTGTAATTATATTCATATAGTGGTATTAAATATAATTAATGGTAACTTTGGGCTTGTCAAGAGTTGATAGAAAAGCCCAAGGTCTATTGGAGCTAGTGTTTTATTGGTCCCTTTTTGGTCCCACTCCAAGCGACACACTAAAACCCAATTGGAAAGGCCCAATAGGCTAGCCCAATTAGATAATCAGTTAGTTATAAAGGGAGAAACATACAGAATTTTTCATAAGAGAAAAAGACACATCATTGTGAAGTGGTGTGTATGTGTGAGTGAAGCCACTCAATTATTCTCTCTTGAAAACTGATTGAGAGACCACACTTCTTGGGCGTAAAGTGGAATTGGAGTGAAGATTAAAAGTGTTCCCAAGTACCTCTAATCTTTTGTTTTGAATTTCACCGCACTAAGGTACGCTATCTCGTTCTAAAATTCTGAAATTTACATAATGCATGCTATCAATCATGAATGAAATAGATCAATTTTTGTTGCTTCTGCTGTGTGTTTTGTATGAGATACAAAACTAAGGTTGCTTCTGAATTTCACCGCACTAAGGTCCGTTATCTCGTTCTAAAATTCTGAAATTTACATAATGCATGCTATCAATCATGAATGAAATAGATCCATTTTTGTTGCTTCTGCTGTGTGTTTTGTATGAGATACAAAACTAGATTTTCCAACATGTCCTGGGCGTTAGGTATTCTCTTAAGTGTGGTTTTTTGGCCCACATTAGGAGTTGATCCTGACACCTGCTCCTTTTGCTTGCGAGCAGCGGTGGATTTCCTCACTAGCGCTCTTTGCCTTCCTAGGTCTATTTCTAAAAAACAAAATATGAATAAAGACGATGGAAGGAGTAAACCAAAGATAGATATACTAGACGGGTAAGAGAACTTACGACGGTGGGAGAATGCTTGCAACCGACGGGCTTCTAGCGTCAGCACTGGACCACCATAGAAGGCGTGGATAGTATTAAGTGTAACTAAATCCTTCCACTTCCTCTGATCGAAGGGAATCTCCAAGATGCGCCTAATGAAGCTCTTTTGCTCGCTAGTAATCTTTGAACAGACCTAGGCTGAAAACGACAAAAAGTATATAAGTATTAATAGAAGCAGACGAGGTAGAAATAAGAAAGACGGATGGCCCAATTGACTCCCTAACAATGCCCCAGGTATTATTGAACCCGTCGGGCAGGCTATCCCACTCCTCAGGCCTACATACCAATGTTATAAATACCGTTTCGGATCCCATTTCGGTTTGTTCATTGAAACGAAATATTTCGGTACCGGTCAATACCGGTAAATACCGGTGTACTATTTCGGATGTACCATCATAATATATATATATATATATATATATATTTACCATTTTGATATATATTTTTGGTCAAACCTGTAATAATGACCATGAATCTTAAAGTTACAAGCCTATATTAAATATTAATAATAATTATTATAATAACTAACAAGTTTGTTAAAATATAATAACAATAATATTTACTAGACCCAAAAAAAAAATCACAGAGGATGGAAAAGACACAAAGCCTGCAACCTACTTACCTTCCTTTTGAATTGTATTCTTATAATGCTAGTCACTCATGCTAGTCACGTGGAGTGGCTCACAAAACTGAAAAATTGGAACAAAAAAGCCAAAACACAAAGCTCAATGAAAAAAAGTGGAGGGTAATTGAGTAAACAAATGGGCGGACAGGCAAACAGCTAAGAAAATGTACAAAGAAAAGAAAAAAACGGAAAGGACGAAGTGCAGAAGAAAAGAAGAAATCGGAAAGGAAGAAGTGCAGAAGAAAAGAAGAACGCCAAGTTGCTGAGGCTACTGATGAAGTGAGATGAACTGCGATGGGTGGCTTTATTCAGGTAACAGCTATTAAAACTTGAAATGGTGAAATTTTTCTGCATTTATCAATAGATTCAGTACCGGCCGAAATTCACCGAAACAGTCTAAAATGGCCAGAACGAACCGAAATTTGGTCTGAGGTGGAACAAGAGGGTGATTCGTACCGGTTGAAGGACTGGTACGAAATTTTCCGGCCGGAACGGAACGGTATTAATAACAATGCTACATACCCAATCCATCCCTTGAACGAAAAAAAATCTATTTTTCCAGTTTCTATTTGGGTTGGGCATATGCGATTCCAATCTAAGCGACTTCTTCCTTACTAAGAAATGATAAATGCCTTTTGACGAGGTGATCTGTTGGGGCTTGTAACAATAGAAAAACTCGTTGAGGGTAAGACGACGGTTGCCACTGCTCAGCTGATCCTATATCAGCTCGGCCCTTAGGAATATCTTCCAAGCATTTAGGGCTATTTGGTTGACGGATAACCAAGATTGTTGACCAGCTGATGGTGTAACTCCGTCAATGGCAACCTCAGACCGATAGCAAACATGGTGTTGTACATGCCAACATTTGCTAATTTCCCAGGGCAACACCTCTCATACTTCCTCAGTAGACGGATGGGAATGTTATTTGGGATTTGGAAACAGTCGAGAAGCTTGTTAAAAATTTTTGTGGGCATGGTTGGGTAAAAGTCATTCACCGTCCATATGAGGGGAAGGACGAAGGGCCTAGAACCTTCATCGACCTCTTGACAGTTCTGTGAAAGTAATGGAATTCGCGAGATTGACGGCGGCGCAGGTGATGGGTTCTCGTGAAAGACGGGTCGGCGTGTATACTCTGGTTTCCAAGCTCTCAAAGGATGAAGAATAAGGTAAAGTAAAAGAAATGACTGGAGGGGGAAGAACTATTTATAAAGAGAAGAGGTGCGGTATACGAAGTGACGCTCCTAATTGGAAATGAGGCCAACCAACAAGTGTCACGTGTCACCTAACATTTAAGACCTAGAGCTGCTCATGCCATTTAATGACACCCTCTTCAATAAAGCTGTAATTAATGATCATAGATACTCACATTACTCCATGGCCCATCAGCTAAAATCGACGGAACCATGGAGTAAGGGCGCAGCTAATAAGTATATTTTTGACTAAGGCCTAGACACGTCATACAAGGAAACTAACGTCGCCTACGGGTCCATCAGTCCCACAAGAGTAGACGGAGGATCTAGAATGAAGACATAAAAAAGAGACAGAGCCACACTAAATCCCGATAGGATAAAAAGTTTGACAGGTGAGTGAAAGGCTGATGGGGTGCATAAAAAGCAAATGGGTCCAGCGTGGCCTTACTTGATCCTCACGTAAGTTTGTATAAGGAAACATCTTGCATATCACACAAGATGAACTTGCTGCAGATTCATATCTCCCTTATATGGAAAGACACCCTACAATCTCGGAAACCCTAGTACCAGATCTTCTCCATAAGGAAAAATCCCCACTCTCAAGGGATCTCGGTTTACCGCCAATTACTATATAAGCACCAGACCTCCACTTTTCTTAGGTATGTAGAAACTCTCTAGCTCTCTCCCTATAGATTTCATAGAGACTTCTCATTCATTAACTTAACTTTCGGAGGGTTTTTGGCCAATACCACACTAGTGCCTTCTGTTTGGTCCCTTTGTTCTTATTCACAAGTATCCATTGGAGTGACTCGGAGCCTACAACTCATTGACAATTTTATCACATCATCAACTGAGATGAATAACATTTCCACTTGAATTTCTGAATCTTTGGCAAAGTGTGAAGCTTCCAAATCAACTTTCCACTAAAAATATGATTAGCACAAATCAATCCGGCCAGAAGCTAAGCAATGGGGATTCCGTTAAACAAAATGACCACTAGAGGTACAAATCCAGGATAATTTGTCTATACAAAAGAAACTCTTTGAACGGTTCTAAATATTTTTTTTTGGGGGTAAATTGCAAGGTATAGTTCTAAAGTTTGGGTTTAATTGAATTTTACATTTTAAAATTTGAAAAATTGGATTTTACACTCTGAAGTTTACCTCCATTAGCAAAAACGGCTCTTTCGTTAGTGGACTCGCTTATATGGCCGTCAAGTGACACGCTAGCATCTTATGTGTAGTTTCGTTTTGTCACGTAGGCCAACCCACTAACGGAGGGGTTGCTTTTGCCAATAGAGGTAAGTTTTAGGGTATAAAATCCAAGCAATCTTGAACTTTAGGTGTTTACTTTGCAATTCACCCTTATTTTGATTTATGACTTTGCCTCTGTGTATGGACTCTAATTTACCGACAAGTCCTACGTGTTATATCATTCATTAGATTTTTTTTAAGGAATATTTTGACAAATCAATGTTTGAATTACATAGTTTTGCTATACTCTGCATACTTACAAATATCAAGATGATCGGAGATTAACAACTATTTTATCATAAAAAAAAATTTCAAGTATTTTTAATTTAAAATATACAAAGCATGAGTTTGTGAATTAGATAATACAAAATATCCAATTCACATGAAATTTATGAGGTGAGATTTAAGTTACACTCAGGGTAATTTTTTGCATTACATTCACACCATATCTTTACCTCCTTTTTATATAGTTTCCAACTAAGTGAAATTACATGAGTTGTCTTTATTCTAATGACTTTTCAATTCATAACAGAAAATTCTAGAATGTAGAAGACACAAATGTTATGGAACGATATCAGGCACAAACAGTTATAGAAAAGTAAGAGGCACTTTTTGGTTTGCTATTTCCAATAGTATGGAGTTTCTAAAAATCTCTTTACTCTCACTAGTTATTGCCTTGTTTACTGATAAGAGTAGGTCATTTTCATCTGTATGAAACAGTTAAAAAAGAAGAAGAGCAATTGAGTGCTCAGGAGAACTTTTGAGTGAAAAAGAGATGGAGCTTCTTTTTAAACCATTCCTTTAGTTTGAAAGTTTTATTTTTGCCATTCTGTGAGGTGGTTGATATTTAATTCTAAAAGCTCCCTAACATGATTGTGCTCTGTTTGAGAGAATAACTGCTCAAAGAGTGAGGGGACCAATAATACTTCAAGAGTTTCTTCTTTGCTTTGAGATAAGTCTTCTTTCTTTTATTTTCCCTTTTTTTGTTTGTGTTTTAGTGTTTTTTTTTATAAATATTTTAATTATATATATATATACACACACACTAGCCAATGTCAGATATGTAAGTATAAATGTGTGTTTTACAATATGTTGTTGAATAGATTCATTATCATAAACCAATAGTAAGTATGAAAGCTTCTAAAAATTTCTTTACTCTCACTAGTTGCCTTGTCTATTGATAAGAGTCCTTAGTATGAAACACTCAAAATAGAGAGCAATCAAGTGCTCAAGAAAGCTTTCAAGTGAAAAAGAGACGGAACTTCTTGTTAAGCCATTCCTTTAGTTTGAAAGTTTAATTTTAGTTAGTTTTTTATCATCCAAGTTCTATTGCAAGCTTCAGTTTCCTTTGCAATAGTGGCAGCCCTAGAAATTTTGTTTAGGGGGTCATTAAAACACTTAAATGAAAAAAAAATAAAAATAAAAGAAAACTTAAATATATCAAGTTATTGACCAAAAAAAAAAAAATGAAGTTTAAAAAATTTCATTCTACAAGTTTTCAAATTTTGAATTGTTATATGATAGTTTTTACGAGTATTTAATGCCATTGTGGGTAGCTATGGCCATTTTATTTTGTTAAGTTTGTTTAACATTTTTATTTTTATGCAGTTGTTATTATCTATTTGTCTTTGTTTCTATAAAAATATTTTAAACTAAATGAATAAACTCAACTCATTGGTTTTGTATTAATTATTAATGTATACAACCACAATCATTCATACATAAATAATATGTCTACTTAACTAATCAAATACTTGAACAATCACTAACATTACATTTTTTTTTCTTGAATTTTTTTGACTTTATAACAAAAAGTCATTATAACAAGATAACAATACACACACATGCAACAAACCATCTCTATTTCCTAATTACTAAATTATATAAAATTATATTATATTTAAGGTCATGTTAACGGATACCACTAGGACAATTGTTATATTTTTCATGAAAGTGGTGTCAAAACATTTCCCTTATATTTTATATTGTACACATAAACTTCCACACACATCATTATTTACACAAATAACATTATAACAAAAAGTAATGCATGATCAATATTAGATATACTCACACACATATAATACAAAGAGTAATGCTAGAGATACAAACTATTTTACAAAGTTTTTTTTACAAACTGTTGATGTGGTGAGTGATTATTAGTAAATGAAAAAAGTGATTTAATGGTGGGCCTATAGATGAAAACCAATAAGAATAAGAGGTTGGCCACATCAACATTTTGTAAAAATGTTGTAAAATAATTTGTGGTTGTAGCATTACTCTAATATAAATTTATGATAAAGAGTGACACTTTCAATCCACAAACACTTACTCATACTCTTAGAGTTGGAAATATTTCTAATAAGGGTGTATAAAATTTAAGCAAGGGTGTGCAAAAATAATAGATTTAAGAATAAATTAAATTATTAAACTAACAAAGAATATATTATATATATAAAAAAAGTGAAGTCAGGGGGGTTCATTTGAACCCCTGAACAAAGTGTAGTGTCGCCCCTGCTTTGCAATCTCAATCTAACCCTTTGCAATCTCAATCTAATCATGTTGTGTAGGCACTGGGGGACAGTTAAAGAATTGCAAGTTTGTGATCTTCAAACGATATAAATCTTCCCCATGACTCTTCCTGTTGTAAAAGCTGAAGCTTTAATACCAATTTGTTGAGAATAGCAGAAGCATGAATATCTATTTGTTGTGTGTGTATTCAAATAACAGTGAGTTTATACAAAATAGAAATAGAATGACAAAAGAAATAATCACACGGAAACACAACGATTTACGTGGTTCGGCTTTTGGCCTATGTCCACGGGTGGCGTCAAGGAGAAAGTTTCACTAACAAAAGGAAGAGATTACAACAGTAGTACCAAAACACTCTCACAAAACCCAAACCCCAAATACACCTAAAAGAGCTCTCAATCACCAAAAGCACGTGACTAGAGAAAATCTAAATTTCTCTCTCAAAACAAAGCACGGCTTAGAACTCTAAAATAATATGCGGCTGCCTTTTTATACTACACTTAGAACTCAATTGCCAGATAACCAATATATATAAATATATATAAATATATATTAGAGAGAGCATATACGAGGCCAGCTACACAAGTCCTAATATAACTAGGACTTGGTTTACAAATCCTTCAAAGACAAGGACTATGCACTCTCACGTGCACTATTCAAGTCACTAATCATAACACTTCCTTCGGATTGGATAATTATGAACATGCTCTATTTTGTGTTTAATTACTCTTGAGTAAATTTTAGAATTTATGCAGGTGAAATAGATCATGATTTGTTTAATATTAATTTGTTGCGTTTTATTTTGTTTTAGATAAAAAGTCGTTTGAACAAGTTAAAAGACATGTGAATCTAAATGAATATGAAAGAATCCTAAAATCTGAGTTTTTGGGACAATATGCGTATTAAATAGACTTGGCAAAATGGGTTGGGATTCGACAACCCAATCCCGATTCAGCTAACCTGTGATCCGAACCAATTTTAAAACTATTTTTTAGGGTAAAAAATAATAAAATTAAGACATAATTAATTTACTTGTTTATTTTCAGCATTATAGTGCACAACTCAAAAACTCATTTGACAAATATAATGCTTGTGCCATGTGATTATTATTATTATTATTATTATTATTATGTTTTTTTTAATGCTTTTTGGACGACACTATTCAAGTACAATGGTCTCGAGAAAACAATTGAGACATTTATCTAGTTTTTTTTTTTTTTTTGCTAATTAAAAAAAGAGGGTTTCTGGTGTGGACTCATTGACCCCATGCCACGTCAGTGAGTAATACTATGTGTACCATAAGGACCTTGCTAGGGCTATTGCTCGAACCCACTCTGGGTGCTGGAATAAGGACTTCTACCATCAAGCTATATCCCCGTATGGTGAGACATTTATCTAGTTATATGCAAGAGACTTGAAAGATGAATGATTGTGACATTATTTTCACTTGAATAATGCGATAATAAAGATTTTTAGATATCAAATGACAAAGTAATTGCCAAAATAATTTGGTTGTAGCAGAGTCAAAAACATATATTTGAAATTATAGACATGTATGAGAAGCATTCATAAGTGTAAATAAAGTGAAACCAAGGTATATCAAGGAAATTAACAAAAATTATTGATGCTTAGGACTATTTTTTAGTAGTCCATAGCCAAAAATAAGAGATGATGTTTAGCATGTGTTATTTAACAATGACATGATCTTCATAAAAGCAACCATGTATAACTAAGTAAACAATCTAGCTTTGATGTATATTCCAAAATTGAAATAAAGTGCCAAATATAGGTCACTTAAAACTAAATACAATTATTAGATTATTTTTCAAAATATTAAATTACGAAATTAGTTTTCAAGAGTGTAAATTTTTTATATTTTTTTATTTTTTCAAATTAGCTATCCAATGGAGAATATGTAATTTTGTTCTTTGTTTTTGATGTTGATATTGTGTAGAAGTGAAACTTGTGTGTTTGTTTTAATTAAAATTTTGAACGGTCGACTAAACATGTTTGTGTTTGTGCTATTTTGTTTTGGTTAGTAATGTTGGGATGTGTATATTTTATAATTATTGAACAAGTATCAATTTGTTGAGTTGATCTATTTCTTAATATGGGTAGTGAATTCAAAATAATGCATTTCATATCAAGTAATTATTTTTTGCATGACATACCCAGTGGCAAATACTTTTTTTTAATAAAAAAAAAAAATCATGTGAAAAATATGCATTGACTTGGCCCAACCTGGAACATAATTCATGTTTATGCGTACATAACTTTCTCCCTTATGTGCTATAATCTGATGTGACTATATATATATATATATATATATATATATATGAATTATTGGGACAAAATGGGCTTTTGCCCTTTTCGTACAAAAAATTCAGCATTTTGCCCCATTTCTCAAACTAATTAGGGAAATGTCCCTTTTTTGAAGCTCAATTTGCTTAAAATCGAGTTAAGCCCTATAGTGGCGTTTTTAAGGAATCTATAGTGACGTTTTAAGGACATATAGTGGCGTTTTGGAACTCGAGCTCCATGAACTCGAGTTACAGGTAAAAAAAATAAAAAAAAATTGCTTATAACTCGAGTTCACGGAACTCGAGTTCCAAAACACCATTATAGGTCCTTAAAAAGTCACTATATGCTCCTTAAAACACTACTATAGGGCTCCGGATTTTTTTTTTTTTTCAAAACTCGATTTTGAGAAAATCGAGTTTCAAAAGAGGGACATTTTCCTAATTAGTTTGAGAAATGGGGCAAAATGCTGGATTGTTTTTTTAAAATGGGCATAGGTCAATTTTGTCCTGAATTATTGAGAACGAAAGTGAGCGAATGTGAATTGAAATGAAGAGAAAACAAGGATAAATTTGAGGTTTTTATTCTTGAACTCTTTCAAATCTTGTACTTCCACCTGGGGCTTCCATTCGATTGGGCCTTTTCACACTCAATTTGTCGCCGTTGATCTTGAACCACAATCACTAAAGATTTAAAAGTCAAATTACTAATCCCTTTGGCCACTAAAATGACTTTAGCAAAGAAAATAACGAAAAATAAATATGGACTAAAGTGTCAACCTTATCATCGTGACGATAAATCATCTTCTGGCGAAAGGTTGGAATAATCCAAGGATAACTGGATTGGGTTAAGGGCACTGGCACGGTGAGAAGTTCGTGAGAATTTAAAAGTCCCTTTCTCCCTCCTCTGTATGCCACCTGCAGGCCCTTGATCTCTCTGCTCTTTTATGGGCAGTTTTCTTAGTATCTAGTAGCTCATGTAGCTTGTTTGTTAGTTGTTATAACACCTTCTCAAGATGTTCCTTAACTTCAAACCTATATTTGGTATGTAGACCATTGTAAGAGGTTAAAGTTGGTTCCTAGACCTAAAGCAAGTGCTGACTCCTAACTGTTTGACTATAGTCCATTTGGTAGAGGTGTACTCCTTGGGCAACAATCTCGTGTCTAGGAAGGTGAACCCACAATAGTGATTCACAGAAAACCTAAAATATTTGTTTTTTTTTTTTTTTTTTACTCTAGTGAGGTTGTAATTATTTCTCTCTATTTAAGATATGTTAGAAGCAAATGCTTAGGATTCCTACCCGTCATGTACGTTTTGATTATGTCCATGCATGTTGCTTTGATCTTTGTCTAATTTGCATGCTTAGAATAGATCCAACTATGGAGAAACCTTACTAGAATATATTTAGGAGGAACAAAATGGGGGTTAACCCATTTGATTGAGTGGACTGGGGTGCGTAGCACCTTCCTAAGTATTTACCCTAATTTCAGACTCTTAAATTGATAAAATTAGACATTTGTCTAGGGGTCTAGAGTTGTTCCTGGATCTATACCTAATGACAACTTTCATTCTTTATCTTGGATGGTCTCATAGTTGGCAAAACGCAACCCTAATTGGTCACATGGGGAGACCTAAAGCAGCCATTCGAGAAGGTTTGTTGCACAGGTTGAGGAGCTCACATTATTCATCTTTGTATATTTTTTATGAATAATTGTTGCAAATTGCAATATGGTAAGCTTGTTCCATTGCATAGTCATTGAGACACAATGGTCTAATCAACAACAAATAGACTACCATCGTACAATATATTAAGGAGCATTTGGGTGTCTTATTCATATATAATAGTACTTAATCACTTATGGTTTTTTTTTTTTACATCCAATTAATATTTAGTAGTACTTCCTTCTGCCCCATGCCCTGGCCCAAACCACTCACACAAATGATGAAAAAGAAACATAAAATAAAAAAAGAAAAAAAATATAATAGTGCAAGAAGCAAACATAGAAATTTTAGTTCCGGCATCCCCTCCTCGTCTGTCTTTGCCTTCTAAATTGCCTTGTTCCAAAAGTGTTCCTAAGACAATCAGGTTTCTTAGTGGTCATTATGTGGCCAATAACAATTCCAACTAAGAAACCGCTTCCATACCCAATCACAACATATTTCCAATCAATTTCAATTGAAGATCCATATCCCTGCTTCTCGTTGGAGGTTGAAGGCGACGATCCTTCACATTTTCTCAATAATGGGCTTCCACACAACCCTAAATTCCCTTCAAAAGAACTATTTGGAAATGTGTTAAATTGGTTTCCTTGTGGTATAGATCCGGTAAATAAGTTGTAAGACACGTTGAATGATGCAAGGAAAGTGAGTTGTGCTAGTTGTTGAGGGATTTCTCCTGAGAGCCTGTTTTGAAAAAGGTCCATTAACTCAAGTTGTGCCAAGTTTCCCATGGATGATGGTATATGACCAGTGAATATGTTGTTGGATAAATTTAGTGTTTGAAGCCCTTTGAGAGTTGCAATGGATTCTGGAATCTCTCCCTCAAATCTATTTTTTGAGAAATCTATGATTGTGAAGACTTCTATAATTTTGTAATAGTTCATTGTCAAGCCCTTGTTTGTCACTGTCATTGAATAGTCATAATGATCAGGATCGAAATCCCCTCACAGAATTATGTGTTTGCACTTGCATGTAAGATAAGTGGCCTTTTCCATCAATTTTCATGCATTCCAAGTTTGGAAGAATTTGGAAGGCAAAGTACCGGTAAGACTATTGCATGAAACGTCAAAGACACGTAACTTAGGAAATGCAAGATTGAATTCTGGACTCGTTATCACACCATGGAATCCATTAGAATGCAGAATGAGAACCTTCAACTCTGGTAGGTTTCCAAACCAAAAGGGGAAAGTATCATTGATCTGATTGTTTCCAAGGTCAAGAATCTCTAGCATTGCGCAATTGACAATTGATTTTGGCACTTGTCCACTTAACTTGTTTTCCCCCAAGTTAATCATCCTTAATTTATTCCCACTTGTCCATGTGTGAGGAATTGTGCCATTCAAGTTGTTTATTCGTAAGTTCAATATCGTGAGAGAATTGCTGAAGTTTCCCAAACACTTTGGAATATTGCCACTTAAGTTGTTCTCTGACAAATCGAGAACTTCAAGAAAATTCAAATTGAAAATTAGTGGTGGGATTTCTCCTGAAAGCTCATTTATTGAGATTGAATAGAAGGAGATGGAGGGTGGTGGAATTGGGACTGATCCTTGGGATCTGTTTGAGCTAATGTTTAGAACAAGTAAATGAGACCAATGGAGAGCAAAAAGACTTTGGTTTGAGTTGGTTAGAAAGTTGTGAGAGAGATCCAAGTACTCCAAAGTTTCTGTACTTGTTTTCCAAAACCATTGGGGTATTTGGCCATGAATATTGTTGAATGCTAGATCTAAGTAAATCAATCCTTCTTGATTTTGTAAGAATTTTGGGAACTCATTTAGATTGCAAGAAGCCAACCCCAAGGTGTCGAACTTTGGAAGAGTAGCATTGGAACTTTTTTTAGGGAGCAACGATAATTTGTTGAATGACAAATTTAGCAGAGTTAAAATTTTCAACCCAAGTAACATGTCTAGCTCCACTATGCCACTCAAATTATTTGAAAAAAAATCAAGATATTGAAGATTTTCAAGTTGAGAGATAGAGCTTGGAATGGACCCTTGCAACATATTCTCTGAAAGATCTAGATAATTTAATTTGGTTAAATTCATAACCCAAAAAGGCATGTGACCAGTGAACAAATTAGAGCCCAGGTCCAAAAAGGTGAGTTGGGTGAAATTGGCAAGAAAGTGTGGGACGTCTCCTGTCAAATTGTTTCGCCCAAGGGACAAATAAAGAATTTTGTTGAGCTCACTGAGCCAAGACCAGCTTGCACTGCTCAAGTTAAAAGAGAAAATATTAAGATGAGTCAGTTTGGTGAGGTTTGAGAAGGAAAAAGGTAATTGTCCCTTAAAATGATTTCCTGAAAGGTATAGATGAGTGAGCATGGAAAGGTTACCTAGTGAAGGAGGAACCAACCCTGAGAGGTTACAATCTGCGAAATCCAAACGTTCCAAGGAATTAATGTTTCCGATTGAGGTGGGTATCTCACCATAAAATCCTGTGCTCCCAACCGACAAATACTTAAGGTGACTGCTCAAATGCGACTCAGGAAAATAACCTATAAGATCTGAGTTATTATGTAACTCAAGAACTTGTAGGTTTGGTAGCTGCAGAATGCCTATTGGAAATTCCCCAACCAGCCCACAATAACTAAGAGTAAGAGAAGTCAAGGAGGACATATTTGCTAACTGATTTGGTATTGGAGAAGATATGTCTACCATAATGAGATGGAGTTCCTCTAGGTTGGTTAGATTTTGAATTAGGCTCTTTAGATTGGGTTTTTTGAGTTCCAAACCTGGCAAAGGTGAAGAATTAGGAAAAACATTATTAGACAAATCGAGGAAAGACAACTTGTGTAGTAGTGAAATTTCTGATGGAATTTGACCAAAAAAGAAGGAATAAAAGAGGTTGAGATGCGTTAGCATGGAAAGATTTCCTATAGTAGATGGTATGTGAGAGTAATTGAAGTGATTGTAGCTGAGGTCAAGCACTTGAAGGTGAACAAGGCGGAAAAGGCTGCTGCTAGAGTTGATGGAACCATAGAGGCAACTGTTGCTGAGGTTAAGGCCAATCACGTGACCACTGACCTCATCGCAGTCAACCCCATCCCATGAGCAACAACTGCTATTCTTTCCTTTCAGCGTCCATGATGCTACCTTATAAGGATAAGCATAAGGAACCAAACAGGTGGAGGGATTGGCAATAAAGCTTTCCTTGAATTGCAACAAGGCAGACCTCTCATCATTGTGACACAATGGACGAATAGAAGAGGAAGACTCGGTACTGAGATGAAAAAGTGAGAATAGGAAAATTGAGCTCAAGAACATGTAGTAAGCGAATGCTAGTCTCATGGTGTTTTGTATGTTCTATGTTTACAAGTGCTTGGTTAGCAAGGTAATGATTGCGCGGGGCTTTTATATGCCAAAAAAGGAAAAAAGAAAAAGTGGGTAGCATACAAGATTTCTCTCAGCATACGGCATTGACGCGGCATCTGCGGTGCACCCTATGTCAATACTCAATACAATAGGGACCAGCTTTCTTTTTGTCTTCGTAAATGTAGAGTAGACTTGTCATGTCTCTCTCACGTGTTTATAAGACTCTACACCTTTTTTTTTTTTAATTATTTTTTTAATATAAATTAAAAAAAAAAAAGAAAAATTACAGAAAGTATGATTTTTGATATAATAGAATTGAGAAAAAGAGTCCTTGGTTGGCAAGGAAATGATTGCGCCGAGCTTTTATAGACTGGGCAGCTCTTATGCAATGATATCCACATTCTTACCAAAAAGAGAAAAAGAAAAAGTGGCTAGCATACAAGATTTGGTGGATCCAACCAGTAGCATACATAATTTCTCTTAGCATGCGGCATTGACGTAGCATATTGTGCAGCCTGTCAATACTCAATAGGGATCATCTTTCCCACTTTCTTTTTTTTTTTTTTGGTGAGAATAATTCAAATACTACACACTTTTACATCTATTTTCTCACAACTATTTTGTGTGGTAAATTATGAATATTGAAGAAAAAAAATAATAGGTTTATCTAAAATTGACGTATGCTTCTTAATAATTATTGTTTATAATAATAATAATAATAATAATAATAATAATAATAGCTTTTTGGTTTTTAAACCAAAATTTTTGATTTAACAATAATAAAATTTACCAGTTCAACTAATTGAACGGTTATGATAATGATTGCAATATATAGTATTTAATGGTCCTATATATGATTATATTTTTTTTTCCAAACTTTTGTTTTGCTATTAATTATCTTCTAAAAAGCAATGCTAATAATTCTCATGGCTGACTCTGACTCTGAGAAACGAGCTGATACTTCTCCTTTAACCCAATCCAATATCCTATAGATAAAAATAAAATAGATAAATAAAAACTCCAAGTCAAACTAACAAGACTACGTTTTCTTTTTCTTTCACATGCTGAAGAATCGAAGAAAAACAAGTGTCAAGCGGGATTGGCGCTGTGTTCATGAGTTGACTCTGCAACTTAATGTATCCTCCAAGAAAGAAACAAGTGAACTTTTTCTTTAACGTCCAATTTGAGCTCATTCACTTAACCAAGTAAACAAAGATTCCTTGACCCAATTCACGTGCATCGACTCTACTGTGGGTCAAGTGTCTCCGTAAATGTAGGGTGGACTTGTCATGTCTATCTCATGTTGAAACTTAAGGTCCTTTGAGTAAAGAAGTGAAAAAGTGGGAGTATGAAAAATTAGTAAGAGGATGGAAAAATAGAAGAATAGAAAATATTTTATATTCTCTCATGTGTGTTTGGTTAAAAGGGTGGAAAAGTGAGAGAGTGAAAAACTTTTTTGTTTGGTTCGAAAGAAAAATGCGAGGGTGGAAAACTTTTTTGTTTAGTTGAAGAGAAAAATGTAGTTTATATAAATTGACTATTATGTTCTTGTTATATAATATATAAAAAATAAATATAATGGAAAAGTGAGAGGGGTAGGTGAGTGCAATAAAGTGAGGATTTTGTGTAAATTACATCATTCAGTATCTTTTCCTCCGCATATTTCTCCCAAATTGGGAGGATAAAAAAAGTGGTCTTGGAGGGATTATTTTCCTCCCCATTTTCTTTCTCTCTTGTTTTCTACCAAACAGTGGAAAATGCTATTTTTCATCCTATTTTCCGCCCTCTATTTTTCATCCTCCATGTTTTCAGCCCAACCAAACATACCCTAAAGGAATGGACAAAGGAAATCTTAGTTTAATAATCTTTCAACATAGGTCCCACACTAAGGTAAGGCGCATAACTAAGCCCTATCGATTTTTTCATACGACTTTTGGCCAGAAAACAAAGGGCAAGATTCAAATTATGGACCTTTACAACTTAAATATGACCAATAACGGCAATTTACAAATACGGTTAAAAAAATGTCCTATAGCCACGTTTAATAAACGCAGCTATAAACATGTCGGACCTATAGTTACAAGTTTTAGGTCACATCTAAAAATGCAGCTATAGGGTAAATTGACCTATAGCCACGTTTCTAGGAGCTATAGCCGCGTTTTAAAAACACGGCTATAGCCCATGTTTTTTGTAGTGATGATTGGGGGTAGTCATGGAGTTATCAAACATTTTGGTTTAATTTATATTTTGGTTTCTAATGATTTCCCTACGTGTTAAAATGAGTTATAACATTTCAAATAAGTTAATTTATTACCCAACTATTTGGTATTATTTTAAAATAGTCCATGTTGTTAACGTTAAGTGGTAGATAAAAAAAACAGACATGACTAATAGTAATAGTGATGATAATATAAATATATACTTTTTTTTAATGCCAACTAGACTTCCTCTTCGGCTAAAATATAAGTAATCTAAATTTAAAAACAAGAAATGCAAAGAATAACTTAGAAAGATAATAATACATACATACATACATGTGTGTGTGTTCAAATAACTATAACAACAACAAACTTTAAATTTTTAGGGTCAGCTATGCGCATTTTCAATAGATTAGTAAGATTAAGCTATATGTATCATTTTCCTTAATTCTATTATATCAAAAATCATACTTTCTGTAATTTTTTTATTTATTATATTAAAATAAAAGGAAGAAAAAGAGGGTAGAGTTGTAGCATCAATTGTTATTGATAAAAAAAAAAAGTAAGTGAGCTATATTATAGTTTTGAATGAAAAAATTGTTACTAAAAGAATGGTTAAATATTTTAATGTTTTATAACAAATTGTGAATTCAACAAGTTTATGTTTCTTTTAATAATTTGATCATTACAATAATAGGAGGAGAGAATCAGATCTTATTACTTTACATAAAGAAGAGTAAACAATTATACTGAGCTTTAAGATCAAAAACAAGTACTAAGTGATGCCAACAAACCATAACTAAAGAAAGTAAAACCTCACAAAAACCATCTTCCTTAAAAGAAGGGTTTAAACTTTAAGCAAAACCACAAGCTTAGAGCTGCCTCAGCAAGTAAATATTGTGGAGAATATTAATTTTCTTGTTCAAGATTTGAACCTTTTTATTGTTATTAATTATTTTGATTTCCAAATTTTATTTATTTTTTCTAGGTTTCTAGATTTAGGTTTGGCAAATTGTGAATATAAGTGTCCCTTTTAAGTATTTTTTGAGTGTTTATGCGTTTTCAAGATGGCTGCCCAGGTGCTAAAATTCACTATGCAAATCAAAGTTGCTTGACACCTACTTGACTGATTGAGAAGCCTAGATCTCGACAAATAGAAACTTGGGATTACTAGAAAGTAAATTTAGCTTGTCAGGCCATTGAGTGATTAGGGTTTCCTATATAAAAGTAAAAGGTATTTAAGCAAACCCTAGTTACATTCAAAAGACTTTTGGAGATGCTCTCATATAGATCTAAAGATTTTGTGCCTCCTACTCTCAAAAGCTTCTACTAGCGATCAAGCAAAGCATAGTTTGAACTAGTGGAGTTGAAGTTGCTACAATGCCAGTTATCACAAGTGCTAGATTTGAAATTTCAAGTGGATACTTGGAGTTGTGGACTGAAAGTTCACGTTGCGACATCAATTTCCATCATTGAGGAAGTTCGTGGACTCGAGCTGCATTTTGTAATGTTAGTTTCATTAATAATAAGGTTAATCGGTTAATGTAAAACTTCTAATCAATTTGAGATTTGTTTACCTTGGGATTTATTAGTTAAATACCTTCAGAGTTTTTACTATGGAATTTGTCTATAATAGAGTTAGAAATACGGGTTTTTGCTTTGGGATGCGCATGCAGCTCCACAGGTGTAACACACCAATCCTTATGTCAATAATATTTTTTGCTTTGGGGCTTATATCCTTCACGACTTTGTTTTCCCAATCGCGAAACAGGAGAAAACATGTTATTAACATTTTGGATATTCAACCCACATATAAGGTCTTCCCTGTTACCAAACCTAGGCGATGTGGGATTACATGGATTGCCTCACCTTATCGCACCCACATCCATCCATGTGCCCTGCACCTCTTGGTTTTTTGGGTTACTACAATCCACCCCTTTCAGGCACACACGTCATCTTTATGGGCAATCCACAGTTCCAATCGGGTTTTTAGGCTCTGATAATATAAATGTAACTTCTCAATACTTTTGTCAACAATAATGTCCACTAGAGGGCCTATATCCATTGCGAGTTTATTTTTCCCAAGCACAAAGTAGGGGAAAATATGTTATTAACATCTTCGATATTTGACCCACATATAAGGTCCTCCCCTTTACTACACCCAAGCAATGTGAGATTTCATGCATTGCAAGCCCTCATCTCAATGTACCTATGCCCATCCATGTGGTCTATGCCTTTTGGAATTTTGAGTCACTACAATGGGCCTTTTTGTGCAGCCTCAATCACAAGCACACAAGCTCACCTAGGAACAGTTGTATGGTAAAATTTTGGTATTTTGCTTATTTGGTTGTTGCATAGATTAATGTTTAGGCTTCAATGATGCCTTAAAAACATGCTTCAGACTCCTAATTAATTAGTGTTAGTGTATAGCTTAGACTAGATTAGCCCATTGCGCTTAGCCCAGTATACTATACTTGTAGTTTACTCATATTATTTGTACTGCACACATACCTAGCTTGTATAAGACTCTCTATTGTACATTATTATTTACACCGAATATATAGACTACTCAATCTTTCTCTCTCTCACTTATATTTTTAACATGGTATCAGAGCCATTGCTTTGACATTCTGGTTCCTGTGGTCATCTTCAGTGCTCTTCCGTTGGCCTCGCCTTCATCCAGTAGCCATTGTCAAAAGCGAGTTACTGCTGTCACATTCACAGTCCCTGCAACTCTTGGATCTCATCGTTCTGTTCATCCAACAGTCAAACTAAAGGCATAGCGTGACAAAACAGCCAATCTCAAGCAAAACCCAACCAAGAACAGCTAGAAAGGACTTGACATGTGCCCACATGCATTGCCTGAAGCTTTTGACTGTCGAACACGCGCTCCACACGCCACCACACACCACTAGCAGTTCACACGCACTCCATGCCCTGGTCACCAAGCTGCCACGCGCTTGAGACTATTAATGTTTGTCCACATCAGCCCTAGGCTGACCTCATCCTACACATGTTAGCATCTGCGTCATCAGCTTACGTTAGCACCTCGCGTCATTTGCCTACGTCAACACACGTCAGTAGTTGACTTTTTGACTAAAGTTAAAATTTTTCAACAGGGCTTATCTTGCTTAGTTTTTCACATAGATTCTAATTTTGGCCTCTGTTTCTTCATTTAAGGTCTCTAAATCCCAATTGTTGGTCATTTTCTTCATTATGGCTCAACAAAACGAATGAGATATCACACATCCTATTGCCATTATGTTGGATGGTCTTACTAGCTATCATGTATGGTCTCAGAATATGACTATCTTTCTCAAGGGTCATAAACTGTGGAGATATGCGACTGGTTCAATTCCTAAGCAAGTACCAAAACCTAAGTCCAAAGCCATAGCCACTGAAGATGCCTCCAAGACTGTTGTTATAGTGGATGATTATAAAGAACGCCTAGAGGAATAGGAGAGTATTTAGAGTAAGATCTTGTCTTGGTTTATCAATACCTCTGTTCCCTCCATTCATAATCTTCTTCCTCGTCTTGAGACTGCTGAGGCTGCTTGAAAATTTCTGGCTGATTGCTATAATTGCACTAATAATTTAAGCCTGGAGTTCCACTTTGAATAAAAACTTTATCAAATGTGCCAAGAGACATGTCAGTCTATTTTTGATTTTTATTCTCAGACTTCTACTATGTAGGAATAACTTTCTGCTGTAGATCCTTCACTAGTGTGTTCTATGGACATTGAGCTTTTTGTCAAATATCGGGATCGCCGTAAATTTATGTATTTCATAATGGGTTTACGTGACAATTTTGGGCCTATTAGGGCTTCTCTGCTTAGCTGGTCTCCTACTCCTTCTCTTGATGCTACAGTCAAGGAGCTTATTTCTGAGGAGAATTGTCAGCTTACTCATCACATGTTATCATCTGATCATGTATTGGGTACACCATCTCCACAGCCTCCCATTGCTGCATTCACTACTCCTCCACGAATAAACTTTGGGCATCCCACCTCTCTGTCTTCCAAAGGTACTCGTTGCAAGTTTTTCCGTGCCAAAGGCCATGACATCTTAGTTTGATGCAAATTGTAGAAATTTATGTAAGAGCAGAATAAAGCTTCTCTTCCTTGGGCTGCTGCTGTATGTCCTTTAGATCCATCAGTTCCTACAGGTCCGTCTTTGGCTTCATCACTTACTACAGCTGATATTAAGGTAGTAGTTGAAAATGTTTTAACCCACACTTCCACTGCCTTTTCTGTCACCACAGGTAAATAACCTTGGTTTTTTGATACTGCATGTTGTAACCATATGACTCCTAATGAATCCCAATTTTTTGATGAGGTACCTTTAGAACATCCCATCACCATTTACACTGCTGATGGAACTCCTATGCTTGTTAGTTATAAATGAACAATCTCTTCTCCTTGTTTATCCCTTAGTGATTTTTTTCATATCCTAAAGTTATCCTTCAATTTGCTTTTTGTTGGTCAACTTTATGAATTAGGCATAGATCTTCTATTTACCAGTCATGGTGTGGATGTGCAGGATCCCCGAACGGGTCAAGTGCTTGGAATAGGCCATAAGGTTGGTCGCATGTTTGAGGTTCATGACTTGAAGATTCCTTCACAAGTTGTTTTTGCAGCTGTTACCACTACCACCCCCTCACTTGATCTATGGCATGCTCGTCTTGGTCATCCATCCTTATCTTGTCTTCAGTTGTTAGCTTCTTAAGGTCATTTAGGTTCAGTTCAGTTTCAAAAATTTGATTGTACTTCCTGTTATTTTGACAAACAAACAAAATTTCCCTTTAATAATAATGACTCATTTTTTTTTTTTTTTGCACCTCTTAATCTTATACGTTTAGATATTTGGGGTCCTGCACCTGTTCCCACTGAGGGGGGATCTAGATATTTTATCATATTTGTGGATGATTTTTCAAAATATACTTGGATTTATCTGCTTCACTATAGGTCTGAACTTGTGTGTCTATTTACAAAACATTTCATAAATTGATTGAAACACAGTTCAATTACACCTTCAAAGTCTTTCGATCAAATAATGCTTAAGAATATAATGATAAATCTTTCCTATCCTTTTTAGACAGTCATAGTACCTTTTCTCAGCGTTCTTGTCCTTGCACCTCTCAACAAAATCGTAGTGCCGAATGAAAACATCATCACATTCTTGATGTTGCCCGCACCCTTCTCATTTCTTCCTCTTTTCTTGAGCGCTTTTAGGGTGAGGCCGCACTCATTGCTGTGTACACCATTAATCATATTCCTTCACCAACTATAATCAACAAATCACCATTCGAGCTTCTCTATGGTCAAACCCGTAACTACTCCTCTCTTTTGGTTTTTGGTTGTGCTTGCTTTGTCTCTCTTCCTCCTCATGAATGAACAAAGCTCTAGTCTCGTGCTCGTCTCTGTTGTTTCCTTGGTTATGGTATATCTCAAAAGGGGTTTTGCTTCCATGATCTTATTTCTCTTCACCTTCGTGTCTCTCGTCATGTTGAGTTTTGGAAACATTGTCCTTTCACAAGTCTTAAGTAGTTTCTTGCATTCTCTTCCTCAGAGTCTCCCATTTTTACTGATCTTTTCCTCCCTCTCTATCCTGAACTTGTGGAGGATTCTTTGACATCGGCTGACTCTCGAGATGACTCATCTCTGGTTCTGTCCTCGGCATATGACCCGCTTGTCTTGGATCCTATGGCACCACCCTCTCCTGAGTCTCCTGTTGGTCTTGAACTTCGTCGTTCCACTCGGGTAAGCATTTCTCCGCCTTATCTCATTGATTATCACTACTCTTTTGCTCTTGCCACCCTCTATGAACCTCACACCTATCGTGAGGCCTATACTGACCCTCTTTGGCAGTAAGCTATGAATGAAGAACTAGATGCCTTTCATAAGAATCACACTTGGGATATGATTGATTTGCCTCTTGGTTAGTCTATAGTAGGTTGTAGATGGGTTTACAAGATCAAGACCAAGGTTGATGGATTTGTTGAACGATACAAGGCTCGCCTAGTTGCCAAGGGCTTTACTTAGGATTATGGCATTGACTATGAGGAAACATTTGCTTCTGTTGCTCACCTTACATTTGTCAGATGTTTCACTGCTGCAACTGCTATTCGCCGTTGGCCTCTTTATCAAATGGATGTGAAGAATGCTTTCCTCAATGGAGACCTCTAAGAAGAAGTGTACATGCAACCACATCCTGGCTATCCACACTCAGGCAGTTAAGTTTGTCGCCTTTGAGTTGCTCTTTATGGCCTTAAGCAGGCTCCTCGAGCTTGGTTTGAAAAGTTTAGCTCAGTTGTTGCTTAGTAGGGTTTCACTTCGAGTCTTCATGACACTACTCTCTTTTTCCGAAGATCCTTTACTGGTATCACTCTTATTCTTCTTTATGTTGATGGTATGATTATTACTGGAGATGATTCTATAGGTATCTGCTTTCTTCAGCACTTCCTTAGTCAGCATTTTGAGATGAAAGATCTGGACACTCTCAGCTATTTTCTTGGGCTTGAGGTTACCTCATTCTTTGATGGATACTATCTTTCCCAAGCTAAATATGCTTTTGATCTTCTCTCTAAAGCCGGTATCACAGACAACAAGACTGTTTTCACACCCTTGGATGGTGAACCTATATCCAATGCTACTCGTTGTCGTCAGTTGGTTGGTAGTTTGAACTATCTCACTGTTACTCGTTTGGATATTTCACATGCCGTGGGTATGGTTAGTAAGTTTATGGATGCCCCTTGTTCTGTCCACTATGCTGTCGTTCTTCGGATTCTCCGATATGTCAAGGGCACACTTTATCACAGTTTCCACTACTCCTGTTGGTCTTCTTTCAAGCTTCATGCTTATTTAGATGCAGACTGGGTAGCTGATCCGACTGATTGATGCATTATCACAGATTTCTGTTTCCTGTTGGGTACTTCTCTTGTCTCGTGGCATAGCAAGAAGTAAGATGTGGTTTCCCGTTCCAATACTGAGGCTAAGTATCATGCCTTTGCCGACACCACCTATGAGCTTGTCTGGCTTTGTTGGCTCTTGGTTGACATGGATGCTATATAGTCCGCTGTCACTCCTCTTTATTGTGACAATCGTAGTGCTATCTACATTGCTCACAATGATGTCTTCCATGAACGCATCAAGCACATTGAGATCGACTGCCACATCACTTGCCAGCATCTCAAGAAAGGCAATCTCAAGTTGTTCTCCATCTCCTTTGCTGACCAGCCTGTTAATATCTTCACTAAGACTCACCCGCTTGGTCGTCTTCAAGATCTTATATCCAAACCCTAGTTGGTTTCCTCCTTGCCACCTCGAGTTTGAGGGGGGATGTTAGTGTATAGCTTAGACTAGATTAGCCCATTGGGCTTAGCCCAATATACTAGTAGTTTACTCATATTACTTGTACTGCACACATACCTAACCTATATAAGGCTCTCTATTGTACATTATTATTTACACAGAATATACAAACTATTTAGTCTTTCTCTCTCTCACTTATATTCTTAACAATTAGGAACAGGTTAGGGTTTAGATATAGTATATTTTTAATATGAACATGCATTCTAACACGTGGGATGTATATGGTGGGACAGTAAGTTAAGTAATTGCATACCCATATGACCATGCATATACATATGTGATGAATATGAATGAGATGATGTGACAAGATGTGAACAATGTGAATATGTATGCAAACCTAATGATGAATTTGATATGATAAGAAGCGCGATAATGTGAAGGCGATATAAGTGTTTTTATTTTTATTTTATGCTTATGATAGCCCATTAGGAGATTCTTTAATAGATGAAAGATCACTTAGTGTTTAAAAATTAATGAATGTTTCGACCCCCAATTTCAAAATAACCAACACAAGCTTATACTCAAATAATAAATGTGTGGAATGATAAGTATAAGCAATACCTAAATAAACAAACTACTCTAAACTATAATTAATCACAACATAGTAGCAATTAAAGGTAAAGAGTAAGGATTAGAGAGATACAAACACAAAGATAACACCAGCATGTGTTATTGAAGAGGAAACCGAAGAACTCGGCAAAAAACCTCTCCGCCGCCCTTTAAGCGGTGAAATGAACTACTAAAGAATAAAGTTGGGATACACGAATAGCAATAGACCCTCCGAGTTTAATCTACCCAATGCACCTAAACCCTCCAAGTTTCTTGCTCCAATAAGATTAAGCCTAACCGTGTCTTCTTTAATTTTTCGGATCCCGTAATAAGCCTATTGCATCAACAAAATAAATTGGTTATCTTTGAACTGCTTCCCAAGTACCAAATTACCTCCTCACTAATATGGGTATGGTGAGATAAGGATTTGGCTAGTGAATCTCTCAAGGGTATGTCAATGGAGAGGGTGAGAGTAGAAGAATTTGGAGAATCAAATGTCTAACATTGTGGATGAGTCAATCTTGTTTTTCTCTAGGGTTTTTCTCTCAAAATTCTCTCTGGAAGCTCTCTGCATTTCGTGGGTATAAGGGTATTTATAGTAGGGTACATTAGGAATGTGAAAAGTCATTTTTCAGCAAAACAGGGCATTATGGTGACTCATTTGCGACTGGAATGAGTCGCGAGTTTGAGTCATGAAATAACTGTCAAGCCAGACTGTACTTTTTGTCCTTTAGTGCTCCAGCTGTCGTGACCCTTCAGCTTCCTTGTATGTTTCACACGTGTGGAATTTTGGAAAGTCGCCAGTCGCGAGTCACTCGCGAGATCTAGTCGCGAGAATCACTCTAAATGCTCACACACTTGAATTCTTCACACTCTCTCACACACAACCCTTACATGATTTCCACCTAAATACAGGGTATCTAATTGCTGAAATACAAGCAAATTCGGCATGGAATAAAGCCAACACATGATTGAATAAATTCAACCTTACAATAGAATTAGGCTATGAAACACAATGAGTGTAGGTCAGCCTACTAACCAAATGGTCTTGGATGCTTAATATATTCCCAATCTGCACTCTAAATTTGGACTTAGAATATGATGTGAAGGCCTTTGCAAAGGTCCTAAATTGATTTCTGAACCTAAACTAGGTGGGCAAATGATGACTTCAAACCCTTTGCATTTTGGCCCTCTCTGTTGGGCATACTCCTAAGGACAAGACCTGTATCTAGGGCTATAAGCCTACTCACATACCAAATTCATGTAGCATATGTTTAATGTAGGATATAGTACATACTTGTACATCTAACACTTATAAACAATTCAATATCAAAATCCAAATAATTTTAATATTATGCAAATGGTTAGTGAGTTGGCTGCAATATTATTTCATGGTTAATAGAAATCCACCTAAGTTAAGGTATACAAAGCAAATATTTACTCTTTAATATGTGTGTATATGTGCATAGTAGAATCCAATTTTTAATTAACCATGGTCTCTTATTAATTTTTTCAAACTGATTGAAGTAGTGTAACTTAAGGTGTTATGAACAAGGACAACTTGATTTGCATAAGAACCAGTAGATCTCCAAAGAATATAAGTAAAATTAATCTCAGAAGTGCTCTGGTTTATTCTTGGTTGTGCATGATGTCATTTTATTTATTTGTTTATAGAATAAACCTTTCTATTTATAATTGTGCCTTTGATGGTTATGCTTGAGTCTTATTTCCAACTTAAGCCGACTATTGCCTTCTTGCTGTTGATTTCTTAGTATGTGTCCAGATTGTCACATTGCTTTTTGTAACCGCGTGATAAACTGTCTAACTAATTTCTTGAGGCAACTACTCTAGAAACCATTAGATTACCACCACTTGTCACTCTCTTGGTCTTTAATTTATAGTTTAATTATATTCCACTTAGGCACCCCACATAATCTCTATTTTTATTTATTTATAGTTTTGTTCCTTGTTGTGTCCTATCAATAAAATAATTAATTATTTATCCCAAGATGATTAATTTTGTAGATTGTTTTCCTCAACCTTATGTTGTGACTTTTATGGTGTTTAAAACCCCTTTAATCAACATGCTAGGTGTTCATTTTCAAAAACAAGTTATCTTTAGGAGAAAAAAACACCGTGTTAAAGAAAATAACATTGGGGACAACTAAGTAGGTATGGAAATACACTCATTTGATTCTCCAAATTTTTCCTTAAAGAAGCTTAACATTCTAATCACATCAACATTAATTATTGATCTTAGAATTCTCACATAATTCAAGTAGTTAGGTGCGACCATCTATTTATATCCCATGAAAGTTTGCGTGTAGTCGCAATAGATACGTGTAGAAACTTATGGATTGAGTGATAAAGCAAAAAGAAGAGAGAAGTGGGTTCCAGTTAGCTTAACTAGTAAAGTCTCTGATAGTTGTATAAGAGATTTGGGGTTTAATCCCCGCCTACACCAAAAACTGATTGGTGTCTTGGTCTGATGATAAAGAGCTATCATCAGGAGCGGACGCCATAGGTTGAAACTCTCTCTCAAAAAAAAAAAAAAAAAAAAGAAGAAGAAAAAAGAAGAAGAGAGAAGACCTGAGTGTTTTGTGCCATTTGACCATATGGACTACATTCACAAAATAAGAGTTGAAAGGATTACATCTTCTTTCCTCATTAGGATGATGATACCTTACATGGAAACCCATTTTTACAATGGAAATTACATGCACAAATGAACTACAATTTTGAATTTATTGTTTCAATACCACATTATCTGTAACAATCAATTTCTTTATTGATTCACCACCATGCACCCCTAGCGTGTGATGGTCACTCTACAAGTATAAGTACTTATGAGGTGTGGGGCAAGATCTGAGGTTCAAGTTTTTAGGAAGGAGTTTCACACACATATACACTTAAAATAGACTAGAGTAGAATTTTTGTCTTATAAAAAATTTTTTTTTTGATTTATTCTAATCTCATAATTTTCTTAAGTAATCAATACCTTGATTTTGGTCTTCAATATTATGGCAAGTATATTCTTTCATAGGTGTATCTTAAAACAACAAATGCTTTAAATATGAAGAACTCTCCATTAGTTCTGTTTAGCATAAAGAGATCAATGCATGTGTCAATCGTGATTGTAACTTAATCGTAAGCAACAACACGTTTTTGTAACAATCACCATATCTTGAGTCACTAATTTTATATTAAGTCTTCATAGCAATAAGAAAACCTTAATAGAAGACAAATATGCCTTTATTAGCATTGGCACATCCTCAACAAGGGCTATTGCAAACTCTACATAAAAGGAGCACATAATTTTAAGTTCAAAGAAGTTCTTGCAATATGTACCGATAACCTGCATGATTTTAGCAGGATTAAAAAGGCAAGGAATAGTCAAAGACTCATGCCCTTCCCACATCTTGAGAGCCTGTTGAATTGCACTTAATTTTAATTGATTCCAACCAGGTAGAACAAGTCTTTTTAGATTAAGACCCTTGCCTGTTATAGCATTCACATCAATCTCCTCAAATATTTAGCTAAACTAATTCAAAAAACTTTATTTTTGCTAATTTAGCTGTCTATTATTTTTATATACATACATCAGCTTAATACTTTATCAACATTGAAATTTAATGTAGCAAGAATTGAGGCTCACTACATGTAGAGATGAGACTATCCTCTTTAAAAACTTTAGTTAATTTAGTGATTTTAATACACACTTGTATTGGTTGAGTTTAGATAAATTTTTGCTAAAATATTAAATTGGTGAAACTAATGCGCAGAATACTCTTAGGAAGAATTGTGTCTCGATGTAAGTGCCCAATTTACACATCACATGGTTTCGTTATGATTTAACTATACTTGTAAATTAGGGACTGTGTATTATATCTTTCAACTACACAAAATAAATTGTTTCTCAAAAAAAAAAAAAAAAAAAAAAAAAAAAAAAACTACACAAAATAAATTTGCATTGTTTGTAAATTCATAAAAATGGAAAACAAGTTGCATTTCCATGGCTAAGATTTAAAGAAGTCTTATGGATTTTCATTAGCTTCTTGCTTGATTGGACATCAGACCGAGCATATGGTTCAAAAGGAGTATTAAAAAAGTTAGACATAACTTACTTAAGTCAAGCTTCTTTTGTAGAACAGGGTCACAACAAGCTAAACGTCATGAGTCGCACACTTGAGAAACACTAGAAATCAAATCCATAAAATTGAGAGTCATGAATATCTTAACAAGGATATTGCAGTCCATGTTGTTCCAACTATAAGCACTTAAGTGTTTGTTTCTCATTTGTTCCAAAAAAAAAAAAAAAATTCCTTTAACAAAAAGAAATAAAACATAATAAGTAGCAATTCGTATTATAGCTAGGCTCCTTTTACGTTCAATTCCAACCACTTGGGGAAAGCAATAAATTAGCATGTTATTTCAGGAATTTGGAAAACCACGCAAGTGGAAACAATATTAATATGTAAAAGTCGTCTATCCATAATAAGAATCTCTAAGGGTGCGTTTGGATTCGCGGCACGTTTGCTGCGTTTCCATTGCTCTGCGTTTTTTTTTTTTTAAGCTCCGCATGTGGCACTGTTCACTGGCCAGGAACAGTGATTTTAGGCCAGTGAACAGAACAAAATACTGTAGCAACAGTAAAAAAAATTATTATTATTATTATTATTTTTTTTCAGTTTTCAGTTTTCAGTTCTCAGTTTTCAGCAAAATAAGCAGTATTCAAATGCATACTTATTATGTTTTTATTTCTTTTTGTTGAAGGGAAATATTTGTTTTGAACAAATGAGAAACAAACGCTCAAGTGCTTGTAGCTGGAACAACATGGACTACAACATCCTTGTAAAGATATTCATGACTCTCAATGTTATGGGTTTGATTTCTAGTGTTTCTCAAGTACACTGACAGCCAGAAATTTCTTCAACAAGGCCAAACTATATATAAAGAATAACCTACACACATGCACAAAATATGTTTATAAAATGATTTAATAAGTGCTATTTTCTTATATATAACAAAATCTCTCTCTCTCTCTCTCTCTCTCTCTCTCTCTCTCTATATATATATATATATCATTGATTAAAATTATAAGATTTTAACTACTAACCATGAAATCAGCATTTATTATTTCTTCTAAAAGGAAAAAACATAATGTCCACATCTCTTATTTTCTAAATAGAATTAAAAAAATAAATAATGTTTTTATAAAAATATTTACTTATGATTTCTATGATATGCTATTATAGTAAAAGAGTAATTAGAGGAAAGAAACAGTGTATTAATAATGTATAATGTTTCTATTTCTATGAAATACATTAAAAACACTTAGAATTAATGAGTTATTCTCTTCTCAAAAAAAAAAAAAAATTTAATGATTTATTCTAAAAAAAGGAAATAATTAATGAGTTATTTATGGTATAAAAGTAATTAGAGGCAGAAAATTATGCATAAATCATCCAAATAAACGTGTTACATGTTTTTAGTAAAAATTTAGGGGGTTATTATTTAAATTTATGTCCAAAGTTGCATTTTTTTTTACCAAAAATTTAAGAAGGGAGGAGGAATTTTTAAAAAGTCACGGTGAGAAACATTTTCTCTCACATAAGATAATGAAGTAATTAAAAATAAGGTGAGAGAGGAAAGAAGAAGAAGATAGATATATTTGTAGAGAAATAAGCTTACCTTAAGAGATGGTCTTGTTTGTCATGTGAGAGTGATAAGACATTTGATTCCTATAGATGCATGTTTGGAATTACCAAATTATCATTTCCATTTGTAGAGAAAAGAAACAAACTTGGAATATTCTTCAAGTTCAAATTGGTCATCACTCAATGTGGTGAGACCAACATAATCATGTGAAGTAGGACAAATAAAAATGAGACACGTCGTTTAGTAATTGTACACGTATCAATTATCAACTTGTTAAGTCTTCCTATTAGAAAAAAACTTGTTTAATTTTTATTTTTTTAAATTTTATACCATAATCAAAAGACCAACCTCAAAATTTAAATTTTACTCACCTTCCAAAATAACAAGTTCACGTAACCCGTGGTGATTCTTCATTTTGTATCAAAATCAACAAGTCTCTGACTTGGTTACTATTTTGATTTTTGGTTTCTGTTCGGTGACTTGTTGACACTCATGTATTATTTTCCACTTTCACTGTGGCATCTTTGTTTGCTTGCAAAGTATTTGATAATTGCACAAAAGTATTGCATTCTAGCCCTGCAAGCAAGTTAGAAGAGTTAAAAAAAACTCAGGGTGATGATCTTGTGCTCATCTCAGCACAAAGTATTTCGACTTGGAGGTATCCATAATCCATGGCCCTAGTAGAAGATTGTAATGAACACTAAACGCATGTCCAAAATTTGCTTCCCTATATTTTAAATATTCAGTTAGTACTAAACTAAACAGTATATGCGTTTTAGCTGGGATGTTTCATCCTATAAGCTGACTACTATGCAAATGCATTAAAAGATAATTTGCAACGTTTTTCTTTTTCTTTTGTTTGTTTTTATATATTATTACTATTTTTTTTCATTCCATTTATGGACAATATCATTACCTTTCAACAACATTCAGTTACTTTTTGTCATGGTGTCCAAATATTCAACATGCACTAAGCTTAATTTCACTTTTAATTCATCTTTACCCCATATTTGAAAATGATCCAGATCCTTTTAATTTTTTTTATTATTATAGTCCTTGTTTTTTTAAGTCGTGTCAAAAAGGTCCCTACCATTAATTGTTCTTTTGATTTTGAGTTGAGATTATTTAGTGAAATTTCATGGATATTTGATACCAATATATAAAAAAGGGAAGAAATTGGTATTCAAATACTTTGATTGTTTCTTTTATGCCTGTTAGATATATAGAAATTCAATGTAAGAGTTAGAAGCAACCTTTTTGACACAAACATAAAAATGTAAGGAATACAACGAAACATTGCAAAAACTCACTAGTTTAAACCAAGGAAGTCAATACCGTATCGGAGGTTGTACCGGTTTGGGCACCGGTATAATATATTTCGGGTATCGGTCAATACCAGTGTACCGTTTCAAATTTACCGCTATTTTATATATTTAATATATATATATATATATACACACACACCTTCTTTAATAATAATAATAATAATAATAATAATAATAATAATAATAATAATAATAATATCACAGTCAATAAAGTTTAACAGTACAAAATTTTTTTTCACTTGTTGGAAGTTAAAATGCCATTTGAAACTTCTTTAGATTATAAAAAAAAAAAAATTTGAAATCTCAAAACTTCATATCAATTCACGTGGGTGTGTCAGTGGGCACACTGCCACAAGCTACAAACAAAAAGCAAACTCTTTTATTTTTAGTTTTTTACTATTAAAAGTCCCACCAAACAAACATATATATACTCTTCACTCTTCAAAAATAAAAACTTAAAAAGAAAGAGACGCAGAGGGATGGAGGGATGGGCCGTGGGTGTGAAGAAGAAGAAGAGATATCGCTGGTCACTATTGGAACAGTGCTGACAATGGCTGGGTTACATGGTATTTTCTATTACCGTTAATCACTTTTCTCTTGTTTTTCTTTTACTGTCCAGTATTCTTTTTCTGGCCGGTATCTAATTTTTTTTCTGGTTTTGTCGGTACAACCCGGTAAGCTCCGGTACAAAAACCGGTACGAAATAGCTGTGATTCTGTACCGGCCAAGGTACCGGAATGAAAAATTCCGACTATACTAGCCGGTACAGTACGGTATTGACTCTACTGGTTTAAAACCTTGACACTAGACATTACTTAGTAGTTAACTTTCTAACGTGAACCCATACCAATTTCAAACCTTCTAGACTCTTCATTCACGAATTCATCTCACAAATCATGTGTGTGATAACGATCAGAACCTCTCTAACCAAATCCAAAGACAAGCAAATTTTCATTCTACAACAACTCAATCTGTTTTCGCTTGACATCTCACTAGAAACAATGAGGCTTCGCATGGCCAAATCTTCACAACAGCTACTTCAACTTTCAGCTTTTTCTTCCTTGAAGACTCTAATTAAAATAACAAGACACATGGAAATCGCTAAGATTACAATTGAAACTTTTGATACGGGAATTTCACCAACACTAATATAATCCTAACAAAAAATGTCGTCTAGGAAGGGTTGTTTTTTTTCTTCATTGTCCTCTTATAGAGAAAATTCCCTCTCATTTAAATCCTTTAATTCGCATGATTTATTTTATAAAGTAAAAATCTCAGTAATTTTTAATTGGGTGTGTTAGGTTCTAAGGATTAGGAACTAATGTATTTAGAACTTCAATTTGTATGTTGGCAAACCATGATCAAAACAATATTTAGTCGTGTGTTAGACTTGCTCAAAGTATGGGTCTTAATGTAAAGTTGGAATCGAGTTTTTATGCAGAATTACCTTTAACTTTCTGTATGACTCGATCGATCGAAAATTAGACTCGATCGATCGAAAATCGTGCAGAACGTTTTTCTGCAGAAAATTCCAACTCAGCCCAAGCCTGTTTTAATGTATAGGGTTTTATGTTTGCCCTAAGTATAAAAGGGAAAACCCTAGCCACGTTTTTAGAGTTCTGTTTTGCTGTGTTTGTGAATCTCTCTGTGAGATCTAGATGTGTTTACCTTTACATACACTTAGGGTTTACAAACTTGAGATTTATGTCAAGAGTTGTGTAGATCATTACAGTTGCAGAATCAAGAGAACACAAAGATATACAAGCAGGTGTGCTTGTGGATTTGCTGAAGAATTCCGGAAAGAAGGAGTCCGTGGATCTCGGAGCTATCATGGGGTCATGGTAGTAAGTTTCCTACACTTGGGTAGCAATAAGATGTTAGTGGTCTAAGTTTATTGTGTAAACTTCGATTCTTTCATAGTGGATTCAGTTTACCTTGAGGATAGCTAGGTCAAATCCTCCCCAGGTTTTTACCGGTGTGGTTTCCTGGGTCATCAGATCTTTGTGTTGTTTATTTTCCGCTGCTTTGTTATTTTTGCTTATTTGTGTTAACCTAGTTTTAATTAAATTACCTAAGTTAATCACTTGGCTAATTCACTAGGTTAATCTGTTGGGTTTAAGGGGTCTAAACGAACTGACAAGTGGCATTAGAGCGGGTAGCTTTTTGTTTGATCATTTGATCTTTAAGCTGATCCTTGACCCCTGTTGTCATGGAACACGGACACTCTCTTGTTGTTCCACCTCATTTTGATGGAAACAACTATGCATATTGGAAAGTAAGGATGAAAGCTTTCCTGAAATCCATAGATGAGAGAGTTTGGAATTCCGTTGAATACGGATGGGAGAAGCCCACTACTCCTGTGAGTGAGTGGCAAACTTCTCAAAAGGAGGCAGCCGCTTTTAATAGCAAAGCTATGAATGCTATTTTTAATGCTGTTTCCATGGAGGAATTTAAGAGAATCTCTAATGTTGAGGTTGCTCATACTGCTTGGAAAATCCTCCAGACTGTGCATGAAGGCACGAAGGCAGCTAAAATTAATAAGTTGCAGCAATTAACCTCTAGATTTGAAAGCATAAGAATGAATGATGATGAATCTTTTGATGAATTCTATGCTAAATTGAATGATATTGTTAATTCTGCTTATAATTTGGGTGAAATCTATGATCAACCTAAAATTGTTAGGAAGATTCTTAGATCTTTGACTGAGGATTTTAGACCCAAAGTGACAGCCATCACTGAGAGCAAGGATGTGGACTCCATCCCTGTGGATGAACTTGTAGGATCTCTTCAGTCCTATGAGTTAGACCTCCCCAAGACTAATAAATCCAAATCAATGGCTCTTAAGTCTGTTGATGATGGTGGATTTGATGATGAACTCTCTACTACAGAGATTGCCTATCTTGCCAAGAACTTTAGAAACTTTCTGAGGAATAATAACAGAAGGGCAAGAGGCAAGAACACTGTTGAACCTAGAAATTTTAGGAAGAATGAACCCACTAAGGTTAATAACATTGAAAAACCTAAGGAGAAAGTAGATCAATCTTCTAATAATTCTTTGGGACAACAATGTTATGGTTGTCAAGGGTATGGTCATTTAAAGTCTGAATGTCCTACTTATTTGAGGTCTAAGGGTAAGGCTATGGCTGTAACCCTTAGTGATGACGAAGTTTCCGACAATGAATCCGCTAGTGATGAGGATGGAAACTTCATTGCTTTCACTGCTACCACTGTAGTCAATGAAAGCATATCTGTTGAAGAGAACCCTTCTGATGGGGAACTCTCTGAGGATGCAGATTTACAGGAAGCCTACAATAAACTTTGCAAAGTTGCTGCAAAGGATGCCATGAATGTTGAGTTAGGCTTGAAGAAAATTGCATCTTTGGAACTTGAAAAGAAAAATTTACTTGTTAAATTGTTTGATGCAAATGAGCTTTTGAATAATGTGAAAACTGAGAATATGCTCTTACTTGATAAAGTTAAATGTTTGGAACTTGATTTATCTGTTGCTAGAGAACAAACTAATAGGTCTGCAAGCTCCAAACTTGATCACATGCTGAGTATTCAAAAGTCTCCTTCTGATAAAACTGGTTTAGGTTATGAGGAAAGTATTTCTGTACTTGAACCATCTTCCACTAAATTTGTTCCTTCTTCTGAACCTCCTAAGAGTGAGATTGTCAAACCCGTGGTGAGTGAACCTGTCAAACATGTTAATGTTACTCCACCTAGAAAGATTAGGGTTGATCTTCATGCTTCTCATTCTAGAGCTTCAACTTCTACTAAGGGCAAATTGCATGATAAGCCTGCATGGGTTTGTCATTTTTGTGGAAAACCTGGACACATTCGTCCAAATTGTTTTAAGTTGCAAGCTGCGAAGCGAGCAAATAAAACTAAAGTACCTGTGCCTCAAGCACATGATCCTATGGTACTTATTGGTGAATTGGTAAAGACGTTAAACCTTTATTCCAATCTTGGAGTTGCTCAGAATTCTAATGTGAATCATAACTCCAATGCAAGAGTTGCATCTAAGAAGTCTTGGATGCAAAAGGCTCAATCTAATTGAGTCTGTCTGACATGGTCCTTGTGCTTCATTGCTCAATCTTTTGTGACCTTTGTTTCTAGGATTTGCATTGCATTACATTCATGCATTTCATTCTAGGATGTTTGTTTCTTTGTTTAATAATAAAAAAAAAAAAAAAAAAATTTTTTTTGCAAATTGTGTTTTGCTATTTTTTCCTTGAATTTTGAAAACAAGGTTGGTCAATCAAAATTACATGTCATAAGTATGTACCTTGTTTAGCTTTGATGCACTTATTTCTATTGCACTTTACTAGCTAAAGTCTTGTAGTGCATGTTGTGTGGGAAGATGTTTATAGTTTTTGATCACTTTGACTTGATCTTGAAGTCACATGCCTTTGATTGTCGGACTTGGACTTATCGAGAAAGGCATAAATAACCATCTCACCACTGTTTATTAGCCAATCATGAACACCTTAGTGCATATCGTAAGATTTTGTGCTCGAGAAAGTGTAGCACATGCACAAAAAGAACATAAGGTGTAGCCTCTAAATAAAATTGGTGTGTACATTATTGGGCTATAATAATCTCACAAATTAAAATAAAATTGGTGTGTACATTATCCCGGCTTTTATTAAGTATCTAATCAATTAAATTGAATAATGAGGCAAATCAAGAAACTTACATGATTGCAAGCTTTTATTCTAGGAGATGTGGGAGTTATATGATGTAACTCTTTAAGTAATAGTCTCTTTCAAATTCATGTGATGGATTTTGTAGAAATTGTGATTGATCTCTATGTGTATATCACCTCACATGTTTCTCAAGCTTATGCTAGTTGCACACACTACACAAGCTATTCTTTGCTAGAATTGTGTACATGATATTGTGTGTTTTTGGCCTGACCAACCAAGTTTGAGAATTTCTAGAAATTGATACAAAACATGTTTGCTTGTTTGTTTTTTTTTGGGTATATTGAGAGAAAATTATGCTTTGAGAAATCTGGGTTGAATACATGTGTTTTTGGAAAACATCTCATCTCATACTCATGCATTTGATTTATAAAATCTGTTGCTTTGAGGAGTTTCTGATCTAAAATGTTTGGTTTTTCAAAATTATGATTTTTCCAGAATTTCGATCGATCGAAACTGATTTTCGACCGATCGAAAATATTTCAAAATGCTCAGAAAACTCTCTGGTTGGCTCGATCGATCCAAGCTTATTTTGGATCAATCGAAGGTAGTTTCGATCGATCGAGTGTATCTTTCGATCAATCGAAACTCGGGATGACAGTTTTTAAAAAGGTCCTTTTCCACGTGACTTTTCACTTTTCAAAAACTTTTTCAAACTCTTTTGTCTTCCTACCAACCGGTCAGCATTGTTTTGGAAATTTTGTCGCTTTCTTCCAAATCTTTTGCTACAATCTCTCTCTCCCACAGGTGGTAAGACCTATATACCCTTTCCTTTGCATTTATTTTCTAATTTCATGCATTATTTTCATGTATATTTGGGTATTTTCGGCATTTAGGAGTTTTCTATTTTTGGGATTGTTTTTGAATGTTTCTTTCTCAAAATTTTCATGGGTTTTTGTGGGGACACCTTCCCTAAGCACATCATGTGGTTTAATTTAGTTTATTTGGTGTTTTGTGGAAAATTTGAAATTCTAGGGCTTGTAATTGTGTAAATTGGGGATTTTGTTCAATTTGATTGAAATTGATGAAATTGGCTTGTTAGATTGATTAATTTGATCATTATATTGTGTTAATTAACTATTGTCTTGATCAATTTATCAATTTGTTGTGTTTTGCAAAATTAGGTTTTTCAAATTGGGTATTTTTGATAAATATTGCTTGCTCAAGCCAATTTTGTTAATTTGGATCACAATTGAACATGTCACTGCATTAGTACATGCATCATGTTATGTTCATGCTCATGCATCATATAGAATTGTTGTTTTTTATAATTGTTTTTTGCTGTGCTAACTTGCAGTCTGCCCTTGGTATTGTTTTTGCTCTTTTCTTTCTGTGTCTATCTTTTCCTTAGCACTATACCTAGGAAAACTAGAGCCCATAGGACTTCTGATCCTTCTCCTTCTTTTGACACTGAGCGGTTTCCTAGTGAGTCAAACCAAGTCACCTATGAGACTCTGAACCTTAGGCATCAGATTTGGGCTGAGCGTAGGGTTATCTTAGATGAGTTGGATCCTGAGGTGCGTCGTAACTTTTCACGTCGGGGTTGGTTACCTTTGCTCGAGTATGAGCATTCTCCTCCTCCTGCCATCTTGATTAGAGAGTTCTATTCGAACCTCTCTATTCATGTCTACGATAACGACACCTTAGTAAAGGTGTGGTTACGTGGTGTGGAGTATCGCATTACCCCTTCGGTAGTGTCTGATGCTCTTGGGGTGCCCATTGTGGACCATCCCGTTTTTCCTTACGAGGAGTCTCCTCCCCTTGACGACGTCTTGTCCTACATCACTGGGTCTTCTATCCAGTGGGGTTTTGATCCTCGGATCACTTTTGCTGAGCTGTCTGAGCTGCACTATCTTTTCTTTAGGATAGCGTGTCATTCTTTGTGGCCTATTTCGCATGTCCACACCATTCCTCTTGAGATGTGTGTCTTTTTGTATGCCTTGGTCATTGATGCTCCTATCAGTTTTCCGCATCTGTTCCTTCGTTCTTTGAACGAGGTTCATCGGTCTAGTTCTACAGCTCATGCTTTGTTTTTCCCTGTTTTTATTCATAGGATTCTCCTTTTTCTTGGTTTTGGTGAGTATCTTGCTTCTGAGCCTGTACATGTTGTTGCTCCTATCGGTGCTACCTTTTTGAGGCAAAGGGCTGCTCAACGTCGAGTTAGCTCTAAGCGTTCTAGGGTAGAGCCTTCCGATGTCACTCCACCCCCTTCTTCTTCTACAGATACTCATGCAGCTGGGACTTCTTCTGATCCTGCTGTTGCTGCTGCTGCTGCTGATGTTCCTCCACCGTTTGATGAGGTTTCTGACCTTCGTCGGACTCTAGATACTGTCGTGACCGTTCAGGCGGCTCATGGTCAGCTTTTGGTGGACATCCTTGATGAGCTACGTGCGTTACGAGTGGATTTGGCGAGCTCTCGTCGATCTCCTCCACCACCTTTTGATGATGAGTGAGTACCCTTTGGCAATTCGTCACAAAAAGGGGGAGTACATAGTTCATTGTATCTAGGAGATTTTTTTGTGGAGATTTACATTTTAGGGGGAGTTTTTTGTTTACTTGGTAGTGATACTGTGGAGCTTGTGGAGTTATTAGATTGTATCTAGATGCTTCACTGTGTATTCTCATTTTTAGCTCTTGTTTAGGAGATTTATTTGTTGAGATACATTTGTATGTATATGTTTCTTATTTCACTATGCTACTACTCTGCTTATTGATTTATATTGATGATGTTATTCATGATATATGTCTTTATTTTGTGTCATGTGAAATCAAGAAATTTTTTATTTATGTATTTCCTGTTTTTTTTTTCCACACATGCGTTTATGTGTTTGTTAAGTGTTACAGGAATATACAGGTTGCTTTCAGTCGAGCTGCTGTCTACTTTGCAACTGTTAGATAGTAGTTTAGGTTGAATTGTTAAGTGGCTATTTTTATTGTAATGGGCTATTTCAATTTGTAAATTTTGAGCTTTTTGTTAAGTCTGTGTTTTGTCACGGATTGCCAAAGGGGGAGTTTGTTAGGTTCTAAGGATTAGGAACTAATGTATTTAGAACTTCAATTTGTATGTTGGCAAACCATGATCAAAACAATGTTTAGTCGTGTGTTAGACTTGCTCAAAGTATGGGTCTTAATGTAAAGTTGGAATCGAGTTTTTATGCAGAATTACCTTTAACTTTCTGTATGACTCGATCGATCGAAAATTAGACTCGATCGATCGAAAATCGTGCAGAACGTTTTTCTGCAGAAAATTCCAACTCAGCCCAAGCCCGTTTTAATGTATAGGGTTTTATGTTTGCCCTAAGTATAAAAGGGAAAACCCTAGTCACGTTTTTAGAGTTCTGTTTTGCTGTGTTTGTGAATCTCTCTGTGAGATCTAGAGGTGTTTACCTTCACATACACTTAGGGTTTACAAACTTGAGATTTATGTCAAGAGTTGTGTAGATCATTACAGTTGCAGAATCAAGAGAACACAAAGATATACAAGCAGGTGTGCTTGTGGATTTGCTGAAGAATTCCGGAAAGAAGGAGTCCGTGGATCTCGGAGCTATCATGGGGTCATGGTAGTAAGTTTCCTATACTTGGGTAGCAATAAGATGTTAGTGGTCTAAGTCTATTGTGTAAACTTCGATTCTTTCATAGTGGATTCAGTTTACCTTGAGGATAGCTAGGTCAAATCCTCCCCAGGTTTTTACCGGTGTGGTTTCCTGGGTCATCAGATCTTTGTGTTGTTTATTTTCCGCTGCTTTGTTATTTTTGCTTATTTGTGTTAACCTAGTTTTAATTAAATTACCTAAGTTAATCACTTGGCTAATTCGCTAGGTTAATCTGTTGGGTTTAAGGGGTCTAAACGAACTGACAGGGTGTGAGACATAAATCATTTATTTTATGTTAAATGGCTTATATGTTTTTTTTTTAAATATTAAAAACCATTGGAATATATTTTAAATGCTTCATGTCTTACATATGTCTAAAAATTAATTATATATATATAGAAATAAAAGGATTTAAAAGAAGAGGGAGCTTGCCAACCCTTATCTAAGACGTTAATCATCTAAACTTTTAACCTTTTTTTTCTTTTTCTTTTATTGTTAATTTTTTTTATTTTTTATTTTTTAAGAATCATCTAAACTTTTAACTTGGTCTTACATATACTTTCTAACTATTAATGTAAGATATGCTTTCTAACTATTAAGGCGTTTTACAATATTTATTCTATATTATAGGTTGAAATTCTATTATATCTCTTAGAAAAAATTTTAAAAACCAACAAAGTTTTCTATTTTGGGTGTCAATAACAATATCTTAGTGTTAGGACATATGCGATTTGATGTTAGGAACATATGTCAATATTTATGTAATTGACTAATCTTTTGACAAAACACATTTACTTGTATTTGGGTAGATCTAAGATGGGTTTAGTACTTCAAGGAACAAGAGTTCAAGTCTAGTATTAAAGCCATGCAAATCTATCCAAGAAACAAGTGAAGAAGTGCTTATTCATTAAAACTCGACAGTTGCTCGACAGATAGCTATTTATCGAGGTTTAATGAAACTCGACAGATACTATCTATCGAGGTATCTATCGAGAATTACGAAAATCAGTTTTTCAGATTTGATTTTCGCCCATGTTTATGTATTTGTGTAGGGTTTTTTTTTCTTCTCACAACCCTAGACATATATAAGGCTTATTTTAAAGACCGTTACACAAGAGAAAACAAGTAGAGCACATGCAAAAGGTGACCAGTGCCTTATTCTCTCTGAAAGAAGATACTGCGTGTTTGCGCCTTAGGGTTTTGTAACCAAGTGCTTCTTAATCTTCATTGTTGATGAAGTGAAGAACTTTACAGTCAACATCTTCTTTTAGTTGGTGTGTTAGTCATAGACTGGGAGCCGTGCATCATTGGTTAGTCACATACATGGATCCGTGCAAAAGGGTGGCATTTATATATTGAAGAGTTCAGAGGTTCTGAAGCGGTAGAAGGTTTCTGCTGTAAGTTCATCTATGGAGAGTGTAGAGTCTAGGGACAAATGTTTTGTACTAGATCTGAAACTTCTCTTTACTATAGTGAATTGCTTTTCGGGAAGGTTTTTTTCTAGGTTTTTTACTGTGAAACTAGTTTGTTTTATTGGTTTTCTTGGGTCATCATATCTTGTCTTATTTATTTTTCCGCTGCATAATTTTGACATGATATTGATGTTTGTTTATTTTAACAAGTTTTATTCATAATAAATATAATTAATAACTTGGATTTAAAACTTATTAATTTTATTAACCGGGATCTAAAATTTCCCAACACCTTGGCTACCCAAAAATCAGCCTAACAATTATTGTTGCAATTTGCAACACGCTAATGTTGAATTGTGGTCTGAATTTGATTGCATTTAAAGCGCGCAATTGGATCCAAAGAACATACTGTTATGAAAGAATGACTCGGGACATCATTGATCTTCCTAGTTGAACAGAATGGATGGAAACTTCTGGTTAGCGTGACTGCAAGTAGAATCTATACACATTTTGTAACAATCACTGTATCTCCGTTCACTGCTTTGCGATTCAAATTATATTATTATAGGAAAACCTTAATAGAAAAAAATTATGACTTTACTAAAAAGCACCATCCAAGGAATTTGTCTAATTAAGGAGAGGTTCATTATTCAAAACATGTCCTTGCGAGAAACTCTCAAAACATTCATACCAATCGGCTAGCTTGCTGCCTGAAGTCACCAATTTTTAGGCCAATGTGCAAGAGAACTTACCTCATCCTCTCGCCAACATCTCTGTTCAAATTCAGTCCAATCCAAGACCCTTTCATTGTAAGGCCACCACTTACACATATTGCAGGTATCTCTTTGACAAGTGAGAAACTTCTTAAGCCGCGAGCTCTTTTCAATGATTGGCGGGTCAATTTCCCGGTACAATATAAAGCCAACTTCATACTGATAAACTTCTTTCATTTGACAATGACACATATTGAGCACTTCTAAATGTTTGAAGTTGTCCAATATATAGATCATAGCTTGGTTGTGCACTATTGTTCCCCGAATACTCAGTACGTACCTTTAGCTTTGGTAATTGGTACATTCTTAGTAAGGGGAACAGCAAAGTTGAGGTTGACAAAGCATTGAAGTTTAAGTTCAGAGAAGCTCTTGCAGTATGAGCCAATCGCCTCCATTATTTTGAACGGAGCAATGACGCTAGGAACAGTTAAAGACTCGAGCACTTCCCACATTTTGAAAGACTGTTGAATTCCACTCTTGGTTAATTGATTCCAATTAAGTGGTAGAATGAGTCATTTTAGTTTTGGGCTCCTGCTAAGAAAAGCTTCTTCGCCATTTAGCATGTTAGATGGGTTTCTTTTGATTTAACTATATTAGTAATTAGTCGCATACCTGTGTGTACGCGTGACAATTGTTTTAGGATGGTCTCATTACATATTTTATTAATACTATAATTTTAGCTATTAACCATTGATTTTTCATTAGTTTTTAAGTTAATAAAAACCTTAAATATACATTTTTTTTTTACCTTTACACACACACACACACACATAGTGAATATTTATACATACCTTTAAGAAAACTTTATATATTCCACTTTTTTTGGATGCGTAAAATTATAGATTATTACTCCATAATGATAGTAGCTAATTAATTTTATATATATATTTTTTAGTGATCTCATTTGTAAGTTGTAACCCTTCTTACCATTATCATATATTTACTAATTGATAACAAAGACGATAAATGAGAGGTAGCATTGTTCATTAGATTTTTTAAAGTAATAGTGTATGAAAATTATATATATATATATATATATATTATAAATAAGGTTAAATGAAATGTCAAAAATAGATTTTTAAATTTTCTAACTTTATTTCTTATGTAATTTCTACTACTATCAGAGAACATCTTTTTTTTTTTGTTATGATTAATATGGTTTCCATAGTTAGAGTTTGATTAGTTTTAAATTTAAATTTAGTACTATGATTGTATTTAATTGTTGATTGTTGATTTAATTTTTTAAGTGAATTTAACGGTTTATGTTACTATACTGTAAAGTTTTTAATGTTCTCCACATAGTAATCTTTATTTTAATTTTTTACTTCTCTTTACAAGCTCTTTGTTTTCGAATCAACGATTACTAATTGATGTTTGGTTTTTTTTTTTCTTTATCTACTCTTTATTACTTTGTATTGGTTTTTTTCTATACCATCTCTCTCTCTCTCTCTCTCTCTCTCTCTCTCTCTCTCTCTCTCTCTCTCTCCATTGGTAACCTATCATTTTCCAAAATTTGATGATGATTCTATGACATTAAATATGCATTATTATTTTTTTTTAATTTTTTTTAATTTTTTAATTTAGTGTTCCTAACTTGATTTGTTTTGTATTTCATTCATCCTTTGATGCATTGGGTGTGAGAATGAGTGTTTCCCTAACATTACTCCATTTAATGTGGACAATTTATTTAAGAAAAATATTATATTTAAAATTTTGTAATATAAAAAATAAGTGAAAATATAAATAATTTAATGATATATATGGGGGATGTGGCTGAATTTAAACATTAAATAAAATGATATGAGAAAAAAAAAATACATAACAATAAACACTAATTTATCCAAATAATTCTATGTAATACAATAATTGTACAATAAATGTATTTCATATTACATTTATAATGCAATATGAAAATATTTAACAATCAAAGCCATAAAAAAACAAAAAAAAAAAAAAACTTAAAACACAAAACTAAATCCTATCAACCAAAATAGAGTTTTAAAAAATACAAAACTTTTTTAAGCTAAAATAGAGATGCAAAAAATAAAAATAAAAATAAAAATCCTCCAAAAAATTGAGGGAGAAAGAGTGGGAAATAACCACTTTTTTGTGAGAGAAAATTATGTAAAAAATGGAAGAGTGAATGACAAATTTATACTAAAAAGATGATAATAAAAAGAAACAAAATAAAGGAAGATAAAAGAAAATAGGAATAGTGATATTCAAGGTAGAATGTTTAGGGAGATGAAAAAGTAAAGAGAATGAGAAATGTTGGGGAAAGTGTAAATGTTAAAAAAAAATGAGTACAATTTGGTGAGCACAATTTTCTTTTATTTGAATTTAAGTAAAATATTACATTTTTTATTTTTTAAAACAAAAGGAGAGAGCAAATATAAATAATTTAATGATAAGGATGATGTGGTTGAATTTCAATATTGAGTAAAATGGAAGAGAAGAAAAAAATAAAAAAAATTAAAAGATATAACAATAAACTCTAAATTATCCAAATTATGCTATGTAATGGAATACTATTTTATTTTTATCTACTATCTATAATTTTTTATAATGTAATTGGATAAAATTTAACAATCAAAGAACATAATAATAATAATAATAATAATAATAATAATAATAATAATAATAATAATAATAATAATAATAATAATAATAATAATAACACAAAATTAAATCGTATCAACCTAAATTAGAGTTCTTAAAAATACAAAAATTTATCAACCTAAAGTAGAGATACAATAAAAAATAAAAATCTACCAAAAAATTAAGAGAGAGAACTTTTTTGTGATAGAAAACTGTGCAAAAAATGGAAAAAAAATGACAAATTTATAGTAAGAGGGAAGGGATAAGAAGAGACAAATAAAGAAAGATGAATGAAAAGATGAATAACAATATTAAAGTAGAGGGTAGTGGGGAGATAAAAAGGTAAGGGAAAAAGAAAGGTTGAAGAAAATGTAATAAATATTTTAAAAACAAGTGAATGTAAAAAAAATTATAGGAAAATTGAAAAAAAGAAAAGAAAAAATATATATATATATAGATGTTAAAACTGACAAAGATGAATATGTAAAGTCAATAATCTATATATATATATATATATATATGTATTTGTAAAAAAAAAAAAAGGAATAAATAATAAATAATAATTATGTGGCAAATGATGTGGCGCAAAAGGAGTTCAGCAGTAATAAATGCCACGCTTCAGCTTTTAGTAATATATAAATTTGGGAAATGAAATTCAGTACCTTTCAGAGAGTCCAAATTTTCTATCACACTCTTCCTGGTCTACTATATACTCCACAGATAAAAACATAACACGTGTTCATCTATTTTATTAAATGCTAAATTTATACCTTCTATTATTTCAATTTCCTAAAATAAATAAATAACTCATCATATTTAGGTAATTGAAATAATAGAAGGCATAAATTTAGCATTTAATAAAATAGATAGACATGTGACATATTTTTATTTATGGAGTATATAGTAAAGCAGAAATAGTGGGATAGAAGATTTGAATTCCCTTTTAGTATACCATGTGTTCATCATTTATGGACATAAAATAGTTGAAAACCAAGCAAGTCACGTTTCCACGACTGAGATTGAAAGCACTCTTCAGGACTTTTGTTAATATCTTGCCCGATTCATCATTAGACAAAGTATATGGTTTTGGGAGAACATCATTGGAGTCAGGGCTCAGTGTACGTAAATCGAGCTTTTTCCAAAGAGCCGGGTCGCAACAAGCTGAGCGCCATGAGCTACACACCAGAGAAACGCTGGAAATTATATCCATAAAGTTTAGAGTCGTGAATATTTTAACAAGGATGTTGTAATCCATGTTATTCTAGCAGCGATCACTTGAATCTTGGTTCCTCATTTGCTCAAAAATGATTTTCCCTTCAACACACAAAAATAGAAACTTAGTAAGCAGTGATTCTATCTCAGAGGTAACGTCTTTAAGGCCCACTTCAACTAGTTGTGAACTACTAATAGATTACCTAATCACTTGGAAAATTACATAAATGAATGTGTTTGATGAATAACTTATCGAGGTAATTTTTTGGGCTCTTCTAGTGTATATCAATGTGCATTTGGTACTGTTAAATCTGGTGCTTAGTTATAAACAACCAAAAAATCCAAGTTTGAGGAAACAATAACGCAATTAAAGAATAACAATAAAGAGACATGACAGGAAAGTAGAAACATATTTAAGCACCTATATCCCACCAAACAAAATACTTAAGAAAAACATCTAAGTTGTTTAAGGTCTCAAGAACATTGGATCAAAAGCACATCTAATAAATACCCAGGTTTTCTCATGAGAGCACAAGGGAATTAGGCATAGATTTTTCTCTTAATAGTTAGAAATGACCTATGTAGCATGGGTGTGTTTCCGGATTTGGGTACGGATGCGGGACTCGAAAATTTTTGAAAAAGTAGGGTGCGGATGCGGCGATTAAAAAACTATTAAAAATATTTTTATTTATATTTTCTATATATTGCTAAGCATACTTTTTCATATAATTGTAGATATATACCAATTTAAGAGTAATAGTAGATAATAATTAAAAGATGATATTCATAAATTAGAATACAACCCACAAGTTTATTTTTATTATTTTTTTAACATGTATTTTGGCCATAATTCGGCTAGTTTCAACTGAAGTCAGCGCTAAATCGGCCGGTTTTGTCTGATTTCGGCCAGAATTGGAGCCGAATCGGCCGGAATTGGCGCAAATCGACCTATATCAGCTCGAATCGGCACGAATCGAAAAAAAAAAGGTGAATCGACGCGTCGGAGGAGCGTCGCCGTGTCGTTGCGAGTTTGGTGCAGGTGCGGCACCCATTTTGCCGCGTTGGTGCTTCAGAGAAAATGACATGTCATCACGGTTGGAATAAAATAACATGGAATTGAGATGGCAAGAAACTAACTTGCTTTATCACACAACTCTACGACCCAGTCTATGCAAACAAAGCATGAAATGAGATTACTTTTTCACTTTCTCTACACACTAACAATAATCATGCTGATGGTGTTCAATGTGCTTGTTGAGGGTGCATCCAACATGGAAAAGTATGACAAAATAGAAGTTCCATCCATACGTAATTTGTTTTGACATTGCAAATTTCTCTTTTTATTTGGTGATGTATGTTTTTAGACCCTTTAACACAAGTTGTTTAACCTAGTTATTTAGCCAAGTGATTACTTAGATAAATTATTCAAATCTAGGTTAAAACAATAACAATTATATCATGTAAATTATGCGGAAATACAAAGAACACATGATGTGATAACCTAGGAAAACTAAACTGGTAAAAAACCTGGGGAGGATTTAACCTAGTTATTCTTAAGGTAAAACAGATCTACTATGAAAGAATTAAAGTTTGTATAATAGAACTTAAACTACTAACATCCTATTGCTACCTCAAATAGAAAACTTATTACCATGACCACATGATAGCTCCGAATTCACAGACTACTTCTTTCTTTGATCTACAGCAACTATAAGTTCTCATACTTGTGACTTTGAGACTTCACTTAAAGGTTCCAGATCTTCTTTAAGTTCTTTATGCAGCAACTGAAGCGATCACCAAGTTCTTGACATGAATTTTGATCTTGATAATCCTAAGTGTGTATGAAGGTAAACACCTCTATATCTCATAAGAGATTCAACACACAGCACATCAAAGAATTTTAAAATGTAACTAGGGTTTTTCCTTTTATACTAGGTGTAAAACATAAAACCCTACACGTCACATGGGCTTGGGCTTAATTGGAAATTCTGCAGAAAAAATAATCTGCACGAGATTCGATAGATCGAGTCTAATTTTCGGTTGATCGAGCCTTACAGATTTAGTCCAATAAATCCTGCAATTACTCGATTCCAATTTTACAAATAAATACACTTTGAGCAGCCTAAACCTAGACTCTAAGTTTGTATCATGGTTTGCCAACATATTACAAATTGAAATTCTAATACATTTAGTTTCTAAAGTTTTAAAGCCTAACAGGTGACATTTGTAACAAATTAATAACATCACATAGTCATCTAAGCTAAAACGAAGAATGATTTTTTATTTTATTTTTATAAAATAATAATAAATGTAATAATTTAGTTGACTTTTTAAAGAATTCTGAATCTCATGTAATGAAGTTCGATTCAAAGAAATTCAGTACTCAAGAGGTTGCTTGTAGGAGGAATATTTAAGACCATATTGTCGAATTTGTAAGAATTAAAGAGAAAAAGCAACAAAAATGTCTTATGTGAAGTTGACTAATGAAATGAATCTTTTGAAATCAATTGCCCGAAAATTGCCAAATACAAATAGAGAAGAAAATCTCGGTCATGTCTTTAAGGACATCACACTATTTATACGCATCAACCATCGTTGGTTCAGACTGTTCAGTAGCACTGGCAATAAATAATCCTACAATATGCAAGTGGACAAGTGCATTTCTTGATTAGAGTTTTGATGTTTTTTCTTTTGTGAGTTCATTTGCCTAAATTTATTAGTTTCTCTCCAAAGCACTGCCACGAAGTATTAGTGCAGGTCTCACACCAAAAGGATATGAAAATTATCAGATTTAATTATCTATCTATTCTATATATATACATATATTAGATTTCTCAAATACTGATTCCAGAGAGACAACAATTCTTCGCAACTCTTGAAACTAGATGGATCTCTTCTCAATCCTTATGCAACATATAAATTTTGAAATCTAGTTCAAATTATTTGGGTACTGCCAAAAACTATGAAAACAAGAATAACAATTTGAGATCCACGAAAAAGCAAACATTTTGAATAAAACTTTGAAATATTACCCTATTTTTAAATGTACGAACCTTCGAGAAAGATCTCTCAGCATTTTTAAGGATTAAATTTCATTAATGATAAATAGATTCTATCTTGGAAATTGTACATAATCAAAGATTAGTTAAGCATTCAAAGAATTCTAAAGATCCCATTAGCCAATAGAAAAATCAAACAGACTTACCATATCAATTAACTATACTTTGTTGCATGAATGATAAGGGTTAAGCTCAGTTCCAGCGCATCATGTGCATTGGACCCAATATGATATGAACAAGTGGTAAATATTGGACATGTGACCACATTGAATCGAGTCCAACACATAAGAAATTGGATCCAGCCATGTCCAAACGTTAAATGACAAAAGTTTTTTGTATAGAGAATATGGCGCCTTTCTTTTGAAAGAAATTATAAAAGTAACATTTCCAATTAATGGTATGAAATCCATAAATAGGTGAGATCTACTAAGAACATCATAATTAAAAATTGAATGAAGTCACTCTTTTTTTTTTTTTTTTTTTATCAAATTCTAGAAATTATATATTTATTTTTATTCAGTTTTTTGTTGATATTGAGTTTAAAAATAATAATTTAGATCAAAATTGATAATCTTAGCCTCCTTGAAAAGGATACCTTTTAGCACAAAAAATAAACCAAAGTTTAATAATCTAACAAAAATGAGTGGCATATAAATGAAACCTCTTTTAATCAACTAGAAAATGTTTTTTTATTTAATTATCAAATTTTTTATTATTGCAAACTTATTTTTCTTTTCAAGGAACTGTATATTTTTGGACCTTTTAAGCTTGAACTACTATCCTAGCTAGTCACATAAATAAAATGTGGGTTCTGAATTATTTTTTTTTTTTTTTGGTTTTCTTGTGTAAATTATGTATTTTTTGTTGATGGGTATGTGGGTTTTGTTGCAGAATATAGTGTTTTGATTGAGATTTTGTTTTTATGGTTAATGGGTGTTTTTGGATTGTTGAATTATGGCTTGTAGGGATGGATTATCGGTTAAAGTGCTTTTTTAGTTATGTTTGTTTGTTCTTGTTCTTGTTATTTTTGTTTTTGTCAATGTTTCTGTGTTATTTGTGTGGTTAATCAGATTTGTACTTGTTAACGTGCATTAGGGTATGTGGGCTTTAGGCCCACCTTGTTTACTTGTATAGCATACTTATTTGTACTACACATGCTGCCTTCTATATAAAGGTATTCATATATATTCTATTACTTGAGAAATACAATACACTTATTCAGTATTTCTAACATGGTATCAGAGCCACTGTTCTAATTTTCTTGTGTCTTGCAGATTGTAATGAATAAGGAACTTGATGCAATATTTATAAACCATACTTGGGATTTGGTGACTGTCTCCCCTGGAAAATTTGTAGTTGGTTGTAAGTGAATCTACAAGATTAAAGCTCGCTCTAATGGGTCCTTTGAGCGCTACAAAGCTCATTTTGTTGCAAAAGGTTTTACACAGGAGTATAGGATTGATTATAAAGAGACATTTGCTCCGGTTGCTCGTATCTCATTTGTTCGTGCCCTTTTAGCTGTTGCTGCTGCTGCCAGTAAATGAGATCTTTTTTAAATGGATGTCAAAAATACATTCCTTAATGCGGATTTAAGTGAAGAAGTTTATATGCAACTTCCTCCTGGTCTCTCTGTTGAATCAAACAAGGTTTGTCACATTCGACGTGCACTTTATGGCCTTAAACAAGCTTCACGAGCTTGGTTTGTCAAATTCAGCTCTACCATCTTTGGCTTGGGTTACATGGCCAGTCATTATGATTCTGTCTTATTTCTTCGTCGCATTAACAATGGCACTATTTTACTTCTCTTGTATGTGGATGATATGATTATAACTAGTAATGACCTCAGTGACATTCAAGAACTCAAGAATTTTCTCAGTTAGCAGTTTAAGATGAAAGATTTTAGACATCTCAGCTACTTCTTGGGTCTTGAAATTAATCACTCATTCTACAAATAGACTTTATATTACTTAAGCCAAGTATGCTTCTGAACTCTTGTCTCGAGCTGGACTCACTGATGTTAAGACTGCTGATACTTCAGTTGAGTTTAATGAGCATCTGACTCCCTTAGGAAGGAAACCACTGTCTAATTCCTCTCTTTATAGACGCTTGATTGGCAGCCTAGTTTATCTCAATGTCACTCGTCCAGACATTTTCTATGCTGTTTACCAGGTGAGCCAGTATCTGTCTGCTCCATAATCAACTCACTGTGCTGCTGTTCTGTGCATTCTTCGATACCTAAAGGACACTCTCTTCCATGGTCTTTTCTACTCTGCTCAGTCTCCTCTTATTCTCCATGCATTTACTGATGATGATTGGGTAGGAGACCCCCATTGATAGCAGGTCCACTACTGGTTATTGCTTTCTTCTTGGTTCTTCTTTGATTTCTTGGCGAAGCAAGGAACGAACTCTTATGGCCCGCTCCAGTGCTGAAGCAGAATATTGTGCCCTTGCTAATACTACATCTAAGCTCCTTTGGCTATGGTGGCTTTTCAAAGGCTTAGGTGTGTCCACATCATCTGCTACTCCTATTTATTGTGACAACCAGAGTGTCATTTATATTGCTCATAATGATGTCTTCCATGAACGAACTAAGCATATCAAGATCGATTGTCATTTTATTCATTATCATCTTGTCCATGGTGCTCTCAAGTTGATCTCAGTCTCCTCTAAAGATTAACTTGCATATATCTTCACCAAGTCACATCCTAAGGGACATCTTCATACTTTGGTTGACAACCTCAAGTTTGTCTCACATCTACCTTGAGTTTGAGGGGGGCCGTTAACGTGTATTATGGTATGTGAGCTTTAGGTCCACCTTATTTACTTGTATAGCACACTTACTTGTACTGCATACTCTGCCTCCTATATAAAGGCATTCATGTATATTCTATTACTTGAGCTTGAACTTATCAAATATGTCAAATTTCTTTGATTTCTTGTGGACAGTTTAATGATTGTTTCAATTTGAGATGAATTGTGTAGCTTTACCTTCCTCCTTACTATGATAACAATACTACATTTGTGCTAAAGGGGCCCTTATTCATTGTTCAATTTCCAGCTGTCTGTTTTCCTTTTCTTTGATAAGGTGTTTCGTATTGTTTTGTCGGTAGGCTACTTTGTTGTGAGGGAAAAGAAACAAGAAAGTAAAATGCCATTTCATTTGCTCAATATTCTACGCACATAGTCTACGTTTATTGTGACTTCAAATGTTGCTGTTGAAGTCTGTACTTTGTGGAAAGATATTCAAAGTTGAGTATACGCGTAAAAATGGCGACTAGTTGTATGCTTCTATGAAATGTGATGACAAGACCAAGGGTGTGAAAGTAGTGTTGATAAATTCTTTCTGCTCTTACAATTTGTACTTTTGGAACAGCGGGTGATTCTAAATTCTTAGCATGGACAACTTGGTAATATGATTATTACTTCTAATAGAGGTCATGTACAGTCAAGTTTCTTCAGTGTACTCCATTTTTTTTTTTTTTTTTTTCATTTTTGAGGTACTGCTATATTTTTCCATTTTAAATTCTGTTTAAAGTTCCTTGGAGGGTGTTTTTGGTTTGTCAAAGCTTGTAGAGACAATGATTTTTAAGAATCGAGATAATCTTGGTTTTGTATTTTTCTGTGTATAGATTCCTAAACTCAGAGCTCCAGTATTTGAAATTAATGGTTTAATGACTATTCTTTCTGCTTGTTTTATACTATATTTTCTTTTGTACTACTCATGTTTAACTGACCCCAAAGAAGGGGGAAAAACGTCATGCTAGGACCGCCGGGGGGGGGGGGGGGGGGGGTGGGTTTGGGCGGCGGCCTCTTTTGTATCTATTGTGCTTTATAGGCAATGTTTCACACACACACACATACACACACAGATATATATATGTATGTATATATATATATATATATATATATTTATTTATTTATTTATTTATTTCACGTCTAAAGGTTATTATGCATTTTTTCCTCTTTTTTGAATGAGAATTCAGCTTCTTCATATAAATTACTTAATTGTATGATTGCCTTCTTTGGTGAAAGTTTTGCTTCTGGAAGAATAAGTCTTGGAGAAATACAAGTTATCAAGATCACAAAGTTCGAGTTCATTTGGGGCTACAACCTATCGCAAGACAAGAAGAAAGGTGTTACGTTTTACAAACCAGTGGGTATACCAGATGGATTCTATTGCCTTGGTCTCTATTGCCAACCTAACGACCTGCCTTTACGAGGTTTTGTTCTTGTGGCTAGGGAAGTACCTATTTATTCACCAGAAAATGCTCATACTTGCGACCCTGTTAAGCCTCCGGCTCTTCAAGTGCCTCTTGATTATACATTAGTGTGGAGTCCGAATGATGGGGGTGATGATAAGTATGGTGGCTGTGGTTATATTTGGCTACCTCAACCACCTGAGGGTTACAAGCCCGTGGGCTATTTGGTTACCAACAGGCCAGAGAAGCCTGAATTGGATGAAGTGAGATGTGTCAGAAGTGACCTAACAGATGAATGTGAAATTTACCGCCTCATACTTGATGTCGGGTACAAATTTCCAAACTGGCCGTTCCGAGTTTGGTGTATTAGACCCCATCACCGGGGCATGCCGGGGAAAGGAGTTCCTGTGGGGACATATTTCTGCAGTAGCTACTGGATTCCTGGAGAAGATATGCCTATTGCATGCTTGAAGAATTTAAATCCTACTCTACCTGCAATGCCAAATCTTGATCAGATTCATGCACTTATCCACCACTATGGACCCACTGTTTTCTTTCATCCTGAGGAGATCTTGCCATCTTCTGTTACAAGGTTTTTCAAAAATGGAGCACAATTGTTCAAAGCTGGCAGTCTATGTGGTGAGGATATTGATGCAAATGGCTCAAATTTGCCAGGTGGGGGAACGAATGATGGGGAATTTTGGATTGACTTGCCGAGTGATGATCGCAGAGAGATTGTCAAATATGGGAACTTAGAAAGTGCAAAACTTGTTGTTCATGTGAAGCCAGCTCTAGGTGGTACTTTTACTGACATTGAAATGTGGGTTTTCTGCCCCTTCAATGGCCCTGCCACACTGAAAGTTGGATTATTGAATATTGCTCTTAGCAGGATTGGGGAGCATGTGGGCGATTGGGAGCATTACACACTTCGTATATGCAACTTCACTGGTGAACTTTGGAGCATATATTTTTCACAGCATAGTGGTGGTCAATGGGTGGAAGCTTATGACTTAGTACATAGAGGGAAATAAAGCTGTTGTTTACTCATCAAAGAGTGGACATGCAAGTTATCCTCATCCCGGGATATATCTCCAGGGGTCTGCAAAGCTTGGGATTGGAGTGAGGAATGATTGTGCTCGGAGTAATTTGTATGTGGATTCAAGCATCCATTATGAACTTGTTGCAGCAGAGTATCTCAGAGATGAGGTTATTACTGAGCCTTTTTGGTTGCATTTTATGAGAGAATGGGGTCCAACTATTGTGTACGATTCAAGAACTGAGCTGGATAAGCTAATTAATCTTTTGCCTGTGATGCTCAGATATTCAGTAGAGAATATATTTGATAAGTTACCTATTGAGTTATCTGGAGAGGAAGGTCCTACTGGGCCCAAGGAGAAGAACAATTGGGTGGGAGATGAAAGAAGCTAGTCAGCCAAATTTGTCACACATCCACCTTGAACTTGATGGATTGTTGTCCCACGTCTCCTGCAGGGTTATGTTGATATAAAAAATATACACGCATAGTGAATATTGTTTAAGGGCTGGTCTTGTTGTAACTCTTACGTGTATCTGTCGTTCTTGTAGTTATGTGTTTAGATAGGCTTGCCAAGCCCTCCAATTTAAGCAAAGGAGCGCGATAGGAATATCAATGTTAAGTTAAATTTTGAGTTTTTTATTTTTATTTTTTTATAAATATAGTACGGAAAATATGTTTAATCAATGTATTACATTTTTTAATATTAAAAGCGTATTTTCTTCTAAGTATTTGAATTTTGAACATTAAAGATTCTTTGCGCTTATAATTTTCGCACTATGAATCTTATTTATATTCTATATATATATATATATATATATATATATATATATCTAAAAGCTGAAGCGTAGCATTTATTGATATTACGTTTCTGTTGAGCCACATTAGCGGCCACATCATCTACCTTTTTTTTTTTTTCCCTCTTTTTTAACTTTAATTCTTCCTATTCTCAAAAAAAAAAAAAAAAAAAACTCTTCTTTTCTTTATTAGTCACGGCTACACTTTTTTCAACCTTTGCTCTTCCTCTTTTCTTCTTTATCTCTCCACTACTCTCTACTTTTCCGTTACACTTCTTTCATTACTATATCTTTCTTAAATTTTGACTCTTTTTCTCCTCATTTTATTTTGTATAAATTTGATATCATTTCTCCCATGTAATTCATATTTTTCCCACAAAATGTGAGTACTCTCTCTCACTCTTGGTGGATTTTTGTTCTTTCTTATAATTTTTTTATGGGTCTTTCTTATAATTCTAATTATGGTTGATAGTGTTTTTTTGAATATTTTTTTTGGTTAATAGATAGTTTTTTTTTTTTTTTTTTGAATATTTGGTTTGGGTTAATACATAGTTTTTTTTAGAAATAGGAATTTGAGTTTCTATCAAAACACAATCTACATGACTATAGTTCTTTTTCTTTTTCTTTGTCCTTTGTAATGAAAATTTAGATCATTTAGCACCGTTGCCTTTTCTCTGCATTGTTGAGCACCGCCTAGATGGTGGGAAAATGAAAGAACCAAGCTACTTCAGTATAGCAGAGAGAACTTGGAAATTGAAAATTAATGAATGACACAAGAGACTGAAAGAGTAGAAGAAAGGCTAACCAAATAGAAGATGCTCAAAGCGCAATAACGTTTAGTCCAGTAGAATTTTATATTATTATTACTAGAGGGCTATCTCTGGTCAATAAAGTCCATGCAGTAGATGTTTAGTTCACATTGGTCTCTTCTCCTCAACCCACCGAACAGAAAAATAATTTTCTCAACTTTTACAAAGTAATGATCTTTTTTATATGGGAAATACAGCCCATACACTCTATTACATACAATTACATCCTTGAAACACACTGAAATCTATTTTTTAGGATGTGTAAAATTGTGTGTAATAGACGCTCCATTTGTTTTGAAGTAAAATATTTTTTCAAATATTAGTTAAACATGAGATTTGAAATGTTGTTTCTAAATTTATTTGTTGTCGTGTATGCTTAAAAAAATGAATTTATTAGAGAGATTCTACATAATACAAAAAAAATTAACGTATATACTTGGTATAGAGTGAAAAAGAGCTTGGCAAATTCAAGGATGCATATATGCCTAAACAATAGGAATTTTTTTTTTCTTTCTATGGCTAAGAATATGAGTTCCTTTCCAAAGTAATGTTGCTGATCATGGATTGAAAACTTTGATCATTCTTTTTCATTTCTATTTTTCCCTTTCGTGTTAATGTAATTACTGTAGTATGTCCAGACCTATGTTTATTTTTGTTATTGAATTAATAACGTTCTATTTTAGGTTTCTAGCTATTTACTTTAGTTGTTTTCAGAGTTTAAGGAAAGAACAATTTTCTATCCGTAGTCATGTCAAATTGCTAGAATAAATTGGGTAGGACAATGTTATCAGAATACGAAGAAATGTTTAAAATGTAAGAGTGTGCTTTTTTGTAACAATTATCCACATTTTTGTAACAATTATCCACAAACTCATGCGATGCGTAGGAATATTTTTAGTGATCATTTAATGGTTAAACTTATTTTAAAGTAAAAAATTTATAATAATAATAATTCATTAAGGATCATTTTGTGAATAGCCAAAAGAAAATTCTTCACAAATAAGTTAATAAACTACCATTATTAAAAAAAAAAAAAACCAAAGATATATAACGTAATGTATTAAATTATTCGAACAAAATCTTTTAAAGAAATCATTTAAATCAACCATCAAATATATGACATACCCTAGAGACTTTATAATTACATAGCGTAGAGTAAACATAGTTTTACAAAAACATTGAATTTAAATTGGCATACTATGAATAATAATAAAAAAAAGAAAATGAAAAGAAAACAAATCTTTGTGTAAAATGTTGTGTGGCTGAATATTACTCTTATACGTGTGGACTCCATATTATGGTATGTTGATATGTTCATACACATCTAGTGAGTAAGAATGTAACTATTATTTGGGCTACATCATCCACTTATTTTCTATCTATGAAACGTACTCCCCCCTAGATCGAGGGTTTTACATGGAGTCGCTACTTATTTAATTTAAACAGAAAAATAAGAAAACCTTCAATATAAAAAATACTTCTGTTGTATTAATGTAATTGACAATTTACATCAATTTGTAACAAAAATTTACAATGCTTTTTTGTACTGGATACAATCTAAGAAAAGTAAATTATATTGCTTTATTTTCTAGTTACATTCTAAAAAATGTAAAATTGCATATACAAGAGCATAGTCTAGAACCCTTGATCTTGGTTCGGAGGCTAATTTACAAGATGGGAAGGGATTAAGCACCCATCTCGCTCGGTAAAACCAGTCTCCTATAGGTTAAGGTGGCTAATATCATGTCATGTCAAACAAATACAAACAATATGTCATATAAACATGTTAACTTGCAAGAATTGTAAACAAATATGTGTTAGGGGAATTTGACATAAAGAGAAACAAAAAATGAACTTAGTTTAGATAACAATTTTAATGTAAAGAAAGCATGAAGGTAATGGCATGTTCATCCAAGAAATCATTGTAACTAGAGAATTCCTAGCCTAGACATGTTCATCTAAGCATGTGAAGAAAAAACAAAGTTGTCATGTTATTTGTCATCCACATAATTGCAAAGAGTAAAAAATAAAATAAAACATTTAAGCATATTTGATCATCCAAGCAATTATAAAAAAATAAAGAAAAAATCCCTTAGACATGTTCATCTAGAGAAAATCAAAATACTTAGGCATGTTCGTTCAAGCATTTTAAAAAAGTTAAACAACAACCTAGGCATGTTCATCTAAGCATTCAAGGGAAAGTTGTGCTTTAGCCTAGAAGTGTTCGTCTACGCATTCAAGAGAAAATTGTGCTTTAGCCTAGAAGTGTTCATCTAAGCATGTAAGAGAAAATTGTGCTTTAACCTAGAAGTGTTCATCTAAACATGTAAAAGGAATGTTAATGAGACATATAGGCATGTTCATCCTAGCATATCATAAAAGAAACAAATAATGACTTGTTAAAGATTTATTCAAGCATGTGTAGAAAGTTAAGAACATAATTAACTACTTACCAGCATAGAACATAAATTAAATGGGGGAAGTGATCACTTAAAGGGCTAGGGAGAAAGCAAGGAAGTACTAAACTACAACCAAAGTAAGAACAATAGTTGCTCAACAGCTTTTACTTTTCTGCTTTCTCACTAGCTCTCTAGAGGAAATTAGGGGTTCAGAAAATGGAAGAGGTCTTCTCTATTTATAAGGGAAGGGATGACTTAGCTTTAAAGCTAAGTTATTAGCTTTCTTCTGAAGCTAAGGGTGGAGATAACCTGTTTAAATGAGCTGGAACGGATTTGGTGTTGATCTCCATTTGAATTTTGAAAGGAAGTTGAAGATGATGCTGCACCTGCTTCGTATTTTGGCTCTAACTTTCTGCTCAAAATTCCAATTGATTCATGATTGGCTTTTTTTGAAAGGAAATTCAATTATCTACAACTTTTTCAAAAATAGAGAAACCAAATTTCAACATTTTGCAGGCCAAAAATGCGTTTCAAATTTCTGCTGAAAATAGTAACGTTTTTTGAGCATTTTTGAAAATTTTCACAGGATGTATCTGTTTCTCTATCCAACTTGTTTTTCAAAAGCTTTATTCTGAAGCTAAGGGAGGGGATAAGCCTATTAGATAAGATTGATCAGATTGGGTGTTGATCCTCGTTTGAAATTTTGAAAGAAAATTGAAGATGATGCTGATTTTGTGTTTTCTTCTGCACCTGTTTCGTATTTTGGCCATAGCCTTCTGCTCAAAATTCCAATTGATTCGGAATTTGTGTTTTTTTGAAAGGAAATTCAATTCTCTACAACTTTTAAAGAAATAGAGAAAATCAAATTTCAATGATTTCCAGACCAAAAATGCGATTCAAGTTTCTCTGAAGATAATAACGTTTTTTTGAGCATTTTTCTCTTTTTTCTATTTTTATTTTTATTTTTTTATTTTTTTCATGGATCATATCTTTCTCTCTCCGAATTATTTTTTCAAAAGAGTAGATAAGATGCCATAAAGGAAAACATTTTTTTATTAAAATAATAAATAAATAAAATGAAATCTAATCAAAATTCACAGTTAATTAACTTTAAATTAATTCTTGTTGGAGCCAATCAAAATTAAGTGTCCCATGATCATTGAAAATTGTTTGTATGATAACTTTTGATCAGCTGGTCCGATCAAAACTCATGACATACCATTATGATCGTTAGAGCATTAAGATTTGTTTTGTATCACAAATTTGAAGATCTATCGGTTGGTTAAATACAAGTTGTAAAATGGGTGTCTATAGAATGCCCCTCATTGACAGAGCTTGAAAAGCGAATGTCAGTGTAAAAGAACAATGGGAATGATATTCTTCTCATTTTCTGCCTTATGAACTATATCAACCACTCTTACATCAGCGAATGTCAATGTAAAAGAACAATGGGAACGATTTTCATAAGCTAACTTTTAACTTTTTTTTCTCACATTATGCGAATTAGCTACCAAAAATAAACAATTCTCAAATAGAAACTAGATATTGAAAAGAGCACTCAAGTGTGAAAGTTGGTATGTGGAGACCAATGTTTGGTTGTGCGGCGTTTTTCCCTATCTTGCAACTGATGTCCATTAAGTTACTCACATAATCTCCCTTTTGGAAACTCATGATGCTTGATTGGGCAGGTGCGAGGTTTATATTAAAGAGAATATATGCTTGCAATGTAGGCGACGATGAAGATCTTGATGCAGTTTCAGCAGAAATTGACAATTTTATAGTCCAAGTGGAGAGAGTGTTTTTAGATGACCAAGCAACAATAATCAAACAAAAAAAAAAGTGTGAAGTTTGGTGATTAAAAATGGATTATGGCCAGTATACTTGGGCTTGTGATTTAAATTTTTTTCAATAGTCTTGGTTTATTTATTTATTTATTCAAAGTTTCTAAATTGTTTTTACTTCTGTATTATTTTATAAAATTAATTTTTGTTCACTAAAATTTATGAATGTAAAATATCATATATATATATATATATAAAATTTTCTCATACATTGTTGCACAAGCGAGTAACTAGTTCTATTTTGTCTTTAATCAATTTGCCAATTTCCCAACTTGACATATTATTAGTTCTTTTTTTATAACATTCTTAAAATTTAAAATTGAGAAAAAATGTAGGCATATTATGATTAACAAAATATTGAAAAATAAATATATTCTTTTGGATTACTATTCGGATATCTTATTAATGAATCTGTCTCATTTAATGCGTTAGAATTAGAGTTCAAATCCTAGTAACAACATATTTAAGTATTTTCTATTTGTTTCTTCAAAAAACTATTTTTTTTTTTTTAAATTCTAACTAAACAAACATGTTTTTTGTAGGGATGAAAAGCTCAGGAATGTATATTGGGCTGTGGGCCCTGTTCGAGGACATTTAGTAGTTTGAGGACAGGTAGATGTTAGCAAAGAAGTACAAATCAATGAGTTATGATAGGATTCCGATCGTGAGGGTTTGGGGAGGTAGTCCGAGGAGAAATGTCTCCTTGGCTTAACAGAGTAGAGGTCAGAAGGGTTGACTTGCCATCGAGAGCAACCCTCAGGGCAATTCTATTGGTAAGGGTGAATGTCAGGAGGGAATAGGATAAATGGAAGCTAAGAAATCTCTATGGGAAAGCTGCTACCACCGCATTAAATGTTCTATAGCTAACTCTCTGGCCGCATTAACGTGGAGGTGATACCTGAATAGTGATATTCAACCTTACAGCTACCCCTAAAGACTTCAAGAAGGTGCTGATGGGACAAGGATCAAGACAGGCAACTTGACCTGCACGTGGAGGGTTGAGATGAAGCAAGACAAAGTAATATAAAGGAGAAAAACCTCATTACAAAGGGATGGGCTGAGAATCTGTAGAAAAAACATTGTAGCATTAAGAATTATAATTGTAATCAAGCCTAAGCGAATTATATTCAAGAACTACTCTCCTCGGACTTTGCTGAGAAAGAATTTCTTTGCATAAAACTTGTTTGTCTTTGTTTTCTTATCATCTTTAATTCATTGTGAGTGTTGTACAATTCATTGAAGCGTAGTTTTCAGCCCATTCTCTACAAATTCTTTGTATTGGACTCTTTGGGCCTTAATCCTTTTACCTTTTGGGCTTAGGATACAAACCCTGCCCTTACAATTGGTGCCGTTTGTGGGAAATAACTTGAGCTTTAGTGACACAACGTTCAGCTATGGTAGGCTCGGGGCCAAACCGGGAAGAGTCTGTTGGTTCACAACGTCAAGACCAATTTCTTAATCTTGAACGAAAGAGGGACTGGGAGATTAGTGCGCATACCATGCATACTAGTGGGAGCCAATCTCGAAGTGGGAGTCACCTCTCTCATGAAGAGAATCCCAGAAGCATGTAACTAGAGATTGACCGTTTGCATAGGAGGTTACGCTGTGAGTGATGTAGAGGAACTCCTTCAAGTTTTGACCCTTCTTCTGATGATAATAGGGATAATAGCTACTGGCCCAGGTCAAGGACTCCTCCCAGCGAATCTTTTTCGTGCGATGAGGATCACCATTATAGGCAAAGAAGGAAGAGTTCGCCTCGCAAAGCTCTAGGTAACGATGCTATGAGTAGGGCGCTGAACCAGATTTCTAAGTCACCTTTTACACGTAGGATTGAAGGGGAAAAACTTTCTTGGTGGTTTACTCAGCCAACGTTCTCCATGGATAATGGCAGAACAGACCCTATGGAGCATGTTAGCCACTTCAACCAGAGAATGACTGTTCACTCTAAGAATGAGACTTTGATGTGCAAGGTGTTCCCATCCAGTTTGGGGCCCGTGGCGATGAGATAGTTCGATGGTCTGATGGAAGTTTCTATTAACTCATTTAAAGAGCTTACTAGAGAATTTGGGGCTCGTTTTGTTACTTGCAGTTAAGTTCCTTGGCCTTTAGACTCCCTGTTATCTATGACTATATTAGAAGGGGAAACCCTGATGATGTATTCTAACAGATACTAGGAAATGTTTAATGAGATAGATGAGAACTTTAATGATGTGGCCATAAGGACTTTCAAGGTTGGCCTACCCGTCGAGCATGATTTGAGAAAATCTTTGACAAGGAAGCCTGTTAGGAGTGTGCGTTAGCTCATGGACCATATTGACGAGTATAAGTGGGTCGAGGAGGACCAAAGACCAGGGAAAAAGAAGGTTAAGGTGGTCCCTCAGGATATAAGAGATTTTAGGTCGGATAGATACAACAATAACCGACCTTGAAGAGATTTCGCTAGGCAATTAGGATCTTTTACTACTCAGGCAGTTAACACTGTGTTCCGAGAACCTATGCACCAAATCTTGGAATAAAATTAAGAGCGAGTCGTACTTTCAATGGTCAAATAGGGGGAGACCCCACAAAGCGCCACCAAAGCCTTCATTGCCAATACCACCAAGAATGGGGGCATACTATAAAAGATTGCAGGATGTTGTGGAGTTATTTGGAGCAATTGGTTAAGATTGGGTAGTTAAAGCAATACTTGTATCAACCCAACAGACAAGGTAGTTAGGCAAGGTCAGGAGCTCAGAGAGATGCTTCTACAAGACCACCTTTAGGTACGATTAATGTCATTCTTGCTGCTCTAGGAGGGACTGGTTCTCAGCCATCTAGGGGGATGTCTATAGCTCAGCCCCTGATCCGAAGAAGGGTAGAGTAGAGGTCCGACCAGCTTTGAGATTTTCTAATGAGGATAAAGTTAGAACCTTGTAGCCCCATGATGATGTTCTAGTAGTTACTCTTAGGATAGGAGGGTATGATGTGAGGAGGGTGCGGATAGATCAAGGCAGCAGTGTAGAGATCATGTACCCTGATTTATATAAGGGGCTTAAATTGAGACCTAGGGACTTGACCTGCTATGATTCTCCTTTGGTGGGTTTTGATGGGAAAACTGTTATCCTGAAGGGCCATATTAGTGTTGGGGTTTATGCCCTAAAATCCAATTTATTGGCATGTCATAAATAATTAAATTGTTTAATTATATGAGACTATTTATAAATGAACTAATGGGACATTATTTTAGTCCATGAGATGCGTAGTATGTGATTTATGTGAAAAGTCACAGAAGATATAAATCACAAGTTCTTTGTAAACTCAGAATTTTAGTTCATAGTCGGTGATGAAATTGGGCATTTCATTTGCAAAGACTATAATATATCAACTAAGATGATTTGTCTTGATCATGGAAGTGGAGACTTTTAGTTGATATGTTGATATGTTTTAAGAGTTAAGACATATTGAACTGGACTGCTGTGAGATTTATTATTCTCCTAATGACTGTCAAATGAATAATAAATTTCATGACTTTTATTTACATCAACTCTAATACCTGAGAGAATAATGGACTTGATCATGAGGTGTAGGTTGCTTTGATATATCAGGAATGAGATCTATAAGTCATGATCAAAACCTTAGTATGTTGGGCAGCCGCATTTAGTGTTGATGGAACATATATTCTGAAGATGGAATTCATAATTTCTTAACGGAGATATAAAATATTCCCTTGAGATAAGTTTAATGGGTTTGGTTATTCAGAGTGTTGGGCCTAACCACTTTAGTAAGGAGTTACTAAAGTATATATTTATGGAATTAGATTTCATAAATATATGATGTTTAACATAAAAGATTAAACTGGGTACTCAAGGATTAAGATGTAGTAATCTTCGAAGTGGCAGTCTATATTCATTACTTTGTATTACTACGAATATTTTAATGAAGGGGTTGCATATATAATAAAGTCTTGGGATATAATTTATTAAGAAGGCCTAGAGTGTAATTATATTCATATAGTGTTATTGAATATAATTAATGGTAACTTTGGATTTGCCTAGATTTGACAGAAAAGCTCAAGGCCCATTGGAGCTAGAGTCTTATTGGTTCTTTTTTGGTCCCACTCTAAGCCACATACTATAGCCCAATTGGAATGGCCCAAAGTGCTAACCCAATTAAATAATCAGTTATATATAAAAAGAGAAACATACAGAATTTCATAAGTCTTTTTCATAAAATGTTTTCATTAAGATCTTACAAGAACATGAAATGGTTTGTATGTGAGTGTTGGACACTCCCTTATTCTCTCCTTAGAAACTGATTGAGAGACCACACTTCTTGTGCATTAAGTAGAATTGGAGTGAAGATTAAAAGTGTTCCCAAGTACTTTTAATCTTTTGCTTTAAATTTCACCACACCAAGGTACGCTTTCTTATTTTTAAATTCTGAAACTTACATAATACATGTTATCAATTACGAATGAAGTAGATCCATTAATTTTTTGCTGCATATGTTTTGTATATGATACAAACATGTATTTTTCTAACAATTAGATTGCCTGCGCAAGCAAAATCAGAAGTGGTAGAGGTAGACTTTATAGTGGTGGATGCCTACTCCCCCTACACTGCCATTGTGACAAGACCCTAGCTTTATGCCATAGGGGGCCGTTTTTTCCACCCTATACTTAAAGGTAAAATATCCGTCCAGGGACTAGGTTGAGGAGCTGGTTGGGAGCCAGTATATGGCTAGGCAGTGCTTGATGGCTACAATTAGACATCAGACTAGAGAGTAGTCCTCGGCCTTTACCGAATAAGGATCATAGCAATCAATGATGCCAGTTTTGTCCACGGAGGTAGTGGAAGAAGGGGAAAAATGTGAGGAATTAGAAAAAATTGTTTTTAATAATGATGAGAAGAAGTTTTTCCAGGTTGGAGTTTAATTGCCTCCTTAGGAGAAGGAAAAGTGATAGTATTTCTCAATGTTAGGGCATATGTAAATCATGTTAGGAACATATGTCAATATTTTATGTAATTGGCTAATCCTTTGACAAAACACACTTTACTTGTAATTGGGTAGATCTAGGATGTGTTTAATGCTTCATGGAATAACGTTTCAAGTTCAAGTGTTAAAGCTATGCAAGTTTGTCCAAGAATCAAGTGAAGAAGTGCTCGATTTTAAAACTTGACAGCTAGTATCTATCGAGGTTTAAAAGGTTGCTGAAGTTCAAAGCTCAACAGCTACTCGATAGATAGGGTATCTATTGAGGTTTATGAAATTTAGTTTTTTAGAGCTGATTTCACTCCAATCCGTGAGTATGTGTTTAGGCTTTCTTTTCTCACAATCTTAAAAATATATAAGAATTATTTTAAGGGCCGTCAAAGGTTGTGCAAGTGTCAAGCAAAGTTTTTTATATGCAAATTATGACCGGAGATAGAATTTGCCCTAGTTCATCTTTCACTTGAAAAAGTTGCTATGTTTGTATACCGTAGGGTTTTATGACCAAGGAGTTTTGTGATCTTCATCGTGTGATGAACTGAAGAACTTTGTAGCCAACATCTTTCTCAAGTTGGTGATTAAGTCGCATACTGGGATCTGCACATCTATTGGTTAGTCACGTACTGGGAGCCGTGCATTAAAATGAGAGATTGTCACTACAGAAAAAATCCAATTAGGTATTGGGGTAAGAGTTCAACTGTAGGTTGGTATAGGGTACTAGGATTATTTTACTTGTAACCGCTTTTTGTGATAATAGTGGATTCTTGGGAGTGGTGACCATAAAATCACTCGGTGGGGGTTTTTGTTGTCTAGGTTTTCTCTATTCGTAAACAAATCATCGTGTCAATTTACTTTCTGCTGCATATTTAGTTATTTGGTGATTTGTTTGTGTTACCACACAAATTGTACGTTAATCTGATTAATTAATCAACTTGGCTAATTAATTGGTTAATTCATCTCATGGGGTCAATAAATTCTTGGCTTATCACTCAAGAAGAATGTTGATGTGTTTTCGTGGAGTGCTTATGAAGCTCTAGGAGTAGATCCAAATTTTATCTACCATCATTTAAATGTCAATCCATCTATCATTCCCAAAAAGCAACCACCTTGGCGCACATCTAAGGAGCATTCTGATGCTGTCAAGGAGGAGGTGGTCAAGCTTAAGCGGGCAGGGGCTATAAAAAAGGTGTTTTATCTAAAGTGGTTGGTCAATATAGTGGTGGTAAAAAAGAAAAATTGGAAGTAGCGAGTATGCGTAGACTTCACATATTTAAATAAAGCTTGCCCAAAGGGCCCTTTTCCCATGCCTCGAATAGATCAGTTAGTGGATGCAACTGTAGGCCATTTTTGGATGAGTTTTCTAGATGCCTTCAAAAGTACCATCAAATACCATTAGCTTTAGACGTTCAGGAGAAGACTACTTTTGTTACACCTACTGGAAACTATCACTACAGAGTGATGCCTTTTGGGTTGAAAAATACAGGGTCTACCTATTAGAGGATGATGACGAGGATGCTTGAACCTCAACTGGGCAAAAATATTAAGGTCTACATAGATGGTATGATGGTGAAAAGCAAGCTAGAGTCCGAGCACAGGGATGACCTCGAGAACATTTTTGAAATATTGAGGAAATACAAATTGTGCCTTAATGCTTCTAAGTGTTTTTTTGGCGTTAGCTTAGGCAAATTTTTGGGTTATATGGTCACCCATCGTAGAATTGAAGTTGACCCTGATCAGATTAGAGCAATTAACAGTTTGCAGCCTCCTCGGAATCCCAAAGAAGTCCAAAATTTGACAGGAATGACTGCTGCTCTGAATTGATTCATCTTTCGATCTACAGATTGGTGTAGGCCTTTCTTCCAGTTGTTACATAAATGGTAGGGATTTGAGTGGACCGAAGAGTGTGCTTTGGCCTTCTAGCAGTGGAAGGAATATCTCTCTGCCACCCATTATGCCTAAGCCCAAGGAAGATGAGCTTCTGTTTGCTTACGTTGCTGTAGCCTTTCATGCCGTAAGCTTAGTACTGATACGAGTTGATAATGGGGTGCAGAGACCAGTTTATTATGTGAGCAAGTCGTTGCATGAAGCTGAAATTCATTATTTACCATTAGAGAAGGCCATCCTGATAGTTGTGCATGCTACACGAAAGCTCTCTCATTACTTCCAAATTGACATAGTGGTGGTTTTAACCCAACTTCCTCTTCAGTCATTACTTCAGAAAGCTGATTACACAGGAAGAATTGCCAAGTGGGGTACAATCTTAGGAGCTTTTGATATTAAGCATATGCCTCGCACCTCTATTAAGGGCTAGGTCCTTGCAGATTTGATGGCCGAGTTTACTGAGTCTCCATTGGAAGAGGATGGAGAGAAGCAGAACATGGATGGAAAATCAGTTAGAATGATATCCTCAAAAGGAGCTCTATTTTGGAAGGTATACGTTGATGGTGCAGCAAATCAAAGAGGATCTGGAGTGGGGCTAGTTGTAGTATCTCATGAAAGGATTATTATTGAGAAGTCCTTAAGGTTGGGCTTCTCGGTCATGAACAATGAGGCTGGGTATGAGGCTTTGTTGGTGGGAATGACTATGGTTCAGAAAATGGGAGGAAAAACATTGGAGGTATTTTTAGATTTAAGGTTGGTTGTAGGCTAGGTAAAGGGAGAATTGGAGGCCAGGGATTTGAGAATGCAAGAGTATTTGAATCAAGTTAGGCACTTGCAATCAGGGTTCGAGTCTTTCACCTTACAACAAATCCCTAGAAGTAAAAATACGCATGCTGACTCTTTTGCCATTCTCGCAACCTCCCCGGCACAGGGTTTACCTTGGGTTATCCTAGTTGAGGATTTATATAAGCCTACTGGGATGAATAGGGGGAAGGTCAAAGTTCATCAAATTAGGGTAGGGCCTAGTTGAATGGATCCTATTGTGCTGTTCCTTAAGGATGACGTCTTGCCTGAGGAGAAGGGGGAGGCTAATAAAGTACAAAGAAAAGCTCTTCGTTTTTGGTTGTCCAAAGATAAAAAGTTATATGAGCACTCTTTTTCTGGGCCATATTTGCTATGCGTCCATCCTGAAGAAGCAGAGCCACTCCTAGAGGAGTTACATGAAGGGATTTATGGAAGTCATACAGGAGGCAGATCATTGTCTCACATGGCCCTCACTCAAGGGTATTGGTGGCTAAATATGCAAAAAGAAGCACAAGAATACATGAAGAAGTGTGACCAATGCCAGAGATTTGCTCCAAACATTCATTAGCCAGAGGGTGTCCTTAATCCGCTGTCTAGTCCATGGCTTTTTGTTCAATGGGGCTTAGATATTATAGGGCCCTTCCTTAAAGCAGTAGGAAATAGGAGATGGCTTTTGTTCATCACTAAATACTTCGCCAAGTGGGTTGAAGCTGAGCCACTGGCAAATATTAGGGATGTGAATGCCAAGAGGTTTGTGTGGAAGAATATTGTCACTCGATTTGGGATTCCTCATACCCTCATCTTAGAAAATGGGCTTCAGTTTGATAGCAAAGCTTTCAAGAGGTAATGTTGTGAATTGGCTATCAAGAATAGGTATTCAACTCCGGCTTATCTATAAGGGAATGGACATGCCGAGGCTGTCAATAAGGTCATAGTGAACAGACTTAAAAAGAGGTTAGATGATGCAAAGAATAAATGGGTGGAAGAGCCACCACATGTTCTTTGGACATATCAGACTAACCCTCGTAGGTCAATAGGGGAAACACTCTTTTCAATGACTTATGGGGCCGGGGCTGTGATTCATTTGGAGATTGGATTTCTAATGCTGAGGACAAGCTTATTCACTCCAAACAGCAATGATAGCTTATTTAGAGAAGAGCTTGGATTTAATTGAAGAGCGGAGAGAAAATGCCATGGTTCAGCTAGCATATTATCAATGGAATCTCAAATAGGGGTATGACTCAAGTGTGAGGTTAAGACCATTAGTGCCTGGAAACTTAATATTAAGAAAGGTTGTTAGTACTGCAAAAAACCCAGCATGGGAAAAGTTGGGGCCCAATTAGGAAGGGCCATACCGTATCACTTCAGTAGCTGGTATAGGGGCTTATTTCCTAGAAGATTTAGATGAAAATGTCATACCACGTTCTTGGAATGTAAATAACCTGAGAAGGTATTATTATTAATGAAAGGTGACTCTGCCATGTTTTTATTTCTGACATTAAGTGTTGTGTTTATTACTTGTTTGAATATTAAACAGAACCTCGGTTATGTCTGGTTCCTCGGACCATAGATCTTGGGCAAATTAATATTCCTGATTATTTAAGGAAGAACTAAATAGAACCTTGGTCATGCCTGGTTCCATAGACCACGTACCTTGGGTAAATTAGTGCTTCTCATGGTAAGTTGATATTTCTTATTATTTGATTAGGTATCAAACAGAACCTTGGTCATGCCTGGTTCTACGGACCACATACCTTGGGTAAATTGATATTTCTTATTGTTTGTTTAGGTATCAAACGAAACCTTGGTCATGCCTGGTTCCTCAGACCACATACATTGGGTAAATTGATATTTCTTATTATTTGTTTAGCTTTTAAACAGAACTTTGGTCATGCCTGGTTCCTCAGACCACATACCTTGGGTAAATTAATATTTCTTATTATTTGTTTAGGTATCAAACAAAATTTTGGTCATGCCTGGTTCCTCGGACCACATACTTTGGGTAAATTGATATTTCTTATTATTTGTTTAAGTATTAAACAGAACCATGGTCATGCCTAGTTCCTCGAACCACATACCTTGGGTAAATTAATACTTCCTAAGCAAATATTCAAGTGTTAAACAGAACCTTGGTTATACTGGGCTCCTCGGACCATATGCTATGGGTAAATTAACACCTATCACTGTTTTGATATGCTGTCAAGTGTATGAGTAGGTGAAACTGTAAGTAAGTACGTAGTTTACCATTATTTAAGGTTGAGAAGAAAAGACTAAAGCACATATAGTCAAGTGAATTACTTGTTTTAGATGTATAAGGTACATTTTTGAAGTCAAGAGTACATTCTGTTAAGGTTTATAGGTCTGAAGGACTTAACCTATTATGTTATTGATTGCATAGACTATGGTAGTTATATTATTACTTGAGTAAGCAATTGTTAAAGTCTATCATGAGAGTACATCATGAATTGAAAGGGATTATAGATCGTACTTATATTGATCAAGTTTAGAGTAGGACAGAAATTAGGTTTGGCATTGCACAATGATAATGAAGCATAAAAGAAAGTTAACACTTATCATTAGATAAAGCCTTGAAAAAGGGCAAAAGAAGTACAACTTTAAAGATATAAATTACAGTTACATGAAAAAAAAGTCTATAGACTTTAGCCTAAGCCCTATTTGATCTTTAGTGAAGGGTTGTCTTTTCCTGTGACCTTGGTGGACTTTGCAGTTTTAGCAGCTGTGGAGGTTGGACCATTGCCCTTGGGATTCTCCTTGGTAGGCATGGGAAGGGTAGCTAGGACAATCTCTAGGCTCTGAGATGTTTCCTTACCCTTAGAGGAGTCCTTGGGTGCTGCTAGAGGCTTGGTGGCATCAGGGACCACCCCTTTAGTTGTATCTTTCTCCCTTTCAGCTATCTCAGTCTGTCCTACCTCTTTGGAAGGACTGTTGGAAGAAGGGAGGGCCTTGGTAGGACTGCCTTGGTTAGGAACTGTCTCTTTGGAAGCAACTTCAACTCTGGAGCTTAGAGGGCCTGATGCTCGAATTGTAGGGGGATAGTAGACATTCTCTACTCTCTTAAGGGCAAAGGAGACCTCAACCCCAGCTTGGTTGAGGGCCTCATTCCACACTTGGAGGCAGTATGTTCTACACACCCCCGAGACTTCAGCCCTGAGTGCTTCCTTGGTCTCTCTTACCCCCACTTTGTAGCCATCCTGTTCAGCTTTGTCTATGGCCTTCTCAGCCTCTTCCAACTTTTTCTTCAAGACCCCAATCTACTTTTTGGTTGTAGTTAACTGGTCCTCGGTTTGGCGGAGCTGTTTACGTTGACTCTCCGCTTGCCTCTCAACTCCTTGTAGGGCAGCCTCAGCGCTTTTCTTATCTTTGTCAGCCTTGACTAGTTTGTTGTTCAGCTCTTGAATCCTCTTCTCGGCTACATTAAAGGCATCCATAGCTGCAATGCGCATCCCTTCCTCATCCTTCATCTGCCTATGGGAGCGGTTCACCAACTCCTCGGCCCTTTGTGCAGCTTGAATAGCTTTTCAAGGAAAAAACATAATGGTTAGAAAAAGAAATCATAACCTTAAGTAAAAAAAAAAAATCATTTAAAAGGCTTATCAAGGCAAGGTCCCTCTTCAGACTGAGGAACACTTCATGGACCCGAGATCGACTATGTCCCTTTGCAACAAAATGGCCTACTCCATGGCATTGGCCACATACCCGGCCTTCCCTTGTTGGAAGTTCCTTATAGAGGCATTAGTTGGAAGAGGGGCTTCGCCCAACACTAATGCGGGGTTCCAGGCTAGAATCTTAACCTGGCGGTCATTCCCCCTTTCCACCATGGATCCTTCGCTTGAGGACCTTGTGTGAGTGGTCTTGGCTACTTTGGCTCCCTTTTGGGGCTTACCTTCCTTGGAAGGAAGGCCTTTCCCTTCCTCCACCACCTCCTTCCCCTTCTGGTCCTTCTTCCTCTTTTTGTCAACAGGGTTAGGTTAGGAAGCCTAAGTAGAGGGAGGGGTGAGAGGCTTGGGCTGGATTGCCTTTTCGGGCACGTTACCTCCATCATGAGACTCCAACAGATCTAGGAGACTTGATCTGGTTTTGCGTTGTAGCACCATAGCGTCAGGGACAGTAGAAGCTTCCTAGGTGTAGCTTACTTGGGCTGGGGGAAGATGGCTGAAGTCACCAGCTGGAACTTCTAGGGATTGGGGCTGGTTGAAGACCTTGAAGTCATCTTCAGAGTCTGAGACTTCAACAACTTCTTCTTCTTCTTATTCTTCTTCTTTAACAGCTGGAACTTCTTCTTCCTCGGCTGTGTATTGGAAGGATAATTCTACTTGCTATATGCCTTCTGGAGCAGGGCCTGGGTTAAGGAAGCCTGGTATGGCGATATTTATCAAGTGAAGGCGGCAGTCTTTCGCTTTGATTACGTACTTGGGAGCTTGGAAGCTGGACGAGATGGGGTTGTAGCTGAGGATGAGGTAGGCTGCTCTGAGTTGTCCATCTTTATGGACAAAGATCTCGGCCTTGGGTATGTTGGTCTGGTCTGGCTCATTAACGAGGTTGAAGTTTGGGATAGCGGAGTACTTATCTGCAAGTTCATCAGAAGCAAAAATGTTGTTAGAAAACAGCACATATAAAAGAAAAAGTAAATTACAAGTACAAATAGAAAGATTGTGGAAGAAAATGTTAGTAAGAAAAAAAGGGTATTGTTAGAATCATAAACATAGACCTAAAGTACCCCACCTGGTGTCCTTTCTCTGGTCAGACAGTGAAGCCCATCGTGCCACTCCTTTGAGACGATTAGAAAATCCTTATTTATACCTTTGTTAGAATTAGGGAGACACGATATGAGCCTAACCACGGGAACTCTAGTTTTTAGGTAATACCCATGCCTTGTTAGTTTATGACGATTGTAAATCCAATTAATGTCATGATAGGTGATGTTTACACCCATCTTCTCTTTGTGGGCATCTACGCTACCTAGAATCCTAAACATGTTAGGGGCGCACTGGGTAGGGGTGAGTCTGTGGGAAATCAAGTAATCCTTGGTTACTCTACCCAAAGGGATTCTCATCCCACCCTCTATGAAGGAGATCATTGGAATTACCACTTCTCCCTCTTACCTCTGAATGTACCATTCCCCTTGTTTTCAATATCTGATAGAGACTCCTGGTGGGATTCAATATTGAGCTTTGAAGCTCTCTATACCCTCTGGGGTGTCTACGTGTGACAAAAAGGTTGAAGGTGGTAGGGAGGCAAGGTGAAGTTAAGGGGGCCGAGGAAGAAGGGGCTCTAAGTAAAGAAAAATAGAAGAGAAGATGAGAAGAAAAAAGAAATATACTGAAAATGACTTACGGAAGCAGAGAAAGGCTTCTCGGACTAGTTCTTGAGATTTGAAAGTGCAAAAAGTGAAACAAATGAAGTCTTTAGGCAATAATTGTATGAGAGGGAAATGAAAGCAAGAGAATTCCCGCCCAAGTCCTCATAAAATCTCTCATCGTTGGATCTCTATCGTACCGTAGAATGTGGGGAACATGGAGCCGCAGAAATTAAATGCAGATGCGTCCCGAATGTCGAAACGTCAGGAGCGTTCTTTTGGGCAGTTGAAAAGACACCTACACAGACAGAGATGACATGTGGGAAGAACAAGGTAATTATTGTAATATCGAAATCCTTCTTTCTTCCTGAGGAGCAAAAGAGTAGAATTTCGAGGGGCTATTATAGGGATGAAAAGCCCAGGAATGTATATTGGGCCATGGGCCCTGTCCGAGGAAATTTAGTAGTCTGAGGACAGGTAGACGTTAGTGAAGAAGTGCAAATCAATGAGTTATGATAGGATTCTGGTCATAAGGGTTTGGGGAGGTAGTCCGAAGAGAAATGCCTCCTTGGCTTAACATAGTAGAGGTCAAAAGGGTTGACTTGCCATCGAGAGCAACCATCAGGGCAATTCTATTGGTAAGGGTAAACGTCAGGAGGGAATAGGACAAAGGGAAACTAAGAAATATCTAAGGGAAAACTGTTACCACTGCATTAAATGTTCTATAACTAACTCTCTGGCTGCATTAATGTGGAGGTGATACTAGAACAGTGATATTCAGCCTTATAGCTACCCCTAAAGACTTCAAGAAGGTGCTGATGGGAGAAGGATTAAGACAAGCAAATTGATCTGCATATGGAGAGTTGAGATGAAGCAAGACAGAGTAATATAAAGGAGAAAAACCTCATTACAAAGGGATGGGTTGAGAATCTATAGAAAAAAAATTGTAGCATTAAGAACTATAATTGTAATCAAGTCTAACTAACCAGGGCTGTAAACGAGCCGAGCTTTTTTGAGTAGTGAATGTTCAAGCTCAGCTCGATAGCAAAAGTAGAATGTTCAAGCTTGGTTTGAGCTTGATACGAGCTAACAAATAATGTTTAAGCTTGAGTTTGTTATAAAGTATAAAAGCTTGAGCTCGGCTTAGCTTGGCTAAGCTTAGCTTGGCTTAGTTCATTAGTCAAGCTAAGCCCGAGCTCTATATCAAGCCCAAACTCAAGCTCAATATCACATTTTTGAGCTTGAGATCCAACACAAGTATATTATCAAGCCTATATCAAGTTTATTATCTAGCTTATATGAGTGGTCTCAACCTATAATTAATTAAAGTCTTAGAAGGATATGTGTTTACTTGTCAAGCTCATCTCAATTTCATTACAAAACTAATATATAAGCCTAGACTCAACTTGTTTTGTTACTTTTGTATCGAGCCTTAGTGTTCACGAGCTTGTTTATGAACAATATTTTTTACTTGGGCTTGGCTCGTTTATTAAACATGCCTAAAACTAAATCTTAAGCTTGACTTGTTTATAAACAAACAAACATGTATGAGCTTTTTATCAAACCAAGTTTAAGTAGTTTATGAACGGCTTGGTTCATTTACAGCCCTAGGTTAGAGAATTATATTCAAGAACGACTCTCCTCGGACTTTGTCGAGGAAGAGTTTCTTTGCATAAAAATTGTTTGACTTTGTTTTCTTATCATCTTTAATCCATTGTGAGTGTTGTCCAATACATTGAAACCTAGTTTTCAGCTCACTTTCTACAAATTCTTTGTATAGGGCTCTTTGGGCCTTAATCCTTTTACCTTTGAGCTTAGGATACAAACCCTGCCCTTACATTTTTTATTTCAAAAATACAAGAAAATTATTTTTTCTTTATATTCCCAAAAACTAGTTTTTAAAAAGAGAATAACAGTACATTAACATCAGTTAAGGTTTTTGATGAGTAACGGCTGACAGGGGCTGTGGCACTTGTTGATCGGGGGTACAAATGAACCCCCTGACTTTAAAAAAAAATTGTATATAAATTTTTTTATTAGTTTATTTTACTCTTAAAAATATTTTTTATTTACATTGGCTGAAATCTTGCACACCCTAATCACAGATTAGTACAACATAAAACTAAACAACAATTAAATATTTAGCAATGGTCTAAATATTTGATAGGTTAAGTGGGCACTTAGTGTAATAATTAGGTACAAATGATTATGGATGTGTGGGTTAATAAATAATACAGTGTCAGTGGGTTGCATTTTGTCATTTTAGTTTAAAATATTTTTATAAAAATAATGACAACTGCATAAAAATAAATAAGAGTTATACAAACTTAACAAAATAAAATGGTCACACCAAGCCACATTCATAATAGATAATAAAAAAGAAATTGATAATGAACTATCACATTATAATTTAAAAATATGAAAAATCTTAAAAGACGTAAAATTTCATATATTTGCATTTTTTTTATGATTTGATATATTCAAGTATTTTTTTTTTCTACTAAATTTTGTTTAATTTAAATTTCCTAATGACTCCCTAAAAAAATTTCATAGAGCTCTCACTTATGACTGCACATTTTGTTAAACATGTTATACATATTATTAAAATGCATAGCAAATACAAACATACGTCATCACCATAAGAGAAATTTAGAGAAAAGAGAAGGGTATCGAAAATAACCTTTTGCATGAAGCACTTCTTGTTCTTGAGAGGATATTTTAGGGTTCAAAGAAATTTATTCAATTATCTTTAAAACCTAAAAACCCTAATTTAAGAGAGAATACCAGAAAAGGGGAGTAAGAAATTTGAGTGTCCAAATGTGTCTCTCCTTGAGCGCAAAAGAATGTGCTGAATTGAAGACTAGAATGCTTAAAAAATAAGCAACCACGGGTAGAATGCGAATTAGGATGTGTCTTTCTGTGAAAAAGTCGAAAAGGGTTTGCCTTATCGACACCTAAAGAGAATTGGGCCAAAGCCCAAAAGAGAGATATTCGGCACTCCGAAAGTGCCAAATGGTACTCTTGGGTGCTGATCGCATTTTCGTGTTCAGCTGCATTTTGGACTCCTCTTTTAGGTTTTCTTGATCTAGTCCTTGCACTTAGATGTGTTTTCAATTTGTATTCTAAGATTTTTATCTCTTTTCTAGATAATTCAGGTCTTTTTAGGAACAATTATCTTGTAAATAAATACCCTAAAATTAATCTTAATAAAGTTTAGATTATCCACAATTTTATTGTTCTCCAATTATCCCTTTTATTTCTATGTAAGCAATCCTATTTTAGACACTAATTATCAACCAATCACAAAATTATTTAATTAATTTTAATTGTTTAACCAATCAAAATTAATTTAAATTATTCATACGTGGTCGGCCCTACCTAGACACAATGCATGCTGACCGTGCAACCTTGATCACACGATATCTTTCAATTCGATGGTCCGATTTGGAAACTGGACACACTGTTGTGACCGTTAGAATCCGAAGAGCATTTTTATGATATGCAATGAATGAATTAATGCATGTAATGCAATCATGAATTTTGGGTACACGGATGGTCATTCCAGTTATCTTGATTAAATCATGGGCGTGAAATCGAGTGTCTACAATTGTGTCATATTTGTGCAAATATTCTTCTTGAATGTTTTATTCATGAACATCCAATACTTAATTATCACGTTTGGTTTTGATAGGTATATATATTACAAAACATCCAAGTTCCAAATAATATCCTAATACTTATTTAATAGGGGATTTCTTTTTGTGAAGCCAAAAATGATGAAGTTGAATATAAGTCTTTTCATATCCAAAGAGTGCTTGTTCCATATTTGCAAATGATTTTCTCATTAATAGTCTTCGTATTCGGTCAAAATCTGTTAAACAAGAAGACAAGAATTTTATCACATAATATTTTTTAAGAATCATGTTACAACATAATTTTATTAGGGTTACTTATGATAGTTTCAAAACCAACATTTAGGATGATAAACGGTTACACACCCTTGGTATTAATCAGCACTCCATGAGCAGCACTGTCATGAAGAAGCATATCGAATATGATGCTCCTTGCTATTATTAAACTAATGACATTAGCTATAAAGTTCATGCTTGCAACCAATAAATTTGTGTAAAAATCCTTTTGAGATATCTGCTTTTACACTAGTGCTAGTAAAGTGAATTGGTAACTTGATTTCATATACAAAACCCTCCAATCTATGTAAAATAGTTTGGCCTAAAGGCTTGGGGGGTATAGGTATCCCTACTGTGAAAGCACCTACTAAAAAGTTGACACAAATAGAATTGGCTATACAACCACAGAACATAGCGCTAGTTAGAACGAAAACCAGAAGCTTGTTAATGACAATTTTGTTTGAAAGATTGTGGCAATGCAGGGGAGGTTGGAGCAATAAGAAGCAGACCAACATGAACACAGATACAAAAGCTAATGCATATGGGGCTGTATTTAGGTTAATGCCTACTGGGATTCGAAGAGAGAGAGAGAGAGAGAGAGAGAGAGAGAGAGAGAGAGAGAGAGAGAGAGAGAGAGAATGTTGTTCGAATTTCTCATTGTAACCCCCAATATTTTAACCAATTTGACCATAACGCTTCTGAGAAGTTAGAAATTGATGAGTGTGTTAAAAATGAATGAACAAGGAGTATGAGTGGCCTAAAAATTCAAATTTTGAAATTAAAATTTCTATATTTTACAATGCTTCTAATTAAATAAATAAAAAAATATGTTTGTGCATTCAAATGAAAAAAACTACTTATTTTTATGTTTATGTTTATTTGTTGATTTCAAAGAAAAATCTGTGACAGTACAATTTTTTTATTTTTTATTTTTTTTAAACTCGAGTGTTTAATTCTCGATTTACACAGTAAACTGGAGTTTCATGAACTCGGGTTTCAAAAAAGTGGTATATTGCTACTTATTTTGCAAACAGTGGTATGTTGCTAATAATTTCTGCGAAAAGTGGTAAAAGGCCGATTTGTATGCCATTTGATTGAACTTGAACCCTCACATGCTAGGGTTTACTCGCTTGACCTATTTAACTACCACACCTTGATCATGTTTTGTTTAGGATGAGATTATACTTGTTGAAATACTCTTTTGTTTCTTTGTAGCCAAAGCATCCAAAAACCAAAATAGAAAAAAGTTGTACCAAGTAATACATCATAAGCATTCCTCTGTAACTGTACCTCTAAGCCGGAGGAAAAGAAGGAACAACAGAAGGTGAAAACCCAGACCCAAGCCAAAATTCCTTTGCAGTCTAAAAATCCCTAAGGCACATGCATAATGGCCTCTAGTTCTAGACAGAAATTACAAGAAGTATCTCCATGCAACCCTCTCCCAGCCAAGACTGATTTGACAGGATGGCTGATGATAAGTGTATTTTTGACTAAGGCCCAGACACATCATACAAGGAAACTGACGACACCTACAGATAAATGGTCGATTTGGACGCCACTTGATTGAACTTGAACCCTCACATGCTAGGGTTACCTGCCTGACCTATTTAACTACCACACCTTGATCATGTTTTGTTTAGAATTAGATTATACTTGCTGAAATACTCTTTTGTTTCTTTGTAGCCAAAGCATCCAGACACCAAAATAGAAAAAAGTTGTACCAAGTAATTCATCACAAGCATTACTCTGTAACTGTACCTCTAAGCTGGAGGAAAAGAAGGAACAATAGAAGGTGAAAACCCAGACCCAAGCCAAAATTCCTTTGCAGTCTAAAAATCCCTAAGGCACATGCATAATGGTCTCTAGTTCTAGACAGAAATCATAGGAAGTATCTCCATGCAACCCTCTCCCAGCCAATATTGATTTGACAGGATGGTTGATGATAAGTGTATTTTTGACTAAGGCCCAGACACATCATACAAGGAAACTGACAGCACCATCGGGTCCGTTAGTCCCACAAGAGTAGATGGAGGATCTAGAATGACAACATAAAAAAGAGACGAAGCCACGCTAAAACCCAATAGGATAAAAAGTCCAATGGGTGAGTGAAAGGCCGCCGGGATGAATAAAAAGCAAATGAGTCTAGTGTGACCTTACTTGATCCTCACGTAAGTTCGTCTAAGGAAACATCTTGCATATCATGCAAGATGAAACTGCTGCAGATTCATATCTCTCTCATATGGAAAGACACCCTACAATCTCGGAAACCCTAGTACCAAATCTTTTCCATAAGGAAAAATTCCCACTTTCAAGGGATCTTAGCTTACCACCAGCTACTATATAAGCATCAGACCTCCACTTTTCTCAGGTACCCAGAAACTCTCTTGCTCTTTCATTATAGAGTTCATAGAGACTTCTCATTCACTAACTTGACCTTCAGAGGATTTTTGGCCGGTACCGCACTGGTGCCTCTATTTGGTCCTTTTGTTCCTATTCATAGGTACCATTGGAGTGACTCAGAGCCTACAACTCACTGATGATTTTAGCACATCATCAGTTTGCGCTATCTGTGGGGAGTGAGTGATAAGCCATGTCACTGATTCAAAGAAAAAGAGTTGTATGGTCCTAACACGATCAATGGCCACTACCAACCAAGAGGGCGGGAACCCGCCCAACGCATTGGAGAGGCAGGTGCAAACCCTTGCCGCAGCGGTTGAGTGGCTCACTTAGCAGAACCACGAATTGGAACGACAGCTAGAGTAGCAGAATGACCAGGAGCTGAATGATCCAGATGACAGACAAGACAAGGACGAACGTGACAACAATCGTCCCCCGAAGAATGATCACCAAGAAAGGGGCGACCAAGAAGAAAGCAATGCCGTCAGCAGACGAGATCAATAGGATACCAGTCGTCCCTCTGAGTTGGAAGTCGGCACGTTGCACAAGGCATAGGAGATGCAGATGGTGAAAGAAAAGATGGAAATGATGATGAGTACCCTGAGAGGATGGTTATCCACCAACTTGGATGAACTAGTCCAGCAGACTGACTCACCCTTCACCGTGCCGGTGACTTCCTTCCCCCTTCCGACCAAGTTCTGAATGTCACAAGTGGAGGCATATGATGGTTCGCGGGACCCATTGGACCATTTAGAGATTCAAAACCCTCATGCACTTACAAGGAGTTCCAGACGAAATTATGTGCACGGCTTTCCCTACCATACTGAAGGGGCCAGCAAGGGTATGGTTTAGTAAACTTACCTCGAACACTGTCTCAACCTTCAAAGAGTTGAGTGGACACTTTATCACACACTTCATTAGGGGACAAAGACACAGAAGATCCTCAGCGGCCATACTAAGCATTACGCAGCGAGAAGATGAAAGCTTAAGGTCATACATAACCTGTTTTAACAAAGAGGCCCTCTTGATTGACGAAGCTGATGACAAAGTCCTTGTTACTACCTTCACTTGTGGGTTAGGACCGGGGGAGTTTTTCTTCTCCCTTTACAAAAATAACCCAAAGATGATGGTCGAAACATTGTACAAGGCCATAAAATACATGAACGCCGAAGACGCGGGATGGGTTGAGGAAGAGACAAAGACAAGACGACCATCGTCCGGACAGAGGAAGAAAGTTGTCTTGAACGAGTAAGCGCAGGGACGAAAGGAGATCAAAACTCCAGTCTGGGAGGACGACAAATTTCACCCCCTTGAATACCCCACTGGATCAAGTCCTCATACTGATAAGGGACGACGTATCGCTAACATATTCTGACAAGTTGAAAGGCGATCCAAGTAAAAGGCCCCGGAACAAGTACTTTCATTTCCACTGGGACCATGGGCATGATACCTCTTAGTGCTACGACCTTAAACAGCAGATTGAGGCCCCTATTAAATGGGGAAGTTACAACGGTTCGTCAGGGGTGGTGAAAACCTACCAAGGGATCCTGAGCCTAACCGACGGGCTGAAGAAAGACCCATAGCCTCGCTTGGTGAGATAAGAGTAATCGTAGGAGGAAACACCATGGCGGGGTCATCCAAGAAGACTAGGAAGACATATTTACATATGGTGCAGAGCGTCCAAATTTTTGGGTGACCCCTAAAAGCTACGAAGGTCGACGACCCTGCCATTAGCTTCACAGAGAAAGATGCTAGATAACTACACCACCCTCATGACGACGCCCTGGTCATTAGCTTGTCTATTGCGGACTTTAATACCTGACGGGTGCTAGTGAACAACAGGAGCTTAGCAGATATCCTTTACTACCTTGCGTTCCAGCAGATGAAGGTTGACCGAGAACATTTCCAACCCTTAGACGTGCTATTGGTAGGATTTAGTGGCACCAAAGTCTTTCCTGTAGGAACCATTACTTTGCCAGTAACCATCGGGACGCACCCTTAGCAACTTACTAAGGAGGTCAATTTCCTTGTTGTTGATTGCTCCTCTGCCTACAATGCCATCATTGGTCGTCCCACGCTTAACGCATGGCAGGCGGCCACGTCCACATACCACCTACTGGTAAAGTTTCCAACGGAGTACGGGATAGGAGAAGCGTAAGGAGACTAGATGACCGCCCACAAATGCTACATAGCCATTCTTGAGATGGACGATTATTTGCAAGCCTTGAACATCGAGGAAAGAAAGGTCACTGTAGAACCAACAGAGGATCTAGAAGAATTCCCCTTGGATGATGATACTCCCGGCCTGATTACTCGTATCGGCACACAAGCTGACCCTTCGGTTCACAAAGAGCTTGCCATTTTCTTAAAGAGCAATCGAGACATCTTCGCCTGGAGCCACGAGGACATGCCCGGTATTAGTCCTAGTACCATGGTTCACAAGCTCAACATATACCCGTCCTTCCTCTCGATCCGATAGAAGAAGAGGGATTGCCCAAGAAAGGGACAATGTCATAGCCGAAGAAGTACGCAAGCTGCTGGAGGCAGATTTTTTCAGAGAAGTCTACTACCCCGGATGGTTGGCCAACGTGGTCATGGTCAAAAAAGCAAATTGCAAGTGGAGAACGTGCGTAGATTTCACCGACCTAAATAAGGCATGCCCAAAGGATAGCTATCCACTCCCACGCATTGACCTCCCTTGAACTCCATGGCTGGTTATCAGTTGCTAAGCTTCATAGACGCCTTCTCGGGGTATAATCAGATTAGGTTGGATGAAGCAGACCAGGAGAAGACTTCATTTGTCACAAGTCAAGGACTCTTCTGCTACAAAGTAATGCCATTTGGATTGAAGAATGCAGGGGTAACATACTAAAGGCTCGTGAACAAGATGTTTGCCCAGCAGATTGGGCAAAACGTGGAAGTGTACATAGACGACATGCTCGTGAAAAGCACATGGGAAGTTCGCCACTTGGACGACCTCCGGGAGACATTCGATACCCTTCGCCTTTATGATATAAAGCTCAACCCCAGTAAGTGTGTCTTCGGTGTGGCGTCAGGAAAATTCTTAGTTTTCATGGTATCGCAATGCGGAGTAGAAGCCAATCTTGACAAAGTTCGGGCTATATTGGAGATGACCCCTCTGAAGAACATCAAGAAGGTGTAAAGCCTGAACGGCAGGGTTGCAGCCCTTAACCATTTTGTCTCTAGGGCAACGGATACGTGTCTACCATTCTTTAAGGTGCTAAGGAAGGCTTTCGAGTGGACCGACGACTGCCAGGGGGCATTTGAAGAATTGAAGGTATACCTTGCGTCCCCACTATTTCCCAGTCTGTCCAAACTTGGTGAAGAGTTTTCCCTTTACTTAGCTGCATCCCCAACGGCCGTCAGTTTCACTTTTTTTCGGAGGAAGACCGAGTGCAGTTACTCGTATACCACACCAGCCGGGCACTTCGGGGAAATGAGGGGAGATATCCCCCAATGGAGTAGCTGGCTTTCGCACTGATCACTGTTGCCTGGAAACTCAGGCCGTACTTTCAAGCACACACCATATTAGTTCAAACGGATAAGCCGCTATGAAAAATGATGAACAACTCAGAAGCAGCAAGATGACTGGTTTCATAGACAATTGAGCTCGGCGAGTTCGATGTCCAACACCGACCCAGGATCGCAATCAAAGCTTAGGCTTTAGCTAATTTCATTGCCGAATTCACGACAGGAAAAGATAAAGAGGAGAAACTGATGGCATGGACGATATGGACAGATGGTTCATTTAACCAACGGGCCGGAGGAGTCAGGGTCTTACTACGGTCGTCGAAGGGAGATACAATAGAATGTGCAGTCCACCTCCATTTCTCAACGACAAAAAATGAGGCCGAAGATGAAGTAGTCTTCTTGGGCCTTGACTTAGCTAAAGCAGCGGGAGTTGAGTCAGCTGTTATACACTGCGATTCACAAGTTGTGGTCAGACACATCAATGGCGACTACGTGGAAAAAGGGGAAAGGATGAAAGAATACTTGAGCATGGTCAAAAGCAAGATGAGTGAGGAATTCTCGGTTAAGTTTGTACAAATCCCAAGGGAGGAGAACGAATAGGCAAACCGCTTGGCCAAAGTAGCATCAGCCAAGAATACAGACGTCCCCGGTCAGGTACTATTCTTCATTTTTGAATTGTATTCTACAATATAAAGTTATATCATTGTTCCACATATGCGCAATAGAGAAGCAAGCTTATATATTTGGTCGCCTTAAGAGATCCAAGCATTCCACATACAGCCCTGCAAAATAAACTGTACTGATGTAACTTTGTACCAAAATTATGACTACATTTTTTGCTTGTTATTTTTTCTTTATTTGGCTACAATTAAATTTATTTTAGAATCTCTAAACATAATAACTATTATTCATGAGGTTTTTCTGTCAAACCATATATTCTGATCCCCTCTTCCCCTATAGGACTAGGAGGACTTGTCCTTTTTTTTTTTTTTTACACATATATAACGTTGATGGCATCCCTTTCTCTTTGCCTTATTATTTTACACCAATGTAATTATTCTGTGAAAACTGCTTCTAGAACCATCCTTGTTATCCAAAATCTTCTTAGGCTTCTCTTGCTAACATGTCAAGTTCTAGCCTAGTTATCCAAAATCTTTTCATGTGAACAGCCTGTAGGGTTTGATTATTAACATCTGGTTAATAATAATAATCAGTCTAATTGTAGTTTGTCATACACTAGTTCATGGTATATTATCTAGATTTGTAGTCTTGGGAGAGTTAATTCATCAAATTTCCTTCACCCCCAATTTTATAATCTGCTAAATTTATTATCTCCCTTGGAATCTTACTACTCCATATTTTGTAGACCTAAAAATCTTGGCTTTTTAGCACCTCAATTTTTGTACTTTTATGTTAATTGTCATAGTATTGATTTCTAATACATTTTCTGCAGTTGTATATGGACAGTGGACTGAGTGGAGTCATTCATCAGGCAAAGTTGGAACGTTTAAGGACAAGGTGGAAGCAATCCATTGACAAGATATTTGCGGACATGGTTGTTAAGCATATACAACTTATGAAAGAGCAAATTACTTTTAATTGTTATAAAGTATTAGTTGTTGGAAAAATTGAGCTACAATGGTATAGATTCTAATGTGATATTATAGAGTTTTTAGCCAAAAAAAAAAAAAAAAGTTATTGGCGAAACTTGATTCAATGGCGAAATTTAACTCATTCATGCGTAGACTTCATCTGTGTGTTAAAAGTTAAACTATGACCTTTCCATTGAAACTATTAATTTTTGGTCTATGTTATATCTTAAAATGTTGCTATAGGGGATTTACTAAGATGTAGGTAGTTAAAAAAAAAACCATTAGAACCCGAGTCTCTAAACCTCTAGTTCCACCAGGATAAAAAATAAAAAATATAAATTAGTAGAACATAAGCCTATAAAACTAGAGCTCAACAAGGTTAAATGGCAAAAAAATCCTACATCATAACATGGAGTTATTTGATCTATTTTTATAAGATGATATGGATGCAAAAGAAGTGCCATTGAAACCATCACTCATGAAGAATTGTTGTTCCCAACAATTTTGTTTTAAATTGTATAATCTTAGTGCTTAACCAATTGGTATCTATTTGAACATTGAGATTTCATTTCGTGCAGGTTTGATTGGAGTCCAAATTGTAAAATTTAGTGAATGTGAACGTGAGATTTAATGTTGGCTACAAAAAAAATTTGTTCATTACATTAAATATTGGGGTTGTCAAAAATTGTTCATTACCTATCTTAGTAATTTCATTTGAAGTTAAAAACAAACAAACAAACAAACAAGAAGTAGAAAGGGAAACCATCAATGTAACATTGAACTTTGATCGTTTTTAAGTTTCTAAGGGTATTTCAAATATTCTCTAGGTATCGAGGGCATTACAGTCTTTTTGTTTTTTGTTCTTTCAATCATTTTTAGTTTTTAGGGTCATTTTTTAGGTTTTAGTGTCATTCAATCATTTTTTAGGTTCTAAGAGTATTTAAATAATTTTTTAGGTTCTAAGAGTATTCTGGTAATTGGTGAGGGTTTCGGGGATATTTTGGTCATTTCCAAGTTTTATGAGGTATTTTGGTCATTTTATAAGTTTCTAGGGTATTTCAAAAAATTTTCAAGGTTTCATAGTCATTTCAATCATTTTAAAGGTTCTATGGGTATTTCGGTCATTTTAAAGTTTTTATGGGTATTTCAGTCATTTTTTAGGTTTCAAGTGCATTATGATCTTTTTTAGGTTCTAAGGGTATTTCAATCACTTTTTATGTTACAAGGTCATTTCAGTCATTTTTTGGGTTACAGGGTCTTTTGGGTCATTTTTTAGGTTCTAAGGGTATTTTGGTCACGTGTGATGTTGATATTACCCAATGTAACGATGGAACTGTCAAATGTGAGAAACAAATTAGAAATATATCTGAATATGGTAAAAACACAATCATATGTAATGCTGATACTGCTTAATGTGACAATGAAACCATCAAATGTGAGTTAAAAAAATAAAGGAGCCATTGAATGTGGCAAAAGTAAAGTAATATGTGATGTTGGTATTGCCTATTGAGACAATAAAACCATCAAATGTGAGAAAACAAATAAGAGAACCATCAATTGTTACTATTTCATTCCTAAAAAATTATTTTATTAAACTAGTAAATTTTACTCACAAAGAAAAAGGAGTTTACAGTCAATTCAACGAGCTCCAAAAATATCAAGTAGTATGCAAGTTTCAAAGTTCAAAAACCAAAACAAAGGCAAAACATTTGATACGAGTTAAGCATGTATTTCGGACATTTTTTATGTTTTGGGGTATTTTGGCCATTTTTAGGTTTCAGTGGTATTTTGGTAATTTTAAGTTTCAAAGTATTTCAGTCATTTTTTAGTTTTCAAAAATAATTTGGTAATTTTTAGGTTTTGGGGGTATTTCGGTCATATTTTTAGGTTTCAAGGGTATTTTGGCCAAATTTTCAAATTTAGGGAATTGTACATTGTGAAGATGGAACCGTCAAATGTGAGAAAAAAGTAAGGAAACCAACAAATGTGAAAAAAGAACTGTCACATGTGATGTTGAAATTGCATAATGTAAGGATAGAACCATCAAATGTGAGAAAAAAAGTAAGGGAACCACAAAATGTGAGAAAAGAACTGTCACATGTGATGTTGGAACTACATAATGTGGGGATGAAACTGTCATATGTGAAAAAAAAAAAGTAAGGAAACCACCAAATGTGAGAAAAGAACTGTCATATGTGATGTTGGAACTGCACAATGTGAAGATGGAATTGTCAAATGTGAGGAAAAAAGTAAGGAAACCACAACATGTGACAAAAGAACTGTCACATGTAATGTTGGAATTGCACAATATGATGATGGAACCCTCAAATGTGAAAAAAAAAATAAGGGAACCACCTAATATGATAAAAGAACTGTCACATGTAATGTTGAAACTGCACAATGTAAGGATGAAAAAGTCAAATGTGAGAAAAAAGTAAGGAAACCACCAAATGTGCGAAAAGAAATGTCACATGTAATGTTGGAACTGCATAATGTAAAGATGGAACTGTCAAATGTGAGAAAAAAGTAAGGGAACCACTAAATGTGACAAAAGAATTGTCATATGTAATGTTGGAACTGCACAATATGATGATGAAATCGTCAAATGTGAGAAAAAAATAAGAGAACCACAAATTGTGAGAAAAGAACTGTCACATGTGATATTGGAACTACATAATATGAGGATGAAACTGTCATATGTGATAAAAAAAAAAGTAAGGAAACCATCAAATGTGAGAAAAGAACTGTCACATGTGATGTTGGAACTGCACAATGTGAAGATGGAACTGTCAAATGTGAGGAAAAAAGTAAGGAAACCACTACATGTGACAAAAGAACTGTCACATGTAATATTGGAATTGCACAATATGATGATAGAACCCTCAAATGTGAAAAAAAAATAAGGGAACTATCGAATATGATAAAAGAACTGTCACATGTAATGTTGAAACTGCACAATGTAAGGATGAAAAAGTCAAATGTGAGAAAAAAGTAAGGAAACCATCAAATGTGCGAAAAGAAATGTCACATGTAATGTTGGAATTGCTTAATGTGAAGATGGAACTGTCAAATGTGAGAAAAAAGTAAGGGAACCACTAAATGTGACAAAAGAATTGTCACATGTAATGTTGGAACTGCATAATATGATGATGGAATCGTCAAATGTGAGAAAAAATAAGGGAACCACCGAATGTGACAAAAGAACTATCACATGTGATGTTGGAACTGCACAATATGATGATGGAACAGTCAAATGTGAGAACAAAGTAAAGGAACCACCAAATGTAAGAAAAGAACTGTCACATGCGATATTGAAATTGCATAATGTGAAAATAGAACCGTCAAATGTAGGAAAAAAGTAAGGGGATCACTAAATGTGACAAAAGAATTGTCACATGTGTGTTGAAACTGCACAATATGACGATGAAACCGTCAAATGTGAGAAAAAAATAAGGGAACCACCGAATGTGACCAAAAACCTATCACATGTGATATTGGAACTGCACAATGTGAGGATGAAACCGTCAAATATGAGAAAAAAGTAAGGGAACCACCAAATGTGAGAAAAGAATTGTCACATGTGATGTTGGAACTACATAATGTGAAGATGGAATTGTCAAATGTGAGAAAAAAGTAAGAGAACCACTAAATGTGACAAAAGAACTGTCACATGTGGTGTCAGAATTGCACAATGTGACGATGGAACCATCAAATGTGAGAAAAAAAAAAAAAGAGAACCACCGAATGTGACGAAAGAACTATCACATGTGATATTGGAACTGCACAATATGAGGATGAAACCGTCAAATGTGTGAAAAAAGTAAGGGAACCACCAAATATGAGAAAAGAACTGTCACATGTAGTGTTGAAACTGCACAATGTGAAGATAAAACCGTCAAATGAGAGGAAAAAAGTAAGGGAACCACTACATGTGACAAAAGAACTGTCACATGTAATGTTGGAACTGCACAATATGATGATGGAACCATCAAATGTGAGAAAAAAAAAAAGAGAACCACCGAATGTGACAAAAGAACTGTCACATGTGATGTTGGAACTGCACAATGTGAGGATGGAACAATCAAATGTGAGAAAAAAGTAAGGGAACCACTAAATGTGAGAAAAGAACTGTCACATGTGATATTGGAACTGCATATTATGAATATGGAATTGTCAAATGTGAGAAAAAAGTAAGGGAACCACTAAATGTGACAAAAGAATTGTCACATGCAATGTCGAAAATGCACAATATGATGATGGAACAGTCAAATGTGAGAAAAAAAGTAAGGAAACCACCAAATGTAAGAAAAGAACTGTCACATGTGATGTTGGAACTGCATAATGCGAAGATGGAACCGTCAAATGTGAGAAAAAAGTAAAGGAACCACTACATGTGGCAAAAGAACTGTCGCATGTGTGTTGGAACTGCATAATGTGACGATGAAATCGTCAAATGTGAGAAAAAAAAAAGGGGAACTACTGAATGTGACGAAAGAACTATCACATGTGATATTGGAACTGCACAATGTGAGGATGGAACCGTCAAATGTGAGAAAAAAGTAAAGGAACCATCAAATGTGAGAAAAGAACTGTCACATGTGATGTTGGAACTACATAATGTGAAGATAGAACCGTTAAATGTGAGAAAAAAGTAAGAGAACCACTAAATGTGACAAAAGAACTGTCACATATGATGTTGGAACTATATAATGTGATGATGGAATCGTCAAATGTGAGAAAACAATAACAAGGGAACCACTGAATGTGACAAAAGGACTATCACATGTGATATAGGAAATGCACAATGTGAGGATGAAACCGTCAAATATAAGAAAACAAGTAAGGGAATCACCAAATAAAACAAAAGAACTGTTATATGTGATGTTGAAACTGCACAATGTGAGGATGGAACTGTCAAATGTGAGAAAAATGTAACCTGGTATAGCAGGTTACCTATTAGTGAGTACCATGCCCCCTTTTTTTTTTTGGGGGTACCGTAGAATTACCCCTCTACAAGAGTAATTACTTGTAAGGTGTAGAGGGTAAGGGCTCAAGTCTCTGAAAGGGAGTTTTACCCATATATACACTAAAAATATGTTAGAGTGAAATTTCTCTCTCTCTCTCTCTTTCTCTCTCTCTCTCTCTCTCTCTCTCTCTCTATATATATATATATATATATATATCTTGAATTATTCTAATCCCATAATTTTCTCAAATAATCCATACCTTGATTTTGACTTCAATATTATGGCAAGTATATACTTTCCTACAATATCAAACTATAAATATTCCGTAATAATTCCAGGGAGTAGTATAATTAGTTGAGCATTATTTCTCATGAAACAAAAATCCTTACTTTGAGGCTCCGCTTGGGAGTTCATAAGGGAAGGAAGTGGAATGGAATTGAATAATTATAAGGGAATGGAAAGGAATAGAATGGAATGGAATGGATTTAAATAAGGGAAAGGAATGGAATGGAATTAAGTAACCTTGATTGGATGTTTTAAAATTAAGGAATGGAAAGGAATGAAAACGAATGGAATGTAAGTAATCTCGTTTGGGAGTCACACGGAGGGAATGAAATGGAATCATTTTATGACAATATTACTATTAGACCCCTATTTTAAAATAAAGGGTTGAATATATAGGGGTATTTTGGGAGTTTTAGTAAAAAAATTATTAAATCTAATTTCATTCCCTCCCATTCCTCCCAATTTCGGGAGGAATGAAAATTTGAGGTTTTAAGGGAATAGAAAGGAATGAGTGTTCCCTCCTTCCCATTCCATTCCCTCCCACTTAAACTCTCAAGCAAGGGAATAAACTTTCCATTCTCTCCGTTAAAACTCTCAAACAAGAGGGAGGGAAGAATATTTTAAAAATATTCTTTTCATTCCATTCCATTCACTCCTCCCAAGCGGAGCCTGAGTCTCTCATTTCTTCTTAACTGGAAATTAAAAGCTCACACACACACACGCACACACACACACACACACACACATATATATATATATATATATATGGGCTGGGTTCAAGTTACACCTGGTGTAACTTTAAGCAATGTTACACCATCCAATATTTTTTAACTAAATGCGAATATTGACAAATCCACCGTTAGATTACATTATCTTTGTATATTCTTTATGTTTGCAAAATTTCAAGGTGATCAAAAATTAATATTCATGTCATCAATCAATGATTAAAATTCAAATTTTTGTAGTTTAAAATAATACATAAAATATGAGTTTATAGATCAAATGATAAATAGCATCCGATTGATATGAAAATTGGCATGTATGTTAAGAATATATAGACTATGCAATTCAACGGTTGGATTTTCAAAATATTAATTCAATAACAAGTTATTGAGTGGTGTAACATTAGTTAGAGTTACACCAGGTGTAACTTGAACCCAACTCTATATATATATATATATATATATATGAGATGGGTTCAAGTTATACCTGGTATAACTCTATAGAGTTACACCTTTTTTACACCATTGGATTTAAGTAGATCTAACGGTAAAAAATAGACCCTCATTAATGCTAATATTCTAATTAATCTCATTTATTATCCTTTATTTAATACATTCCATACTTATTTCTAAACCCAAAAAACTTTATAAGGCTATACAACACCAGTTGAGGCTTTGTCACCCAAGACTTCAATTTCCTCTTTAGAAATTTATATCAAGTCCTAAATAAATAGTTAAGAACTCCTATACTCCAATTCTCTAGTAATTGCAATGTGCACTCGAATTCAAGGAGGACCTAGCTCCTTCAGCTTACCTTGATTGGTATAGAAAAGCCCAAACAGATGTACGTATCATTTAGAAGGGCTACGTTTGGTACAATCTCACACAAAGCCTTACTTAACAACAATCTTAGCATTTGCATTTTTTATGTGTAGTAAAAATAATTTTTAAATTGGCATAGTATATCAAAAACCAAGAGTAACACTAGAGAGTTTTGATTGTGCTATTGGAACATGAAGCATATTGAATTACAAGTTCTTGGGGACAAGAACAGGACAATCTCCATGATCAAACACAAGACAGAACACTTCAACGTGACAAGAACTTACACACATTAGCATGTATACCCAGGCTTTAATAGGGAATGACAAATCTCTTTACTTTGTATAACGTCAATCAAATATAAAAGAATCATACTTTTGAAATAATAGGTGGTAAAGGCTTTAGCTTCTCCAACAACTTCTCTAATTCGAGAAACCTAAGTGATCCCTCTGTTCAACCTCTTAGAGAATTAGATCGTATCTTGCAACTTCCATGAACAATATTAAAAGATGAAAAACAATATATGACATTAAAAGTTCCAGGCATATAAGGCAGCAATAGTTATGTTATTCAACAAAGTACGGCAGGCTGTGGCTTTTTTTTTTTTTTTTTTGGTTGCCGGCGATTTGGCCATTGAGGTGGAATAGCCATGAACAAGATAGAGAGAAAAACGTGCAAAGAGCAAGAGAGAGACGTGCAATCGAGAGAAAAAGAGTCAGCCGTATAAAAGTTTTTTGGGTTTAGAAATAAGTATGAAATATATTAAATAAGGGATAACAAAATGAGATTAATTAGAATATTAGCATTAATGAGGGTCTATTTTTAACCATTAGATCTACCTAAATTTAATAGTTTAAAAAATGTGTAACTCTTTAGAGTTATACCAGATATAACTTGAACCCATCTATATATATATATATAAAGGAAAAGAGAGGAGGGGTATCTTAAAACAACAAATTCTTAAAATATGAAGAACTCTCCATTAGTTCTATTTAGCATAAAGAGATCAATGCTTGTGTCTACCATGATTGTAATTTGTAAGTAACGTCAACATGTTTTTGTAATAATCACTATATCTTGATTCACTACTTTACAAGTGAAATTAATTTTAATGAGTATATTCCCTTATCTCATCATCCTTTCCTTATATATATGTGTGTGTGTGTGTGTGTGTGTGTGTTTCTCAAAAAAAAAAAAAAAGTGAAATTAATTTTATATTAACTCTTCATAGCAATAAGAAAACCTTTTAGCAGAAAAATATGTCTTTATTAGCTATAGGGTAAAATTTAGACAAAGTACCTTACGTACAGTACCTTAGGTACTCTTTTTAAAATTAAAACACCTGTCCACTTACTTGGAACTGCCGTTTGCTTCTCCGTTTAGTTCTTTTCCTCTTTTAATTTTTCCCCTGTTTCAGACTAAAGACTTCCCACGAGGAAACTGAAAACCCAAAACCCCAAAACTGTTTTCTTCTGTTTCTCTCTCTCTTTCCTTCTCTCTCGTTTAAATTGGGTGAAATAGACGAATCTAGCTCTCTTTGAATTCTCTATCTCGCTCTGTTTTCGCAGATTGGTTGGCTGGCACTAAGAAAATTCGTTGGTATGTATTGGCTAAATCTCATTATAGGTTTTCAATTCTAGTTGCTGGGTTTGTGTTATTTTGAGGTATGGTAGAGTTTTTCTTTGTTGATTATGATCTAAGTATCGATTTTTGTTATTGGGTCTGTGTTATTATTGGTTTGGTTTGTTTTGATCTGGGTTTTCAATTATAGTTGCTAAGTTTGAGTTATTTTGAGGTTTGGAAGAGTTTTCCTTTGTCTATTTCTAATGAAGGCTTCAATTTTGGTTAATGGGTTTGTCTTAGTATTGCTTTGGTTAATTTTAATTTGGGGTTTCAATTATAGTTTCTGGGTTTGTGTTATTTTGAGGTTTGAAAGAGTTTTCCAATGGCTGAGATCACCTTGATGAAGCTGAGTTCTAATTTTTTTTTCACTGTCTGATATTTGTCTTTGGTGTCTGATTGATAGTTGAAATCAGAAATTTGAAATTAGAAAGGCAAAAGATTCTTAGAACAGCAATCATATACTAATCTTAGAGAATTAAATTTAAATATCTTGATTTGCATATTTTGGAAGTTAATTAGGTTACTTGAACACCATTTTAATGAGAAGAATGTTTCCTTGATGATTATAGAAATATATGTGTGCTGAAAATAAAGGCATAAGTTTCCTTGTGCTCCGTTTAAATACCCTATATCCGTGAGAATGTGGGAGATCAAACATGTCAAAGTTCTATTAATATTTATGACCTACAAGTCATAGCAATCTCTAATATCTTTTCCATGGCTTTGATTCTGTCTTTGATCTCTAAGGAAAGCGGTCACAGATGGCTCAATCCCATTGATGTCTTCAAGACTTAAAAGATTATATTTTTGAATTGTAGTCTTTCTTGTCGATAATGAATTTGAAAGTCCTTTAAATTGTAGTCTTTCTTGGCTGGTTTGCAGTTGCTTAACATTTTTGATATTGGTTTTAAATCAAATGCAGTAGCTTTTGTTAGAAATCAACTTCAACAGCATGGAGATGTTCAGGTGTAGTGTTAGTACTTAGTAAATTGGTCCCATACAACGTTAAAGCCAATATAAATTGCATATTCTTTTCTTTTCATTTGTATTTTAAACGTGGCAGTTTTAACTTTCCTCTTGTTCTGATTTCAGCTAGCTTGTGATTTGTGAAGCACTGGCTCAAGTAGTTCTGGTAATGAATTAATGGATCTTTTTTTTAATCTACATAGATTGGTAAGGTATTTTACTTGGGAAGTTATAATGACCTAAATATGCGTATGCTCTGTTCTATTTTAAACTTGTGCTACAGATCCTAAAAAAAATGATATTTTACTTCAACTTAACAATTGGGCTTCATATATATATATATATATATATATATATATATATATATATATCATAACCCACTCAGACACGGACAACCAAACGCTCTGAACAGATGTCTTTGTTGATATTGAATATATAAAAGGATCTCAAAATTCAATCCCTGATTTCCTTACCCGTGAATTTCTGCAGTGTCACAATGGCCAGTAGGCGGTCGAAAGACAAGAGCCCTACCACTGATAACACAATTGTTAAAAAGGAACCTGTTTCTCCATTGGAGATTGTTAACCGTTTCACCCCCTTAGGTACCATTCCTAAGCCTAATTACTCTTCTATTTTGGCCTCATCATATGATCCTTATGCTTTAACTACTGTTAACCAACCTGTTAAAACTGTTTTCCCCAAAGTTTCCTATACTTCCCAGTATGTTAAAAAACAATATTTCCAAAACCTGTTTTCCATTGAGTCAAATAGGGCCTCTATTAATGATCCCTTCAGACTTGCTACCAGCTATTTTCCCTCAAGGTTTCACTGGATTCTTGAACATAGTGACAAGACTGTTAATTACTATGCTGATATTTTGACCCATGAAAATTCAATCACTATTAAAGGCATCAAGGATAAGATCAATACTGGTGGTAAAATTATTTATCATAGTGTTTTCCTAAACCATATTATTTCTGAAGAAATGTGGGGTTCCAACCTTGCCTCCACAAGGGTGTTACCCAAGTACAATGTTCCATACTCCTATCATGATTACGTCACTGCTTTGTTCAGATTCATGCTTCACCAGAATGAAAACAATAGTCATTCATGGTTTGTTAACTTTGATAAGGAGTTCAGTTCCACTTTGCCTCTTTGGTTCGATCGATGGTGGACCCAGTTTGGTTCTGTTCCTGATATATTTCCAGATCAATTAAAGGTTTCTTTTGAAAATTTCTCAAAAACTTTCAAGGTTGAGAAATTTTTGGGACTTCACTAGGACGGTGATAGTGTTGTTGACTTCTTATCAAAGCCTCCCTTTTGGTATCAGAGCCATCTGTTCTTTTCTGGCCGGTGATAGTGTTGTTGTGTCTTTGTTACTTGTCCGTGTCTGCCCGAAACCTTGGTACTCCTTTGTTGTGTTCCCTTCTTACCGTCGTTGGCGCCACCATAGACGTAAAGTGAAGTCCCAGAACTGAACAGTAAGGCCCGTTTAAGCTAGGAGAGGGTGAAGGGCATGAGAGGTATAGGGTTGCTTAGGGTATGTGTTACGAAATGCAACGGTGTTAAGAAAAACATGATAATTGAGTGTTAAACCTAGGATAGTATGGATAAGTTGTGGAGATCCAACTCCTCTGTCAGCTCCAGGACGACTGGTTGTCCTCCTGATATTGTAAATGAAGAAGATCACACTGTTGAAGAAAATGAGATCCCATATTTCAAAAACTGGAATATTCCAAAGGTTTCCACTAAGTCCAGCTATAAGCTTAGTTGGGCTGAAAATACTGCTTTTTCTAAATATAGAGTTAGAACTGTTGAACAAACATTTTCTATCTCTAGAACACATGAAAAATGTTGCTTGTTTTCAAGAAAAAATATTAATGAATTTCTTGCTAAAAAACTCAGTTATTTGCATATTGGTCTTGTTCAAGTTGCTGTTAAACCACTCACAAGAAAAGGTATTAATGCTTCTATTCTGATGTGTTTAAGAGATGCTAGATTTAAAAGATTTAATGATAGCATTCTTGGAATGATCACTGCTTCTCTGTATGATGGTCTTGTTTATTTTGACTGTTATCCTGATATCACTCTTGCTTTGGATGATGTTAATATTGTTAAAGCCTTAACATTAAATGTTTTGACATCTGGTTATGACATGGAAGAAGGTAGTAAGCCTTTTGCTCTTATTTATAGAATTTATTACAGACTTTTAGGTTCTCAATTGAATCCTCGTTCTGTTCATGTAAGAGACCCTGCTGGTAAAACCATGTTAATTCAATGTTCAACTTCTGATGCTAAGATTCAAATCCCAAAAATGATTCAATGGGTAGATATCAATCTTCCCAAAGAATGGTTGTTGGAACGTGAATCTCCTCCTGCTAAACCTATTTTTGATGAATTAAATCTTGCTAATATTCAACAATACCTTGATGGAACTGTTAAAATAAGTTTTCATGATGACAGACCCTTGAGGATCAACGAAGGAAGGCATTCCTTTGCTGGATCTGATAGTGTTTCAAGAAGTGCTTCAAGAAGAGATCTTGATCTCAATGAATATTTGAAAAAGAACTTTGAAAAACCTGATTTAAAGCTAAAAGGAGTTTCAAGTGGTAACTCCCAAGTTAGCACTGCTTTTTATTCCACTAAACCAGATTCTCCCTCTCCATATAGCAGAACTGCTAATGAAGAAGAAGAAGAAGAAGACACCAGATCAGTGTCTCCATCTGGTTCTGATTTTCAAACAGTTGATAACCCTGTTTTCCAAAGTCAATTAAGAGTTTTGAATGCTTTAAATGAAAGTTTTGAAATTGATATGGTTTCCTTGTTTAATGAATTTATTTATGCTAAAAACAGAGATAAGAGAAAATATTACCAAAGTACTTTTGCTGAATCTGAAAAGGATCGTGTCAAAAGGAAATGGAAAGAAAAAATTAACCAGTTGAAGAAACATATTTTGTTCTTTGATTTCCTTGAAAATTATTATGTTTCAAAAGATGAAGTTTCCCAAAAACATTTGAACGTAATAAAGAAATCAAATTTTGTTAAAGAAGATAAAACTGTTGTTAGGTCTAGCCATCCGCCTCTTGAGACAGTTTTAGTAAACTGTAAAGGGACTGATGTGAAGGCTTCCCCATTCAAAATTGCTGATGCTAATACTCCTGTTTCTAGTATTATTGAACAGAACAATTTTACTAATGAATCCTTGCATGTTATTGGTCAACAGCTTGACCGCATTGAAGAAAAAATTGCTGAAAAACCTGTTCTTCCAAAACCGAAAGTTGTTGAAAAATCTGCTGTTTCAAAACCTGAGAAACCTTTGATTGATTTGCCCAGTCAAAGAGAATTGAATTTTAAAAATTCTCAGGCAAAAACTCTTGAAATTATTGACAAAATGCTTTCTGATTTAAAGGTGAAAACTGAAGGTACTTCCACAAGTACTGCTCGAACTATTTCAAGAAATGAAAAAGAAAATGTTTTTGAAGAAAACACAGATTTCGATTCATTGTCTTCTGTTTCAGCTAATAAGATTTTTGATGATGGTTTACCGGAAATTAAAAGATTTGTTGGAAAGTCCATTCCTGTGTCTTTTACAAAAAACTGGTATTCAAAACCTACTCCTCCTGATATGCAGTTTGAAGAAAGACCTTTTCAAACTCAGTTTTCTGTTTCTTCTGATAAACTTTATGAATGGAATATTGATGGTTTGTCTGAACAAGAAATAATTAATAAAATGGCTCATATGTCCATGGTTGGAACTGCTTACTTGAATAATCATAATTATAGTCACTCTGAAATTGTTGAACTTCTTGTTACTAGTTTTTATGGTGCTCTTCGTGGATGGTGGGATTCGTATCTCACAGAAGAATCCAGAGATTCTATTAAATCTGCTGTTAAAAAGAATGATGAAGGTTTCCCGATTTTTGATGAAAATCAAAATCGTGGTATTCCTGATGGTGTTAATACTTTGATCTATACTATTCTCAAACATTTTGTTGGTACTCCATCCAATGTTTCATCTTGAATTTCTGATTATTTAAACAATTTGAGATGTCCTACTATGTCTGATTACAGATGGTATGAAGGTGTTTTCCTTTCCAGAGTCATGCTCTGGAATGATTGTTACAAGCCTTATTGGCAAGAAAAGTTTATTGACGGTCTGCCTCCTATTTTCGTTCACATGGTAAAACAAGAGTTAATTGGTAAAAATGATTCCACTGATTATGATAGTTTAACTTATGGTGATATTTTAAGCACTATTAAAAGACTTGGTATCAACATGTGTAATGATGAAAAATTGTTAAAACACCAGTTAAAGAATAAGAGAAAAGCTAAATATGAAATGGGTAATTTCTGTGTACAATATGGTTTGCCTCCTATTGCTCCTTCCAGGCAAAAAGGGAAAAAACATGATAAAGCTCACAAAAATTATAATCATAAAAAATATAAAAGATACAGAACAAACTTTGTTAAACCTAATGATTTTTATGCTAAAAGAAAAAATGTTTCTAAAAAATATGATAAACAGAAGTCTGGTAAAGGTAAATGTTTCAACTGTGGAAAACCTGGTCATTTCAGAAAAAGACTGTAAGCAAAAACCCGGTAAACTGAAAAATAAGTTGAATATGTTAAACATTAATGATAATGATCAAGAAGAACTATTCCGAATCCTTGAATCAAACGTCTCGTTTGATTCCTTGGAAGACGATTTTTCTTCTTCGTCTGATTCTTGTTACCAATCTGATGATGATTCCTCTGGTTCACCTATTGTTAAACTTGGTTGTAGAGATTCATGTTGCAATGTTATTAAAACTGTTAATGTTCTCACCAAAAGTGAAGAAAATGAAAGCTTGTTGATCAAATTGATAAGTCAGATTCAAAATTCTGAGTTACAAAAAGAGTACCTTGATAAGTTTAAGAAAAATTTGACAATAAATGAAAATGATAAAAAATTGAAACCAACAATAAGTTTTGAAGAAACGTTGGAAAGATTTAACAAAAAGAAATCCAAAGAATTAACTGTTAATGAACTACAACATGAAATCAATGTTGTTAAACAAGAAATAATTGATTTAAAAAATGAATTTAAAAGCATTAAAAGTGATAACAATGATCTTAAACAAGAATTGCTTTTGTTAAGAATTGATAAAAATCTTGATAAACATCAATCTGATAATGAACAAGATGAGCTCAAAGATGGAGATGAATCCAGTCAACAGGCTCTTCTTTCTGATAAAGGTATTGCTGATGTTCTCACTGATTCTCAGCTTAATCTTGTTAATAAATTGCTTCCTCCAAAATGGTTTACAAAAGTTAAAATTGTTGTTTCTCATGATTATCATTTCAATGTTATTGCTATGATTGATTCTAATACGGATATGAACTGTATCCAAGAAGGATTAATTCCTTCAAAATATTTTGAAAAGTCAACAGAAAGATTAGTTTCTGCTAATGGTACTCAAATGAAGATCAAATACGAATTGAATAATGCACATGTTTGCCATGATAATGTTTGTTTCAAGATTCCTTCTGTTCTTGTTAAAAACATGACTGATAAAGTGATACTTGGTCTCCCTTTCATCAATGCTTTGTATCCCTTTCTTGTTGAACATGATGGAATTACTACTGATCCTTTTGGACAGAAAGTAAAGTTCAAATTTGCTTCAAAAGTTGAAATTGATGCTGATAATGCTTTGACTCTGATTCATGCTAAGACTAATCATCTCAATTTTCTTAAGCAAGAAGTTAGGTTCAAGAAAATTGCTGAACGACTTTCTGATAAATTGTTACAATCAAAAATTAATAATTTTCAGAAAATGTTGATTGATGATGTTTGCTCTGATATTCCCAATGCATTTTGGCATAGGAAGAAACACATTGTTAACTTGCCATATATTAAAGATTTTAATGAGAAAAACATTCCTACTAAAGCTTGTCCCATTCAGATGAATGCTAAAATGGTTGAGTTTTGTAAAAAGGAAATCCAAGATTTGCTTGATCAAAAACTGATCAGAAATAGCAAGTCCCCTTGGTCTTGTGCTGCTTTCTATGTGCAAAAAAAATGCTGAAATTGAGAGAGGAACTCCTCGTCTAGTGATCAATTACAAACCTTTGAACAAAGTCTTAGAATGGATTAGGTACCCTATTCCGAACAAGAACGACTTAGTTCATAGATTGAGTGATGCCATAGTGTTTTCCAAGTTTGACATGAAATCTGGATTCTGGCAAGTTCAGATTAGTGAAAATGATAGGTATAAAACTGCTTTTACCACTCCATTTGGTCACTACGAGTGGAATGTTATGCCTTTTGGTCTTAAGAATGCTCCTAGTGAATTCCAAAACATTATGAATGATATTTTCAATCCCTTTAGTGATTTCACCATTGTTTACATTGATGATGTTCTTGTTTATTCCAACTCTATTGAAGAGCATTGGAAACATCTATATTCATTCTAGGAAACTATTAAAAGAAATGGTCTTGTTGTCTCTGCTAAGAAAATCAAACTGTTTCAGACAAAAATTCGATTCCTTGGCTATGACATCTCTGAAGGAAAAATTAGTCCTATTGATAGAGCCATTTAGTTTGCTGATAAATTCCCTGATGTTATCACTGATAAAACCCAACTCCAAAGGTTTCTTGGCTCTTTGAATTATGTTGCTGATTTCTACAAGGATATGAGGAAACAATGTAAACCCCTTTTTGATCGGTTACAGAATAATCATCCACCCTGGTCTGATGTTCATACTTCCCTTGTTAAACAAATCAAGTCCCATGTTAAGGCATTGCCTTGTCTTGGTATTTCCACTCCTAATGCTTTCAAAATTGTTGAAACTGATGCTTCTAACATTGGTTACGGAGGCATTCTGAAACAGAAAGTTTCCCCAGACTCATCTGAACAAATTGTTCGTTTCTATTATGGAGTCTGGAATACTGCACAGTTAAATTATAATACTATTAAAAAGGAAATTTTATCTATAGTACTATGTGTTTCAAAGTGATTTGTTAAACCAAAAGTTTTTGTTACGAATTGATTGCAAAAGTGCTAAATATGTTATTGAAATAGAAGTTGAAAATATTGCTTCAAAACATATTTTATTCGAGGTCAAGGGTATGATGGAGCTAGTAATATGCGTGATGAATGGAATGGATTACAAGCTCTATTTTTTTCAATATGCTTATTATGTACATTGCATGGCTCATAGGTTGCAATTGGTTTTAGTTACAGCATTTAGAGAAGTAAAAGTTGTTCATCAATTCTTTGATCATTTGACTAATATTATTAATATTGTCGTTGGTTCTAGTAAGCATAATGATGAATTACAATATACTCAAAGGGAACAAATTGAGAATATGATTGCTTCTAATGAAATTGAGACTGGAAGAGGGGCAAACCAAATTGGTACTTTGCAACGGGCTGGAGATACACGTTAGGGATCTCATTTTCAATCCATTTGTAGTTTGATAAAAATGTTTGATGCAACTTGCAAAGTTATCAATACTATCTCTGAGGAATGGGCTAATTATAAACAACGTGGTGATGCCGAGGGAGCTTATCAGGTATAGTAACATCATTTGAATTTGTTTTAATTTTGCATATGATGAAAGAGATTATGGGAATTACTAATATTCTTTGCCAAGCTTTGCAACAACATTCTTAGGATCTTTTAAATGCCATGCATTTAGTTTCAACTACAAAATCACTTATTCAAAAGTTAAGAGATGATGGATGGGAGCATTTACTTGCTAGTGTTACATCATTTTGTGGACAACATGAAATTGATATTCCTAATTTAAATGCTCGTTACACTAAAGCTCGAGGTAGATATCATCATCAAGATGAAGCTTTGATAACAATAGAACATCATTTAAGAATTGACATATTTACAATTGCAATAGATTTTCAATTGCAAGAATTGAATAGTAGATTTTGTGAGCTAACAGCAGATCTTCTCACTCTTAGTTCAGCATTAAATCCTAAGGATGCTTTTAGATCATTCAAAATTGGTGATATTTGCAATTTGGCTAAAAATTATTATCCTTAAGATTTCACTGAGCAGGAAATTTGTCTTTTGAATCATCAATTGCAACATTATGAGCTTGATGTGACAAAGCATCTAGATTTTTAGAAAATGGGTACAATATCTGAGTTATGTAGGGGATTAGAAATTTCAGGGAAGTCTAAATTCTATCATTTAATTGATAGATTGATTCATCTTGTGTTAACTCTTCCAGTTTCTACAACAACTACAAAACGAGTTTTTTCAGCTATGAAACTATTAAAAACAAGACTTCGCAATAGAATGGAGAATGAACTTTTGGCAGATAATATGATAATTTATATAGAAATGGAAATTGTTGGGAATTTCACCATGGAAATGATTATGGATGAATTCTATTCCATGAAAAATCGTCGTCAAACATGATTTTGATGTGAAATGTTTTTTTTTTTTTTTTTTGTGGATATTTTTGTATATGTCTATAGTGAACTAGGCAGTTCTCGTATGTTCATTAATGTTTAAGATTTATCCAAATTGAAATTTCATATTCAATAGACTTATGATTTATGTTTTTTATATCAATACTTTGAATCGGGCCCCCCATGTAAAAATTCCTGGCTACGCCCCCTGTTCTTGCTTCATTGGACATCAGATAGAGCATATTGTTCAAAAGGGAATATCAAAAGAGTTGGACTTAAACTTACTTAAGTCTAGCTCCTTCCGTAGAGAACAGGGTCACAACAAGCTAAACGTCATGATTTGCACACTTGAGAAACACTAGGAATCAAATCCATAACATTGAGAGTCATGAATATCTGAACAAGGATATTGTAGTCCATGTTGTTCCAACAACAAGCACTTAAGTGTTTGTTTCTCATTTGTTCAAAAAAAAAAAAAAATTCCTTTAACAAAAAGCAATAAAACATAATAAGTAGCAATTCAATATCAACCTCTTGGGGAAACCAATAAATTAGCATGTTATTCCAGGAAATTGGAAAACCAAGCAAGCGGATACAATATGTAAAAGGCGTCTATCCATAATATGAATCGCTACTTATTATGTTTTTATTTCTTTTTTGTTGAAGGGAAATTTATGTTTTGAACAAATGAGAAACAAGTGCTCAAGTGTTTGTAGCTGGAACAACATGGACTACAACATCCTTGTTAAGATATTCATGACTCTCAATGTAGTGGGTTTGATTTCTAGTGTTTTTCAAGTGCAGTGATAGCCAGAAATTTATTCAGCAAGGCCAAACTATGTATAAAGAATAACCTACACACACGCACAAAATATGTTTGTAAAATGATTTAATAAGTGCTATTTTCTTACATATAACAAAGTGTGTGTGCATGTCTCTATATATATATATATATATATATATATATATATATATATTATTGATTAAAATTAAAAGATTTTTAATTCCTAACCATGAAATCAGCATTTATTATTTCTTCTAAAAGAAAAAACACAATGTCCACTTCTCTAATTTTCTAAATAGAATTTAAAAAAAAAATAAAGAATTTTTTTATTAAAAATATTTACTTATGATTTCTATGAAATGCTATTATGGTACAAGAGTAATTAGAGGAAAGAAACAGTGTATTAATAATATATAAATGTTTCTATTTTTTATGGAAATAAATGTTTCTAGTTTTATGAAATACATTAATTACACTTAGAATTAACGAGCTATTCTCATAAAAAAAATAAAGAATTAATGAGTTATTTATGGAATAAAATTAATTAGAAGAAAATAATGATGCATTAATCATCCAAATAAATGTGTTACATGTTTTAAGTAAAAATTTAAGGGGGCCATTATGTAAATTTATGTCTAAAGTTACATTTCTTTAAATCTTTTCATTACTAATAAATAGCTTGCAGTTGGAAGATTGTATAAATTGAAAAATTAGTGAAATTCCTAAAGAATTGTAGAGACTTCATTTTAAAAAAATAAAAGAGAAAATAACTATCATAGAGCTACACCTTGTTAGAATTATGTGATTAAATAATTAAATTTATCATTTCTTAATAATTTAAATTTTTTGAAGAATCGATAATTTAACATAGTATCATAGTAGACGATCCTAACTTCGATTCATATCTCCTTAATTCTACTTCCTATTACAAATCTCACGTGTATGTCCTCACTTATAAAAATGTAATTTGAGCTCACATGTGAGGACTGTAGAAGTGTTAGAATTATGTGGTTAAAAATGATTAAATCTATCACAATAACACATGGATGAATTACTCCTAGAACATTGTTTATAGAATCTTAAGAAGTGAATGTGTATAAAACAAAATAAAATTAGTCACATTTTCCTTAAATTATTAAAATCAACTTGTCTTAATTTGATTACTCACATTGATCCTCATGAATACGAGTTTCTTCACTTTTTTTTTATAATTGTAATATACCATGATTAATCCAGCTGAACGGTCCTATTATTTAATTTTATTTACCATTCTTTTTCATTCCTAGTGAAAAAATTCATCCAGAAAAAACTAAAAATACAATGAGGGAATTTTTTAATAAAAAAATTAAGAACTTTATATTATAATCATTTGCCAAAAGAAATATTTTGATGATTGTAAACTTCTTTTGCTTTCCAGTCACAGTAAACTTCTTTTGTTTATATGACTTGCAGTGTTTAAGTTTAAAAATTTTTAAACTTAAACACTGCAAGTCATATAAACAAAACCATCCATAGTGCGTTCAAATTAAGATAAAAAATCACATATCAAATTAAGTTATTTCCTTTTGCATATCATTAAACTCTAAGCTATTTGACAGTAACAGTAACCTCTTGCTTTTCACAACAAGAAAGATGAGAAGCTTTTTCTCTCACATAAGATAATGAACTAATGAAGTAATCAAAAATAAAGAGAGAGAGGATAGAAGGAGAAGATATATATATATATATATATATATATATATATATATATATGCGCAGACCTAAGGTCTCGTTTGGACCTAAGGTCTCGTTTGGATCTCATTTCGCTCTCATAGATTTTGACGTGTGAAAGTGATAAGACATTTTGTTCCTGTAGATGCATGTTTGAAATTACCAAATTGTCATTTTCCATTTGTAGCAAAAGGAAACAAACTTGGAATATTCTTCAACTTCAAATTGATCATCATTCAATGTGGTGAGACCAGCGTAATCACGTGAAGTAGGACAAATGAACATGAGTCACGTACGTTTAGTAATTGTGGATGTATCAATTATTAACTTGTTAAATTTTTCCATAAAAAATAAAAATAAAAAAAACTTGTTAAATTTTGATTTTTAATTTTATAACATAATCAAAAGGCCAACCTCAAAATTTAAATTTTCCTCACCTTCCAAAATAACAAGTTTAAATTTTTCTTTCATTTTCTGTTTTTTACTTGGAATAAATAATTGTTAAAATTTCTGTAGCTAGTCCTAATAGCTACAAAATGTTTATATATGATAGGATTAGGTCATTTCGAATATTGTCTTAAGTAGGTGACGGTTTATTTAGGTTGAGGTGCAAGGAATTGTTTCTTTCTTTTTTCTTTTTTCTTTTTTTGGCAAAAGGAAGGAATTATAATATAATATCTAGTGATTTTAGGTTTTACTGTGGATTTGCACAAATGCAGTCTTCAAAGTGCAATAAATTTTCAAAATTTCCAATTTTTTCTTTTTCTTTTATTTATTTTTTTATTAATATTATTTTCATTTCATTTATGGACAATATCATTACCTTTCAAGAACATTCAGTTACTTTTTGTAATGGTGTCCAAAAGTTCAACATGCACTTAGCTTAATCTCACTTTCAATTCATCTTTTCCCCATATTTGAATATGATCTATATCCTTTTAAATGTTTTATTTTAGTCCTTGTTCTTTTAAGTTGTGTCAAAAAGGTCCCTACCATTAACTTTTCTTTTGATTTTGAGTTGATATTATTTAGTGAAATTTCATGGATATTTGATACCAACAAAACAAAAAGGGAAGAAATTGGTTATTCAAATACTTTGATTGTTTCATTTATGCCTGGTGGAGATATAGAAAATCAAAGTAAGAGCTAGAGACAACCTTTTTGACACAAACATAAAAATGTATGGAATACAACGAAACATTGCAAAACCTCTCTAGTTTAAACCCTTGACACTAGACACTACTCAGTACTTAACATACTAACGTGACCCCATACCAATTTCAAATCTTCTAGACTCTTCATTCATGAATTCATCCCACAAATTGTGTGTGTGATATGGATCATTCTAAAACAACTCAATCTGATTTCACTTGACATCTCACTTGAAACACTGAGACTTCGCACATGGCTGAGATCTTCACAGTAACAACTTCAACTTTCAACTTTTTCCTTCTTGAAGACTACAATCAAAATAACAAGACATGGAAATTGATATGATTACAATTGAAAATTTTGACACGGGAATTTTGCCAACACTAATATAATCCTAACAAAATATGTCGTCTAGGAAGGGTCCTTTTTTTTCTTCATTGTCCTCTTATAGAGAAAATCCCCTCTCATTTAAATCCTTTAATTCTTACCATTTATTTTATAAAGAAAAATTCTCTTTAATTTTTAATTGGGTGTGAGACACAAATCATTTATTTGATTTTAAATGGCTTATATGTTTCTCGTTTAAAACCATTGGAATTTATTTTAAATGTCTCACATACGTCTAAAAATGATATAGAATTAAAAGGATTTAAAAGAAAAGAGAGCCTGACAACCCTTACTTGAGAGGTTAATTATCAAAACTTTTAACTTGTACTTACATATGCTTTCTAACTATTAAGGTGTTTTACAATATTTATCCCATGTTACAAGTTGAAATTCAATTATATCTCTCAAAAAAATATATATTAAAAACCAACAAAGCTTCTTTTTTTTGGGTGTCAATAACAATATTCTATGCTTTCAAAAAATCTGGCCAACAGTTATTGTTGCAATTTGCAACATGCTAATGCCGAATTGTGGTTTGAATTTGATTGCGTTTAAAGCGCACAGTTGGATCCAAAGAACATACTGTTATGAAAGAATGACTAGGGACATCATTAATCTCCCATGTTGAAAAGAATGGATGGAAACTTCTGTCTAACGTGAATGCAAGCAATATCAATACACATTTTGCAACAATTACTGTATCTCCATTCACTGCTTTGCGATTCAAATTAATTATATATTAAATTACCATAGCAATAGGATTATATGAAAACCTTTATAGAAAAAAATTAAGACTCTACTAAAAAGCAGAATCCATGGAATTTGTCTAATTAAGGAGAGGTTCATTATTCAAAAAATTTCCTCATGAGAAACTCACAAAACATTCATATCAATTGGCTAGCTTGCTGCCTGAAATCACAAATTTTCGGGTCAATGTGCAAGAGAACTTACCTCATCCTCTCGCCAACATCTCTGTTCAAATTCAGTCCAATCCAAGACCCTTTCATTGTAAGGCTTCCACTTACACATGTCGCAGGTATGTCTTTGACAAGTGAGAAACTTTTTAAGCCGCGAGCTCTTTTCAATGATTGGCGGGTCAATATCCCGGTACAATGTAAAGCCAACTTCATACTGATAAACTTCTTTCATTTGACAATGACACATATTGAGCACTTCCAAATGTTTGAAGTTGTCCAATATATAGATCATAGCTTGGTTGTGCACCATTGTTCCCCGGAGACTCAATACCTTCAACTTTGGTGCATTCTTAGTAAGGGCAACAGCAAAGTTGAGGTTGAAAAAGCATTGAAGTTTAAGTTCAGAGAAGCTCTTGCAGTATGAGCCAATCGCCTCCATTATTTTGAAAGGAGCAATGACGCTAGGAACAGTTAAAGACTCGAGCCCTACCCACATTTTGAAAGACTGTTGAATTCCACTGTGTGTTAATTGATGCCAATTAAGTGGTAGAATGAGTCGTTTTAGGTTAGGGCTCCTGCTAATTAAGAAAAGGTTCTCATTTAAGTCACCAATTTAGCATGTTAGATGGGTTTCTTTTGATTTAACTATATTAGTAATATGGGGAATGAAATTCATTACCTTTCAGATGCGCAGACCATGTGTTCATCATTTATGGATATAAAGTAGTTGAAAACCAAGCAAGTCACGTTTCCACGACTGAGATTTAAAGCACTCTTCAAGATTTTCATTAGTCTCTTTTCTGATTCGTCATTAGACAAAGTATATGGTTTTGGGAGAACATTATTGGAGTCAGCGCTCAGTGTACTCAAATCAAGTTTTTTCCAAAGAGCTGGGTCACAACAAGCTGAGCGCCATGATCTACACACAAGAGAAACGCTGGAAATTATATCCATAAGGTTTAGCGTCATGAATATTTTTACGAGGATGTTATAATCCATGTTATTCCAGCTGCGATCACTTGAACCTTGGTTCCTCATTTGCTCGAAACTGATTTTCTCTTCAACACACAAAAATAGAAACATAGTAAGCAGTGATTCTATCTCAGAGTTATCGTCTTTAAGGTCCACTTCAACTAGTTGTGAACTACAAATAGATTACTTAGTCACTTGGAAAATTATATAAATGAATGTGTTCGGTTAATAACTTATCAATAAAAACTTTTTGAGCTCTTTTAGTGTCTATATCAATGTGCATTTGGAAATGTCAGATCTGGTGCTTAGTTATAGAGAAACGAAAAATCCAAGTTCGAGGAAACAATAACGCAATTAAAGAATAACAATAATGAGACATGACAGGAAATTAGAAACATATTTAAGCATCTATTTCCCACCAAACAAAATACCTATGAAATCCCCATCAGAATTTAACTTCTTAATATCGGCTATCAGTAACAAATCTTGCAGAAGACAGAAGGAAACATTGTCACTTATTTCCCTAGCCGATAGGAATAGGATCCTGAAGCTTAAAGTATAATAACATGGAGAGTAACAGAAGTATTCAAAATGGATGCTTAATGAAAAATACAAACATATTATTTATTTCATGCACTTAAAGTTCACTATATAAAAGAATTGAGTAATATATAGTTATTCAGGTTTTGTCTACAACCAAGAGGCTCATTTAACAAGTTTGACCCGAAGATATATTGTGTCTAGTCAGGAACCATTGTTAGTGAAATTTCTGGTTGCTATCAAAATATTTTTTTTTTTTTAAGTTCGGACTCATTTAATTAATTAATTACCTATTTTTCTCAATTTTGTGATCCACGAGATTATGATTAATAACCACAACTTAGCAACTCACCAAATCATAAAAAGCAAGAAATATAAAGTAATACACACCGGATTTGGTGTTGAATTTGCAAACCGATAAGTAACCTCTTCAAAGGAAAAACCAATACTACAAAATGAACGTATCCCAATTAAGACAATCTACTATAAAAGAAAGAATGTACAAACTGGAAACAAAACTTTTGCAACTAGAATCTACAATCCAACAAACAACCTTTGTGCACCACAAAAGTTCGGAACCTCCAAACTTCTTCAATATGGATCACTACGAATAACAAGTCCGCTTCATGAAATAGAACCTTTAGGGCACTCGAAGGGACCTCCTTAAAGATTCAATCTACCATAAACTCACTAGAAAAACAATTTCCCTAAAATTGCCAAATACAAATAGAGAAGAAAATCTTGGTCTTGTCTTTAAGGACATCAACCATTGCTGGTTCAGACTGTTCGGTGGCACTGGCAATAAATGATTCTACAATATGCAAGTAGACAAGTGCATTTTTTTATTAGAGTTTTGATTTTTGTTTTGTTTTTTTTTTTTTTTTTTTCTATTCTGAGTTCATTTGCCTAAATCTTTCAGATTCTCTCCAAAGCACTGTCACAGTGCAGGTCTCACACCAAAAAATATGAAATTATCAGATTTATCTATCTACTTTTATATATATCAAATACTGATTCCAGAAAGATAACTAATCTTAGCAACTCTTAAAAAGAGGAGGATCTCTTCTCACTCCTTATGCAACATAGAAATTTTGAGATCTAGTTCAAATAATTTGGGTACTGCCAAAAACCATGAAAACAAGAATAACAATTTGAGATCCACGAATATATAAGAAAACATTTTGAATAAAACTTTGAAGTATTACCCTATTTTTACACGTAAGAACCTTCGAGAAAGTTCTGTCAATATTTTTGAAGGACTGAATTTCATTAATGATAAATAGCTTCCATGTTGAAAATTGTACATACTCAAAGATTAGTTAATTATTCAAAGAACTCTAAAGATCTCATTAGCCAATAGAAAAAAAAGACAAACTTGCCTTATTAATTAACTATACTTTGTTGTATGAATGTTAGGGATTAGGCTTGGGTCCAGTGCGTCAAGTGCATTGGACACAATATAATATGGACAAACGGTATATGTTGGATATGTGACCCCATTGTATCAAGTCCAAAGCATAAGACATAATTAGATCCAGCCGTGTCCAAACATTAAACGACAAAAGTCTTTCGTCTAGAGAATTTGGCGCCTTCTTTTTAAAGAAATTCTAAAAGTAACTTTTCCCAATGATATTTCTAGAATATATTAAAAGACATCTCGTTATCTTAAAATGAATGAAATCCAAAAATAGGTGAGATCTACTGAGAAAATCATAACTAAAAATTGATCATCGAACTCACTCTTTTTTTTTTTTTTCAAATTCTATAAATGATTTATTTATTTATTTTTATTCAGTTTTCTTGTGGATATTTGGTTTTAAAAAATAATAATTTAGATCAAAATTGATAATCTTAGCCTCCTTAAAAAAGATACCTTTTAGGCACTAAAAATAAACCAAAGATTAATAATCTAACAGAAATGATGAGTGGCATATAAATGAAACCTCTTTTAATCAACTAGAAAGAAAGTGTTTTTTATTTAATTATCAAATTTTTTATTATTACAAACTTATTTTTCTTTTCAGGCACTGTAAAATTTCGGATTTTTAAGCTTGAACTACTATCCTAGCTATTCACATAAATAAAACCAACTAAACCACTTCAAAGACAACAAAATTCTTTTACAGATTAAATTGCTCTCTTTTAATTTGATCTCATTGTACTTTAATTTATATTACAATGGTATAATGGTACTGATCATGCAAGAAGATAAAAGCTCTCTTTATAGTGGGAAAGTTCTAGCACATAAGAAAGATGAAGGAAACAATAATAAGGAAAAAATAAATAAAAATTTACCTTGAATTGAGTTCAGTGTTGTTTGGATCTCCTATTTCTCTCTTTGATTTTGAAGTCTGAGAGAGATAAGAGGCGTAGATTCATATAGATGCATGATATTTGAAATTACCAAATTCTCCTTTCTATTTGTAACGTAAGATAATAAATAAGATTCTCCAAGTGATACCTAAATTCAATGCAGTAAGACTAGCATAGTCACTAGAAGTGAGACCAATGATAATGAGATACATAAATACATTAAGGATTCATTTTTCATTTAAGAGAAATGAGTAAAGCACTCTCCGTAATTGGAATGTGTGGGCCACCAAAATTTAAAAGTTTCTTTTGTATTTTTGGGAACCAAATTAAATCTTCTTTACCAATCAAAGGTTGAAATAGAACAAAAATAATTAACCATTTCATATGATTCCTATACTAACATACCACCATAATTTTCAATTTGATCTTTTTTAATTTAATGGTTCATATATGAGATGCTAGGCTAATTTCAAAATTTTGTGAATTTCTCCTGTGCCTCTAGAAGAATTCCTTCTTTACCTGCTCAATTTCTCAATCTTTTATTTACTCTCTCTTAAAATTTCAAAATATACGCTAAAGTCATTTATTTTTTTATGTTTAATAATGTTACACTAATGTTTTACAGCTTCTAAAGTAACCATTAATATTAGATCTCTGTGAATATAAGCTTATGTAAGGTAGGTATTTGGAATTCTTTTTTTTTTTTAAATACAAAAAATAATATAATTTTATTACAAAACCTTACAAGTTACAAGGTAATGTGGCATTGAATATTCAAATGAGTGTTCAATCACTTATCATAATTTGCCACATATCAATTTGTAAGACTTATCTTCTCAAAAAAAAAAAATTGTATTTTTTTTTTTAGCATAATATGTTAGGATAAGAAGACTGCTAATATCGACACTCTAACTTTTCATTTTTTTCTTTAGCTCTTATCATTGGGCCTATTCTTCTTACATGGGTGGCCCACATAAACGTATTTATGGCACAAATAAAAATCAAATAATAAAATCACGTATTGGATTAAATTTCTCTCTTAACATGTTGATAAAATGTAAGCTATTTTACTGCATTAGCATCCTATCTTCATAACATGCAAGACAAGAAATTTTATTTTTATCTTTAGTGGGATAATTTTAACACACATAAGAAAACGAAGGAAACAAGATAAGAAAAAAAGATGGATGTCTTTGTGAAGAAATTGGCTTACCTTAAGCAAAGGTTTTGTTTGGATCACTTTTACCACTCTTAGATTTTGAAGTATGAGAGAAATGAGACCAGTTGATTCCAATTCATACAGATGCATAATTTGAGATTACTAAAGCGTCCTTATTTGTAAGAAAACACTTAGCTTCTCCAAGTCCAAGTAGGATTTCAATTCAATGTAGTGAAACCAACATAGTCACATGAAATAGGAATAATGAGAATGAGGGACATATGATATAAAGGGAGGATTCAATATGTAACTTAAGGCACTACAAAAAACGCAGTTCTAAGCTGCATTTTTTGATGAGAATGAGGCACATATGATATAAAGGGATTCAATATGTAACTTAAGGCATTACAAAAAACGCAGTTTTAAGCTGCATTTTTTGAAGCTGCGTTTTAAAAAATGCAGCTCTAGGGTGCTTTGAGCTGCGTTTTTTACACGCGGCTCCAGATGGGGTCTAAAGCCGCGTTTGTTGACGTAAAAACGCAGCTTTAGCCCCATCTCATATATGTATATTTTTTTTTAAAATAAGTCCTAAAGCTGTGTTTGGAAAACACGGCCAAACAGACCCTAGAGCTGTGTTTACATCAAAAAAACGCAACTTTAGGACTTCTCCCTAAAGCCGCGTTTGGAAAACCCGGCCAAAGAATCCAGTAGAAGTACCTAAAGCCGTGTTTTCCAAACACAGCCATAGAAGCCTAAAGCCGCTTTTATATGTAAAAACGCAGCTTCAGGGGCTTGGTATATATAGAAAAATCCCTAACTGTACCAACACCAGCTCACTCTCACTCTCAAATGACAACCCTCGAGCTTGCTCTCTATCACTCTCACCACCACACCGCCATTGCCGACTCTGATCGACACCAGCGCCGCCGCCGACAACTCCGGTCTTGTAGCTCTGTCTCGCAGGCTCATAGCCACGATTTCTCTGTTTTCCTCTAGCGATTTCTCGCCGCCTCTGATCGACGCTAGCGCCGCTGCCACCAGTGATGCTTCCCGGTCTAGTCTTCTCCTTTTTCAAGGTTTTCTCGTAGCTCTCTCTCTTCTCATTGCACCCACACCACTGCCGTTGGCGGTGCTTATTACCCGTGTCGCCACCACTGGTGGCTACCGAGACTCCCCTCTCTTCCTTTCAAATTTATTTTCTCCTTTTTTTTTCAGTTTTAATTATTTTGATGACTAGAACTATATGAGTTTTTTGGGTTTGAAAAATGGGGATTTTGGGTATGGCTAAATGTGCTGTGATTGAATATCTGTTTGAGGTGAGCTTTTGTGTGTGTTGTGGTTATAGCTTTGGTTTGGACTTTTGTGTTTCAAATGAATGGTGGTTGGATGGGTGTTTACGCTTTAAAAACTTGGGTTGATGTCAAAATGGGTTTTGATATGTGTCTGTGTTTTATTGTGTAAATACAAAGCACATGTAAGGAAGCTACTTCAAAAGACAATGACCTCAGACCCACAAAAGAATTTTTTTTCAAATAAAGGGATAAGGGTAGAGAATAATATTGGCATAAAATTGAAACGCGGCTTGAGGATAGGTCTGTTTCATTTTATGCAACTTCTGTTCCAATTAAAAATTACAAGTTATAAATACATGGCTAAGACCAAATCCTTTATGCTCTCCTCAATTGAAATAATCCTATCTAGTCTACACCAATAATTAAAACCACACAGAGAGTAGGTAGTGAAAATCATCTTGCCCAAATGAACTTAAAGAACCACAATTAGCTAGGAAAAGTTCTCATTTTGCTTATAGTAATTCAGTTTATTTTCATGCCTTCATGTGCACAATTTTTCAAAGCCTTTTTCTAGATATAACTCTACTTTAGTTTTACCCAATTTATATTTTAATTAAATAAGCCAATGAGAAGAAGAAAAAAAATATCTCAAACGGGCAATAAATATCAAAATTAATAAAAATAAGGTATATACTAAAATGTAGTAAGCAAATAAGTTTAAGCTAATTAGATAATGAAAAACAGCTAATTTAAACTAACACTAATTAATTTAAGAAATTACAATAAAGTAAAAGTATTATTGCGAATTCTACTTAATTTAGTTAAGTCAAATCCTAGCGTGATAGAGAGAAGTTAAAGTCACAACAAACAAACTCACAAAAAATTCACGATGATACCCAATTTGTCTACCACCTTACACACGGGTCAATAAAAAAAAATTAAAAAATTGGGTGGTGTTGTGAAATTGTGGTAAACTTTTGTTGTGACCTTAGTTTTATTGAGCACGATATTATCAAGTAATTAAAAAAAAGAAAGATCTCATAAAAGAGATTAGGACTTTATTTTTAAATGCTACTCTTCCAAGAATTTGAGAAGTGCACTCTAGTTACACAACACATATTTCATAAATCTAAAAATAAAAAATTTGAGAGGGGAATTAATTAGATGGTGTACGATTGGAAGGTGTTCATCACTCTCTCCTAGAGATGACCCATATATGAGAAAATTTCAAGTGGGAACAAAATTAGAACACAAGTCTAATAAATAAGAAAGATGAACCTTTATATACATATGCAATTCATTCATTCATGGCATAGGTGAATGACTATTAAGTCAACCACTAGGAGTGCAATGCTACAATATTTTCTGCAGAAAGAATTTAAAAGGATCCATTATATGGGTCCCTTTTCCAATCCCACTCCAAACTTTTTCCTTAACCAATCTCGTTCTCAAGTATGTTCAATTTTTTTCATCATTCTCTTATGGACCCCCATAGTCCCACTCTTTTACTTTCTATTACACCATTGTTGGATCTCTCTGCTTGGTCCTGTTTCTGCTTTGGGCCTTGTTGGTTTCTAATCTTGTTTGGTCTACACCTCAAACTATATACACATAGGACCTTACTTATTCATGTGTTTGGACACCTGTAGCATGTGAGCAATATCTCAAATATTTTAGTGATTTTTTTCCCTTGGTATAAGAATCAAATTCTGTAGTGGAATATTAATATGACCAACAACTGGCCATTTATATATGAACAAGATCAAATGGTTAGTTATCAACTTGTATACATTATCCTTATTAATTATGTATTTTATCTATGTGGATCTCATTGATTTCATCATGATCAATCGCCAACAAAGTTATTGATATTATAGTTTTTTTTTTTTTTTAAAAAAAAACAAACAAACAAACTAATTTGGATTAAATGAACCTATTTGCATGTGTTGCTATACGTTGATAAAAGAATGAGGTTGCATGGGGTTGGTATAAAGAGACCCAAGTAGGGATTGAGGCTAAGAGTATCCTAAAAAAATATTAAAAAATGGGGTAATTGGTTTAGATTTTTTTTTTTTTTTTTTTTTTTTTTGAGAAACAAATATACACACAGTAGAGAGGAAAATAGGTTCTAATACAAAAACACACCACAATTGGTTTAGAATTTATTTAAAATAATGCTGGTATTAGTACCATATATATCTTTTTTTTTTTTAGAAAGCTGCTTCTTTATTATTAATCAATGGAGGCTACATCAGCCTGAATAACATACTGAATGTCTGGTGGTACATTTTCCATCCAGACAGTTGAATTTGATGATTTAATTGCCCATCTCGCTAAAGCATGGGCTACATTATTTCCGTGACGACGGACATTAGTAAAGCTAATACTTACAAAGGAGGACACTAAGCATCTAATGTCTTGTATCACATGCCCGTGTAAAGCAAGGGATGGGTCAGTGCTAATAAGTTCTCTGTAGATTGTGTCTGAATCACCTTCGATGATGACATTTGAAATGCCAATCTCTAGAGCCAATTCAACTGCTCTCCTTGCTGCCATAGCTTCCACTTGGGCCACTGTAGATGGAAGAGGGACCTGCTGTGACAGAGAAGCCAAGACCGCGCCTGCTGAGTTTCTGATCACTACTCCTATGCCCGCTCTTCCTTGTTCCGCAAAGATCGTGCCATCATAGTTTACCTTGTAAGCTTCTGCCTCCGGCGGCTTCCATCTCGTATGATTCTTATGCTGGGCACTCCTCGATGCCAGGTGAAGATTCTGAAACTCTGTTTTCCTCTCCTTAGACAGGGGGAGGATGTGATTAATAGGACACGCTGCTTCCTTGAACCTGACTTTGTTTCTGCGATTCCAAATGGTCCATCCCGTGAATGCTAGAAGTTCAGCATCCTTTCCTTCCGTGAAGGCCTTCTGAAAGATTTCTTTGACATTACATCCCTGTAACGCCAAAAGCCAGTTCCATTGAGGGTCCGATCTCCAAATCACCTGCAAATTAGAACAATAAAAAATAGCATGTGCACAGTCCTCATCACTTATTTTGCAATTTTCACAAAGGGCAGACGCGATGATCTTTCTGCGGAGCAGATTTCTCTTTGTTGGTAGAGCTTCCTTACATGCTCGCCACACAAAATTTTTGATTTTACTAGGCACCTCCATTCCCCATAATTTTTTCCAAAATTCTGAATCAAGATCAGATCTTGGTGTTGCACCAGAGTTGTCTTACAGGAACCTATACCTCGACTGTACTGAATAGCGACCTGATGGAGTAAAAGGCCAAACAATTACATCGGATTGGCTGGTAGAGCTTAGGGGTATACTTTTGATAATCTCAGCTTCATTTTTCTCAAAAACGTGGTCAATAATGTCAGTCCTCCAGCTCCTGTGGACCGGATCCATCAGCACCTCAACACATGAATTTTCCTGTCCAAAAATGACAGGTGTAGTAACTCTGGCCCTATGTTTCATTGGAAGCCAATTATCACCCCAAATCTTGATTTGTTTCCCATCACCTACTCTCCACAATGCTCCCTTAGTTATCACAATTGGTGTAGAATTTATTTAAAGTAATGCTAGTATTAGTACCATATATATCTTAATAAAATGCTATTATTTTATCCAAGAAAAGTTAGTAATTATATATACAATGCATATTCTGAATGCAAATCCTATATTTGCTTAACTGAAGTAAGATAATATATCATAAAACTTTAATCTATGTATCATTTAGTTGCATTACTTTGTTCTTTCTTTTAAATTTTTAATTGTTTGAGACAAATTGTAAATATGAAACATCATTTTTTTTCTTTACACTAAAAGAAAAATTGACTAAGTATTACCGAATAGTTGTTAAATTATTAATCTCAACTACTCTACTGTTGTTACTAAGTTGATGAAAACAACATAACTGATATGGCAGAGATTGATCCTTGCTTATATTTTCTTTGTTTTGTTTTCTTTAATCTAAATGAGCTCACTTTCCCCTATAACATTATTCTGCCAAATTGCTCCATGATCATGCCTTTTGATACAAAGAATAATTTGTGCAGTTTTACCATGAAGTGGACAAGAAAGTGTTTCTGTTCACATTATTTATGCTACAAAGTATGTCACAATGGAAGCAAATGAAACTGAGGCCTCACAACTTAGTGGACATTCTAAGCATGTTGTATAGTTTTTTTTGTGAATAGGCATGAACAAACGTTTGTATATTTTTTGTTAACACAAGGTTAGTGATGTTACTGCTTGTATATTTTTTGTGATGTACAAAATATTGTATATACCATTTGGCAACTTTTGTTGGGAACTTGTGAATTTGTGATGTTGGGAGGTTGGCAACTTGTGAATTTGTGATGCTTGTGAATTTGTGATGTTGGGAGGTTGTCATTTTTGGATATTAAAAAATTGTGAAGTTGTGATAGCAGGAACGCAGGGAAAATAGCAGGAAGTTGTGATAGTAGGGGGAAAAAAAAAAGAAAAGGAAAACCTATAGCCGCGTTTTAAAAACATGGCTATAGTTTCTACAAATGTTCCTGGCGACACCAAAAAACGTGCTGAAAGCAGGTTTATAGCCGCCTTTTTGAAAACGCAGCTACAAACCAACTCTATAGCCGCGGTTTTGAACGCAGCTCCAAGCAGTTCTATAGCCGCGTTTTCTGAAACGCGGCTGTAGGTCTGTGCCGCAATTCTGAACGCAGCTCTAACTGGGTTTATAGCCGCGTTTTTAGAAACGCGGCTATAGGTAGATAGCTCTAACCGGGTCTATACCCATGCTTGTAAACACGGCTCAAAGTAGGTCTGTAGCCGCGTTTCCCAAAAACGTAGCTATAGGCTCGAAGCCTATAACCGCGGTTAAGAAATGCAGCTTTAGGTAGGGTCTACAGCCGCGGTTACAAAAACGCGGCTATAGACCCGCTGGGGGCTATTGCTGCATGGTATAGGCCTGGGTTGTAAACGCGGCTATAGGAAACGTGGCTATATCCTATAGCCGCGTTTTTGGGGTCTATAGCTGCGTTTTTGAAACACGGCTTTAAACCCCGTTTTTTGTAGTGAGGCAAGTATGGTCTCTAATGCATATACCTAGTTAAAGTCTCCTCACCCACCAAATTAACAACTTCATAACCTTTTTTTACTTTTTTTTTAAATACTTTAGAAATTATTTTTAAAATTCAGCATTTACGCTTACGTTTCTAGGGCTTTTAGGGTTCGGATTAGGTTTATTTAGAACGAGGTATAATTTTTTTTAATTTACTCTCTAGATTTGCAAAAATTAAGACTTTTAAGTACAATAAATTTTTCTTCAACAAATAAGTTCAATTAATTTGACAGAATTTACAAAGTTATTTTTTTCTTTTTCTCTTTTGGACTTTATTGCCTCCTTTCAACAACTTTCATTTGCTTCTTGTCTTGGTATCCAAGTGTTCAACATGCACTTAGATCTGATTCAGGTCTAGATTTTTTAAACTTAAAATCCCAAATAATTTTTGCATTAGTTTATGTTTACATTTTAGAAACTTCACTTTTAAAAATAATTTTATTCAACTTATTTACAAAATAAACTAATAACAAAAAATTTTTACAAATATACTTTAATATAAAATGAAACATCATTCTGGGGACAGAAAGAAAAATTGGAAAGATTAGTATAATATTTCAATATTAAAATTTCCAGTAGAAAATTCCACTCCAATAGTAGGATCAAATGGGTGGATAATAGCTTTTGGATGAGACTAATATTGGTTAAGGATTTTAAATTTATTATATTAATGTACATTTAGTAGTATTACTTTGTTATGTTTAGCCTCTCTCTCTCTCTCTCTCTCTCTCTCTCTCTCTCTCTCTCTCTCTCTCTCTCTCTCTCTCTCTCTCTCTCTCTCTCTCTCTCTCTCTCTCTCTCAATATTTTTTATTAGTGATACCGGCACTTAAAAACCCACTAAATTCTTCACATCCATCTCACAACTCACAAGCATTCATTTCACTTGAGTCCTATTGCAATATGATAGTGTTAGGTTTATATATTTACTATTTATACCCGTTGACAATTTTCGGAAAATTAAGCTAAGTTTTTTTTTTTTTTTTTTAGAATTAAACCAAGTTGATTTAATAACCAATTATAAGAATGAAATCAATTCAAGCTTAAATTTTCTATTGGATAATTCCATTGGTTTTTAACATCATAAAAAATATTTTTTATGGAGAACTACTACGTCCACAATATTTTTTACAACATTTCACAACAAATCCTAGTTGGCAGGTTGTTACAGGTTTTAAATTTAAATCCAACACTGAAATTACTTTCTTACCCACTAGTAACAGCAAATAATAACCTGCCAACTAGGATTTATTGTGAAAAATGTTGTGGACGTAGTATTTCTCTTTTTTATGTGGCTTGATTAATTGCGTCATATATAGTCAATTAACAAACCATTAGTGATGTAATTAATATACATTTAATATGCAAGAAATATTTACCTAATTAACAGCATCCTCATTTTCTCTCTCTCTCTCTTATTAATTAAATTTAAAACTATTCACATCCTCTTTTGAGTGCAATGACAAAGTTGGACCAAGTCTACAAATTTTAGAGAAATGTTATGTCCACAATATTTCCATAACATTTTTAAAACAAATCTTAAGTGGCCGATTGTTACTGATCGATATTGTTGGGCAAAAAAGTAATCTCAATGGTATGTTGTTACTGGATGTAGCACTTCTCAATTTTAGAACTTTCCATCATCAAGTTGCTTAAGCCATTAATTTTAGTGCCCATCCTACAAAAATGATCTCCATACGTTGTACATATGTCGTCCATGTTGCTTCGAAACTAAACAAACGTTTCGTTTTCAACTGGTAAATGCATTCATTTCTAAGTGCTAATTTTTATATTATTTTTTTCAATTTAGAATAAAATAATAGCGTTTATTTTCTAAGAAAATATTAATTTATTGTCATGTGTTTGATGAAGTAGATGCATTCATTTTTAAGTACTAATTAGTTTTAGATGGCACACTAATAATTAACATTAAAGGGACATCAATATAGCTCTTTTTCTTTCTTTTGGCAAACAGTTAGTTGGGAGGGAGGATTTAAATTTGGGTTCTCCCAAGAAATGTAACTAAGATGCAAGGATCATGGTAATTTATATGGTTATTCTTTTAAGATTTATGTTAAAAACAATTTATTTGAAATACGACATTCCTACTGAAGTTTGTTGTTGTAGCAATAACTGAAACAAAAGGCAACAAAACACAAAAGCAAATTTAATAGTAGACGCAATAAAAAAATATGGCAAATAATTATGTGATTAAGTTAACAATATAATTAAATATTTGTGAGTTTATTTAAACAATATATTTGTATACTATATTATATCATTTCTACTAATTTAGATTTCCTATCTTTTTAATGACATGTGATATAACTAATTCTCAAATTTAATATTCTACCTAATAAGTATTATTGTACATAAACTATAAATATAAGAGATTAAATTTAGTAAGGATATAGTGTAAAACCCATGCTTTATCCCCTCCAATTCCAAAATACCACATCATTTTATTACATATTTAAGAATAATAACAACCACACCCAATCAATTCTAATATCTATATATAAATCTAACAAAATTGAGAGTTTATTGAGATACTCATTAGCATTTTACTTAAAATTGAGAGCTTATTAAGATATTATTAAGTGTGGTAAGATGTATTAAATTTTATGTAAAATGCTAATAAGGCAATCTCTTATTAGATAGTGTAAAATATAAATTTTATACCTCATCCTTACCAAATTTAGACTCTAAATACAAATTATTGCAAAATATTAATTTTCATATGAACCGATAATGTACTGAAACACATCACACAGGACATCTGCTGATATAAACGGATTTTGTGTGCACGTACTCAGTGGCTGCCAGTGGTGAGTACAAATTACTATTCCTCACATCGAGGGATAGAGTGGCAATTGATTAGAAGATATAGAGATCAATGTTTAATCTTGAAGGTATGATGATGTCTCTTGTAGATTGTAGAATCACTAGAAATTGCAAAAATTCATGACTCTTGGAGTATTCAGGTCTCTTGTAACCCTATTGTTCTTGTTCAGTTGTTCTTTCTCCTTTGCTTCCTCTCTCACTAAAGTATTTTTCTACTTCATCTTTAATTTTAAAAAGCCAAATCAATTTTAATTTCTCAGTTTCATTATATCATGTTTTTTTTCAAAACACTGACCTACTATCCTAAATCAAGTTGCTGGAAATGATCAGCAATTCCATTCCTTAATAAGTTAATATGATTTTAAAAAAAGTTGTTGATGGTGTGGTGTACACTTGTAATGTTGTCCTGGAAGTTTTTTTTTTTTTTTTAATGACTCCTTTATGTGTCCATTTGTGCAAAGCTCGAGAGTAGGCTTAGACTTTAGAACTAAATTTATACAGAGAATTAATATTTTTCCACTTGTGCGTGTGTTAAAAATAATTAATTTAATATTGGATGTTGATTTTACTAGGCTTATGAAAAACCTCTTTACTCTCTCAGTAATGACTAGTTGCCTAGCCTTTGGATGTAGGAGTTAGAGTTACTGGTTTCTCTAAAAACGAATTGATTTTTGAAAATTTCCAACTTTGGTAAATGTCTTGGAATGAATTGTAAGGCCTTTTCATATTAGTTATCTAATTTTTTATAAAAGGTTGTGGAAAGTGGATTTGTCGTGCCACTAATGATCTCAATGAAGTTATTAATGTACAGCCAACTGTTATTGAAGTTATATGTGGGTTGATTTTTAGTACATTGCACATGATTCTTGGACACTTGTCATTTTCTTTTGAGTGTCACCTTATCCTATATGTAACAATTGCTGCATATAAGGTTGCAGCAAATCCTCTTCCAACACATTTGATTTTTATTATTTACCATCGATAATTTATTGATGAGAATATCACGTATTAGAATATTATAATTTAATATTACAATATTATAACTTAATATTACAATGTGAGTAATTTACAAGTCATTATTATTATAGTTGATACAGTGTATTATATTATTAGGAAATCTTAGCCTAACATTATTAGATATCTAATATTACACTTTGATTGATGTACAAATATTAAATGTGAAAGTTGTGTGATTGTGACTTGTGAGTGATGATTGAAGGATGAGTAGAAGCGTGAAAAAGAGAATACACATGGTGAGAGAGCGCATGTGGTTCAGCCTTGCGGCCTATGTCTACAATGACAAAGCCCTTGACGGTTGCATATTATATTAAGCATTTGTATTACAATGAACCCAATGTAAAATTTATATACTAGAGAATATATGACTAATCACAGACTAAGCTAAGGTTAATATGCTTATTATACAAATATATGGGCCTACAATTGGTATAGGCCATAATATGTCTAACATGAAAAATATAATATGTAATGTCAGTGTTTCTCTTGAAATTAGTAAGAAAACAAATCTGAAGAGTATTCTTACTATGTAATTAAGTACTTTAGGATTAGTACTAAAATAGCATTTGAACTCCGCTATTTTGTGGGTCAACAACATTTTTTCTCAAAAATCATGAATCTACTCGTATGACAAGCTAACACTTTTGCGTTTTAAATAATCTACAAAAGGTATTTCATTACTAAATATGCTCCTTTATGTAAATAGAACTACTGTGTTTTTCTTTTTTTAACAGTGAAAATAATAATGAAGAAATATTGAAAGGCATGATAAACAATAAGTCTTACTTAAGTTCTACAAGCTGCTCCATCATGCCACCTGATCAGGCAATCATACGGATATTCATACCAATCAACATCATCTCAAGCTTATATCAGAATGTAATAAGTAATAAGAAAATTAATCTTTTCAGCATCATGTTTTTCATAATGATTTTTACTAATATATTCATAAAATTATATATGCAGGACACAAAGTTTTGGGTAAAGGTGTTTCTTTTTGTCAAGGATTTACAACAAAATTTTGGTATATGGCATGCAACATGTGTGATAAAGGTGCAAGTGCTCAATATATGGAAACTTTTCCATGTGTTCATATTAAGTGTGAAGAAGCAATTGCTGAACCGAGATCATAAAAAATTCTAAATGGTCAGTAAACTAAATTTAGAATATTAAATTTTAGGTTACATGTAGATGTGGAGCTTCAAGATTCAACTGGATCAGTCACAGCTTCTATCTTTGGGCAAGATGCAGAGAAAATTCTATCATGGAATGCAGTCCAACTGATGAAGAATATTAGTGAGGTGAATTTCTTAAATTTTATTATCTTTTGAGTGTAAATTTGCTTTCATTTTTTTCCCCCATCTTTTGAACCGCATGAAATTACTGACCTTGAGAACATTGCAAAGCTCTCAGTCGAACGGGAACTACTTGTGCAACTCAAAACCTTAAGTTTGAAAGTCGCAAAGGAATAGTTCAAAGGTTCAACATTACCTCATTCCAAGCCTTCTGATACAAGTATAGTATGCCACTGTAGAAAGATTGTCCTTATTACAACAAAGAGACATTTTAGAGGCTAGCTAGTGAGTGATTTGCAGCAGCGTGAGCTGCAACATTGCACTCCCTATTGAGTCATTGACATAGCAGAAACAAACACTTACAAAGAAAATTTTAAAACTTAAGATACTATTAATAATATTACTAATAGACCAATCAGGTGGGACATCTTCGGCTGAAAGAGAGTCAAAACAGCTCTTTGCATCTCCTTCGAAATGAACATGACTCCACTGTTCATGGTTGGCAAGATGCATTGCCCAAAGGATTGCATAGGCCTCAACAACAATGGGGGAGCAAGGTTGGTGAAGCTTGGACCAAATTTGATGACTTTGCCCTTACGATCTCTAGCCACAACTGCAAGAACAGAGAAGGTTTCACCTATGGCTGCATCAACATTGAGCTTTATCCGGCCAATGGGAAGAGGCTAACAAAATAGGTGGTTCACATAAGCAGCAGGGGACGACTCCATTGCAGTCAAAGTGAAAAACTCTTGGAACTTAAAACTGAATCTGCATCGAATCAAAGATATCGATTTGGGCTCCTGATATGTGATCCTGAGGGAAATTATTCTTGAACATATTCTCCTTTTGCCTACACATAAATATCCATGTATCAAAATAAGTTAATAAGATGAACTAACAAAAACAAATCATCCCAAAGAAAAAAAAATGCTTGTCAAATTTGTTCTTCATCGAAAGGATTCGATGTGGTTTTGCTAAGATCTCAACTTGACTACGCTGTAAGTTGTAAAGAAATAGATATTAAAAAAAAATGCTTGTCAAATAGGTTTTCAGCCATTTGGAAAGATAGATATTAAAAATAAAGGATGATAAATGGGACAGAAAGTCTGTTGTAAGTTGTAACACAATGGCAATGCTTGATGAATAAAAGATTCCACCTTGTTTTCTCAAAAAACAAATCCCAGCGGCAGAATATTTGTTGGGTGGGCTCGGGTGATGCCTGGTTGGCTCTATTTATTGGGCCTGTTTTTCACAGAAATACCCAATATGGGTGTCCCACTTAAAAATATCAATGGAAAAAATAAGAATCAAAGCCACCTACCTGAAAATTAAAAAATAAAATAATATTATGTTTAATACCAGTTGCTAAAAGCCACCTACTTGAAGTATTTTGTTTTTTCTATAATATTGTTAAACTATGTTAGGGTAGACTAATCAAAACTCACCATCTTTTTTTTTTTTGGTAAAGTAACTCAACATTTAAAAATGTTATGATTAAATTAGGTTTGATATTCTCTAAAATATTATTATTATTATTATTATTATTATTATTATTATATCGAGAGAGGGTTTCAACCTATGACATCCACTCTTAATAAAAATGTAAACCTTCAGATTGATGAGAGTGTAAACCTTCAGATTTGTATAGAAACAAGGCTTGAGTGAAAGGAATCAAAACAACTCCAGCTGAGCTTGCAAGGCAAGTAAATAAATCCTTTAAAGAACACAAGCAAGCTTGGAAGATTCAAAGTAAAAATTCTTCTAAGGATGAAACATGGATCCCACCTTAAAAATCTTGAACCTCTTTCTTCTCCAATTGTTTGTGTTAAGTTTTAGACCCATTTAAACTAGATTGTTTAACCTAATTAATTACCCAAGTGAATACTTAGATTTATTATTCAAATCTAAGTTAAAACAATAAAGGCATATCATGTAAAACAGCGGAAAATAAAGAACACAAATATCTGATAACCCAGGAAAACCAAACCGGTAAAAAACTTGGGGAAGATTTAACCTAGCATTGATATATAGCAAAGAGAGTGTTTGTGTGTGTATATATAGCATTGATAAAAATTAAAAGATTTTAACTCCTAACCATGAAATCAGCATTTATTATTTTTTCTAAAAGGAAAAAACACAATGTCTACATCTTTAATTTTCTATGATTTCTCTATGATATGCTGTTATGGTATAATAGTAATTAGAGGAAAGAAACAATGTATTAATAATATATAAATGTTTCTACTTAGAATTAATGAGTTATTTATGTTATAAAAGTAATTAGTGGAAACAAAAACGATGCATTAATTATCTAAAATAAATTTGTTACATGCTTTTAATAAAAATTTAGGGGGCCATTATTTAAATTTATGTCTAAAGTTACATTTTGTTACCAAAAATATAAGAGGGGAGGAGGAATTTTGAAATGTCATGGGCCCCTCCTACATGCTTTTAGTAAAAATTTAGGAGGGGCTTTATTTAAATGGGAAATGCTAACAAGTACCCTAAAGGCACTCATTAATAATCCATTTAAAAAAAGTTTTTATGGGAAATGAAAAAAAAGTAATTAATATTTTGATAACTTTTTTCATTTCCCATAAAAGTGATATAAAAACTTTCCTAAAATGGATTATTAATGAGTGCTCTTAGGGCACTCGTTAGCATTTCCCTATTTAAATTTATGTCAAAAGTTACATTTTTTTTCACCAAAAATATAAGAGGGGAGGAGGAATTTTTGAAATGTCAAGGGCCCCTCCCCTCCCTCTACCCCTGTTCAAGTGTGCAACTCATGATGCTTAACTTGTTGTGTGACCCTAGTCTATGGAAGAAACATGATTTAAGTATATTGAAGTCTAATTCTTTTGATGTTCCCTTTGAACCATAGCTCGGTTTGATTTCCAATAAAGTAAGAAGCTAATGAAAATCCTTAAGACATCCTTAAATCTTTTCATTACTGATAAATAGCTTACAGTTGGAAAATTGTATTAATTCACTACAAAACACGCCCCCTTAGGCCGCGTTTTTTGTAGCCGCATTTTCAAAAACGCGGCTACAGAGGATATCAAGTCGTGTTTTTTTAAAACGCGGCTTCAAGAGAAAAACGTGGGTCGCGTTTTAAACAAGCGACTATAGAATGCATCTATAGCCGCGTTTTTTTAAGCTATAGCCACATTTTTTAGGGTGGAGATATTGTCGCGTGTTTAAAACGCAGCTCCAGGACCTTCTGATTTCTTTTTCTTTTTTTAATTTTTAACTCTAGCCGCGTGTATAAAATGCGGCTCTAGCTTTCCTAAAGTCGCGTGTTTAAAATGCAGCTTCAGTTTGGGATGGGGCTGCGTTTCTTAAACGGGGCTTCAGATTTTGCCTATAGCCGCAGGATCAAAACGCAGTTGTAGGCTTTGTATAAATAATATACTACAAACCCTACCCTCTCCAATCGCACATCAGCCTCCATCTCTCAAGCCCGATCTCTCAAGCCCTCCATCTCCGATCTCCACCCTCACCTTCCATCTCTCCGATCTCAAGCTAGCCCTCCACCTATAGGTTCCATCATCGATGGTCAACAGCTCACCGCCGCAGCCATCATCGACTATGACGGCAGCGTCTGGGCTTAGAGCGCCACCTACTCGAATGTCTTCAGGTTTTTTTTTTAATTTTTTTTATTTAAATTTGGGCGTTTAATAGAATTTAGTTTTGGGTGTTTTGGTTGGTTGGTTTTGATTTACCTAATTGGGTTAGATTCGGTTTTAATTAAGGTTTTCATTAGAATTGGCTTTTATCAATGGATGAGAAATTCTAAACCCTAATTTGCATTAGTCTCACACTTTCTTTGGTTGGCCTTACCAAGTCGATCTGTCTTTGTCTCTCTTCTTCTAATTTTTATAGGCCCTGTTCTGTTTTTTTCTTTTTCTTTTTCTTTTTGCTTTACAAGATATATTTTTGATGGTGGAATTCTTGAAATGAATAACAGAAACCAATAGGCTCTAATAGTTCTTCGTCGCATGAGAAGAGAATAGAGGCAACCCCATTACCCTCAAAGTGTTCGACAAAGTGCTAAGGTATAATCTATAATCTATAATCAATTCTATTTGTTTTTGGCTATGTGATAACAAAATTATGATTTTAATTATCAAATATAAAAGTTCAATGTTTGTGTTAACGGTATATGATAGCTTATATTGATTTTATTTGATATGCATTATTTGTTTAAAGGGCAGTATTTGTAGTTTCTGGGGGGAAAATAGAAAAAAGAATTACTGGGAAAAATGTCCCTGTTTCCCTATAACTTATAACATTCTACTGTAGTGGTGGCTATCGCAATTAGATTGCAAAACTAATTTATTACCAGTGCCGGGTATGAGTAGATGGAATCCACCGCCTGCTATAAATTTTTCCTGATTTTTTGTTGGTTTTGATTTTTAGAATTCGGTTAGATCTGGTTGTTTCAGTTTTTCAATTTTTATTTTTCTGAATATTTTTTTTTGGGTATTAATCTATGTGGTGGATTGGTGTTTTTAAAGAATCTGTTTGTTTCCACGTTTGAGAATAGAAAATTAGTTTAAATAAAACTATTGCTTGTAAAAGAAAGAATATATTATATTTACTTTATTAAAAATGATTTTTCCAATGTGTAAATACAATAATTTAACGTGTAATACACATATATAGTCAGCAAACAAAAACCCTAAGAATAGAAGATTTTTATTCCTATTGAGTCATTTAGGGAAAGCAACAAGAAATTAAAAATTAAAATGCAACAGTTAGGGGTGTGTATGGGTTGGTTTGGAGGGTTTTTTCAATTACCCAACCCATTACATGTGTAGAAATCAACTTAAACCATATCGGGTTCAATTGGTGGGTTGTGTTTACATATTTCATGTGTTATACTAATTTGGACTTTCCTTAATTATTTAATTACTTTTTGGATAAAGTATTACAATTCACATGATATGCCTAAACTATATGATTGAACCAAAGTGACAAAACGTGTGTGATTTTTCTATGCAAAACAGAGTGTTATTCCTTTTTGGTTCATGTAGTAATGATTGAACATTGATTTTGTGGTCATTGTAGATTTAGTTCAATTTGTTATATAATCATGGCAAGAAAATGCTTATTGATGGGGAGGTGAGCCAACCTAATGAGGAAGAAGCTCACTATGACAATGACTTGTTTGTCATTGGAGCCGAAGTGGTGGTGTTCGTGCTTCTAGATTTTCACTATGACAATGACTTCTAGATTTTCGATATTGACCAATAAGCTGTAAGAACAATTATAGTTTTGTACATATCAAAAAAAAAAAATTATTGGTTTGTCTTGGCTGTTGGTATTTTTGGTATTCTAACTAAATGTTTTTTTCATTTTTTTTTTTTCATTGATGTTATAGCATCATTAACTAAATGTTATTTGTTATTTTTTCTCATAATATTAGTTTATTTTATGAGATCTAAAAGAACCAGTTATAATTTGTTTTTATCAAGATTCTTGATTGACTTGTTTGTCTTATTGTTGCTTATTGTGGTGGTACTAGTTGATAACTAAATTATGACTTAGAACTTTTGGTAATCTTGTTGCAAGGTTGGGATTTGTGAGCTTCCATTTCATCCAATCAACTCAGAAGTTATTGGAGGAGTTGGTGGAAGTTATTGGAGGAGTTGGTGGAATGTAAGTAGAAACAAAATCTACTCTTTAATGCTCTTCATTGGTTGCCCACCTTAATTTGTAACCCATGCACTGCAGTTCTTGAGTTCCAATTTTACCATTTTAGTTGTGATAGTTACAATTTTCTTTAACCACTTTGTTGATACACAATATGGTGTAACTTTTTATTAACAATATAGAATCAGTTCATGTTGCAGTAGCAACTTTTATTTGTTTTCCTTTTCCTAATGTTTCTCACATCAATCATCATGAAGAAATTTTCGTACAGGAATTTTTAGTAAGTGGGTGAAATAAAGTGGTAATTTATTGAAATTGTGACAGGTTTGAGAAAGTGGTAATTTCCCATATTCCTTTGAAATTCCGGCTTGTTATTTTGTTGCATGCAACAAGTTGGAATTTAGCAGAAATAACAAGCTTCAATTGATGTAAAACTTATAGCAGCGTTTGTAAAACTTATAGCAGCGTTTGTAAATGCATTCGTCATCTGATGTAGACAGGAAAAAAAAAAAAAAAACTATAGCCACGTTTTATAAATGCGGCTATAGGAAAATTCAAAAAAATAGTCAGGAGGTTATAGCCACGTTTTACACGCGGCTATAAGTGACAGCTTTAGCTGCCTTTCGAAAAACGCGGCTATAGTTCTAGCCTATAGCCACGTGTTAGACGCAGCTAAATTGGTTCTCCGAAGCTGTCAAAGCGGGTCCTATAGCCACGTTTAAAATGTGGCCATAAGGTGGAAGCTATAGCCGCGTTTAAAGCGCGGCCATTAATCTGATACTATAGCCACATTTAAAACGCAGCCTAAGACCAAGGCCTATGGCCGCGTTTTAAACGTGGCTATAGCTTCTACCTTAGGCCAAATTAAAACGCGGCCATAGGCCTTGGTCTTAGGCCGTGTTTCAAAAAGTGCAGCTATAGACCCCAGCGGCCTATAGTCGCGGGGTTTAGGCCACATTTAAAAACACGGCCTAAAAAACCGCGGCTATAGCCCTAATGGACCTATAGCCGCGTTTTTCGGACCTTAGGCCGCATTTTCAAAACGTGGCCTAAGATCCTTTTTTGTAGTGATTGAAAAATTAGTGAAATACCTAAAGAATTGTAGAGAATTCATATTGTACAAATGTTATGTCAAAAGTACCGTACATATAAAAAATTAGTTGAGTATTGAAAAAATTCTAGAGGCTTTGTTAGCGAAAAACTAACTAAAGTTATACCTTGTTAGAATAGGTAATTAAATAATTAAATTTAGAGTCTGACTTTAGTAAGGATGGGATGTAAAACTCATATTTTACACTATCTAATAAGAAATTGTCACATTAGCATTTTCTTTAAAATTTAATATATCCTACCACACGTAATAACATCTCAATAAACTCCTTATTTGGTTGGATTTATATATGGGTATTGAAATTGATTGGATCTGGTTGTGCTTATTTTTAAATATGTAATAAGATAATGTGGCATGTTGAAATTACAGGGATAAAACATGGATAAATACCACATCCTTATATAATTTAATCTCTTAAATTTATCATTTCTTAATAAATAAAGTTTTTTTTTTCTGACATAGTTTAAGTTTTTTAAAGGATCGATAATTTAACATGGTATTATTGCAAGCAGTCCTAAGTTCGTTCCATATCTCCTTAACTCTACCTTCCATTACAAATCCCATGCATATGCCCTCACTTATTAAAAGGTAATTTGAGCTCACATGTGAGAGAAATTGTGAGAGTGTTAGAATTACGTAGTTAAATTATTAAATTTATCACAATAACACCTAGATGAATTACACCTAGATGAATTACACCTAGAAAATTATTTATAGAATCTTAGGAAGTCTGTTTCAAGCAGTATAAAATCACTCACATTTCCCTTAAGTTATTAAAACAACTTGCCTATGATTAGTCACATCGATCCTCGTGAATATGAGTTTCTTGACTTTTTTTTTCTTTGTTTTTTTTTTATTTTTTTAAATTTTTTTTATAATATATCATGATTAATTTAGCTAAACGAACTTATTATTTAATTTTATTTACCACACGTTTTTATTCCTAGTGAAAAAATTCATCCAAAAATAACTAAAAATACATGAGGGAATTTTAAAAAAATAAATAAATAAGAAGTTTATATTATAATCATTTGCCAGAAGAAATATTTTGATGATTGTAAACTTCTTTTGCTTTCCAGTCACAGTAAATTTACAACTTTTTAAACTTAAACATTGCAAGTCATACAAACAAAACCATCCAAAGTGCATTCAAATTATGACAAAATTTTAACATGTCTATCAGTTTTCTCATTATCTAATAACTTAATAGTATTTAAAACTACTATATCTCTTTTTCTATCTATATCTAAAGGTGAATTTAAAATTTCCATCTTTCTAATTAATTCTACTAAACTATCATTTTGGGTATGTATTATGGATCCAATTGATTTTAGTCTTTCATCAATTTTTTCTTTCAAACTATCATTATTTTCAATTTTCCATTCATTGTTGACTATTTCTCTTAATTTCAACCTTTCTTGTTCTATCTCTTCTTCTACTTCTAGCTTCCTACGTAGAGATTCTTTAAAAATACTATTTTCTTTTAGCATGTCTTTTCTTATAACTTTCCCTACTTCTTCTTTTGTCTCTAACTTTCTACATAGCTTTTCACTATTCTATCTTTCAATCATTTCTTTTGCTTTGTCTTGGTCTATGTCTCTTTCTATATTTAGCTTTTTACATAGAGTTTCTTTTATGGTGTTAGCATTTTGTCTTTCAAAATCCATTACTATGTCTTTCTTTATTCTTTGATACAAGCTTGAAAATAAACACTGTCTGAAGAGTTACAAGATTACAAAGTAAAACTATCTTAGAAACTGAAAGGTTACAAAATTCTCTCTAAGGGAAGGGTTACAGGATTACAAGAGGGGAAGGATTACAAAAGTCTTTCTGAGGGGGAGGGAGAGCTATCTTGGACCTAAGCTTTTGGACCTGGAATTTGGACCTCAAAGTTGGACCTGTCTTCTGTCTTCGGAGTCTGTCTTTTTATAGAGAAATTGAACCATGGTAAGTCTTCAAAAGTAATCTGAGTTAAGTAGAGTAAACTCAAGTTAATCTATTGGTAGAATCCTCGTGGAAATGAATAGTAAAAGTTTTACTATTCATGAATAGTAGTCAGTCTATCGGTTTCCGTCACAATGATTAATGAACAATAATGACTTATGAACATCTCTTTGTATCTGTCTAGACTGAATCAGATTTGTTTGGACGCCATTCACTCGTGCTGGTGAATAGTGATCTGTCACAGTGAATAGTGATCTGTTGCAATTGTTTGTCCGGTATTCTGTCTTACTTTGCATGATTGTTTGTTTATCAATATGTATCTATATAGTTATCATAATCTAGCAAATCAGAGTCAGAATTGGCTTCATACACATGGTATGCTCCATAATTTTCATATAGAGTACAGTATACTATAAGAAGAAAGGTAGGAGCATGATTCTTTGTCATTATTCTATGGTTTTTCATGATCTTTCTTTTCCCAATAAGCCTTCTTACTGAAGGTCTTGGTCCATATACAGCTATCATGTTGGTGTAGCCATAAAAATGGAAGTCATGATCTAACTCTTTCTGTATGTCATGAATCTTGTTGCTCATAAAATTAGACCATTCTTGTGCTAGATCATGTGGATCATCAAGTGATAGATAAGTCTCCCCTGTGTACCAATAAAAATCAGGGCTACGACTGAAATCACTAATGAGAACCAAAATGTGTGCTGGTTGGTCTTCCATGTAGTAACTAGTGTCCCAAGCTGGGAGAGTACTCCAAATAGTAAGCTTCATATAATTAAGTCCTCCAATCTATGCAGCTGCTTCTTGGATGACATTAGGAAATAAACGAATTGAGTGGCCTAAGTAAGGATTAACTTGCTGATAAACCCTACTTCAAGCATTTCAGATAACCATGAAGGATCGCGAATCACTGGATCCTCTGTCTCAATATTGATAAGCAATCTTGTGTAGGGATGTTGTCCATCGTAAACTATTTCTGTTTCTCCAAAACTTTCATACCATGTGGCTTGATGAGATAGTCATACATCGTCTGTCATGTCTGTCCTAATAAATGCTGTAGAGACTAAAACTTTAAAGAGATGCATCCATCTATCATAAGAACTGGTTAAGGCCCAATGAGTTAGTATACTCTATTGGATTTCAGGGGGTAAGGTTCTAATGGCAAGTCTCGTTTTTTGCTGAATCTTAGGGTGGATTTTTGAAAGCTTGTTCCCATTAAATATCTTTTTAGAGACTGTGGTTTTGTCTTTGTGGAGGTTGAATCTCCATCCTCCTTGCCAGGGAGTTGACAACCAAGTGCTTCAATAAATGCACTGGTGCTAACAAGATGTAATTCCAAAGCCTTAAGGGTCTTTCAGAATAACGATTTATGTTTAAGGGTGAAGGCTGCCTATAAATTATCAAGAAGTAATTTAATATGAAAAGAAAGTTTGTAAATTCTCCGTCCTGAAACATGAGATCAGTGCGGAGAACTTTTTGCAGAATTACACTTTTTTCACCACATGAATACATTGCCTCTGCTAGCAACGTATCCTGAAGGGATATTGTCTCTATTGAGACGCCTTCATGCTTATCCGAAGTCTTTACTAAAGGCTTTTGGATTCCTTTGGGTTGTACCACTGGTGCCTTGCCCTTTCCTTTCATGTCTGCCTGGGAGGTTCTTTTACTTATAGTAGTCTACAATTAGGGTTTCGAAAAAAGATTATGTTTTGAAATATTATTTTGAAAATAAATATTTTCATGCAAAGCTTCTTTCAAATTCATTTTTAAAATCCTTTTACCAATGTCTTTCTATGAAATTTCTTTAAAATTCTTTGTAAGAAAATCATTTTTATAATTTAAAGTATATATAATAAAACAAATTTTTCCCCTTGCACTTTTGTACTTTTGCTGAGTAGTAGTGGTATTAGAGTAGTCATGATGAAGTCTGTCAGAGTGAGTGGAATTCAAAATTTTTTCAAAATCTACTATGATTCTATCCATGTATGTATATATCTTATTCGGAGAGAGCAAAGCTTCTCCATTAAGTTTTTCATCAATGAATATAATAGGAAAATCTGTCAAGGACTTATAAATAACCCTTAAAAAATTAAATCTGTCTTTGTTCAAGAAATTACCACAATTAATATTTTCTTTACTGATTAGTAGAGGATAATCTGTCAAGGCTTTTATTATCAAAACTTTTGTAATATGAGTATTTAGGATTACTACAAAGGGTGTAAATATGTCGTCTGTCAAACTATCAGTCAAACTATCAGTCCATTCATATTGACCAAAAGAAATTACAAGGATAGTTCTATCTTTACCAAATTCTTTTTCACTAGGTGTTTGGACTATACGGTGCCTATGCAAAAAGGCAATGAGAGAATAAAAGCAAATCTCTATCTCTATATCTTGTTTAATTTTTCTTTATGTCATTTTCTGTCAATTGGTTAAGTGAGATTTCTGTCTTTAAAGATGTCAAACTCGTTTCAATTCTATAGATTTTCTCTTTATCAATAACTTTCAAGATAGTGAAATTATCAAGGGAATAAACTTCTTTTGGGGTAAAGGGTAAGATGAATTTAAAAGGTACAATAGTTTCATTAGTTTCAATTCCTTCATCTATCTCTAAAAGGGGGCAAAGCAGACCATAAAGGAATTCCTTATAATAATTTTAGTAGAAAGGTCTTTAACAGTTTCAAAACATATTCCGTTATTACAAATGTAAGACAATTTATGATTGATTAGCTTTTCTCCATTGTCCTGAATTAAAGTAATTTCTGTCAAAGAAAATTCTTTATTAATTACTAAAGTGAGTTCTGTATGCCATTTTTGAAAAAGTACTTTGACAATTAAACTCAAGAAAGTCTGTCTATTGTTATTATCCAAAATATTTAAAGAAGGGGGGTCTATCATGGGTTTAGAAGATTCTTTCAAATTTATTATTTCTGCAATATTTTGTTCATTTATTTCTGTGAAATTATCTTCTTTAATTTCTTTTATTTCTTGTTTTACCATTTTTGCTTCTGTCATTAAGTCTTGTAAAGTTACAAGTTTTATATCTATTCCATCATGTTCCTTTCTTGTCCTTTCTTTCTTGTCTTTTTCTTTCTTAGCTTTTTCTTTCTTTCCACATTCCATAACATGGTGTCCATCTTTCCTACACTTAATACAAGTAATAGTTATGTCTATAGAATCCTTCAATTTTAGTAAATAGTCTTTTTTATCTTTTAGGTGATTGGGTAGATTATCTATCAATTTCATTAATATGGCTATTTGCTTCCTTTTTCTTTTATTGACTTTAAGTGATTTAGTTGATTTTAGTTCTGTCTTTTTCTTAGCTTGATTTATCTCTTTTTGATGAACATTAAATATTCTCATTAATTCATCTATTATATCTTTCTCAAATTCTAATTTACTGATTTGTTTGGCAATTTTATTATGTCTATCACATTGTTTTTTAGTGTGTCCATATTCTTTACATTTATGACAAATAGTATTTTTAACATGTCTGTCAGTTTTCTTATTATCTGATGACTCAGTAGTATTTAAAACTGTTATATCTCTTTTTCTATCTATATCTAAAGGTGAATTTAAAATTTCCATCTTTCTAATTAATTCTGCCAAACTATCATTGTGGGTATGTATAATGGATCTTTCAATTGATTTTAGTCTTTCATCAATTTTTTCTTTTAAACTATCATTATTATCAATTTTCTATCCATTGTTGACTATTTCTCTTAATTTCAACCTTTCTTGTTCTATCTCTTCTTTTACTTTTAGCTTCCTACATAGAGATTCTTTAAGAAGACTATTTTCTTTTAGCATGTCTTTTCTTATAACTTTCCCTACTTCTTCTTTTGTCTCTAACTTTCTACATAGCTTTTCACTATTCTGTCTTTCAATAATTTCTTTTGCTTTGTCTTGGTCTATGTCTCTTTCTATTTATAGCTTTTTACATAGAGTTTCTTTTAGGGTGTTAGCATTTTGACTTTCAAAATCCAATACTATGTCTTTCTTTATTCTTTTTTCATTGTCTTCTTTTCCTTCATCAATTATATCTAGCTTCTTCTTTTGCATTGTTCCTAATGTACTAATACGTGTTCTTTCCATTACTATGTCAACTTTCTTATTTTGCTTTTTAGTGTCATTATTTTGTTGCACTATTTCTATACAATCTTTCTTTTCTGTCACAAGTGGCCTAAAATCCTTGTTTTTAAAGTCATCTTTCTCAAAGTCTTTTTCTTTGTTTTTATATGTCATATTTGTAACCCTGTCGATACTTACTAAACTATCAATTTGTCTATTATGCCAATTATCTGTCATGGTTTGTGTTAAAAGTGATCAATGATGAGGTTCAAATTCTCTTTCTTTTCCTAAAGGTGAATTTAAAGCTTTCAATCTTTCATAGAGGTCCAAAAAACTAACATTTTTCTTTTCTACTTTAGTGGATCTTTCAATATTTTCTAAAGATTCTAATTTGGTGACACTATTTATACCCAATCCTTGTGATTTAATTTGATTAATGTGGTGATTTGTGAGAAATTGGAATTTCTAGGGCTTGAAATATACCCAATTTGGGGTTTTTGTTCAATTTGTGTTCAATTGATGAAATTGGCTTGTTAGATTGCATCATTTGATCATTCTATGGTGATTTCTATCTTGTGTGATGATTAATTGATCAATTTGTTGGGTTTTCTGAAAACAGGTTCTTCAAATTTGGGATTTTTTTTTATGTAAAGTTCATGCTCAAGCCATTTTTATGAATTTAGAACATAATTGAACTGTTTTCATTGCATTAGACCATGCATCATTTGAATATCTTGATCATGCATCATATAGAATTTTTTTTTTTTTTCTATATTGTTCTTGTGCTAATCTTGCAGTTTGCTCTTGGTTCTTCTTTTGTCTTTTTTTTTTTTTTTTTTTTCTGTGTCTCTCTATCTGGTCTGTAGCATCATGCCTAGGAAAACTAAAACTCATAGGACCTTTTCTTCTTCACCATCTTTCGATAGTGATAGGTTTCTGAGTGAGAAACATCAAGAGACCTATGAGACGCTTAACCTTAGGAGGAACATTTGGGGTGAGCATAGGGTTCTTCTAGATGAGTTAGATGATGAGGTGAAGCGTAACTTTGAGTGTCGGGGCTGGTTACGTTTATTAGACATTGATCATCTGCCTCCAGCTACCCTGATTAGAGAGTTCTACTCAAACCTCTCTATCCATGTCTATGATTCCAACACTTTAGTAAAGAGTTGGATACAAGGTGTAGAATATCGCATTACTCCTTCAGTAGTGTCTGATGCTCTTGGGGTACCCGTGGTTTCTCATCCTGTCTATCCCTATGATGAGTCTCCTCCTCTAGATGATGTTATGTCATACATCACTAGGTCTTCTATCCAGTGAGGTTCTGATCCTCGGATCATGTCTGCTGAGCTTACTGAGATTCACTATCTTTTCTTTAGGATTGCTTGTCATTCCTTGTGGCCTGTCTCTCATCTATACACTATCCCTCTTGAGCGATGTGTGTTTCTTTATACTCTTGTTACTGATGCTCCTATCAGTTTTCCTCATCTTTTTTTTCGTTCTTTGAACGAGGTTCATAAGAGTAGTTCTACTGCTCATGCTTTGTTTTTCCCTGTTTTTATTCATAGGATTCTTCTTCATTTAGGGTTAGGTGATTTCCCAGTTTCTGACCCTATTTATATAGTTGCTCCCATTGGTGCCACCTTTCTTAGGCAAAGGGCTGCTCAGCTTCGAGCTAGCTCTAAGCGTCCTAGGGTTAAGCCTTTCGGTATCGCTCCTCCTCCTTCCTTTTCTGCAGGTGCTGCTACGGCAGAGACGTCTGTTGATCCGACTGCTGCTGCTGCTGCTGTTCCTCCACCTTGACCTGCGGATGATTCAGACATTCGTCAGATGTTGGATACTGTCATGACCATCCAGGCGGCTCATGGTCTGCTTTTGGTGGATATGCTTGATGAGATACGTGCTTTGCGAGCAGATTTGGAGTATCTTCGACATTCTCCTCTGCCACCTCCTTTTGCTGATGAGTGAGTGCCCTTTGGCAATTCGTCACAAAAAGGGGGAGTACATTGACGTAGAGGAGTATTTTTTGTCTTAGGCGGAGATTTTGATACTTTTGTGATTTTGTGAAGTTATGAAGCTTTTAGATTGTATCTAGGTGCTTCATTTTGTATTTATCTTTTTGGCTCATGTTATTTTGTTTGGGTTGTCCATGATAGGGGGAGATATATTGGATACATTGTTTGTATATGTTTCTTGTTTCACGTTGTGTTACTTTGCTTATTGATTTATATTTATGAGGTTATTCATGATATATGCCTTTATTTTGTGTTATGTGAAATCAAGAAGTTACTTTTAATTTTACTTGTATATTCCACACATGCATTTATGTGTTTATTAAGTGTTACAAGAATATACAGGTTGATTCAGTCGTGCTGCTATCTACACTTGCAACTGATAAATAGTAGTTAGGTTGAATTTGTTTAGTTGGGCTATTGTTCTATAATGGGCTTCTTCTTTTTTTTTTTTTTTTTTTTTGTAAACTTTGAGCTTTATGTTAAGTCTGTGTTTTGTCACGGATTGCTAAAGAGGGAGTTTGTTAGGTTCTAAGGAATTAGGAACTAATGTATTAGAACTTCATTTTGTAAGGTTGGCAAACCATGATAAAAACGGTTTTAGTCTTGTTAAGACTTGCTCAAAGTATATGGTTTTTATGTAAAGTTGGAATCGAGTTACTGCAGAAGTTACTGTGCAAATCTGTCAGGCTCGATCGATCGAGAATTAGACTCGACCGATCGAAAGTCGTGCAGATTATTTTTTCTGTAGAATTTCCAACTCAGCCTAAGCCCGTTTGACGTGTAGGGTTTTATGTTTTGCCCTAAGTATAAAAGGGAAAACCCTAGCCACGTTTTTGGAGTTCTGAATGCTGTCTGATCTAAAGGTGTTTGCCTTCACATACACTTAGGGTTTCCAAACTCAAGATTGATGTCAAGAGTTTGGTGATCATTCAGTTGCAGATTCAATAACTTAAAGATATACAAGCAGGCGAGACATATTGATGGGTTCTCTGTGTGGATGGAGGATGTTCCGCCACAAGTTAATGATGTACTTTTAGCTGATTTTGGCTGATTTTAGTTAATCAATTCAGAATCTGGTTTCTCAAAATGTATTACCTATATTTATATGTGGTTTTTACAAATAAATATAAAAAATAATATTAGATTTGAAGTAAGTAAAATCTTAAAATAATATTCTATCCTTTCTTCTTTCTTTTTTCTTTTTTATTTTTTTATTTTATTTTTTTTTTTTGAGTAGCAAATTCAAGGCTAAAATAATTATTCAATTCATTTGGGCTATTGGTAGGTTGTGGCTGCCAATCAAATAAGTTTTTGGCCATTTGGAAAGAAATAGATATTAAAAAAAAATGATGATAAATAGGACAAGAAGTCCGTTGTAAGTTGTAACACAATAACAATGCTTGATGATTACAAAAGTCCAAACTTAAATCCTAGGAGCAAAATATTTGTTGGTGGGCGCGTGTGATGCCTGTTGGGCTCCAATTGTTGGGCCTGTTTTTCTCAGAAAACCCAATATGGGTGCCCCACTTAAAAATAACAATCGCAAAAATAAGAATCAAATCCACCTACCTAAAGTTTAAAAATAGACTTAAAGAAGGCTTATGACAAGCTAGAGTGGAGTATTATTAGAAAAATGCTTATTAGGGCTAACTTTCCTCCTGATATTAGAGATATCATAATGAGCTGCGTTTCAATGGTGTCTACATTTATTTTGTTTAATGGTGAAGCTCTTGACCCGATTTTTCCTTCTAGGGGAATAAGGCAAGGAGACCCTTTATCCCCTTATCCCCTTATCTCTTCATTCTTTCCATGGACTTCCTTGGTCAGCTTATTGAAGAGAAGTGCAATGCGAAACTTTGGCATTCAATTGAGGCTTCCCAAAGTGATTTGGCTTTCTCCCATTTGATGTTTGCAGATGATATTATGCTCTTTGCTAAAGCTGATAGAGTGAATTGTTCAGCCATAAGAGATGTGTTAGACTATTTTTGCAGTTTATTTGGACAAACAGTAAGTGAGTCCAAATCGAGAGTTTTTGTCTCTCCAAATGTGGATAGGGACACTAGGGAGTCGTTATGTGACATCCTTGGATTTGCTTCCACCCCTGCTCTTGGGAAGTATCTTGGGTTCCCTCTGAAGCATCCTGGTTCTTCATCCCAAGACTATAATTTTATTCTTGATAGAGTAAAACAAAAGGTCTCGGGATGGAAAGCCAATATGTTATCCTTGGCTGGTCGTTCAGTGCTCATTCAAGCCTCGTCAACTGCTATATCGTCTTATATAATGCAATGCTCTCACCTCCTTGGCAGAATTTTGGAGGGTTTAGATAGAGTGAATCGAAACTTTTTGTAGGGGTCTTCAGACACAACCAAGAAAATTTATTGGGTTAGATGGGATAAGATGACTAAAGCGAAAGAGGAAGGGGACCTTAGGTTGCATTCAGCAAAGGGGAGGAACATTGCTCTCCTTGCCAAGCTGAATTGGAGGTTCCACACTGAAGATGAAATACCACAACCAAAGAAGGAGGGTTGCTGCAAATCCAAACAAACTTCCCTGCTCACCAACATGGGCAGCAATGAAGAGAGGCATGGATACATTCATTAAGGGTAGTAGGTGGATGGTTGGAAGGAATAGTAGATTAAATATTTGGCATAACAATTGGACAAATGAAGGTCCACTTAGATAGCTTATTCAAGGACCCATTACCTAGGAAGCAAGCCTGTTGGAAGTAAAGGACATATTGTTGGACACGGGTTAGGATTGGGAAAAAACTCCTTTTGAACTCCCCCTTGATATCAAGTGGATGATTCAAGCTATTCTCACTATGATAACATCTAGAGGAGTGGACAAATTGGCTTGGGTTGGCTCCCTCCAAGGTACTTTTGACTTATGAAGTGCTTATAGGATTGCTATGAGTATTGAAGATAGCCCCCATCTTTTCCACTAAATAGATTTGGAAAGCTGACGCACTCCCTAGAATCAAAACTTTTCTTTGGATGTGTGCTCATAATAACATTGGGGTCAAGGTGTGTCTTGAGAAAAGAGGTGTTGTTTGTGAGATTATATGTCCCATCTACCAAGGAAGGTTGAAAACCATTTTGCATGCCCTTTGGGACTACTCTCAAATTGAGCAAGTGTGGAATCAGCTGGGTATTATGTCTTCTAATCAAGCTTTTTGGAGGAACAACTTGAAGGATTGGCTATCATCTAATGGTAGAGAAAATTGCAGTTTAGTTGCTGCAAACCCCCCTTGGAAAATTGTTTTCCCTTTTGCTATGTGGAACATTTGGAAGAGCAAGAACAGGTTTGTGTTTAGCAGGAAAAATAGGAACCCAAATCTAGCAATGGAGATAGTGAATCAAGCTACTGAATTTATTCATTTTACATCCTCCCCAAGGTTGCAGACTTGTAAAGTGATCAAGAGAATATGTTGGGAGAGACCACCGTTAGGTTGGATGAAGCTCAATACGGATGGCTCGTCCAATGGTGATACCGAGCTGGTTGGTTGCGGAGGCATCATTAGAGATGATCGAGGTTGCTGGATAACTGGCTTTAGCAAAAGGATTGGGTTTACTAATAGCTTTGAGGCAGAATTATGGGGGCTTAGGGAGGGTCTCATGCTATGCTATAACCTCAATATATCTTGTCTTGTAATTGAATTAGATGCTAAAGCTATTGTAGATGTTCTAGGTAATTCATCATATGTAAATAATATCATCTCCCCTATATTAGATGATTGCAAGCTATTGGCTTCCCGCTTTCAATAGATTCGGATTGGATCAAGCATTGCTTCTGCCAAGCGAATAGATGTGCTAATAGCCTTGCCAGGATGAGTTTTAGTTAGGATGTTGCTTTTTCTTCTTTTGATAGTCCGCCTGTGGACATGATTGATGTCTTTGAAGATGACCTCAATGGGATGTATTTTAACAGGATATGTCCTGAACCTATTGTTTTTTCTTAGTTGTTAACTACATCGCCTTTTCACCCAAAAATAAAATAAAATTATATTTAATACCAGATGCTAAAAACCACCTAAGCCACCTACTTGAAGTAAAAAAAAAAAAAAAAAAAAAAAAAAAAAAAAAAAAAAAAAAAAAAAAAAAAAAAAAAAAAAAAAATTTCCCCCTATATTAGTGTTAAACTATGTTAGGGTAAACTAATTAAAACTCACCATTTTTTTTTTTTTGGTAAAGTAAGTCAAAATTAAAAAAGTTATGATTAACTTAAGTTTGATATTCTCTAAATATATTCTATTTACATTGGGAGTTTTTTTTTTAAATATTGCTAATTTACATTTTAATTTATCATTACTTACCTTTTTCTGTGTATTACACAATTTAGCAGCCAGTTTTAGTAAGTCTCTAAATTTTTTTAATTTTTTTTAATGAAATCTAAAGTTTTTAATTATAACAATGTAAGGAATGGAATATATAAAATATGAAATTCATATATTTTTTCATTTGATTCATGGGTTTTTAAAAATGTTAAAATTCTGGTATTAAAAAAAAAAAAAAAGAGATAAAGAAGATTATGTTGGACCATATTATAGATTTCAACTGAAAACTTGTGACAAGAAACATGTGGACCATATTTTGTTGAACTTATTATGGCCTTGTGTTCAAAACAAAATTTTACTTAAATTGTGAAATCAAAATATTAACTAAAATTATATTTTCAAAATAAGATTTCCCTTCTTGTTTGTACACTTCTGTGCTTGCAACAACAATTTAAAAAAAATAAAAAAGTAAAAAGTAAAAAAAAACTTTTGGTGGTACCTTTGGAACTTTCAAGCAGAAAAATATACAAACTGGAACAAGAGAAGTTGTAGAACCCCACAAAACCCATCTTGCTTAGAAGAAGGGTTTAAATTTTACACAAGGCATAGGCTCAGAGCGAGCTAAGCAGAGAAGAGCAATGTTGGGGAAAAGATTAATTTCCTTTTTCAAGAACTCCCCAACCCCAACGTCACAGCTTTCCAGGTATGCGATATTTCCCACCCATCTTTTTCTTTTTTTTTTTTCTTTGTTAATTTGATTTCCAATCTTTATTAGTATATCTTTGTCTGAGGCAAGGTTTTTATTGTCACTCTGTTGGTTTGTCCTCCGAGAAAACGATGTGTTTTTTTTTTTTTTTTTGGTTGAGGAAATATGAGAACTGAGTTTCAGGGTCTGTATTAGGATAGATTGGTTGGACTGTATTAAAATTCATATGCTCTACAGCAGGAAAATTTGATGGAAAAGAAAGGGGCAATGGGTCTAATTTAAAATTTTGAGAAATGGGAAATGTGGAAGAAAATAATACATGTAAATGACTTGAGAAGTTGAATTTTTTGATTTCAGATCAGACCCATTTGTGTTGTGTTTTTCTTTTTTGAGACCCAAAAAGATGAATTGTTAAGATCAATGTATTCAAGCTTAAAGCTAAAAGCTTTCATACCCATATTTAATTGGGGAAGTTGAGCTTGATTTTGACTGATTAGATTGCTTCCTGCAGTTCTGCAAAGCCCGTGGACGAAGGGAAGAGCAAATCATTTAGTCGGAAAGCAGTGTCTTTTGTTTTGATTACCATAACCGGCGGAGTTGCTTTGAGTGCTCTTGATGACCTTGTTATTTATAATAGCTGTAGCAGGTATGTTGCATTTTATATGGGATGGTTTTTATTGTCTAAGAAGTTTTATAACTAGTATAAAAGGAACTTTTATAAGACATTATGATGTTGATTGAACTAGTATATTGAAATTTTATATTTCTGATTTAACTGAACCAATTAAAGTTTTGCAATGTGAGACTGAGATGTCTTTTAGAACTTAAAGCATCTGTATGATAGACTTCTGGCAAGTTATTTTGGATATGTCACATTTATGCATTCGTGACCATATCTAGATGGATATTTTTTCAAGACAGAGTTGGTTGGAGGGGTTAATGTTGTCTCATCTTCATGTCCAGCTTCTTACCCGAAATTACAAGTCTGAAAATTTGGTTATATGCAGAGTGCCTTCTGCCATTGTCATGGTCCTTTTATAGGAAGCACATCGTGCAATGTCTATGTTTGTCATCATGTCATGGTAAATCTAGTGTGTATGTGTGTGTGGAGAGAGAGAGAGAGAGAGAGACAATGGACATACCTACTGTGGTCAAGATTCCACAGGTCTAAATATCCCATGGCTCTTTATTTAAGCTTTATGTGCTTGCATCTCTTTTACATTATACCAAAATTGTCCTTCAGATTTGGTAGAGTGTTAAATCTATTGACTTTGAATATCAGGTATAGATCAAACAAGTGTGACATGATAGAAAGAACTGAGATCATCCTTCTTAAATAGCTTAATAGTAAGAGAAACTTTGTGGAAAATGGAAATAGCATATGGATGTCCATATCCCTAGCTGTTGCATCTCAGTTGAAATTACTTGATGTGCAAACTTAAAGGGGGGACCCACCCACATCCTGAATTTTCCCTGGCCACCACGAGTCCAAAGGGCACATGTTGGGAAGGTCTCTTGGTTATCAAAAGAAAAATTTTATATTGAGACCCATGGAATCTTGACCATGGAGGATATGCCTGTTGTCTTTCATGAAGTGAGAGAGAGATCTAAGACTTAGATAAAGGGTAAAGAAGGACTCAGAAACTGAATAAAGTTATGAAGAATTACCAGTCATTGACTCATTGTCCAGTACATGGTGCACCCAAATATTTAACTCACTGAACTTGTTTGGAATATATCATACTATGATTTAGTTATCCTTATTATGAGCGGTTCAAAATGCTCAATCACTTTGGCAGATGGCAACATATTGTAAGACATCAAATCCATATTTAGATTACTTTACCTCTTATCAACTCCCACAACACCCCCCCCCCCCCCAAAAAAAAAAAAAATCCAGAAAAGAAGATTAAAATATATTTACAAAGGAGTCTTTACAATCTATGGGAAGACCCTTAACTGGGGCTTGTTATGTAACATCCTGAAGAGTGGCTTCTCCTTATATAAGTTCCTATATATTACTTACTTTTTTCCTAATGTTGGTCAAATGGCCATTCATCCGTGGTGTCAAGGAAGTCCCACTTCAAACTAGACCACAAATCTTGAATCTTTATATAATTAATCTTGTTTTTCCTTGAACTCTTGTCCGCATCAAAAGATGTTGGTCAATAGCTTTAAAATGTGCTATAGGTATCCTTGATTCAGTTCTTATTGAGAATGAGTGCATTGATAGCTGAATATGAAGCGATAGTCCAAGGGCAAAAATGTAAGCTGGATATTGAAAAACCATATGATCATGTTATTTGGGGCTATTTGATGTATCTATTAGAAAATTTTGATTTTGTAGAAAAGTGGAGGAAGTGGGTTCAGTGTTATGTTTGTGTTTCGACAATTTGATTCTCAATTATGGTTAATGGAAGCCAAACTGTTTTTTTCAATAGTTCAAGAGGATTGAAGTAAGAAGACCCATTATCCTTTTTCTTTTTTTTCTTTTTTTTGCATCTTGGTGATGGAAATACTCAGTAGGACGTTATACAAAGTTGTGGAGGGTGGGTAAGCTAGTTTTCAGCTCATGGGAGAAAGTAAAGGGGTTATGAAAATCTCTCATCTATTTTTGTTGATGCTACAATGTTATTATGTGAATCAAATTCTGGTCAGCTTGGTTATATTCGATATGTTTTTCTCTATGTTGAGTTAGTGTCAAGGTTAAAGGTTAACCAAAGTGAGCTTGTATCAATAGATGAAGTGAAGGGCATAATAGAGCTAGCCTGAGTCTTGGATTGTAAGGTGGGTATTTGGCTGGAGAGGAATGCTTAACGATTTAAAGCTTTTATTATTCAACACTCTGCTTGAGTGGTTAAATGCTTCAGGTCTTTTCATTTGCTACTTTATGTATATCTGACTAACTTGATTGTTGTAATAAATAATAATGATAAATAAAATAAAATAAAGGTGGGTACCCAACCTATGGTATATTTGGGATTATCTCTGAGTTTGTCCTCTAAGGCACAAACAATTTGGAATGTCATCACTGAAAAGTTATGACAAAGACAAAAACCCTAATATCATTGAAAAGGTGGAAAAGGTATTAGTAGGTTAGAATAAGTTGTATTTATTAAATAGAAGGAAGGATCGCCATTATCAAAAGTATGCTACCTAGCCCACAAACATATTTTGTTTTGCTTTTCACTGAGCCTATTCATGTTTCTAATGGATGGGGAAAACTGCAAAACAATTCTTTTGTGGGTTGGGTGGCACCAACATATTTTATTTAGTGGAGGAGTGGGGTGGATAAATTAAGTACTTTTAATCAATTCCTCCTAGGACAATGATTGTGGAGGTCTCTCTGAACTTTGGAGGCATGTCATTAGTGTAGAACATGGAGAGGCATTCCTTTAAAGGGTTGGGGGGAGAGGAAGGAGGGGGGGGGGGGGGGGCAACAAAGACATTTGAGGGGGATTTCATAGGGTTGATATATGGAAGAGTATTAGAGGAGTTTTGGATCTTTTTTCTAGCATATAAAATTTCTAGTTAGAGATGGTAAAACAGTTCTTTTTGGCATGATATATGGTGTAATATTTCTTTTATGAAAGACCTGTTTCTTGATTTTTTTTTTTTTTTTTTTTTTTTTTTTTTGGTTTGTAAGTTACACAATCACCCAATGTGTCTTAGACACATGACTTCACCCTCCAACCAAGTATCATGGGAGAGAAGGAAGTGCCAGTTGAGCTATAACTGATAGGCCTGTTTCTTGATCTTTTTACTTGGCTGTAGACAAGAATGCTTCAGCTATAGGCAACTCAATAGAAACAGGAGTGGCTTCTTGGAATTCTTGATTTAATTGTGCTTTCTAGGATTGAGAATTGGGTCTGTAGTTTAGCTTCTTGATTTGTTATATTTTCATTTTTCCTCCTAATGGAGGTGTAGACCAAGTGTCTTGGAGGTTAGAAGTCCATGTTTGATCATTCTTTTTTTTTTTTTTTTTAATTTGTTTTTATTAGTAGTATTTGATCATATTTGATCATTCTATGATGCTTTGAGAGGATCTTCAAGAGTAATGCTCCCATGGAAGAGTATTTAGAGTGCTAAGGTGCCTTGTAAGGTTTTTTTTATTTTTATTTTTTTTACATGGACATTGGAGAACAACTTTCGGAAAGTTTTTGAAAGTAGAATTTAGTCAATGTTGATTTGTTTTGTATGTGCAAATGTAGTGGGAAATCAATTGATCATCTTCTACTTCATTACTCAATTATGAGATATTTGGTCACTTGTGTTTTTGTTAGTTGATATATCTTGGGTGATGCTGAAGAATGTGATTCAAATGCTTGTATGTTGGTAAGGAAGATTTTGTTGACACATGAGCATATATGTTGTTCTAGAAACGTTGTTTGTATTTTTTGGAAATACCTGTGGGTGAAAAAATGTGTGAAAATACGTGTAATGTTGTTTAAATACTGAAAACTGTTGTTTAAACAATGGTAACAAACAGGCCCTAAATGTCCAACATGTCATAGAGAACTGTTTTTGAGATCTTTATATGATTGGATGTCTGTCATAGATAGTGTCCTTTCATGTCGTCTTTAGAAATTTAAGATCTTTTCACTATTAGATATTTTTACAGGAATAGCTCAATACACTTCCTGTGCATTTTACACTCTTGTTTATTTCAATAAAAAAAACATTTTTCTATGTGGAAAACAATTTTTGGAAAATGGCTTGTTTTCTAGAATTTGATTATGGCTCTGAAAATAATTTGGGAAAAATTGTGTCATTTAGCTTACATGGAAAATCTTTAATATTTCATGCAAGCATGGTGATAGCAAAAGTCATGGTGGTGGTAGCAAAGGTGATGTGGTGATAGTGATTGGGGAAACACTGGTGGTGATGATGGTGGTTGCAGTGAGGGAAATGGTGGTGGTGGTGATGGTGGTAGGCCAGTAGCTATGACAGTGGTGATGTATGATTGGATGATTGATTTAGGAAGTTTTCCCCCAAGCTCTTAGTTAGATTTTATAAAGAGCTTAAGATTGTAAATGTAAAATTTAGACTATTTATTCTCATTTTCTTTGTTGAATAAATTTATTTTACTTCTATCCAAAAAAAAAAAATTTATTTTACTTGTATGAAAATGTAAGAGATTGGACCTTTAGGTGCGATTGCAAGTGCCTTCCACCAAAAGTGACAAGTTGTGGCTTGTGGGTTCCAATCAGGAAATCAACATCTCAAAAGAAAAAAAAGGGGGGGGGGGGGGGGGGGGGTTTAAGGCTGCTTGCAACCTCTCCCAAATCCTGCAAAATATGAAAGTTTTGTGCACTAGGTATGACCTTTTATATGTATAAGCAATGTTGAAGGTGAAGCTTTGGTGCGATGGCTAGTGTTTTCCCCCAAAAGCAAAGTCTTAGGTTAAGTCTAGGAATGAACCTCTCCAAAACCAACAACAACAAAGCCTTGGTTCTGAAATTTTCTGATTAGTTATGGATCCTCAACAAATCAAATAGTGGCGGCCACATGTATTAGCCTCTCCAAAAAAAAAAAATGAGTAAGGTTACCTACCAAATGTGGGAGTTTTGTGAACTAGATACAACCTTTTTATCAGCAATAGTGGTGGTGTCAAAGATAGCGTTATAGTGTTGCCAATGGCGGGGAGTGGTAGCTGCCATGGTAGTGGTGTGGCAGCGGTGGTAGTTTGGCGAGGGAGGCAGAGGCAGTAGTGCTGTTGGCAGCACAAGGCAATTGAGAAGGTGAGTGTAGGGAATGCCTCTTTTGGCTTGCTTCTGTTGACAACATAAAACATTTTTCTGTTGATTTTTTATTTTTGTTGTACTAAACACTAGAAAATATGGAGAACATTTTTCCATTTAAACAAAATAGAGCACTAATTCTTCTCCTCTACTCAATATATTCTTAGATGTTGGAATGTCGATGTTGTTTTTACAGATACAAGGTTATCTTATCGCCCTTGATTCTTTTTTAGTAGATAAAGGGGAACAGCGGAGTGCAGGTTGGGGGAAAGAGTAAGGAAGAGAGAGAGAGAGAGAGGGGGGGGGGGGGTGTTTGGTTGTTAAGGAAAACCTCTTTTTTCTGTCTTCATTGTTTGTATGATTAAAGCAATGTATCATGTATCACATTTATGCTCAATTTTACTCACCTTGGAGTTAATAATTTCCCTACAAAATTTGCAGCAAAGCCTTGGACAAAGCTAGTAAGAACAAGGCACTTTTAGATGCTATTGGGGAACCAATTGTGAAGGGTCCATGGTACAATGCATCACTTGCAGTAGCTCATAAGAGAAAGTCTGTGTCTTGCACATTTCCTGTGTCTGGACCACAAGGCTCCGGAGTCTTCCAGCTGAAGGCAGTTCGCAACGGAGGTTTGTATTGTTCAATATATACTGTTACAGTTACAGTTTTGGTGTTTGATATTCTTCAAGCTCTTTCACGTGTGTCTGTCTGATGATTTTACAACCAATTCGTAACCTTCCTTCATAAGCATCTGTTGTCAATATGTTACTATTTTTTTTTTTTTTTGATAAGTAAGAATGATATATATACGAAAGTCTGCTCTATGCAAAAAGAGCATAGAGCAAACCCAGAAGGTACAAGAAGAACAGAGAAAAAACACAAAAGAAAACCAAACAAAAATTACAAAAGAGAGAGAGAGCAAAGAAAAGAAAGGAGAGAATCACTAGACGTGAGTCCCCACGCCCGAGACCAATCAAAAAGAGTTCCACTAAAAGAAGCAAGCATCTGATCCCCAGAGCTATCCAAATCCTCAAAAGTCCTCTGATTCCGTTCCTTCCAAATACACCATAGGATGCACAACGGGACCAAGTTCCAAATTTGAGACAAATACTTCCCTAGCCAATTCCACCAGCCAAAAAGCAAGTCTAGAATCGAATTAGGTAAAACCCAAGACAAGCCAAAAGTTGTAAAGACAAAGCTCCATAACCGGTAAGCCCACTCACAATGAAGAAGTAAGTGGTCTACCGTCTCACCACAATGGCGGCACATAATGCACCAATCCACAAAATCCAGTCTCCTCAATCTCAAGTTATCTCCCATTAGAATGTTATTCCAAGTGACACACCAAACAAAAAAAGAAACTCACCTGGGGGCCTTTGCTCTCCAAATAGCTTTCCAAGGAAAGACAATTGAGGGAACATCCCTTAATTTGTTATAATACGACCGGGTGTCAAAAATCCCATTAGACTTCAATTTCCATCTCATCCGGTCTCTAGCATCCATAGGAGGAATATTGGCTCCCAAAATACGAAGGAAATGCAACCCTTCATCCATCTTCCAATCATTAAAATCTCTAATAAAACAAACATCCCAACTTCTTCTCTCCTCCACCCCCTGCCTTGGCAAAGAAGCTTCTACAGAAACCTCCTTATCAACGGCGATACCATACAACCTTGGAAAAGCCAATTGAAAAGGTTGATTCCCATACCACCCATCCTGCCAAAAATTCACTCTATTCCCCAACCCAGCAACAAACTGACAATTTTTGCTGAAATCCTCCCAACAAACTGTCAATATGTTACTATTTCCCTTGTGACACTTTCCATTTTGGTTTGTACAAAAAATTGGTATCAGTAAAAGCTTTTTGGGGAATTCTTGTGATTGAACACCATCAATGTCTATGTTGGGGGGAAAAAACATTTTATAGTTTGATCATTTTTGTTAGTTCAGCAACATATATCGCATGAATTTAAATCAAACTTTTCCTTTCTTAACAAAGCTAGATTGTCCTTAAACAGATGACTCCTGGTTTTCATTTCTCCGTCCTCGTGATTGGGAGATTCTAATTATGGAAGCTCTCCTCCATGTTCCCGCAAATGATGAAAAACATCAAACATTGCGCATCAGTCTCTCCGACTTTCTTTCTTCTCCAGCTTGTGAGGCATGCACTACCACTGACTGCAAGCCTCAAGAACCAGAGAATCCAGAGAAGAAATGAAATTCATATATACTAGTTTAGTTGGAAAGATGTTTCCTGATTTGAATTTTCTGCTTTTACAAGTTCTTGCCATCCGAGATTTGTAAATTAAACCAGAGTGGAGCCCCGTCATATATGACACGCCCACAAAATAAGTTATAAAAATTTTGTATTCTTTAAAAAAAAAAAAATTGATTAGATTGATCATTGATCTGGTCCTTCTCTTTTCCTAAGTTTATTGAGGTTATTGAATTCTTGAATTTTATAAGTTAGCTTTATATTTTGTTTTTCACCCTTTTGTACCTTCTTTCTTGATTCTTGTTTTGTTTTTTTTTTTTTTTTTTTTTTTTTTTTTTTTTTCCTTATTGGGTAGATGCTCTTATACAATATAGCCTATAGTATGCACATATTTTGGCGTATTCTAATATGTGCTCCACTTTCTCAAAAAATAAAAAAATAATATGTTCTCCACTTAATAATAAAAAAAGTAAAAAACTCAGTTGGCATTTTACTTAACCGAAGATATATGATACTTTTGGGTAAATTACATTTTTATCTCTAAAATATAAGATTTGTTTGATTTTGGTCTCCTGAAGTTGAAATTTTGGATTTTAGTTTATCAAAATATGGAAATGTAATAACGAATGTTGAGACACCCTATATTTAAAGGGTCAAAATTGAACCGATACCCTGAATAGGCAAAAAATAGATGGAAAGATAAGATTATTCTTTTTTAGAAATTTAAAAATATTAAATTAGATCTTTTTAAAATTACATGTCCAAAATTAAATTAGCTATATATTTTAGAGAGAAAATATAAGGGAAATCTGCACTTTTCCTCATCAGTATTGGATAGTTGCAATGTCCCTTTTAGTATAAAACTCCCATATCTTTTCATAATGAGCATGTTACTCTATTTGTTAGTATTTCATCAAATTAGAAATTTAAATTTGTTTAAATGTGTTATTCTCTCCAATAACAAATCAATTACATACACAATGACAACGTTAACCTAAATATTACACACAAGGGACAGATTTGAACTTATAACTTTTATGATGGTTTTTTATTTTTAGGCCAAAGCACTAATTGGATTTTAGTGTAAGCGAAATTCGTACTCAAATCCCTTATTTGACAAGGAACTTTACCAATTAAGCTAACTAAAACTCATCTAACCTTAATAGTTAGTAACCTCCAATAATAAACACATCACACACACAATCCATTTAGATCACGCATGTAATGTGTTTGTGCATACAATGTGTTTATTATTTGAGACTATTAAGGTAACTAATGTGTGGGTTAGGACATATTTTTTAGAATAAAAATTGATTTTATTTATTTATTAATTTGAAGAAAAATACTAACATTCAGATAAAGTACTCATTTAAAAAAAAGATAAGGCATACATTGCTACATTTTAAATTAAAGGAACATTGCAATGGTCAAGCAATCTTCCTATAATGTAATTTACTTGGAAATTTTTTCATGTTATTTCCCACCTAAATCAAGACCATATATTTTGGATAGAGAGTAGAGGGGAGGGAATGTTGAGAATTTAATGAATCTTGTTCATATTTTTTTAAGCCTGGGGAAAAAGGATTGAGTGAATATGGAGAGGTATTTTTAATTCCCCAAATTTGTGAGGGGAAGAGTTCTACTTATATTATAAAAAAATAAATTATCAAATTTCCCTTCATGATGTCAAATTTTATATCTACATTTTTAAAACTTGTTAAAGAGGGTCATAACTGTCAATTTGTATGACTTAATACCTCCTCTCCTTTACTTAATTTTTAAAACATCCAAATAAAAAGAAGTGATATTTAATTTATCTCCCTTTATCCTATTTAATTTTTAAAACATCAAAATAAGATAAGTTGGCAACCATACTACCCCTCCCCTCATCTTCCCTCGCTCCTCTCCTTCCCCTTTACTCTTATTCTTTCCAAGCTTTCAAACACACTATTTTAAGGCTCGAAGCCTAAGGTACCGTTTGAATTGTGTCTACATGTCCACGTCAGCATTTTAGCCCTTTTTTTTTTTTTGGACCAGCGCATGGTGCACTGTTCATGGGACATGAACAGTGCATCAAGGCATATGAACGGTGTTTTTTAGTGTGAACAGTGATCGACAATTTTTTTTTTTTTTTCAGTTTTTAACAAAATAAGCGGTATTCAAACGCACCTTATGTGTGTGTTTGTTTGAATGGATCTTTTTATTGAACATTTATTTTTTAAATTAGTAAAAATTGATGAAAATATAATTTTATTAGTTTTTTATTTTTTTTAATTAAAAAAAAAAAATATATATATATATATATATATATTTGAAAAGTTAGTGGCAAATACACAAAATGGTCTTAGGATGACAATGGCTTTTACGTGGTTGACACGAAATGATGGATGCACCAAAATGGTTTTGCCTTTAGAGCAATTGCATCAGTTGATGCAAAATTGTGCATAATGAAAAAAGTTGCTCATTTTACACATTCTGAGCAAAAAAACACCCATATCAGTGGGCGTAAACTTATGCATAAATGCACAATTGCTACAGTAACTGTGCAAATATGCACAACTACTGTAGCATGTGCATTTCATATCTTAATAATATTTTCTCTCTCCTCTCTGTACTGACTCTTACGGTCTCACCTCCCTTTCTTTTACTCATTTCATCAAACTTTCTCAGGCGCAGCTCTCTCTTTCTCTCACCTCATCTTCCTTTGTTCCTCTAGCTTCCGCTCATCGTCAATCCTGATGCTCGCCACTCGCCGTCAATCTTGATGCTCCTCGGCGGTGGTGACGGCGATCTCCTCTAGCTTAACGATCGAAGCATGGGTCTGAGAGAAAGAGGTGGTTTCTTACCGATCGGAGCTTAACGATCGCCGGTGGTTGGGGCTTTCCATTTCTTCTCTATGCTCGTGCTCGGGTTCAGTGCTTGCCATAGAGAGAGGCGGTTTCTTGCCGATCGGAGCTTAACAATCGCCGGTGGTTGGGGCTTCCACTTCTTCTTCGTGCTCGTGCTCGAGTTCAGGGTTTGCTATAGCCTTTGGTTTCTTGCTTTGATGTTGTAGAGAATGGGTCTAAGAGAGAGGCGGTGAGGGAGAGTAATAAAAAATTAAAAAAGAATAAATATTTTATTGAATAAATGTGTATAATAGATAAAATGATGTGGATGTTTTGTAAAATTAGGTGTGTAAAATAGAAAAAGTAACTTTTTTTTTTGGTACAAAATAAAAGAAAAATTTACTCCAACTAATGTAATTGCTTTTACACTTCTACTTCTTGGACCTCGATCAGTGTGCTCCTTGACTAGCCCGTGCCAAGTTCTGGGATGGTCTACCGTAGAGTGATGTTTGCTTTTTTTTTGTACAAAATAAAAGAAAATTTTACGCCAACTAATGTAATTGCTTTTACACTTCTACTTCTTGGACCTCGCTCAGTGTGCTCCTTGACTAGCCCGTGCCAAGTTCTGGGATGGTCTACCGTTGAGTGATGTTTGCTTTTTTAAATGGTCTTTTCTAGTCTAGTCTCACCACCACAAGATATATTTGGTTGTTTGGATTACACCTTTTCTTTTGGTCTATAATCAGGCAGGGTTGCAAAGTAAAGTTGGCTTTGTTGGCAATCTTAGTGGAAATAAAATTATAGAAGATATTGTGCTTCTATTCTTCTCTCTCTCTCTCTCTCTCTCTCTCTCTCTATGGATGTGCTGCTTTCAGAAAGTATGTGGAGATATACTTTACCGCCCTTTTTCTCACAGCTTATGAATGTGCAATTGTGAGTATTGAAAAAAAAAAAAAAAAAAAAAACAATAGTAGGTCTGCTATATGTGATTATTGGTTCATTACTCAGGATCGCATATGTCATCAAATTGTGAGGTCATAAGAGCATTAGCATTGGAGAATGCTAATGCCAAATCTAAGGAAAATTTAGCATTTTAAGGCCTAAAATGCTCTACATCAAGAAATGCTAAAGGCAAGTATTGTAAAATTTTTTACAATACTGCTACAGTACAATTCTACATTTAGAATTGTACTGTAGCAGTATTGTAAAATAAATAATAATATTTTATTCACCTCCGAAATTACTCTCTCTTCTCCCTCATTTTTGCTGTGATTTTCTCTCTCTTCCTTCTCTCTTTCTCATCTGCTCTCTCCTCTGTGGTTGCTTCCTCTTTTTTTTTTTTTTCGCATGGGTCACGGCGTGGGTGACGGCGGGCCACGGCGTGGGTGACGGCGTGGGGCATGGGTCACGGCATGGGTCACGGCGTGGGTGATGGCGAGTCCGGCGTGGGTCAATTTTTCTGGGTTTTTGTTGGCGATCCGGTTGGTTGTGGGTTGATGGTGGTCGGCGTGGGTGACGACATGGGTCACGGCGTGGGTCAATTTTTCTGGGTTTTTGTTGGCGATCTGGTTGGTTGTGGGTTGATGGTGGTCGGCGTGGGTGACGACATGGGTCACGGCGTGGGGCGTGGGTCACGGCGTGGGTGATGGCGAGTTCGGCGTGGGTCAATGTTTCTGGGTTTCTGATGGTGGGGTGGGTAGTGGGTTGATGGTGGTGGTGGTGGGTTGGGTTGGGTTTGGCTTGGTGGTGGTGGCAGTGGGCTGTGTGGGTGGCCGGTGTTCCTTGGTTTGGTGGTTGTGATTTGTGTGGGTTGGTGGTGGTGGTGGTGGTGGGTTGGGTTGGTGTGAGTTTTGGCAGTTGAAAAAAAAAAAATAAAGAAAGATTAAAAAATAATATTTTAATAAAAATAAAGTTTTGGGATGCTGGAGGTATGATAAAATGGTATGGTATAATGATAAAGTAGCTTTTTGAAATAGTATAATAGAGTAGAATTAGAATTGTCTGATGCTAATGCTCTAAAAGAACTATCGTGCTTTTATTATGCTATACTTGCTTTTATACGTTGCAACTCAAGTCTAGACTTAAGACAATTTTTTTTTTTTTTTTTTTTTTTGATCAAACAAGACTTAAAAAATTAAGCCAGAATTTTTTTTTTTTTAGGTGGTTGTTAATAAAAGGACAAATAGAAACATGATGTCATGGAACTTTTATAAAAAATATATATATATATATATATATATTTTAAAAGTCATGGAACCTTTAACAATGAGCTTGATAGTATTAAGGAATTGATTTGGCTAGAAAAATATTCCTGCTATTTAATAATATCTAATTTCCTCTCACTCTTTTCTTTTTTTTTTTTTTTTTTTTTTTTTTTTTTTTTTTTGAGAATGATTTCCTCTCATTCTTAGTCAAATATAAGCATCTATTAAAAAAAATTCCGTAATCTTTAAAAAAATTCATGTAACATGTATCTAGTCTAGATAAAGTTAGAAAGAATTTGAGAATTTAAAGCGGAAGGGCTCTTATCCGATTTGGCCCCCTTAAGAAAAGGCTAGCTTATGGACACAGTTTCATTCATCAGTTGTTTCATCTTAGTATCCGTTTGGTCGAAACAATTCCGATGAATGAAAGTCCGGCAAAAAACATGGTTGTCATGCTTAATTGCTTATACACAGGATCTTGAATGTTGTGGATGCAGGGGCGGCGCTATAGCTTAATCAGGGGGTTCAAATGAACCCCCTGACTTCAAAAAAAAAAAAAAAAAATTATATATGTAAAATATTTTTTTTGTTAGTTTAATAGTTTAATTTATTCTTAAAAATATTTTTTTGCACACCCTAATTTAAATCTTGCACATTCTCATTACAAGTATTTTCGACTCTAAGAGTAAAGAGTACATGTTTGTGAATTGTAAGTGTAATTGTTTTTTATAAATTTATATTATATGTATGTGAGTGTGTCTAATATTGATTGTATACATTACTTTTTGTTATAATGTTATTTATGTAAATTGTGATGTATGTGGTTGTTGGTGTGTACAATATAAATATAATATAACTTTATAATAGAGAGGGTTTTTTTTTACATGTGTGTGTATTGTTATCGTATTATAATAACTTTTGTTATAAAATAAGTAAAATTCAAGAAAAAAATTGTAAAGTTAGTGATTGTTCAAGCATTTGATTGGTTAAATAGACACGTAGTGTATAATTTTATGTGTAATGAGTGTGATTGTGTGCGTTAATAATTAATACGGAGCCAATGAGTTGAGATTAGTCATTTTATCTAAAATATTTTTATAAAAACAAAGTCAAATAGATAATAACAGCTGTATAAAAAAAAATGTTAGACAAACTTAACAAAATAAAATGGTCATAGGCTCATAGCTATCCACATTGGCAATAGTTACTCGTAATAAACTATCATGTAACATTCAAAATTTGAAAACTTGTAGAATAAAATTATAAAACTTCACATATTATTATTATTATTATTATTATTATTATTATTTGTCGATAACTCGATATATTTAAGATCACTTTTTATTAAAATTTTTTAATGAACCCCCAAAACAAAATTTCTGGAGCCGCCACTGTGTGGATGCCCATCAAAGAGAAGCAAATTTCAATTAGAAGTCTTTTGCCGATGCGATAATCAAATTTGGTTTATTAAACATGATTCATTGAAGAAGGATCACAAACCTTTTCTTTCTCAAAAGACACGTCAACAATATAGTAGTTCGTTATACATTTGATAGAATTTTATCATTTATTTTGAATTTAAATTTTGATTTTTGATTAAAAAAAAATAGTTCTAACTCTTTTTTTGGTATACTTAGGGTTGTTCAAGCAACCTGTGGAACCGATCCACCCACCTCAACTGACCGGATTCTAGTTGACTGCTGGCCAACCCAATGCTTGTAGCGACTGGTCCTTGCCCTTATAAACCGATTCATGCGGGTAAGTTGGCGGGTTGTACAAAAACCCAATTCCAATTGACTCGACCAATCTCCAAGACTTCATTTTTCGCCGATGTAAGCCTTTCTCCAGTCAAATTTGGTCCAGATTTTATGAGATCTCGTTAAGATCCAACAAGATATTGTCAAGATCTCAACAAATCTGGCGAGATCTTGCCAAATTTGGCAGGATTTCGGTCAAATCTAATGAGATTTTAGCCAAATTCGACAAGATCTGCTATCCCCTCTATTAACCCCAAAGCTACCTGACTTACTTGATCTAAGTCTACGCTTCTTCGAGATTGACAGCGAGTGCCGTTCTTGGGGACCCAAAGTGATTGAGTTGAGTCCAGGTTGGCACAAACTCAACCTGGATTAACCTGTGGATAGCCCTAGGTCTATTACGCATTAGGCTTTTAAGTTCAAGTCAACATACAAGATTACTGGATTAGGCCCTTTAACCCTTAGTTTTCATCTTATTTTTACAAATAAAGGTGCTATTTCTAATTGAATACATGTCACATGTTAACCGGGAACCAAACATGGAACCGATCCGGTAAACCAACGGTTCAACCATGAAAACTGTCAATTCAACAAAAAAAAAAAATTGAAACTAGACACATTTTCAATTCTTTGATCGTTCTGGTTTTTAAAACCATAGTTTTAACATTTAAAAATGTTTTGATATTTAAGAGAGTTTGATGAGGGAAACTAGAAAGCCAATCTTTTGAAAAAAAACATAGTCGAAAATCAAATGACTAGAATTTTAGCATAATTTTGTCAAAATTTCTGCATTTTAAAATGTTTTTGAAATTTGATAATATTTTTTAGTGGAAAATGAAAAAAGGAAAGAAGATTTCAGTAGACTTTTGACCCAAAAAAATTGCAATTAGATTGTATATAGGACCAAAGATCTGTAACTTTCCTACCAAAATGTAATTTCACTTTCATTAATTAATTTTATTATCCCATATGAGTAATCCATAATGTAATTTCACTTTCATTAATTAATTTTATTATCCCATATGAGTAATCCATAATGTAATTTCACACCCAAGCTTTGTGAGAATTGTTTTTCAAAAATATTTTTTTCATTAGTTAATTGCATACTTAATTGTAATTTTTTAACAAAACTAGACAAAATGTCTGAATAGAATAAATTTCAAACTTAGTGGTTTCAATCGAACAAAAGTAAAGTTAAAGGGTTAAAATGAATTTTAGTCAAACTTTAAGAGTGCAATTTATATTTTAACCAAAATAAATAAATAAATAAATAAATAAATAATGTGAGTGTATCGAATCATCATTGATATTTCTCATAACTTGACATTTCAATTTTTGTAAGTATCCCATTGTCAACATTAATCATTCAATATCTCATATGATCACACACCAAACAATCTTTGTTTTTCTCTCAACACCAAAATCAAATTTGAAAATTAGATTTCAAATTTCATTCACCATTTATCACTTTACTCAAGGTAAATTAATACTCATTTAAAATAAAATAAAATAAAATAATATTTTTTGTAAAATTTTATATAATAACCATGGTATTGATTCTTTATAGTAATAAAATATTAATCTTGAATTGGTTAGTATTAATTGATCAAGTTATGTATTTAATTTCTCTTTGTTTTGACTTTTGACAAGTTGAAACTCTTAAATGATTATATAATTAAGTTAAGTTGTAAAAGCGTCTTTCAATTTAAGATTGACCTTTGTCCTTGAATTAGAAGATAAGGAAATAATACATCACAAAAATAACAATGAAAAAAATCATAATGATATTCAAACTTGTAATATAACAATTCTTAACTACATAAAAAAGATTAAATTATATTTCAAATGTTACTGATAATACTTATTACAATTGTTTTTGCCAAAAAAGAATTTTATAATTTTTTTTTTAATTCTAAGAAAAATCGATTATATCATAAGGAGATTAAGTGGAATATAGTCATATTATAAAATGAAAAGTAGATGTTAGCAAAACCTAAATATAAAAACTAAATTATTAATTTTGTATTTCAAATAACAAGAATAATGAATTTTAAATAAAAATTATTATATAAAAAAATAAATTAAAGAATGCCCTACTTAAAATTGTTGCTTTAGGCCTCCTATTAATCGAGCTAGCCCTATGAACCGTAAAAATTGACGTTTACATATGCCATTCAGCCCCTATGCTTCCCAGTTTCCACCTTGCATCCCAAAAATTAGAGGAACATTTTCTGCAAAAGGGGCTTCGTTGTCACATGGATGTCAACATGAAAATCTAAAATGAATGTAGTTTATGAAATATATTTCAAACATTTTATTATTTTTCCTGCCTCTAAGGTGAACTAGGTTGGTGGACTAGAGAGAGACTGCAATCACTAGAATTGACGTCTACTTAAAGAAAATATTGTGGAACATTTAGCAATGGCCTTGCAATCTGATATAATAAAAAATAGATCAAGATTGGTGGTTTTGACACAGCTTAATTACTTGAAAGGAAAAAGATAAGAAGCCAGATAGTGTAAAATATCTCCAAGTACTCAAATATTAAAGAATAAATTGCCTCTTTGTTCTAACTCTATTTTATACGCAAGGGGGGGAAATTTTATAGCCTTCAGCTGACAAATCAAAATGCAAAAATCAAGCTTCAACTCATCAAAAACTTTTCATGTCACTCTAATAGATCCAGATGTTTGAGTTGATACATTTATTCCTCGGGAGGTCTGAGGCTGTCCTATTGTAAGCTCTTCAACATCTCTAGCAATTGATGAAAGCCTATTGCCTAAATCAGATAGACTGCGACAGAAAGAGGGTGGTGAAGGAATGTCGGATGGATCAATAACACCAGAAGCACAAGTACAAAAAGTCTGCTGGGTTCCAGGCAACCAGCACGAATAACTTTGGCTGGCAAAATTCACCATTGGGTTTGGGATGAACAGTGCACTGCTTCTGCCAGGCATTCCCACCTGTTAAGACAAGCAAAATCATTATAAAAAGAAACTGGTTTGATGCTTTGGCTAGAAGAAAGATTCATATAAAAAAGAGAATTTAAGAAATCAAAGAAACAGAAGGAAATTGATACTATGTATATCCTAGGAGATGAAGTGGTGAATGGAAATAAATAAATTAAAATTCCATGATTAAAGAAATCTATTTTGTAACAAGCCATATGTGGCTAGCTATTAAAAACATCTGAGGCTGCAATCTTGATTCGAATCAAGGATATTAAAAACATATAATTCAACATGCTATTTGTGGTTTTTAGAAAATAGTAATCCAATTTTAATCAATTTTGCAACAATTTATTAAAAACGCAGACACCACCAGCCTATGGAGCATAAAGTAAAGTTGCAAATTTCCAATCAACTGACATTAGTCCTAATGAAGCACAGCACAGAAGATCCTACTATTACAGCACTGTTTTAAAGCACTATGAAGTGAAAAGTTTCCCCCATAATCTTGCCAGCTACCACTCACCACAATTTAAGCTAGCCTATTTCCGGGAGAGCCCTTTCTATTAATCCCTCACCAAAAATTGCTTAAAGAATTTTTTTTTAAAGCACTGCAAGATATTAAATTTGTAAACAGTGTGCATTGATGGCCTAATTCCTCACAAGGTTCATTGCATTGACAAATTGCTTTAAAGATCACTAACAATGGTTTTTAGTTTAATAGTTGACATAGTTCTTATCCAGTTATCTACTAGTAAAGATAAAATACACACTATGTTGGGAACTAAAATCAGTTTAAATAATTTTATTTTACTACCATATGAAATAAAATTCAACAATTAAAAAAAAGTGGCCAAGATCAAATTTTTAATTACCATGGAAGGAATCTGACAATAACTTGGAGCACCACGTACAGAGGCTGGAATTTGAGCAAGTGGTGGAATATCCAATGCCAAAGATTCAGAGCTGCCAGCCTATAGGAGTGCAAGCCACAACAAGTTAACAACTATACTTAATATACTATTTTTACACTGTATTTGGAGAAACTAGAGCATGGATGGACTTACCTCTAATGACTTTTCAGCATCACTTTTGTTAGTTTGTGAAACTTGGCAATCCTTAGGAGCAGACGGAGAGATTTCCGCTTCATTCTGCAGAGTCAAGTCAAACACACTCGGTCTCCGTTTCATCTTATTAGTTTCAGCCTGTCTCAAGAAATATTTCTGTGCATGACTAGCAATCTGGGCTGGGGTTTTGGTGGTCACAAACTTCTGTGAAATTTCTTTCCAATCATGTTTCCCAATCTGTTTTAGACCAGTTAGAAATAATTTGTGCTCTTCCTCAGTCCATCGCTTCCCTGAAACAAACAGCAAATTAACTCATTAAAAACTGCTAATTAATAATTCGTATGTCCAATGCTAACTTCTTTCCAGCAAACAACATATTGACACAATATTTATACTTCCATAAGAAACAAAACACAAGATTTTTTTACTTGCTATAAATTAAAACTAAAAGCAGTTTTTTGACATAATATATACCTTTCGGTTTCTGATCAACAGCAATGCTTGGCTCTCTAACAACTTGACTCTTGTTGTTCTCGACGTTGCCATTAACATTATTCTGTAAATAAACACCAAAAATTTTGATGCACGCAGCAGCATTAGCGTTATTATTGGCAGTATTGCTAACAACAGAGCTGGTGCAATTCCTAAAGTTGTGGCCAGTGAGGCCACATTGGGTGCACTTTCTTTCCTTCACCATTGTTCTCACAAGCAAAGAACAACCCAACCCCTTAATAACTACTGCAACTCTCTTTCAAACTCTTATTACAATGTGTCTATTACATAGTGAGAGGGTTATATATATACATAAGGATTTTGGATTCCCAGTAGCAGTCGGATAGATACATAGTAGAAGAATGTTAACCCATCACCGACTATGTGAGTAGGGTCGGTGATGGGTTTTTGGTTTTGATTAAAAACGGTTAGTATACATACAGTAAGGGTTTTGCAACATTATTACAATTCTCATCTGACAAAACATAAACATTAAACACATAAACATTTAACATACAGAAAGAGAGATATACGGAAGTACAGTACCTGGTGTAATGAAAATGAAAGCGGTGAAGGGGAATTAGGATACAGGGAATTTCGAACAAGCAAGAACTAAGAGAAGTACTGATTGTATTTCTTCTTGTATTGAGTGTTATCGCCATTAAGAAGTGATGGGTCTCCTCTCTTGTGGTTTGTGGGTTTGGGAATTTTTGGGGGAGATGGAGTGGCCACCAGGTGGAGAGGGTCAAAAATTTCAGACTTGAGAGTTTGACTGCATCACCTTATGGTCTATGGGTTTGGGAATTTGTTATATTATTTGATTCTTTTTTTAATTCTTATTTTTTAGGAAAAGAGAAAAGAGAAATATCATGGTGTACAAATTAGGAGGAGAAAAGAATGATATTCTTCAAACTAAGAAAATACTACTTTTTCTTTGGTAATACTAGTAAGAGATAGAGCAGCTCTATTACATTTGAAAGACGCGCTAACAAAAGAAATAGAATGAAAACTTTCACTAATTAAATTAATTTCTTCCAGTATTCATGCAGCTTCAACCGGGCAAACTTTATCAGAATTGAAAGGAATCAAAGGATCCCCAACTTCACCAAATGTACTTTTAGCAATAACATCAAGGAAGTAACCTTTTTTTAAAGAGATCCTTCAAGGTGTGTTAAACGCATAATAGAGTGGAAATGAGATTTATACACAAAAATACCAAAAATTTCACTCAAAAAGTTATAGTAAATTTTTTAAAAAAAGAAAGCCATAATAATTTTAATGTGTTTGTTTGGGCGGAAAACGTATATAATGTTTTTTCCATTTTCCTATGTTTTGTGAAACAAGGTCAACGTTTAGTCAACAGGAAAAAAAGCCATAGTAATTTCCTATGTTTTTTCCATTTTCCAATTTTTTCTTTTTCTTTTTCTTTTGGGGGAAAAGTAGCCACTGAAAAGAAACTCCAACGCCAATAGCAATTAAGCAAACCCCCTCTCCTCTCGTCATCCAAATTATTGCTAATGTGGGTTTTTATTTTATTTAAATGAAAGCAAAGAACCTTAACAGCACATGAAAATCCATGTAATTAAGACTCAGCCTCCATTGAAATTACATCAACAAAACTCTTGAGGACCAAGAGCTAGACCAAAATACCCAAAAACGATATTGCTGAATGATTTATGCTAATTCATAGGCAGGCTTGTTTGCTGCCTGGTTACCCAACTAAATAAAATAGAATAAAAAGGGCTGGCCAACGAATGAATTTCAGCAGCAAAATTTATTAATCTCCACGAGATTTGGTCTGTTGGGGCTTCAACGCTTCAAATGCTTATGTGGTTCTTTTTTAATTTTTGGGTAAAGTTTGTATATTTTTCGTTGGCCAAATGTTTAGCACTTGAACTGCAATAGTGCAATGGCTACTGCCGTGCATGTCTGGTATTTTTGTGCTTTGTTGATAAACATTTTTTAGGAGATGCCCATTTTGTTATATAGAGTATAGACTCCTTAATTTTAGTTTTATTTATTATTTATTACAAGACTTCACGCCTGTCTCTTTAGCCATGGTTAGGGCTGTTCACGGGTCAAGTTAGATCGGGCTTAAGCTCAATCCGCATCCAACCTGACCCGTGGACACGTGGCGTGTATTTATTGGTGAAGTATAGAATGAGACAGATAAAATGGAACAAAAGATTTGGACTCTCAATTGAAGATCTAGAGTACTCTTGATTTTGTTTGGACGTAAAGGTGGTTATCCTTCACAATTTCTTAAGAATAGGTTCCCACACAATTCTAGATTCCCTTCAAATGAAATATTTAGAAATGCATCAAATTAGCTTTCTTGTGGTATAAATTCCGTAAAGTTGTTGTAAGACATGTTGAAAGATTCGATGAAAGTGAGTTGTGCCAGTTGTTGAGAGATTGCTTCTGGAAAATAGTTTGGAAAAATGTCCAATGATTCAAGTTGTGGTAGGTTTCTTATAGATGATGGTATATGACCAATGAATGTGTCATTGGATAAATTAAGCGTGTTAAGTCCTTGAAAGTTTCAAAATATTCTGGAATCTTTCTTTCAATTCTATTGCTTGAAAAATGAATGATTATCAAGAATAATATTATTTTATCATATTTTATTATTAAGCCCTTACTTGTCACTGTCATCGATTAATCATTACGGTCAAGAAATCCCCTAATGAAAGTACGCACCTACACATGGATGTAACATAAGTAATCTATATCAACAAGTTTCATGTCAGTCAAATTTTGGAAGAAGTTTGAAGGCAACCAGTAAGATTATTGCAAGAAATGTCAAAGATGCGCCACTCATAGAATGTAAAATTGAAATTAGAACCCACTATTGCACCACAAAATCCATTGGCGTGCAAAATGAGAATCTTCAACTCGCGGAGATTTCCCTAATGAAAAGGGGAAAGTATCATTGTTCTGATTGTTTCCAATATCAAGAATCTCTAGCCTTGTTTACAATTGACTTTGGCACCTATCCACTCAAGTTGTTTTTACCCAAATCAATCCTCCTTAATTAATTTGATCCCATTTGTGCATGTATCAGGAATAGTGCCATACAAATTGTTTCTTCTCAAGTTCAATATCACGAGAGAATCACTCGTCGTACAAATTTTTCGCAAGATTTTCCCTTTTATAGTATTCAGGACCTGTTTTCTAGTGCCACCTACGTGTTTGAGACTTTGAGTGCTTCGACCAATGGCTCATTGATTGAACGGGTGATTCATGGCCTAAAGCTTACATTGGGTCAAGCTCCAAACTAGTAAGTTTGTTTGTTTGTTTTGTTTTTGTATTTTTTTTTTTTTTTCGTATTTTTTTGTTTTTGTTTTTTTTTTTTTTTTTTTTAAGTATGGTTACATTTTAACTTTGATTATGTACGTAGGTAATTATTAAAATGCCATTTTATCCTTTCATTACGTGGCTCATGTTAGTTTTATTCATTATCTACTTTTTCGTAAGCAGTTCCAATATTTATTTATTTATTTATTTATTTATTGTAATATTACATATATTACAACTTTATTACATTGGTTTTATGAACTATGTCTCATAAATTAAAAAGAGGCAATTTAAAATCCAGCTATGAGATGATTGAAACCCAATAATCATATTTGTGATCATATCAGTTTGTACGATTTATGTAGTAGATTTGTAGTACCTTAATATTTTCTATTTCTTTTTTTCTTTACACTATATTCTGACTAATCTTTGTATGGTATTGGCATACTTTTAACTGCAAGGAAAATCTTTTTGAATAATCTAAATGAGCATTAAATAAAATATATCTAAATTATTAATATAAAAATGTTATTAATAGTTTTCCCTACTGGTCTTTTACACTATAGTACATCATATATTATAAGCTAAATATTCATTCCGACAAAATTTAATTACAAAATTGGTTGTATCTTAAGACTATAACTTTACTCAATATCTTTTTATTAGGGGTGAATTTTGACAAATCCACCTTTGGATTACATTTTCTTCTTATATCTTCCATACTTGCAAAATTTCTAGAAAATTAAAGATCAATAGTTATGTCATCAATAAATTTTTTAAATTGCAAATTTTTGTAGTTTAAAATTATGCATAAAATATAATCTTATAGATCATATAGTAAATAATATCTGATTAGCACAAAATTTGACATGTGTATTAAGAGCGTAAAGAGCATGCAATCTAAGGCAAAAATATGCCAATACCAAGGCTACAACCTTACTCAATATATTAATGATATTGAGTAAGGTTGTAACCCAAGGTTACAACCAATTTTGTAATCTAAAGCTACAATCAATTTTGTTGCTTTCCTTTTCATAAACCCATGCGATGCAATAGATTCTTGAAAACAATAATACAATCATCTTTTCTTCTTCTTTTTTAAAAAAGAAAATAATACAATCATCTATTATTGCACATAATCAAAAAATTCCTAAAGTCTCACAAATTTACTATAGCTAAATGGAGAAGATACAAGCATCGCATAAAGTTTTACCTAATTCAAATATTTTTTAAAAATATAGCAAGATACATAAATGGATAGCAATGAATTTTTAAAATGTGAAGAATCAAATCATAAATCATTTGCTGAGGAAGTATTAAAATTAATATCAGTAAGTTTACTTAATGATGCATGAAGCAAAAAACATAAATTTTAGCTCTAAATTAATTTGGAGCTATCTTCCTCCAACCCACTATATGGTAATTGAACAAACCATTCATGTATAATTTTAGTTATACGTCCTTGTTAATGAGTTATTTGGCTTGTTTGAATGATACATGAGTATAGTCTAATAAATTGCCACATAGTGAGTTAGAGTAGATAACTCCAAACTGATTAGCTCTAAAAATACTAAATTGAATATCAAATCGAATGTTGCACTTACAATTTGTAATTAATCTCCCAACAAAACAACAACAAAAAATCACACATCATTACTATCTTAAGTGAATCACAAAGTTATAGTAAATGCAAAAATATTTCTTTGTGCTATAAGTTATGACAAAGGGAACCTCAATATTGAATTTAATATAAACCAAATAGCAAATCCTAAAAGGATAAAGTGCTAGTAGATTTTAAAAATCTGCTAGTAGGTAATAAGGGTGTGCATCCAACCCATTGACCTAATGAAATTGACTAAATATAACCCAATCTGGCACCTTAAGTTTTGTTCCTTGGATTGGTATGTGGGGTTAGGTTGGAATTCTATTTCAAGTCTCAGGTTGGGTTGGGTGCAGGCCGATAGTTTTTCAACCCATTTGACCCAACCCAACCCACCACACACACACACACACGTATATTTATTATTTATTTATTTATTTATTTTACTACCTGTAAGGACGCAATTTGAGTCCTAAGCCCAAAAAGTAAGTGGATCTAGGCCATGAATTTGTAGAGAGTGGGTTGGAAAGCTAGGTTATAATGAGTTAGGTGACAATTATAATGGATCTAGATAACAATAATAGTAAAAGTGGATTGGATTTATCTAAGGAAAATGATCATTGGCACAGTACGAGGATATCAGTTCTTGTATATATTACTTGAAGTTGGTTACAGATACAGTTCTAATTGCTACAGTGTTTTTTCTTTAATTCCCCGATCCCTTTCTCTTAGTGTCTTTCTTCTAATTTATACTATTTCTCCCTTCTCATCTCTACCCTCCACGTGGACAGTTGATTGCTTGTGTTGATCATTGTCCCATTAGCACCCTCTTGAAGTTTTTTGGGGTAGCTGTAAGGCTGAAAAGTATTGTTCAGATATCACTTCCACATTAATGTGGCCAGAAACTCAGCTACAGAGCATTCAATGCAGTGGTAACAGCTTTCTCTTAGATATTTCTTAGCTCCCATCCCTCTTGTACGCTTATAATGCATGTCCTTATTAAAAGAACTTCCTGGAACGTCACCATGGATGATAGGACACACATTTTGATTCTCACTTCATTTAGCTGAGGGGATATTCTTCCTCGGCCTACCTTCCCTAGACCTCTCATTGGTAGCTTACTCATGGGGCTCTGAGTCTTACATCTTCAATACTGTCTATATGTTCTCAAACCACTCAACGTCCTCGGCCAAGGCCCATTATATACACTTTTGGCCCCCTTATCCGTACAATAACCCCTCAAAGCTCCGGTTTTTTCCCTCTTATCCGAGAAGAAAAAATGGGGTTTTGAATTTAGATAATTAAATCCACTTATTTCTCTGATTTACACATATGAGAATATCGCTTCGCTTGTCCCGTAACTGTTCCTGTAGCTTCGAAGCTCGTGATGTCTCATTAAATGCTTCAGGCGTCGCTTTGTTCCCTGCATCCTACAGTGAGATGTAGATCCTACGGTTGGCATTTCTCCTTGAATTTTGAGTGAGATAACTCCTACTTAATCCCGCCTCCTATATAAGTAAGGCTGTTCAAGATCTGACCGGCACCGATGCAATCAACCGGCACCGAACCATTCCGACCACTACAAAGCTCTACCGTAGGTGCCCGGCGCGGTGGTCGGAGGAGAGTTGGGCATACCGACGACGGCCAATGCAGGGATTGGCTGCTATTTTACACTCCGACGAGAAATCACACCATACTGAGTGTATATATATGCTATAATTTAAACATATGTATGATATTATATATATATATATATATAATTATATGTTTCAGTGGAGAGAAGGCAAGACTCAAGAGAGTGGGTTTGACGTTTGAGAGACGCAAGGAAGAAGAAGATACAGCGTTTGAGGTCTGGAGTTGTTTATGATAAGAACATTAGGGTTGTAAAATTTTATTTTATATAATCTAATACCAAAACGACGCTGTTTTGAACCTGACATTAATTTTAAAATTAGTTTTAAAACTACGTCGTTTTGGTATTAGCTTAAAAAAAATTATATATATATATATATATATATATATCAAAACAACAGCGTTAAATTTTAAACCCTAGATTTAGATATCAACCTCTCTGATTCTCTCATCAGCCGCCCACTCTCCCTCTCCCATAAACGTCTCCTCCTCGCCTTTTTCTCTCTCCTCACTTCTCTGCCTCCGCTGCTTGCTGCTTGCTGCCACCATATTCTGGCGTTTGATGCCACAATTCTTAGAGTTTCACTCTTTCCTCTCTCCTTTTTGCTGTTCACAAGAAGTTTTGAAGATTTTGAATTTTGATGCTCCTCTTTATAATGCTTTCTTTGAGGTATGTTTATATATTTTTTTTTTCAATGGTTTTGTTTTATCTTTTATGGATTCAGTTTATTTATTATTTATTATTGTGATTTGAAATAGGATATTTTTGACACAAAGATTGTGAATTTGTTTGTATTTGTGTGTTTTCTTTTGTTTCTTTTTCATTTTATGGAATAATTGGGATTTTGAATGATTATGATGGGGTTTGGGTTGTTAACTACAATGTGTTTGATTCTAAAAAAATGGAGAAATTAACCGAACTAACTGCACCGAACCGATATGGTGCACCACACCTTGTGTAGACTGGTGCCATACTTTTCATAGATAAGGTGCGGTCCAACATGTGAGAAAACCGCACCCTATAGGTGTGGTGCAAAAACCCCTTCAATAACTGGCTGCACCACACTGTGTACAGGCCTAAGTGCCTAGAGGGTTTAATTTTTTCCACTTCACAAACCTGTCTTAATACCTCTCAAACTCTCAAGCCTCCAAGAATTCCCCAATCTCCCAACTCTCAAGAAGCTCCTGAAGCATCACCTGTTCTTATTCTCGTAAGTTTTCACGCTCCTAGGTTCTTTGCTTTTCGGTTAGTCTCCTCGACCTTCCAACCCTCACTTCCTTTTCAAAAAATTTTCCTTCATTTCCTTTTAGCTTATTTAAGTGGGTAGGTTCAAACACCTTGTAGATACTCCCGCCAATATGGAGGGCTTTAGGGCTAAATATCACATTCCACAGGGGGTTGCCCTGCGGTATTGTGCTCCAGATCGAGTGGTTACAGATAGAAAAGAAAGGGCAGTTATCATTCTTATGATCGCCTTCATAGAAGAAGGAATGATACTGCCCATGGGTAGAGTAACCCAAGATTATCTAATCAACCATAGATTGTGTCCTCACTAATGCACACCCAACCTATTTAGAGTCTTGGGTGGTGTCGATGCTTTCAATGAGCAGATGGGTTTGAGACTCACCTGGCACAACGTCATCCACATGTACGAGTGTCATTCATTTGCTGACTCGGGGTATTACCTCAAGTCTAGGTCCTCCATTGTCAGGCTTACATCGTGTCTTCCCAAGTCCAATAAGGGCTTGAAGGACGACTACCTAATCGCCTCTGAGAAATGGCACGACGGTCTTTACTGCCTAACTCGAGAGGGAGAGCCAAGTGGAGTACCTAGGGTTAGGTCCCATGACATGGGATTTAGTTCTTTCAACTTTGTTACTCTTCTCCCTAGCATTTCATTTCCCTTTGATGATGGGTTTTATTGGTCTAACCATGATTTTACTCCTCGGCTGTTCTTGCAAATAAAAGGCACGTAGCGCCTTGCCTCAATTTAGTCAACGTCGTGGACCTCGACAAAGTCCTAAGGTTTGAGGTTTTTGTAAGTGAGGACAGGCAGTTGAGAGCGGTCCACCTCATTCTTGATTTTGAGCTGTTATCGGACATTTTCCAGGATGTGGGCCACGTAATCTGGGCAGGCGATCCTCGGCTATGTAGGATAAACGTCTTGGTTCCTGGGTTCCTGGCCCACAAGGACGTTATGCCAGTTGAGTTGCCATTTCAACAGCCCCTCCCTGAAGCAGTGATTCTGAAGGAAGAGATTGCTTTCTCACACTTATCACTCGAGGATGAAATAGATCAATTCCAACTCGAGGAAGAAGAAGAAGAGGTACAAGCAGATCTTATCAAGATCTCGGATTCTGGGGGTGAGCTTAGCAGATCCTCAGCAGCTCGCTCCCCCTAGGTGATAATCGCTGAGGTAGATAGCAACTCCGAGGAGGAAGATGCAATGGTGAATCCGAGGAAAGGCTCGAGAGACCTCATGGCTGGGAGGAACAAAGGGTCGTCATCCAAGGAGGCCCCCTAAATCACAGCTTCCCCTTACTTTCCCCCCTCTCCTTCCTCCTCCTACAACCACAGTCAGCTTGCTTCACATCCCTAACTTGAAGAAGAAAATGAAGGAGCAGGAAGTGGAGGAGGGTGAGGTGTTCCTCAAAAAGAGGCCAAACAGCAGAAGACGGCAAAGGACAAGCGAGCTTCCTGCCCTCTATGGCCTAGGTATGCCAACAACATACTTGGGCTCCTCATCTAGAACTGGATGGCGCTACCATCCTATGGAACTCCTCCACTAAGGAGTTCCAGAGAGGGCACTCCTCCCATGTTGCTGAAGCCCTAAAGCAGCCCTTCCTCCTGCTGAAAGACATGGATGCTCTAAGGCACATGAGGCAGCCAGACCTCTTCATGTCTCTAAAAAGGGATCTTGCCATGGTAAACTCACCATCATATCTTTTAACTAAATGCAAAGGTGCCATTTCCATTCTCTCTTCTTTTTCTTTTTTTACATGGGATTCCTTTGTCATTTTTGTGCAAGCTATCTAGGAGGTTTTTATAGCTGGGGAATGGGTCAAGGACGCTTGGAACGAGGCCAGGGTTGAGGCCAACCTCCGCGCCAAAACCAACAAGGCCCTGGGAGCCTTGAAGCGAAGAACCTAGAACTGGCCACCAAGTTGATCGCTGAGGAAAGGGCACAGAGGAGCGCTGAGGCTGGCCTAAAGAATGCCTAGGACCAGGTTGAAGATCAGCGTAAAAAGCTCTATCTTACTGAGATAGAGCTAGCCACACAGAAGCAGCTGGTCCTAGACCTTAAAGCTAACTTAGAGAAAGCCAAAGCCACCGCTCAAACAACTGAGGAAGCTGCGGAGGCCTCGAGGTAAGCGTCCTATAACCTCGAGGTAGAAAAAACCGAGATTCGGCTAGCTGAGGAGCTAGCTGAGGTATGCAGGGATTACTGCAAGGAGACATGGATAAAGGCCCTCAACCTTGCAGGGGTCTCTGCTGCCTTGGAGTGGAGGTAGGCTGGGAATGTTTACTACCCTCCCGACATCCGCGAAGCTCCAGCTGCCCTCCTACCTCCTTCTACCCTTGCTTCAGAGTCCTCTGAGCAACCCTTGACTGCTCAAACCCTTCTTCCCCCCTCCGAGGCTTCCAAAGGATCTAGCCAAGCTGGTGATCAAGGTTAAAGGGCTGAGGTGGCCAAGGATAAGGGTAACGGCAAAGAGGTCAAGACCCCTTCCCCCCCCCCCCCCCACGGCGACGCCAAGGACACTACCAAAGCCAAGGATGTTGTAGTCAAAGCGAAGGAGGCCGAGGCCAAATCTAAAGAGGCTGACCCTAAGGCCAAAGAAGCTCCTACCTCTTAGCCAAGCAAGAAAGAAGACCCTCCCCCTCCAGCCAAGGCCTAGCTCTTAGGATTTTATTTCCTTTGTCACTTCATATTTTTTTTAGATTTCCTTTGTATCTTTTCTTTTGTGGTAGTAGTTTGCCATTGTATATAATGTACATTTCCTTTATTTAATGAAAAGGGCTGCCCTTTTTACTTTATGAATCTTTTATTTCTCTGTAATATTTTTTTTACAGTTGGTTTAGTTATCATTTTTCTCGCTGATGGGACTTAAAACTGATGATGTTGTTGACAGTAGTGAATTATTGCCACCCTGACTTTACCGAAGCTAACAGTAGTGCATTGCCGCTAACTCAGAAAAACTAAACACGCATAAATAATAAGGAAAATGACCATATACTTAGGCAAATAGCCAAGGACATTAACCTACCTAAGGCAAGTGATCCGAGGAGCTGGGTTTAACTTGGGATCTGTTTTAACAACTAGAAAGAAATAAATAGAGAGTGTTAATTTTCCCAAGGCACGTGATTTAAGGAATCAAGCATAACCAAGGTTCTGTTTAACACCTAAAAAGATGAATAAAGAGTATTAATTTACCCAAGGCATGTGGTCTGAGGGACTAAGCATAACTAAGGTTCTGTTTAACACTTAGAAAGATGTCATTAAGTGTTAATTTGCCCAAAGCATGTGGTCCGAGGGACCAAGCATAACTAAGGTTTTGTTTAACACATAGAAAGATGTCATTAAGTATTAATTTACCCAAAGCATGTGATCCAAGGGACCAAGCATAATTAAGGTTCTGTTTAACACTTAAAAAGATGTCATTAAGTATTAATTTACCCAAAGCATGTGGTCCGAGGGACCAGGCATAACTAAGGTTCTGTTTAACACTTAGAAAGATGTTTGAAAATATCAATTTACCCAAAGTATATAGTCTGGGGAGTTAGGTATGACCAAGATTTTATTTGATATTCAAATAAATAATAAGAAGTACAGCGCATAATGTAATAAATGAGAATATAACAAAGGAAACTTTTATTAATAATAATACCTTCTCAAGTTGCTTACATTCCAAGGGCGTGGTACAACATTTTCTTTTAGGTCTTCAAGATAATAGACATCTATTCCAACCATCGAGGTGATACGATACGACCCTTCCCAATTAGGCCCTAACTTTCCCTATGTTAGGTTCTTTGCAGTATCTAAAACCTTTCTTAATACCAAGTCTCCAAGTGCTAGTGGCCTCAATTTCACATTGGCATCATATCCTTGGTTAAGCTTGTGCTGATAATACGCTAATTGAACCATGTCATTTTCTCTTCGCTCTTCAATCAAGTCTAAGCTCTTCCCTAACAACCCATCATTGTTGCTCAGGGTGAAAGAATTCATTCTCAACATTGGGAATCTAGACTCTAGAGGGATAACAGCCTCGGCTCCATAAATCATCGAAAAAAGTGTCTCTCCCGTTGACCTACTAGGGGTGGTCTGATACGTCCAGAGGACGTATGGCAACTTTTCCATCCATTTTCCCTTCGCATCATCCAATCTTTTCTTGAGTCCATTTACTATGACCTTATTGACAACCTCGGCTTGTCCATTCCCTTATGGATAGGTCAGGGTGGAATACATATTCGTAATTCCCAGGTCACAACAATATCTCCTGCAGGCGTTACTATCAAACTAAAGGCCGTTATCTGAGATGAGGGTATGGGGGATCCCAAACCGAGTGAAAATGTTTTTCCAAACAAACCTCTTGGCATCCACGTCCTTGATATTTGCCAATGGTTCAGCTTCAACCCATTTAGTGGAATAATTTGTGCCGACTAGCAACTATCTCCTATTCTCTACTGCTTTAAGGAAAGGACCTACAATGTCCAAGCCCCATTGAGCAAATGGCCAGGGGCTGAACAGAGGATTAAGGACTCCTCCTGGTTGGTGAATGTTTGGTGCAAATTTTTGGCATTGATCACACTTCTTCATATACTCTTTTGCTTTTCTTTGCATGTTCGGCCACTAGTACCCCTGAGTGAGGGCTCTATGAGACAAAGATCTACCTCCTGTGTGGCTTCCATAAATCCCTTCATGTAACTCCTTAAGGAGTAGCTCTAATGCTTTAAGGTGTACACATAGCAAGTATGGCCCAGAAAAAGAGCGCTTGTAAATTTTTGGTCCTCGGACAAGTATGGCCCTACCCTCTCATTGGTAGCTTACTTACGGGGCTCTGAATCTTACATTTTCAATACTGTTTATATGTCCTCGAACCACTCAACGTCCTCGGTTAAGGCCCAAAGCCCAATATATACACTTTTGGCCCCTTTATCCCCACACTACCCTTATTTTACTTTTTTTTAGTTTGATTTATTTTGGCGTTAAATATTTAGTTTTGATATCTTCTAAAAAAATTAAATATTTAGTTTTGATGAATTTGAAAATTCTGAATATAATTTAACATATTATGTGAATTGTAATAATTTATTAAAAAAGGTAATCAAATAATTAATGAAAATCCAAATTGTTACATGGAATGAAACATGTAAGCACAACCCACCAACCTAATTTGACTTGACTCGACCATGTGGATTGGAAATTCCTCAACTCGACAAACTTAAGTTAGGTTGAAAAAACTTAGATTTGGCAGTCGGGGAAAAAAGAGTAATCCTAACTGGATTGCGGGCGGAATAGACCAGTTGGGTTAGAGGTCCATTTGTATTTTATCACATAAAAAAAACTAGATTTAAAAAATAACAAATTCTCAATTAAAATAAAAGAACCAAAAGAATTCTCATTGCCATAAAAGAACCCAAAAAAAAAAAAAAACTAAATGTCATGGACCATGTCAAGTTATGAGCCTTCTCATATACAATTTTTCTAGTTACATGTAAAATAATAAAAATTTTATATTTCCTAAAAATATAGTTTAAAAAAACATCTTTACAAAAAAAAACATACATATTAGATAAAGAAAAATAAGTAAATATTTAATATGAATTGCCCCTCAATCTACTCAATGTTAGTAGCAGATTCAATTCTAGAAATCTTCACTTGAGAATTGTTATTTGCCATATACTTTCTCACCCTATTTACACTTAGCCCTACATATCCCATCATCCGAAGAATAAATAAATAAATAAAATCATTTTAAAAAGGTTCGACAAGTCATATGGGTTGACTTGACATGGGAAAAATCAGGTAGGATCATGGGTCAATCCTCTTTATTTTGGATCAAAAATCTCGTGTTCGAGTTCGATATTTTCTTTGGGATTTGGGTCAAGTTATTGGGCCAGGTCCAATTTTGCCAAGTCTAAAAAAAATCCTTCAACCTAGCCTATGCCATATGTGTACTCCTAAATAAAAAAGGAAAAAGTTAACAGATTTCCAAAAAGTACCAATTATAGGACCCAAATTTTAATACCATTTTCATAAAAAATTATAAAAATGTTAGGATAATTATAGTAAACCCAACTGTAGTTTGACCTAAAATCACTTTGTCTATCCGTGTTTTGAAAAGTGTCAATTTACTTACTTGAGGTAAGTTCCACTAGTCTTCCGTAATTCACTTCCATTAAAAACAAGGTTAAATAAGTATTTTTACTTTTTTTTTAGAGCAAGACTTAGGTACAGTACTTAGGTACCGTTCCTTAGGTTCCCCTCTTCAAATTCTGCCATGTGACTTTTTTCTCATAGGATGAAAATGTATTTTTAATTTAGTAGCAACATGGCAGAATCTTAAAAGAGGAACTTAAAGAATAGCACCTAAGGTATTGTATATAAGTTTTGTCTTTCCTTTTATGTCTCTCTCCTCCCAAAACAAAAAAAGACACAAAATAAAAGAAAATAGGATCAAAAGAAGCTATTTGTAAAAAATTAGAAACTTAGCTCAAGAACTCCAATAAATCACAAAATATATTTTTGTAGCACACTTAAAATAAAATAATACAAAAAGAAAAAATTTACTTACAGCCTTAACCTAATTAATGTATGAGAAAAAGAACATAGAGGACAAAATTTATTTCTTACTCTCTCTCTCTCTCTCTCTCTCTGTTTTGTCCTTGTCTCTCTCATCTCCCTCACTCCAGTTCAAATCAGTGGTAGCTTTAGGTCACGGTGGCTTTGGTGGTGACTGTGGAGGAGCACGAGGTGGTTGTGTTGAGTTAGGTATAGGTTTTTAGGAGAGCACGACATTGGGTTAGGTCTAGTTTTTGAGGAGGAGCTTGTGTTGGGCTAGGTTTGGGTTTTGAGAAGTACGACATTAGGTTAGGTTTGGGTTTTGAGGAGGAGCACAGGGTGGCAGTGTTGGGTTGGGTTTGGGTTTTAAGGAGAAGCATGGCTGCGTTTAGTTGGGTTTGGGGTTTGTTGATACTGTATTTTGTCTACCCTCGATTTGCATGCCAAACCCTGAAAAATCCAAAAATATTATTTTCTCTCAATGGGATCACAAGAGAAAATAATATTTTTGGTCAAGGTGCCTTTTCCAACTCAAATGACCAAAATGCCCCTAGTAAATCCTAGGTTTAACTGAAGGTCAAATGAGGTCAAAACCCTCACAAAACAATATTTTTCATAGTTTTACATCAAACCCAAGCTTCTCGGAGATTTTTGGCCACTTTGACCAAATTTGACCTAAAGTTGATCTTGGGTGGACCCAAAAACCCTAATTTTGATCCAGTCGTCAGAACGAGTTGAAACCAATTCCATTGCAAAGATTATCAAATTCTCATTCCAACTACTATTCATGGGTTGAAATTAGAGTTAGAACAACCGAGATACCACAAAAATCGGGATAACGCACTAATCGATGCACCGTTAACTTCCGAGAGCCATAACTTTCAATTTGACTGTTAGATTTTCAAGATTCATACCTTTTTAGAAACAAAAAGTCAAGATCTTTCTAGAAGTGCCAATATCAATCCCATCTGAGGTGGTTTGAAGGTGGCAGCCCTTTACTTCGAAAAGTGTGCCAGGGCTATTAAAGGTCCCAGGCACCCTTCAGACAAAAAAGAGAGAGGTCTCCCTTGGTTCTATTCTCTGCCTGGATGTTTTTTGCTCATTTTTCTTCTCTTTCAAACACAAAAAACACAAAAAAAAAAAAAAAAAACACATCAAAGTCTCTTGATTCTTCTTTCTTCACAAAAAATACAAGGTATTGTTCTTATACCCAATCTTCTTCTCGTTTGTTCTACACTTTGAATTTGGGGTTTAAGGATGTGAATGTAGGTTTTTAGCTACTATCCACGCTCCTTACCTTCTAAATCTTTTTTTTAGTATATATTTTGCTTTTATGCTTTAATAACATGATTTATGGTTTTCCTAGCATGTTGCTTGCTTTATTTGTGTTTCTAGCCTAAATCTCCATGCTTTTTATGCTTTTTGCCATGTTTCATGCTTAGATCTACATCCTTACATGCTTATATGTTTAGATCTATACGCTTTGTACCCTATGCCATGTTTTCCTATGCTTTGTTTCTCTTTTTTGTTCTAGGTTGATGTTAGGGTTGCATGCTCACATGCTTGTATGATGTTGTTGGCTATGCCTTGCTTGGATCTATGTGTCTATGTGTTTATTCCCATGTTATATGGTTAGATCCTTGTCTTCACATGCTTATATGCTTGGATTCATGTCCTTCCATGTCTATGTGCTAGGCTTCTACATGTTTACATGCATGTTTCTATGCCTATATGTTTAGATCTATGTTTTCACATGCCTATGTGTTTGGATCTATGTCCTATACATGTTTTATGCTATCTTCCATGTGCTTGTGCGCGCCATGCCATGTTTGTGTGCCTAGACCTAGGCTATGTTTGTCATGTCATGTGCTATTGTAGCCCTTTTATCGCTTTGTCTTTCTTTCTTGTGTTTTGGTCTATCGATTTCGACCCGATCTAAACCCTATGGTCTTTGTCACATCTTGGCCCACATCAAAGGGTTTGGATCATTCTTATCTGTATATCTATGCTCACTTAGTTCTATGCTTTATGCTTGTGTTAGTCTCTCTTGTTCTAGGCTTTGCCACCCTTGAGGCCTTTAGCGAGTTTGTGGCTGCGTGGTTTCATCCAACGTCCATGAGACTATGTTCGGATGTAACCACTTGAGATGCATCTCCATGATGCCAGTTGCTTTGTGGCATGTACACACATGGAGCGAGGATGCATAGAGCTAGAGCATGGTCTCCTAGGCGCAAGCAATAAGGGCGCGGGGGCAAGTATGTAGATATAAGCCAAGCGGCAGTGTTTAGTAGTTTTAGGAGTCTAGCCTCTCCCATTTGGTTTTGTACTCTTTTAAAACCCCTTCCTCCCTTCTCCCTTTCTCTCTTAGATGGGTTGTATTAGGTATATTATGCCATGTACTATTCGTCCTCATCTCTAAAGTATGGCAACCCCTGTTTACTTGCCTGTACTTATATTTTGGGTCATGCTCTAGGGATGTAGGCATTTACTTTTCTACTTTGTGTGCTTGCATTGTGCATGATGTGTATATATATATATATATATATATATACCTGCTCGCCACTTCTAGTGTAATTGTCACAGTTTGTGTCACCTAAGGCAAAGTAATGCTTAATTTCTGTCGTGAAAGTAAGGTGACATGTCGCCGGATTTTCGCCATGGAAATCTGGAAATTTGCTCGAAAACCTTAGGAAAGCATAGATTGGGATCACACCCATAGTTGTTAGTATCGTACGATACGCGATACGTATTGTACGATATGTATCATATCGTGTACAAAAAATTTCGTATCGTAAGAGCGCATCGTAAGTGCTCATAAATCGTCCGATACATAGGTGCGTATCGTATGAATTGTATTGTATTAGTGAATTGAAAGTATCGTACGATATATAGACATGTGGGTTTAAAATGGATTTTTTTTTGTCAAAAATTGTGATTTTATTTGATTTAAAAAAGTTGTTAGTTGATTTAAAAAATTTGCTCGAAAACCTTAGGAAAGCATAGATTGGGATCACACCCATAGTTGTCAGTATCGTACGATACGCGATACGTATTATATGATACATATCATATCATGTACAAAAAGTTTCGTATCGTAAGGGCGCATCGTAAGTGCTTATAAATCGTCCGATACATAGGTGCGTATCGTATGAATTGTATCGTATCGGTGAATTGTACGTATCGTACTATACATAGACATGTGGGTTTAAAATGGATTTTTTTTGTCAAAATTTGTGATTTTATTTGATTTAAAAAAGTTGTTAGACTTTGTTAACACAAAATTATTGGGAAACTTAATTGAGTCTAGTGAAATAGTAAGTCCATGAGTTTTTTTCCTCCCTTCTCTTTCTCCTACAAAATTTATACTATACTCATAACACTCAGTTTCATACGTGCAAATTTATTTTTTATGCAATTAATAATGTATTAAATGAAAATATAATTATTTTTTTATTTTGTTATTATTATTTTGAGTCTAAAAAGCTAGAATGCCAAGAAAAAATGTAAAGAAAAAATTATTAGAATAAAAAAACAAAAAAAAAGTAGATGTTGATAATAATAAAGAAAATGTCTATGAAAAAATAATTTTGTAAGATGCTGAACCTGACGATAACATTGACTTAAATGGAGTTGATTAGCCAAGATGACAAAAAGATATTATTATTTTGGTTCATATATCATGTATTACTTCTGAGTTTAATTAATTTGAATGTGAATGTTATAAACATAAGTTAATTTGATTTATGTAGTTAGCTTTGTTAAATTTTATTACATAAGTAATGATTTAATTGGTCATTAGTTGAATACATTTTGAATTTATAATGAATATACATTTGATTAGGTGTTTGTGTATCTTACGATACACGATACAAAAAAATAAAAAATCTATTCACAATACAATTCACGATACGATTCACGATTTGACAATTATGATCACACTCGTTTAAAAGCCAAACCTCAAAGCCCCCATGCATGCAAAGCCTCCATGCACGCAAAGCTCCGAAAGTCAATGTCAAAATTATGTTTTTGTATCATGTATCTTACGATACACGATATAAAAAAAATAAAAAATCGATTCATGATATGATTCACGATTTGACAACTATGATCACACCCATTTAAAAGTCAAATTTCAAAGCCCCCATGCATGCAAAGTCCCGAAAGCCAATGCCAAAATCATGTTTTTACTGTCAATTTCCGAAAATTAAGGTTTTATCAAAATAAAGGATTATCTTTAGATAAACGTCGTGGGGTGCCTAACACTTTCCTCACACGTAACCAAACTTCTAGACCTAAGAATCAAGATTTTTGCTATCCACATTAAATTAGAAAAAATGCTATTTTTCTTAACATAGGATTGGTAATAAAATCAACTAAAAACAGGTGACTAATCACATCTAGAAAAACTCAATGATTGGTGGCGACTCCACTTACCTTTGGTAATTTCTTAAGATTTGGCTCAAATTCCTGCCACAATGCCAAAGGTAGACCTACCTTCCTCCACCGAGAGAGAGAGAGAGAGAGAGAGAGAGAGAGAGAGAGAGAGAGAGAGCACCCGAAACCCTGTGCGAACCATGCCACACACCACTACACACAAGCACATCCTCTATCGTCCAAGAGAGGGGCCTCCAACGGGCCCCCAAACACACGCGGGAGTGCCGCCATGGGTGGGTGGTCGAATGAAGGCCAATGACAGTAGCAATTTTTCGCTCCATTTTTCAAGGCCAGGCGTCGACAGGGTTTAAGGAGGAGCACACCATTTTGCAATTTGGGTCTTGGTTGTGGTCGATCTGATCTCTCTTTCCTCTTCAATTAATCTTTACACTTCAACACTGTCGGTTATGTTTTCTTCTTCTTTTTCACTTCCATTTCTTTCTTTTGACTTTTCATTTTCTTTTCAACATTAGTTTTTAATCTTGTTTCTCAAGTTTTTATATGCCTTTTTTTTTTTTTTAGGGTAGGAAAGAGACATAAAAGGGAGCAGAAATACACATTTGCCCCTATTTTTAATGGAGGTGGGTTATGGGAGACTATCGAAGCTTACTTCAGGTAGGTAAAACGATAATTTTCATATCATGAATAGAAAAAGTGATTTTGAACCATACTACAGATGAGTTTATTGTAATTAACCCTAAAAATGTTAGTTACTTTTCTCTTTTTTCTTAATTTTTTTTTAAAATATTTACTAAACCAATAGTATCCCTTAACTTTTCCCTTCAAACTTTATTCTAAAAAAAAATAAATAAATCTTCCCTTCAAACTTTATTGAAATGATGGTTAATTAAAACGAATAGTGTAAGTCACGGATAACAGGATCTATGTGATTATTGCTATGCAGATTCACATCCTCAAGTGTTTCTCATTTAAAAAAAAAAAAAAAAAAAGTCTCACATCCTCTTCAAGTGGGCCCACACGTGCACAAAAATGTGTGAGGCAGTGATGAACTTTGTCCCCTATGTTCATGACATTACCGTATTGCCGTCGAGCTCAGGCAATCCACGTGGCACACACACATCAAATTTCCCAAACTTTGAAGCGTTTTACTTTTTATGTTAATGGAAATTGATAATTTTCACGGGACTTCTTGAAAACGTGTTTGTGTTCTAAATCGTACGTTTGTTTGTTGGGTTCACATACGATATATGCCAGCTTGTTTGTTGAGCTGTCTACTTTGATGAATCCGATGCTGTGTGGTCCCCCACGTGTCACACTTTTTCGTGATTACTATGTGGGACCCCACTCTTCAATTTATTTATACTATAATAGTCCTATCTCCGACGTGGTGTCGTCGAGCCGTGTGATATACACATGTCCTATACTCTCTCGCTCTCTACTACGTGGGACCTTGCCTTGTCGGCTTGTCGTTGAAACTTGAGAGCTCATCGTTTTGTGGGTCCTACTTCAAATACACTTTTTTTGAATTTTCGAATTTATTACTACTATTTTTGCTCTATTTAATTTGATTTGATGTTTTCAGAGGCGAGGTCACATGTTACGACTTTCCCTCCAAAAAATGAAAAATAAAAATCTTACAATTAATTTTAGCTCTTGTTTCTTGTGGCGTGTGTGTATAAGAATTTCTTTATGATATTTGTTTACTTTTCTTTTAGGAAAAAAATAATGGTTATAATGTTACTTTCACATGTAAGAATTTATATCAAACTTATTTGTTGATCAACTCAAAATAACTGTTTATTATGATTGATGTAGTTAAAATGTGATGTTGCAGTTAGGCATGGTGATTAGACTTTTACAAAAAAACTATGATTAGCTCACGGTCTTGGTTGAGTAAACTATGGACATAAGTTGTTTCCATGTCAAAATTTATGTTTTGCATAATAAAATATTAGAGTTGGAGACTGACTTTTGAGATTGTATTGTTATGTTGGGCAATATTCGGTAGATTAGGCTCAAATATTTATTAACTCTGACCTAATAAGTTTAGTTAACTCAACTACCATAAGCAAAATTAGGCATAATCCTCCTGGTGTGGTGTGGCGTGGTCCTACTGGGCACTAAGCTAGTGAACTTATATTTCGTTTTTTGTGTTCCTCCTATATTTTGATTTTTAATTTAATTGATAAAATGGAGTGATGGATTTGATCATTTTCCCAACACATGAAGTAACTAAAAAGAGGATTCATTAGTCAAAAGTCTTGCAATATAACTGATACTTCTTAACGTTTTTAATGGATCTAATATTTTTATTTTGGTGATAATTTAATAGTTGGAGGAGAGTTAGATTCAAATGCCGCATATTTTTTTTGAAAACTCCAATAAATGCCAATTGAGCTATAAAATTCTTAGAATTGATTAAGAATTTTTAACAAAAAAAAAAAAAAAACCTCATAAATCTTACAAGTTATTTTATGAATTATTAGACACCTTAGATTATAACTTCTTCCTTGCCTAAAAATTGAGAAATTAGAAAAAAGCATATAACTAGGTTTGTTTTTTGAGAAAAAAAGTAAATAAGACCCACGAATAATATAAAAAATAAATTAAATAATAAAAAAAAGTACCAATATAAGTTTACTCCAAAGACAATCTAAATATGATGCACTAGTCAATTAGCTAAAAGTAATAAAAGTGAAGTTTTTAATCAAAACTTAACCAAAAAGTGCATTTACGTTCGTGTGAATACTCCAGATTACAAAATTGGACAATTTTCATGAAAATTAAGAATATCTGCAAGAAGATAGCATTCTAGAAGAAGAACAAAAAAATGGTAGCAGGAAAGGAGAAAATATATATTATATAATAAGAAAAGATTGATTGGTAATAGATTGGAGGCGCATAAACCAGACAGGTGGGGCCATGGTGCAATAAATTAGTCACAAAACCATTCACCACTACCATTCACACACCAACCCAACCTCTTTCCTTTTTTTTCTTTTCTTCCTGAAACAAAACCCAACGAACCCACACGTTTCTCTTCTTTTGCAATTTGTCCCCTCCTTTCCTTTTCTGTTAAGAAGCCCCTCTTAAACCCACCACCTGTTTCCTTTGGTCCCCATCTTCTTCTTCTTCTTCAAAAACAACTTCTGGGTCTCAGAGATTTTTTCACAAAAAACCAAAAACACTAGAAAGATTTTTGATGCAGGGTGTTGTCGTTCCTGGAGGTGCTACAAGAAGTGGGTCGATATCCACTTTGTCAATGGAGGACAACAACCTAGTCTTGTCCTCTGAGGATTCTTCTAGCCCAGACGAGTCTGAGCTTGAGTTGGGTCTTGGCTTAAGCCTTGGTGGTACTGCTTGCAAGCCCCAGCAACACTATGCTAGGATTTTGACTGCCAAGGATTTTCCTTCTGTGGGTTCTTCAGTTTCAGTTTCAGCTTCCTCTTCTTCATCATCCTCATCTTCTTCTTGTTCCTCCTCATTGAGCAGAGCTAATGTTACAGCTGGGACCAAGAGAAGTGCTGATTCTGTTGCTGCTGCTAATGGTGCCAGGTAATAAGACCTTTAGGATATTGTGTGTTTTTACTTTCTGTATTTTCTGCTTACTGCTTTAAGTTACTTTGTAATTTCAAGCTATTTAATTTATGTGCCTTCATAATAATATTTTTCCTCAGGTTGTCAGTTCATAACTTCGATCTCTCTCTACTAAGCTTTTTTGTTTTGTTATTTTTGTTAATTTTTTTTAATGCAGTCCTTTTTTTTGTGGGTTTGTTCTGAAACTGTCACATGTTTATTTTGGGATTTTTTTTTGGAATATTTGTTGTTGGGTTTTGATAGATCTGATACTTATAAACGTATGGGGCTTTTGATTACCTTTATTTTGGGGGTTTAATTCCTATAAATAATCGTACGCGCTTACATGTGATAAATTGCAAATTTTAATGACCCCCAAACATTAATATTTGGGAATCAAGCCAAGATGAAGCTTAAAAAAAATAATAATAAAATAATCTTGTTTTGTAATTATCTTCACATCTCCTTTGATTTGCATAACAAGTTTTGTTGGAACAACGAGTGTCTATTGATACATATTAGATTTGTGTTATTTTGGCAACCATTGGTGATAGGACTTGTGCCCTGCCTTTCCTTTGTCTAATGGAAGACCCAAGCTTTCTCTTGTTTGGGCTCAAAAATTGAGAAATCCAATAAATAGTTGTCTCCCACTTGGCACCCAAAACAACAAGGAATAAGATCATCTAAGCGTATCCCTCAATCAATAGTTTTCAAGAAGATAAAGTTTCTATGTTTTCCTCAAACATGACACCAACTAACATGAATGATTTTAAGACAAGCTGATACTAAAGATTATAATATAACACAGTTGAAATTTTAGATTGCATTGATTTATTGCAATTGTTGAAATCACACAAGAGACTAATATTGGCATGATTTCATCCTAGATCCTGGTTGATTGCAGGAGAGTCAATGATAAGTTATGTTCACACTTCATACACCTCTTATGAAGTTCCAAGTAAATTCGATGATGGGTACAGATGGATCCACAATAGATACATCTTAATACATTGCTGATGTGATGCAAATAAGAATACCATGTGTGTTAGTGTGTATGTTATTGGATCTGACACTTCTAAATCAGCAGTTCATCTTGATTTAGCATTTACTCATTTAAATTTGTGGATCGAAATCAATCCTTCAATTAACCCAATATTGTAATTCAGTAGATCCACCTAATGTAATACAACAATAAGCGTAACAGAGTATTTCAAAGGCATAAAATGTTTGAGAATGCTTTCATAGTCAAGTTGTGTTAAATCGTCACTTCTTTTCCAATATAATAAATTTGAAAAAAAAAAAAAAAAAAGCAGGCTCAACATTCTTTCACATTGGATTCTTGGAATGGGATGTTTCATTATTGCATAGAAAGTTTTAATATTTCAAGGGGGAAGTTGCCCCCTCCCCCAACCAATAATGATTTGTAATTGGATCTTGCATGGTCTTGCTTTCAAGTTCAATCTTGCCTAGAGCTTTCTTAATTGGCAATTAGTTGTGAACTTTTTGAGTATCATAATATCACTGACTTTTCCTCTTCTTGTTCTGTGGCTGAACTAGCACATTGTTCTTTTTCTTTTCTGGCTAGACTAGCATGTATGGTTACCCAGCAACATTGTCCTGGCTGGAGTTGTTGCATTCATGTCTTTTGTTTTGAAACCATTATAGAGCAGAACTAATGGTTTTGCTTGTCTTGTCCAAGAGTGCTATCAAATTGGTGATTTTGACATAATAAGGAGTGGTTCACCAACATGTGTTTGTTGGCTTCTGAAGAGTTTTAAGTAGATTTTTGCTGTTTGAAAGATTCTTATGTAGAGTAGATTGTTGGCAGTATCATGCCTATTCTATAGGATAAAATTGCTTCTTGATGCCATGGCCCTTTAAATCTGTCATTACCCTTTGGAATCTAATTACTTGTCTTGAAGATGCAGAAAAATCTTGTAAAATGGGAAAAAAATATAAAAAATCTTAATATTTCTGATATTGAGATTTTGTTGACGTTGGTTCTTTCTATTTGTGCTACATATTATTGAATTTGGTGGTTGCATTTCAGCAACCTGTTGTCTTAGTTTTGTTTTCTCCACTGATGTTATTATCAAATTCTTGCAGCAGTCAGGTTGTGGGATGGCCTCCTATAAGATCATATAGAATGAATAGTTTGGTCAACCAAGCAAAATTACCAGCCACTGAAGAATTCAACTCACTGATTGGGAACAGTAAAAACAGCAATTCTGTGGTTGGGAAGGGAACTAACAATTGCAGTGACAAGAACAATGGTTGTGCCAAAGAAGATGGGCGCTTAAGGAGTTCTCTGTTTGTGAAGGTGAATATGGATGGAACTCCTATTGGAAGGAAGGTTGATCTGAGTGCACACAGATGCTATGAAACCTTGGCACAAACTCTGGAGGATATGTTTCACACATCAACTTCAACAATAAGCTCAATACGTGAGTGTTTCTTATACCATTTATTTTAAATTTCAGAATGAAGAGTCAAGAACCCTTCCAAAGACTGATTTTATGGCTTAAAAAGCCAGGTCTCTCTGCACAATTAATTGTTGTTTACTTCTATGTTTTGTGCACAAGCTGACTTGGAATGTGACTCAAAAATGAAATATTTGTGATGTTTTGTTATCTTATTAGCTTTTAATAAATCCAGATTGGGTAATTTGAGATCTATGTTCAATAGTTAATGTGAGATATCATGTGTTAGTTTACTTCTTATATAAGCGAAGCTTTGAAGTTAAAATTTGAAACTTTGGCATTAGCCTTTGTACATTCAAAAACTGATTCCTTAATGTTGAGTCTTTTTCCATTGAGTATTCCAACAATTTTTTAATTTCATATAGGAACAATAATATTTTCTCTAAATTTTGAAGCAGTAGAAGCGTTGGATAATTTAAGATTGAAGAAAAATGTCAAATCTAAGAATTGCTTTTCATCCAATCCTTCTTCATTGATTTTGTCTTGGATGATAGCGTGTGTTTATAGTTATTCATGATTTGGATTTGGATTTGGATTTTTATTTTTATGTCTTTTAAACTAAGTGGTGGTGGTGGTAATTGATTAGGATCAAGTGGGGAGGAACATGACAAAGCAACAAGATCATCAAAAATGCTGGATGGATCATCTGATTTTGTGCTTACATATGAAGACAAAGAGGGAGACTGGATGCTTGTTGGGGATGTTCCTTGGGGGTATGTATAATATGCTTTAATCATTATCTGATCTGGTGATGAATGGCCTAGGAATTCATGAGGATAAGGTTCTCAGTATTGTGACACTGCCATGTCCACCTAGTACTTAATTTGTTACTTAGGTGTCGTGTTGGCATTGCCTGGTTACCACAGCCATAATGCAGGTAGTGGTTGTTTTGTTAGGCAGTGTGTCAATAACTACCTGGATTTTTAATACATGAACTTGAGTCGTTTTATAGAAATATGCAAGATTGGTTTAAGACACTTGCAGCCATTAATCTCATTGAATTTATTTGGCAAAGGACCATTGAATTTATCCTGAATTGATCAAAAACTCATCTTAATTATTTTTCAATCCAATTTCTTTGTGTCATGATGTGTACTATGAGTCAATTGTTAGCTTTGAATTTGAGTTATGTTTGTTGGAAATGCTAGGAAGAGCTCACTATAATGTTAAATGGGGTATAACCTTGGAATTATGAACCTTATTGCTGCTGAGGTTCAAAGTTTCAGGACATGTAGGTGGGGGAGAGCTTCAATGAAGTGCTCTCTTGATAATTGTCTTCCATGCTCCATGAGTGAACATTTTGGGTTTTATTCTAGGATTTATATTCCATGACAAATGTGAGAGTAAAGAATGTTGAGTCTTAGAATAGGTAAAAAAAAACACATAAATTAATAAATCAAGTGCGGAGAAATGAACTTTGAACTGAGTTTGTCTTTTTTTAGTAAATTTTATGCACTCTTGGTGATTTTATCCTCTACCTTTTGATCTCTGTTTTGTCGTATAATCTGGTCTGATTATCTAAATTCTTTTCTTTTATTCTTTAACTTGCATTCAGGATGTTCATTAACTCTGTAAGGAGGCTAAAAATTATGAGGACATCTGAAGCTAAGGGACTTGGTAAGTAGCTTTGCAATCAACACTAGGTTTCAGCTCTAGAAAGCTGCATTTCTACTTGTATCCTGTGGTAAAATGACTCTTAATCTGCAGCTCCAAGGTCAGGAGAAAGGAATGGGAGGCAAAGAACCAATCCCATCTAGACCTGGCTTTCAGAACTTTAGCAACTGACGATACATGGCTTGAAAGTGATATACAAAAGAGAAAAAGTTACAGCATAGTCAATGCATTTTGAAAAGTAATGATTGATCCACGGCTCTTCTATTTGTTTTGGATTGTGCTTTTCTTGAATATATATATGTATATTTTTTCTGTTCAGTTGTTTTTGTTACTATACTCCTGGGGTTCTATCCCTGCCTTTTGGAAGCCACAGGCATCTTAGTTTTCAATGCCATACTGCTGTACACATGCATAGTTCAGTAAATGTTGTTTGTCTATTATGCTGTAAATGTGAGTGTTTCGATGCGTTTGTTTTAAGCTTTCTGCAGGCTACAATGGGACTTTTTTTTTTTTTTTTTTAAATTGGTTAATGGAGAGATTTTGTATGTGTTGGGTAAAATCCTTAATGGGAAAACTTCACGTCCTTCAAAATTATGATCTTTAACTTTGGGCCTGATTTAACAGATCTTGCTTAATATGAAGCTCTAATACAAATAAAATCGAAGGTGGAAAATTGATGGCAATATCGGATTGTCTTAATCAAATCTCATGTCTGGAAATGATGATGATTGAGAAGATATTGAGTAACAGGATCGCTTAATATTGTGCCTTGTGCCTAATTACAATTTATTCTGTCATGTTCACCAACATAAGTTATCCTGCTGGAATCCTTTGTTTTTTGTTTTTTTTATAAGCTTTGCTGGAATCCTTTGTGCTTTGGGATAATTATGTGCCTATCATTCGCTAGTTTTGGCTTGGTATGTATCTAGGACTTTTAATTTTAGATTTTCAAATATTGTGACTAAAGACTGACTTTGGCTGGATGGATCACATTAGGAGGCATGTATTTTGTCACAAACTAATAATAGTAGTAGCATCAGAAGTCTGCAATCAATTTCCAATAATTCCAACATAGATAAGATAACGACATAGTGACCAGTTTTGTTACCTTGAAATGAGCAGGAAGACAAGGAAAAGCCAAATGACTTCATGGTCATGAAAATCCACGGATTGGTTATTCTCTTTTTCACTCTCTACATAGAAAATTTGAGTTCCCCCAAAAGTTTGGTCGTGGACCTGGTGGTATAAATAATTGATATCACGTAACAGCTACCATGGTTTAGGGAATGTAGTCACGGTTAATATGGTCAAATGAGATTCTTAAGTGGTAAATAATTTTTCTGAGGCCTATAAAAGGTTAGCTAAGCAGCTTCTGAAAGATTAACATAAAATTTTCTGCAATAGGTTTGGGTCAAATGACAGCTCTTCCTATAAGAATAGGGTGAAGGATGAAGATTCATTTGGATGTGTGTAATTTATCAATTAAGAAATGTATAGGCGTCGTGCTTGTTGAGTTAGGCTTCATGTGTAACTTATCAAATTATGGTGTACCCCAAATTGTTGAGTACTTTGAAGAAAACTGGGAAACATCTTGACTAAAAAATGAAGGAAAGAATATATGTCTAATGAGTTGAAGTAAATTCTACGGTTCAATCTTGTACTTCATGGGTCAATGAATGGTATGGTAGCCAAGTTTTTGAGCGTTCCATCTTCACATGACACAATTTATTTATGTTACTCTAAGAATGAGTACAAATAGGCCTGTCTATTCTTGACTACAATCTCTGCTATTACACAAAAAGGATGGCTTTATTTGCAAGAAAAAAATCTAATTTCATACCCGTTAATATCCTATAGACACAAATATCAAACAGTGATTACGAACATCAAAGAAAGGCAATTCTAGGTACAAAAGAACAAATGTAACAATGACACGGCCAGAGGGGGAACTCAATTTTGTTCCTACAGAAGGCCATTTACAGGTGATGTGGTAAAGACAGGCTTGTCTTTGTTAGTTGTACTTCCTTCATTGTTGCTACTGCTTTTTCTCCTAGGCTTTGCCTCTCCTAGCATTGTGATTACATCCCTCATGGAGGGTCTGTCCTTTGGGAACTTGGCAGTGCAAAGAAGTGCTAGTCTAAGGACTAATAGCATCTCTTCCTGAACAAACTTGCAATTTCCTACGTTGGGGTCTAGTGCTTCTTCTAATGCTTTATTGTCTCTAACTTTCCTTCGTACCCACTCAACAATGTCGACTGATTCTCCAAACTCGTGATCTAATGGCTGCTTTCCTGTGAGAAGCTCCAGAAGCACCACTCCATAGCTGTATATGTCAATCTTTTCGTCTACCTTCAAGGTGTATCCATATTCTGCGAAGGAATTGTTAAAATTACAAAATTGTCAGCACCGCATATGTACAAGTTTCTTTGCAATCCACCCTAATCATTAATCTACTCCATCATCTTAAGTACAGAAAAATTCACGGGTCAATAGAGTTCCTAAATTGATTAAAGCCCTGAACTATTTTCGAGCAGTATGTACTTATTCTAACCAGTTTTCAGATCTCTAACAGCCTGACTAATTAATCATTTGCTAGCCATTGCAAATAAAATCAGAGTAGTAACTGACCTGGAGCTATGTATCCATAGGATCCAGCCACCATTGAAACTGTCTCATTCTTCCGGATCATCATCCTTGCCAACCCAAAATCAGCAATCCTTGCCTCCAGATTTGCATCAAGCAGTATGTTATTCGATTTGATGTCTCGATGGATAACAGGTGGGTGACAATCATGGTGGAGATAAGCAAGCCCTTGCGCGACACCTAGTGCTATGTTATACCTTGAAACCCAGTCTACAAGCAATCTTCCTGCTAGCTTGCCATGCAAGGCTTCCCCAAGGTTGCCATTTTGCATAAACTCATAAATTATCATTACATTGGTGTCATTATGAAGACATCCTAATAACCGAACAATATTTCGATGCCTTAACCTTCCAAGGACATGCACCTCTCCAACAAGGTCATTGCTGTTTCCAGTTTCAATGTCGGCTGATGATCTCCATAGCTTTTTGACTGCCACAACTGCATTTAGCTGAGGCATCTCAGCCTTATACACAGTCCCAGTAGCCCCCATTCCAATTACATTTGATTCCTTAATGCAAGCCAAAATGTCAGCAGAGGTGAAACCAAGCCTCTGGAATGCCATCAATCTCCATGGCCACTCACCATTGCCTGTTTCAAATCTTTCTTCGAAGCAACTTCCATTCGAATACCACCTTTTATATAAAGTCCGAGCACCAAAAAGAGCAATTAAAATTGCTAAAAAGGATGAAATTCCAATGATCCATCCAGCAATAACGTGCTTAGCATGCAATCTCCCCTGTCCTGATGTGAATGCCAAAATTCCACTGCAAGGAGGGAGAACACCACCACATAGACCAGGGTTTCCCACAAGATCATCCGGGTTAATAGTTCTTAGCACACCATTTGTTGGAACAGGTCCTTCTAGTTTGTTGTATGAAACATTGAGCATTTCTAAGGCTGGAGAAATTCCAAAGTTGTCTGGTATTCCACCAGTCAAAGAGTTGTTGGATAGATCAAGAGTGGCCAAAGTGGGCATCAGTGCAACTTCTTTGGGGATTTCTCTGGTCAGTTGGTTGTTCCTGAGATTCAAAGATACCAATTTCTGACATGAAGCAATGCTTGCTGTAATGCTTCCATAGAAATGGTTCGATGAGAGATCAAGCACAGAAAGTGAAGGACAGTCTTGGAATTGGCCAGAGATTTCATCTTCTAAGTTATTGTTTGAGGCCAGGAAGGTTTGCAGATTTGGAATGGAAAGAAGGGTGGAAGGCAGAGAAGATTGGAGGTGGTTATGAGAGAAATCAATAAAAGAAAGCGATGTAGAAGTAGAAATATCATCTGGGATCTGACCAGTAAGACTATTATTTGCCAATTCTAACCTGTCAAGCTTCCCAAGTTTGCCAAGCCCCACAGGAATTGTCCCAGAAATAAAATTATTCTGCATTCGAACTCGGGCAAGTGAGAGACATGTTGATAAGCTACCTGGAATTGGCCCCGAAAAGGCATTGTTGAAAAGAATGAGCTTTATGAGATTGCCCCCATTGCACACACTCGGTGGAATCTCACCAGAGAATGCATTGGATGACACGTCCAACCACTGCAACGGTGAATTGTTGCCAAGATCACTGGGCAATGAGCCTGATAAAGAATTGTTCCACAGCTCAAGAACCAGTAACTGAGTCAACCCTCCTAGTCCAGTAGGAACTGAACCTGACAACTTGTTGCTCATAAGATTCAAGAGCTGCAAGTTCTTCAGCTCAGCTATCTCAGCTGGAATTGCTCCTGACAACATGTTAACAGAGAGATCCAGATAAATTAATGCGGTGATGTTGCCAATGGAACTTGGAATTCTGCCTCGAAAATTGTTCTTGTACAAGTATACTGTCTCTAGTAGCTTTAGCCTTCCCAATTCAGCTGGAATCTCACCACCAAGATTGCCAATTGCTAAATCAAGATACTTGAGATTGGTGAGATTTCCAAACTCCACTGGGATCCCACCTTCGAATTGATTATAACCAAGAATAATTCTTTCTAGTGATGAAAGCTGGCCAAGTTCCCCTGGTATTTTCCCTGTGAGATTATTACCAGAGAGGCCAAGAAACTTCAACTTGTCCATGTTCTTGTAGGACTTGGGAATGGGGCCTTGGAAGAAATTCCCTCTGAGATCCAGGATCTCCAAGGAAGTAGCATTTCCAAGATCCTCAGGTAGAAAACCTGAGAAATTGTTGCTCGAAGCATTTAAGGTTATTAGTCCAGCCAACCTTCCTAGGCCTCCTGGAAAGTTTCCTATAAAGGAATTCTGGCTGACATCAAGGCTCTTCAGTGCTGTGAGATTGGAAATTGAATTTGGGAATGATGAGAAGTCATTAAAGCTCAAGTTGAGGGAAGTGAGACTTTTTAGCCATTGCAAGTCATCTGAGATACTGCCACTGAGATTCAAGTGAGAGAGATCAAGCTTTTCAACAGCCCCATTGGAGTTGCACCACACTCCAGTCCAGTTACAATGAGTTGCATTCCCTCCTGCTGCATTGTCCGGCAATTTCCAATTCTGGAGGCTATCTAATGGATCAACAAAACCCAGTTTTATTGAAAGTAGAACATTTACTTCATCATCAACTGCAGCAGCAAGACCAATAACATAACAACCAATGTAACAGTACAAAAAGAACAATGAAAACAACTGGGTTTTCAGCTGCATCTTGTTATTCCTTATTTTTCTTTCTTATTGTCTCAGTTTACCACCATTTTCCATTAGCTGACTGAAACAGCTAGAATGAAAGATGGATGATTTGGGGGAAAAAAAACTGAGTTAGAGAGTGAGTGTTAAGTGTTTGTTTTATGAAGAAGTAGTAGTGCAAAGAAGATTGACTAATATCATATGTGTTGGTATATAAATATTAATAAATTTGAATGATTAGTTTCCATTTTTATTTTTTGAGTGACTCGTGAGGTCTTGGGTACTGCAACAGCTGTTAATCAGCAAGTAATGACGGGGGAAGGTTTGGACTTATTGGAACCTTCTCCGACACTAAACATGGGGAAGGAATGTGTTCTTACAATTCATGCATTGTTTCTTCTTTAACTGTTTCTGCTATGATAGTCAACTTGAGTGAGTCATCATAATATGCTTACTGGTTTATCTTATTATTTTCTTCCACTAATAATTTCGGTTTAACACTCTTATTAGTTTCAGAAAATTATTACCAATATAGATTAAACAATTATAGAGTATTAAGTATACTGTATATATGTGGTGTCCCATAGAGTAACTTTAGTTTCATGTGCCATTCCACTCCACTTGCTGATCAAAAGAAAATAAAGTAATTTTTGGAACTGGATTAACTTATGACTAGTGTTAGAGTCACAATATTTTTCATAACTGCTAATATGAGCTATGATTGGAAACATCACTTTTATTAGTCTTTATAAAAATCATTTTTATTACGCATCAATCACAAGAAATTACGTCAACAATTATAAAAAATATGGTGTTAGTCATGTCAATGTCCTTGGTTCTATCTAGCCAGAGGCTTGTTAGTTTTCACTTTTCAGCTCTTATTTGGTGGGAAGATATATTATATAATTTCTATGTAAAGAAAACCTTACGGCATTTACCTAGTACATGGAATAGATTGTGGATAAAAGCTTAGATTAATTTTACAAACTTTAGGGGCTTTACACGAGTGTGCAAGTGGAACCCAAAGCCTGCAAGCTCAAATCATTTAGATTTCATCTCAAGACTTTTCCACAGGTATAGGGTAACTTCTAAGTATGACAAAGATTCAGAATGATGCATAGCATGGACCCATAAACATAGAGAATATAGATTAAAGGTGGGGAACCCCAACAGAGGACATTGATGTACATGTGATCAAACCTGGCATCAAAAACGAACCCATGTGATTTTGGGAATTATTTTTCCTAAATTAGCCAAAGAAACCATATAACTCAAATTTATATTACACAATTAAAGGGGGAAAAGAAATAAAATAAAATAAAATTTTGTAAACATGTTAGATGGAAAAGTACATAAGGTTTTGGAAATATTTTAAGAGCACCACCAGATCTTACACATCATCCACTTAGTCTTTGATGTTTAATTAGCCTTGATAGTTCAATCAGCAGGTTAGCTATTCACAATGATTAAGTGTGAAGGAATCTTTCCATGTTATGGGATGAAGCAAACATAAAAACAAACCTCTCTTTTTTTAAATCCTATTTTGTCAAAAGAGAAAAAGAAGAAGAAGAAGAGGAGGATAATTTGATATGGGCCACACACCATATGTTGATTTGTGAGATATCCTTAAAATTCTAATATTAGCCATGAAAGAAGTTCTTTATTCCTTTTCCTTCTTTTTTGTTTTTGTTTTTGTTTTTTTTTTTGTTTTTTGGGTTTTGGTTTTGGTTTTCCAATTAAATGAAAGATTTCATTTACCTTATATCAATGCTCTTGCAAATTTTTCTTTTCCCTATTGAGAACCATTATAAGAATGGAGAAAAATAAAGTGACAAACTTGACCTTTTAATTGAGGGGCATGCGATTCTCAGAAAAAGAAAAAGAGAGAGAAAAGAGGGGCAGACAAAAAGGGAGTGCACAAATCAAATGCAAAATAAAATAAAGAAAGGCCTGAGTGGCAGCAAAGAGAAGGAAATGGTTAGAAAGTGATTCACATAATCAATCATAGTCTGAGCCCACCAACCGCCATTTCTGTCACTTACAATTCTACTTTTTTCCTCTCCGTTGTACTTTCACATGCACACATGTGGACCTGCTGGTTTAAATGTTTAAAAAAGAGAGAGAGAGAGTGATTGATGCACTTTTAAATTAATATTAGAAACTAGAATAGTGCTAAAGTGGAATTATAAAGAATGGGAAGCCATGTGAAACAGTAGCTTCCTTAGGAGTTACCTCCTTCCCTGCCCTATTATTTGAGAGAGAGAGAGAGAGAGATTTTTAATAAAATTTCTTTTTAAGTGAAAAAATGAATTTAAAATAGATGCTAAACTACTGCTTGGATGAATAACCAATAGTATAATAATAGTTTACATCATACTTTTCTTATCATAGATTGCATTACTCTCATCAATCAAATTCTTCAAGTGAAAATAAGTTACTGTTTTTGTAAAGCGAACAAGTGTGTTCATCTTTTAGCTATGAGAGACTCAACTTTGATCAAGATATTGTGTTTTTTGATAGTCTGTTTGTGGACTTATAAATGTTAATTTTTTTTAATAATACTTTGGGTTTGCATCATGAGAGGCCTTGTCTTCTGAATATTGCTATAGTTGATTACGTTAGTTAATACAATTTAATTTTACCAAAAAAGTAAAAAAAAAAAAGATTTGAAATAATTTTAATTGAAAACACAAAGAAATGTTATTTGATTTAAAGATAATGGTTAGAGATCATCTATTTTAATTTATAATATGGGAATCCATTCATGCATTGAGAGGGGAAGAAATGTTATGTGCGTCCACATAGCTTTATACCAAGCCACACCTATAACCACTCTTTCAATATTATAAGAAGATTGGGAGAGAGAAATAGTGAAAATGGGATCATAGTGGTAGTGATTGCACATGTCCCACATGGATGAAGTTTGGGCCATCATAGGGCACTCACATTTTTGAGACAAATCTGATCTACAATACTTTTCTTTTCATTATTTTATTTTATTTTTTTGGTCATTTGGTGGGTTGATTCTTGGGCCATGGGCTTGGGCCCAATGGAGGATAATTTTTTGGGCTCATTATCTCAAGATTATTGGGGCAGAGAAACTAGACTTTAGAATCAATTAGTTGGTGTCACAAGGGAATCTCGAGCCTGGAATGGTGGAATGTGATACTAAGCAATTTCATTATTATTATTATTATTATTATTATTATTATTATTATTATTATTATAAAATGCACATTACACCTTCTAAGTTTGGGTCACTATGAAATCAATTCCTCCACTTTCAAAATTTACCATTTACACATATAATTATTATAATGATGTCAATGTATTTCGTCCTTTATGGTCTGTTATATTTTTTTCGTTAACCTGCCTAAAAACCGAGATTGTTTTTATATATGTAGGTAGATTTTTTTGGGTGAGCTCACAAGTCACAACAAGATTTTAACAGATGTTAACAGAAGAGGCACATTAATACTGTTCTAATACTTGATGATGTAAATTGTTTCTAAAAAAAAAACAAAAATTATGTAAATTGTTACTTGTTAGTTTTCAGAATTAAGGGAGAACCTGTAATACTTTTTTATTATTTTAAAGTCACACTAGAAACTAAGAGTTTTGTAACTCAACTGATGTTTGCTGCTATTTCCAAGATTCAAACCCCTCCTCCAACTATCAAATTATTATTAAAAAAATAATATTAACAAGGATGGAGTCACACTAGAAATTGGAACTACACAATTTAAATGTTCTTGAAGTATAAAATATGTTCTAATTTCGTTCTTAAAGTATAGTATATATTCTATTTCCGGTCCTAAAATTTATTTAATTATTTATTTATTTATTTTGTCCTTCTATATTCTTTCATTACTTTCTTGTCAGTGTTCTATTAGGTATTCAAGGAACGAAAATAGAACCTAATTAACTTTTTTGGACAATAAGGATACAGTTTACGTTCTATTTTTTTTTTTCCATGAAATATTATTTGGGGTTTTTTTTTTTAATTGGTTAGAAATATTATTACACACAGGGGCGGAGCTAAACTTGTGATTGGGGGCAATGCCCGCAACCAAAAAAAAAAAATTAATTATTTTATAATATGTATAATTATTGAAAACATTAAAAATTTAGCTACAAAAATAGGAGTTGGCACCCATATATTTGAGTTAGTCCAATGATACACTTAAAAAAATAATGTCAATTGGTCTAGTAGTTATAGAGACAATGAAGTTTTTGTAAAACTTGGATCATTCATGTCATTGGAAACCTTAGTGGTCCCATTAATTTTTTTTATTCATTTTGGTAGATAATTTTGTAATTTATATTGAAAGTAAAAATTTTATAAATTTCACTATGAAAAGATGAATTTTATTCTTAAAAAATCACCATTGAGCATAATTTTTATAGGAGATACTAAGTTCTTTTTGTTGATATTTTCCGTACAAGTCTAATATCATACAAGATATATTTTGTATAATCATTGGGGTTTAAAAGATGATAAGTTTTCCTAAAAAATTATCTCGTGAATATACATATGTCAAAGTTAATCATTTTGTATACAATATATTTATAAATTGTGACCTATGTTTATGCATGTATGTGGAGGGTTTGTCTTGACTCTTGACTAACATATTTGTACCAAAATTTGGCATTCCCAAACAAAATATCCTAACTGGGCCATGGACTACATAAATACCCCACCCCTTCCTCCTCGGGTTCAAACCGAGGCTCCCACGTTCCCCCATGTCTAGGGAGGCACCATCTAGCTCAACTCATCTAATGGGTTTTGTTTTTATCTTTAAAACTTAACAAGAGTGGACTTAAAGAGGAAATAGAAAATTTTAAATTTCCAAGAGAAAAAAAATGGGATTTTTAAATTTGAAGCACAAAAAAGGAACATGATCTGTATTTTATGGATGAACATACTATTTATGTTTAATAATAATAACAATAACAATGAATAAAGGGGTTTTTCTTAAGAATTTTTTTTTAGATAAGATGGAATTTCAAGCCTATAACATTCATTTAGTAATGATTGCTCTTTGTCATTAGATCCCGACACTAATTGGTTTTTATTATAGACATGATTTGAACTCCGTCTCTTATTTAAGAACAAGAAACTTCATCAGTTAAATTAATTGGAATCCACAAATAAATAAAGGGTTAATTACATAAGAAACCTCAACTTCTGACCTTATTTATAAATTAAACTCTGAATTTTTAAACTCATCAATCTCAACTTTATGGTATTAATATTATAACAATTAAATACTTTATAAGGCTCTTTGAACAAAAAATAACAAAACTCCACATAAACCCTACTTATTTGACCACCGAAAACATTTCATATAATCTCTTATAGTATTTTTGTACTAAAGTAAATCTACAAATCGACTTGAAAAATCCTAATAACTAAACACATTTTAATGAGAATACAATCAATTTGTGAGTTTTTTTGGCACTAAAATACGATATAGTGTTTATGCAACAAATGTTTTGGTGTCTAGATATGTAAGTTCAATTTGTTTCAGTTTCCATTACTTATTGAAAGTGACTTGTTGAAAATGAGAATAGACAGTTTAGAAAGTTTAAAATTTTAATAGAAACTTTTAAAATTCAGAAATTGTTATAAAATCCTCCCTAAACCATAAAATAAAAAGAAAAGGGGATAGAGATTGTGAACCATTAATCTTGCAATGTCCTAGACAGCCTTTATTTAGATTAGGGTGGCTAAGAAAACAATGCACGTCCTTATCGCCGGTGCTACCAATACCGACACTAGGATTCATCAAAAAACAATACCGACACTAGGAGCACCTAGTTTTGATGTCTGTCTCTTTCGGCCTTATCATTACCATCTAGTCATTATAACTATACAAAGAAATTTCATTTTCATTTTGACTTATTATTATTATTATTATGTCTTTTGAAGTAATATTGGAATTTTTTTTTGGGGGGGGGGGGGGGGGGGTTAGAATTCAAGGTGGTCGATACCGTACTGGTACCAGCTAGTATATACCGTACCGGTATATATACCGGAATCGAAATATTAACGTTTTGGACCGGTTTAAATACCAGCTGTACTTGCCATACTAACCAATTTCAGGCAATACCGGCCAATACAGAAAAAAGTAGAAGCTTTTTAAAAAAGAAATTGTAATTTTTGAATTTTTGTAAGGATAAAATAGTAACTTACTTACATCAACTTATTAGTATTGTTTGTTTTTTTAGTATGCAACTGTGCGACCAAAGAGGGCTTATTGGGCTAGGCTTTCGCTTGGACTCAACTTATTTGTGAAGTGGGCTTTGTGTTTCCTACAATGGATAGCTCAATGCACTAAGGCCCAACTTTGACTCTTTCACTTCATTCTCCTCTGGCTAATTTCTCCTACATCTCTCTCTCTCTTTCTCTTTCTCTCCCCCCCCCCCCAAAAATCCCCCCTTCTTCTTCATAGCCCTCCCTTATTTATAGCCTTCATTGGGTGGAAATATTATGACTGTTCTGGACGATAATGGAAAAGAGGGTCCAATGTCATCGTGGTTAAGTGGGAATCTGGTAGTTGTGTGGCAAAAGTGGCATTGGAACTTGCTCATCATTGCTGCGGTGTGTCCGGCAACGACTTCACGGGTGATTTGCCGGCCAAGTTGGACACCATGCTCCCCTGTGAACAAATGCCCTCAGAAACGTTTACTACTGAAGTAAGGACGGTCCAAACCGCTGGCCATGCGAGAGTGAAAGAGTTTGTGGGTAATAGGAAACCCATCTTTGGGCTTCTAATAATGTCCGGCCCTGCCCGGATTAAGGTGGACTGATCGGGCTTATGGGCCGCGCAGCGGAAAGTTATATACGAGGCCCAATAAAGGATTATGTCCTGGCCGTACAGCAACGAACAATTAAGTTTTCTATTTTATATATTGTGTTTTATTTTAATTGATGCTAAAATCTAAAATCATAAATAATTTGTTCTGAATTGAGATAATGTTTTAAGGTAAACTTTTATATTTATTATAATACATGCACACACACACACACACACATATATATATATATATATATATATATGTATCTGTGTGTGCGTGTATATATATATATATATATATAACAGTAAACCCAAAACGATATGCCGGTATTAACCAATATCGAAATTTATTGTTCCACTAATCAAACCGATACAGCGTTCAGTACGAGATTGACTCTCTATATCAAAGTGTTCCGTTCCAATCAATTTTAAGATATAGCCTATTTTATTGGTAAGTTGACATATTAGTGGCATTTTGAAGACTCTATTATCCTCCACTCCTTTTTATGGATGGGATGGGATGGGATGGGATTCGAACTCATTGATGGAACAAGTCTTTACACGTGATGAGTACTAGGTTGGATATACTTTTACATTGGCTCCAAGGAGGCTGGGGAGTCATCACAAGCCAATCAACTAGTCTCACGTGTTATGACAACAACGTTAGATTGCTTTGTCTCCTGGGAACCTGGGGAGTCGTCACAACTCACAAGCCAATTCACTTGACCTGTTGTCATTGAACACTGTCAAGTCAACTCCCCATCAACTCTTACAAATTGACCACCAAAGACAGACTACCGACTCTCCTCTCCTCTCCTCTCCTCTCATTAGAGAAGGAGTTCAAAGATTGAGCTTTAATTCTATTTTCCATTCAGGCTAAAAAAATAACGTAGTAGAAGGAACTTGAGACCTCCAAATTTACCACACGTTCTTTAAGTCTATTTCATCCCACCACCCAAGTGTCCTGAAGGAACGAGTTCCCATTGATAACTCCAAACTCAATTACATAAATAATACCTGTAACTTATACTAGCGAACATTCAAGCCAGTTTGTGCATGTATATGCAATTATTAGGCTGTAGAGGAGCTTCAAAAATATTATAATTTACTAGCAACAAATAAATAAAGCATCTATTGACATAAAAACTCATTAGACAAACAAATTGTTAGATCTCTGCCTCGAATTTAAGTTGCCACTGAAATCTTTATCGTGATGAACACGTTTGAAACTTCAAATTCACATATCAAATGACAAACATTGAAGAAAAACTGAAGCTGAATACAGGAGATCAATTAAAAGAATAGACTGTATCCGACTCTAACTAACATTTTTTTGACTCTAGTAAAATTTCTATATATTTCTGGGCGGCAGACCCTAAGAAAAAAAGAATGAGGGCTGACCCGTGGCCCTTAGTTAAAAATAGCCACCATATGTACTCTATATATCCTACTGTGTAATGTATTTTCACTTGAGAGTTTTTCTAACGAGAAGACACAAGAGAGAGAGAGAGAGAGAGAGAGAGAGGTACTTATGACCCCAAAATGAACGCATGTATCTCTGCCCAACTAGAGACTGTATAGAGAATACCAGAGAGCCCTTTCCAATTACCGGAGCCATCTTCAACAAGTTCTCTCTGCTTCTTCACTAAACCAGAGAACAACGGGACAAAAGAAACACCAAAGTGATCTCCCAGTTTCCTTAGGCTTGAACTTGAACCAAATACAATGCCTACATCTGCTTGAAGCAGACAAAGCAAGTCACCCACTGCGCCTCCAATGTAAACAGTCAACTGCTTGCTTTTGCTGTTGCAGTTGTTTAGAATTTCATTGAAGCCTTGAAGCTTTTCCATGGGAGACTCCACCTTCTTATCAATGCCACCCGTAGTGACAGATTCTTCATAAGTAAGCTCATTCGAATGCACTTTTAACTCATCTAAGTCCCCTGCTTAGTAAAATAGAAAAGAAACTTAAATCATCTATGCCAACATTAAAGAAGACAAGGAAAAAGAGGAAATGTACATTCATTCACATCACCTCTAATATTGTTACACGCATACTCTTAAAAAAAGTAAAAAGACACCTCATTCAACAGGAAACCCCATCAGTATAAGTATTATGATGTCAAATTATTCTAATTTACAAGGGAGTGGGTTTCGCCACCCAACCTCTAGTCCAGGTGGTACCTCTGTTTCTCTCCCAAGGGGAAGAGTCTGGGTTGTGTCCCTCTGGGTGTGTGTCCTGTCTTTATTGTAGCAAAAAAAGTACAAAGAAAAAAAGAGTGGCTATCAAGTTCAAGAATGTAATTCCACCATAAGACAGTGGACCAAACTTTAGAATTTGCGGATTTACTGCATGAATCTGCATTCCAGAGCCATCCACAAACTAGAAAGAAAGCAGCAAAGCCGCGCATTTAGATTAATGAAAGCAACTGAGACTGCCAATTATTCTCTAGCTAGAAAATTGGAGTTCTGAAGCATGCCAATCTAATCTAGTGCTGAGTAATGATTCAAGAACCATCTTTCAAATCAAGCTTGAAGCATCTCCATTTTCTTATCAACCAGATGATGTATTAAACAAACTTGTAGAAAATCAATATTGCCAAGGGTATGAATGTGTGTGTAGCAACAACTACTGACAATTACTTATTTAAGTTTAGCCCCCAATCAGAAAGCTTCACAAGGTCTGAGATAACATTTTGACTAGGTTGTAACCAAACTGAAATTCATATCCCTATCTGGTTTCCCTCAGATAGCCCTCATTTTTCTGTATTTTAGTTAATTGACCACTGTCTATGCTTCGCTTCAAACCAGGTCAGGGCTTCATATATCTGCATTCCTTCTATCATTTTTTAACTTTAATATCCAGGAAATATTTGGTGCTTTACAGTTGATCAATTGGTGATTAATCACAAACACATTATCTATCAAATATCATATCCTCTTCTTTTATCTATCAAATATCACACTCTTCTTCAACTCAGCACATGTTTGTCAATCAGCAAAAAGTGCTCAAGTACAAAACCACTACCATCATCATCACCATTCCTTCTCTAAACCTCAATGTTGATAAATCTAGATTTTATCATTTTGAAACCTAAATATATTTTCTTGTTATCAATCTTGAGTATGTTAAACAGCACATTATTGATAGAAGCAACATAGGCTGATTGACAACCCTCATATACAAATGAATCTAGAAGAGTGAATCAAGAAGATTAGTAAATATTTTCTTTTTGACATTTGTTTGAAATATTTTTCTTAACTTACATAGAGATTTCTCTACATAGTGATAATTATACAGGAACACCACTACCCCCGTATGTGTGTGTGTGTGTGTGTGTGTGTGTGTGTGCGTGTGTGTGTGTATGAAAATTATACCTGATGAAAAAGCTGACCTAATGAGATCACCACACCAGCAGTACGAAAGCACATGAACATCAGTGTTCAGGGTATCATTTTTCACAATCTTTTGAAAGAAACTTCTACAACCATCTTGAAGAATGAGACGCTGGCCAGCCCGTTTCATATCCTCTAGATTTAAACCCTTGAGTACTCCTGACTCAATCACCCGTGTATTTGCTCTTTTTTCAAACTCTGCAACTTGTTCAAGGGCTTTATGCAGACCTTCATAATCGAATTTTTCCGCTGGAACAACACAAGTGTAGTCATTATACAGAAAATTCTCATCTGACTAACTTCTAAACTTTTCAGGATATTAAACTCAAAGTACAAGCATAAATTTATTATTCTTTGATAAGTATAAAAAGAGAGGCAATCCAGTCAGTTAGCAAACCTCTTTTGCTATCCATCATGCTATCTACGCATTGTTCAAACTCTTCAGTATATTGGGCGGAAAGAGCACCCCATGAGTTCCTTAAGTCGGCTGATGACATCCGAGCAAGTTGGGTTTCAGATACATCTGAGTCGGCCTTTGGTGCTGTTATAATTGCCATCTCTGCTAATATAGCAGAGGAATCAAATGCAGTGCATGTTAAGTCGAAGTCACAAAATATGGTAAGATGATGCTCTGCAGGGTCATGCACGCGAGCCAAAGGGACCACAGTTTTCTGAGAAATTGGCAGAGTACTGAAAAAATCAACTTCAAGTTTCATAGCTTGATGGTAAAGCTTTTCTATGACCTCAAGCTCTTCACCTGTTAAAGAAATGCTTAGTTTATCCAGCATTTCTTCGATTTGCAAAGTTGATGCCTGAATTCAGAAAGAAGATTATTGAGTACTAACGACACATATTTCCCTTACAACTTCAACACATTTTTTCCTAACACACAAAAGGTTTGAACAAAAGTGTATAGTAAACGCAACTGAAAATACGACAGACCTCAAAATTTTGAGAAGAATAGCTGTCAATCCATTTTTTGTACAGGTGATTGCTATCATCTGGTTTTAGAAGGGCCTGGATCTCACTACTAATATAGGCATAGAGCCTCATACAAGGTCCCAAAGCAGCAAGAGTATAAGCAGCAATTTTTGTCCTCTCAAAAGGAGTTGCAATTTTACCAGGAACTTTTTCTCCTTCAATTCTCCCTGAGGCCGCTGCCAGTAAGAAATCAGTGAATTTGACCGTTGCACTGATGGGAATGCTCTCATCTGGGAGTTCAAAACCCCATTCCTGTATGATAATCCTGTAAGTATTATATTGATGATAAAAGCCAACAAGAGTACAAAATATAGGCATAAAATAATCATCTCAATAAATGAAAAAAGTTCAGAAGTTCTCAACCCTACTAAATACTAATAACTTGTCTACAAGAAAAAACAATCTCCTGACTACCCATGTTACAAATGAGAAAAAAGGGAGGGACAAGGTCTCAGATTCTTAGGGCGCCTATAGAGACTGGCTAATCAACATAGAATTAATCTTACAAGAAACAAAATGTCAAACCCAATACACAAATATCCCACTTTAGCAGGGCCTGGGAGACGCGATGATAGGTAGACTCACCCCCCATATAAATATACATTTTTTGGGATACTGATTCCTGGAAAACTAATCTCACAAACATAAGAAAAATTTTCTCTCACCTATACCATCACCATAGTCACAAAATAAAGGACAATGATTAGTTTTATGTTGATTGATTAGCTAAAACAATCAATTTAGTAGAGATCAATGCCAAAGTTACACTTCCATCCATTGATTAGTTTTTTTTTTTTTTTTTTTAGTGATAAGTAAAAGGTAGATTTTATTTATAATGCGAAAATTACTCGAGTAAAAGATCAATCTGAAACTTTACATGATCAACAAATAGAAAAAGAAAAAGAATGAAACTTGTCTAATCAATGCAATAAACCATTGATTTAATTCTTAAAAAACGTACTTAGATGTCAAGACTCAAGATAATTCTTTTTTATTATTTATTCATCTGAACATGAATACAATGATGATAACAATAATTCAGTCACATCCATGATTTCAGTAACAAAGATCAAAACTAATATTAATTATTTTTTTAATACACAACGTTGCTTATCTTTCACGCAATCAGTAACATCCAAAAACCAAATATATAAATAATTAAGAAAGATCAATTTGATATAATTCACTAAAGATTAAGCATCAAGAAAGACACAAGAAAAATTGAAATCTCCGATCGCTTTTCTAATCATCCAAAAAAAAAAAAAAAAAAAACTTTAATTGTGAAATAATTAGTTTTCTCAGGAGACAAACAGGACCAATGAAAAAGTAAAGTATAGAACTTTGCTTAGCTTACTTGGACAAGAGTAGGATGCGCTTTAAGCTTCCCGAGCACGCGTTTCCTCAAGCTCCGTATTGCGCTCTTGTCTTCATCATCGTCTGCACAATTCTCTGCCATTTCATATCTATCAATAAAAAAAACCAATTCACAAACCCTCAGATTTCCAGATTCAAGAAAAAACGCTTATATTACATATAGAGAGCGAGAGAGAGAGAGAGAGAGAGAGAGCGAGAGCGAAACGTTTCGGTTTTGTACTCACGCTTGAGCGAAGGCTCTAAGGAAATGGACGTCCTGAGAGATGCAATGGCGAAACGTTTCGGGGAGCAAGTGACCGGAGGCCAAAGAAACGAAGAACGGCGAGTAGAGAACCGCAGCGGTGTGGTTTCGGACCTTGATCCAGAACCGCTTTCCCAATCCTCCTTCGTCAACCACCGCCACGACTGGTCCCACTCCCACTCCCACTCCCACTCCCACTCCGACTCCTCCTACCATCGACGACGACGTCGTATCGGCGATCGCAGCGATGGCTTCGCTGCGATCTCCCAGAGATTCAAGAAAAGAAAGGAAAAAACAAATGGACTTGTTAACCAACTGGCTCTCACACTCGCACACTTTTTTTTAGAGAGAAAAATAAAACTACTGAAACAGAAAGAGCCTCTGAGTTTGGCACCGAATTGGATTGTTATTCACGTTTTTTTTTTTTTTTTTTTTTCTTTTCTGTTTTTTGTGCTTTTATACCAGTCCAATTTTGCGGGAAATATGTATTTTTATATATACGGAAAGAGAGAGAAGAGAGAGGGAAAGGGCCGGCGGTCAATACAAGCTAAAATGTGTTTTGAGTAATGACTAATGACTCTCTTTGGAATAGTGTAAGGTCATGGTCAACAGTTTTGAAACTCCACCAATTCTTTTTTTTTTGGTTAAACTCCACCTATACTTCTTAGTACTTTTAAGTGTAGTGTAACAAGTACTTCAAGTTTTACTATTTTTAAAGCTAGCATTGATAGCAGCTTTCATAAAATAGGGTAAGTCGTGAATATAGGTAAGCAAAATAAAAAATCATCCAAAAAAATAACCCACATCAAATTACTCGTCTGTCTCTATCTTCGAATTTAGCAGCAGTGCTCCCTATATTTAGGGTTGCATTGTTCATTTCCGAAATTAGTATTTTGTTGTTCTTGTGTTTTAGTAACTGTGATGAAAAAAATAGGTAGTTTAAAAAGTGAGAATTAATAATAATAAAAAATGAATAAAAATTATTATTTAAATGAAATAAGAGTCAAGTTAAGAAATTTGATATGATTGAATGGAAAAAGTAAGTTTTTATCTTAAAATAATAGTTACTTTGCTAAGAATTTTGTAACTTAATTAATTCACAGCTTAATTATTTGATACCTCACACCTTGTTATATTTTCAAAGTAAATATCAAAGTTCAAATCTCTCCTTACAACGGTGGAATTACTCTCCCAAAAAAGTGCAAGGGCATTGAGGGGCAGGGCTAAATTCGGTATTATACAAAAAGGGTGAGGGTATTTTTGTATGTAACACATGCATTGTACAAGAGAGGGATGTTAGAGGCCACGTAGGATGACTGGGCGTGACTGCTAGCTTGGATAAAGTGCGTACGCGAGGGGTGCGCTTTGTCAACGCGCCTTACGTGGCCACCACGATAGATTCATATCCAATTCAATTATCGGTGCTTTCCAAATCATACAACTCAACTCCCAACAAAAAAAGTGTGTTCCGCTTAAGGCACTGTTTGCTAGAGTTGTTAAACAACTCATTTTTAGTTATTAAATAATATTATATATATTTTTCCACATTTTTTTATCTACACATGAATTTGTACTTTTTATTTCTGTTAAAAACTTAAAACAAATATATATATATATATATATATATGAAAACTTAAAACAAATGTTTTTCCCTTTTATAGGTTTCGGTTGTTTCATTGTAAAATATTTTGCAACAATATATATTAGAATCATTTTGTTTTTTAGTGTTTGGTTGGTTTATAAAAATGTTTCGGTAGCCATTTTTTCAATGTTTGGTTTGCCATAAAAAAATAACAAAGTTTCCTTCTTTTATTTTATTGGATGTTGTATATCCACAAACAAAACCCATTCCAGATGCTCTAACATCCAAAAAGATCAAATCATCTATCAATAATAATAATAATAATCCATTGAGCTTTTTCAATCTCTACCAGCTATAAATTCAAAATTTCATGACCCAAAAAATAGATTAATATGATTTTAAAATTTTAATGGTGAAATTATCCTAAAAAGATCTTCATCCGGCAAACTATATGCCATATACAAAATTCTTCAAAAAAGAGAAGTTGGAGGAATAAAACAGAACTGAATATCTAAACTACAAACACAATAGAGTAAAAGGAAAATATGATTTGTATCTTTCAAAAGATAATAGTAGACGCAGGGATAAACCCACAACATCACTATCTAAACTGCAGACAACCATCTATTAATTACGAATCACATTTAACCAAATAGAAAATGACAAACCAACTTTTGTGTTGGGTTGAACTTTTGGATCACTTTTTATCCACCTATTAGAGAGATTGTAATTGCTATACAAAAATAATTAATAATTTTATTATTATTTTCTGACATCAAAGACGGTGGCTATCCAAGGGCGACAGCTTTGGGGACCCGCATCCATCCGAAGCAATTTTACACATATTCAACCACTTTAATGCTCCACTTGGTAACAAGCTAGCGTTATCGATAGCTTTTGTTCAAATAAAGAAGAAGTTAATAATAGAAATTACCTTCATGTTTTTAGTTTGAGAAAAATATGTAATTTTGAATTATTTTTTTTCCCATGAGTAAATTTAGCCCCAAGAACACAGGGACTGAGGGTTTACGATTAGTAGCCTTAACTTCAATAGATATTTATCAATTGAGTTATCCCATGATTTTAATAATATTTAATTTTGAGTTTTCATATACATAAATAATAGTATAAATCAAACTTTTTTGGGTCAGGAAAAGGTTAGAGAATAGTTAAAAGTCTTAAATGATTAAAGTATTGAGTGTTTCAGGACATTGAAGTCTCGACTTTAGAGTTCCTTAAGATAAAGGTTTAGGATACTGAACAAAAGGCCAAAATTAGAAATTAACATTGTTTTTCAAACAATATAATTAGTAGACACTGTTTTCAAACTATATTTTTTCCTAGCATCTCGAGTCTAAAAGACTCAATTTAGGGCCTATAAATCGAGTCTTTGAGATTCGATTTTTATGATCTGGTGAGTCTGATGTGGCATTTTGGTCTGGTAAGTTTGATGTGGCATTTTTTCCACGTGTGAACAGTTGGAAATCAAGTCTTTCAGACTCGATTTATAAGCCAAAAAAAAGCCCAAAAAAATTTAAGTCTAAGTCTCTTCGTCTACATGCCGTTCCCAAAAATACCCCAAAAGAATTTTAAGAAATCCAAGCACGCACAATCTCCCTCATCTTCATCCTCTTCCTCCTGCTCACCACCGCACTAGAACCCACCCGTTCCTTGTCCTTCTCCTTCGCCTAGTACCGAACCGTCGTCTCGCTCTCCACTCGCTCATGACGAGCGTGGCCAACCTCCGCGCCTCCAAGGGCTACACCTCGGGCTCGCGCCGGGCCCATCTTATCGCCGAGAAGCTCGAGAGTGAGCTGAGCCTCAGCTTCTTCGGGCCCTCAAGAACTATGCGTGGAGGGATCTAAACTACGCTGAGATGTACGGCGTCATTTCAGACGTGAATGGTTGCTGAAATCTGTAGGTGAGTGTACCTGTCAAGCCGAGCGACCCAAGTGAGCTCTCTCTGATCTGATCTCTCTCTGATCTAATGGTTTTGAGCTCTCTCTCCTTGGATTCTTTCTCTCGTTGATCTGATCTCTCTCTAATCTGATGGGTTTTGGGGTTTTTATTTTTTTAATTTGGTGGTTGTTGGGGTGGATTTGGGTGGAGGCTGATCTGTGTTTGTGTTTTGTACTGGGACACTTGCGAAAATTTCAAACATCATATAAATCGAGTTTCTAAAACTCGATTTTCAGGTGGACAAAATGCCACCTCGGACATGATCCGAACACAAAAATCGACCTTTAAAGACTTGATTTATAGCTTAAAATCGACCCTCTTAAACTCGAGATGCTAGTAAAAAATATGGTTTGAAAACAGTACCTACTAATTATATTATTTGGAAAATGGAGTTAATTTCCAATTTTGGCCCTGAACAAAATAATGAAACAACTTCACAACCTTTTCTTCGTGCTGTAGTTTCAAGTTTCCTAAATCTAATTTTCCTTTTCTTGAGATATTCGTAATCTAATTTATCCCAACTATCCGAAATTTATCCAAATTTCTCTCAACAATAGACCAATGTACTGTGCCACCAGTTAAATCGCCAAAAACCTTGTTTTGGAACAAAATATGGAATGGTTTCGAGTTATGTACTGTTTATGCAATTATTTGGTTTTAGACGGTGAAAAACAACAAAAAGTACCAATTCACTTGATTGACATGTGAGCTAACTTTAATCCACATAAAAGAATTTTAAGTAAATTCACCAAACACTCTAATATACCCTTCTACCCTTCTAATATTAAGGGCATTTTTGGTAAATTGTATGAATATATATTTCTCTCTAAGATGAATGCAATAGATATTCTGTAACAGGTGTAATATTTTTATTTGTAAAGTTTGTATAACATTTTGTATTTTTATGCAACTATCATTATCTATTTGTCATTGTTTTTATAAAAATATTTTAAACTGAATAACAAAACTCAACTCACATGCATTGTATTAATTATTGAACCAAAGAGCCACACTCATCCATACGTATATAAACAATATACTATGTGTTTACTTATTCAATCAAATGTTTGAAGAATCACTAACTTTAATATTTTTTTTTAATCACTAACTTTATAACAAAATGTTATCATAACATTATAACAATACACACATATGTAACAAACCTTCTATATTTCTTAATTATTGAATTATATAAAGTTATATTATATGTATACTATACACACACACATTTACACAGATAACATTATAACAAAAATAAATAAATAAATAAATAATGTATACAATCAGTATCAGAAATACACTCATACAAATAGTATAAAAATTTATAATAAAAAGAGATACACTTACAACACACAAACTCTCACTATTTACTATACCAATAGTCAAATAGAGAAAAGAGATTCATGAGAGAGAGAGAGAGATCTATGATTTACGTTATTGGTTGGTTTTGGGATGGATGGATTGATTTGTATTGTTTAGTTTTGGGCTGAACTAATCTATGTTAGAGTGTACAAGATTTTAGTCAGGATGTGCCAAAAATATTTTCAAAAGCAAATTAAAATAATATTTTATACAAATAATTTTTTTTAATCAAGTCAAGGGGTTCATTTGAACCCCTAAAGCATTAGTAAGGCCGCCCCGTTAATAATTTATATTAGAGAATTTTTTATGAAAAATTGAAAAAACCGTAAAAGAAGTTAGATATTTTTTTATTTTCTCATAAAAAGTTTTCAAAAATGGTTTATTAATTGATGCCTTAAGCTTAAGGGCATTCATTAGTAAAAATAAAAAATCATAAAAAATAACCTCTCTCAATTTTCTTAAAAAATAATATAATTTTTTAAGTAAAATATTTCTTAAATATAAAATTTAAGTTTTATTTTAAGATTACAGCTTACAACCAAATCATGTGAATATATTTAATTATTTCATTAAAACATTTTTTATTTAATAAAATTACTATTTTTGTTCTAATACCCATTCAGAAATTACTTCCCCACTTACCTTCTCCATTAGTCAATCGCTTCAAAATTAGAGAATCATATTCACTTTATTCATTCAGTTGTTGCTGCGCGCATGAAAAAATCTCTCTTAACGAGTGTTTTATATTGTCACTATTCAAACCATTCAACCACTACGTAGTACGTACTGCCTATTCAAGTGCAAGCTGTTTTTTTTTTTTGATAATCATAAAATTTTATTAATAAGCGAAGAGAAACCAAACCACAGAGACCGGCCTGCCTCACCCCTCACAACATAAACAAAACAAGGGGGCTATTGACATTAAAGCTAGGAACCAAAAAAATTACAACCTAGAGATAATCTAGCTAAAGAGTGAGAAGCATAATTACATTGCTTTTAGGCATCCAGAAACTAAGACGCTTTTTTGATTATTAAAATAAACTATTCAATATATATATATATATATATATATTTTTGTGATTGATACATTTTATTTTTTGAGAAGAAAAAATATAATTCAAGTTATTACAAAGATAAATTTCTTGGAAATTGGCCCAAGATGTTGGCAAGAAGTTTCAAACTCAAGATCTTATGAATATCATAAGACCTTAAGAACATATATATATATATATATATATATATGATCTACAATTATGCATACCTCTATATATAATTATGTTAGATTTGTATATAATCTTTTTATATTACGCTCTGTTATTGAATCAAATCAACGATATAAATATTTATAATTTATCAAAAAAATATATAATACTTATGGTTATAATTTTCATTAATGACATATTTTTATTATATTTTAGTTACGTTTTATAATTATAAAATATATTTTAGTTATTGCTTATGGTTTAGCCATAAGCAAAATTTGGCAACAAGATCACATACTTCTTCTCACTCAACAAAATTGTATACGTCAATGAACAAATGTATATAGTATGGGGTAGTAAAATGTGGAAAGGTTAGGCCACCAGTTACATACTTACATAGATTTGGTACCACATGGTTACTTTCAAGATATGGGTTCATGGTTAAAGCCCGAAGATATCCTAAATTGTTCTTTCCTTTTCGATTACTATTAAGAGTTCACCTCACTTCTCATTCAAACATTTACCGATAAAGTATTTTTTTTCAGAACAGAACACTTCATAAGGTCCTGTATAAAATCACATAATTCATTAAATTATTTAAATAATTTATATATGAATATTAAATTATTTTATGTAATTAAAATTATATGTGGATATATGTTTAAGTCGCCAGATGATAAATTGGAGGAAAATTTCTATTCGGGAAAACTCTGTCCAAAAGCAGAGTTCCAGCTGAAATGTGTGCATGTTAGTAACATGGTGTGCATAAGGTCAGGTTGTGGATTCCTAAGGTCAAGAATTGGACTGGCTTACATAGGAAATAGTTGTAAAAATAATTTGGTGTAGGAAAAGTTACTGGATAACACAAAATTTATGGACTGTTGGTTGGAAGATTGGCAGATGAAAATGCCCATTGGCCACCTAACCTATACACATGATCAATGTAGTATTCACCCAGCTCTTGCCACCCCAAAAGAGAGTCACTCACATGGCAATGTCAAGTCAGGTTGTGCATTGATGTCACAATGGATGGTCAAATAAATAATTACAGATTTCAGTAAAGAAAATAGCAATGGTTTTACTTTTATAGAACTGTTTATATATATATATATATATATATATATATATAAAGAACTTCATATAAAGAAAGAAAAGTATACTTATTTTTGGTGTATAGAACAGAAATTGAAAAGGAAAAAAGAAAAGAAAAGAAAGATACAAGCAAATTATTTTTCAGTTATCACTGCCTCTGTTACCATAAATCAACGTTATAGTTTCCCATCATATAATAGCCATTTTATTTATGAATTTTGCTTCTTACTTTTATCATATCCAAACCAAGAAATAAATAAGAAGGTTATTGTACCTGGAATATGTTTTAAGTCATCATACAACTAGAATAAATAACATTCAATCATACAACTATAATATATAAAAGGTAGAAGATCCAATAGGATTGTGGAGTCATAAATTTTTGAGACAAGACTCAGAATTCAAAAAAAAAAAAAAAAAAAAAAAAAAAAACCGAGGATAAATTCAAATCCTTAACAAGGACCTAAAATAAGAACCAAGGTTAACAACAAAGTACATAAAAGCCATAGTTAAACTAACTAGTCTAGAGTCCTAACCTTCGAGATTAGCAAATCTAAATCATGGCGTTCTTGTTCTTCATATCAAACTGGCTGATATCATATAACTCATTCACTTGAAAGCTAGGTGTTTGAGATGAAATACTTGGCAGCATCGGATATGGCACATGTTGTGGAATACTGAATCGTTTGGTTAGGTCATAGTAATTCATGGAGGCACTAGGATTGTTCAAGACTGTGTTCTCCAACATCCCAGGCATGATATTGTAGTTAGACGTATCATTCAGTGGAGCATATGGAACAATATTATTAGAAGAAACTGTATTGAACTGAGTCCATTCAGCAGCATACAAAAGATTCATGAAAGAATTGTCCATATGATCACCATAATGACCTGTATTAATTGGCACCATTTGAGATCCTTGGGGACTTTGAAGCTGAGTTGGAAACTGAATATCAAGTGGCTTTATTGAAGAGTCTTGACACTGCAAAGCTTGCATTTGCAGACTATCATAATGGTTTCTCATTAATTCAGGGTGATGAGGAACATGACCACCAAACATATTCCCTGATGTTGATGATTTCTCAATCATAAGGTGCTTTCCTTGCAACATCTTCATCGCCCTTGTCACAGCTTCAAACTTTGCATCCAAAACATCAAGAACAACAGCTAGTTGATCCTCAGGCAATGTTTCAATGCGGTCATCACATGTTGGGTACTTGGCCTTGAAAATGTTCTTGCGCAGTCTTAAAATCTCAATTTCAACCTTCTTGTTCCTCTCTATGAAAAAATCGGACAAAGTAGTGCTTCCCCTAGGACGTTTATGCACTGTATTTTCATTGTACTTTTTGATCCTTTCAACAACTTCGTCATGATTTTGGGGCCAAGTCTCAAGCTCCATTGGCCGTTCTTGAAGTTTAGGACCATAGATAATCATACAAGTTTGGACTCCACAGAGGGTGGAGAACTCATAAGCCTTCTTCATTAGACCCTTCTTTCTCTTTTGAAAAGTCATGTTACGAGATTTCTCACTCTTAATGAGTTCCATTGGTAGTTTTCCACGTCCCATTTTCTGAACTAACAAACAAAGATTAGTGTATTTAGAATTTAGTAACCAAGCTTAGTAACATAAGCTTGTAACCGAGTTGGGACATCTTGTAACAGATTTTTGTAAATTTTGTATCCAAAAAAAAAAAAAAAAGAATTTAGTACGGTTCTTAATTTTGGACATTAAAAGAGTTAAAAATGATCAAGTTAAAGCATTAATAGTTTAAAATTGTAAATTTAAGTGAAAGAATAAAACTTATATAATTGGCTTAAAGCATTCAATTCAAATTAGCAGCCGGGCAATTTATTTTGTTTTATTTTCTGTGTTTTTGTTTTTAGTCCAAATCTGGATAGGTGGTTTTTGCTGATTTTACCTCAATAGTCATAAATTACAAATTTGAACTTAAAAAACTTAGCATAAAATTTTATTCAAGAAAAATTAAACAGAGTTTTATGGTTGAGTGGTACATCTTTTCTCATTTAAGAAGAAAGCCCAAGTTCAACTTAGTTTAGCAACACAAATTTTTTGAGAATACAGATAACATTAAAAATAAAAACCAAAACCAAATCAAAATCCAAGTATAAAGTAATGAAAACTCTCCCAAATACCAAACTCACAGCTAGTTTCCTCTCTCTCTCTCTCTCCACATCACACAAATCCTTCAAGACTATTTTCATGCCACAATTTTATTAAATGTTGTTAAATAAAAGTCTTATTCTGGCGTACATAAGCCTAAGAACTCAACAAATTGTTTAACATAAAACCGGGAAAAAAAAATCAATTCTTTTAGAAAGAGAAAATATAGAAGTTTCTACAAATTTAGAGGGAGACCTAATTGTAGTAAAGCAAACAGAAAGTGAAACTTTCAATTAATTAATGACTAAAAACAATGAATTACATATAGGTTTTACTAATACAGAAGAAGAGTATAATAAAAGAAAAACGTACCTAATTTTAATGGCTTCTCAGAACTCTTTCTGAAGATGTAACGTACGCTCTTTCAAAAAAAAAAAGATGTAACGTACGCACAAATAATGATGGAGTTTTCCACGGGCTTGGTATATATAAAAAAGAGAAGGAGATCAACCTAATTTCAAATTACTCTTTATTCTCAGAGATCTGCCATAATAATTGCATTATTAATACTGAATCTTAGATTTTATTCACCCTAATTCTTGCTATATATATTTCCAAAATTAAGTCAGAGGTGTAACACAATTATAGGGAAATAACAATTACTTTGTGAGACAAAACATAGTCTAACAATTAGAGTGAATATTAACACCTTGATTCTTAAAAGAAGAAAAAAAAATTATTGACACCTCATTATTGCATGGTTTACATTGTCTAGCAAGATATTCTTTACACGAAATATGTACGTAATCAAAAAAATTGAAATCTTGCTTGATTATGATTACACGTATTAAACTTAATTGGGACATAGGTCAACCCTTAATTTCTTCTCAAAAAATAAAGTCAACCCTTAATAAAAATAAAAAACTATAAGGTTGAACCCGGTTTAGGTTTGCCTCCGGTATGCTATTCTATAGTCTCCTCAAGTTTATGGCCATCTTATAATTAGTTGATTGATCTACATTTCATTATGAGTTGTTTGGACAACATAATAAATTGTCATAATATTAAGGTGTCAGTCTCTCGTAGGTCAAAATAAAATTAAAAAAATAATAAATTATTAGATTGAGGCTCACCACAACTTAATTTTTTTTTTAATCTTGAGATAAAAATCTCACTTTAGCTTTAATCCAAATGTATGTGTATGAAACTCCTTTTTATAGACTTGAACTCCAGCTCATACCATTTACCCTACAAGAATTTGTACTTATAGAGTGACCATCACGTCAAAAGTACCCTAGACTTTCTCTAATATTATTAGACATGAATTGAGAGTTTGTTTCTCAAAAAAAAGAAAAAAAAAAAGAAAAAAGAGAAACAAGGATTGAGAGTTGAGACTCATTTTCTCCAAAAACAAAAGGACAAATGGATTTAGTATTTTAATATTTATTTATGGCCATTCTTTTAAACTTTAAACTTTTAGGTTATATATAACTAAAGTTTTCAATATTATATCAAAGTCATTTCAATTAAGTAAATCGAAGTATTCATAAAAAAAAAAAAAAGTAAATTGAAGAAATATTTTGATACTAATTAATACAGATGTATTGTTTCGGAATTATCTTATGTACACACTAGTCGCTATCGCACATGAATGCTATGAGGTCCATCCTAATATAGTTTTAGGTTTAAAGCAATAATTTTAAGTGAAAATTTTTTAATATTTAATATAAATGAAATAATTTTTTATTTAACTTTCTATATTTTATATGTGTTTAAAAATAATAATTTTCTTGCCTTTTGAGATTCAAAATTACTAAATAAGTTTTTTTATTTAGGTTCTATTAACATTTCTTTTATAATTGATAATAGCATATCCACTTAATCCTTTTTTTTTAAAAAAAAAAGCTTATCCACTTAATCAACACACTCATAACAATTTTCTTTTGGGGAAATAATTTTGGGTTTCAATTTGGTTGAATTTTTATGCACCCAATATTTTGGGGGCCTTGTTGGAAGTGGAGGAAAGTCAGCTGCACTTCTTTTTTTTTTTTTTTTTTCCTTAAAAAAAAAAAAATTCCATCCTACTATTTTAAGACCTTTTTTTTTTCTTCAATGGGCGGTGTTAGAGTCGTTTTATAAAATTTTGGGGGCATAGGGAACTTAGGCCTAGGACATGAGCGGACCCTGAATGCTATCCAATGTGAGATGTTAAAAAAAAAAAAAAATTATTAAGCACATATTATATCTGTTGAATATGTCTTTTTGTGTGTGTGTGTGTGTGTTATTGTTTGGGAGATTAGATGATCCAGATAAATGGCGGCTTTAGGAATTATTTTTAGGGTGGTCACTAAGAATCTTAAACTATACAAAAATTAATAAAGAAATAACTTGAATATATTAATATCACAAAAAAAAAAAACACAAAAATACATGAAGTGTTACCATTTTTTTCTACTAACAAAGAGAGAGAGAGAGAGAAAAAAAAAAAGATTGATAAGAGACAAAGTGAGAATTGAGAATGCTGAGATGAGAATAATAAAGCAAGAGAATTGAAATGATAATAGAGAATGGAAAGAAAAACAGGTGATGTTTGCTATAACTGTGAGCTAAGTCGCTAAGAAAAGCAAAATTATTACCACCGCAAAATCAAAAAAAGCATAACTGCCAGCACTGTCAATGAGAACTCATGACTACAATATTTTTCTTAGGGGGCCAGAATTATTTTTGAAGTAATGTTATATCTACTACATTTTAAAAACAAATCTTACACAACAATTTATTATTAATAGTTTAAAAAGTGATGTCAATATTGGACCTAAATTAAAATTAGTATTTGATTTTCGCTTATCACATAAGATTTGTTATAAAAGTATGTTGTGAAATAGTTTAAAAAGTGATGTCAATGTTGTGAATGTAGCATTATTTTTATTTTTATTAATCAAAATTCTTGTAATTTTCAATTTGGTGGTCAAAATAGATTAGTTTAGTGTATATATATTTTTTTGCAAGTATATATTTACATTTTTTTGGGGCAAATCTGACCACCTGAGATACATGTAGAGCCGCTCCTGATTCTGATCAGTATAGTTTAGCCAAAATATTTTGTATAAATATATGCATGAATTCGGAGTACACCGAACCTGAAATTCAAAACTTACATTGGTATATGAGAATTTCCAAGTCATAAAACTGGAGGGAAACGCAACCTAATTGTTATTCATTGACTGATTTTTAGTTATGGTCAAGAATAAATTGCCACGCCATTATGATTAATAGCCTGCTTTTGAGGACTGACATTCATATAAAATAAATCAGCAAATTCTTTTAATTGTGAATCCATGTAAGCTAAATCATCTCAACAATTTAAAAAATGTTGTGAATTTGCTGTGTTAGTCTTTGAGCACTCTTATTAGTCATTGTATAAGGTTCCGCTTAATAATCATCCAATTTAGAAAATTCTTTATTGGAAATTAAAAGAACCGTAAAAAAATTAGTTTTTTTTTTTTTTTTCCATAAAAATTAGTAAAACTTATTGTATAAGGTAAGGGTCTAGTTAATATATGCTCTAATTCATTTTAGCCAATCAAGTTCAAAATTTACCACCTACAAAATTTTGTAAAATTATATGGTTACTTAAAGTAATTATGTAAATTTATACTAACACTATTCATTTGCACTTAGTTTTTTTTTTTTTTTTTTTTTCCTTACGTGAGAATAAATAAAGAAAGTAATTGATGGTTGTTGTGCATGAAAAAAAAGACAATTACAAAATTAAGAAAAATTGATATTTTAATAAAATATAGTGTAAAATAAATAATTGATGTTGAGTAGGGTTGTTCATGGGTCGATTCGGGTCGGGTTTGTGTCCAACCCACAACCGACTCAATCAGATCAGGTGGAGAAGTTCCAGACTCGCCTCCGACCTCGAAAAGCCACCGGTCGAGTCGGATCAAGCTCGGGTGGGTGGCGGTCGGCTTTGATTTCGATTGAAATACAAAGATCAAACACTGAAGTTTGATTCCTAAAGAACAAAATCAAAAGATCTATAACCCAAAGAGACGATCTACAAACCCAAAGAACATCCACAAATCCAAAGAACATCCACAAATCCAAAGAACAAAAACCCAAAGAACAAATCTACAAATCCAAAGAACAAAAACCTAAAGAACAAATCCACAGATAAACGAACCTAAGAGATGAAATAGAAAGATTGAATCTGAGAGATGGAGGCAAAGACAAGCTGAGATGTTGTGAACGAAGAGTGAAGGTCGACGACGAAGAGCACAGATCGACGATGGAGAGGAACAAATCGACGATGGAGAGACAGAGATGGACGACGAGCAGCAGAGTAGGATCGACGAAGGGTAGTAGAGATCGTGAGACTGAGAGGAAAGAGTGAAAGTAAGAACTAAGAATTGAGAGTGAGAACTGGGAGTGAAAAGTTTAGACCCTTAAACCCATTTATATGGTGGTCGGGTCGTGTGGCTCGGGTATTGGAGGAAGAGACCCACACCCGATCTGCCGGAATCAGTTTTGAAAAGTAAGGACTCGCCTCTGACCGTTGGAGTAGTCGGATTGGGTGGCGGTTCGGGTTCGGTCGGTTGGGCCGGGTGTGTCAGATTTGCAGGTTGTTTGGACAGCCCTAAATTGTTGAGTGTTTTGGAAAGGAGCAAGGCTTAAGTACAGTACTTATGTGCTATTCTTTAAGTTCCCATTTTAAAATTCTGGCATGTGAATTTTTTCTCATAAAATGAAAGTATATTTTTTAATTAACTAGTCACATGACTGAATTTTAAGAGGAAAATTTAAAACCAGCACCTAAGACACTGTATGTAAATTTTGTCTTCTGAAAAGTGAGTAGGGAAATAAAATAGAAAAGTAATTCTTATGTTAAAATAAATATAAATTTTTGCAGCTGAAGCGAATGCTCTCGTTGTAGCTAATAGAAAGTTAGTAACAGCAAAGGAACAAGTGTCAAGCAATATTTAGTAGGCAGTGGGTAATACTTTCATTGGGTTGGGCCAACCCATAACAGGTGCCACGTGTCCTGTTGTAGTGAATTGCCAGACTCTGCATGGTGCATACGAGAAAGAAACTCAAGAGTCTCTCTCTCTCTCTCTCTCTCTCTCTCTCTCTAATCCATTTTGCAAAGCTAAGAATGTTTCCAAGTGAATGGCTGTCCTTTTTACACGCCACTCCCTACAAACCACACCAACTCTTTTTTTATAACTTCTCTCTCTCTCTCTCTCTCACAATGGCAACCCTGCATTCTCTTGCTTTGGCCTCTCCAGTCTCACACCATTTGCAGCAGCCACGCTCTTCCTCAGGTACTCCTCTTCTTTCTCTCTTCTGAAATTTGTGACATTTTCTTTCTTGCTAGTTCATGTCAACTGAAAAGTAAGTGATTCTCACTTTTCAGCAAGTGGGTTTTATCAATGCTGGATTGTATGTTACTTCTCTACTTAAAATTTTACATTTTTATGCTATTTTCCTCATTTTTGTTGGAGGAATGGTGGAAGCCATGGGTGAAAGGATATTTATATGTGAAATGGGTATATGGGTTTACTTGAAATTGTTCAAGAATTTGATAGTATATAATTGTAGAAGAATGTAATATGGAAAATTAATGGTTTATGTAACATGGGGTCCTTATGATTTTGAAAACTGTTTATTAAGAAATGTTACTGGTTATTGCTATATAGGAAGATGGTTGAACATCAATTTGAGTATGGCACTCAATTATTATAGTGAAATTGTGAATTTGTGGAACATTCTAGATTGGTAGATTAGTGAATTCTGTTTCTGTGAAAAACAGTTACCATTTCTACAGACCAAATCAGGAAGAAGGAACAAGAATAACGCTGGGTATGACGTGGGATATATAATTGTTGTTCTCTCCTTCTCATTCTTCTCCTTCTGTGAGAGGAAGTAAGGACTTCCACTATTCCTACATAAGACTTCTTTCTTTGACAAAATTTTTCTCATAGGCTTGGCAGAGAGTTCTGGATTCCTGAAACTACATTAGACAAAGGGAGTAATATGAAATTTCAAATGGAAAAATATCCAAATGAATTTATGATGCTAGATTGCTAGTACAATTTGAAAATAAGATGGTACTTTCTTTCTCCTTTTTTTTGGTGAATTCTACGACCCTCCCTTACGGTTTATTGAAACGACACTCCCCCTTCCCCCCAAAAAAACTTTTCATGAAATGACACTCTCCCCCTTGAGGTTTATATAAATGAAACAATTATTTTTTCATTACTAGAATATTCTCTATTTTTTTATAAAAAAAATCCTATTAATTTATACATAACTAATAGAGGGGATGTTATTCATCCACAAACCTCAAGAAAGGGAGTGTTGTTTTGTCCATAATTTTGGTAAGGGTTTTTTTTACAATGACATAACTTGGTAAGAATATATATATATATATATATATATATGTTTTTTTAAATGGAACATTTTGTGAGTGAAACCACAATTTGAAAGGGCATGGACTTATTTGTTGCATTTATGAAAACCACAAAAGGGGAATGGGGGTTGTCATTTGTATGAATGTTTGGGGGAAGTGTCATTTCAATAAACTCAAGGGAGGGTAATGTAATTTTACCATTTTTTAGTGGGGAGGGGGGTGTGGTGGAGAGTATGGCAATTATATGAAAGAGGAGTAGAAAGGACAATATTCGTTCTCCAAAATTAACAGTAGCATTTTGCAATGCTGAACAGTCAGAATTTAGTTTTCATACTCTCCCTTCTTTCCAAGACAAATCTTCCAAATGAAATGTAGAAAGGACAATATGCGTTCTCCTAAATTTACGGTAGCATTTTGCAATGCCAAACAGTTGGAATTTAGTTCTCATACTCTCCCTTCTTTCCAAGACAAATTGAAAAAAATGAAATATGATTTCATTTGGAAGATTTTTTGCATTTTACAGGCTTGCAAATTTCACGGTAATATTTATTCTATAGATTTTTGGTGTTTTGTATTTTTCTTAGTATACATGGAATGCACACATCACATAAATGTCTGGCTCTATATGTTGAGGTATCTATGTAAAAATACTTTGTAATGAACTTAACATTAAAATAACTATTACATGCAAAAGAAGAATGGACCTCTCTCATGGTAAGGACAAAATCCAAGGAACGAAGCTAGGACTAGGACATAAAAGTTTCAAAGGGGATTTAGGACCCTTCTATCAAACATTTTCAATATATGTAATTGATTGTGTCACGGTAATATGGTTGATCAGCCTTATTGGGGAGCATCAATTACACTCAAATTTCATGTTTAGCAATGAGCATTATTGTAATATCTCTTTGCCAGATCACTCTTTGGGCACAAATGCTGAGTAGGTTATGAAAATGTTTCAATTGAGAGATTCAGAGATGTCATTAAAATGCTAGCATATATGAAATAATAGAGATGGCTATCCATGAATGATAACTTCCATACATGTTTGTTCTATTTTTAGGCATAGTATCTTGGGCTGCTGTCCATAGAAGTGCAAAGTCATTATTCAATGGCCTACCTCTTCACTTGCCTCGTCTGAGGGTAGCTCCTCTAAGACAGAACTCCCATGGATCCATTATAATGATGGTCAAACCAACAATTCAGTTCATCCAAGGAACTGATGAGCAGACAGTACCAGATGTGAGGCTAACCAAGTCTAAAGATGGCACAAATGGTATGGCTATCTTCAGGTTTGACCAGCCCTCAGTTTTTGATTCATCTGGTGAAGTTGGTGATATCACTGGTTTTTACATGATCGATGAGGAAGGGGTTCTTCAGTCAGTTGATGTAAATGCCAAATTTGTCAACGGAAAGCCTGCAGGAATTGAAGCTAAGTATGTGATGCGGACTCCTCGAGATTGGGACAGATTCATGAGATTCATGGAGAGATACTCTGATGCGAATGGCTTGCAATTCATAAAAAAATGAGTCAATATTTGTCTCTCTTGTTTTGCTCTTTCATCTGTCATGTTGGATTTTTGTAATTTAGTCAAGTGAAACTTTGGAAGACTTGGTTCATGTGAATATGAACATGCCACATGCTCCTTCTCATTCAATGAATTTGGCAATGTTTAATTCATTTATTGTTTCTTATACATGGGTTGGATATAGCTCATGTTTCAAATTTTAAGTAATCTGTAATAGCCTTTTATGTCAATGAAATGGTAGTTATAAACCTTGTGTAGCTTGTTTAATGTGCTGCAGATTAAGCAACTGAATCAAAAAATTTATTGACAATCATCTTATACCTTCCAAATGCATCCCTAATGCTCAATATGTCAGCTTATATTTATATATATTGTCATCTTTTATATTTATTATTATTATTATTATTTATTTATTTATTTTGTGTGTGTGTATGTGATGTAAAACAAAGATGATAGGAATAAATACATTTTAATTTTGCAGATTTCTGCAAGTTTATATCTGCCTCTTTGCTTAACTAGGAGAGAGGACAATAATCAGAATAAAGAGATAATTAAAGTGAAAACATTAAAGTTCCAAACAATCTGTAGATTTTCAGAAGACTAGAAGTTTATATAATTAATTCATCTTTCCTTTTTGGGATGACAAAAAGGCATTTTAGATATTGTTCTGAAAATTTCTACTCCAACTCGGAATGCAATTCCAACAGCAATTCTCTATGGTTCTGAGTAATAACAATATGTTATTCGACCTAAATGATCATAGCTATTGTAATCTACTAGTACTCCTTACCCTTCCATGTGACTGAAATGGGGCTCCTAACCCTATAAAAACTGTTGTTATGGTGCAGCCATGTCAAATCCCCCTCTGCAAACCTCGTTGTCTCTGTTCCTGCGCTCTTCCGTGATATAAACCATACTTTATAACTCAGACTTTGGTTTATGTGTTTGAAAATAAGCCGATGAGGTTTAACACTCACTTTGACACCCTGAGGTGCTGTCACTTCCAATGAGTAAATTGAATTAGGACTTCCCACATTAGTTAGTCGCCTTTGGATCATCTTAATTCTCATTCCATGCTTAAAGGTCACAGAAATTGAGGGGTAATTAAGGCTAAAACCTCTGTTCATCAGCAAAACTTCATGGCAGCTGACATTCCTGTGAGTGATGGAGAATATTTCTGTTGTTGTGTATCCAAGTGTGCATAGATGAGTGATATACTCATCTGGCCTGATATCATAGATTAACCCTGGATCAATGGCCTTTCCAGGGTTCACATGTCCAGCTCCAATAGCGAAAACTCCAGCTGGTATGTCCCCATCCATGATTGGTTTTCCTGAATGGTCAGTTATATCAGCAGTTGTCATTAGTGCTGATTTAATGGCAGCAGGGGTCCATTTGGGGTGAACTGAGTGGATAAGAGCAGCAATTCCACTGACATGGGGACAAGCCATTGAAGTCCCAGACATGACGGTGAAATTCACTCTTCTAGAATCCTCTGGAAGGCCAGTAGGACCTAAGTTTTGAGGCCAAGCAGCAATAATGTTGACCCCAGGAGCAATCACATCTGGTTTGAGGATTGAAGGGTTACTAAAACTTGGCCCTCTTGATGAAAACTGAGCTACTGCTGGACCTCTGGATTTGCCTATCTCAGTTCCCTCAAATTCTATCCAAGCCATAGGCTTCATTGTAGAGTTTATGTATGCCTTCAAGCGAATTGATTCATCAAAACCGACTGATGTTGCAGGCAGAACATGGACATCAACTGAATCCTCCTCCAGGTTTATTGCTGTATTTGCCAATATCATTGCAGCACCACCAGCTTCCTTCACAGCTTGTCCTTTCTCTGCTCTTCCATTGGCACCTCGGTCACAAATTACCAATTTACCACGAACTTTGTCTCTTGGGAGAGACCCTTGGAAGCAAAACTCACTTCCCCTGTCCCCACCGGTCACATAAACCAGTTCAAGGTCTCTTCCAGTTGTCATGAAATGGTTCCCAGGGTACATGGATTCCCCATAGAGGGTTTGTCCATTACCCATTCGAACTATAGCTGGAAATCTCCGGTCAAGCGTGCTTGCACCAATGGTAGAAATCCAAGGAGCTTCATTGGAAACTGAGCTTTCAATTGGACCGTTGTTTCCTGCTGCACATATAACTGATATTCCATGCTCCATTGCTCGAAAACTGCCAATTGCAATGCTATCCTCATAAATTGGCAGTGGGAAGCCACCTAGAGAGAGGGAGAGGATGTCAACTCCATCGCGAATTGCAGCATCCATTGCAGCCATTATATCGGAGCTATAGCAGCCATTGTACCAGCAAACTTTATACATGGCAATGTGGGCACCGGGAGCCATTCCTCGAGCCACTCCAGCTCCATTACCAAACACACTTGCCATTGGAACTGAAGTTCCCCCAGCTGTCGATGATGTGTGAGTTCCATGCCCACGGGAATCCCTTGGGGACAAATATTCCTGAACAATATTTGGTGCTGATGACTTGGAAGCCACTCGGTGACCCTCAGTAAAGAACCTTGCACCAATGAGTTTCCGGTTACAATTTGAGGAACTGAAGCTTTGCCCTTCTTGACAAATGCCTCTCCATTTCTTGGGAACTGGAGGCATTCCATGATCAACAAAGCTTGGACTCTCGGGCCAAACTCCAGTGTCAAGGACCCCAATTATTGTTCCACGACCAAATCCAGACTTGTACCAAGCACCTCCTCTTGTGGGGTTTAGGCCTAAGAATTTGTAAGAATAGGTAGTGTGAATCTGGAGCCGCCGGTCAGGTCTTATTGCAATAACATCAGGCAACTTTTTCAGGGACTTGACCTCGGCCTCAGATAGCTGAGCTGCAAAACCTTCCATGGCCGTATGGTACGAATAGAGAAGGCGAAGTGAAGGGTCTTCTTGAGAAGCTACAGTTTGTTCAAGAAATGAGAGATGCCAGTGAAGCTTGGAAGTGAACAAAGAGCTGGTCATACCATTTGGGTGGAGGTGAACTATGTAGGTTTGGAGAGTGTTAGCATTGAGGCAAACTAGGTAGACAAAAAGGGTGGAGAACAATAGCTGAGTTACGGTTATGAATTCCATAGTAAGAGATAAGACAGACAAAGACAAAGGTGGTTGGAGTTGGATGAAGGATTTTGTGGAAGAATTGTGAGGTATTTGAAGGAGAAGAAGAAGAAGGAGAGAATTCAATACTAGGTTTGGGTTTGGGTTTGGGAGGCATTTCTGAGTTCTGAATGTGAAATATGAAACTCGTGAAACTTAAGAGCTCTCCATCACGAGGATCCTTTGTTAAGAGACAGACAGTGAGGCTCTCTGTGTGGTTCATTGGGGGAGCTAAAACTACTAGAACTTCTTGCTATTGCTCTTGCTCTTGCTCTTGCTCTAAGAAGCTTCACGAGATGTTTTGGTTAGATTTAATACATTTAATATAGTATAAATCCGTTAGATTCAAATTCTGTGAATCTTTGTTGGATGTTTTTGGGAATTTTTTTCAGATGGGTTTTCTTTTTCCTGGTAAAGTGTACAAAGAAAGAGAGAATATAGCATAATGGTTGTCATTCAATAAATGCATGGTTCTGAGTGAGTGCATTTATACACGCTCTGAGTTTGCTTCTTTACTTCCCTTTCCTCGTGCGGCACTGCTTGCCTTTAGTTTAGTCTTCACTCCACACCGTTTACTGAACCCCTTAATAATCTCAATTCTCAAGCTCCCCTGCAATCTGCTAGAGCCTCTTTTTAAGTATTACAAATTTTACAGTATAGAACTTACAAACTGATGTGTTATTGATATCACCAAAATAATAATAATAACAACAACAATAATAATAATAATAGTTGAAGCCTATCAATTAGTATATGTTTGGATCCACTTTTGCTGATCCACGTTCGCCTTTTTTTTTTTTTTTGTCCACAGTCGTTGACCAATTCTCTCGTGAGCAGTGCATAGGTGCATTTTTCATGAGACCCATAAATTTCACTTTTTATCAACTTTTTCATTAAAAATTGGTTTCACGGCACTATTCACATATTTAAAAATTATTTTGCTACAGTGTTTTCAGTTTTCAGTTTCAGCAAAATAAGTTCTATCTAAACAGATCGTGAAATATCAGTTTATAAGTTTTATGTGGTATAATTTGTATATTTTTTTTACCACTAAGTGCTCTCTGTCTCTAATAAGAAATCAAAATGTTGGGCTAAACTTAGATACAATTAATTATGTACAATATATTAAGTTCCTAACAAAATCATAACACATGGTGTGTTGACTAATGAAGCAAACCCAATTTTTTCTTTTCCAAGAAAAATTAAATGCAATGCAGACTTGTATTTGAATTTTATTGGGGAACTTAATGTATTGCATTTAAAGAATTGTACCTAAATTTTACCTCAAAATGTTAGGGTGGTAATGTTTGATACAACCCTTGAACACAACATGAACACGACACATGTTTTGGAGGGTTAGGGTTTAACTTTAATAGGTTTGAGCCAAAATCGGGTCAACCCACAATTGACACGATAAGAAACGTGTTGCGTGTTAACCTGCAATTGACACAATTATACACGGATATTTATTCGTGTCAACATGAAATGACCAATTTTTAATTATATTATCCCAAAATGGGATTAGGATCCGGTGCAATTTATCCTACCATCTCTCAAAAAAAAAAAAAAAAATTAATTTTTACTTCTCTTTACTTTTTTTATTAACTTCTTTAATCAATGGCTGAGATTGAAAGTTACTTTTTGCAACTATCAATCTCAACCATTCATAGGAATTGCATCACTAGATATTGCACCTGATCTTAATCCCCCAAAATGAGAGCATCTAAGGGTTTTAATTACTTTTCTTTTTTGGGTATACTAGAAAGCAATTCTCTCCTTGGATAATTGTATCAACCCAAAATCGGGACACTTTGAAATTTTCTTTTTGAAAAAAGAGTACCACGTGAAAATTAAAAAAGAAAAAAAGCCTAACACGTACTCAATAGGCTAGTATTAATTATTAACTTATTTTCCTTTATCTAACACGTTATTATGTTATATTTTTTCTTAATTGTTTATATATTTAGTTATCTTTGTAGGTAAATTAACTTTATTTCTTATTTTACAAGTGACAGGTATACAGGAGGTTGATAACTTCATATGATCAATGGCACCTAGTTTTTTTTTTTCCCTCAAAAATATGTTATATTATATTTTTAAAAGTTCATATATTAAGTTATTTATTTCATATTTTAAGTACGACAATTGCATTTGAGAAGGTTGATAACTTGATTTGATCAACTAGCTTTTCTTTTATCATTCTTTTGTGGTGAAGGTGAAGATAAGATTAGTGAAACCTCTTATATGGTGGTCGATGGCATCTGATAGACTGGTTTGACCCAATCTACATGTGATCTTTAAAGTTGGTCGCTAAGGCAATGAATTTTCTCTTCATTTGTTTTGTTTTTGTTTTGTTTTTGTTTTTTTTTTTTTTTTTGCTACAAATAGTCACAGAATGCGCCAAATAGCAGAAGTTAAAACACTTGCCTCATATGAGTAATTACAGCATTAAATATGATACTTAATTTAGATGTATCATTATAGAGACGTGCAAATTGCAAGGCCAGCAATTTGGCATAGGGTAATTGCTGTCTGTTTTTGTAACACTTAAATAGCATAAGATAATCTTGCACCCAACATGTACAGTGTGATGTGTTTAAGCGAACTTTTCTCCATGCAATATCATCACGAAATATCCGAACCTACTTGGACATGTCTCTGTAGCCATAGAGATTCAAATTGCACAGCCAGTAATTTTGCAGTGGGGCTAGAGCTTTAAGAACTAAGAACATTATGTTGGGAAATCATCATGTTTGTATCGAATACAAAACATATGCAGCGGAAAATAAACGGATCTACTTCATTCGCAATTGATAACATGCACTATGTAGGTTTCAGAATATTAGAACAAGAGAGTGTACCTTGATGCGGTGAAATTCAAAACCGAATGAAGATGTACTCGGGAAGACTTTCAATCTTCACTCCAATTCCACTTGATGCCCAAGATGTGCGGTCTCTCAATCAGTTCTATGTTTCTAGAGAGAATATGAAAGAGTGTCTCTCTTCCTTATGTCATATATTATTATTCTCTTATTAAACATACAAATCATTTTATTCTATATAAAATTCTGTATGTTTCTCTCCACATAACTGATTATCTAATTGGGCTAGCCTTTTGGGCCTTCCCAATTGGGTTTTAGTGTGTGGCTTGGAGTGGGACCAAAAGGGAACAAATAAGACACTAGCTCCAATGGGCCTTGGGTTTTTCTGTCAACTCTTGACAAGTCCAAAGTTACCATTAATTATATTTAATATCACTATATAAATATAATTGCACTCTAGGCCTCATTAATAAATTATATCCCAAGACTTTATTATACATGCAACCCCTTCATAAAATATTCGTAGTAATACAAAGTCATGAATATAGACTGCCACTTTGTAAATTACTACATTTTAATCCTTGAGTACCCGGTTTAATCCTTATGAGTTATTCACCATATATTTATGAAATCCAATTTCATAAATATATACTTTAGTCTTACTAAAGTGGTTAGGCCTAACTCTCTGAATAACTATACCCATTAAACTTATCTCAAGGGAATATTTTATATCTCCGTTAAGAGACTATGAATTCCATCTTGAGAATATATGTTCTATCAACACTAAGTGTGGCTGCCCAACATACTGAGGTTTTGACCGTTACTTTAGATCTCACTCCTGATATATCAAAGCAACCTACATTTCATGATCAGGTCCATTATTCTCTCAGGATTAAGAGTTCATGTGAATACAAGTCGTGCGATTTATTATTCAATTGACAGTCGTTAGGAGAATAATAAATCTCACAGCGGTCCAGTTCAATATGTCTTAACTCTTAAAACATATCAACATATTAACTAGAAATCACCATTTCCATGATCAAGACAAATCATCGTAGTTAATATGTTATAGTCTTCGTAGATGAAATGCCCAATTTCATCACCGACTACAAACCAAAATTCTGAATTTACAAAGAACTTGTGATCTATATCTTCTGTGACTTTTCACATAAATCACATACTATGCATCTCATGGACTATTTGATAATGTCCGAATATTCATGTTACCATTATTTTAGATAAGACAACTTTATTAAACACAATATTAAGTCATACATCATTTGTCACATAATGTCATACATAATATCATACATAGCATCATACAATAGGATTTAAGGGCACATATCCTAACACATTATTAGTGTGCAACTTATGAATTATGAAACTTAAGAATCAGCTCTAGATCAACAGATCAACAGATATGGAGTGTTGGGGATAATACACAAAATAATAAAGGAAGAACAAGGATAACACAAAGACAAATAGAAATGGATAACTTAAAGGCACAAAATTGTTATCCTTACACAATATTTGCCCTCCCGCCCCCCCCCCCCCCCCCACACACACACTCTTGTTGTTAAAAAGTTATCGCAAACTTGTCTTCAAAATATAACTAAGATATATAACAATTCTGAAAAATGACCATATTATTTCTTGTGTTTCTCTCTAGAAATTCTAGAAAATGACCACCAGGGACGGAACTAGAATTCAAACTTAGGGGGGGGGGGGGGGGGCCAAAGTTCTTTGTTTAAGAATTTTAGAAAGCTGGAATATTAATACTAGAGGTTGACAACGATGATTTATTAGCATTAATTTTTTAATTTTTTTTTGTATTTTTTAAAATCAATAATAAATATTTATAATCAAGAGTTCTATAAATCAATAGGCATGTCTTGATATTTTCAAGGTCTGACTGAGGTTAGACCAATTCTTTATTCTATCCACATTATAAATTTTTTGAAAAAAATCTATTTATTCTTTTCACATAATTCTATACCTAATAACTTCATAATGCTATATATAAAAGATTCTAAAAAAAAAAAAAAATACCAAAACTATAGTTAAAAGTTCAAATCCATGTCTAATATTACATTAATAAAACAACTAAAATAATGGTTAATCAACATCGTGCACTAATATTCAGCGGGGAAAAAAAAAGGTGAGACAATTATTGGTGTCTTGATTAAGGAATTTTTTATTTATAATTACTTGGTTAAGGTTGAGGTAGCATAAAGATGTGAGATCTTTTCCTTTAAAAAAATTTCATTTTGAATAAGTAGTAAAAAGAGAAAAGAAAAAGGGATCTATTAAACAATCGCATGATAATGAACGGTAACTTTGAGTTTTCAACTATGTAAACTAGCCTGTAACCCCATGTATATGCATGGAAATATAATAAAATGCATAATATAATTCATATATATAATTTAAATATTATTAATAGTTATTTTTATATTTTGTTAACTCTTTAAAAAAATTTGCAAGGATATTATTAGGTATAAAATGTAAATTGTACATGATTTTTTTTTTAAATTATTGTGAAGCACTTTTTTCTTTTTTAGATTCATTTATTCTAGACTTTTTGGTTTTTGTACTTAATAACTCACTTGGATGAATATTTATGATGTGTTTGATGAGAATCAACAAGTTTTCAAGGATCCATTGCAAGTTCCAGTTGGGCCTATTACTAGAGCAAGATTCAAGAAGATCAAAGAAGCACTTAATGGGCTGATTCAAGGGATTTGGGCTGATTCACATTCCAAGCTGGGCCCAAAAGAAGATGAAGGCTTAATAAATTTAATCCAAGTTATTGAGGGCTGATCTGACGTAATTGGGCGTTATTTATGGCATGGATTTATGGCTGATTGACTTTCTAGCTCTAAATCAGTTAATAGATATTTTTCCTCATTTAGATCTTCTAATTTTGGATTAGATCTACCTTAATTTTAGGATTTTATTATTTAGGACGTTTTTTAGCTATTTTCCTATTTTGGATCTGTTATTTTCAGACCAAATCAGGTTTTAATTATGGTTTTATTATTTAGTACGTTTTTTTTTTTTATATTTTCTACATTCAGCCATGCCTTATAAATAGCATGCACTCATTGTAATAGAGGGGATTATTGAATAAAAATCAGAAAAAAGGTGAGACTTTGCTCTTCTCTTTGGTTTTTCAAGAACTGAGAACTTATCAAGGATTCTTTCTTGTGGCGTTCAAACTTTATACCTTTGGTTTGTGATTCCTTTATAATCATTGGGTCAAAATCTGTTACTTATACCTTTGGTTCGCGTTTCTCTTATAAACGTTGGGTCTGGGTTTCTATCAAATCTGAATTTTAGCTTTCTTGGGCAATATTCCAATATTGTTTGTTGGGTCTCAAAGCGAGTCAATTGAGGTTCGCATCATTTGGTATCAGAGCCAGGTTCTAAAATCAGTTTTCTATCCTTTTATCTTTTGTTTCCTGTTATCTTCCTATCTTGTTTCGTTTCTGTTCTTTGTTCTTCGTTCTTGTTTTGTGACGTGCACTAGGTTAAAATTGTGCACTGAGTTCCCAAAAAAAAAAAAAAAAACGTGAAAAAAAAAAATGCAGGAAGAAAAAAAAAAGTGAAAAAAAGGACTGCAGAAAAAAAAAACGTGAAAAAAAAGACTGCAAAAAAAAAAAATTTGTTTTTAGTTTCAGTTCTCTCAGAGCAATTATTGTTTTCTTTTGTCCTATTTTTCTTTGATTTGTGTTTCTGTCATACTTTCTAGCCGTTGGTATTTGTTTAAATACTACAAGTTGAATTTCTTGATCAAGTTTATTAGTTTATTGCAGAACTGAAAAGGGGAAGCTGCGAGTGGAAAAAGGCAAAGAGAGTGTGAGACTAATATTGGGAAAAAGCCAATTTAAGAGTGAAACACGAGTGGGAGTGACATAATCTGAGTGCAAACACGTGAGGGAGTGTTGTGAGGAATTAT